>CM057457.1:501745000-504145000 GCA_016271365.2 Neoceratodus forsteri
TTCCCTTGCCCACTGAACTTGATTTAACTGTACTCAAGTTAACACTAAATATGACCCCGCTAACTCTCCTACTGTGCACCCTGCCATCCATGCAAACACACGCACACATGCACACACAATGTCTCTGCCCTCGCCTAACCCCCCCTGCAGCAATGTTAAACAATTTTATACTCTACTTTGTATCTTTAATTCCTAATGAGCAACTTCTCCCTTCACCTACCCCAGTGACCATTACAAGCAACATTTCCCTTACCAACTATGGGTGTACTACAGAGTCCATACCTATGGCATACCTCCCTATACCTGCTCTAATGAGTGCCATCCCAGTGGCATCACCCTAGGCTTGCTTTGCTACTCCTGGCCACCACATAACCAGCAACCTCCTATACAATCTCCTCCACTTGCATCAACTCCTCCTGCATGCTACCCCTTATTTTAAACTCCCCAGTCCCACTTCTCTATCCTGAAAGGGCACATAACTAGGAAATCCTTTACCACAAAGGTTACACTGGAACCCTGTATCCAGGTTCATCCTCCTCCTCCTCCTTTTCATCTCAGGAAATATGCATCCTAACTCTGGTCCTCCTGCTCCCCCAGGACCAGCCCACTCCCCTGCTGATGGGCTACCCTTTGCCACCCTTAATGTATGCAGTCTACAAAAAATGGGACACCTTCCAGGGTTGGGTACAGCAACATCAACCTGATGTTATAGCCATGGGTGAAACCTGGCTCTCCCCTCAGATTCCTGACTCTACTATAACACTCCCTGGTTATAATGTATACCGTGCTGACTGATTGGGTAGGCATGGAGGTGGCTGCGCTATTTACACTGGGGACACGCTAAGTGGGCAGTTGTTCCCCACCCCTCAGCTGTCTCCTGGACCCCAGGCCCTTACTCTTGAAACTCACCTTGGGATGCTCCCTAACCCCCCTTTTTATTACGGCTGTGTACATTCCTCACAGGGAAAGATGGTGACTTTCCACTCAGTACTGTCCTACCTGTCCACCCTCCCGTCCAGTACTGAAAAAAACAAAATCATACTCGGGGACTTTAATATTAAATGGTTAGATAAGACCACCGAGCCATTAGCCAGTTCTGCTGCTGCCCAAGACCTAACTCAATTAGTCACCTCCCCCACCCACCTTAACCAGTTTACAGGGTCGTCCTCCCTACTCGACCCTGTGTTCACCAATTGCCTGCACAAAATTAAAAGCGCAATCATTCTCCCAAATGTTCTTAGAGACCACTCCCCTGTTCTCTGCTCTTGGTCAGGCAAAGCACCCAGACCTCCCCCAAAATAACCTTACAATGCAAACTGGGCCCTGGCAAACTTGCCCTTCTTAAATCACACTCAGCTGTATGGATTGGTCCCTTTTAATGAACATGCTTGATCCTAATAGGGCCCTTGACCTCTTCATCCTTTCTTTCAATGCCATATGTGACAAATTTGCCCCACCTACCAAAAGGATGGTCAAAGGCAACCCGGTGCCTTGGATATCTGCTCACATCCTGGCCCTCATTCGGACTAGAGATTCACAGTGGCACCTCTCCAATGAGACTGGTCTGCCTGCTGATAGACAAAAGTACAGGGAGTCCCTGAATAAATGCACATGGGCCCTTCGCAAAGCAAAAGCAGAGTATTGCAAATCCTCCTTAACTTCTATCTGGGACTCAGGTCGCAAATTCTGGAACAACATCAAGGATATCTGTGGTAAAGACCCCAACCTGGTCTCTAACCAGGTTATGGTTGATGGGTGCTTGACATCTGATCCTACCTGTATGGCTGCAGCCTTCAATAACACCTTCATAGACCTTGATCATGTTCTCCCCCCAATTTCTTTGACCCACCCTCAGCCAGCCCTCCCCTAAACCCCTTCACCCACGCCTACATTTTCACCCAAGTCTGCAAAGCCTTACCTCAGAAAAGCCTAAGTTACTCCAACTACAGTAATGACATCCTCAACTTGAAACTCCTGCTGCTCACCCTGCATGAGGTTCTCCACTCCTACCCATATACTGAACCGCTCCTTATGTTAGGGTATATTTCCTCTAGGTGGAAATCAGCTTCCATCATCCCTATATTTAAAAACAGAGACCGTACCATCATCAATAACTACCACCTCATTTTCATTCTTCCTCCCCTATCCAAGGCCTTAGAGCGTATTGTCTCTGATCAGCTCACTGACCATCTCAACAAGTACAATCTGCTCTGTGAGCAACAGTACAGCTTTCAGAAAGGTCACAGCACTACCACCACCCTCATCCAGTTTACCTCATACATACACTCCACCCTGAACAGGGATCATATCACTGATGTGGTTTTATCGCCTCACTAAGGCATTTGACACAGTCAATCACTCCCTCCTCTTAACCACCCTGTCCAATATTGGTTTCTCCTGGGCGCCTTGGTTGGTTCTCTGACTATCTCTAACCGCCTCCCAGCAGGTCAAAATTGGTAACACCCTATCCAAAGGCTGCCTGTCCTCTCAGGCATCACTCAAGGGTCCATACTAGGACCTCTACTTTCACCCTCTTCCTCAACCTCCTCCCCATGGCCTGCCCTGGTAATGTGTTACTATACGAGATGATGCTGTCCTACTCTCCTCCGACCCTGACCCCTCTCAACTCCATCGTTTCCTTCAATCCACCTTTAGCTGTGCCAAGAAATGGTTCTCTGCTCAACGCCTTATCCTCAACTATAAGAAGACCAAAATTATGCTTTTCTCTCACCCTCTGAACACCCAGAAGGTGTACTGCCCCCAGGTTCTAACTGCCAATCATCGTCTCGCCCATACCTGCTCCCTCTATATCACCACCAACTGGCTCAACCTTGACAACAGGATCAAGCTCCATACCTGCCTCATGGTTAAAAAATCACCCTCAGCCTCGCCCCCCTGGTCTCGTCCACCCGGCCCCAAAGCTTAAGCACACTCAAAGTTCTGCCAAGCCACTCCTCGCTGTTTCATCCTGCCGGACCTCACAATTCCAAAGGTCCTTCAGCTTTAGAGCCCCCTATTTCATGAACAGCCTCCCAACCTGGCTTGTAAATGAAAATAGAATTGGCCCTTTCAAAACACATCTTAAGCACCACCTTCAGGCCTCTAATACCTGAGACTGTTACTTAACCCTACCTCTCCCCTTCCCCGCTGACCTTTGCCACTGGCCTGTCTTCCTAGGCCTCTAGATCTAAGACTTTCTCTGAGCTTTACCATACATCTCCAACTGTACTAGTTCACCCTAGCTTCTGATTGTTAGCCTTCACTCTCTCCTTGTATTCATTGCCGATTTATGTACTCATTGAATTGTTATGCAAAGTCTGTTATGTACCCAATTTTTTTTGACATGGAACCTTTGTAAATGAGTCTTTGACTCAAAGGTATTTCTGATTCCTCAAATAAATAAAATCCTGCAGCAAGGAGGCTTTGCTGGAGGAGTTGGTGGTTAACAGTGTCAAATGCCTTAGTTAGGTCTATAAAGATAGACTCCACTGCCAACCCTTTGTCCAGGGCATCACAGAGCTGAGTGATGTAGTCACCAGTGCCGTGGGAGTGGAGTGGTTATGCCAGAAACCATGCTGTTGCATGTAAAGTAGACTGTATTTTCAAAGGTACTCAGTGAGCTGGTCGGAGACCACCCTTTCAAGGGCTTTGTAAAGGGGGGTAATATCAAGATGGGCTGAATGTTGGACAGGTTGGTCTTGTCTCCAGATTTGAAGACTGGGGTAACGAATGCTGCCTTCCACCTATCGAGGAAGACAACAGATCTAAGGGAGGCACTGAAGACCTTGGTGACTGGATCCACAAGTTCATTTAATGTAAGGACAACCATCTTCATGTCTAAATAGTCACTTTTCATCCTCGTCTTGCTAAGAACATGCTTGACATATTTTATAGTCTCTGTTCAAAATATCAACTTGAAGTAAAATTGAGGTGGACCATTGGTGGGCGAGGAGGTAGAGTACTGGTTAGGGAGCTGGTCAGGTGGCATATGATTGAGAAAGTCAGTAAGCAGCACATTGCTAAGGTCCATGATGGCATCATCAAATGCATTTGCAATATCCCTTGCATCTTGTAGTATACCAGAGGTGGTTACAATGAGATCGGGGGGGTGCCCTAGAAGCTCTATCCATAAGGGCCTTCATGAAGTCCCAAAACTCCCACTATGGTCTCAGCTCCTGCCTAGCAGATCATTGTGCACGTGGCTTTGAGTCGAATAAGCTTCGTGCAGTTGTTCTTTGCTGTCTTGCAGGCTATGAAGTCAGCCTGTTTCCTGGTTGCTTTGGCCCTATGCCACAAGTGTTCTCTAAAGTGCATTCACTCAATTAGAGATCCTGATAGCCAGGGATTTGCGGCACCCCTTACTTTCTTAGTTTTGTAGAGGGCAAAGATGTCACAGGCCTTGGTGAAGACCTAAATGAAGTAGGCAAGGGCTTGGCTTCTGTACTTAGTATTATCAAGTGTGGACCAGTCAACCTCATTAATGTACTCTCTGAAAGTTTCCAGTTGTTCAGCTCTCAGGGATCGGTTGCTGGAGGCCTTGGGCTTGCACTTGGTGAACTCGTTTGTCCAAATACCTAGTATTGGGGAATGATCACTGAGGGAGTCAGGTAGAACTGTGATCTTCACTATGTGTTTCAGGCAGTAGAAGAGCAGCCACTCAATGAGGGATCTGGTAACTGTTCCATAATTCTGCCTAGTAGCTTGTGTAACCAACTGGGTTAGATAGAAGCCAGCTATTTGGTCTCTAGCTGCAGCTGGATCCTGGGAATGCCAGTTTATGTTGAACTCCCCAAGAATTACTTGTTCCCAGTTATGCTTATGCAGTTCTTGGCTGTTGACAAACTGCTGAAAGTCAGCAGTGTGCATACCGGGGGATAGGTGCATGGTGGCGAGTAGTAATACTTTGTTCTGTTAACCTATGATGAGTTTTAAGGCTAGAATTTGAGCCTCCCTAGTGCACAGACTACTGGGCAGTAGTTATCCTTTAAAGTCACACCTGAAGTAAACCAAGCAGCCACCCCCTCTTTTAGATATTCGGTCCTACCGGAACATGTTATAGCCGTCCAGGGCTACAGTCTCATTGGCGACCATTGGGGATAGCCATGTTTCCATGAGTGAGATGACATCAGGTTTAACCAGTTCCACCCAAGCCTGAAATTGAGGGAGTTTTGTGAGGAGGCTACTTATGTTCAGTAAGACAATCTTAAGGTGGCCCAGACTCGGGGTAGGGCTGAAGGTAGGAGGGTCAGGATTGGGGTGGACATTGCCTGATAGTAGGAACATTAGTACTATGAGCTTTCTCAGGTAGCAAGACCAGGTCACTCTGGTGGAGTCTGAGAGCTTGGACTCACCAGGTCTTCATGTAAAGGAAGCAGTAGCAATAAGGTGGCTGCACAGCAAGGCAGCTACAGGAGTTGTACAAGACAGCAGGGGCTTGAGGTGTTGGGGAGGACATTTTAGAGCAGAGGGTAGGTGGGGATCTTAGGACATCCCCTTCACAGTGTGTGCAGGAATGGGGTGATATCAGTGGGAGTGGATGGGTCATTTACAGGGGCCATGGTCCCATTATGTAGAGATACCTTAAAGCAGAGGGACAGGGCTAGCAGGAGAGCCAGTTTAGTGACAGCCTGCACTCTGGCTAAGTAAGATGGGAGGCGTTAGTTATAGGGAATCAGATAGGGTTGGTATTTGTTCGTCCTTGCAGTGGGAGTGGGCTGAGAGTGCGTGGCCTAGCTAGAGATAAGAGTGGCCAATGGGAGGTAGGGTGAAGTGGGAAGGAGGAGCTTTGGCCAATTTAATTGAAGTTGGGGAGGGCGGGTGGAACAGTTCAAATATAGAGCGAGCAGCCACAGGTCTTCCAAGCTGGAAGCCATAGACCTCTGGGCAAAAACCATGGTCCCCAAGCAGTGGAAGTGAGTCCCCTTGATCTGGGAAGCAGACAGCCAATCCGGGGCAGCTAGCAAAGCCGACTAATCAATGGCAGGAGGAGCCTGAGTGCTGCTAACACCAATCGGGTTTGTGGGCTTGAGTTCCAAGGTCCATACCTGGTTAAGGGTCCTGGCAGGCAGGTGGAAAAGGTGCGGCTGGCTGGAATTGAAGTGGTATCATGGCCACAAGACAGCCCGGACAAGGGCAGCTCCTCATTAAGGATCCTGGCGGTTGGGCGGAGAAGGCATGAAAAGGCTAGAATTGAAACAGTGCCATGGCTGCAAGACAGCCCGGTCAATGGCAGCTCCTGGTTAAAGGTCCTGGTGGGTGGGCAGAGAAGGTGCGGCCAGCTGGAATTGAAGCTGGGCCACGGCCACAAGACAGCCTGGTCAAGGCAACTCCTGGTTAAGGGTCTAGGTGAGTGAGAAAGTGTGACTGGCTGGAATCAAAGCCATGCCAAAGCCACAAGACAGCATGGTCAACGAGCTCCTGAAAGAGGAAGAGTGTGTGGAAATTAGTGGATTAATAGTGTAGATGGCGCCGGGTGGTAATCAACTTAGCGGTAGGCAGGCTTTAGGTTGGGGGTAGAAGAGCCAGCAGAAAGATTTAATTAGCAGGAGAAAATGTGGGGAGTGGCAGAATACAAAGAGAGACTCAAGTGGCATCTGAGTCAATGGTGCCACAGGGGTCTGAGGGGAGAAAAGACCAGCAGGGCATGAAGAGTTAGCATCCGAGATGGTAGGCCGAGAGAATGAGAAAGAGACAGAATAGAGAAATCTGGGACCTGCACTGATACGCTACACTGATAGACAAAATTTTAACTAAATCTAGTGCAATTCTGATAGGCAGAGGCACAACAAGTTACAACAGTTAGCCCTAGTGTAATTCTTTGAGGAAGAGGCAGAACAAGTTAAAGCATTTAGCCAAATCAAGCTCTAAAAACAACAAACAATTAATAGCATTTCAGGCAGATTAGGCAAACATCAAATCAGAACAGGACTTACTGCCTTTTTTTTTTTAAGAAAAAATATAGTTCATATATAGAGCGAGCAGGCGCAGCTACTCCAAGCGGGAAGCCATAGAATTCTAGCTGAAAACCACGGTGCCAAGCACTGGGAGGGGTTCCCTTGCTCTGGGAAGTAGGCACTAATCAGGGGCAACTAGCAAAGCAAACTAGCCAACAGGAGGAGGAGCCTGGCGCCGCTAACCAATCACAAGTCAGGCTGGTCAAGGGCAGCTCCTGAGAGAGGAAGAATTCCATTTAAGCATACATCAAGTGGTCAGCACAGATCAGAAGTATAGCAAATCATAAGTTGTTTTCAAACAGGCACTCAAAGTACATTTAATTTCATGTTTATTTTATACTGAAAAGGCCTGTGGGTGCAATGCCCATTTTCACAGATGTCCAGTTATAAATAATACAAACACATAAAAATGTGGACACTTACATACTTGCCAAACATATCAATCGACAAGACTCAGTCATAATTACAAACAGTTCTTTCCAAAAAAAAAAAAAAAAAATACTGTTAAGCATTCTAAATACTGTCATCTTACTACAACCTATGAGGGTGTTCAGAAGATCATTATATAGTTTAACTGCAACATAATTGATAGAATTTTGTGAGAAAGTAGAGTGGAAAAAGGAACCTTAAAAAGTTTTCTACCTTGGGTTCTTGGGAACAATGGAGGTTTTTGTTTGAAAACAGAAATAAAATAGTATCAAGCATTAATCCTAACTGAACCTTATGAATAAATACAAGTGCATCATAAGAAAAGGATTCAGCAAGTGGTAAACATCCAGAGGTTTCGTACAATGTACAGTGATGGGTCTGTCTGGGCAAACTCTACGGAGTGTGATTGTTTTCAGGAACTGTTTTTATTATGACATGGAATTTGTATTCCTATTTATGCATTTGTATGTAATGTAAAAGTTGTTTTTGGTGTTATGTGTGTATATTTTTATTGACCACAGGGTTGTACCTGTAAGAGGGACTGTATCTCAGAGTACTTTCCCGTATACAAATAAAAATCAAAATCATGCACTGGTCAAAAACTTATCAATGTGATGTGGGGTTGCTGAAACACCAGGAAACTAGAAACCAGAAGAGAGAGAGGGGGTATAACAGAAACATTCACATCACTACAGATTCGGAGCCCCAGACCAGGAGCTCACCCTTCAGCGGTATGGAATTTCCAGCTTGCCTATGCCCGCCTCACACCCCAGCTAACTCCGCTTCCCAATTAAATAGATTTGGAGCCCCCCTGACCACGTGTTCTCCCTTCAGCAGTGCGGCATCTCCAGTTCACCGCAGCCCGCCTCACTCTCCAGCTATTCAGCTTCCAACTAAGCAGATTCAGAGACCCCCTGACCGGCACTCCCTTCAGTGATGCACCATCTTCAGCTCGCCAATGCCTGCCTCACCCTCCAGCTATCTACACTTCCCATCTAAGCAGGTACAATCCTCCTAGGAGCGCCAGTGATTCAAGTTTTGCACCTCTGTTCTATTGCTCCTGGACTGGCTGCTATTCGCGCAATCTGCCCTCACGATTGGCTCCTCTATTCAGCCTAGATTCTGCAGCTAGATCACAATTTTTCTAGCCTGTTTCTCTTTGCCAGGCTGCTTTTCCTAAAGTGTAATTTTTAAAAGTAGAAACCAGTCTAATGTATGTGCTGATGCAATTCTCTAGCAATTTGCTATCACTGTATACCTTTGTACTGCATGTTTTACTCTGCTGCTGTTTGTATCTATAAAGCAGGAGTGTTCTGGTTCTGAAAAGCAAGAGCATGCTACTTTTTCTTGTGCTTAGGTAATTTTAGTAAGTAAGTTCTTCTTCTCTCTGTTCTCATGCTACCTTTAACACCCCCCCCAACCACAGAGCTGGCGCTAACGCACCCTGCCAGTGCCCCCTGCTTCCTTCTCTCTGTTCCTTCTAGTGAAATTCCCTGCCCCTGATTAAGCTAATGTTTTCTCCTGCCACCTCTAGCACCTTGCTGCTTTACTGTCTGCAGTCACTGTCTACCCCTACCCCCCGATTTAGGCCTACTAAAGCTAATCTTCTACTCTTCTCTTCACAGATTTGGAGCTCCCCTGACTGGGTGCTCTCCCTTCAGTGTAGCGGCATCTCCTGCTTGCCGCTGCCCATCTCACCCTCCAGCTATCTCCACTTCCCATCTAAGCAGATTCAGAGCCTCCCTGGCCAGGTGCTCTCTCTTCAGTGGTGCAGCATCTACAGCTCACCACTAGCCGCCTCACCCTCCAGCTATATCCATTTCCCATCCAAGAAGATTCAGAGCCCCCTGACCATGCACTCTCCTTTCAGTGGTGCAGCGTCTCCAGCTCACTGCCGCCCACCTCACCCTCCAGCTGTCTCTGCTTCCTATCTAAGCAGATTCAGAGCTTCCTGATCGGGAGCACTCCCTTCAGTGGCACGGCATCTCCAGCTCGCCACCACCTACCTCACCCTCCAGCTATCTCCACTTCCCATCTAAGCAGATTCGGAGGCCCCACTGACTGGGTGCTCTCCTTTTAGTAGTGCAGCATCTCCAGCTCGCCACTGCCCACCTCACCCTCCAGCTATCTCCACTTACCATCTAAGTAGGAACAATGCCTCCTAGGAGCACCGGCAATTCGCGTTTTGGTGCCTCTGCTCTATTGCTCCCAGATTGGCTACTTTTTGGCAATCCACCCTATGACTAGCTCCTCTAAATCAGCCTAGACTCGGAGCTAGGCCACAATTTTTCTAGCCCATTTTCTCTTTGCCAGGCTGCTTTTCTTACACTGTAATTTCTCACCCCGTCACTCTTTAGAAATTCACTTACTGTGCTTTTGGGCTCCATCCCAACAGTGCAACTTGCCCAGATGTAATATGGAGTTACCTCTATTGGTTGCCAAACATATCGCTCCTAACACATCCTCCTGAGACTGCTTACTAATAATTTTTAGCTGTCATCTGGTGTCTACTTGATGTTGAATCCATTCCTTCCTCTGATATCGCTATTTTCACCCTTCATTAAAGCTTTACCTTCCTGCTGCTTACACCTCTTATATATCTGTAACCCCACTCAGACTATTGTTTCCATCCTCCTTGCTCTCTGTTCCCCGACCTTCACCAATATGCTGGTTCACATTACTAATCTGCCTGCCCACAGCTGCCTTACCATGCTCCATCAATCTGAGTTCAACACCCCTGTGACCCACTCTCCCACTCATTATTTGGAAGCACTACCCCTTTCATCCCAGCACTTCACTTATCTATACCAACTTAATTCACCCTACTACATTTATTAAAATTACAATCTCCTCCCCCACCCCCGTTACAAGTAAAACTAGATCACCCCCCCTGGTACAAGAGTGTGAGAATCCACTTCTTTATCATCACACTCCTGCTGTTATCTTCTGGTGACATTAATACTAATCCTAGGCCGTGCCTGCTGGTCACCCCAGCATGCACATCCACTTCTGTTAGCACATCCCTAATCTACCCTCTTGCTCCCAATGGCTAAAAATGCTTCACCTAAATATAAGGAGTCTTACTCCCAGAACAAACCATCTTCAGCCTCTAGCTGTCTCACTTGCTCCAGACGTTATCATGCTTTCTGAAACATGGCTTAATAATAAAATAGGTGACCCCTTGCTTTGCATCCCTAGTTACGCTATATCCCAACAAGACTGTACCAGTAGGGGAGGAGGAGTGGCTACAGATGTATCATCAGTAATACAATTTACCACCATCTGTTCCATATTGGTCCCTAAAGCCTACAAGCTACTTATCTTAAAACTATCCCTTGCTTTTTCAATAAACTATTTATGTTGCTGATGCCTACTGTCAACCGAGTCTCTCCTCCTCTGTTACCACTGACTTCATCAGTACCATAGTTTCCTATACCCTTTCAGGTGAAATTTATATAATGGGTGATTTCAATTTAAACTGGTTATCCCCCTCCTTTAACAAAACATGCAATGAAATCAATGCCCATAACCTATCGCAACTTATTCTGGAGACAACCCGTATGAACCATAAAAATGGTAACCATTCCCTGCTCGACTAGGCCCTCACTTCCCAACGGGTGATCAAATCTGGCATACTACCCAGTGCACTGAGTGAACACCGTATGACCTTCATGGCTTACAAAATTCACAGGATTAAGGCCCCCCCATAAAACCCTACAAAATTTGTTCCTACTGTATAAATCTCTGAACCTCAGTCCCCTCCTCTGAGACCTGGCTCATACAAATTGGGAACCTATAGCCTCATCTGATTCAATAGATGCTGCTTCAGACTACTTTAATGATAAATTTCTGGAGATCTGGAACAAACATGCCCCACTGTGGTGCACCAGAGTCAGGGTAATCACCTCCCATGGATCTCCCTGAACTCTGGACCTGTCTAAGAGCCCAGAATCAAACTTGGGAAGCTCATAAAGTCTGTAACCCACCTCAGAGATACACACATTCCACTTCACGCAACACGCAGCAAAAGCTTGCTCACTTAGCTAAGGCTAAGTACTTACAATCAACCTTTCATTCTAACATAATTAAACCTTCTAAATTCTGGAAAGTTATACATTCCGTTTCTTATTCCCCCAATATAAACAATATGCATGTATTCATGGTTGTAATTCCAATTTTTGAAAAGTTTTCTAGTACAGCCAGTACCTCAAAAAAAATGTTATAAAACAAAATTTTTTAGAAAAGTAAACATAGGGGAGAAGGTAATTTCCAGTATAAGCTTACGCTCAATTATACAAAAATAAATACTGGACTTTCCCCCCACTCACCCAATTAAACCACAAAGCTATATTTTTTAAGATTCTCAGAACTGTTCTTTTATTTCAGTAACATCCAGTATTAACTTCTATGTTTCGGGTTAAACCCTTTTTCAGTAACTGGTTTCTTTGTTACTGGTTTCTAAAATAACAAAATCATAATTTACATTTCACAAATAAGGTTTAACAACTTCTTTTCTAAAAAAAATTTAAATACACATTGTCTTAATATTTCACAGAAAAGGCTGAACTAATTCTCCAAATCAGTATCTGTTACTTCACGTTTTCTGTCTTTTCACAGTCTCTGTTCTTGTTTTTAAGTTTTCAAGTTTGACTCCCACCACTATTCTAGGGAAAAAAAGACTTAACATTACACTTTTAATCTTAATGGATGCTGCGCTTCTCTCTACTGCAGCCCCTTTATATGTAAATCATTAACAATCTATACTAAACTTCTTCATAATCAGGTAGTCAACAATATAAAAGTTCAGCTGTTTTTAGGTTTCATTTCATATCTTGTTTATGCCTTGCGCTATGTATGCTACCTTCAATATATTTGTATCACTTTAAATATTAAGCTTCCTTTTCTTATTCAAAATTAAAGTTTAATAAATGTAGCTTCCTTCTACTTCATTTTAACACATATTTGTCTCAACTTTCCTCATTACAATAATGGATTAAGCCACAACAACATCTTTTTAGTCTTCATTTATGCGAACCTGCAAGCCTTTTCGTTTCTCATTCCTTTCGGATTTAACAATGTTCCAACACACAGCTTGTAAAATATGCAAATTTCCAAGTTTTTATCTAATTAAGACCAAATAAAACAAATTCAGTTGCCACTTAATGTTTCTACAAAAAATCTTTTTACTGTATCACTGTAAAAGCCTCTGATACTCACAGTTAAATTTTGCAATAGTTTTTGGTGGAAATCAAGAGCGCAGGAACTAAATGAGCTCCTTAAATATCTTCTGCCTCACCTTTGAATCTGGCACAGATGAAAAACATCATAATGGGCTAATTACAGCCCATTAGTTGTGCCAGACCCGCTATTAAGTAGCACCCAATTACCGAAGTACTAGGTGTCAAAGGGGCACCTTTTTTGTCTTATTTTAGACATGTTTCTTTGTGAGAATGGAGGTTCACTTCTATTACATACATTAACTCACTAATTAATTCACTAAATGACCCTTATTGGTCTCATAGCAAAGCTTGCCATTAGAGAAGGGATTGTTTTCAAAACATCTCTTAAAGAGGCTTGCTGACTCCTTCTCATCTCCTAGGCTACCCCCCCCCATGTCTAACTCCTTTTCCTTCACAAAAATGTGTCTCTGACATCCGGGCTGCATTGTATCCTCTTAACCCATCCAAAGGCAATTCGACTGGTGGTTTGGACCCTGAACTGCATTACCTATTAGCTCCTGCTATCTCTGCTCCCCTGTCTGACCTTCTCAACCTTTCTTTGCTACAGCTACTATCCCATCTGTCTGGAAGCATACCATTGTTCTAACCCTGCCCAACAGCAGCGATTCTACAACTCCTGCAAACTATTGTCCCATTTCCCTCCTACCTACTCTTGCTAAGCTTCAAGAACACTTGATTCTATCACAACTCTCTTTTTATCTCTTTGACACTAACTTTTTCATTCAATTCCAATCTGGGTTCCGGAAGAATCACTCCACTACCACCTCACTGATTAGGCTCACTAATTCCATCTTCTCAAGGATGGACAGTTGTCAAATCACCTCTGCTATCTTTGTCGACCTAGCAAAGGCCTTTGACACGGTCTCCCACACCCTTCTACTAAAAACTCTCTCCTCAGCAGGTTTAACCGACTCTGCCACCAACTGGTTCAGAGCCTACCTGGTAGTCAGGTCCCAGTCAGTCAGAACAGTTGACTCCACTTCCCCTCCTCTCCCTATTAAGAATGGTATACCTCAAAGTTCCATGCTGGGCCCTATATTATTCTCCATATTTCTAAATGCCCTGCCACCAGTCTGCTCATCCACCTCAATCCATATGTACACTGATGTCAGGGTCCTCTTCACCTCAGGACAGTCCCCAGATGAAGTAGCAACCAGACTTCAGCATGACTTCAATAAAGTTCAGTACTGGTTTCACTCCCATCAGCTCTCCCTTAATGCCAAGAAGACAGACTCAATGACCGTTGGCACTGGGAAAAGGCTCTCTAGGATCCCCTCCCCTCTCTCCATACCACTGATGGGACATTCCTTGAGGACACCGCATCCTTCAGGTACCTGGGGGTTTGGCTTGACCAGCGCCTCAGCTTCTCTGGTCATGTGGACGTCATCCTGAAAAAGCTGCATCCCAAGCTCAGTGCACTATACAGGAACCATAGCTGCCTCCCACTACCAGCTAGGTGTGAACTTGTCCAGAAGATGATACAAACTATTTTTGACTACTGTGATGTAGTCTACAGTGTGGCTTCAGCCAAGTCTTCCTTAATCAGACTGGATACCCTTTTTAAAGCAACAGTGTGCCCATTTCAGTATTTTACAGTCTATCTTGTGAGATTTGCATAACCTGGTGACTTCTGAGGTAAAATGTAAGAATTTATCTTTTCTGCACCTTCTCTCGGGACCTTGTCGCCCATCCGTTTGTCTCAACATTTCATATAGACCCTCGTCAGGATCGCAATATTTGATTTTGGACCTGGAGCCAGTGTTCATACATGCGCATTGTAAGCAGCACTGTATGCTTCAATCTGCTTTCATGTTGTCCTGGTGTCCGCGCCTTTAAAATTTAGTTAAAATACAAATATCTTGCTTAGAAAGACAGGAAGAATAAAAAAAAGCTTATGTTAAACACAACTGAGTAAGTGGAAAGTTTTATTTGAGGCAAACAAAAGCATTCAGACAATTTGTTTTTTTACAATCCTTGCACTGCTGCTTTAACTCCTTCTGTCACTTTACCCTGGATTCCTCCCTCTAACCCATCACTGCGATCTCGATCACTCACTTTTTTTTTCCCTCTCTAGAAAACTGACGTCCATTTGCCTGCCGGACCCCTGTGGGTGAATAAACTCCCGTGCACCTCTTGGCCACCAGTTGTCTGGCCCAGTTCAAAACTGACCTCAAACAGCACCTAATAACACTCTCTAAGTGCACTTGCCCCTAAGTTCAGCCACACCCACTCTCTCTGCCCCCCAGCAAGCACTAGGCAGGCCTCAGGTACCCCCTCCCTCTGTCCCTACTCATGACTTGCCTCAGCATTCAGTCCGCGTCATGATCCTTCGGCACCTGCCACCCCTCCCCCCTCAGCTCCCAGTCTTGTGAGTTTCCTAACAGTCACTAATGCAAGCTGCCTGACCATGCCCCCTTGCACCCCACCCCACCATTTACTCTAGCAAGTCTTCTCTACTCAGCCTCCCCTCACCCAAACATTTATCCCTTCTTCCCATTCTTCACCTCCACTGCAGCACCTACCTCTCTCATACCTCCTTTCTTCACCCCACTGACAGCTATCCCCGTCCCTCTGCACTACTGACAAGGCACTTTGTGGCTGCTTATCCCCACCCCCACCCTCATACAGTGTTTTCTTGTTATTTTAACTTGTACCTATGCTTTGAGTTACTCTGTAAGTTCTGAATCCAAGCTGTATCATTCATTGTGATGTACCTTTTCTTTCTCCCATTGTACTTTGTTTTGCAATCTATGACATGGAACCTTTGTAAAAGAGCTTACGCTCAAAGGTCTTTTCCAAATCACTAAATGAATAAGACCACACATTGTAGTAAATGTGTCTCTAAATTTTGGTTTGGTATGCTCCCCCCTTCCCACTTTACATCCTCACTATCCATCCTACCTCCTCCTGCCCATTCCCTTGGATCATACGACTCCTGCTTATTGGTAGTCCCTCGTTGGTCAACCACTGTAGGTCAGATGGCCTTCTCGCATCATTTCCCTAAACTTTGGAATGCACTTCCTCACCATATTTGCCACTCTTCCTCTCCTCACTCCATCTCTTCTGCTCTATATAACTTCCTCTCTTTAAAGGGGAAGTAAACATTGCAGGAGTCACTCAAATTGTCAAAGCTCATCAAAGATATTTCACACAAGGCACTGGACTATCTTATAAGTGTCAGGAGTCCTGAGATAGACTGTCTAAATTGATCTATAAATCAAAACAAGGCAGCAGCCATTTTAAAGCAGGAAATTATGTAACTGAGGGCAAGCTGCATGTTAATTACAGCTTGCCCTCAGTGACATCACTGTTGGTCTCATGAGTCAATGAAATGGCTACTACCTTGTTTTGATTTACAGATGATTTAGGTATTCATATTTCAGGACTCCTGACATGCACAGGTAAGCCCAATACCTCACCTAAAAGATATTTTTATAGGTTCACACAATTTGAGTGACTCCTGCAATGTTTTCTTCCTCTTTCAATTGTATAGTTCCTAATCCCTGTCTCTCCTCATATCCTCCTTACTCTTTCAACTGTTATAATACCTATAACTGATCCTACCGATCCTTCTCTATCTACATCTATACTTTATACCCCCCCATACCTTGGTTACCTTCTCTCTTTTCGGTCACCCTTCTAGTTGTTTCTCTGTTATTGATATCAACTAGGTAAATCGTAATCTCTAGAAGTTACACTTGGTCTGGTCCCTTAAATTTAAAATTTTATATACCGCTTATAAGAGCACTTATTTTTATTACTTTGCATCTTCTAGACTAATACAGAAACATAGACTTTGACAGATAAGGACCACTTGGCCCACCTAGTTTGCCTATTTCTCTACCTATTGGATAAGCTGCAGAGCCTAGTTAACCAGCAGCCTACTTCATCCTACCCCCACTAGAATTGCCTTATGTCAGTCCCACGATTCTTAAATTTCCCCACTGTTTTTGACTCCACGATCTTCTCAGGAAGGCTGTTCCATGCATCCACCACCCTCTCCTGAAGAAAAAATACTTTCTCACATTGACCCCGAGCCATTCCCACTATATCTTCAAATTGTGCCCCCTTGTTTGTGAGCATCCCTCTTTCTGAAATATGCTACCCTCTTGGACTTTGTTGATTCCCTGGAGGTACTGTATTAAAAGTTTCTATCATATCCCCATTCTCCCTCCTTTCCTAAAAAGTATACATATTAAGCTCTTTTAGTCCCTCTTCATATGGCTTCTGGTGCAGACTCTGCACCATCTTGGTTGCCTCCACTGCACTGCCTCCATCCTGTCCATGTTCTTGAAGAGATGGGGTCTCCAGAACTACACACAGTACTCCAGATGGGGTCTCACCAACTGTCTGTACAGAGGGATAACAACTTCCTGCTTTCTACTGGTGATGCCTCTCCCTATACATCCTACAATCCCCCCAGCCTGCTCACATTGCTTACCTACCTTAAGGTCATCTGATAAGAGTACCCCAGGTCCCTTCCATTTTTGTTGTTGTTAGTACTCTCCTCCATTGTATACTCTTCTCCTGGGTTTTTGTTTCCTAGGTGCATTACTTTCATATTCCTTGCATTGAAATTAAGCTGCTGTACTCTTGACCATTGCTCCAACCTTGCCAAGTCCTTCTCATCCTTTCCATCCCTCCTTGTGTATCAACCCTGTTGCAGATCTTTACTCATCTGCAAAGAGGCATATTTTTCTTTCCAGCCCTCTGCAATGACACATATAAAGAAATTATATAGACTACGGTCCCAGTACTGAACCCAGCAGTACCCCACTAGTAATTCCCCTTTCTCCAGAGTGTGCTCCATTTGCTATTATCCTCATGCTTTGTTGTCCAGCCAGTTTGTTTCCCAGTCCACCACCCTTAGACCCACTCCCATGCTGGCTAACTTGTTTATTAATCTTTATGTGGGACTGTGTCAAATCTCTTACTAAAGTCTAAGTAGGCCATATCTATAGCCCCTCTCTGGTTTACTACTTTGGTCGCCCAGTCAAAGAAATCTATTAGATTCATCTGACATGACCTTCCCTTTGTGAATCCATGCTGCCTCGGGTCCTGTGCCCCACTGGCCTCTAGGTACTCAACAAATCTTTCTTTCAGAAGCTATTCCATAATTTTCCTACCACTGAGGTCATACTAACAGGTCTGCAGTTTCCTGCCTCTGGCTTGCTCCACTTTTGTTTACCGTGTTATATTACAATGAATTACTTGCATTTATTTTTTTCTTTGTGTATGGTCTCCTGATTCCCTTCCCCAGAGTGCACCATGAGACAAGCAACTTGTTCAGTGCGCCTTTCCTGGTGAAACATTTCAATAAATTAATAAACTAAAAAGCATAACCAAAGTGGATAGCAGTGCATTGCTCACCTTCAGTGTAAACACAAACACTGGATGTAATGTGAAGAGCTGGTACATGGTGCCCGGGTTACATAACCAAAGTGGATACGTGCACTGCTCACCTTCAGTGTAAACACAAACACTAGGGGTAATGTAGAGAAGCTGAAATGCGTGGTGCCGGATACATAACCAAAGTGGATAGCAGTGCATTGCTCACCTTCAGTGTAAACACAAACTCTAGAGGTAATGTGAAGAAGCTGGTACATGGTGCATGGGTTACATAACCAAAGTGGGTAGCAGTGCACTGCTCACCTTCAGTGTAAACACGAACACTGGAGGTAATGTGAAGAAGCTGGTACAAGGTGCCCAGGTTACATAACCAAAGTGGGTAGCAGTGCATTACTCACCTTCAGTGTAAACAAAGACACTGGAGGTAATGTGAAGAAGCTGGTACATGGTGCCCGGGTTACATAACCAAAGTGGGTAGCAGTGCACTGCTCACCTTCAGTGTAAACACAAACACTGGAGGTAATGTGAAGAAGCTGGTACATGGTGCCCGGGTTACATAACCAGAGTGGGTAGCAGTGCACTGCTCACCTCCAGGGTAAACACAAGCACTGGAGGTAATGTGAAGAAGCTGGTACATGGTGCCCGGGTTACATAACCAAAGTGGATAGCAGTGCATTGCTCACCTTCAGTGTAAACACAAACACTGGAGGTAATGTGAAGAAGCTGGTACATGGTGCCCGGGTTACATAACCAAAGTGGATAGCAGTGCATTGCTCACCTTCAGTGTAAACACAAACACTGGGGGTAATGCGAAGAAGCTGGTACATGGTGCCCGGGTTACATAACCAAAGTGGATAGCAGTGCACTGCTCACCTTCAGTGTAAACACAAACACTGGAGGTAACACAAAGAAGTCAGTAAGGGGAACATTTAAGAAGGAAGTTAGGAAACACTTTTTTATGGAGATGGTGGAGGACAGGTAGAATAGATTGCCCAATGAGGTGGTCTGTGCAAACTCAGTGGTAGAGTTTAAGCATAGGTGGGTAGGATACAAGGGTTTAGTTGGAAGCAACAGGGATTGTGGATAAAAGAAGAGAGAGGAAAAGTGATCCCTAGGGGGCACAGTGTTATAGGTTAAGCAGTGGAAAAGGTAGACTAGATAGACCAGTCAGCCTTCTGCTGTCAGTTTTGATGTTCCTATTTCCTGTGAAGTCATCTTCTTCTTTAACAATTTAGAGTATCACAAAATGGAGGTGGAAGGTAAGCTGAACAAACTACATACTGCTGCAGTTTTCAGAAAGTTACAAGAATGTTATAGCAGAACCTCTAATCCAGTCCATTCATCCTCTCTCTAAGGTCAACATGCTATAAGACCTGAAGTCAGACCATTCTCCTCGATAAAGATCCCAGCTCATTGACTGTGTCTATTCTACCTACTGAAACCATGGTTTCATAATTCTGCACCATCATTTCCTGTGAAGCCCTTCTCCTGTTCATTTAATATCTGCCACTCCTCTTCAGAAAAGCAACAGCAACATCTTCAAAGGTTTCTGGTACCTGAAGGGACATGAGACATGTTTAACTATCTTGCTTTCACAGTTTGCAGCCTTAAGCACAAGGATGAATCAGTCACCCATTTGCTAAGGGTGAATCTGTTCTCCACTTCACCCTAGTGCGTGCTGGATTTATGCCCGTTCAATAATCGGAGGGGTGAGCTAGCAGGCAAGATGAAAGCTTTTGATTTTTTTTTTGCACCAATATAAAAGGAACAGTGGCTTTATCCTACAGGACCTTTTAGCTTTTATTTATGGAGTACTACTAGTAGTAATACATTTTATGTATTGATGGAGTGCTACTAGTAGTAATACATTTTAATTTATTGATGGAGTACTACTAGTAGTAATACATTTTATTTATTGGAGTACTACTAGCAGTAATACATTTTAATTTATTGATGGAGTACTACCAGTAGTAATATATTTTATTTAGCAATGTGAATGAGGCAGTTCCAACTTAAAGGATACCTATTTGGCTTATTCCAGGTTACAGAGAAAGGAAAACAGTGTGCATTATATACATATGAAACTACAAAAATAACACAGAAACACTCGTATAACATTTAAATTCAACACTGTATATATAAAATATGCACATAACAAGATGTATGGTTATGTGGTACGTCCGCACTTTCTAAACAGGGGCAGTGGAAATGTAATTAGTTGGGAAGTGTATAAGGTTAACCAATTGCAGTGATCAGACAGCAAACTTTTGGTAATTTGGCTTGTTGTGCAAGCTAGTTTTGTTCTTTTTTCTAAGGTAACATGTTATTATATAGCCTCAGATTTTTAGAAATTGTGTTCCAAGTTTGGAAACCTACGTAATAAAAAGGACAGTCATCCTATATAAAAGATTTTCTTTGGGGCACTTCAAATTCAAATTCAGTTTGCTAATCTCAGCCCAAGCCTTGAAATACTTATGGAAACCCTATAATGTATATAATCAAGGACTTTTTTTTGAGATATTTGAACATCATTCCAATAATATGAAATTGTCTTCTCAAGTCTAAATGCAGCCAGTTCAATTTTCTGTAAGAGAGGCAGTGGTGAGTATGCTGTGGAGCATTGAGGGCAAATTAGTTATACTGTACAGGACACCCACCTTATTTATGTAACAAGCCCCTCCTAATTGTAAGGGGGGGTGTTACCATATGTGACCAGCAGGGGAATGTTAACCTGACATCATCCTCTGTGGGTGAAGCTGATGTGGGAGGAGCTACAGTGAGTATATAGATAGGGTGCACTCAAGGGAAGGGGAATGGTGCCCTGACATCATCCTCTGTGGGTGAAGCTGATGTGGGAGGAGCTACAGTGAGTATATGGATAGGATGCACTCAAGGGAAGGGGAATGGTGCCCTGGCATTATCCTCTGTGAGTGAAGCTGATGTGGGAGGAGCTACAGTGAGTATATAGATAGGGTGCACTCAAGGGAAGGGGAACGGTGCCCTGACATCATCCTCTGTGGGTGAGGCTGATATGGGAGGAGCTACAGTGAGTATATAGATTGGGTGCACTCAAGGGAAGGGGAATGGTACCCTGACATCATCCTCTGTGGGTGAAGCTGATGTGGGAGGAGCTACAGTGAGTATATAGATTGGGTGCACTCAAGGAGGATGGTGCCCTGACCATCCTCTGTGGGTGAAGCTGATGTGGGAGGAGCTACAGTGAGTATATCGATAGGGTGCACTCAAGGGAAGGGAATGGTGCCTGACATCATCCTCTGTGTGAAGCTGATGTGGGAGGAGCTACAGTGAGTATATAGATAGGGTGCACTCAAGGAAGGAATGGAACCCTGACATCATCCTCTGTGGGTGAGGCTGATGGGAGGAGCCAGTGAGTATATAGATAGGTGCACTCAAGGGAAGGGAATGGTGCCCTGATATCATCCTCTGTGGGTGAAGCTGATGTGGAGGAGCTACAGTGAGTATATAAGATAGGGTGCCCTCAAGGGAAGTGGAATGGTGCCCTGACATCATCCTCTGTGGGTGAAGCTGATGTGGGAGGAGCTACAGTGAGTATATAGATAGGGTGCACTCAAGGGAAGGGGAATGGTGACTTGACATCATCCTCTGTGGGTGAAGCTGATGTGGGAGGAGCTACAGTGAGTATATAGATAGGGTGCACTCAGGGGAAGGGGAACGGTGCCCTGACATCATCCTCTGCAGGTGAAGCTGATGTGGGAGGAGCTACAGTAAGTATATAGATAGGGTGCACTCAAGGGAAAGGGAATGGTGCCCTGACATCATCCTCTGTGGGTGAAGGTGATGTGGGAGGAGCTGAAAGGAGTATATAGATGTGGTATAAATATTGTTTAGTGGGTAATGGTTCTCTTCTAGGTTCTTCACCCCCCAATCTAGGCTTTCACATTGAAGAAAAAATATAGGAAATGTTGGGGGGGCCCTTTGAAGTAAACACTCTTCGCTCAAGTTATTGTTCTTCAATCTTTCTTTTTATTTCTCTCCCCCCTACGTTTCGCTTGTCTTGGAGCTTGTTCACGCGGTTTATTCTTTGTTACACGTCTGTAAATACATTTATTTTATGTCATTGATCAGCATTTTTTTAATATGATATTGTTACATTTTTAATTCTTTGGTGTATACACATAGCATTCAATAAAGATTATTGCTTGTGCACCCTTGTATATATTCTTAATTTTTCACAGGGTTAATTTATTTGTACTTGTTTAGATCCTAAGTTGCATCCTAAAAAGACATACACAGTATGTTAGTGAACACAGTGCTGCCAACAACTTGGAACAAGGTTTAACTACTGCCTGTAAGGCTTGTTCCCCATATTTCTTGGTTTGCAGCATACCTTATATATATTACTTAAAGCTTCTTGTCTTTCTTGTAAAGAATAATTTTGGGCCTGTAATGACATAAACATAATTTTTTGTAAAGCTTTGCTTTTATTATGTTGTTTAATATTATAATGTGGCCACATTGTGACTTCTATTTACTTATTTTGTTAACAGCATACCTGAAAGGATACTGTGAGCTTCTTAGAGTGGAATTAGTGTTCTTTGTAGTCTGTGAAAACATAATCATAGTATTCCCCTATTGGTCTCATAGCCATCATTTTACTTTTATAATTAAAGGTTCTAATACCAACTTCTAAATATTCTTTAATATTTTAACTGCTTACCTCACTCCTTCTGGCTCAAGTTTCTCCTTTTGGTTAAGTTCCTCTGCATGTAAGCACTGAAGCCCAACAAATTTTAATGGTAGCTACTTCCTGATAACCTCTCACCCATTTTTGTGAGATCCCATGGTGTGACTAACCATGTCGTCACACCCAGTTGATTGCACCTGTGCGATCTCGGTTGCTAGGCAACCGAACACTACTGCACTGATCAGTGCAGTTGGGTGCTCACAAAAATGGGCTATTTGTTCCTAGTTGCTGCAGCTCTGTGCTAGTTTACTTTTTTATTTATTTTTTAACTTTCTTTATAGGTTATTAAAATGAAAACACATTGTTCTCATACCATGTTTTCTTTTCACAGGGTGACATAAGAGTAAAGAGGATTTTGCTAATATCAACAGTTCTCTTGCCTTGATTAAAATACTACAAATCAATTCCAGGTTTCTAGAAGTATTATTTGTTATTATATCACCTTACAGTACTGCTTTCTGCAACCCAAACTGTGAAATTCATAATGTAATACAAACAGTCATTATTGATTACTTGCTGAGGGGTCAACTGCAATTTGACCTTCCTATTCATTAAATACTTTCAATCACTTAGTGGCTTAAAATTGTCTTCTCAGATCAGTTCTCTAGCTCACATTATACCAAGCTTGGCAAACATCATAGTATTGTTTAAACAATCATTATTCAGATAACACTGGGGTCAAATGCAACTTGACCTCCCTGTCATAAATGCCGAAAGTTGATCTGGAGGTAAAACATCATCTTTACTGTTTTAGATAGTGATTGTACTATGTTATTTATAATATCCCTATATTTTAACTTCTCTTAGTACGTTTGCTATAACAGCATTATTTGTTATCTCTCTGGGATCGAGCGCTGCTTATTTATTTTGCTGAGGGGCCAGTTGCTATTTGGCCTCCCCTTCATTAAATACTTGGCACTCACTTCATGGTTTAAAATTTTCTTCACAGATCATTTCTCTAGCAAACATATATTATTTTCTGAGGGGTCAGTTGCAATTTGACCTTACCCTTCCTTAGGTGCTTGTCAGTTATGCCAGGACTTAAAATTATCTTCACAGATCAGTTCTCTAGCTCACATTCTACCAAACTTGTAAATACCATAGTACTGTTTAAACAATAAGTATTTAGATACCACTGGGGTCAAATGCAACTTGACCTCCCTGTTAAAAATACTGAACTTGCTGCTTATTCATTATGCTGAGGGGTCAGGTGCTATTTGACCTTCTTCTTCACAATCACCCCATGCTTTAAAATTATCTTCATAGATCAGTTCTCTAGCTCACATCAAGCCAAACTTTTGAACACCATAATACTGTTTAAAACAATCAAATAACACAGGGGTTAAATGCAGCTCAACCTCTCTGTTGTCAATACTGTAAGTTGTCCTGGAGGTAAAACATCATCTTCACCCTTTTAGATAGTGATTGTACTGTTATTTAGTATATCCATGTGTTTTGACTTCTCATAGTACACTTACTACAACAATGTTGTTTTTATCACCTTTGGGTCAATTGTTACTTGTCCTCCCTGTTGTAAGTGTTACAAGTTGTTCTATAAGTTAAATCTCTACTCCATTTAGTATATCCCTGTACTGTTAACTTCTCATAGTTTACTTTATACAGTAACTTTATTGTGATCTTAGTGGGGTCAATTGCTATCTGACCTCCCTATTGTGAATGTCAAAAGTTATTTCTACTGGTTAAATTTCTACTTTACTAGTTTACTAATTGATTTCTGTATAATGTTTATTTCTTTTTTCATGTTATATCTACCCTTTCAGTTCTATACGATCTAACTGCATGCCTGCCAGTTTGTTTCTACATCCATCCCAATCCTGTTGTCTCAGATCGAATCCCCCCCCTTCCCCGAGGAGCCGGAGGTCGAGAGGGCTACCTGCTGAAGCCCTCCCTGCTAGCTGAAAGCCCGAAGCTGCGGTTTGAGGCAACCCCGAGGAGCCAGAGGTCGCGAGGGCTACTTGTGAAGCCCTCCCTGCTATTTGAAAGCCCGAAGTGCTGCTAGATCGAATCCCCCCCCGAGGAGCCGGAGGTCGAGAGGGCTACCTGCTGAAGCCCTCCCTGCTAGCTGAAAGCCCGAAGCTGCGGTTTGAGGCAACCCCCCGAGGAGCCAGAGGTCGCGAGGGCTACTTGTGAAGCCCTCCCTGCTATTTGAAAGCCCGAAGCGTTGCTAGATCAACCTCCTCCCGAGGAGCCGGAGGCTCGAGAGGCTACCTGCTGAAGCCCTCCTCAGCTGAAAGCCCGGCTGCGGTTTGAGGCAACCCCCCCGAGGAGCCAGAGGTCGCGAGGGCTACTTGTGAAGCCCTCCCTGCTATTTGAAAGCCCGAAGTGCTGCTAGGTAATTAAAGTGAAAACAACGCTCCGCTGCATTTCGCGACTGTTGGTCCCTGTGGAGCGAGACTAACTGTGACATTTGTGGCATTTTGAAACCCTGTATTTGGCGCCTTTTCTTATTACCTGCACACTGCTCCAGAAGAAAAGGGAACCGCTTCTGTTCTCTCTCTCGCGCTAGGGAAATGAATTTGTTGTTGTTTCACCTTTTTCCTTCTCTGTATTACTGCCTATTCAGAAGTGATCGTTTTTAAAGTAAATGTATTGATTGTGTGTAGTTGGAATCTGAAAAGGGTCTAACCTGAAACAAATTTCCCAGAGCTACTAGCTCCAATTGTCCCACAGCAGAGCCTTTAGCTGAACAACTCCTTTCCCGCCCCTATGCTAATCCGACTCCCTACCTGCCTATTTAATCTTGTTCTCTCTCCTCTCCTGCAGATCGAATCCCCTCCCGAGGAGCGAGGTCGAGAGGGCTACCTGCTGAAGCCCTCCTGCTAGCTGAAAGCCCGGCTGCGGTTTGAGGCAACCCCCGAGGAGCCAGAGGTCGCGAGGGCTACTGTGAAGCCCTCCTGCTATTTGAAAGCCAAGTGCTGCTAGGTAATTAAGTGAAAACAACGCTCCGCTGCATTTCGCGACTGTTGGTCCCTGTGGAGCGAGCCTAACTGTGGACATTTGTGGCATTTGAAACCCTGTATTTGGCGCCTTTTCTTATTACCTGCACACTGCTCCAGAAGAAAAAGGGAACGCTTCTGTTTCTCTCTCAGCGCTTAGGTAGCCTAGCCCACTGAACGCTATGCTGCCTGCCCCCACCGCCCCACCACCACCCTTGGTCGGCACTTTTATAGTTATAATCACATGGGCTGCCAGAACCAATCAGCCAACTTTTCCATTTGCAGGTTATATCTCTCTAACACTAGAGGGAGCCTGCTCTCTAAACCTATTCTCTCTACTGAAAAATCACACTTAATCATGATCCTTGCCATGCTGGCTCTCCTAGTACCACAACACCCACTGTCTACTATGGAACCCTTTATATCATCCACTGTCGTGCCAATGCCCGAACCCCAGTCCATCCACACACAATATCCTGTCTTCCTGACAGCTTACTGCCTGTCCACCTATCAATCCATCCCCAAATCCTTCCCGAACTCTGACTACCACTCTACCCCCACCCACCCACCTCCAACACACAACCCAGTGTCTCATGAATTCTGTCACAATTGGTCTCTCTCCTCTGTAGTGTCTTCAGCACTAAACACTCTCCCCATCCTGCACCACCCATACTATGACAGGGCAGCTGCAAAACGCCCCAGCAGCAACTGCTCCTCTATGAGGCGCCTTATTGCCCTGCTTCTCCTGCTCTCAGGAAATGTGCACCCAAACCCTGGGCCTGGCAACTCTGCCATACCTCGGCAATCCTCTGGCAAAGGGTTCCGAATTGCTTTTATGAACATATGTAGTCTCCCCAAGAAAACTGCAGCACTCCAATGCTGGGTTACACAATATTCCCCTGACATTCTTATGCTAGTGGAAACCTGGCTTTCCCAGCTTACACCTGACTCAGCTGTCTCCCTCCCAGGTTTTTCCCTCTTCAGGGCTGATAGGATGGGCAAGCGTGGAGGGTGTGCAATCTACTTCAAGTAACTCAGTCCTAGGTCATGCACTCCCAATCCCTGAGCTCAAATATGGGGCTAAGCCATTACCCTAAAATCACCCCACACCCTGGTCAGGCTCCCTATACCTAAGCACGGCTTATATACCCCGAGTACCAAAATTTTGCAATCAACTCCCTCTTAGACTATCTGTCCACCCTACCTCAAAAGCTGAACAATTGATCTTGGGAGACCTAAACACCAACTGGCTCAGCCCCGCTCTGACAATTTAAAGGATGAGCTTGCAGCCCTTGACCTGTCTCAAATGGTCACCCAGCCCACCAGACTTAACCAAGCAAGGGAACTAGCTCTCTCCTTGACATAGTTCTTTCCAACCGGCCACAAGTTGGATTCTGTAGAAGTCCCATCGGACTCACTTAGCGACCACTCCCCTGTCATCTGCTTCTGGTGCTCCCCCACACAGCCCGGAGCACTGCAGCACCCCCGTCGCAGATTTCTCCCAGGGTCTTGACAACCTCAAACATCACCTCGCACAAGTCGATTGACTCCAATGACCCTAGCATCTGACATAAACTCTGCTTTAACCTACCTCACCAGGGCCTCTCAACAATGCCTCATGACCCATTTGCCCCATCACCACACTTCGAAAGAAAACGGCCGCAGCATGGATATCCCCTGCACTGATCCAGCAACTAAAACAGAGAGACAATCTTTGGCACATAGCAAATGAGTCTGGTAGGGTGGCAGACAGGCAAGCCTATAGAGCAGCTCGCAACCAATGCACCTGGGCCAAGCAAGCTAAAGCTAGACACTATCAGGCTGCTCTGACATCCTCCTGGGGCTCAACCAGAGCCTTCTGGGACAATATTAAAGAACTGAATGGCAAACCCGCCTCCCCTCCGTCTCAGATTGTCTCAAATGGGGCAGTCTCGACAGACCAATCATATATCGAGATTGCCTTAATAAAACTTTCACGGACTTAAGTGCAGTTCTCCTGCCCAATTCTTTGACCCTGTCCCCTTGCCCTCCCACACACTCGCCTCCTGGCCCCCATTCCACTTCCGGACAATCTCACCCCATGATGCCAAACCTTTCCTACTAAAATCTCTCGCCTCGCAAAATCCAAGTAATGATCCTCTTGACTCCAGGATACTTCGCCTCACGCTAGAGGTCATGTTAATCCCCCTCACGTGTGTCATTAATAGATCCCTATGCCTTGGCCAATTCCCGGAAGCATGGAAAGAGGCCGAAGTCACCCCCATCCATAAGTCTGGGGACCATACAATACCAAATAACTACAGACCCATCTCCATCCTTCCCCCCCTCTCCAAAGCCTTGGAAAAAATAGTATCCACCCAGCTAATGGAATACCTGTCTAAACACAACATCCTATGTCCTGAGCAGCATGGGTTTCGCCCTGGCCACAGCACATCCACTGCCCTTCTGGAATTCTCCCACCATATACACTCTGCGCCTTGATGAAGGTCAATTTGCAGGGCAGTTTTCATCGACCTATCAAAGGCCTTTGATACTGTGTGCCACCCCTGTTGTTAAACCTCCTTAGCCAACTGGGATTTTCATCTGGCCCTAAATTGGTTCTCAAGCTACCTGCACAACAGATCCCAAAGAGTTAAGCTAAATAGGACCTTGTCCACCAGCCTACCGGTACTCTCAGGGGTCCCGCAAGGCTCCATCCTTGGACCCACTCTTTTCAGTCTCTTCCTAAACACCCTCCCAAGCTCCTGCTCCAACAAAATACTGCTTCTGGCGGATGATGCAGTGATCCTAGCAACAACACACTCAGACCCTCTCCAACTCAAAGCACGCTGCAAAGCACCTTCCTCCAAGCTGAGAAAAATGGTTCAGTAACCATCGGCTAGTCCTGAACCTGAAAAACAAAATCAATGCTGTTCGACATCGGCAAAACAATGCCAAGGACACTCCTCTCATCACCCCTAGCACACTCCTCCCACTTGAACAAGTAACAACATATAAGTATTTGGGCATCACTTTGATGCAGGCTTTACTTTCCACGCCCACCTAAAAACCCTGTCCTCAGCCATGAACTCCAGGATCGGGCTCTTCTACCGCCACAAAGACTGCCTCCCAGAACCTGCCTTAAAATTGGCCATCACCTCATCTGTGCTGTCCTTGGCGACTATGGCCTCCAGTTTACGCAGTGATCTGTCCGCCTTGACTAAAGTCCAGACCTCTATTAACAAAGCCTGTAGGCTCCTGACCGCGCACACAGCAGAACTCCACCACTGCTTTACACTGCCACCAACATACTCACCTTGAAGAACGATTGAAATACCACACCTGCCTTCTGGCAAAAAGCACTATCTGGGTTATGCCCATCAGGGTCTCCGATCCCTGCAACCAGCCGTCCAAACGGTGCATACCGTAACTCTACTAAAGCCACCTTCCTGGTACCCAGGGCAAGGACCTCTCTGCCAAAGATCCTTCCATCATAAAGCTCACCTGGTTTAACAACCTTCCTGAGGGAATATCAAAGATCCCCGGGATTGGACGGTTCAAAATAGCCCTCCGAAAACATATCATCAACAGCCGGTGCTGTAATTGCCTGTAGTGGAACACAACCCTGTCTCAAACAGCCCCCCAAGTCCGATGACTGGGCAACTGTAGCAACTGCAGCTGTAATAACTTGTGTGTATATAATAACTTGTGTGTATATAATGATCGTGTAACTCAACGTATGTATGTATCTCACCTGTATGTAACCTCTGTCTATAACTGCACTTATTGTTGTCTCCCCCACCCACATGACAAGGTACCTTTGTAAACGAGTCTCTGACTCAAAGGTTGTAAAACTGATTACTTCAATAAATAAATAAATAAATAAATAAATAAATAATGTGTTCATGTGAAATATCCACCTCATTTCAGCTCTTTAAAGATAATCCCGGTTATTACCTCCTCTTTCTGGTGTCTGTACTTTTTCCAAGTCCCCAGAACCTTAAAGAAGCTCTATTATGACCTGCTTGTCATGGGGGGGGTTACAGTGGGCCTACGAGGATGGGACTAAAAGTGAGCATGACCAGTGCGAAAGGGCATTAACAGAGTAAGCCAAAAAACCAAGGTAAATACTTGCTTCAGCTGTCCATAGGCTACATTTGTATGGGAAGGTTGGTAAGACAACAGACCCACAGAAATTCCCTGCTTAGATGTCCTTTAGGGGCCTAAACCAGTGGCACACACGCTGACTTTGTATTGCTTGTAAGGACAGTCTGGACCAGCCAAGTCTATCAGTAAGCCCCCAGCTGCTAGCAATGAGGGAGTTACACTCGTATTTATTATCGTGAAATGTCCCTGTTTTAACAAGTATTTACTGGCAAACTGACAGCCTAATGTACTTTTTATCATAATAATTATATTTATCCTTTTGTATAACAGTAAATGCTTTTTGCACGCATGCAGGTCACTGCTCAAAAGGAACACCAGTTCTAGTCCTACACATTTGACAAGAACTAAACATATCTGTCACAGGGTTTCATTTTTTATGTTGTCTTTCGCAGGCACAAGCAACATATTGTGGTAGCTTGGAATAGCAAGTTTTGGAGGTGCGGTCCTGTTATGGGCAATGGCGTCACTGCTTTATTGGGCTGGGCTCTATGGCATGAATGAAATAGCATGTTGTCTATGACAGCAGTTGCAAAAGCATGCCACCAACGTGGAACGATTTTGCCGATGCAGTGAGGGAGCTCCCCCTCATTGCAGGGTGTGCCTTGCCTGGTGTAACATTTCAATAAACATAGCAGTGGCTGCCACCATCTGCCTGTCACAGTCCCCAAGAAGCTGATGTCAGGAGTGCCCAATCCTCCTGTTGGCATGCCCCCTCCCCAGTTCATTTGCCGATGATGGTGCCCAATCCCTGTCAGCATAATTTCCCCTATTTAATAGTTTATATGCTGAGGGGGTGCCTAATCCCCCTTGGCATCATGCAAACCTCCAAAACACAGACTCATTTTCTGTGTGGACACGAGGGCCCAATCCCCATCAGCTTCAGTCCCTCCCCCAAATACAGGTGGCACACTGAGAGCCCACCCCAGTGTGCCAATAGCAACCTGTAAAAGTCCTGTGATGTCTTTATTTATTCTTTCCCTGTAAAAGAAAAAACTGTCCTCATTGTCTCCAATGCCCCTCCCCCAACCCACACCCACTCTCTGCGCACTTATCTCCCCACACCTCCCCTTACCCCATACTTACTTCTGAGCCCAGCACGACAATCTTCAGTGGACCGGAAACGCTCATACACTTCAAAGCCAACCGCAAAACTGAAGAAATGTCGATAAGCTGAATAATGGCATAAATGGTGTGTGGGGGGGTTCAACTTAGGTGGATATCTTGAACATTTTGGTGACTTTTGGCTCCAAATTTTCTACATAGAGTTCTTAGGACCCCACCTCATGAACTCAGTCACTGTCATTGAGTTATTCAGTCCCAAAAGGTGATTTCACGGTCACTGCGTGGAATCACCTTTTGGGACAGATTAACAAAACGACAGTGTCACTGTTCATCAGGTGGGCTTCCAAAAAGCTTATGCTGAAAATCTGGTGAAAAAATTCCAAACAACTACTGTGTTAGGAGTGTGCATTGCACAGTTTCCATGCTCACTGTAACTTCGAGAATTTTTAATATTTTCACTCCAGACTTTCAACTTGATCATCTCTTCACACCCTCTTATGAATGGTACAGCTGTCATTTTCACATCCTGCCCTAACTGTGTTTTGCACATGTGGAGCAGAATGGGGCGCTCACTGTGGGAAATCAACATTTGGGACAGATTAACAAAATCACAGTGCCACTGTTCATGAGTGGAGATCCCAAATGCTTTCATGAGATGGGGTCATGAAAAGCCAAATTTTGAAAATTTGGAGTGCAAATACCAAATGCCTGGGGTATTAGGGTTTCTAACCATAACGTCCCACCCTGTACAGACTGACAGGCATCAGGGATGGGCCTTTGGATGGTCGGCTATGATACTAATGCCATTCCACCCACACTCACCCCCACCCTACAGCCACCGACAGGCATCACGGTGTGCCTGGGACTCTTCAGCTCTAAATGTTCACCCCATTCTCCATGCTGCATCCATCTCAGTGTGCTTCCTTATGGAATGGGGTGAGCGGCGTCCGACAATCCCAAGGCACAAGATGACACTTGTCAGAGTCGGTAGGGTAGGTGAAATGGCATGAGTGTTATGGCTGATGACCCAAAGTTACACCTCAATGCCGGTCAGCCTCTGCAGGATGGGGTGGGGTTGACGTGGTTCCATACTTCACTGCCATTCCTACTATGCATCTCTCTAACTCCTGCACTACCAGTGCAAATGCCAGCAAGACAACATTCAGCATTGACAAATGCCTATAGTTTTATGTGTCATACAAAATTAGTTTAGGTGCTGTATTGGTCATTGTAAGAACAGATCCAGAAGCAAATGATTTGATACATCCAGGTAACAAAAAGAAAACTGCTTAAGCTTTTGAGACAACCAAATCCTTATGCATAACCAATCAACCAAGTGCTTATGGCATATGCTTCCAAGGAAGGACCCGGTTGGTAAGAAAGCTTAAGCACTGTTTTCTTTTAGTTACATCTATGTTGGACCAATAAAAGGTATCATAGCATTTGCTTCTGGATCTAGTTTTATATGTGAAACTTTCCTATAATTGATCTTCTACATACATTCAATTATAAAGGTTCCCTCCTGAATGTTAATAATACTCAGTCCTCAACACCAAGATGAACGCAGCCAGACTTTATTCTCTGTCTTTGACTCCACAGTATACTGCCCTCCTCCCACTTCCTAGTACAATCCCATCTCTTCTGTTGACACCACCAGACCGATGTGGAATATCTAGTTAAATTGCCCAAGAGAGCTAATGCATGCTTATAAAGACACAGCAAGTATTTAAATATAACATGCATTTCCCTGCATGAGATTCACCATACACTGGCATTTCAAACAGAGTCCATTTTAGTCTTGTTTATGTTTCTTTTAGGTTTGTTTATGTAGCAGTTTAGAGTTCCTTACCTCCAACTTCATTATCCTCTGTTTCAGTCTCTAACACCACAAACTGCACTGCTCAGAAACACAAGCAGCTGCTGCTCTTCTGAGTTTGGGACAAGAAGAACAAAGGATATATATCCACAGAAAAACAGTTCCCTCTGCAGCTCCCCGTGTGCTCAGCATTCCTTACCTCCAACTTCGTGATCCTCTGTTTCAGTCTCCAACACCACAAACTGCACTGTTCAGAAACACAAGCAGCTGCTGCTCTTCAGAGTTTGTGACTAGAAGAACAAAGGATATCTATCCACAGAAAACCAGTTCCCTCTGCAGCTCCCCGTGTGCTCAGCATTTCTTACCTCCAGCTTCATGATCCTCTGTTTTAGTCTCTAACACCACAAATTGCACTGTTCAGAAACGCAAACAGCTGCTGCTCTTCAGAGTTTTGGGATTAAGAGGAACAAAGGATAGTTATCCACATAAAAACAGATACCTCTGTAGCTCCCATACCCTCAGCTCTGTGTTTCTGTCCTTGGTAGCTTTCAGAGGTTAAAGTGCACTTCCTGTCTCCCTCTGTAATGTGTGCCCCTACATCATTCTTACCCACTCATTAATATTCATTGTATGCAGCAGCATGGGAGGAGCAAGAGGAAGGGCGTGCTTAACCTTTAAAGGCACATTATCAGCCTTAAATCGGCAAGATGGTAATTTTTATGCATTGCAGTTCATAACATGTGTTTCAGTAAATGTATACTATAGTTTTCTCCTATTATTGCTGTTTGGTTTGCACCTTCAGTGATTGCTACAATTAATCCTTTAATAAGTCTGCTCTAAGCGATCAGTGTTTTACACTCCCCATCCTGCTCTTACTTCATTTTTCCAACCTCTACACTTATCTTCCCTTGTTTCACTGTTCCCTTTTTCCCTAGCCTACTGCTCATCCCCTCCCTCCTTCCTGCTTCCATTCTACATTTCAGCTTATTCTGAATCCCCCATCTCTCAACTTAACACTTTTCCCTCTCTCACACCTACTCTCTCTTCCCCATCTTAATCTCTCTGCCCTACTTCCTCTCTCCCTCCTCCACCTTGACAACACCTCCGGTCTGCATTTGTTTCCTTATGTACAGTTAGATGGTGAATTATTTTGACTGTAAATCCTTACATTTATACGAATATACAAATTTGCCAGCAGAAATAGGCCACCTGATCTAGCACGCCTGCTCAAGTGTGCAGCTAGCACTCTCTCCTTGCAGCTGCCCCACCCCTCCCTTCCCATTACCCCATCTTGTCCCATCTTCTTTTGAAACTACCCACTGTCTTACAGACTACCACCTCCTCCTCCTTCTCCAGTAGAGCATTCCGTTCTGCCATGACCCTCTCTGAGCAAAAGTGTCTCCTCATTTCTGTCCTAAATGTTCTCCCCTCCAATCTAAGGCCATGTACTCTCGTGTCTCTCCCCTGTCAGCCAGAGTAGCCACTCAGTGCCTGCCTTGTTTATTCCCTTTATGTACTTAAAGGTCTCAATCATATCTCCCCAGTCCCTTCTTTCCTCCAAGGAGTACATGTTCAGCTTTCTCAGCCTCTCCTCATATGGTCTGTACTCCAATACTTTGATAATCCTTGTTGCCTTGCATTGTACCCCTTCAAGTAATTTTATATCCTTCTTCAGATATGGGTGCCAGAATTGCACACAGTACTCCAGGTGTGGCCTGACCAGTGCCCTGTAGCGAGACAGGATCACCTCTCTGCTCCTATAGGAGATCTGTCTCGCGATACAGTCTAGAATCCTATTGGCTTTTGCTGCCGTCCTCCTACTGTACACTGCCCTGTACTTTTCATCTTCCCTGTTACAGCCACCCTTAGATCCTTCTCCTCCTCCTCGGTGGAACCTAGCAGCGCCCTCCCAGCTGGTAACCCTCCCTGGTTCTTTGCTCCAAAGTGCAGGACTTTGCACTTTTCTGATTGAACCCCAACTGCCACGCTTCTGACCATCAACCAGTTTGATCAGGTCATCCTGCAGCCCCTGCCAACCTGCTATATCATCCATCACTGCTCCCAATTTGGTATTGTCAGCTAATAGACTGATCTTATTCCTGATGCCATATGAGATGTCTGCTATGAATATTCCAAACAGCACTGGCCTCAGTACTGATCCCTGTAGCACCCCACTTATCACAGTCCTTGGAAATGAGAATTCCCCCACCACTACCCTCTGCTGTCTTCCCTGCAGCCAATTCTCAATCCATTTAGCCATCTTAGTCCCTATCCCCGCATATCTTAACTTTCCTCCCAACCTCCCATGTGGCACCGAATCGAAGGCTTTACTGAAGTCCAAGTATATGACATCCACCGCATGATCCTTGTCCAATTTCCTTGTGACCCAATAGTAATACTCAACTAGGTTCATCCAGCAAGATTTTCTTGAGACAAACCCAAGCTGGTGACTGTCCTGGAGCCCACTGTCTTCCATAAAGGTCACCAGCCTTTCCTTAAGTATTGTCTCCATCAGCTTCTCCACAATGGAAGTTAAGCCTACTGGCCTATAATTACCCAGCTCATCCTTTGGTCTACTTTTATGGATGGGTACCACGTAGGTCATCCTCCAGTCATGCAGCATGTACCCTGAATCAAGGGAGGTATTAAACAGTTCCACCAGTGGTCCTGTCAGGATCTCGGCCATTTCTCTCAACACCATGAGGTGTATGCCATCCAGTCCTGGTGCCTTATCCACCCTCAGAGCCCTAAACCCCTCCACTACCCTACCCTACCCTCAGGGATCACCCTGTCCATTACCCCCCTGCTCCTTCCCACTCTGCCCACCCCCTGCAGTAGCTGCCCTCCTTTCTCCCTCATGAATACAGAAGTACTCATGCAGTGCTTCTGCCTGATCCACCCATTTCTCTGCCCACCCCTATCCTTCCTGATCCTAACTATCTGGTCCTTGCAGTGCCTTTTCTCCCTTATGTATCTGAAGAAGTCCTTTTCCCCATCCCTGATGCCTTATGCCACCCTCATTTCCCTGGAGGCCTAAGATGCTCTGACTTCCCTGGTAACTTCCTTGAACATCTTTACATACTCCTCCCTATTCTCCCCCATTCTGGAATTCTTGTATTTCTTGACCACTGCTTTTTTTAGCCCTCACCATTTCTAAGACCCCTCTACTTAACCATTTTGCTTTTTTTAGCCCTTCTCTTTTTGCTCTGTGATCTGGTACATGTCTCAGTAGCCTCCAATTTTCCCAATTTGATTTTTCCCCCCATTTCTGATTCACATCCCAGTGTGGCTGTACTTCTTCCTGATGTTCGCTAAAGATTTAACCCATCCTACCAAAGTCATCCTGTCTGAAGTCCACCATTCTGGTCCCTGTACCTGCTGCCTTTCTGTTCATATTAATGTGAACATGCTGAATGGTGCTCACTACCAGCTAACAGGTCCTTCACCCCACCTCCCTACATCCTTCCATTGGCCAGAACTAGATCTGGTGTATTCCCCAACTTAGTTGACTCAGTGACCATCTGTGCCAAGAAGCAGTCCAGGAGCATTTCCTCCCTAGCACTTGAGGTGGCTGGAGTACCCCAATCCACTCCTGGTAGATTGAAGTCCCCCACAATCACTGTTTAACCATTCCCATACACTTTCCTAATTTGATCTACCAGTGCCCTGTCCAGGTCTTCCCCCTGGGTTGGTGGCCTGTATACCGCCCCCATCCTGAGAATTCTATTCCTCGTGTCCTGGAATTGCATCCACAAGGCCTCTGTCCTACCCTCCTCCCCCTCTTCCCTTGCTCACTTTATCCCTTCCCTTATATACATTGCAACCCCTTCTCCTTTCCCTTTGCTCCTATCCTTCCTGCAAATCCTATACCCTGGGATCATCAGGTCCCAGTCCTGATGTTGCTGGTCCACGTTTCTGTGATGGTAACTATGTCTACCATCCCCTCTGTCAACAGAGCCTGTAGTCATGCGATTTTGTTCCCCAGACTCCTTGCATTCAAGGAGACAACCCTCCAAGATGTTCCCTTGCACTCCTTACCCAATGTCCCACCCTTCTCAGCACCATCTTTTGATCCCTACCTGCTTCCAACTCAGTTTTTATGGGGGGTAGATTCATTTGGGTATATCACCACTACAGTGAAACTGGTACACTGAACCCCCCAACAGCGAAACCCCCACCATGACTATATCGGCAGCAATTTGGGTTTTACATTGAGACACCTTAGGGTGATGGGGTGATAAATATCTAACTCCACTGTCTGTGTTACATGGAGTTATATATCTATAGTAGAGGGTTGGGAAGAATGCAGCCCACCCCCACATTGTGTGTTGTGGTGTTGCTGGTCAGTTCACGCCATGGTCGGGGTGTCAATGAGTTCCCAGCACTGTAGTGGATGTCACAGTCAGGGTTGTCATGCCGGCATCCTGGATACGCTTATTTGCCTCCCCTCTATGGAGACCCTTCCCTTCAGTAATCCACTTGCCTCCCCTTCCCGCCAAGCTCAAAGTAACCTTTGTTTCTATGTATTCTTCTAACTACTGTTTTAGCACACCCTTCCTCTCCTTGCTCAAATGTAATCTGTCCCTGTGTACAGATCCCTACTGTCCCAGACCCTGCCCCAGCCTCCCACTAAGCAATACCCCATGGATCAACACCAGTTTCCCAGCCAACTGTTTAATTCATCTATCCTACCCTTCTTGTTGTACTTTGCTCTGGGCACTGAGAGTGCCTCAGAGAAGGCCACAGCTCCTTACATTCTCACCATGTTACCTAGTTCCATGACCCGCCCCTAACCACCTCTACTGTTTCCTCTGCCAAGTTTTTGTACCCACCGCACCATCACATGTGGTTTATGCCTTCCTGCCTGCACAGCTGAGAATAGCTTGTCCTGGCAGGGTTCTGATAGGACTCCAGTTCACAGTGGATAGAGGGATATGAAGGCCAAGAAGTCGGAGCATAACAAGTTTCTTGACACTGTGATTTTGGGGGAGGGTTGGGGCATTTACTGTTCCAGACACAGAAGGTGGGAGTGTGGTCACTGATGCTATCAGGACATATGGTAGTCAAGTGAATCCTATGCGGACAGCTAGACACTACCTAATCAAGCAATGAATGGTTGCCAAACTTATTGCTCAGTCTAGTGGGTTCAGAGATATGTTGTGTGAGATTGAAGTTTGCTAGGATAGAGTAAGGTTTGTTATTAATATGGTTAAGCCAATCAAGATTAAAGACTCCACAGAGCAGAAGATCTTGACGAGGGGGGGTGGAAAGGGAAGCTATAAAGGATGGAATGATGATGTCAGCATCCTTGAGGGGAAACTACATGCAACCAATTGTTAGATGTTTGGCATTACCTAGGGATAATGAAAGGAAGATACATTCTACAGGAGGAGGAACAGAGGAGAGGTAAGCAACTCGGATGCTGAAGTACTGGATCAGACACAGATGAGAACTCCACCCCTTTCTATTCAATCTGTCACACCTGAAGCATGCATAGCTCTGCAAAGCAACCTCATGCTGTAGGATGCTGGGTTTGAGATAGGTTTCAGTAATTCCTAACACATCAGGATTGTGAAGAGTGACCCAGGCTTCTAATTGAGCCATCTTAGGCAGAACCATAGGAAGGGTGGGGCGGTTGCCTCTGAGGGGCACAGTTTTGATTCACTTCACAGCTGTGCTGTAGCTAATTTTTTTATTTTTATTTTTACCATAATTACTAATGGCTGTCAGCATGGGCACATCTGCAGAAGGAACAGCAAGTTGAGGGGTGTCACATGGGCATGATGCCTGTAGACAGAAAAAAATAATGTGGACTGGTGGTGGTAACTGGGTTGGCCAAACAGCACCAGTATAAAAGATATGGTCAGACTCATGGAGTGCATGGTTGTTGTGAGAGGTGCCTGGTTTAGTTAACTTGGAGATGGAAACAGAGTTGATAGCGAGAGCCAGAGCGATTGAAAACATAAAACTGATAGATAGAGAGTAGACAGGAGGATAGAAGGACAGAGTGAGCGGAGGACTCAGGAGAGATTTATTTATTTGTGTAAAAAGCACTTTTCCCTTCCAGCTTCCTTTATCTAGTCAAGTCTGATTGTCAGGATGGAGTAGTACTGATGACTTGCTGAGCTGCTGCTGCCTGAGAAATAAATTTTTTCCGATTCCGACAATCCAACCAAAACCATGATCCATATCTGGGTCGGGATGTGTGTGATGATTGAAAAACCATAAACCAAACTCAAAATAATTTCATTTCTGGCTGCTTAGTTCTTTAATTTTACTGTACTGCCACTGTATGTGCTGGACTGGTAGTGCCTGTATGGTTTTGTGATGATCATCCCTTAGTTTGTTCATGTGTGATTGTCTGACTGTGACATGGGGGGGTCGTCCAATTGAAAAAAAAAAAGTAATACATTTTAATCTGGTGTGTTGCAGGCAGGCAGCCTTGAATTTGATTACTGGGCAGGCCTGGCTGCTGCCTGATTTTGTGATTGTCCTCCTCTGTATTTACTGTGACTCTGGCAGCATCCCCATCCATTCCTGACTCCCGGGACCTCCAATCTGCTTCGTAGCTCCCGCCTCCCTCCCTCCATTCTGGCATTCTCCACAAGTGCACTCACTGTCCACCCACTCCCCCCGGCAGCCAAGACCATGACGTGAGCGCCATCTAGCTCTTACTTTTGTATAAATAATAAAATGTGATAATGTGAGAGGGCGCGAGCTCTCACATTCTATTATTTATACAAAAGTACTGTACTGTTGTTTTCTTGTTGGCTCAGTGTTTGCTGCTCTGCTCTCACTCTCTGACTGACTGACTGCTCCCTCACCTCACAAGCTCCCGAGTCCCGGGCCGGGCCGCCAACTGCACTGCTTTCTTAAAGTCCAGATGGGTGGCTGGTGCCCAGCAGCGGGCCGCCCGTCCCAGTCCCAGAGAGCTCGCCAGCCAGTCAGTACTCTCACTTCAGTCTACTGTGTCACCGATCCTTTGGCTAGCAAAGTGGTTGGAAACAGAACAGAAGTAAATCAACACTTAAAAGAGGCTACTTCAATATGGCTTAATTAATAAAGAGTTGTATAAATCATGAATGTATGAGACTGACAATCAAATTATGATATATAGTATATAATTTTAGCAATGCCCAGTGGATATCAAATAATGCCATATATTCCTCACAGATGGATATCAGATATCTGTAAAATCAGTAAGCTGTTGCTAAAAATTTCTATTGAACAATACATGTCAACTCTAGTTACTAGTAGTACTATATCTTTCTGGAAATATGTACTTCATTCAGCTGAATACTGCATCTTCTGACCGTTTGATAAATACAATTTATAATGTATCTTCAGTTTTTATCATTTTAACATTGCAGTCATTGATGATTAAGTAATAAATTAAAAATACTGTAACAACTACTGCCTTCATCTTGAGTATATGCAGTAGTTGGGGAATTCTGGATTCAAATACAGATGAAAGTCACTGCAAATTTTCATACAGTATATAAACACATTTGTATTATAATACAGCGGAACAGAAACTTAGACTTTGATGGCAGATAAGAACTGCTCGGCCCACCTAGTTTGCCCATTTCCCTACCTATTAGATAAGCTGCAGATCCTAGTTAACCAACAACCTACTTATTCCAACCCCCCCACCAGAATTGCCTTATGTCTGTCCCATGCATTCTTGAATTCCCCCACTGTTTTTGACTCCATTTTGTTAACGTCCTTGTGCAGATTTGGCCTCCAGTACTGCATGCAGTACTCCAGATGGGGCCTAACTAGTGTCTTGTAAAGAAGGATTATTACCTCGCTCGTACAACTTGTGATACGCCTACAAATACACCCCAACATCCCTCTAGCCTTACCTACTGCTGTAGTGCTCTGGTTGGATGATTTCAGATCATCTGTGATGATGATGCCCAAGTCTCTTTCTTCCCTTGTGACTGCCAGCAACTCCCCTCCCAACCTATAGGTGGCTTCTGGGTTTCTCTTCCCTATGTGCATGATCTTGCACTTCTTTGCATTAAACCCAATTTGCCACTCTTCTGACCATTTTGCCAGTTTATCCAGATCTCTTCTCACTCTGCCCACCCCATCTGGATCATCAGTTACAGAGCTTGGTGTCATCTGCAAACAGACAAACCTTACCCTCCAGTCCATCTGCAATGTCACTGATGAAGATACTGAAGCGGACTGGCCCCAGGACTGATCCCTGAGGCACTCTACTTGTGGCTTTCTCAGTCTCACTACATTAATTCTTCTGCAGTGCATCATTCACCAGCACTTCCCTACTCACATTTGCCTCCCTACATTAATCCTTCTGGACTGCATCGTTCACCAGTGCTGCCATCCCTGCTTTGGTCTTCCTACAGTATGCCTTCTGCACTGCATCATTCACCAGTGCTGCACTCCCTGCCTTGGTCTCCCTACATTAATACTTCTGCACTGAATCATTTCCCAGTGCTGCCCTCCCCTCCTCGTCTCCATACAGTAATCATTATGCACTGCATCTTTCACCAGTGCTGTGCTCCCTGCCTCGGTCTCTCTACATTGCTACTTCTGCACTGCATTGTTTACCAGTGCAGCCCTCCCCACCTCAGTCTCCCATTATTAATACTTCTACACTGCATTGTTCACCAGTGCTGCCTTCCCCACCTCAGTCTCCCTACATTAAAACTTCTCCACTGCATCATTCACCAGTGCTGCCCTTCCTGCCTCAGTCTCCATACATTATTCCTTTTGCCTTGCATCATTCACCAACGCTATGCTGCCTGTCTTGGTCTCCCTACATTAAAACTTCTGCACTGCATCATCCACCAGTGCTGGTCTCTCCACCTCAGTCTCCCTACATTAATCATTCTGCACTGAATCACTCACCAGTGCTATGCTTCCTTCCTTGGTCTCCCTACATTAATACCTCTGCACTGCATCATTCACCAGCACTGCTGTCCCTGCCTCAGTCTCCATACATTATTCCTTCTGTACTGCATCACTCACCAGTGCTCCCTGCTTTGGTCTCACTACATTAATCCTTCTGCACTGCATCATTTTACCAGCACTGCCCTCCCTGCCTCAGTCTCCCTGTATTAATCCTTCTGCACTGCGTCATTCACCAGTGCTGCCCTCCCAGCCTCAGTCTCCCTATATTAATCCTTCTGCACTGCATCATTCACCAGTGCTGCCCTCTCGGCCTCAGTCTCCCTACATTAATCGTTCTACACTGGATCATTCACCAGTGCTGCCCTCCCAGCCTCAGTCTCCCTATATTAATCTTTCTGCACTGAGGATGTCAGGGTGGTGAAATTGTTTACCGCTCTGATGTTGCGATAACGCGGGTTGCCGTTCGGTGCTTGCTGTTATCACATAGAACCTTGCTGTCCTTACTGCCTAAGTCTCCAAATATTAATCTTTCTGTACAACATCATTCATCAGAGCTGCCTTCCCTGCCTCAGTTTCCTTACAGTAATCCTTCTGCAAGGTATCATTCATCAATGCTGCCCTTCCTGTCTCAATCTCCCTACATTATTCCTTCTGCACTGCATCATTCACCAGTGCTGCCCTACTAAATGGCACATTATTCCTACTCACTGTGCTGTGCACCTTTTTCACTTGTAGCATGTGATGTCGTTTGCTGATTGTACATTACTCATACCTGTACTATTGCATGTAATTGGTGTATTGTTTATTGTATCTCTAGTTTATAACATGTGATGTTGTATGCTGATTGTACTTTACTTGTACCTCCTTTACTGCATATATTGTATGTATTATTATATTGTATCCCTTGTTTGTAACATGTGATGCTGCATATTGACTGCACTTTACTTGCACATGTACTATTGCATGTGCTTTGCATATTGTTGCAGTAGTAGTAAATCATTTTTTATTCATATATGATTAAATGGATACATTCAATTGAGTGGAGTTCATTTTCAATGAAGTTCCATATTGCAATAAAATAAGGTTCCACATCAAAAAACATAACATCAATCACTAGAGGACCACGTTAAATTAAAACAATTTACAACACAACAAAGAAAAAAAAAAAAGAAAAAGAATTAAAATACAAACAATCAATCTCATAACACAATAACATACTTTAAAACACTAACAGTTATTACAAGTTGTGGTATTGTGTAATACAGATATGCACCAATTCCTTAGTTCACTTTTATTATAGCTGGTTCTATTTCTTTTTAAATCTAAGTGGGATTTATTCCATAAACTAATTCCTCTAACAGGTACGGATGATCTTCCAATATTCAGATTACATTTAATTGGGACAAATTGGATTCCAGCGGAGGCTCTTAAACTTTCCTTTATTTTCCTAACTTCAAAAAGGTCAATAATATAATTAGGTACTTGCCCATACCAAACCTTAATCATAAGTTGTAACAAATGTAAGTCTCTTCTCACTACAGGTCTAAGCCAGTTTAATTCCCTTAAAAGTATACACCTATGGGTTCTATGGGGGGCATCCAATATGAAAAGAGCTAGCCTACAGAAAACTAAATCCACTCTATCTGTATGCTTTCCAATAGCCCCGCCACAAAGCAAATCACCATAATCAGTCACTGGAAGTAAGAGAGAGTTTACCACACTCAATCAAACCTCTCTAGTCATGAACTTTCTATACTTATATAAGGCGCCCAGCTTCCTGTTTGTATTTTTTATAAGGGAGTCAATATAAACATCCCAACCTAGACATGGATCTAACCAGATGCCCAGGTATTTGTATGAATCCACCTGCTTAATGGCAATGCCATCCTCAGTATTGATTTCCAAATATAGATCTTATTTTTTATTATTTTTAAACAAAAGTGACTGTGTTTTATTGGCATTTAAGATAAGATAGTTCATCTTTAGAAAATCCTGCACTTTGTCAAAAGCCAATTGTAGCCTCATATTAATCAGTTTTAAAGTATCTCCCAATGCATATAATATGGTGTCATCTGCATACATATGGCACCAGGCAACCGTTGATGTAATTTTAAGTTCATTCATATAGATATTGAATAACAAAGGTCCCAAAATCGAACCCTGTGGTACACCGTTTTTAACCTCCAATACATTAGATTTATAAGAACCCACTTCTACAAATTGGCTACAGCCCATCAAATAGGAAGAGAACCACTTTACTGATTGAGGGACAAGCGATCCCGCTGAGTCTGGACAGGAGAACCCGATGGTTAAGGGTATCAAATGCCTTTGAGAGATCTATAAACAAGGCTCCTATCATTAACCTCCTGTCCAGACTCAGCTGGATATCACTTACAACTCGTCAGGGCTGTTTGTGTACTATGAAGAGCCCTGAAACTTGATTGAAAGATGTCAATGTATTATTATCTTCAAGAAATAATTTCAGTTGGCAAGATACAATGTTCTCAAATATTTTAGAAATTTGGGAAAAGAGCAATATGGGCCAATAATTGCCCAGCTCACTTCTACTGCCAGATTTAAATATAGGTCTAACCTTTGCAGTCTTTCATCCATCAGGGAATTTCCCACTTTTAATAGATAAATTAAAGATGTATGCCAAGGATGTGCTACGGTGCTGCATGTTTCAGCAATCTTGGTGGAATTTCAACTGATCCTCTCGCTTTACAGATGACTAACTTCAGAGTTCAGAATGTACCTCTTCCGGGAAATATGGGCAAAATCAAAGCCACCTATATTTCTATCTTCTATATTAATATCTGTGGGATTAAACTTCAGAGTCTCATTTTGTTCCCAATAAGCCCCATCTGAGGAGCTTGGTAAAGCCACCTTTAAAAAATGGTCATTAAAGGCATCAACCATTCTTTTTCCCAGTGGCTACACAATATCACCCTTCTCTATTTTATTTACACAGATCTGTTTATTTTTCCCCATTAAGTTTGAAATAATTCCCCAAAACCTCCTTGGATTCTTTTTATGCTTGGCCTCCAATTTAGAGCGAGCAAACTGTTGTTTAGTAACCTTAATTTTAGTGGTATAAACATTTTGGGCTTATCTATAGGAAACCCAATCCTGATCTAACATTTTTTTTTATTTTGCTTTCTTCCATTTTTTATTCCTATCTTTCCTAATTTTATATAACTCAGGGGTAAATCATGCATTTCCTTCCTTTTTTACAATCTTGATTTCAAGGGTACATGTTTATTACAAATGTACATAAACTCACTTAAAAAGAATTCCCAAGCAGTTGTAGTATATCCCTTGTTCGTAACATGTGATGTTGTATGCTGATTGCAGTTTACAGTACTTGTACCTGTACTATAGATATTTGATAATGGGAGACTTCAACATGCCGGATACAGATTGGTCAATACCAGCAGGAACATCTGCCAGAACTAGACACATAGTGGATTCCCTACAGGGGGAGGGCCTCAAACAACTGGTACAGCAACCCATGAGAGACAGGGCTATCCTAGATCTAGTACTGACTAACAAGGAAGGGATCACAGATCTCCAGGTAGAAGGTCACCTGGGGGCCAGTGACCATCACATGGTATGGTTCAATTTGGCTACTACATGTAAATCATCTCATTCCAAGGCAAAAATATGGGACTACAGAGGAGCTGACTTTGATAAGATGGCCAACAGAGTTAAGCTAGCCCTGGCAAAAAGAAACACAGGTGAGGGGGTACAGGCAAAGTGGGCAAGCATTAAGGATGCAATATTTGAAGCAACATCCCATTGTGTTAGACAGAAAAGGAAGTGCAAAAGAAGAAGGAAACCACTTTGGTTCTCAAATACAGTAGCAGAAAAGGTCAGAGCCAAAAGGCTGGCCTTCAGGAAATATAAGGGAACACAGCGGGATGAAGATAGGGAGGCATACCAAACTGCCCTAAGGGAAGCAGGGAAGGCAGTAAGGCAGGCAAAGTCCCAAACAGAGGAAAAACTAGCACAAACAGTAAAAGAAGGTGATAAGACTTTCTATAGATACATTAGTGAAAGGAGAAAGTCCAGAGGGGGTATTGCTAAGCTTAATGGAGAAAAGGGAGCACGTGAGGAGGAGGACTCTGTAAAGGCATCTATCCTAAATAGATACTTTTGCTCAGTATTTACTGAAGAGAAGGTAGGGCAGGGCCCACAGCTCAGCATCATGGACACAGGGGGTGGGAGGTGAGCACTACTCCTTCACAAAGAAAGGGTCCTACAAGAGCTTTAAGCTCTCGGTGGATAAGGCAATGGGACCTGATGGCATACATCCCAGGGTACTTAAGGAGCTAAAGGTGGAACTAGCAGAGCCATTAGCAGAACTGTTTAGTGAGTCTCTGAGCACAGGAGAGGTCCCAGAAGACTGGAGAAGGGCTCATGTGATCCTGCTCCACAAGAGTGGTAGCAGAGAGGAGGCAGGGAACTACAGACCAGTCAGTCTTACCTCAGTAGTGGGCAAGATTATGGAGGCACTCCTTAAGGAAAGGATAGTGCAACACTGGAATCCATAGGGGCACAGGATCCAAGACAGCATGGGTTTACAAAAGGAAGGTCCTGTCAAACTAATCTCATAGATTTCTTTGACTGGGTAACCAGAGTGGTGGACCAAGGGGAGCAGTTGATGTCACCTACCTTGACTTCAGCAAAGCTTTTGACACTGTTCCACATAGAAGATTGATAAATAAGCTGGGTAGGCTCAGGTGGGTCAGAAGTTGGTCAACTGGTGGCAAACTGGTTGACGGGCAGAAAACAGAGAGTGGTGGTAAATGGTATACAGTCAGAAGAGATGCAAGTCACAAGTAGGGTACCTCAGGGATCAGTCCTAAGCCAAGTCCTCTTCAACATCTTCATTAGTGACCTTGCAGATGGACTAGAGGGTAAGGCTTGTCTGTTTGCAGATGACACCAAGATCTGCAACAGAGTAGATGATCCAGATGGGGTGGGCAGAATGAGAAGAGATCTGGATAAACTAGCAAAATGGTCAGAAGAGTGGCAACTGGGATTTAATGCAAAGAAGTGCAAAATCATGCACATAGGGAAGAGAAACCCTGAAGCCACCTATAGGCTGGGAGGGGAGTTGCTAGCAGTCACAAAGGAAGAAAGAGACTTGGGCATCATCATCACTGATGACCTGAAATCATCCAAGCAGACCTCTAAAGCAGTAGGTAAGGCTAGGGGGGTGTTAGGGTATATTAGTAGGGGTATCACAAGTCGTAAAAGGGAGGTAATAATCCTCTTTACAAGACACTGGTTAGGCCCCATCTGGAGTACTGTGTGCAGTATTGGAGGCCACACCTTCACAAGGACATTAACCAAATTGAGGCAGTCCAGAGAAGGGCAACCAAAATGGTGCAGGGACTGCATCAGAAAACATATGAGGACAGATTAACAGAGCTCAATATGTATACCCTTGAGCAAAGGAGGGAGAGAGGTGATATGATCGAGGCATTCAAACACCTTAAGGGCATTAACAAGGTGAAAGAGTCTAACATGTTTAAATATAAGAAAAATAGCAGGACAAGAGGACACAGCATGAGATTAGAGGGGGCGATTAAGGGGAATGTGAGGAAATTCTTTTCACAGAAAGGGTGGTGGATGCATGGAATGGCCTACCACAAGAAGTGGTGGCTATGAATACAGTGCAGGGCTTCAAACAGGCATGGGATAGGCATAAGGGAGCAATATAAATGGCTATGAATAGATAGGCCACTGACAGAGCAAAGTCCAATGGCACATTTATAAGGTAGAAAAAGAAATGGGCAGACTGGATGGGCCTTGCAGTCCTTATCTGCTGTCAACTTCTATGTTTCTATATTGCATGCATTTTGTGTATTGTTGTATTGCATCACTTGTTTGTAACAAATGAAGTTGTATGCTGATTGTACTTTATTTGTACCTGTACTATTGTATACATTTTGTGTATTGTTGTATTGTTTCCCTTGTTTGCGACATGTGATTTTATTTTATTTATTTATTTATTTAGCTTTTGTTGACCGGGTAAGTGCACTAGACAAATCCTGCCTATTTTCAGGCACGACCTGGGGGAAGGGGATACAGATGAATGCCAACTGACCTTGAACCAGATTAAGCTGTTGGTGGTATTTTTAGTGAATGAGGGAAATTTGGCCAGGACACCGGGGAAATTCCCACTCTTTCGATAAGTGCCATGGATCTTTAACATCCACCTGAACTACCACCAATCCAGGCAGATAGGACCTCAGTTTAACGTCTCATCCGAAAGACGGAAATGTTGTATGCTGATTGTACTTTCCTTGTTCCTGTACTGTTGCATGTATTTTGTGTATTGTTGTATTGTATCCCTTGTTTGTGACATGTGATATTGTATGCTTTTGCATTTTACTTATATCTGTACTGTTGCATGTATTTTGTGTATTACTCTATGGTATCTCTTGTTTGTAACATGATACTGTATGCTGATTGCACATCACTTTTACCTGTACTGTTGTATGTCTTTTGTGTATTATTTTAATGTATCCCTTGTTTGCAACATGTGATCTTGTATGTTGATTGCACTTTACTTGTACCTCTTCTACTGCATGTGTTTTGAGTATTGCTTATTGTACCTCTAATTTGTAACATGTTATGTTGTTTGCTGATTGCACTTTACTTGTACCTGTACTGTTGCATGTATTTTGTGTATTTTTGTATTGTATCCCTTGTTTGTAACTTATTGTGTTATATGCTGATTGCACTTTACTTGTACCTCTTCTACTGCATGTATTTTGTGTATTTTTGTTTTGTATCCCTTGTTTGTAACATATGATGTTGTAAGCTGATTGCACTTTACTTGTGCCGGTACTGTTGCATGTATTTTGTGTATTGTTGTATTGTATCCCTTGTTTTTAACATATGGTGTTGTGTCCTGATTGCACTTTACTTGTACCTGTTCTACTGCATGTATTTTGTGTATTGTTAAATTATATCCCTTATTTGTAACATGGATGTTTGTTTGCTGATTGCACTTTACTTGCACCTGTACTATTGCATGTATTGTAAGTATTGTTGTATTTTGTCCCTTGTTTGTAACATGTAATATTGTATGCTGATTGTACTTTACTTGTACCTGTACTACTGCATGTATTTTGTGTATTGTTGTATTGTATGTCTTGTTTGTAACACGTGATCTTGTATGCTGATTGCACTTTACTTGTACCTGTTCTACTGCATGTATTTTGTGTATTGTTAAATTATATCCCTTATTTGTAACATGGATGTTGTATGCTGATTGCACTTTACTTGCACCTGTGCTATTGCATGTATTTTAAGTATTGTTGTATTTTGTCCCTTGTTTGTAACATGTGACGCTGTATGCTGACTGCACTTTACTTGTACCTGTACTATTGCATGTGCTTTGTGTATTGTTGTAGTATATCCCTTGTTTGTAACATATGATATTGCATGCTTTTGCACTGTACAGTACTTGTACCTGTACTATTGTATTCATTTTGCATATTGTTGACCACCAACAGCTTAATCTGGTTCAAGGTCAGTTGGCATTCATCTGTATCTCCCTTCCCCGTGTCGTGCCTGAAAATAGGCAGGATTTGTCTAGTGTACTTACCCAGTCAACAAAAACTAAAATAAAAATAAAATAAATCCCTTGTTTGTGACATGTGATGTTGTATGCTGATTGCACTTTACTTGTACCTGTTCTTTTGCATGTATTTTGTGTATTGTTGTATTGTATCCCTTGTTTGTAACATGTGATCTTGTATGCTGATAGCACTTTACTTGTACATAGGAGGGAGAGAGGTGTGCACTAGTCCCTTCACAAAAGAAAGGGTACTACAAGAGTTTGATCAGCTCAGGATGGACAAGGCAATGAGACCTGATGGCATAAATCCCAGGGTACTAAAGAAGCTAAGGGTGAAAATAGTAGAGCCATTATCAGAACTGTTTAATGAGTCTCTGAGCACAGGAGAGGTCCCAGAAGACTGGAGAAGGGATCAAGTGATCCCGCTTCAAAGGAATGGTAGCAGGGAGGAGGCAGGGAACTACAGACCAGTCAGTCTTACCTCAGTAGTGGTCAAGATTATGGAGGCACTCCTTAAGGAAAGGATAGTGCAACACCTGGAATCCATAGGAGCACAGGATGCAAGACAGTATGGGTTTACAAAAGGAAGATCCTGTCAATCTAATCTCATAGATTTCTTTAACTGGGTAACAAGAGTGGTGGACCAAAGGGGAGCAGTTGATGTCACCTACCTTGACTTCAGCAAAGCTTCGATACTGTTCCACATAGAAAATTGATTAATAAGCTGGGTAGGTTCAGGGTGGCCGAAGTTGGTCAACTGGGTGGCAAACTGGTTGACGGGCAGAAAACAGAGAGTGGTGGTAAACGGTATACAGTCAGAAGAGATGCAAGTCACAAGTAGGGTACCTCAGGGATCAGTCCTGGGGCCAGTCCTCTTCAATATCTTCATCAGTGACATTGCAGATGGACTGGAGGGTAAGGTTTGTCTGTTTGCAGATGACACCATGATCTGCAACAGAGTAAATGATCCAGATGGGGTGGGCACAATGAGAAGAAATCTGGATAAACTAGCAAAATGGACAGAAGAGTGGCAACAGGAGTTTAATGCAAAGAAGTGCAAGATCATGGACATAGGGGAAGAGAAACCTGAAGCCACCTATAGGCTGGGAGGGAGTTGCTGGCATCACAAGGAAGAAAGAGACTTGAGCATCATCATCACCGATGACCAGAAATCATCCAAGCAATCCACTAAAGCAGTAGGTAAGGCCAGAGGATGTTGGGGTGTATTAGTAGGGGTATCAAGTCAGAAGAGGGAGGTAATAATCCCTCTTTACAAGACACTGGTTAGGCCCCATCTGGAGTACTGCATGCAGTACTGGAGGCCACACCTTCACAAGGACATTAACCAAATTGAGGCAGTCCAGAGAAGAGCAAACAAAATGGTGCAGGGACTGCATCAGAAAACATAGGAGTACAGATTAATGGAGCTCAATATGTATACCCTAGAGCAAAGGAGGGAGAGAGGTGATATGGTCGAAACATTCAAACACCTTAAGGGCATTAAAAAGATGAAAGAGTCTAACATGTTTCAATATAAGAACAAGCATTTGTCAATGCCGAATGTTGATTGCATTGGTCCGTTAAGCTCACTCACTGCCCCCTGTCACATGCTTAGTCTGTGTCTCCTGGTGCTGCAGGCAGTCCTTTTGTACTGGGCTCCTGCCTCTGTTGGTGGCTTTTTCAGCCCACAAAGAATTCTGCAGCAGTCCTGACACCGGTCTGTTGAGACTGCTCACTCCCCCTCTCTCACTCTTCCATTCCATTTCTGCCAGCGCTGCAGCCTGGCCTTTTGTACTGGGCTCTTGCCTGCGTTTCTGCCTTTTTCTGTCAACAAAGAAATTCCAGCAGTCACGATAGAGCTCCATTGAGCTTGCTCACTCCCGCCTCTCACTCGCCATTGTGTTTCTCCCAGCACTGCAGGCTGCCCTTTATACTGGGCTCCTGCTCATGTTGGCAGCTTTTCTGCCTACAAAGAAATCAGTAGCTGTCCCGACAGAGCTTGTTGAGGTAGCTCACTCCTCCTGTCCTCACCACTCATTCTCCTTCACCTGGCTCTGCAGGCTGCCCTTTGTAGTGGGCTCCTGCCTCTGTTGTCACATTTTTCTGCCCAAAAGAAATCTGCAGCAGTCTCGATAGAGCTCCATTGACCTCGCTCACTCCTTCTCTCACTCATTCCATTTCTGCCAGTGCTGCAGGCTGCCCTTTGTACTGGGCTCCTGCTTGCATTGCCACCTTCTTCTGCTCACAAAGAACTTTGCAGCAGTTACAATAGAGCTCCGTTGAGCTAGCTCACTCCCCCTCTCTCACTCGCTCATTCTGGTCTTCCCGCTGCTGCAGGCTGCCCTTTTGTACTGGGCCCCTGTGTGCATTGCTGCAATTTTCTGCCTACAAACAAATCTGCAGCAGTCCCAACAGAGCTCTGTTGAGCTCACTCACTCCCCCTCCCTCACTTGCTCGTTCTGTGTCTCCTGCCGCTGCAGGCTGCTCTTTTGTACTGGGCTCCTGCCTGCGTTGGTGGCTTTTTCTGGCCACAAAGGAATCTGAAGCAGTCCCAACACAACTCCATTGAGCTCGCTCATTCCCCCTCTCTCACTCTCTTATTCCATTTCTGCCAGCGCTGCAAGCTGGCCTTTTGTAGTGGGCTCCTGCCTACGCTGCTGCCTTTTTCTGCCCACAAACAAATCTGCAACAGTCATGGTAGAGCTCCGTTGAGCTTGCTCACTCCTGCTCTATCACTCGCTCATTCTGTTTCTCTTGGTGCTGCAGGCTGCACTTTTGTATGGGGCTTCTGGCTGCATTGTCTGGCCACAAAGAAATCTGCAACTGTCCTGACAGAGCTCCATTGAAGTCAGTCAGTCTCCCTCTCTCACACGCTCATTCTGTTTGTCCTGGCGCTGCAGGCTGATGTTTTGTATGGGGCTCCTGCCTGCATTGGTGCCTTTTTCTACCCACAAAGAAATCTGCAGCAGTCCTGATACAGCTCCATTTAGCTCACTCAGTCCCCATGTCTCACTCACTCGTACTGTTTCCACCACCGTTGCAGGCTAGCCTTTTGTACTGGGTCCCTGCCTGCTTTGATGCCTTTTTCTGCCCACAAAGAAATCCGCAGCAGTCCTAACAGTGCTCTGGTGTGTTTGCTCATTCCCCCTCCCTCACTCGCTCTCTCGTTCTATTTCTTCCAGTACTGCAGGCTGCCCTTTTCTACTGGGCTCTTGCATTGGAGCCTTTTTCTGCCCACAAAGAAATCCGCAGCAGTCCTGACAGAGCTCAGATCCCCCCTCTCACTCGCTCGATCTTAATCTGTCCCAAACACTGGTTTCCCACAGCAACCGTGCTATTCTACGGCAGGAGTGCAAAAACATATTTTAGACAGGATGTGAAAAATGACACCTGTACTGTTCACAAGGAGGTGTGAAAAAATGCCAATGTTGAACATCTGGCATGAAAATATTGCAAATTCATGAAGTTATGAGCGAGTGTAGCAATTGAGCAAGGCATGCTCATAAAACAGTAATTTTTTTGGATTTTTTCCACCAAATTTGCAACATAAGCTTTTTGAGAGCCCACCTCATGAACGCTGGCACTGTTGTTTTGTTCATCGGCCCAAAAAGGTGACTTTGTGCAGTGACCAAGAAATCACCTTTTGAGGCCAATTAACGCCATGACAGTGTCAGAATTCACGAGGAGGGGTTGCAAAAACCCCATGTTGAAAATTTGGTGCCAAAGTTCCAAACAATGACTGAGAAATGTATCAAAGTTGGAAAAACCCTATTTATTCCATTATACTGCTTACCGGCATTTCCTCAGTTCGCGGTCGGCTTTGAAGGGTGCAGACGTGTTCCCTATCCACCAAAGATCGTCGAGTCAAGCTCTGAAGGTAAGTATGGGGTGGAGGGGTGTGGGGAGGCAGGGTGCACAGTGGGTGGATGTGGGTTGCTGGAGGGGGGCAGAGAGAACCCCGAGGGACCATTTCCTTCTTGGACAGGTCCAAAAAAAAAGTCATCGAGGGACTGTTTTTTGTTTTCTGGGGCAAATTCTAATTACTATCTACTGTTACCTATTGCTGTTTCTCTCTCTCTCTCTCTCCTCTTCTGTCCATCCTCCTCTCGCTTTCTGTCTCACTCTGTCTCTCTCGCTCTTCATCCCAATATTACATTTTGTCATCAGTAGTTTTATTCTTTATAAGACACATATTATGTATTATTTATTTAATTTATTTATTTATTGAATTTTGTTAACCGGGTAGGTCCATTGGAACCAAAGGTACTTTTTTGGGGGGCAACCTGGACTTCATAGGTTCATAGGTTTATACGGGCCGAGGGTAGATAAACCTACCCTATTAGGCTCGCCATCCTTTACTAATTTAAAAAAGGAATTTACTTTCTCCAAAATATAAATCAACCCCGGTTTTAAACTCATTCATTGTGGGACTGTTAACAATTTTGGTGGATAAATTATTCCATACTCCAACAATTCTCAGACTATACCAGTTTTTCCTAAAGTTATGAGCCCAAATTTGGTGACATAATTGTGTCACATGTTTCTTTGTGCTGGTCCTACCCTGATTAAATCTAAATCCCAAATCCTGAATTAGTTCAATGTCCTTGATATTTTTGTACAGAAAACATAGGTCTCCCCTCAACCTATGATAGTACAATGAATAAAGGTTTAAACTAACCAATCTATCATGATAATTTTTATTTTTTAATCCTCTTATTTGTTTAGTTATTCTTCTCTGTACTCCCTCAATAGAATATATATCTTCCCTATTTTGGGGGGACCATACCCTCGCACAGTACTCCAAATGGGGTCTAACCAATGCTACATACAAAGGAATCAAGACTTTTGCTTCTCTGCTAGCTATATGTTTCAAAATGCAATTTAAGATCCGAATTGCTTTCTTAAGTTGATTTCTACAATGTACTCTAAATTTTAGGTCATTTGTAATTGTAATGCCCAGGTCCTTTTCCTCAGTAACTACCCCTAAATTTATTTTGTCCAGTGTAAACAACTTCCTCATTATTCTTACCCAGGTATATGACCTTGCATTTAGATTTGTTTAATTCCAACTTATTAAGATTTGTCCAATTATTAATTAAATCTAGAATTTGTTGAAAAGTTTCTCTCTGTTCCTTACTGTTAGAAACTACACCCAGTCTACAATCATCAGCAAATTTATATAGCCAGATATTCTTGTTATTGATTTCCAACAAGGCAATATATAAGTTGAATAAGCTAGGGCCCAATACCGAACCCTGGGGCACTCCACTCGAAACCGGGGCCCACTCTGAATATTCCCCATTAATAACCACCCTCTGCCTCCTATCCTGCAACCAACTTGCAACCCATCTACAGATGTTACTGGGCAATTTTATTTTCTCCAAAACTAGCAATAATTCTTTATAGGGCAGTTTATCAAAAGCCTTGGCAAAATCCAGAAAAACCACATCCACAGAATTCCCAGCATCCAATTCCCTGTTCACTTTTTCATAGAAGGACAATAAATTGGTCTGACAGGATCTATTCCTTACAAAACCATGCTGAGAGGGATCCTGAATAACATGTCCCTCCATATGTACCATAAGTATATCCTTAATTATTCCTTCCATAAGTTTTCCCAGTATTGAAGTCAAACTAATGGGCCTAAAGTTTTCTGGTAGGGTACTGGGTCCTTTCTTTAAAATGGGTACTATATTTGCTACTTTCCAATCATGAGGTACTAATCCAAGTTTATTGATGTTTGAAATATACATGTTAATGGTTGAACCAACATGTCTGCCAATTCCCTCAAAATTCTAGGGTGCATACCATCAGGACCAGGGGATTTATTTATATTTAAACCCACTATTTGTTTATAAATGTTCTCTGGGTTCAATATTATAGTTCCTGGTTCAGAAGCCATAGTAATATTATCCATATTAATTTCATTTGGTATATATACTGAACAAAAATATTTGTTCTGTATGTTAGCCATTTGTTGATTAGTTGCTAGGTGTCCTTCTTCAGTGAGGAACGGGCCTATACTGTTAGGGGTCTTTCTTCAGTTATTAATATAAGTAAAAAAGGCTTTTTGTTATCTTGAACTCTATTAGCTAGATTAATCTCATGCTGAGCTTTTGCTTTTCTGATATTTATTTTAACTTTTTTGCTACATTCCTTGTATTCAGCCTTTAATTTATCTGAGTAAAAGGCTTTCATCTTCTTATATAACCTATTTTTTTTATTAATTAATTTTTTTAATGGTATAGTTAACCAAACAGGTTTAACAGTTCTAACCTTATGGTATTTAATGATAGTAGGTACATATTTAGTTGTTAAATTTTGTATTTTAATTTTGAGAGAATCCCACATTGATTGTACAGGTTTATTAGCAAATTCTAATCTCCAGTCCCAATTACCCATATCCATTTTCATATTTTGGAAATCAGCTTTTCCAAAGTTCAACTTAGTGGTGGTTCCCATAGATTTACTAAGTTGAATTTCCTTAATTTTGAATAAAACAGTATTGTGATCACTGTTTCCCAAAGGGGGGCCTATTTCCACTATATTTACTAGATCACCCATATTAGTAAAAATTAAATCGAGAATATTATTACCTCTTGTACTCTCCATAACCAGCTGCTCAAGTCCCCTTTGATCCATAGCATCTATGTACTGTCTCTCAAGAGGGCACGTGCCTGTACTTTTAACCCAGTCAATATTGGGTAAATTAAAATCGCCAGTTAGTAATATCCTCTTAGTGGGGTCCAGATTTCTAAGAATACTCAGTATAACCTTGTCATCTTCATATGACATGGATGGGGGTCTATAAAGCAGGCCCAACATAATTTTTGGCCTATTTATAGGTAATAACTGCACCCATAATAGTTCCAACTGTCCCATATCCCATTTAATTTCCTCCGACATAATATCTTTATGGATATACATTGCCAATCCTCCTCGCTTTCTATATTTCCTACAATAGGAATATAATTTATACCCCTCAATATCTTCTTCCCATGTATCCATTACATCCCACCATGTTTCCGTAATAAGGCAATATGCACATTATTCCTGTATAAAATTATATTAAGCTCATCATATTTATTGAGCAGACTTGAGCATTTATGAGAATAGCGTCCAGCCCAAGAGATTTAAAGGGAGGATAACATCCATTCGGTTCTTTTTATTTTCAATACCCCCAAACCAGTTTAAATGAAAATTAATAATTTCAAGAACTTTTTCCCAATATCCTTATTCCCACATAGTTTAAGTGGATGCCATCCTTTCTAAAAATAGTTGTTCTATTAAATGTCCTTTCATTATCCATAAAACCAATTTCTTCTTGCTCACAGAAGCTTCTGATCTTATAATATTAGTTATTTTATCTGATTATTTTATACACTTTATTTCCCTGCATGGGAATAATCCCTGAAATAATTATTTCACCACCTTTCCTTCTAACTGCATCCACAATACGCTTTAAAATCCTTTCCATACAACTCCAATTGGTTATACCCACATCATTCACCCCACATGAAAAGAACAAGAGGAGTAACTGTGTTTTCAAACAGACCATCCATCATTCCAGCTATATCATTTACTTTTGCTCCTGGTAATGAGCTGACTGTGGTGTGTTCATTTCTATTTAAACATACATATGTACAATACCCTTATAATTGAGTCCCTATTATAAGGATATCCCTTACAGTTGATTTAATTTTGTCAGATAACTTAGCACTACCTGAGCGATTAGCGTTATTCATCTTTATGTCGTCCTGATTCATGGACTCACTTATTTCGTTTGTTTTATTTATAGTACTATTTAGTCCCCTTTTTTTAATGTTGTCCCTAACCAGTTTGTCAGGTGCATCATTAGAAAGGCACTCAAATCTATTCTCAGTTTCTATATTGGTATTGAGCTGATAATCTTCATTTACTTCATTGATGGATGATTCCCCAACCTCAATTTTATCAGACGAATACTCTTGGTGCCCAGTTTTATTAATAACCATAGATTGCCTACTACTAACATCACATACAGCTTCATTTATGTAGTCCTCCAATTTAGATATGTCCTTGTATGTTTGAAGTCTAGTTTCAAGTTCAGATATCTCTTTCATTAATGCAGAGTTTTTGATACATTTATCACAAGTAAACTCTGAGTTAGTCACCTCCTCTACATACATACAACATTCCCTACATGTTTTTTTGCCTTTTAGTTTCTTAAGCCTTGTTTGGGCCATTTCAATGTTGTTGGTACTCTTACTTACCACCCCAAAGTTAGCTTTCAGTGCTCCAATATTTGTTCCTAGTATTCCCAGTGTTCCCAGCGGACACAGCAGACACGTAATATGCAGTCTCAGCGCTGCTGCCTCGCAAGACGACACGCCTCTCGCTCGCCTCCACTGGCCGGAGTGACAGTATTTATGTGCAGAACCCGAAGTGCAGCTAATCTCACTCGTTTTTAAAAGAGTTAAATTTAAGTGATTTGTCCTTAGATTAGAGTCAAGGACCTAACTAAGGTCTAGAAGTCACCCAATAATTGCAAACTTAACTTCTAATGCCTAATATTAGTTTGTAGTTCGCTTCTACAACCCACCTAATCCATAACTCTCTTCCTAGCTTCCGGTGGTCACAGGGCTCAGTGGAATCACTCAAGTTTTATAAATAATAAAAAAAAAACAAAGACTAAAATCATTTAAAAAATATAGGCACATTCATGTATATGTTTCATTGATTCTGTATTCTCTCGCTCCGCTCGCCGGAGTGACAGTTTTATGTGCAGAACCCAGAAGTGCAGCTAGTCTCACTCGTTTTTTAAAAGAGTTAAATTTAAGTGATTTGTCCTTAGATTAGGAGTCAAGGACCTAACTAAGGTCTAGAAGTCACCCAATAATTGCAGACTTAACTTCTAATGCCTAAATATTAGTTTGTAGTTCGTTTCTACAACCCACAAACTACAACTCTCTTCCTGCTTCCGGTGGTCAAAGGACTCAGTGGAATCACTCAAGTTTTATAAATAATAAAAAAAAAACAAAGACTAAAATCATTTAAAAAATATAGGCACATTCATGTATATGTTTCATTGATTCTGTATTCTCTTAATTACACAGAATGCTAAACTATACAGGTTTCACAGAATCAGACAGTTCAAGTGGTATTGAACTAGTTGTGCTAATTCAAATACATACCATAACAAGGAATAATATACACAAGGGTATGGGAGATTAGTTATCAGGCTGGATCATATTACACAGCATACATACCATAACAAGGAAAATATACAAAAGGGTACAGGAGATTAGTTATCAGGCTGGAACATATTACACGTTAAGAAGATTTCCTGGTGTTTCAAATTCCCATTTTTTAGATGTAGCTGACAACCTTTTCAAGACTGTTTACTGGTACAAGTACATTCTTAAACATACAAAGGCATTATTAGAATAAAACTTTATCCTATTCTGTCATGTCCAGCTACAAATATGCACAGGATGGCCACAAAGAGATTTGCTCCCACAGTTGCAGCTGGTGGCATCAGCCAAGGCAATTTACATAAATGTCTTTCTGTCTTTGGTTATTCTATTTCATTTATATTATCATTCTTGTCATTCTGCATATACATTTGAATTATTTGACTAGATTTCTATCAAGTTTTATTTTTATTGAGACTTTTTATTATTTTTTGTCCTGAGCTGACCAGCTCTGAAACAACAACTTCAAAAGCAGATACAACCAAAAGCAGCATGGTGAACCCCTGACCCCCCCTTTATTTTTTATTTTGCTAGATCCACAACCACTTTCTACTTCTGTCAAACATGGTTTATGAAAATGACATGGATTATGATAGTTTTATGCATAAAAACATATAAATATTTCCCAACTTTTTGGCACTTTTAGCTCAAGAGGGGGTCATCTTATCAGAAATTTAGAACTTATTTTTTGTATTTGTGGAAGAAAATGAAGCAGACATCTTGACAAATGAAGTATCCTTGTTTCACCTACTACAATGCTGCTATAACTATATGAAACAATCTGACCCCAATTGAGTTTTCATACAAACATGTGAATGTTCCAGCAGAAACAGACCACCTGGTCTGTCTAATTCTGCTTGAGTGTACAGCTACCACCCCTAGTTTGCAACGGCCCCATCCCTTTGTCATCCCACTGCTACCCCCCATCTCCGTCATCCTCACTCTCCCCTGTTCCCTGTCCCATGCATTTTTAAAGCCGTTCACAGATTTACATTATACCTCCAATTCTGGTAGAGCATTCCACTTTGCTACCACCCTCTCCACAAAATAGTGTCTCATTTTCCTCCTAAATCTTCCCCCTCTATTCTTAGCCTGTGCCCCCTGGTGTCCCCCCTCCTTAGCTTAAAGACCCCATCTGCCCCATCCTTACTGATTCCCCTCAGATGCTTGAACATCTCTACCATGCCCCCCGTGTCCCTTCTATCCTCCAAGGTGTACATAGTCAGGTCTTCCAGCCTGCTCTCATAGTCTCTTCCCTCCATTCCGCATATCTTTGTTGCCCTACTCTGCACCCCCTCCAGTAGACTGATATCACACTTTACGTATGGCCTCCAAAACTACACACAATACTGTACTCCAGTTGCAGCCTTACTAGCGACCTGTAGAGGGGCAAGATCACCTCTCTTCACCTGGATGAAAAAAAACCCTCGCTATGCACCCCAGCATTTTGTTCACTTTTGCAGCCACTCTCCTGCACTGGATAGTGTTGTTCATGGTCCCTGTTACCACTACCCCTAGATCCTTCTCCTCCTCCTCAGTGATCCCCAGCTTAACCCCCCCAGCCAGTATTCTGTCCTTGGGTTCTTTGCCCTGGAGTGCATAACCTTACACTTCTTTGCATTGAACCACAGCTGCCACCTCTCTGACCACTCCTCAAGCTTGCTTAGGTCCCCCTGCAGCTGCTTCCATCCCTCCCCTCCATCTAGCACTGCTCCCATTTTGGTGTCATCTGCAAACAGACTTACCTTGATCACCACCCCATGTGCAGTGTCTGATATGAAGAGCCAAAATAATACTGGTCCCAGCATGGAACCCTGTGACACCCCGCTCATCACTACTTCCGAAATGGGAGCTCCCCTTCCCAGCACCCCCTGTTGCTGCTTCCCATTCAGACAGCTTGTAATCCAGTTCATCATTTTTGACCCTATCCCTACACCAGTTACCGTCACCCAAAGCCATCAATGAGGCACTGAATAGAAGGCCTTGCTGAAGTCCAAGTAAAGAACATCCACTGCATGACCCTTACCCAGTTCACCTGTCACCCAGTCATAATATTGTATCAGGTTGGTTTGACAAGACTTCCCTGAAATGAACCCATGATGCCTCACATCCTGGAGGCTGTTGTCCTCCAGGTATGATACCAGTCTTTTCTTTAGTAACATTTCCATGAGTTTGCACATTATGGAGGTGAGACTTACTGGATGATACTTACCTGGTTTGTCTCTTGGTCCACTCTTGTGTAACGGCACTACATGTGCCATCCTTCAGTCCAGTGGCACTCATCCTGACTCTGGTGAGGTGCTGTACAGATCCACCAGCGGCTCCGCCAACACCTCCACCATCTCATCCGGCCCTGGTGCCTTGTCTATCCTCAGTGCCGTCAGTCCCTCTTGGTCTTTACCTCCCTCAATTGTTCAATCTGTTGCCTCCTTTCCCCCCGGCCCCATCCTCCCAGCCCATGGTGGTAGCAGTCCCCCCTTTTCTTCTGTGAACACTGAGTAAATGATTCACTCTGTGCTTTCACCTGTTCCTTTCCTTTTCATCCAATCCCCACCCTTTTATCCTCACTATTGTCTCCTTGCACTTCCTTTTCTCCTTGATGTATTTGAAAAGTTCCCCCCGTTAATTTCCTGCATTAATCTCAGCTCCTCTGGGCCTTGGCTTCTCTCACTTTTCTGGTCACCTCCCTGGACTATCTTGCATACTCCTCCCTGTCCCCTTCCTTCTTCATCCACCTATACCTCTGGTGCACCTCTCGTTTTTCCCTCACCACCTCCACTACCACACTATTGAACAAGCATGGTTTCCTTGCTTTGCTCCTCTTACTCTGTGTCGTGGTTTAGGCTTCCATTGTTTCTGTAACCCCCCCAATCAATAATATCCCATTTCTGCTCTGCATCCATCTCCTGCCTTATGCCCTCCAGTTTCCCTTTCAATACTTTCCACATCCTCTGAAAGTCCTCCCCCCTGAAGTTTATCACCTGGGTTACTAATTACTCTGGCTCCCTGTACATCATGATATTAAACTATACCATTTGGTGATCGCTGTCGGTTAGTGGGTCCTCCACCCTTATTTCCCTTATTGCCTCCCCATTCAATAATGCCAGATCTAAAGTGTTCTTTAGCTAGTAGGTACACTGACCAACTGTGTCAGGATACCCTACTGGATCACATCCAGGAGCACTTGTTCCCTAGCACTGGAGGTGACCGGAATGCTCCAGTCAACCCCCGACAAGTTGAAATCTCCCACGATGACCACCTTCCCTTTTCAACAGACCTTTCTGATTTGTCCCGCTAATTCCCTGTCAAGCTCCTCAGACTGGGACAGTGGCCTGTATACCATCCCAAACCTCAGTTTCCTACCCCTTGAGTCCAGGAGCTGCAGCCAGATTGCATCTGTTCTCCTTTCCTCCATCTCATCTGCATTTGATCTTGTCCCTCACATAGACTGCCACCCCAACCCCACCCTCCTTACAGTCCTTCCTGTATAATTTGTACACTGAGATTGCCAGATCCCTATCCCAGTGCTCGGTTGCCCTCATTTCCATGATGGCTGCAATATTCACCCTTCACACTGCCAAGAGTGCCTGTAGCTCAGCTGATAAGTTGCCTAAGCTTCTCACATTCAGTGAGACCACCCTTCATCCTGCCACCTTCCCTTCATCACCTTCCATCTCCTCCCTTCTACTCCCTCCCTTTTCCGCCACCCCAAGTTACTCCCTGCTAGCCTGGGGGGTAGGCTATGACTCCACTCTATCAGATCCCTGCCTATCTGCTGTCCACTTGCCACCCCCTATCTAGTTTAAATCAAGCTTTGTCACACTATACCTCCCCAGTCTTTGCTTTAATACTGCCTTCTCCTCCCTGCCCAGGTGCAGCCTATCACTTGCAAACAAATTGTCCCAGAAAGAGGGATTACATCTCACCATGTAACTCAAAAACAAGCATGGGAACCCATGTTTTTATTGCTGATTTAAAGTGTTTAGAGGACCACCATGTACCATGTACTGGGCAAACAATTATGAATTTGACATCATGGGGCTGCCAAAACACCAGGGAACATTCATAAGGCAGTAACACAACATTAAACAAAGAGGTTGGATACCCATTCCATAAGAAATGCAAAAAATCTTGAGTACAATGGAAAGGCCCAGTGCTACCAAATGCAAGGCCAGATGCAACTCCAGGTCATTGAGTGCAGGTGCACAAGCTGCATTCAAGCAGGTACACCTTGAGGCCTTTTTTAAAACTGTCAAGTGAGGTACAGTTGTGTAAGGAGTCTGGAAGCATATTGCACACAGAAGGTACTGAGCTGGCAAAGGATTCTCCCCAGGCTATATCTGACTCTGGGTACTTCCAATAGGGTACATCCAGTAGACCTGTGCACTCTCTTTTCTGGTTTGGGGACAGGATACCTCAGAGGAAGGGTAGAATTGGGTCATTTAGGATTTTAAAAGTGAGACGGGGGGGTACTCTACTTTTCCCCTCTAAAGATGGTCAATTAAGAGAGAGGAAGATGTTGTAATGATCCATCCTAGAAGGGGTGCCAATGGAGACTTGACCAATTTTATTATAAAGGGCTCTGCATTGATTGAACTCTATGTTTCTCACAGAGTGACGAGCAGGGGCCCTGTATGGTAAGAGTGGGAGCAGCACACTCCTGGCAATAACCAGACAAGAGTCATTGGTGAGATAATTGCCTGGACAGTATAGCAACTAATGCTTTTGTTATAGGGAGTTAGTGAGAGATTCAATACGTGTTCTGAAGGAGACTTCTTGAGCTAGGTAAACTCCTAGGTATTTAGCAGCCTCTACAACTGCTATCTAGTTACCCCCTGATATGGACAAGTTTAATTGCTTGTCAACACCTAGGTGCCTGGGGCCAAAAATAATGGCTTTAGTCTTTTGGTGGACAGAGAAAAGCTTATTTGATTAGAACCACCCTTTGAGCATCAACAAGTCCTCAGTGAGGAGTGTGTTGATGCGGAGGACATAATTGTAGCTCCTATACAGTACTGCATCATCCACATAGAACTGAAGGTGCACTCCTTCACAGTGACCAGGCAAGTCTTGTGTAAATAAGGAGAATAGTATTGGGCCCAGGATGAACACGAGGGAAACAGTCGGTTATGGTTTGTAATGCAGATTGCATACCTTTCCATTTCACTTTATGAGACCTGTCAGTCAAGTAATGAGTGAACCACCTGTAGGATGGGTCATCTAGACCAAACCTCCTGAGCTTGTCTAGTAGGAGACCATGATTCACTAGATCAAATGCCTTCATGAGATCTATGAAGATTGCCCGAGTCATACACCTCCTGTCTATATCACCCAGGGTATCTGCGATTAACCTAACCAGTGCAGTGTCAGTACCATGGGATTTTCTGAAACTGTCTTGTCAGTCAGTCATGAGATGATACAGCTCAAGATATTCCTGGAGCTGATTATATATAAACCCTTGCTGCATTTTGGCAAGGGAACTGAGTAGGGAGATAAGGCTGTAATTTTCTATAGGCACCTTGGGGACACCCTTGTGGACAGGTATTACAATGGCCACCTTCCAGCAATCAAGGATCCGTTCTTCCATGAGAGATGTGTTGAACAACATGGCAGCAGGAGAGACAATTGCATGAGCAGCTAACTTTAACAACTTGGGCTCCTAGATGTTAAAGGCAGCATTAATATCTGGGAAAGATTTGATTATTGCCCATGTACATTGGATAAGGTTGCCTAGAAGGCAGCTTCATTGAACATTGAGAAGTCCCTAATAAGCAAGATCCTAGATGGATGCTTGGGAGCATTATTCTTCCAAATACAAAACGTAGGGGAGTGGTCTGGGTTGGAGACTAGGATCCAGTGAAACAAGATATGTTCACCCTATCTGATGTTTAGCCTGGGGAGATTCTCAAATACGAGTGTGGTACACTTCCAATACAGCACCCTTAAGCCCCCCCTTGAATGTCAGAGGTCCAGTTTAGACTGAAGTCTCCCAGAAGTATTAGCTCACCAGGTGGATGGTCTGCAAAAAGCTTCAGAAGGGAGAGTAGTGCTAACAATGCTGCTCAAAGCGGGTTGTAAAGGCAACCAATGTAGAGGGGTTTAGTACCACCAATGTGTATTTTAATAAGCAATATTTCATGTAAGTCATCTACCTTAGGGACAGTTACATGAATAGGGTTAATAAGTATACCCTTGAGGAAAGAAGGGAGAGGGGGGACATGATAGAAACTTTCAAGTTCCTCAAAGGAATCAACAAAGTCCAAGAGGGTAACATCTTTCAAAAAAAGAGGCTTGCAAGAACAAGGGGACACAATTTAAAGATAGAAGGAGGGCGGTTCAGGGGCAATGTAAGGAAGTATTATTTCACAGAGAAGGTAGTGGATGCATGGAACAGCCTTCCTGAGGAAGTTGTGGGGTCTAAAACTGTGGGAGAATTCAAGAATGCATGGGACAGACATAAAGCAATTCTTGTGGGGGGCAGGAAGATATAGGCTGTTGGTTAACTAGGATCTGCGGCCTATCCTGTAGGTAGAGAAATGGGCAGACTAGATGGGCCTAGCGGTCCTTATCTGCCGTCAAAGTCTATGTTTCTATGTTTCTATGTTAATAGCATAAAGAGAGGATTTTATATGAAGAAGCGCTCCACCACCTCTCTTGGCAGGTCTATCCTTGCAGAGAGTAGAGGGTCCTGTGACCTCAACCTCATGTGAGAGCACAGATGGCTTTAACCAGGTCAGATATTGCCAATATGTCCAGGCCATACATGTCTGCCTAACTCTCCAGTTCATGGATTTTAGCTGAAGCTATTGATGTTCATTGAGCACTCTTCAGGCCTCATGTATTGGACCAGATTGTGTCTGAGGTGAGCATATTCTGTAGCTGGGTGTTAACTGGGCCAGGATTTGACTCATTATCTTCAGCTAGTATCAGACAAAAATGCCATCAGTATCTCAATGGTGGGGCAGGTATCTAACAAAGCAGGTCATTCTACTCCCTCATGAAGGTATCAGAACAGATTATAGCAGTTGCCCTTTTTGTACAGTTCAAGAAGTACTATGTGAAGCGGGTGCACTGCACAGGGGAAAGGAAACGGAAAGATCAGAGAGGTTGTACCTGAGTATTAGGTAAGCAAGCTACAGACAGACATACTTATGTCTGGGCTGAGAATAGCACAGAGGTATAGCACTAATAGTGATATGCCCCACTCAGCCATGATGAACATGTCCCCAGATTAGCCACTCACAGTAAATGTTTTGTTTGGTGTATGCTATATATGTTGTCGTAGCAACTGTGGTTTGTTCTGTGTTTCTGCCCAGTGTTAGTGCACGTGTGTCACGATCTCTTTCTTAAATGGAGTATCCTTCTTTCCTATATGGTACTAGATGAATTGTGGTGAGAACTTATGTATCCTCTGTGTTGTCAATCTACATATTTGTTGCTGTTCTATTCAGTAATCAGAGCTGTATGTTGGTTAACATCCTATAAAGACTTGTCAAGAAATTTTGGGGCCTGCACCCAGGACACCATGCTTGGCTCACAGAACAAGTAGTAAAAGTAGGAAAACACTCGTGCCAGCACAGGCTACTCACAGTCTCTTTTAACGTGTCTTCAAAAATATCACATAAAGACTCTTTGTTGTCATTGATAATGCAACTGTAGTGTCTGATTGCTGTATGTTAGATAACATTGCATAATGGTTCATATTTATCATAAATGAGCCATGTGATCCCCTCATTAGAATTAGTGTCTGTGATATATATATAAATATATATATATATATATATATATGCAAGTGAAGACTTAGTCTGTGTTCATTGAGCTCATAACATAAGTGTTATGATCTTTTTTTTTTACCAATTATTTTACCAGGTGAGACACACTAAGCTGAAAGCTTGTTTGCAGGTGCAACCTGGGAGCACGAGGAAGTTGAGTGACTTGCTCAGGGTCACACAGTGTGCAAGTGGGGGCTGTGGGATTCAAACCCAGGTCTCCGGATTTGCAGCTCAGAGCCTTAAACCACTGCGCCACACTGCCTCCAAGATCTTACCTGTTTGACACCAGGTGCCTGTGGCTCTTTTATGCATTTCAGTCATGAAAGGCAGTGTTGGCAACTGTTGCTTGCATATAAAAGCTCATATCACCACCGCCCTCTCTCAGTCCTGCAATTATGTTGCTAGGTCACTTTAACTCACTTTGACGAGGTTTCTAACTGAATTTATATGGTAGCACTGATTTTCCAGGTGATCTGCTCTGGTGCTGCCTCCAATACCAGTGCAGATGCAGCACAGCATCTTCAGTACATGGCCCCTCTTAGTGCTGATGTGTGTTGAGCTAAGGGGCTGTTAGTAGGTGGGGCAGATACTGGCATGTTCCTTGTGTGTCGAGGCAAGCTGTGCAGTCTGTCTACTTGGCTGGTTGTACTGTTTGGTTCCAAACATGATGCCAACTCTGCAGTGGCTTCAGAGAAACAAGAGGAACAGCATATTACAATTCATGCTTACATGGCCACATGTGCACAGCAACTTGTCTATCAGTTCCTCAAAATTTACCTCCATCCATCCCCCAGGTGTAATGCTATTTGTTCAATTATTTCTGATAGTATAAGTCTTACTAGCAAACACTGCTAATCCCTGAAGTAAATTCATGAAACACATCCCCACAGGTATCTTATGACATACATATGATAAAAAGCTAGTCAGTATGATTTATTTATTTTTTATTTATCAGGTACTAGGATTACAAATACCTTTGAACCAGGGGTTCTTTTACGAAGATTCCATGTCAAAACTCTATCAGAACATACATGTCATGTTAAGACCACACAGAATACTGTATAAGCCTTCAGATCTTCTTGAGGGTTTATCAGTCACCAGGTAACACCACAGAAACCTTCAATGCCAGTGAAGGGGAATCCACATGGAAGATCTTCAGCAGTACAGCTGGGGCAGCCCATGCTGATGATGTCAACTGACGTCACCAACCCTATAAAGGCATAGGCAACCCCACTCACTTCTCAGTTGTTTTCCACCATCGACTGACTTGCATGCGTCTCTGTAGACGTTCCGTTGAAGTGCTTATGCCATTTTTGGCCTTTGGTTTATTTTTTCTTTAACTTTAAATACAATCACTTTTTAGAGATTTTTTGCCTTTTTTGTTCATGTCGAGAGTTAATCCATCTTCTTCTCTCTTCCATCGCAGTAGCTGTGAAAAAAAGATACCTTTACAGATGAATATTCTGTTTGTCTCTGCTGACTTGGGCCTGACCATGATGCCTCAGACTGTGAGCTCTGCCAGAAGTTTAATCAAACCACACTCAGGCAATGCAAAAATGCTCCAAAAGCTTTCATGGAACAACAGGTAGCCAGATCTGGGCATGGGTCCTCTGAGGCCCAGGCCCCCCTCATCCCTGACTGACTCCTCCAGCTCCCAGCCCTCCAAGCATGGTGATATGTCCTGGGGGAAAGGCATAAGAAAGACCAGGATCATGACTGCTCCCAACAGTGACCATCCAAGCAGGAAAGGGATCTTGGGGTTATCATCTGTGATGACCTCAAGGTAGGGAAACAGCGTGACAAGGCAGCAGGTAAAGCAAATAGGATGCTGGGATGCATAGGCAGGGGCATCACCAGCAGGAAAAGGGAGGTCATAATTCCACTATACAAGACACTAGTGAGACCCCACCTGGAGTACAGTGTACAGTTCTGGAGACCTTACTTACGTAAGGACATAGACAGGGTAGAGAAGGTTCAGAGGACGGCAGCAAAGATGGTACATGGATTGCATCACAAGTCCTATGAGGACAGGTTGAAGGAATTGAATATGTACTCCCTGGAGGAGAGGAGGGAGAAAGGGAACATGATAGAGACATACAAGTATCTTACAGGGAGGAACAGGGTGCAGGAATACACTATTTTCTAAGCAAAAAAGATGTTCCAGGACTAGAGGGCATGGGATGAAGTTGGAGGGAGGACAATTCAGAGGAAACGTGAGGAAGAATTTCTTCATAGAACTGGTGGTAGACAAGTGGAACACCCTGCCAGAGGAAGTGGTGGAGGCTGAAACAATCGCAGGATTTAAGAATGCATGGGATAGACATAAAGGAATTCTGGTAGGTCAGGGTTAAGGGGCAACAGACTTCTAGGAAAACATAAAGTAAACTTACAAGCTCAAATGGGCAGACTGGGTCGGCCGTAGGCCCTTATCTGTCGACACTGTCTATGTATCTATGTATCCTGGTCCCCCTCAGATTCTCCTCCTTCAGGGGCATCTTCATCAGCAACTACTGTACCAACAAAGAGACCAACTGCCAGGTCTCTGTTTCAACCAGGCCCATACTGACAGCTCTTTTGCCTGATACTCAGGGCTCTTGACCACAGACCTCAGGATCCTTGGCTTGTCCTTTGATGGGGACAACCTAGTCAATGGCTACTCTGTAGAGACCTGCCCCTTCTCCTCCAAGGGCTACAGGTTCATCAACCTCTCAGGTTGTCACAGGGCTGTTGACAAATGTTCTGTTGAGCCCTCCTTGTCGATGACCACTCTTGACCAGAATGAAGTACTTCTGAGATTCACCAATCTACTCGTTCAGCAGCTGGGCTGCCTCAATAGGGCCCCATCACCAGCTCCTTCGATGATGGGTTAATTGTCAACACCCCTCCTCAGGCCCAGGGATCCTCCCTGTGGCCTGATGATGACTGATGCCTGAACCCAATGACGAGGTCAACATCAAGTAGGAATATCATCCTGACCTCATTTTCCCTGATGAGGTGGAGGAGGAACCCTTCATCTTGGCTATATCTACTGCTTCCTCAGGCAGTCAGGACTCTGTTAAGCATCCTCCTAGTCTTTTCCAGAGGATGCCAACTTGTTTAAAGTTATGAAGCAGTTGTCAAGCACCAGGGGCTTCCAGCCTGGGAAAGAGGATGTCACCAGGAAGGACTTGGTAGACTTCCTGGAGATCCCTGAATCTTCCCCAAAATGATTCCTCTAGTGCTCCCAGCATTGAAGAATGCTACCAAGGCAGCTGTAACAGACCAGATATGGTGCCAGCAATGCCATGCATGGTGGTTGAGCTCTATAATGACCCTCAGGGTTTGCCTCACCTTGCTGCCCAGGCCAAAACTGATTCTGTGGTCATCAAGGCAGCTCATGACAGGTCTAAGGTGCCTAACCATCTTTGCTCACTTCCCACAGACAAAGAATCCCATAGACTGATCTGTAGGGCAATGAAGTCTTTGTCTTCTCCACCTTAGATCTGAGGATTTCTAACTATTTATCCCATGTGGTCAAATACCAGAATACTAGCTGGAGAAAGGGAAAGACTATTGCACAGGCCATTCCTGAGAGCTGTCAGAAACAGGAGTAACTTCAAGGCCTGCAAGCTGTGGGCTGTGTTAGCAAACATCTCCTCAAGGCTCTGTATGATCTGGAAGAAACCATTGCCAAGGTTGCTGCCACTGGAGTGTGTCTCCGGTGTCATTCTTGGCTACGGGTCTCTGACTTTGCAGCTGACATGCAAACAAGGTACTTGATGCCTCCTTCAATAGCACAAAGCTGTTTGGTCCTCACATTATTAATGATCTGCAGGATAAGTGAGGAAAAGACCACACTGAGCAAGCTAGTGGATACCCAGTGTCACAACAATGTAGTACAGGCAAAAGGAAAAAGCTGATCTCACAGTTTACCAAAGAGAATTCAAAGACATGTTTCTTTATTAGATTTAGCATTTATTCATGCTGAGTAATAGAATATTCCACCAGCCATAATGTGCACCCACAGTACACCCTCTTCTCTATGTTCAAAACCACCCCGGTCTCTTTGTCAATTAAACAGGTTCAGTCTGGTTTGTTCTTAAGTGCTAAGTATGAGTCACATGATAAACTTACAATTACCTACTAATCATTGCAACCTTTACTATCTAGAGAGACTCACATTAAAAGCTTATCAGGCTAAACAATAATAATGATACATAATGCCCTCAGCAAAATACACCAAAGGATATAAGTACTTATGTAAGTAGGAAACATTAGGTAATGGTGCATGGGTGGTGGGGGGGCAAAGTTCAATACCAGAAGTTTAAACACACATTCTTTCAAGAAATATGAAGTGCACATTTAAATAAACTTTTAGCAAATATTAAAAATGAACTCAAAATGAATTCATAGTAAAAATGTATATAGAATATATTAAATACAGTATAGAGAAAAGTGTAGAAAAACAATGTTAAAAAACCTCCAGGTTTTGGTTATAATATAACTCAGTACTCCTGGTAAAATTCAGGGGTTAAATCAAAGGATATTGATACTGTAATTAAAAATTCAGTTATCCCCAAGATCCAAACCAGGATCTGGTTTCTGTGCAAATGTCTCAGGTGGCAGGAAATTTCTCTGTAATCACCTATTTTTTTGTAATAAATTGGATGAGGAAGAGCAGGTACATGGAAAAAAAAAGAGTACAATGGGGGATCACACAGTGCATAATAATAGCAGACGATACCTTGATAGTAGTGTTACCCCCCTACAAACTGGGGTTTCCTAAAATGTCTTCCTGGGTTCCTAAAATATCCACTGTCTGGATGGTGTCCTGCCTGGAGTAGTTATATTTGTCTACATGAGAGTGCTTTAGTAAGCCTCCGTGCCTGTCTCTTTAAGAGAACATCTAGCCTGTATTACAAGATTAGTCTGAGCTAGGTCTGAGTGGTTTAAGGCTTATGACCAGCCAGGCAGTCCATTGTTCTGCTCCATTCTGCAGTCGTTACTTGCACAGAGGGAGCCCTGTTAGGGAAAGTAATTATTTACTGTTTATCTGCTGCAATAATAATAACAGAGTAGTTTTGTCTAACCTGCCTTAAACTGCAGTTTGAGCTTTTGAATAGGAGCCACCATTCTGATTCTGGACTTCCAGTGTTGGACCAATCGAACCTCAGAGGACATAAAATTGAAATGTCCCCAGAGGTCTTGTGGGAAGGAAATTCTGTAGTATTTGTAGTTTTAAGGGTTTGGCACCAAAATGGACCTAGAGGGGGAGCCCTTGCTGTGACAGACAGTTCCCTCAACCAACCAAACCCTTTGGATCTCAGAGGAAATACCCAGAACTGCCTGAAGCAGAGAGTCAGTCAAAAGTTGGAGGCTGAAGAGTAAACAGCTTGAGCCATCAAGCAGCTGCTCCAAGGAGGAGCATAGGAGAATTGACGGGAAAGCTCTGCTGGCCTGCCTGTCACGTTCTCCAGCCTAAGGTATTGCCCTGTGTGAGAGCTAGACTCTTCTGATTGCTGATTGAGACCTGCATCAGAAAAGAGAAAGGTGTGTTACTGCTTTTTTGCAAGTGGGACCAAGGACTTGCACCAGAAGCAATCGGCCTGCCTGAATGAGAGAAAATAACCTTGGATTAAGAGGTTTGCACAGAGATTCTGTAATTTGCAACCAGATTTTATCTGAATGGTTACCCAGTGAAGTTCTTGAATTAAATGTGTTGAAAGTGTTTCACTGATCGTAATTTCTTTCCCCACGATGAAATCTGTTATGCCAGCTGGAGGCAGCTCCAGCAATTGATCGTGGACTTTTTCCAAACTGTTCGCCCTGCCTAGGCCCTGCCATCTCAGCTTAGGTTGCTATCCTTGATGCAGAGATCTTCTCAGCAAAAGACCCACTTAGGGATTTGAACCCCATGCTCAACACCATAGAACAGGTAGTGACCACCTGGAGATGAGTCATGTAGGTCCTGCTTCCCTTGGTCATCCAGATCAACACTATGAGGTCTTCATCTCGCCAGTCCTGCATCCTAGTTTGGGTAGAGTGAGTAACTTCAGGGTAGCTCCCTGCAACAACAGCTGCAATCATTGTGTACCATCTGCGTTGTATTTGGTGACTGAAAATAAGTACCTTAAACACATGAGGGTCTTGGTAATAAGAAAAACATGCCACACTGAAATCTAGGCCTTCTCTGCTTACTTCCATTGAGCAGCAGATATGAGAGGAAACTGTCACAAACACACACAGGCAGACTTACTGGAAGTACATTCTCTTAAAGCTGTACTGTCTCTAACATTTCTTAAAGCTGTACTACATATAACAATCTGATTTTCTTGTTCTGAGTTTATTGCAAAGGACTGAGCCATCCAGCTGAGGCTTACACATATTTGGGTTGTGTGCATGTTAACTGTTTTCCTTCCTAAGGGCCCCAATGACAGCTGCAACACTGGTCTACCCCAGGAAACGCTTCAGGCTAGCCTGTTTAACATACTGGATACCCAGGGTTGTGGGACAGTTTCAAAGGGACTTACAGTACATGCTGAATCAATTTGAATCAAATCAGAAGTGCCAATCATTTGCTAGATTCTCATCCCAGGCTTGTTCACTTCCTCTAATTAAACTAGATTGCTGGTTTTCACGATTAACCTGGCTAGTGTGTACATAGATACATAGATGCATAGATACATAGACACTGTTGGCAGATAAGGGACTATGGCCCACCCAGTCTTTCCATTAAAGCTTGTGAGTTCACTTTGTTTTTCTAGAAGTCTGTTTCCCCTTACCTCTTATCTCTAGAATTCCCTTATGTCTATCCCATGTAGTCTTAAATCCTATGAGTCTTTCACTCCCCACCACTTCCTCTAGCAGGGTGTTTCACTTGTCCACCACCCTTTCTGTGAAGAAATTCTTCCTCACCCTCACCCCAACTTCATCCCATGCTCTCTAGTCTTGGAACATCTTTTTCGCTGGAAAATAGTGTATTCATTCACTCTATTCCTCCCTGTAAGGTAATTGTATGTCTCTATCATACCCACTCTCTCCCTACTCTCCTCCAGGGAGTACATATTCAGGTCCTTCAGCCTGTCCTCATAGGAGTTGTGATGCAATCCCTGTACCTTCTTTGTTGCCCTCCTCTGAACCTTCTCTAACCTGTCTATGTCCTTACGTAGGTAAGGTCTCTAGAACTGTACATTGTACTCCAGGTGGGGCCTCACTAGTGTCTTGTATAGTAGAATTATGACCTCCCTTTTCCTGCTGGTGATGCCCCTGCCAATGCAGCCCAGCATCCTATTTTCTCTGCCTGCACCTTATTGGTTGGGATACAATATTACTATTGTGTTGCTGCATCTCCGATCTTATTTTCCAGGGGATCTCCAGGGCAGTTGCAGATGATCCAGCCCTGGTGGTAAGTGCAAGGGGTGTGAGCATATTGTTACTGTTATTTGGTGAATGTGAATGTTCTATTGTTTTATTGTTCAGGCCACTAGAAAGGTTGGTGGGTGGCTTTAGTATCCTGGAGGGCTATACCAAAGTGGCTACACTACCCCAGTACCATTCCTTCAGGTGGAGGCACCCATTCAGAGAACTCAGACCCCTCAACCTGTGCATAGTCATGGAAGCAGGGGTAGTAGCCTATAGGCTAGCGCCACCTAGGGGTTACAGCAGTTTTTTGTATACAGGATCTGGTTTCTGTGCAAATGTCTCAAGTGGCGGGAAATTCTCATAATCACCTATTTTTTGTAATAAATTGAGAACAGGAAGAGCAGGGACATGGAAAAAAGAGTGCAGCCAACTACCCTCTGGCTCATCTTTCTGTCCTCTGGGAGGAATTACAACCTTTTTTTTAACAAGCAGCCCTAGATCCTATGCCCAGGCACCAGAAAACTGAAGATTTTATTCCAGGTTCTTCCTGGTCCCCAAGAAGACCAGAGATCTGAGGCCTATCCTAGACTTAAAGGAGCTCAGTCATTTTGTCCAGTACAAAAAATTCTGAATGGTAACTTTGCCATGCGTAGTGCCCCTCCTCAAAACAGGGGATTGGCTTTATTCACTGGACATGCAGGGCTCTTATCTGTACATCTCGATCTTCCCTCCTCACAGGGGGTTTCTTCATGTTGCCATTCAGGACGAGCACTGTCAGTTCAAGGTGCTGCTCTTTGGCTTCTGCTTTCTGTCACAAATGCACTCAGCGGGTCAGGCCCTCTGCTCCCACAGTGGTAACATCAGAGCGCAATAGTGTGAACAGGTAACAGACAGGATAACCCTCCTGTCTGCTTTTGAGTCTGAATCACCCTTAGTCTCAAGTTCTGGGGGGATTCAAACTGTGAACCTTATGCTAGCGTACCCAATGTACAGGCTCAGATACGTACCCTCTTTGGGGATTGCGGTACAATCTTTCACCAGTGGTACCAAGTCAGGCTTCCAAAATGAACCCTTAAAACTCTTTAAGAGACCTTAGGTATATTCTTACCTTTTCCCAGTTTAGTAACACCATCAAGCCCTTCAAAACAGCTGTCAGACTTAACCACATATACATCACATGCAAAAAGAACTTGGAAGATATTGATATGACATTCATTTCAGACACAAGTATCAATTTAAACCCTGTGTCTCCACACCCCTTCTGTGAGTCATCTAGCACCTCCTTTTATAATATAAAATTTACAAAATGATTTCCTATCAGGAGGTATTTTAAATAAGGTGCCATCAGAAGAAAAAATACATTTCTTATATATAATTCCTTAATTACACATGTTTCCTTTGAACTTAGCAATCCCACACTGGCACCAATGTGTTTAAAAAAACAACTGGAATCAGCCTAATGATGTCCTGTTTCTGAAGTCATAAATTCACATTTGATTTCCACTTCAAAAAACAAGGTCATAAAAAGGCCATAAAATGCAATTTCTCAAGGAAGTTAATTACATTACAGAGATCTCCTGGTCAGTGTAATACATCCTGTGATTTCTGTTGCTGACACCTTGAAATTTAAAAGGAACAAATCTCACAGACTGACATTTCATACACTGACCATTTATTTATACTACCAATATCATACAATAATCATAACCAGCTGACTAAGCACCATACTCTGCACCACTGGTCTTTTCCAAGTGCTTGGCAGTGGTCACAGCAGCTCCCAGAAGAGAGAGGGACTGTACCTGTTCCCTGATCTGGACAACTGGCTCTTGAAAGCATTATCTGGTGCTGACTGTCATGCACTTTTCAACTCTTTCATTCCCTGGGCATTATGGTCAACCTGCCCAAGCCAGTTTCAGTACCATCCCAATGACTACAGTACATAGGGGTGGTAGTGGATTCTGCCCAAGGGAAGGCTTTTCCACCCCAAAACAGGTCAGGCTGCCTTATTGCCCAAGCTCAGGAGGTTGCTCAGAGCCAGTATGTCCTGGCCAGGAGGTACCTCAGATTGTTAGGACTAATGGCAGTGGCTATCTCTACAGTCCCGTTGGCTCAACTTTGCACGTGCTACAATGGACCCTCAAGGTACGGTGGGACTAATGGATGGATGACTTGGTCCATCCAGTCATGGTCTCATCTCCAGCATGAAAAGTGCTGCTGTGGTGGATGGTCCCCTCAAACCTTCTTCAAGGGGTTCTCCTCCAGATCTTATCCCCAAGCCAGATTTTGACTACAGATCCCTCAGGGCTGGGCTGGGGAACGCATTTTGGCCCCTATCAGACCCTGGGCTCCTGGTCTCAGCTGAAATTCTCCCTGCATGTCAATGTGTTCGAGATGAGAGTGGTGCTACATGTGATGCAGGTTTTCAGAGAGCACCTGACCTCAGGCCAACTGCTGGTGCAGTCAGACTATTTGAGTGTAGTCAACTACATCAACAAACAAGGTGCGACTCACTCCTACCCCTGTGCAGGGAGGACATGACAGTGTGGTACTGGGTGCTGGATTACAGTCTGGCACCCTCCGTGGTCCATGTACCAGATGTATTAAACACCTTGGTAGACAGCCTGAGCAGGACTCAGTCCAGCATGCACAACTGGGAACTTCTCTCATCCATCGCAGAAGATCTGTTCAACAGATGGGGTCCTCCAGAGTTGTACCTTTGTCTTCCCCACACAATGCAAAACTGTTCAATTTATTTCTTTTTTTTTTTTGCTCCCCAGCTCCCTGGCTCGACTCTCCTTCAGGACAGCCTAGGCCCATCGGTACTTGTACCTTTCCCTCTCCACCTCACATTTGCAGCCATCCCGGGGGGGTAGTCTGGGCTTAACCCTGCACCAGATGGGTCCCCCTCCTCCAAGGGGGAAGGCACCAGGGGGACAACCAGTGCACTCTCAGTTTGGCCCCCCTGGGAACTGCTGAGGTGGGATAGAAGACCAGGGTCCCTTGGTCACAACGGGAGCTGGCCGTCATCATCTAGCCAGCTGGGGATCTACCTGTTTTCTGTTTTTTCCTTCCCCGGGGCATGGCGTACCACTGACATCAAGGTGAGTGCTGACATCCACCATGCCCCCTTCAAGCTGCAGTCTCCTGTAGCGCTGTGCTCTCAACCTCCGCCAGGAGCCAACACTCAGTGAGACTTGACACCACCCTGCCCTCAGGAGAAGGTGAGCAGTCAGCGAATGCTTGAGCCTTCTCCTCCCCTGAACAGCCCTCCAGTAAGCCGGGTCCATTCCCAAACCCAGGTCTCCAGCGTCGCAAACAGAAATCCAACCGCTGTGTCCACGGGCCAACTGCTACCTGATTGCTGGTCATTAGATCAAGGGCCTGGAGTTTTCTGGTGAGGCACATTGTCCATCTCTTGGAGTGGGAGATTTCTGTATGCATTTCCTCTTATAGTAAGTGCTGATCAACCTACAGTTGGAAGGGGCAAGCATGATCCTACTGGCTCCATTCTGGCCCCAGCAAATCTGTCTCTCTCTGTTGCAGCAGCTCACAGAAGAATCTCTGTTCCCTCTCCCTCTCCCTCTCTGCTGGAATCTGCTGACCCAAGATCAGGGGACTCTAATCCATCCCTATCTCAGGTCCCTTCATCTGAATGCTTGGCTCCTGAGAACATGGCCATTGCCAGGTTTGGGGTCACTAGTAAGGTTGCAGAGGTTCTGGTAGTTGCCCAAAAACCTTCCATTTGGGCTTCTTATGCCATGAAAGGAAAGTGGTTTGCTATCTGGGTTGCAAAACATGGCCTGGACCCCTTTACCTGCCCCATGAATCATATCCTGGACTACCTGCTGTCTCTGTCTGAGTCAGGTATAAAATATTCCTCGCTCAAGGTCCACCTCCCTGCTATTTCAGCCTTTCATGAGCTAGTACTCTTCCTCAACTAAATGTCTCCCATATTTTTCTTCGGGGCATCCTACATCTGAAACCCCTAATGCATTCACCTTTCCCAGCTTGGGACTTGAATTTTATTTTGAAGAAGTTAACCCAATCTCCTTTTGAACCCATTGCCACTTACAATTTGCACTACCTTTCTTGGACAGTGCTATTTTTAGTTGCAATTACTTCTGCTCAAAGAATCTCACAGCTTCAGGTGTGAGGAACCGTATTCGGTTATGCAGAAGGACAGGGTCTCTTTGTGCACTAATCCTAAATTTTTGCCCAAGGTGGTTTCTGAGTTCACACACAATCAATCCACCCATCTTCCTGTTTATTTTCCTGGACATGCTAATCCGGGGGAAGCACTGCTCCATATGTTAGATATGTGCAGCCAAAGTACTACCTGCTTAGGACCAAGTAGTCCAGAAAGTCTAAGCATGTGTTTGTTTCTTTCACCCCAGACAGAGAGGGCACTTCAGTTTCTAAGCAGTGTTTATCCAAATGGTAGCCAGACTGCACTGTGTTTTGTTACAAGTATAGCAAAGAATTGCCTGGCGCTATCAAAGCTCATTCCAGCAGAGGCATGGCTATCTTGGTAGCTTGTTTCAGAGGGATCTCAGCCACTGACATTTGTGCAGCTACCACCTGGAGTACATTCCATACTTTCATCAAACATTGCAGTCTGAATATTGCTTCTAGAACCCATGCAGGATTTGTTAGGGCTGTGCTGAATGGACTCCTGTGTTAAGTTTTATGGAGTTCCAGCCTCCCAGACTGTCTGTGCCTGTGGTTACTGCTTGGTACTCATTCCTACGGTGTTACCTGGTAACTGTGATACCCTCAAAGAAGATAAACAGTTACAAAAGAACTTACCATCTCAGTCATCAGGTACCTTCCCTCCCACCTTTCCCCTTCTTAGGGCTTCTGCCTAGGAACTGTCTGTCTGTTGTGTCCAGGTCATTATTTTAGCTACCTCAAAGCTGGGTACCTCTTTCCTCGGTTCCCCTTGGATAGCACTGTTCTCCTTTCGTCTCTGGGGAAATGACTGAGAAGTGGGGCTGCCCACACCTTTATAGGTTGGTGACATCAGCTGACGTTGACAGCGTGAGTGACCCTAGTTGTACCACTTAAAATCTTCCATGTGGATTCATCTTGACCAGTAGCACAGGCTCCTAACATGTTCCCTGGTGACTGAGGCCCCCCACTTAAAGATGTACTGTTACTGTAAGTTCTTATGTAACTGTTCTTTATCAACACATTGACAAACTGTGGAATCAGTATAGTTTGACTGTGCTGCCAGCCACACTCTGCTGACCGTACTATTCCTCCATGATAAACTTTACACTTTTCACCTTTGTCTCCTGTGCTGGTCCCTCATACCCTGAATGTTGTCCCATTGCCATCGAACAATGTCATGTTTCATGACGTGTTTTTCTTCATGGAACCCATATCTTCTCTTGGCACCTTCTGCTCTGGGTAAAAACCCATTCATCCTGGCATACCAGCTGTGCTGTGGTACTCTTGTGCTAGCTCCATGGCAGTCCTATGACACCTGGCATAGTTACTGAGTGATGAGTCATTTCCTTTGTGTACTCAGGCATGGGTATGATGCCAGGTTAGACAATGGGTGTTCACCTTGTTGAGGCTGAAGAGGTGATTTGACCACTTTTAACCACACTGGGCCCTCAGGACCCATTTTTGTTATCACGGGAAGAGGTCCTACAGCAACAGGACTCCCTCTGACCTGGAATTGGGGCAGAGCTTCATTCTGTGTTTTCAGCACCTGTTTTGTAAACTCTTGCTGTTGCTGCTCTCTCAGCACCTGCTTTGTAAACTCCTACTGTTGCTGCTCTCTCTACACCTGCTTCATAAACTCTTGCTGTTGCTGCTCTCTCTGTACCTGCTTCATAAACTCTTGCTGTTGCTGCTCTCTCTGTACCTGCTTCATAAACTCTTGCTGTTGCTGGTCTCTCTGCACCTGCTTTCTAAACTCCTGCTGTTGCTGGTCTCTCTGCACCTGCTTTTTAAACTCCTGCTGTTGCTGGTCTCTCTGCACCTGCTTTCTAAACTCCTGCTGTTGCTGGTCTCTCTGCACCTGCTTTCTAAACTCCTGCTGTTGCTGGTCTCTCTGCACCTGCTTTGTAAACTCCTGCTGTTGCTGCTCTCTCTGCACCTGCTTTGTAAACTCCTGCTGTTGCTGGTGTCTCTGCACCTGCTTTGTAAACTCCTGCTGTTGCTGCTCTCTCACCTGCTGTTTCAGTTGCTTTTGATAGCAATTTCAGTACTTTGAGTCCATCTTACCTCTATTTAGTCAAGGAGACGTTCTATCCCACCGCTAAAGCCAACCACATGTAGCAGTGTTGTAGCCAGCCAAGATTTTTAAGGGAACCCTCAGGGGAAAACAAAACCCTTGCTAAAGTTCAATGAAACAAAAAAGCTGCTTTTTACTTCAGCACCAAATAAGGGTTCAAGCAGTTTATTTTGACAGAGCAAATACAAAACAAAAAAAACCTTTAGCTTGCTTCATCTCTCTGGTTCACAGCAGAACTGATTTTAGACACAATGGGGCCTCAAACAGATATATTTATGGTGCCCCTTCACTGCTTCCATCAAGTCCCCTCCTCTGTTTCTCCCCATCCCACATCCAAAAAGTGGTAAATGTGATATGACTAGAAAGGAGACAATGGCAGTCTTGCTTTTTATATTAACACTTTTTGCATTTCAAGCTGGTCTCTGCTTACATCTTTTAATTTAGTGCGCCCATTCTGTGCTGCTGCATTAGATGGTTGCTTGGTTTTCTTGTGCCTAACACCACCTCCTTTCTGCCAGCCCCCATTCTCTTCCCTGCTTTTTCTGGTTTCCTCTTTAAGTCTCCCAGGTGAGGAGCATTTCTACCCCTTCCCCACAGGGATTTGCAAGCCTCCATGAAGTCAGAGCATATAGCTTTTAAATGGTCAGTCCAGAAATCAGCAGAGCTGGGTCATAACTCTCCCTGTTTTCCTGATAGTATCTTAGTGGAAAGGGGATCCCTGGTGAAGGTTGTATAGGCTCCTTCACAGGCTTGTACATAGTTTACCTCTAAATCTTGTTTTGTCATTTGTTCAGGATCTACAAATACTGGGCCTGATTCCAAGTTGCCTTATGCATGGGGCAAGGCAATTTATGCCAAACCCTATGGCGCAAATGGCAACTTGTGCCATGCGTTCCACAGGTTGGAATTCCAAGAAGTGGTTTGTGCCATGCTACATGCAGGTTGGACCAAAGGTGGGCTATGCCACCCACTATGCCTGCATCCCACTGCAGCATGGCACAAGGGTGGGTTGTAGCAGCATCTGCACCCTACTCTGAAAGGGCAGTTGCCATAACCCACTAATGCAATTCCAAGTCAGGACATGGTGCAGTGGGGTTAGACCAGCATGAAGGTGGTCTAAGGGGCATCCATCCTGGCAAAATGGTGGATGTACCCCCCCGCAGCACCATGGTACACATATTCCCATGTCCCACGCACCCCTCCAACACAGTGATGCCCCTCATCCCTCCCAGTCCGGGGTGCCACCCGGGTCCAATGTGTGCCTTGCCCCCCCATGGCTGTGCCAATCAGCCAACCCTCCCATAGCCCCCCTGAGGCTTGCAGTAGTTGTACAGGGTGAGGGCTCTGGGGGGCAGTTGATTGCTGCCTGCAACTCCCATGGTGCACACCGGTGGCTGCAACAAGTCAGGACTCATAGGTGCTGGGGACCCTGCCTGTCTTGGAATAGGGTGTAGCGTCCCCGGGATAGTGCTGCATGCACACTGCCACCATTTCACCTCATCCTACTCTGCAGATACTGACAAGTGTTGCGGTCTGCCTTGGGGTCTTCGGGCCTTATGCTCACCCCATTCCATGAGGAAATATACTGAGATGGGTGCAGTATAGGAGAATGGGGTGAACTTTGGGGTCAAAGTCACCAAGGCATGCCTTGATGCCCATCACTGGCTGCAGGGTGGAAGTGGGGGTGGAATGTTGTGAGCATTACAGCCAATGATCCCAAGTCACACCCCTGCCTCCTGTAAGTCTTTACAGGGTGGGGTGTTATGGTTGAAAACACTAGTGTGCTGAGTGTTCATTGGTCTTTTCACTCCAAAATTTCAACATGATCTTTTTGTGACCCCACATTATGAACAGTGGCACTATCAGTTCATTAACTGAAAGGTGATTTTGCACAGCGACTGTGCCATTTGGCGCCATAGGTGTGAAAACATATTTTGGGCAGGATGTGAAAAATTACACCTGTACTGTTCGTGAGGAGGTTTAAAAAAATGTCTGGGTTGAAAATCTGGAGTGAAACTATGAAAAATTGGTGAAGTCATGAGAGTCCGTAGAAACTGCACAGTGTACGCTAATAATGAATTCTTTTTTTACCACATTTTCAACACAGGCATTTAGGACCTCACCTCTTGAGCAATGGCACTGTGATTTTGTTAATCTGTCCTGAAAGTTGATTTCACACAGTAACCACACCATTATGCGTCACAGGTGCTAAAACACATTTTAGGTAGCACATAAAAAACAACAGCTGTACTGTTCATAAGGAGGTGCATAAAAATGGCAATGTTGAAAATCTGGAGTGAAAATATTAAAAATTGTTGATGTTATGAGTGTGCATGGAAACTACACAATGCACACTCGTAGCGCAGTAATATTTTCAAATTTTTTCACCAGATTTGCAACATGGAAGTTTTGGGACCCTACCTCATGAACAGTGATGCTATCATTTTGTTACTAGGTCCTGAAAGGTGATTCCACGCAGTGACAGCAAAATCACCTTTCTGGCCCAAGTAATGAGATGACAGTGCATGTGTTCAAGAGGTAGCTCCAAGAATCCTATGTTGAAAATATGGTACCAAAATTCTCGAAAATGGCTGAGATATCCAGTTGAAACCACCCATTGCCTGCCATTATAAACCTTACCACATTTTGTTCAGTTCCCAATTGGCTTTTGAAGAGTTCAGGCACTCCACAGAAGATTGCAGTGCCAGCCCTCCAGAGGTAAGTACAGAGTGAGGGGGATGCAGGGATGTGGGTGCGGGTTGGGGAAGGGGCATTTCGGGACGATGAGGGACCTTTTTCTTTACAAGTAAAAAAAAAAGAAATCAGACTTTTGGGGATGGTTTTCCTTATTTACAGGTAAAAAATTATTTGGGGGATACTGTGGTGGGCCCCTAATGTGCCGCAAGTTTGGGAGGGGGGACATGATGCTGACGGGGATTGGGCATCCCTGTTAGCAAACAAATTGAACTGGATGGGACATGCCAACATGGGGATTGGGCATCCCCGATATCAACTTTGTGGAGATTGTGTGGTGGGCAGCAGGAGTCACCATATTTATTGGAATGTTTCACCAGGAAAGGCACATAATGAAGCCTTGTCATTAGATACTCCAGTGAGGAAACTGCACCTCATTGGAGAAGCAGATTTCTTTCAACTCTGTGGCTATCTTTGAAACTGCTGTCATCACCAGCATACTTGTTAATTGGTGGCTGAGGGACGCACCCACTAAAGCATTGCCTGTATTCACCACAACAGTGACACACCTCTAAATATGCTGCTACCACCAGATGTTGCTTGCATGCACACACACACACTCAAAATAGCATAAAAATGACTGTAGTGGAACAGTTTGGTGGGGGTAGGTACCGTGTTCTTGTTTTGTTGGTTGAGCCTAGTCAAGCACCTTATTTTAGCCAGGTACAAAGCTTTCATGAGTTATGTTGTTACAATAGTTTTATTTTCATAGAAACATAGACTTTGATGGCAGATAAGGACCACTTGGCCCATCTAGTCTGCCCATTGCCCTAACTACAGGATAGGCAACAGATCCTAGTTAACCAACAGCCTATTTCTTCCTACCCCCCCCACAAGCATTGCCCGTCCCATGCATTCTTAAATTCTCCCACAGTTTTAGACCCCACAACCTCCTCAGGAAGGCTGTTCCATGCATCCACTACCCTCTCTGTGAAATAATACTTCCCCATGTTGCCCCTGAACTGCCCCCCTTCTATCTTTAAATTGTGTTCTCTTGTTCTTACACATCTTTTTCTGAAAGATGCAACCTCTTGGACTTTGCTGATTCCACTGAGGTATTTAAAAGTTTCTATCATGTCCCCCCTCTCCCTTCTTTCCTCAAGGGCATACATATTAAGCTCCTTTAGTCTCTCCTCATACAGCTTCTCTTGCAGACCTTGCACCATTTTAGTTGCCTCCTCTGGACTGCCTCTATCCTGTCTATGTCCTTGCGGAAATGGGGTCTCCAGAACTGGATGCAGTACTCCAGATGGGGTCTCACCAACTGTCTGTACAGAGGGATAACAACTTCCTGTTTTCTGCTGCTGCTGATGCCTCTCCCTATACATCCCAGTATACCCCCAGCCCTCCCTACTGCCGTCTCACATTGCTGGCTAACCTCAAGGTCATCTGATATGATTACCCCTAGGTCCCTTTCCTTTTTTGTTGCTGTTACTACCTCCCCACCCATTGTGTATTCTTCCCCTGGGTTCTTGTTTCCCAGGTGCATTATTTTGCATTTCTTTGCATTGAATCCTAGCTGCCATACTCTGACCATTCCTCCAACCTTGCCAAGTCCCTTTTCATCCTTTCCACACCTCCTTGTGTATCAACCCTGTTGCAGATCTTTGTGTCATCTGTAAAAGGCATACTTTTCCTTCCAGTCCTCTGCAATGTCACTGATGAAGACATTAAAAGGACTGGACCCAATACTGAACCCTGCAGTACCCCACTAGTAACCCCTCTTTCTTCAGAGTGGACTCCATTTACAATTACCTTCTGTATCCTGTTGTGCAGCCAATGTTTTGCCCAGGCTACCACCCTGGGACCCACTTCCAGGCTGGTTAATTTGACTATTAATCTTTTGTATGAGACTGTGTCAAATGCTTTGCTAAAGTCTAGGTAGGCCATGTCCACAGCCCCTCCCTGGTCTACTACTTTGGTCACCCAGTCAAAGAAATCTATTAGATTCATCTGACATGACCTTCCCGCTGTGAACCCATGCTGCCTAACGTCCTGTGCCCCACTGGCCTCTAGGTACTCAACTATTCTTTCCTTCAGAAGTGACTCCATCACTTTCCCTAACACAGAGGTCAGACTAACAGGTCTGTAGTTTCCTGCCTCTGTCTCGGTCCCACTTTTGTGAATGGGAATCACATCCGCCTTTCTCCAGTCCTCAGGTACCACACCATCCTTCATGATTTATTAAAAAGAGTAGCCAGTAGTTTCACTAGTTCCTCCCTTAATTCTTTTAGAATTCTGGGGTGAATTCCATCAGGACCCATTGCTTTATCCACCTTCAGTTTTAGGAGTTCTTGCAGAACCCTTTCTTCTGTGAAAGGACTGGGATCGACCCCTATCAAGAGTGCTTCTGTTAATTGGATTAGGCACGTCCCCCTCTTTTGTGAATACTGAGCAGAAATATTCATTCAGAATCCCTGCTTTTTCACTGTCCCCCTCTGCCCACCCACCGTTCATTCTATTGAGCCTCACTATCCCTCCCTTTGTCTTTCTACGCTCGCTGATGTACCTATAAAAGGTTTTATCTCCCTTCTTAACTGAGTTGGCCATCTTTTCCTCAGTTTAGGTCTTTGCTATTCTGACTACCCACCCTGCTTCCTTCTGCCTTAACTGATACAGCTCTCTGTCCTGCTTCTTCTGTGTTTCCTTATACTTCCGGAATGCTATCTTTTTCTTCCTGACTTTCACAGCCACCTCTTTTGAGAACCATAGTGGCTTTTTCTTTCATTTTGATTTGTTTATTTGCTTCACACAAAGTCTTGTTGCCGCTGTGATGGCAGTTTTGATGATTCCCCATTGTTGCTCCACACCTCCTTCTAGTCTGTTTGCTAGTGCTTTTCTGAGGCACTCTCCCATCTTGCCAAAGTCAGCCTTCCTAAAGTCCAGTACCCTCACTTTTGTATGGCTTCACTCTGTAGCTGAGTTTAACATGAACCACACTGTTTGATGGTCACTTGTCCCCAGATGGCAACCCACTTCTAGATCTGAGATCTTCTCACTGCCCCTGTTTGAGAGTACGAGGTCTAAGATTGCTCCCTCACGAGTGGGTTCCAAAACTAGATGTCTGAGGTCTACCACCTGTAGGGCATCAAGAATGGCCCTGCTCTCGGATGAGGCTGCAACAAATGTGCTCCAGTTAACATCTGGCATATTCAATCAATCAATCAATCAAATCTTTATTTATTCAGGTGAGCATCATTGAGCAAGGCTCATTTACAAGATGGACCTGATAAGGTCAAGGTTCAACAGTTGATACATAACAGATACATCTATACACTTATATAAACAGTTATACATACAGGGGAAAAAAACATTTATAAACACAGTGATGCACAATAAAATTCCCATGATAAAATGGGTTATAGGAAAGTTAAGCTAATATTTACAGTATATACAGTGCATGCATATCTCAGTGGAGGGGCCATGGCAAACACACAGCATAATGTTATACTAGGATGGTGGAAGGTAGTACTGGGTGCCATAAGATGGGGTGTCTGCCTGGGAGGGAGAACTGAAGAACAAAGATTATGCCATGTATGGTGAATTTTTGGGAGGGAGATTGTGAGATGACAAAGCTAGCTCTAGCTGTAGCAACTGCATTTCTCTGTGAAGAAAACTGTACAACACTGTTTAAAGGATGCAATTGGTATAAGATTGGACAGTTTTAGGGAATTTTGTAGGGTGTTCCATGCTATAGCTAGAGAATAGCTGATTGCTTCCCTCCCTAGCCGGGTGTTGAATTTGGGCAATTTGAACAGGATGGTGTTGTTGCTTCTTAGGGCATAGGAACTAGGAATGGTCTGAGTGAAGCAGTCCAGAATATAGTTTGGAAGTTTTTTTGAAAATGCTCTGTAAGTCCATAGAGCTACATTTCTGTTCCTTCTGAGGTGTAAGGAAACCCATCCAACTGCAGCATAAAGAGAGCAATGATGGGTATTAGATGGCAGATATGTTATGAATCTTATTGCTCTATGGTATAAAGTATCCAACTTGTGTAGGTAGGAGATGGGGCAGTGACTGTAAAGGAAGTCTGCATAGTCAACAACTGAGAGAAAAATGGCCTGGACTAACCTCGTCTTTGAATCTCTGTTTAGGAAGGGTTTTAATCTATAGAAAAGGCCAAGCCTTTGGTGAAGCTTTTTTAGCAGTTCTTCTAAATGATGAGTGAAGTCGAGTCTGCTGTCAATCCACACACCTAGGTATTTGAATTTTTCTACATACTCCAGATTTTTCTCCAAGTATAGTGCATAGCTGGGGGAGAATGATTAAAGAGGAGGTGCTGGTGGAGCTTTGATTTGTGAACATCATTGTTTTAGTTTTCTTTGCATTTAACAGAAGCTTTTTCTCAAGTAGCTGATATTGTAACAAGGAGAATTCTGTTTGTAGGTTATCACGGGCAGCTGCAGAAGAAGGGTTGCTGACATACAAAAGAGTGTCATCAGCAAAGAGGTGTACAGAAGATTTGGTGAGGGTTGAATCAATATTATTTATGTAGATGGCAAAAAGGATAGGACCCAGGATAGAACCTTGGGGGACTCCTCTTAGCTGTGGTTTTATTGGGGATAGGTCACCTTCAACTTTTACCTGCTGTGACCTACCAGTAAGATAACACCTGAACCACTTAAGGGAGGGTGGATCTAGGCCAATGGAGTGCAAGGATGATAGTAGAAGCTCGTGGTCCACAGTGTCGAATGCTTTGCTCAGGTCAAGAAATACTACACAGACATTATTCTTTTTTATCTAATTCGGTTTGCCAGTCATTTGTGACCTTGGCTAGTACAGTGATAGTGCTATGCTTGGCTCTGAATCCAGACTGAGCTGGATTCAGGTCTCCCATCAACAGTATCTCCCCTTTCTCTGCCATTCTAAGAATGCCTTTTATATCCTCGTCCATTTACGCACCAGTTCCTTTTTTAGTATCACCCAATAAATCTTTCATTTTTTATTTGAATTTTGACTTGTGAGCATATTACTAGTAGAGTGTCATTAATTGAATTTTATTATAAATTATTGCTGCATTGTTGAATTGCAGGTGTAGATACATTGTGGGAGGTGGGTAAGTACTGTATGCCAGTGGGGCTGTAATGCTCTGATACCATGCCCATTTAAACCTATGTCTGAGAGGAGGCACTGCACAATTCACAGTTATTTGGAAATGAACCCCCACTCAGGAATTTAGCAACCCAGGCCCTTCAGTCTTGTTTTAGTTTACCAGGCAGAGTAGCAACTGCAACATCTACGATGACCCGGTCACAGTTGCTGAATCTAGTCTAAAGATTAGGGGCCCCATTTGCAAAAGGTCAGAGTGGCACTAACCTGGAAAAGTATTAGAGCTTTGGGCTGAGATGTATTTCGAGGTCCCTGAAGCACAGCCCAAACCTGTCAGCATGATCCTGTTAACCATATCATTGAGCTGATTCCAGTGAGGGATTCCCACATGCATAATGGTGCAGCAGTATATTCAAAAGGTTTTAGTGGTCCTAAACAGCCCACAGCATGGCACTGTTAACATGAAAAACATGGCTCAATGCAGCATAAAAACACACAACCTGCCCCCAAAGGAAGGGCAACTGTTATGTAGCCTCCTACCACTGTGTATAGTGGGCTCCCTCCCTCCATTTGCCTGTTCTATGTTTATTTAGTACCTCCCTGATAATCTAGTGAACTCCCTACCCAATCACCCAGTCTATGTATATTTCCATTCTCCGTGGTGGTCTGGGGGGGAGGGGGGAGGGAAATTATGTAATCAGAAAAATCACACTAAGCTGGAGCTTGTTTCCAGGTGCAACCCGGGAGCACAAGGATGTAAGTGGCTTGCTCAGGGTCACAAAGTATGCGAGTGGAGGCTGACAGGATTCAAACCCAGGTCTCCAGGTTAACAATCCAGTGCTTTTAACCTTTACACTATACTGCCTCCCATCAATCTGCTTATGACCCCCACCCCCGGGTTCAATATATAAATGAAGATCCTTGGTGGGTTAGTGACCCCCCACCAAGTGCGATTAACACCTCCATGTGAGTAACATCCCCACCCACTCACCTACTCAGGACCTCTGCCAGCACCGCCCTCACCCTGATCATCACTCACCCAAAACTCCATACCAGACCAGTGGCCGGCACAGCCCTCTGCTCATCTTCTTAGCCAGCCACCATCTGACAGTCACAAAGCGCATTTGTGAGTAAGTACAGTAGTTATGATCGTGCTCAGTGACTGTCAGGTGATGGCCAGCCTAGAAGGTGAGTGAAAGGTTGTGCTGGCAACCAATCTGATCCAGAGTGGTTAACTAGGATCTGCAGCTTATCCATTAGGTAGGGAAATGGGCAGACTGGGTGGACCAAGCAGTCCTTATCTGCCATCAAATTCAATGTTTCTATGTTTCCTCCCTTTAAATCTACCTGCTCACATAAGTAGCCAGTCACACCACCGCCCGCTTTACTCCCCCAATCAATTATCCTACTCGCCAAATGTAGCCAGTTCCACCACTGCTCCATATACTCCTCCCTATCCATCATCCTACTCCCTACATGTACCAGTTCACCTGCTGCTCCCTTAACTCCTCCCTATACATTCCTTTGTTCCCACATGAAGCCAGTCCCACCACTGCACCTTTTACTCCTCCCTATCCATCCTCCTCACTCCCCACATGTAGCCAGTCCCACCGCCATTCCTATACTGCTCACTATCCATCCTTCCACTCCTCACATCCTGCTTCCCACATGTAGCCAGTCCCTCCACTGCTCCCTTTACTCCTCCCTATCCATCCTCTCACTCCCCACATGTTGTCAGCCCAACCACAGCTCCTTTTCCTCCTCCATATCCATCCTCCTGCTGCCCACATATATCCAGTCCCACCACTGCTCCCTTTACTCCACCTTATCCATTCTACTACACCACACATGTTGCGAGTCCCACCACTGCTGCTTTTGTTCCTCCCTATACATCCTCCCACTTCCCTCATGAAGCCAGTCCCAACCACTGCTCCTTTTACTTCTCCTTATCCATTCTCCTGTTCCCCACATTTAACCATTCCCACCACTGTTTCCTTTACTACTCCCTTTGAATCCACTTGTTCTCACATGCAGCCAGTCTAATCACTGCTCCCTTTTCTCCTCCCTATCCATCCTCCTGCTCCCCACATGTAGCCAGTCCCACCACTGCTCATTTTTCTCCTTCCTATCCCTTCTTCTGCACCCCACATGTAGGAAGTCCCACCCCTGCTCCCCTTATTCCTCCCTATCAATCCTCACACTCCCCACATGTAGCAGCCCCTTCACTGCTCCCTTTCCTCCTCCCTATCCATTTTCCCACTCCCCACAAGTAGCCAGTCCCCCCACTGCTCCCTTTAGAAACATAGAATTTGATGGCAGATAAGGACCGCTTGGCCCACCCAGTATGCCCATTTCCCTACCTGATGGATAAGCTGCAAATCCTAGTTAACCAGCAGCCTACTTCTTCCTACCCCCACCCCCTAGAATTGCCTTATGACTGTCCCATGCATGCCTGAATTCCATCACTGTTTTGACTCCACAACCCCTCTGAAGGCCGTCTCCATACATCCACAACCCTCTCTGTGAAAAAAATACTCCTTAAATTACCTCTGAGCCGCCCCTTCTATCTTCAAATTGTGCCCCTTGTTCTTGCACACCTCTTTTTTTGAAAGATGCTACCCTCTTTGACGTTGTTGATTCCCTTGAGGTACTTGAAAGTTCTCATCATGTCTCCCCTCCTCCTTTCTCTGAGGCTATACATATAAGCTCCTTAAGTCTCTCTTCATATGTCTCTCCGGTGCAGACCCTGCACCATTTTAGTTGCTCCTCCTGGACAGCTTCCATCCTGTCTATGTCTTTATGGAGATTGGGTCTCCAGAACTGCACGCTGTACTCCAGATGGGGTCTCACTAGCTGTCTGTACAGAGGAATAATAACTCCTGTTTTCTACTGGTGATGCCTCTTCCTATGCATCCAAGTATCCCCCAGCCCTCCTTGCTGCCCTTTCACATTGCTTTCCACCTTTAGGTCATCTGATATGACTACCCCCAGGTCCCTTCCATTTTGTTGTTGTTAGTATCTCACCCTCCATTGTGTACTCTTCTCCTGGGTTTTGTTTCCAGGTGCATTACCTTGCACTTTAGCATTGAATCTAAGCTGTCATACATTTGACCATTCCTCTAACCTTGCCAAGTCCCTTCTCATCCTTTCCACTCCACCTTGTGCATCAACTCTGTTGCAGATCTTTGTGTCATCTGCAAGAGCATACTTTTCCTTCCAGTCCCTCTGCAATGTCGCGAATAAAGACATTGAAGAGGACCTGTCCCAAATACTGAACTCCTGCGGTACCCCACTACTAACCCCCTTTTTTCAGAGGGACTCCATTTACTATTACCTCTGTGTCCTATTCTCCAGCCAATTTTACCCAGGCTGTCATCTTGGGACCCCTCTCCAGGCAGGCTAACTTGTATATTAATCTTTGTGTGGACTGTGTCAAATGCCTTGCTAAAGTCTAGGTAGGCCATGTCCACAGCCCTCCCTGATCAACTACTTTGGTCACCCAGTCAAAGAAATCTATCAGATTTGTCTGGCATGACCTTCCGCTGTGAATCCATGCTGCCTTGGGTCCCTGTGCCCCTCTGGCCTCTAGATACTCAACAATTCTTTCCTTCAGAGTGATTCCATCATTTTCCCTACCACTGAGGTTAAACTAACAGGTCTGTAGTTTCCTGCTTCTGCCTTGCTCCCACTTTTGTGAAGGGAATTACATCTGCCCTCCTCCAGTCCTCTGGTACCACCCCATCCTCCCATGATTTGTTAAAGAGGGTAGTCAGTTGTCACTAGTTCTACCCTTAGTTCTTTTAGAATTCTGGGATGAATCCCATCAGGCCCTCACTCTGCTTTGTCCACTTAGTTTTAAGAGTTCTTTCAGAACCCTTTTTCTGTAAATGGGCTGGTATCAACTTCTGTATCCAGAGTGTTTCTACTGTTTGTTTTAGGTACTTCCCCTTCCTTTGTAAATACTGAGCAAAAGTATTTGTTTAGTATCTCTGCCTTTTCACAGTCACCCTCTGCCCACCCTCCTCCCTTTACTAGGCCTCACTATCCCTCCTTGGTCTTACTGTCTCCTGATGTACCTATAAAGGTTTTATCTCCCTTCTTAACTGAGTTGGCTATCTCTTCCTCGGTTTGGGCCTTGCATGTTCTGACTGCCTTCCAGCTTCCTTTTGTTTTAACTGATACAGTTCTCGTGTCCTGCTTCTTCAGATACCTTGTACTTCCTGAATGCTTTTTCTTCTTGAACCTTCACTGCCACTTCCTTTGAGAACCATAGTGGTTTCTTACCTCGTTTCGTTTTATTTGCTTTACACAAAGGCTTGTTACCTCTGTGATGGCAGTTTTATTATTCTCCATTGTTCTTCCACCCTCCTTCCTGCCCATTTGCTAGTGCATTCCTTAGGCACTCACCCATTTTGACAAAGTCAGCCTCCTAAAATCAGTACCTTTGTCTTTGTATGGCTTGACTCTATTGCTGTGTTTATTGATAGAACCATACTGTTCGATGGTCGCTAGTTCCCAGATGGCTACCCACTTCTACATCTTTGATCCTCCTCATCTCCATTTGAGAGAACCAGGTCTAAGATTGTTCCCTCTCAGTGGGCTCAATACTAGTTGTCTAAGGCATGCCCCTGTAGGGCATCTAGAATAACCCTACTCTTAGAAGTGGCTGCCGTAACTGCACTCCAGTTAACATCTGGCATTTCAGATCACCCATCAGCAATCTCCCCTTTTCTGCCATACTAAGTATACTTTCTATCATTTCTTGTCCATTTCCTCCCCCGAGAAGGGGTTCTATATACAACCCCTGTGCGGATTTTGGTGCCATTGCCGGTCTCCAAATTTCACCACAGTGCTTCTTCTTCCTCCTGTTTACCCTTTGTTCTGTTGCTTTGATTCCTTCCCTTATGTAAAGAGCTACTCCTCCTCCTCTTTTACCCTCCCTGTCCCTCCTGTAGATAGTGTATCCTGGTATGTTTACGTCCCAGTCATGGTTTTGTGTGTACCACTGCTCCCTTTACTCCTCACTATCCATCCTCCCTCTCCCCACATGTAGCCAGTCCCACCACTGCTCCCTTTATTCCTTCTATCTATCCTCCCAGCCTCCACATGTAACCAGTCCCATTGATGCTCCCTTTACTTCTCCCTATCATCCTCCTACTCCCCACATTTTTTCAGCCCAACCACTGCTCCCTTTATTCCTTCCTATCTATCCTCCCAGTCTCCACATGTAACCAGTCCCATCGATGCTCCCTTTCCTCCTCCCTATTCATTCTCCCAGTCCCCACATGTAGCCAGTCCCTCCACTGCTCCCTTTACTCCTCCTTATCTGTCCTCCTCACTCTCCACATGTATCCAGTCCTACCACTGCTTGCCTTACTCCTCACTATCGATCCTCCCACTCTCCACATGTAGCCAGTCCCACCACTGCTCCCTTTCTTCCTCCCAATCCATCTTTCAGATCCCCACATGTAGCCAGCCCACCGCTGCTCCCTTTAATACTCCCTATCCATCCTCCCACTCCCCACATGTAGCCAGTCTCACCACAGCTCCCTTTACTTCTTCCTTTATATCCTGCTCCCCACATGTAGCCAGTCTGACCACTGTTCCAGTTACTCCGCTTTATCTATCCCCCTTCTCCCCATGTGTTGTCAGTCCCACCACTGCTCCCTTTACTCCTCCTTATCCATTCTCCTGCTCCCCAAATGGAGCCACACCGACCACTGTTCCAATTACTCCTCATTATCCATCCTCCTTCTCCCCACATGTTGTCAGCCCCACAACTGTTTCCTTTACTCCTCCTTTCCAATCTCTTGCTCCCATCATGTAGCCAGTCCCACCACTGCTCCCTTTACTCCACCTTATCCATTCTACTACACCACACATGTTGCGAGTCCCACCACTGCTGCTTTTGTTCCTCCCTATACATCCTCCCACTCCCCTCATGAAGCCAGTCCCAACCACTGCTCCTTTCACTTCTCCTTATCCATTCTCCTGTTCCCCACATTTAACCAGTCCCACCCCTGTTCTCTTTACTCCTCCCTCTAAATTCACTTGCTCTCACATGCAGCCAGGCTCATCACTGCTCCCTTTTCTCCTCCCTGTCCGTCCTCCTGCTCCCCACATGTAGCCAGTCCCACCACTGCTCATTTTTCTCCTCCCTATCCCTTCTTCTGCACCCCACATGTAGGGAGTCCCACCACTGCTCCCTTTACTCCTCTCTTTCCATCCTCCCTCTATCCACATGTAGCCAGTCCCAGCACTGCTCCCCTTATTCCTCCCTATCGATCCTCACACTCCCCACATGTAGCAGTCCCATCACTGCTCCCTTTTCTCCTTCCTATCCATTTCCCACTCCCCACAAGTAGCCAGTCCCATCACTGCTCCCTTTACTCCTCCCTATCTAGCCTCCCGCTCCCGCCATGTAGCCAATCCCACCGCTGCTCCCTTTACTGCTCCCTATCCATCCTCCCACTACCCACATGCTGTCAGCCCCACCACTGTTCCCCTTACTCCTCCTTATCCAATGTAATTCTCCTGACATGTAGCTAGTCACACCACTGCTCCCTTTACTTCTCCCTATCATCCTCCCACTCCCCACATTTTTTCAGCCCAACCACTGCTCCCTTTATTCCTCTCTAACCATCCTCTCATTCCATACATGTAACCAGTAACACCATTGCTCCCTTTACTCCTCCCTTTAAATCCACTTGCTCCCACATGTAGCCCATCACACCATTGCTCCCTTTACTCCTTCCTATCCATTCTCCCACTTCCCACATGTAACCAGTCCCGCCACTGCTCCCTTTACTCCTCTCTATCCATCCTCCCAATCCCCACATGTAGCCAGTCCCTCCACTGCTCCCTTTACTCCTCCTTATCTGTCCTCCTCCTCCCCACATGTGTCCAGTCCTACCATTGCTTGCATTGCTCCTCGCTATCGATCCTCCCACTCTCCACATGTAGTCAGCCCACCGCTGCTCCATTTAATACTCCCTAGCCATCCTCCCTCTCCTCACATGTAGCCAGTCTCACCACTGCTCCCTTTACTCCTCCCTTTATATCCTGCTCCCCACATGTAGCCAGTCCCACCACTGTTCCAGTTACTCTGCATTATCCATCCTCCTTCTCCCCACATGTTGTCAGTCCCACCACTGCTCCCTTTACTCCTGCCTCTCCACCCTCCTGCTACCCACATGTAGCCAGTCCCACCACTGCTCACTTTTCTCCTCCCTATCCATTCTCCTGCTCCCCACTTGATGGGAGTCCCACCACTGCTCCGTTTACTCCTCCCTATCCATCTTCCCACTCCCCACATGTTGCCAGTTCCACAACTGCTCCCTTTTCTCATCCTCATCTATTTTCCTGCTCCCCAAATGTAGCCAATCACACCACTGCTCCCATTACTCCTCTCTATCCATCCTCTCACTCCCCCAATATTGCCAGTCCCACCACCACTCCCATTATTCCTCCTGATCCATCCTCCTGCTCCCCTCATGTGGCCAGTCCCACCACTGCTCCCTTTACTCCTCCCTATCCATCCTGCTTCCCACATGTTGTCAGCCCCACCACTTCTCCCTTTACTCCTCCCTATCCATTCTCCTGTTCTCCACATGTAGCCAGTCCCACCACTGTTCCCTTTACTGCTCCTTATCTGTCCTACTCACTCCCCATATGTATCCAGTTCTACCATTGCTCGCTTTACTTCTCACAATCCATTCTCCCACTCCCCACATGTAGCCAGTCTCACCACTGCTCCCTTTACTCCTTCCTACCCATCCTCCCCACTCCCCACATGTAGCCAGCCCCTCCACTGCTGCCTTTACTTTTCCCTATCCTTCCTCAAACTCCTCACATGTTGTCAGCCTTACCACTGCTCCCTTTCCTCCTCTGTATCCATCCTCCTGCTCTCCACATGTAGACAGTCCCACCACTGCTCCCTTTACTAATCCCTATCCATCTTCCCACACTCCACATGTAGCCTGTCTCACCACTGCTCCCATAACTCCTCCCTATCCACCCTCTTCACTCCTGACATATAGCCAGTCCTACCACTGCTCTCTTTACTCCTCTCTATCCATTCCCTTACTCCCCACATGTTGCAAGTCCCAGCACTTCTCCCATTATTCCTCCCTATCCATCCTTCTGCTCCCCACATGTAGCCAGTCCCAGCACTGTTCCCTTTTCTTCTCCCTATCCTTCCTCCAACTCTCCCCATGTAGTCAGTCCCACCATTGATCCCTTTCCTCCTCCTTATCCATTCTCCTGCTCCCCATATGTACCCAGTCCCACCACTGCTCCCTTCACTACTCCCTATCCAGCTTCCAACTCCCAACATGTAGAAAAGCCCACCACTGCTCCATTTTTCTGCTCCCCATCCATCCTCCCACTTCCCTCAAGTAGCCCGTCCCACGACTGCTCCCTTTATTCTTCCCTGGCCATCCTCCCACTCCCCACATGTAGGCAGTCTCACCACTGCCCTTTACTCCTCCCTTTCCATATGGCTCCCGATATCTAGCCAGTCCCACCACTGCTCCCATAACTGCTCCCTATCCATCCTGCTACTCCCCGCAATAGCCTGTATCAACAATGCTCCATTTACTCCTCCCTATCTATTCTCCGGCTCCCCACGTGTTACTAGTACCACCACTGCTCCTTTTACTCCTCCCTATCCATTCTCCCTTTCCTCACATGTAGTCAGTCCCATCACTGTTCCCTTTACTCCTCCCTATCCATCCTCCCACTCCTCACATGTTGTCAGCCCCACCACTGCTCCCTTACCTCCTCCCTATCCATTCCCCTGATCTCCACATGTACACAGTCCCACAACTGCTCCCTTTATTCCTCTCTATCCATCCTCCCACTCCACACATCTTGTCAGCCACACCACTGCTCCCTTTACTCCTCCCTATCCAGTCTCCTGTTCAACACATGTAGCCAGTTCCACCACTGTTCAATTTACTCAACCCTATCCATCCTAGCACTCCACAAATGTAGCCAGTCTCACCACTGCTTCCTTTGCTCTTCCCTATCCATCCTGCTTCCCACATGTAGCCAGTCCCAACACTGCTCTCCCTTTACTCCTCCCTATCCATCCTCCCACTCCCCACATGTAGCCAGTCCCACCACTGCTCCATTTACTCATCCCTATCCAGCCTCCTGCTCCCAACATATAGCCAATCCCACCTCTGCTCCTTTTTCTCCTCCCTATCCATTCTCCTGTTCCCCAGATGTAGCCAGTCCCACCACTGCTCTCTTTCCTCCCCCTATCCATCTTCGTGATCCCCACATGTAGCCAGTCCAAGCACTACTCCTTTTACTCCTCCCTAGCTATCCTGCTTCCCACATGTAGCCAGTCTCACCACTGCTCCCTTAACTCCTCCCTTTATATGCTGCTCCCCACATGTAGCCAGACCTATGACTGTTCAAGTTCCTCCTCATTATCCATCCTCCTTCTCCCCACATGTTGTCAGTCCCACCACTGCTGCCTTTACTCCTCCTTATCCATTCTCCTTATCCCCAAATGGAGCCACTCCCACCACTGTTCCAATTACTCCTCATTATCCATCCTCCTGCTACCCACATGTAGCAAGTACCAGCACTGCTCCCTTAACTCCTCTCTATACATTCTCCTGCTCCCCACATGTAGCCAGTCCCTCCACTGCTCCCTTAACTCCTCCCAATCCATTCTCCATCACTCCACATGTAGCTGTCCCACCACTATTCCCTTCACTCCTTCATTGACATCCTCCCACTCCCCACATGTTGTCAGCACCACCTCTGCTCCCTTTACTCCTCCCTATCCATTCTTCTGCTCCCCACATGTAGCCAATCCCACCACTGCTCCTCTTACCTTTCCGAATCCATTCTCCTACTCCCCACATGTAGGCAGTCCCACCCTATCCATTCTCCCACTCCCCACAAGTAGCCAGTCCCACCACTGTTCCCTTTTCTCCTCCCTATCCATTCTCCTGCTCCCCACATAAAGCTGATCTCTTCACATATCCATTTTCTCATCTCTATCCATCCTCCTGCTTCCCACATGGAGCCAATCCCAGCACTGCTCCCTTTATTCCTCCGTATCCATTCTCCTGCTCCCCGCATGTTGTCAGCCCATCAGTTTCCTTTACTCCTCCTTTTCCATCCTCCCGCTCCCCACTTGTTGCCAGTCCAACCACTGCTGACTTTACTCCTCCCCATCCATCTTCCTCACTCATAACATGCAGTCAGGCCCACCACCGTTCCTATACTCTTCCCTATCCATCCTCCCAGTCCCCACATGTCGTCAGCCCCATCACTGCTCCCTTTACTCCACCCTATACATTCTCCTGTTCCCCACATTTAGCCAGTCCCACCACTGTTCCCTTTATTCCTCCCTATCCATTCACCAGCTCTCCACATGTAGCAAGACCCACCACTGCTCCATATACAGTACCCCTCCCTATCCATCCTCCTGCTCCCCACATGTACGAGTCCCACCACTGCTCCCTTAACTCCTCCATATCCATTCTTCTGCTCCCCACATGAAGTCAGTCCCACCACTGCTCCCTGTACTCCTCCCTATCCATCCTCCTCACTCCCCACATGTAGCCAGTACCATCATTGCTCCCTTTACTCCCCCTTATCCATTCTTCTCACTCCCTACATGTAGCCAGCCCCACCAGTGCTACCTTTATTCCTCCTTATCCATTCTCTTGAACCCACATGTAGCCAGTCCCACCATGGCTCTCTTTACTCCTCTCTATACAGTGTATCCTCCCACTCCTGACATGGTGTCAGCCAGACCACTGCACCCTGTACTTCTCCCTATCTATCCTCCAGCTAGCCACATGTAGCTAGTCTCTGCACTGCTCCCTTAACTCCTCCCTAGCCATCCTCCTGCTCCCCACGTGTAGCCAGTCCCACCACTTCTACCTTAACTCATCCGTATCCATCCTCCTGCTCCCCACATGTAGCGAGTACCACCACTGCTCCCTTAACTCCTCCCTGTAGATTCTCCTGCTTCCGACATGTAGACAGTCCCTCTACTGCTGTCTTCATTCCACCCTATCCACTGTCCTCACTCCCCACATGTAGCCAATCCCACCACTGCTCCTCTTACTCCTCTGAATCCATTCCCCCACTTTCCATATGTAGCCAGTCCCACCCTATCCATTCTCCCACTCCCCACATGTAGCCTGTCCAACCACTGCTCCCTTTTCTCCTCCATATCCATCCTCCTGCTCCCCCACATAGAGGCGATCCCTCCACTGCTCCCTTTACTCATTTCTATCCATCCTCCCACTTCCCACATGGAGCCAATCCTAGCAGTGCTCCCTTTATTACTCCCTATCCATTCTCCTGCTCCCCACATGTTGTCAGCCCCACAAATGTCCCCTTTACTCCTCCTTTTCCATCCTCCTGCTCCCCGCATGTAGCCAGTCCAACCACTGCTCCCTTAGCTCCTCCCTATCCATTCTCCCACTCCCCACATCAAGCTAGTACCACCACTACTCCCTTAACTCCTCCCTATACATTCTCCTGCTCCCCTCATATAGCCAGCTCCTCCACTGCTCCTTTAACTCATCCCTACCCATTCTCTCATTCTCCACATTAGGCAGTCCCACCACTGTTCCCTTTACTCCTTCCTATTCATCCTCCCGCTCCCCATATGTTGTCAGCCGCACCACTGCTCCCTTTACTCCTCCTTATCTGTCCTCCTCACTCCCCACATGTATCCAGTCCTACCACTGCTATCTTTACTCCTTGCTATTCATTGTCCCACTCCCCAAATATAGCCAGTCGAACCATTGCTCCCATTCCTCCTCCATATAAATCCTCCTGCTCCCACATATAGCCAGTCCCACCACTGCTGCCTTTACTCCTCCCTATCCTTTCTCCTGCTCCCCAAATGTAGCCATTCCCACCACTGCTCCATATTCTCCTCCCTTTCCATCCTTCTGCTCCCCACATGGTCTAGTCCCTCCACTGCTCCCTTAACTCCTCGCTATCCATTCCTCTGCTCCCCACATGAAGCCAGTCCCACCACTGCTCCTTTTGCTCCTCCCTATCCATCTTCTTCACTCTCCACATGTTGTCAGTCCCACCACCATTCCTATACTCTTCCCTATCTATCCTCCCAGTCCCCACATGTTGTCAGACCCATCACTGCTCCCTTTACTCCTCCCTATCCATTCTCCTGTTCTCCACATGTAGCCAGTCCCACCACTGCTCCCTATACTCCTCTTTATTCATCCTCCTGCTCCCCACATTTACCAGTCCCACAACTGCACCCTTAACTCCTCCATATCCATTCTCCTGCTCCCCACATGAAGCCAGTCCCACCTCTGCTCCCTGTACTCCTCCCTATCCATCCTCCTCACTCCACACATGTAGTCAGTCCCACCAGAGCTACCTTTACTCTGCCTTATCCATCCTCTTGCCCCACATGTAGTCAGTCCTACCATGGCTCTCTTTACTCCTCTCAATATATCTTTCCAACTCCCCACATGGTGTCAGCCCCACCACTGCTCCCTTTACTTCTCCCTATCCATCTTCCAGCTAGCCACATGTAGCTAGTTCCAACACTACTCCATTAACTGCTCCCTATCCATTCTCCTGCTCTCCACATGTAACAGTCCCACAACTGCTCCCTTAACTCCTCTATATCCATTCTCCTGCTCCTCACATGAAGTCAGTCCCACCTTTGCTCCTTGTACTCCACCTTATCCATCCTTTTCACTCCCTACATGTAGCCAGTCCCACCATTGCTCCCTTAACTCCCCCTTATCCATTCTCCTTACTCCCCACATGTAGCCAGTCTCACCAGTGCTACCTTTACTCCTCTTTTCCATCCTCTTCCCCACATGAAGCCTGTCCCACCACTGCTCCCTTAACTCATCCCTATACTGTCTCCTGCTCCCAACATGTAGCCAGTCCCTGCTTTGCTCCCTTAACTCACCCTTATCCATTCTCCTAACTCCCCACATGTAGCCAGTCTCACCAGTGCTACCTTTACTCCTCTTTTCCATCCTCTTCCCCCCACATGAAGCCTGTCCCACCACTGATCTCTTTACTCCTCCCTATCCATCCTCCTCCTCCTCTATACATGTAAACAGTCCCACCACTGCCCCTTTCCTCCTCCATATTCATCTTCCTGATCCCCACATGTAGCCAGTTCCACCACTGTCGGTTTACTCCACCCTATCCATCCTTCCACCCCCCACATGGTTGTCAGCCCCACCACTGCTCCATTTACTCCTCCCTGTACATTCTCCTGATCCCCACATGTAGCCATTCCCAACACTGTTCCCTTTACTCCTCCGTATCCATCTTCCCACTTCCCACTTCTTGTCAGCCCCACCACTGCTCCCTTTTCTCCTTCCTATCCATCCTCCTGCTTCCCAGATGTATTCAATTCCACCACCTGCTCACTTTACGCTTTCCTATCCATTCAGTTGCTCCCTACATGTATCCAATCCCACCACTGCTCCATTTAACTCTTCCTATCACTACTGCTGCTCCCCAAATGTAGCAAATCCCACCACTACTCCCTTTATTTGTCCCTATCCATCCTCACCACTCCCCACAGGTAAACAGTCCCACCACTGCTCCCTTTACTCCTCCTTATCCATCCTCCTACTCCCCACATGTAGCCAGTCCCACCATTGCTAACTTTCCTCTTCCCAATAAATCCTCCTGCTCTCTCATGTAGCCAGTCCCTCCACTGCTCCCTTTACTCTGCCCTATCCACCCTCCTGTTTTCCACATGTAGCCAGTCCCACCACTTTACTTCCAATACATTCTCCTTCTCCCCCATGTAACCAGTCCCACCACTGCTCCCTTTACTCCTCCCTTTCCATCCTGCTCCCCACACGGAGCCAGTCCCACCACTGCTCCTTTAACTCCTCCCTATCCATTCTCCTGCTTCCCACATGTTGCCAGTCCCTCTGCTGCTCCCTTTGCTCCTCTCTATCCATCCTCCCACTCCACACATGTAGCCTGTCCCACCACTGCTCCCTGTACTCCTCCTTTTCCATTCTCCCACTTCCCACATGTCACCACTCCCACCACTGCTCCCTTTTCTCCTCCTTATCCATCCTTCCACTCCCCACATGTTGTCAGCCCCACCATTTCTCCCTTTACTCCTCCGTATACATCCTCCCGCTCCCTACATGTAGCCAGTCCACCACTGCTCCATTTACACCTTCCTATGCATTCTACAGCTCCTCACATGTAGCCAGTCCCATCACTGCTTCCTTTACTCCTTCTTATCCATCCTCCTCACTACCCACATTTACCCAGTCCCACGACTGCTCGTTTTCCCTCCTCCGTATCCATTCTTCCACGCCCTACATGTAGCCAGTCCCACCACTGCTCCCTTTCCTCCTCCTCCTCCCTATCCATCGTTCCACTCTTCACAAGTAGCCAGTCCCAGCACTGCTCCCTTTCCTCCTCCCTATAAATCCTTCTGCTCCCCACATGTAGCCAGTCCCAGCACTGTTCCCTTTACCCCTTCCTATCCATTCTGCTGCTCTCCACATGTAGCCAGTTCTACCACTGCTCTCTTTACTCCTCCCTATCCATTCTCACTACTCCCCACAGGTAACCAGTCCCACCACTGTTCCCTTTACTCCTCTCTATGCATCCTCCCACTCCCCACATGTAGCTAGTCCTGCCACTGCCCCTTTACTCCACCCTATCCATCCTCCCACTCCCCACATGCAGTCACTCCCAAGACTGCTTCATTTATTCATCCCTATCTATCCTCCCTCTCCTCACATGTAGCCAGTCTCACTACTGCTCCCTTTACTCCTCCATATCCATCCTCCCACTTCCCAGAGGTAGCCAGTCACACCACTGCTCCCTTTACTCCTCTCTATCTATCCTCCTGCTCCCCACATTTAGCCAATCCCAACACTGCTCCCTTTATTCTTCCCTATCCATCCTCTAGCTCCCCACATGGTGCGAGTCCCACCACTGCTCCCTTCACTCCACTCTATGCATTCTCCTAGTCCCCACATGTAGCGTATCCCACCACTGCTCCCTTTACTCCTCTGAATCCATCCTCCTCACTCCCCACATATAGCCAGTCCCACATCTACCCCTTTACTTCTCCCTATAAATCCTCCTGCTCCCCAATTGTAGACATCCCCCCTACTGCTCCCTTTCCTCCTCCCTGTCCATTCTCCAACTCCCCACATGTGGCCAGCCCCACCACTGCTCCCTTTCCTCTTCCCTATCCATCCTCCGGCTCCCCACAAGTAGCCAGTTCCATCACTACTTCCTTTAGTCCTCATTGTCCATCCTCCAAATCCCCTCATGTTGCCAACCCCACCACTGTTCCCTTTACTCCTACTTGTCCATCCTCCAGCTCCCCACATGTAGCTTGTCTCAACACTGCTCCCTTTACTCCTCCCTTTCCATCCTGCTCCCCACATGGAGACAGTCCCACCACTGTTCTCTTTACTCCTCCCTATCCATCCTCCTGCTTTCCAGCATGTAGCCAATCCCACCACTGCTCCCTCAACTCATCCCTATCCATTCTTCTGCTCCCCACAAGTAGCCAGTCCCACCACTGCCCCCTTTACTCCTCCATATCCATCCTCCCACTCCCCGCATGTTGTCAGCCCCACCATTACTCCCTTTACTCCTCCCTATCCATCCTCACCTCTCCCCACAGGTAGCGAGTCCCACCACTGCTCCATTTTCTCCTCCCTATCAATCCTTCCACTCCCCACATGTAGCCAGTCTCACTACTGCTCCCTTTACTCCTCTGTATCCATCCTCCCACTCCCCAGATGTAGCCAGTCACACCACTGTTCCCTTTACTCCACCCTAGCCATCCTCCCAATCCCCACATGAAGACCTTCCCACCACTGCTCGTTTTACTCCTCCCTAACCATTCTCCCACTCCCCACATGTAGCCAGTCCCACCATTGCTGCCTTTACTCCTCCCTATAAATCCTCCTGCTCCCACAGGTAGCCAGTCCAAGCTCTGCTCCCTTTACACCATCCTATCCTTCCTTCTGTTTCCCAAATGTAGCCAGTCCCCCCATTACTCCCTTTACTCCTCCTTATCCATTGTCCTGCTCCCCACATGTAGCCAGTCTGACCATTGCTTCCTTTACTCCTCCCTATAAATGCCCCTGTTCGACATGCAGCCATCCCACCACTGCCCTTGTATCTAATTCTATCCATCCTACTGTTCCCCACATATAGCCAGTCCCACCACTGTTCCCTTTACTCCTCTCTATCTATCCTCCAGCTCCCCACATTTAGCCAATCCCACCACTGCTCCCCTTTTTCTTCCCTGTCCATCCTCCTGCTCCCCACATGTAGCCAGTCCCACCAATGGTCCCTTTACTCCTCTCTATCCATTCTTCTGCTCCCCACATGTAGCCTGTCCCATCTCTTCTCCCTTTAGTCCTCACTATCCATCCTCCCAAGCCCCACATGTTGTCAGCCCCACCAGTGCTCCCTTTACTACTCCCTATCCATACTCCTCACTCCCCACATGTAGCCAGTCCCACCACTGCCCCTTTACTTCTCCCTATAAATTCTTCTGCTCCCCAATTGTAGACTGTCCCACTACTGCTCCCTTTCCTCCTCCCTATCCATCATCCTGCTCCCCACATGTAGCCAGTCCCACCACTTCTCCCTTTAGTCCTCACTGTCTATCCTCCCACTCCCCACATGTTGTCAACCCCACCACTGTTCCCTTTAGTCCTCTATATCCATCCTCCTGCTCCCCACGAGTAGCCAGTCCTACCACTGCTCCCTTTACTCCACCTTATCCATTCTTCCACCCTCCACATGGTTGTCAGCCCCACCACTGCTCCATTTACTCTTCCCTGCTCATTCTCCTGATATCCACATGTAGCCAGTCCCAACCCTGTTCCCTTTACTCCTCCTTATCCATCGTCTTTCTCCCTACATGTAGCCAGTCCCACCGTTGCTAACTTTCCTCTTCCCAATACATCCTCCTGCTCCCACATGTAGCCAGTCCCACCACTGCTCTCTTTACTCTGCCCTATCCATACTCCTGTTTTCCTCATGGAGCCAGTCCCACTACTGCTCCCTTTACTCCTCCCTATCCATCCTGCTCCCCATGTAGCCTATCACACCACTGCTCCTTTTACTCCTCCCTATCTATCCTCTTCCTCCTCTCATTTAACCAACCCACCACTGCTCTCTTTATACTTCCCTAGCCTTCCTCCAGCTCCCCACATGGTGTCAGTCCCACCACTGCTCCCTTTTTCCTCCCTATCCATCCTCCTCACTCCCCATATGTAGCCAGTTCCACCACAGATCCCTTTACTCCTCCCTATAAATCCTCCTCACTTCCCAATTGCAGACAGTCCCACTACTGCTCCCTTTCCCAGGCCCGTTTTTGTGCATAGGCTAACTAGGCTGCTGCCTAGGGGAGCCAGCCATTTAGGGGCACCTGCAGAATGAGGCAGCAAACCTTTTTTTGGGGGGGTATTTTTTTGGGGGGCTTGCTCAGCTGCTTGCTTTGTTTGTAGTGCCGTCGCATTGCAAAAAAATAAAATGACATTCCAGACTCCCTGCAGTGCCTAATTCAAACAAAGGTTCCTGAATCCCACCCCACCCTCCCTCTACCCTTTGTCTTTGTTTGCAGAGACAGTCCAGGCATAAATGTTTATTTCTCACGCCTGCCTCACCCCTTGCTGCTGCCTCCTAGCTCCTCCAGTCCTAAGCTCCTACCTCCGGAGTCCTGCTGCTGACGACCAGTAGAGTGCCTCACCCCCCCCCGTTGCTTAGGCAATGCAACACAACAATAGAATGGCTGAGATAAGTAATTAGGTGATGATGACAGTGTCATCATGACACAGTCACTTCATCTGTTGGCGCCCCTTCCCCTATCCTCCTCAGCAGTGCCAGCGCCCCTTCCCTTATCCTTATCATCATTGTCAACAGCCCCCCCACGGACCTTGTAAGTTGTGATTTTAATCAGGTCTGCAGTGGGCTTAGTGGGCATAGTGTGCCTGAGCTGAGTCACTCACAGTGAGTGCATCCTCCGATTGGCTGCTGCATAAGAAAGGAGGTGTGGCTGGTGAGGGGCGGCAAATTTAAATAGCCCCAGACAGCTACTGCCAGATACAGGTGTACAGCAGTATTTTGAGAGGAGAGGAGCGAGAGAGGTCGACAAGTTGCTTGTCTGCAGTTTCATTAGATTGAGCAGAGCTGCCCGTCACTGCCGCGCATGATGAACACACACAAAGTCAAGGGCATTTCAAATGTAGCCGTGGGAGCTGCGAGCTGGATGATTGTATTTGCCAGAATTGCTGCTGCCTGCCAAGCTCCAGCCAGATTTGGAAACATCTGAGACAGCTGCTGAACGCCGACTCTGCTGAGCTATTTATCACAAGGGCAAGCTAGACGCAAAATGGACCGGTGACTGACCGGGTTAGTTAGACCGCAACTAACTTCAGCAAAGCAAGTTGGCAACCAGAACAGAAGTGGCAGCTTAGGCTGAGCAAGCAAGCAAGCTGCTGTTCACTGGGTGAGAGCACAAGGAGTGAGGGTGCTTGAGTTTCCAGCCAGTGGCAGAGACTAGCAGTGTTCAGTGACTGTCTGTCCCACCCATGCCATTTCTGTATATCGGAGGAGGCAGTAAGAGTGCACGAGGGCTGAGGCTGAACTTGGAAGCAAGCTGTTTCATTATTTCAATTTTAAACTGAACTAACTGCATGTTCTCCAACTTCTCCTAGGACAGTGAGTGAGAGAGTGCCCTGATTCCTGATTTTTTTTGTCTTGGAGACTGACTTGGACACAAGGAAATGAGAGTCCCTGTGCTTTCTATTCCCTGCTTCAGTGCTTCTCAAGGAAATTGTGAGTTTCAGCACCAGACCCACACTTTTGGTTGTTACTATTTCATAAAAGGAGCTGTTCACTTTTTTGAGTGAATAGTAGTGCCACAGTGTGTGTGAGGTCAGTTGGTGTTGTACCCTGTTCCAAATTGATCGTTGTTTCACTGGGACGCGGACCGGTCCTCCTCCTCCTACAACTGTCCTGCTGCCAGTCAGCTTCTCTGGATAAGGATACCTGCTGCCTGCAACTTCTCTGGACTATATACCTTCCCACTGAATCCTTCACGGCATATCAGGTAGGTACCATTTTGCTTTATTGCACACAAAAGTTGTCTGAGACAGTGTCAGTTTGACTGATTTATTTGATTTTATTAGTAGTAGCAAAAATTAAATGCTGCCCCTGTCTGATGTGTAGTGTACCCATATTTTAGAAAGTTTACGACCCATGTTACCCCCCAGCCCCATGACCTGCAGTGAATTTGAACTGTTTTTTTTACCTGTAAGTTAAACTGCAGCAGTTTCAGAGTTCAGACTATTTCTGTGTTATCAGACACTGACTGGCACAGTGACACTGCAGTAGCTTTCATTGTTAAATAATGTTACCACCACCCGTAGCAACAAATGCTGCCCCCTGACCTTCGAGCCACTTGGTTAGAAACATTTTTAAGCACTACTAGCCTTCATTTTAAAATACCCCCCCAATGACCTGCCAAATTCGTCTAACTCTTAAAAAAGCTAAAACAGGGAGTTTTGGGCAGCACATTTATTCTTGCTGCTTGTCTAGACTGTTGACACTAACTATAGCTTTGATGAAATGCTACCCATGGGCCTGAATGACTTGCAGTGAACATTGAGGTAAAAGAGACTGCTGTTGTCCTGTTCAGTGCATTATGTTTTCTAACTAGGGAGACTCTGAATAAGAATGCACACATGTTCTGAGGAAGGTGTCAGTTGTGATGTAGAGAATTAAACATGTGTGGCTACTCCAATGCTTGGCTGGCTGGCCGATGTTTTATATGTTAAACCGCTACCAGACTAAATCTAAATGAAGTGCATATTGTTAGCATTCTTGAATGGCCGCTGCTGCTGTAAGATTCTAAACATTAAAAACTTGAATACTTATGGAGTGCTGACCAGTTCCTTCTAGAGTGTGGTGTGATTTTTAATCTTGGTAAGGTGCACCCTATTTTGATTATTGGATACATGTTAAAGAAGATGCACACTGTTTGGCCTTGTTCAGATCAAATGCATAAGTGAGTTTGTGTGCTGATACTCTTTTTTTTTTTTTTTCCCCACCTCTAAATAAGTGTGAACAGTTTATTAAAATGCATTTGAACATTTTTGACTGTAACAATTCATATTCCATAAATATTTTATCCAAGTTTAGCTTTCAAAAGGGAACTGTGAGTGGGACCAAGTAGGGACTCTGTGGTGTGGATGTAACTCAGCAGGACATGGCAGGGAGGTTGGGTGGGTGGGTGGTGTGTGTGTGTGGGGTGTGTGGGTGGGTGGTTAAGGTCTATGCCTGCTTCCCGGTAGTGACTGACCTGTGGGGGGGGCAGGGTTCATTCAAATTTTGTTTTAACTCGATTAATACTGAAGTTATAGCAGCAGTACTATGAAATCAGGAAGTGAGTTAAGCATGTGTTTAAATGTTCTCCTCAGTCCACTGTCCACTCCAGACATATAGGCATCTGAATTTTGCTTTCGCTCCTTATTATAAATGAGGAGCACAGTACTCATGCCAAAAAATCTTACCCGGTGCATGTGCATGAGTACTTGTACTAGTGTGAATGGATCTCCATGGGACTGGCTACCTTGATGTCTGTGGTACAAAGGCTTGCCACAATGCAACATTGTACTTAAAGAATGTGATGTTTACAAGTCTCAAACTTTGTGGGGGGAAACTTAGTTTTTTTCGTTTTTAACTGGGTAGGTGCACTAGCCCTGAAATGACTATTTTCAGGCACAACCCGTGTGTGTGTGCTTTTTTTTTTTTAATGACTAGGTCGGCCCTATCCTATCCATGGAAGGATGATGGTATTATGCTTTCTTGTGAACAGCTGAGCAAAGAATGCAAAAATGCAGCTTGTCTCAGGAGCGAGTATTGCGGGTAGATAACCTTTTTGCCAAACGAGCATTATTTTTTTGTTTGAGTACATGCTAAAATGCAAAACTGAAGGCACTGGTAATTGACAAGTGCAAGTGTGGTGTGTTGGCTGGACTGGAGTTTCTTTTGTAGAATTTAGTCAGACTCCCAATAACTTGTACTCAAACAGAGCTTCATCTTCAGCCTATTTCAGTAGTGTGTGATGCCAACATTTCAGCCATATGCCTGAAATACTGAAGAACGCTAAAATCTTTGTTTGTTTTAAACTGCATCTAATGTCATTCCTAAGGAATGCAGGTTCATCTTTGTCCTTGCTTTTATGTTAGAGGAATCTCTGTGCAGACTAATTTACAGCCATTGGATTTGTTCCCACAATCATTCTCTGTCTGTGTAGTCTGGCAATTCTACTGTCGGGGAAAGTTTCTCCCCCTAACCTATCGGAGGAATTTCTAATGCAAAAAGGCATGCAGCACATGTCACTAGCCAAGGGTTTCTACTTTGCTTGATACACTACTACATGCCTTGCTCATAACATACACCACATCTAGCCCCCCCAGACTCCCTCATACTCAGAGGCCTGGGAATGTTTTTTAAATGTGTGTAGGGTTGACTTTCACTATGCTCTGTTTTGCCCAACTGGCCTTTATCCAGCTCTGCCCCCCTCCCGCTCTTCAACTATAGTTAATCTCTTAACCAAGCATCTTTCTTGGCTTTAGATCTTTCACTTTTGTGTAGTGATTATTGCCTGATTTTTTTTTCTCCATTCTTCACAGACCAACTCACAACCTATACTTAGGGTTACCACCTTTTTAGAAGCCCAAAGTGGGACATTTCTTACTGAAACATGATTTTTCGCAGGACAATATGTAACCTCGACCAATGCAGCAGACTTGTTTCTCTAAACAATCAGAATTAAGACTAAATGTTGCAGTTTTTTGGTTGTTTCTAGTGTTGCTTATCATTTTAAGGTATTTTAGTTAAGGTATTATAGTTTTTTGCAAGATTTACAGGAAAGTCAGAAAATATTTTTTTCTATTATAATGTCAGGACAAGTAGTATTTTAAATTTTTTTTGCAGGACACAGCTGCTCAAATCAGGACTGTCCTGCGAAAATCAGGACAGGTGGTAATCCTACCTATACTTATGTAGTTTTTTGTATTCCTCCAGCAATACTACAAAAAAACCATACCACCACATGCTGCATATAATGCAACAGTGACACCACGGTACACAAACGGGTTTGTATACTGGTTTTCAAGATGGAATGCCAGATCTTGGGTAATGATATTCTGTGAATACTGCTTTTTAAAATTGCTAGCCCTGATGGGTATTGGACAAGCCGTTGCTCTGGGTATGAGAGAAAGATTTGCATTTCATCAGGCGCGCCACGCATATGCATGCCGGGTTCAGAGGTGCAAGCAAGTCTGGCTTCAGGCAACTGTGAGTAAACCAGAAAAAGGTGAGCCATCTCTGGATGACTTTTCTCCCTAGAAAAAGTAACCTAGTTAATCAGTTCAAATAGATTGTGGCAGCAAATAGCTGTAAAATGTTACTTTTAAATGAATTCTCTTGCACAAGTAATAACAAAAAAATACAAGGCAAACACCAAGAGTAGCATATAAACCATGTAGTTTATTTCTTAATCTCAGGGCCTCTATATTGGGCTACATACCAAAGTATCAAACTTGAGCTAAATCAATGGCACTCTGTCTAGTTAATGTTCCAATTTCTATCCCAGTACACACAAGTTCAATCACATTCACTGACAGTTAACACCGTCTTATGATTTTAAAAAAGAACCTTCGAAAAAACAATGTTCTGTCATTCATACTGTTAGGGATAACATTTTTTACACATTTAAAAGCTGAATTGATGCATTTTACAAATGTTTGTTCATTGCTTAAAAGGGCACACGGCGGTGGCAGCTGTAGCAGAGCATAGGTTCCGATGCTTTCAGAAGACCCACAAAACAGTGTAACCCAGGGCTCCATTGAGTAGACCAGAAGAGACACTGAACTGGATTGGTGACTCAACATTCTCCTCTACAAAGACTCCACATTAGTCTCCCAGTGTCTGCAGCTGAAGACTACCAGGTCATTCAGAAGCCGGAGCAAACGGTGATCACTGAAAAGCAATAGCTGTCATCAGACCTGCAAGGTAAGGAATAAGTTCAGTAATTTCTTTGGTGGGGAACAGGGTATTGAACTGGCAATCTGGACCTGGGGATATGGAGTGCAATAAATGGAGCATGTTTAAATTTCTAGTGGGTTATGGAATTGTACCTTGCATATGTGGGATAATGGCCCATGGGTCCAGCATGACAATTTCACAACCTCCTAGATTTTTAAACCAGCTGCATTTATTGTACCCTTTACCCCACTAGCCTGACAACCCACACTCCCTAGATATGTTACGTATGCTGTTATATTGTCACCTTTATCCCACAGGCCCAGTGTGCCAGTTCCAAAACCTTATAATTTTTTTACTCGTTTTTTATTTAACAAGGGAATGCACATTGGGTCAATATTCATGTATGCAATCTGTTAACCTCCAAAACATTTAAATATACTGTACATATTGTCCCCTTTATCACAGGCTGAGCATGCCCATTCCACAGATGTCATATGCTGTAGGGGTAGGTAGTTAGTGGCAAGCTGGGACAAGGGGGGAAGAGAATGTCTTCTATAAACATTAAGTATGTAAAAAGAATCTAATCTGCATGGTGGAGCTAGTTGTTTGAAGTTTTTTTGTGGGGTGGGTTATGTTTAAATGTGTCGGGTGGCTAGGTGGGTGGTGGGGAACTGCCAAGCTGGGCCTGGGCTAGTATTTCCCTTCTCCTTTCTGAGAGTTCAGAAATCGGACTGAAATCTGAGTGGTGTCCAGCACTCTTATTTGTTTAAAAACAGTAGGGGCATATGAAGATGCTGTTAAGCAAGGGTCCATCTTATTCCCCATACATATCTCCTTGTTGCTTGAAAGCGTGTCATGGGTGGGTTGGGGTGGGGGTGCTGTTAGGCGTGGAGCTATCTGTGTTGCATATGCATGCTGCGCACTATTAAAATGGAAGTTAGCAAGCCTGTCAAGCCTATTTCCCCATCTCCTTTCATGCTATTACAGAATCATGGACATTCCCATTTCAAAGAAAAAAAGTGGTGCCCAAAGACGGAAGTTAGCCAAGGAGCAACAAGCAAAAGAAGAGAAGTTACTGGAAAAAATCCCCAAATTGCACCACTTTTTTACTGGTGCAGCATGTGGGTCTGAACGTGTCCCTAGCATGACTCCCAACTTTAAACCTACTACAACTTCAGTGCCACCGACAGATGAAGGAATTAATTCTAACATGATGCAGGCAGATGACTGTGACGTGTGTCTTGGCAGCACCTTAGAGGCAATTTGTGAAAGCACCACCACCACCAAGTCGCCTGAGCATGATGGATTTGCAGAAGCTGAGGTCCAAGCAAACACCTTTAGCAGTGATCCTGCAGACTGGAATCCAAAAGACAGTTCGTTGGTGGAGTATTCGGTTTTGCATCCCCCAAAGCAAAATCTTAATTCGGATTTCTCCAGATCAAAAAAGCAGTACACCCATCAAAAATGTTTTGCCACCAAGGAAATCTTTCAAAAAAGCTAGTGAATAGAGAAACTAAGCTAAGAGATTGGCTATTGTACTCTCCCAAAAATGGATCTGTGTATTGCATTCCTTGCACTTTGTTCGGAAATTCACAAAATGCATTTGGACAGGGAGCAGGGGTCAATGATTGGAAAAACGCTTCTCGAAGGCTAATTGAGCATGAGCAGTCATCTGACCATAAAGTAGCTGTGCATGCATTTGTGTCCCGAGGCTCAACTGTTGGAGGAATCGATACAGAACTTGCAGGGCAGTGTTTGATCAACAAAGAATACTGGAAAAATGTCCTCAGAGAGTTGTTGCCACAATAAAATTTCTTGCTTCTAGAGGACTGGGAATTTCTGGGACCAATCAAATGCTAGGCTCCCCTCATAATGGAAACTTCTTAGGAGCGTTGGAACTGATATCGCAGTTTGATCCATTCCTTGCAGAGCACCTCACAAAGTATGGAAATCCTGGAAAAGGAAACACCTCGTATTTGTCTTCCACAGTCTGCGACGAATTCATTGCATTAATGGGACAAAAAGTTATAAACTTCATTGTTTCTGAGCTGAAAAATGCTAAATACCATTCCATCATCGTGGATTCCACACCTGATGTTGCACACACTGATCAGCTAGTACTTGTACTAAGATATGTTCTTGAAAATGGATTGCCAATAGAAATATTTCTGTTGTTTGTACCGATGTTTGGCCATACTTCAGCTGCAATTGCAGACATTGTACTTAAGACACTTGAGAAGTTTGATATCAACATTGCAGACTGCCGAGGGCAGTCATATGATAATGCAAGCAACATGGCTGGACAGTACAGTGGATTGCAAGCCAGAATAAAACCTGAAAACAGTCTTGCATTATTTGTTCCATGTGCTGGCCACTCTCTTAATTTAGTTGGCACATGTGCAGCTGAGTCATGTCTTACTGCAGTTTCTTTTTTGGCTTTTACAAGAGCTGTACAACAACTTCTTGTAGCCTCAACCCATCGGGTGGGCTGTGTGATGAAAAGTATTTGAATCAAGAGTCCTGTAAAGTGCCAAAAACTATTAAAAACAAGGTGGTCGGCACGTGCAGAAGCTGTTGAAGCCTTAAAGAAAGGATACAAAGGATTTCAGTCTGCATTGAGAGAGTTGTTTGAAGATAAAACTCAACCTCCTGGTACAAGGAATGAAGCCAATGCACTTCTTGGAAACTTCAAACAGCTTGAAACAGCCTTTATGATATTAATTTGAGTGCCGTGATGGAGAGATTTGACATTACAAATAAGTTGTTGCAAGCAGTACAAATCAATCTTAGTTCAGTGGTGGAGTTGTACAAGTCACTAAAAGAATACATTTAGAAAGTCAGAGATGGCTTTCTTCAGTATGAGGAAGAAGCAAAAAAATTGTCGGGAACTGATGGTTATGCAATAGACTTCAAGTGAAAGAGAACAAGGAAGAGGCAGTTTGATGAGTTGGATGAAGACACTGAGACTCAGTTTGATGGACAAACTAAAATGCGTTCACAGATCAATATCATGCTTGACACTCTTATAGCTGAACTTGACAGACGGAAGGCTGCATACATGTCCCTTCATGCTAGGTTTGGGTTTTTAACACTACTTCAAGAAATGGATGCCCAAGACATTAAACACCATGCACAAAATCTTGTTCATCTGTTCAATGATTTAGATGATTCATTTGGCAATGAATGCCTTCATTTCATGAGCTTCATTCCACTACCAATTACAACTGGAACAAGAACAAAGCAAGCAACTTTGATGGATCTTTTGCAGATCATAAGATCAAAAGGCTTGGACTCCACTTTCCCAAATATAGACACCGCTCTACACATATTTCTGTGTATGCCAGCAACAAACTGTTCTGGGGAGCGGTCGTTTTCAACTCTGAAAAGAATTAAAAATCTAATGCGCTCTACCATGGGTCAAGATCGACTGACTGCTTTGTCAGCAATGTCAATAGAACATGATATTGTTGCAAAGATAGAGTATGATGACCTCATCAATGATTTTGCATTGAAAAAATCATGATGTGAAGTCTTTTAACGAGCTTTATTTTTAGTAAACAATTTGCTCAGTTAGTATTTCTTGAATAGCAACTTTTTTGTCTTGCATGCACAGCTGTCTTTTCACATCACTGAGGAGTGGTGTGCTAACCTTTACATTGTGTACATGTATGGTTGGATTTCTCAAATGGTAAGGCCTGCATCCCTGGGGAGGCCTAAACCAGTTCCAAGGGAGGGCAGCTCAAGCAAGTCTGAAAGTATTGCACAGTGCTCCCTCTATCTGCTAACTTTGCTGCACAAACTTTTTGGCATATTAGTGGTATGTTGCAGTGGTAAAATATGTGAAGATGTGCACAGTATGGCTATGAAATGGACAAATGGGAGGTAAGGTAACAGTTGACCAATCTGACGGATAGCAGAACTAATTGCCAATTAAAAAGGTTATGCAGGAAGGTACTGTACTAAGAGCAAGAATAGAAGGGAGCAAAAGGAACCATGAAGTTGCTTATATGAGCAGGGTATGTGAGGAGACTGAGGCAGAGGTGGGTTGGAGGTTTATTCCAGAGGGAGGACAAATGGAGCAGTGTGAGCCATCAAGGTACTGCAGCAAGGAGTAACACTAGTTCAAGAATAAGAACAACAAGTGGGCTGTTTATTAAAAAAAAATGCTATTTTTCCAAGTGGAGGCCCACTGACAGTCTAATGATATATGGACAGGACAACAGTATTTTGGTGCACAATTGTATGAATTTTGGTGTGCTTTCATAGTCTGTAATCCAAGGAGCAGATAGCTGCACCAGCCAGGGATATAGAATACGTAATATAAAGTATACGGACATGCATCACGTTTTTGTGCACGATTTTAATAATTTTGGTGTGCTTTCATTGTCTGTAATCCAAGGAGCAGATAGCTGCACCGGCCAGGCTCAGGGATGGCATGTAGAAAATGTAACAATATTTTGTAAAACCTCAATAAACTGAGTTAAGTCTGTATTCAACTCCTTTTGTAACATGAATATATGTTGCCGTCCTCCTGAATTCAGGGGTATGTGTGTGTGTGGGGGGCCAAACCTGGTTCACGCACTGGGTGCACCACAGGACAGTGGTGGGGGGCACCTGAAGTTTCAAGCATATGGGCACTATCTATGTAAACACAGACCTGTCCTTTCCTCCTCCCTATCCATTCTCCCACTCCTCACATGTAGCCAGTTCCACCACTGCTCTATTTCCACCTCTCTATCCATCCTCCTACTCCCGACATGAAGCCAGTCCCACCACTGCTCCCTTTACTCCTCCCTATCCATTCTCCCACTACCCACATGTTGTCATCCCCACCACTGCTCCCTTTACTCCTCCCTTTCCATCCTCCTGCTCGCAACATGTAGCCAGTCCCACCACTGCTCCATTTACACCTTCCTATCCATTTTGCTGCTCCCCATATGTAGCCAGTTCCACAACTGCTCCCTTTACTCCTCCCTATCCATCCTCACCACTCCACACAGGTAGCCAGTCCAACCAATGCTCTCTTTACTCCTCCCTATCCATTCCCCTACTCCCCACATGTAGACAGTCTCACCACTGCTCCCATAACTCCTACTTATCCATCTTCCTACTCCCCACATGTAGCCAGTCCCATAAATTCTCCATTTACTCCTCCCTATCCATCATCCCTCTCCCCACATGTAGCTAGTCCCACGACTGCTCCCTCTACTCCTCCCAGTCCATCCTCCCACTCCCCACATGTGGAAAGTCCCACCACTGCTGCCTTTACTCCTCATTATCAATCTTCCTACTCCCCACAAGTAGCCAGTCCCACTACTGCTCCCTTTACTCCTCCCTATCCATCCTCCCAATCACGTCATGTAGACCGTCCACCATTGCTTGCTTTACTCCTCCATATCCATTCACCCACTCCCCACATGTAGCCAGTCCCACCATTGCTCCCTTTACTCCTCATTATAAATCCTCTTGCTCCCACATGCAGCCAGTGCCTGCTCTGCTCCCTTTACTCCATCATATCCATCCTCCTGTTTTCCACATGTAGCCAGTCCCACCACTGCTCCCTTTACTCCTTCCTATCCATGCTCCTCACGCCACACATGTAGCCAGTCCGAGCAGTGCTCCCTTCACTCCTCCCTATCCATCCTCCTAAACCCACTTGTAGCCAGTCCCATCACCATTTCATTTACTCCTCCCCTATCCAACATCCCACTCCCCACATGTTGTCAGTCCCACCACTGCTCCCTTTACTCCTCCATATCTATCCTCCTTACTCCCCACATGTAGCCAGTCCACCATTGCTCCCTTTACTCTCCCTTATCTATTCTCCTCACCTCCCACATGCAGCCAGTCCCACCGGTGCTCCCTCTGGTCCTCCTTATCCATCCTCCTGCCCCCAAATGCAGCCTGTCCCACTGCGGCTCTCTTTACTCCTATCTATCCTTCCACTCCCCACATGTTGTCAGCCCCACCACTGCTCCTTTTACTTCTCCCTATCCATCCTCCGGCTCCCCACATGTAACTAGTCCCAACACTGCTCCCCTTAATACTACCTATCCATTCTCCTGCTCCCCACATCTAGCCATTCCCACCACTGTTCCCTTTACCCCCTCCCTATCCAACCTCCTCACATCCCACATGTAGCCAGTCCCATCACTGCCCCGTTTTCTCCTCCCTTTCCATCCTCCTCCTCCCCACATGTAGTCAGTCCCACCACTGCTCCCTTTACTCCTCCCTATACATTCTCCCACTCCCCACATGTAGCCAGTCACATCACTGTTCCCAATAATCCTCCCTATCCATCCTTCCACTCCCCACATGTAGCCAGTCCCATCACTGTTCCCAATAATCCTCCCTATCCATCCTCCCACTCCCCACATGTAGTCAGTCCCACCACTGCTCCCTTTACTCCTCCCTATAGATTCTCCCACTCCCTACATGTAGCCAGTCCAACCGCTGTTCCCTTTACTCTTCCTTATCCATCCTCCTGCTCCCCACAAGTAGCCAGTCCCACCATTGCTCCCTTTACTCTCCCTTATCCATTCTCCTCACTCCCTATGTGTAGCCTGTCCCACCAGTGCATCCATTACTCCTCCCTATCCATTCCCCTGCCCCACATGTAGCCAGTCTCACCACAGCTCCCTATACTATTCTATATATCCTCCCACTCCCCACATGTTGTCAGCCCAACCACTGTTTCCTTTACTGCTCCCTATCCATCCTCCTCCCTCCCCACATGTAGCCAGTCCCAACATTGCTCCCTTTACTCCCCCTTATCTATTCTCCTCACCCCCAACATGTAGACAGTCCCACCATGGCTCCCTTTACTACTCACTATCTATCCTCCCACTCCCCACATGTTGTCAGCCCCACCACTGCTCCCTTTAATTCTCCCTATCCATTCTTCTGTTCCCCACATGTACCAGTCCCACCACTGTTCCCTTTACTACCCTTTATCCATCCTCCTGCTTCCCACATGTAGCTAGTCCCTCCACTGCTCCCTTTTCTCCTCCCTATCCATCTTCCTGATCCCCATATGTTGAGAGTACCACCACTGCTCCCTTAACTCCTCCCTATCCATTCTCCTGCTCCCCACATGAAGCCAATCCTACCACTGATGCGGTTACTCCTCCCTGCCCTTCCTCCTCACTCCCCACAAGTAGCCAGTCCCACCACTGCGCCCTTTACTCCTCCCTATCCATTCTCCCACTCCCCACATGTAGCCAGTCCCACCACTGTTCCCTTTACTCCTCCTTATCCATCCTCCTGCTCCTCACATGAAGCCTGTCCATCATTGCTCCCTTTCCTCCTCCCTATCCATCCTCTTCCTCCCCACATGTAGCCAGTTCTACCACTGCTCCTTTTACCCCTCCCTATCCATCCTCCTCACATCTCACATGTAGCCAGTCCCACCACTGCCCCTTTCCTCCTCCCTATCCATCCTCACCACTCCCCACAGGTAGCCAGTGCCACGACTGCTCCCTTTAAGCCTTTCTATCTATTCTGCTGCTCCCCACATACAGCCAGTCCCACCACTGCTCCATTTACACCCTCCCATCCATTCTGCTGCTCCCCACATGTGGCCAGTAACACCACTGCTCCCTTTACTCCTCCCTATCCATCCTCACCACTCCCCACAGGAAGCCCATCCCACCACTGCTCCCTTTGCTCCTCCCTATCCATCCTTCAGCTCCCCACATGTAGCTAATCCCAACACTGCTCCATTTACTCCTCCATATCCATTTTACTGCTCCCCACATGTAGCCTGTCCACTACTGTTCCCTTTACTCCTCCCTATGCATCCTCCTCCACCTCACATGTAGCCAGTCCCACCACTGCCCCTTCCCTCCTCCCTATCCATCCTCTTTCTCCCCACATGTAGCCAGTTCTACCACTGCTCCCTTTACTCCTACATATCCATTCTCCTGCTCACTATATGTAGCCAGACCAACCACAACTCAATATTCTCCTCCCTATCATCTTCCTGCTCCCCACATGTATCAGTCCTACCATTGCTCCATTAACCCTTCCATATCCATTCTCCTGATCACCACATGAAGCCAGTCCCACCACTGCCCCCTTTTCTCCTCCCTATCCATCCTCCTCCTCCACACATGTAGCCAGTTCCACCACTGCTCCTTTACTCCTCTTTATCTATCCTCCTCACTCCCCACATGTATCCAGTACTACCACTGCTCAATTTACTCCTCGCTATTCATTCTCCCACTCCCCAAATGTAACCAGTCCAACCATTGCTCCCTTTCCTCCTCCTCCCTATAAATTCTCCTGCTCCCACATTTAGCCAGTCCCACCACTGCTCCCTTTTCTATTCCAAATCCATTCTCCCACTACCCACATGTTGTCAGCCCCTCCACTGCTCCCTTTACTACTCCCTATCTATCCTCCTGCTTCCCTCATGTAGCCAGTCGCACCACTGCTCCCTTTACACCTTCCTATCCATTCTGCTGCTCCCCACATGGAGCCAGTCCCACCACTGCTCCCTGTACTCCTCCCTATCCATCCTCCCACTCCCCACATGTAGCTAGTCCCACGACTGCTCCCTTTACACCTCTCAATCCATCCTCGAACTCCCCACATGTAGCCAGTCCCACTACTTCTACATTTAGTCTTTCCTATCCATCGTACCTTTCTGCACTAGTAGCCATTCCCACTACTGCTCCCTTAACTCCTCCCTATCCATCCTCACCACTCCCCACAGGGAGCCAGTCCCACCACTGCTCCCTTTACTCCTCCCTATCCATTCTCCCACTCCCCACATGTAGCCAGTCCCACCACTGCTCCCTTTACTCCTCCCTATCCATTCTCCCACTCCCCACATGTAGCCAGTCCCACCACTGCTCCCTTTACTCCTCCTTATCAATCCTTTTGCTCCCCACATGTAGCCAGTCCCACAATTGCTCCCTTTACGCCTCCCTATGCATCCTCCTCACTCCCCACATGTAGCCAGTCCCACAAGTGCACCATTTACTCCTCCCTATCCATTCCCCTGCCCCCACATGTAGCCAGTCCTACTACGACTCCCTTTACTAATCTCTATATATCCTGCCACTCCCCACATGTTGTGAGCCCTACCACTGCTCCCTTTAATTCTCCCTATCCATTCTTCTGTTCCCCACATGTACCAGTCCCACCACTGCTCCCTCTTCTCCTTCCTATCCATCTTCCTGACCCCCACATGTTGTCAGCCCCAACAATGCTCCCTTTACTCCTCCTTATCTATCCTCCTCACTCCCCACATGTATCCAGTCCTTCCACTGCACACTTTACTCCTCACTATGAATTCTCCCACTCCCCAAATGTAGCCAGTCCCACCATTGCTTCCTTTACTCCTCCCTAAAAGTCCTCCTGCTCTGACATACAGCCAGTCCCTCCACTGCTCCCTTTACTCCTTCTTATCCATCCTCCTACTTCCCACATGTAGCCAGTCCCACTACTGCTCCCTTTCCTCCTCCCTCTCCATCCTCCCACTCTCCACATGTAGCCAGTCCCACCAGTGCTCCCTTTACTCCTCCTTATCCATCCTACTGCCACCTCATGTAGCAAGTCCCACCATAGCTCCCTTTACTCCTCTGTGTATATCCTCCCACTCACCACATGTTGTCAGCCCCACCACTGCTCCCTTTACTTCTCCCTATCCAGTCTTCAGCTCCCCACATGTAGCTAGTCCCAGCACCACTCCCTTTACTCCTCCATTTCCATTTTCCTGCTCCCCACATGTAGCCTGTCCCACCACTGTTCCCTTTGCTCCTCCCAAAGTATCCTCCTCCACCCCACATGTAGCCAGTCCCACCACTGCCCCTTTCCTCCTTCCAATCCATCCTCTTCCTCCCTTCATGTAGTCAGTTCTACCACTGCTCCCTTAATCCTTCCATATCCATTCTCCTGTTCTCCAGATGAAGCCAGTCCCACCACTTCTCCCTTTACTCCTCCCTATCCATCCTCACCACTCCTCACAGGTAGCCAGTGCCACCACGTCTTCCTTTATTCCTCCCTATCCATCCTCCCACTACCAACATGTAACTATTCCAACCACTGCTCCCTTTACCCCTCCATATCCATCCTCCTCACATCCCACATGGAGCCAGTCCCACCACTGCCCCTTTTCTCCTCCCTATCCATCCTCCTCCTCTACACATGTAGCCACTTCCACCACTGCTCCTTTACTCCTCCCTATCCATCCTCCCACTCCCCACATGTAGACAGTCCCACAACTGCTCCCTTTACACATTCCCATCCATTCGGCTGCTTCCCACATATGGCCAGTAACACCACTGCTCCCTTACTCCTCCCTATCCATCCTCACCACTCCCCACAGGGAGCCAGTACCTCCACTGCTCCCTTTACTCCTCCCTATCCATCCTCCCACTCCCCACATGTAGACAATCCCACCACTGCTGCCTTTACTCCTCCTTATCAATCTTCCTTCTCCCCAGATGAAGCCAGTCCCACTACTTCTCCATTTACCCCTTCCTATCCATCATCCCTTTCCCCATAAGTAGCCAGTCCCACTACTGCTCCCTTTACTCCTCCCTATCCATCCTCCCAATCCCGACATGTAGACCATCCACCATTGCTCGCTTTACTCTTCCATATCCATTCACCCACTCCCCACATGTAGCCGGTCCCACCACTGCTCCCTTTACTCATCCCTATCCATCCTTCCGCTCCCCACATGTAGCCAGTGCCACCATTGCTCCCTTTACTCCTCACTATAAATCCTCCTGCTCCCACATGTAGCCAGTGCCAGCTGTGCTCCCTTTACTCCATCATATCCATTCTCCTGTTCCCCAAATGTAGCCAGTCCCACCACTGCTCCCTTTACTCCTTTCTATCCATCCTCCTCACTCCACACATGTAGCCAGTCCGAGCAGTGCTCTCTTTACTCCTCCCTATCCATCCTCCTGTGCCACTTGTAGCCAGTCCCATCACTGCTTCATTTACTCCTCCCTATCCAACGTATCATTCCCCACATGTTGTCAGCCCCACCACTGCTTCCTTTACTCCTCCAAATATATCCTCATTACTCCCCACATGAAGCCAGTAACACCATTGCCCCCTTTACTCCCCCTTATCTATTCTCCTCATCCCCCCACATGTAGCCAGTCCTACCAGTGCCCCTTTTAGTCCTCCCTATCCATCCTCCTGCCCCCAAATGTAGTCAGTCCCATCGTGGCTCTCTTTACTCCTCTCTATCTATCCTCCCACTCCCCACATGTTGTCATCCCCACCACTGCTTCCTTTACTTCTCCCTATCCATCCTCCGGCTCCCCGCATGTAGCTAGTCCCAACACTGCTCCCTTAACTCCTCCAGATCCATTCCTCTGCTCCCCACATGTAGCCTGTCCCACCACTGTTCCCTTTACCCCTCCCTATCCAACCTCATCACTTCCCAAATGTAGCCGGTCCCACCACTACCCCCTTTTGTCCTCCATATTCATCCTCTTCTTCCCCACATGTAGCCAGTCCCACCACATCTCCCTATACTCCTCCCTATCCATCCTCCCACTCCCAACAGGTAGGTAGTCCCACCACTGCTCCCTTTACCCCTCCATATCCATCCTCCTCACATCCCACATGTAGCCAGTCCCACCACTGCCCCTTTCCCCCTCCCTATCCATCCTCCTCCTCCACACATGTAGCCACTTCCACCACTGCTCCTTTACTTCTCCTTATCTATCCTCCTCACTCCCTACATGTATCCAGTCCTACCACTGCTCACTTTACTCCTCACTATCCATTCTCCCACTCCCCAAATGTAACCAGTCCAACCATTGCTCCCTTTCCTAAACCCTATAAATTCTCCTGCTCCCACATAAAGCCAGTCCCACCACTGCTCCCTTTTCTCCTCCAAATCCATTCTCCCGTTACCCACATGTTGTCAGCCCCTCCAGTGCTCCCTTTACCCTTCCCTATCCATCCTCCTGCTCCCCTCACTTAGCCAGTCCTACGACTGCTCCCTTTATGCCTTCCTATCCATTCTGCTGCTCCCTACATGTAACCAGTCCCAGCACTGCTCTATTTACATGTTCCCATCCATTCTGCTGCTTCCCACATGTGGGCAGTAACACCACTGCTCCCCTTACTCCTCCCTCACCACTCCCCACATGGAGCCAGTACCACCACTGCTCCCTTTACTCCTCCCTATCCCATCCTCCCACTCCCCACATGAAGACAGTCCCACCACTGCTGCCTTTACTCCTCCTTAGCAATCTTCCTTCTCCCCACATGTAGCCAGTTCCACTACTTCTCCATTTACTCCTTCCTATCCATCATCCCTTTCCCCATTAGTAGCTCACCCACGGTCGGCCGGCACCCAGCCAGCCACCGACCAAGACCAGGACACCCGCCTGCAGCTCCTTGGAAGGTATGGGACAGCGCAGCCAATCAGAGCACAGGTGCTTCCAGCAAACCCACTCTGATTGGCAGGAGTTTTCCCCCTGCTATAGACACCTGGCACTTTGTTAGACTTTCCATAGAACTAAGCACTTTTCTACTGTGTTATTAGGAGTTTTTCTACTTTATTAGCTGGATTGTAATTTCTACTACTGTTTTAAATTGCTTACACCTCTTCTGTCTGACTGCTCTTCTTGCAGCGCCCCCCCATCCAAGCACTCTGCCTTGGTCTAATAAGTCTACTTCTCTTTTTTTTTTTTAGTGGCTAGTTTTCCATTGTCAGGTTATACAGACCTGTCACTAGAGGATTCTTGGTCTTCACATAACTCACTGTTCTTTCATGGGCAATATGGCCTGCATTATCATTCTACTTCTTTCCTGGTTCTGCTACAGGGTACTCTGTGTCTGAAGGGTGGATGGCCACTAACTAAGCTGCTCTTGATCTCCTTGTTCCCTCTTCTGCTGTATTTTCTCATCTAGGTTTCTAAATGGATGCCTAGGTGGGCAAATTTCTTCCTAGAAAATATTGCATCAATGCAAATCACTAGACCACTCAATCTGGGACCATGGCTCTCCTTATTGTGTTTTTATTGCTACTAAGGTGCAGATTTTTCAGCAATACAGTGCAATTGAAGTACCTTCAGTGCAATTCAGTTCTCCAATGTACCTTATCAATACCTAATGTTATAACAGTCTACACCGCTGCAGACACTCTGTCATTCTCCTCTCCCCTTTAGCCTATTCCCCGGTTAGCCTACACCCCTTTTGCTACTGTCCTCACCTATGTCTACCCAAGCACTTACATTGATCACAATCAACTGTCATTACAGTGGCGCTACATCTTGGCAGTTACACGATGTGGGTTGCCTGCAAGAATAAAAGCAGTCTCCATTCTTATAGAAGTTTCAAGAAAGTTATACTTCTGCTTCTTCTCTGCTCAGGAAATGTGGAGCTCAACCCTGGCCCCCCCACAACTTCACCTCGCCATCGATTTTTGCTGAGGCCACAGGTCTCAAAATGATGATGGTCAACATTTTAAGCCTGCCTCTAAAAACTTGTAGCTGCAAGCCCGGTCTGCACGCTTAACCCAGACCTTATCATAATTACTGAGTCGTGGTTAAAAAGACGAGACACTGATCAACAAATATCACTGCAGGGCTACAATTTATTTAGAGCAGATAGAGAGTCTAGAGGCGGGATTATTGCTTATCTATGCCAAATCTAAGTACTTGGTCACCAATATTAGTTGCAACTCTAGCCAAGGAACTTGAGTTAGTTTCATTGACCTTCATCTCCCCTTCTCGGAATGTATCACTATGCTAGGTGGCTATAGACCCCCGTCTGGTGGTGATGAAGTCCTTAATCTTTTAGAATCCATGTTCGTAGATGCAAAACTGAAACAATGTTTCTAGGAGATCTAAATATGGACTGGCTGTCACCTAAATCACACCGGCCTCAAATCCCTTTGTGACGAAGCTAGGTCTTGGGCAATTGAGTCAGAGAACCTACTAGAACAACACTCTAAATACTGCCAACAGTTCCATTCTAGATGTGGTACCTAACAACCCATCCACACAAAATCTCTCATTTGGCAGTGTTTCACAATGACATGAGCTATCATGGAATTGTTGCTTGCATAAGATCTCAAATTAAGGCCTGTCCATAGCCCATCTTTATAACAAAAGATCCTTTGTAAATCAGTGCAGTAAACTTCCTATCTGACCTGAGTATGATCAGATGGCAAGTCTTTACCTAGCCAAAGATGTCAACAAGGCAGCTTGCATCCTTAATGACAAACTCACTACATCATAAATAAGCATGCCCTTTCATCAAAGTAAGGGTACAGAACAATTCAATCCCTGGTTCAACCTCGGATCTCAAGGCAGCCCTTTATAGCTCGAGATAAGCTCTGGGCTAAAGCTAGACATTCCAAAGAATCTTGGATTGGCAGGCCTTTAGAACAGCCAGGAATAACTGTGTGAAAAACTCACTCTGCTAAACTAACTATTATAGTTCTACTCGAAAAGCTAAAGGTAACCCTCATAAAACATGGAAGACTATCAGCTATAGAAGGACGGCCCATGGGCCCCTCTGCCCCAACAAAGATAGTTACAAGTGGCAAGATTGTGGAAAACTAGTCCCTAATCCTAAACTCCCACTTTGCCACAGCTGATTAGCTTTTGACTCGTCACCATATGCTGCGGTGTGAGCCAGCATACCCCTCCCCGCCACATCTAGTCCTGCACCCAGTCCCTTCCAATCTGCCGAGATAATTTATAAAGAAGTAGAAGATCTCTTCTTAACTTAGACACCAAAAAGCGCAGGGATGATGGCTTGGAACCCTTTTTCCTAAGGTCAGGCTATGCCCATCTCACTGCCCCACCTCCACATCTTCAATCTTTCCATTACATCTGCTTGCTGTGCTGTCCTGCTGGAAATCAGCACATATCCTCCCTCTATTTAAATCTGGTGACCCATGCGATGTAAACAACTATAGGCCTCATCTCCATATTGTCTATCCTTTCTAAAGTTCTCGAAAAACTGATCCATATTCAGTTAAAATCTCACTTGAAACCTTCTCTCTCATTAACCCAGCTCAATCTGGCTTCAGAGCTAATCATAGCGACAATCACTGCACTAGCAAAAGTAAATAATGATTGGATCTCTGCTATAGATGCTAAGAAGGTAACTGGTGCAGTCTTTTGGACCCCAGCAAAGCTTTTGATACTGTTGATCACAAACTATTAGTCAATTGCCTTGCAAAGTTGGGTGAAACATACCATACCACCCAGTGGTTCTCTAGCTACCTAACTGGAAGATTCCAAAAGTAAAAGGCAAGACTTTTTCTGCTGCCTTGCCAGTTGCAAGAGGAGTCCCCAAGGATCCATCTTAGGCCCTATCTTGTTTTCTCTGTACATCAATGACTTAGATGCTAACATATCTACATCCAATCTACACTTTTTGCAGATGATACTGTGTTGTATACTTCTGGCTCATCATTATCTGAAGTCAAGGAGTGCTTCGCCGGACTTCACACCAACTTGAGCATAATCTAATAAAGTCAAAGCTTCTGCTCCAATGCCAAGAAGACTAAAGCGATGATATTCTCCTCGCTGCTTGTCTCAGGCCCCCCAATACTCTTGCTCAAGACTTCATTGTCACCACGCTAAACGAGCCTTCTGGAAGTTGTAACCAAATTTAAATATCTCAGGGTATCTGATTGACAATAAATTATCTTTCAGTGACCACATCGAAGATGTCTCTCTAGAAGGTTAAAAGCAAGTTAGGTTTCTTCTACAGAAATAGGCCCCTTTTCCCTTGAAACTCGAACAAGCTTGTACAGGCCTACTTTTCTCCCCTACTCAACTATGGCGTTGTAATCTATTCCTCCACCACTCTTGCAAATCTAAGTAAACTGGACATCCTTTATCACCGTGCGTTACGGTTCATTACCAACTCCCCTTACCGTTCGCACCACTGTGACTTATATGCAGCTGTGGGTTGGACATCACTTACTACTAGATCCTGCTCCATACTGGGCTATGGACTCTTAAACTGCTCCTGCAGAAATTGCCAAGCTATCTCTCTTCCCTTATTAGTATCTCACATAGTGCATACTCGTTAAGAAAATCTGACTTTATTATGCTTGACATACCAAGGACGCGGACTTCCTTTGGTAAACGTGCTATTGTATATGCCCTTCCCTCCATTTGGAACCAATTACAAACCATATTGAAACTAACTAACACAGTTTCAACAAACTTCTACAAATCGCTAAGTTCAGCCAAAATAAAAGACACCTGTAACTGTCATTAAGTCTCTTCCTTCCCCATGTGTGCCATATTTATCCACTGGTAAGGTATAATTGATTTGTCATATTAACTGCTTTCCCTTCCCCTTCTCCTTCTACTCCTGGCTTTATCTTTGCTTCGCTCCACTGCTACTCTATCAAATCTCTCCTCCACCCATATCAGATGTAGACTGTTGTTTGTTCTAGCTGCCAAAATACTGTATATGTAATGCACACACCAGTCATCATGTTTCATTTATCAGTATGCGACCTGTAAGTCGCTTCCCTGTCTCATATCAATGTTTACCACCTGCGGTCACCCTATGTGGTACCCTTGTATGTATATCCAGCCTGTATCATGTAACGTGTATTTCATGTATATACTGTTATTACCTATCTGTGTTTGTACTTTAAGTGTTTATGTCACAGGACCTCCTTGTGAATGAGCTTGCTCAATGGAGTTTTCCTGCAATAAACTTGAACTTGAGCTTGAACTTAGTCAGTCCCACTACTGCTCCCTATACTCCCACCTATCCATTCTCCCAATCCTGACATGTAGACCGTCCACCATTGCTCGTTTTACTCCTCCATATCCATTCACCCACTCCCCACATGTAGCCAGTCCCACCATTGCTCCCTCTACTCCTCCCCCCTATAAATCCTCCTGCTCCCACAGGTAGCCAGTCCAAGCTCTGCTCCCTTTACCTCATCCTATCCTTCCTTCTGTTTCCCAAATGTAGCCAGTCCCTCCACTACTCCCTTTACTCCTCACTATAAATCCTCCTGCTCCCTCATGTAGCCAATGCAAGCTCTGCTCCCATTACTCCTTCCTATCCATCCTCCTGCCACCACTTGTAGACAGTCCCATCACTGCTTCATTTGCTATCCAATGTACCACTCCCCACATGTAGCCAGTAACACCATTGCCCCCTTTACTCCCCGTTATCTTTTCTCCTCACCCCCATGTGGCTAGGTCCCCAGTGCTCCTTTAGTCCTCCTATCCATCCTCCTGCCCCAAATGTAGCCAGTCCTACACGCGATCTCTTTACTCCTCTCTATCTATTCTCCCACTCCCCAGATGTTGTCAGCACCACCACTGCTCCCTTTACTACTCCCTATCCATCCTCCTGCTCCCCACATGTAGCTAGCCCCAACACTGCTCCCTTTACTACTACCTATCCATTCTTCTGCTCCCCACATGTAGCCAGTCCCACCACTGTTCCCTTTACCCCTCCCTATCCAACCTCCTCACTTCCCACATGCAGCCAGTCCCACCACTACGCCCTTTTCTCCTCCCTATCGATCCTTCTTCTCCCCACATGTATCCAGTTCCACTACTTCTCCCTTAACTCCTCCCTATCCATTCTCCTGCTCCCCACATGAAGCCAGTTCCACCACTGCTACCGCTACTCCTTCCTGTCCATCCTAATCACTCTCCACATGTAGCCAGTTGCACCACTGTTCCCAATAATCCTCCCTATCCATCCTCCCATTCCCCACATGCAGTCAGTCACACCACTGCTCCCTTTAACTCTCCCTATATATTCTTCCACTCCCCACATGTAGCCAGTCACACCACTGTTCCCAATAATCCTCCCTCTCCATCCTCCCACTCCCCACATGTAGTCAGTCCCACCACTGTTCCCTTTACTTCTCCTTATACATTCTTCCACTCCCCACATGTAACCCATCCCACCACTGCTCCCTTTACTCCCCCTATCGATTCTCCTACTCACCACATGTAGCATGTCCCACCACTGTTCCCTTTACTTCTTATCCACCCTCCTGCTCCCCACATGTAGTCAGTCCCACCATTGCTCCCCTTACACCTCCCTATGCATACTCCTCACTCCCCACATGTAGCTAGTACCACCATTGCTCCCTTCACTCTACCATATCCGTTCTCCTCACTCCCCATATGTAACCTCTCCTACCAGTGCACCCTTTACTCCTCCCTATCCATTCCCCTGCCCCCACATGAAGCCAGTCCCACCACGGCTCCCTTTGCTAATCCCTATTTATCCTCCCACTCCCCACATGTTGTCAGCCTGACCACTGCTCCCCTTACTGTTCCCTATCCATCCTCCTCTCTCCCCACATGTAGCCAGTCCCAACTCTGCTCCCTTTACTCCTCCCTATACATCATCCTGCCCCCACATGTAGCCAGTCCCACTACGGCTCCCTTTACTACTCTCTATCCATCCTCCCGCTCCCCACAAGTTATCAGTCCCACCACTGCTCCCTTATTCCTCCTTATCATTCCCCTCCTGCTCCCCACATGTAGCCAGTCCCACCACTTCTCCCTCTCCTCCTCCCTATCCATCCCCCTGATCCCCACATGTAGACAGTCCCACCACTGCTCCCTTTACTCCCCATTCATACTCCCACTCCTCACATGATGTCATCATCACCACTGCTCCCTTTCCTCTTCCCTATCCATCCTTTTGCTCCCTGCATATAGTCAGTCATGTCCCTGCTCCCTTTACTCCTGCCTATCCATCCAAACAATCTCCATATGTAGCCAGACCCACCACTGCTCCCTTTCTTCCTCCCTATCCATCCTCCTGCTCTCCACATGTTGCCATCCCTAGCACTACTCCCTTTACTCCTCCGTGTCCATCTTCATGCTCCCCACACGTAGCCTGTCCAACCACTGCTCCCTTTGAGCTGCCCTATATATCCTGCTTCCCACATGTAGGGAGTCCCACCACTGCTGAATTTACTCCTCTCTAGCAATCCCCCCTCTCGCCACACGTAGCCAGTCCCACCACTGCTTCCTTTCCTCCACCCTATCCATTCTCCCACTCCACATATGTTGTCAGCCCCACCACTTCTCCCTTAACTCCTCCCTGCCCATTCTCCTGCTTCCCACATGAAGCCAGTCCAACCACTGCTCCAATTACTCCTCCCTATCCATCCTTTCTCCCCATATGTAGCCAGTTCCACCACTGCTCCCTTTACTCCTCCCTATCCATTCTCCCACTCCCAACATGTAGCCAGTCCCACCACTGCTCCCTTTACTCCTCCCTATCCATTCTCCCACTCCCCAAATGTAGCCAGTCCTATCACTGCTCCCTATTCTCCTCTCAATTCATTCTTCTGTTCCCGATATGTAGCCAGTCCCACCACTGTTTCCTTTTCTCCTCCCTATACGTCCTCCTGCTCTCCACATGTATCTAGTCCCTCCACTGCTCCATTTACTCCTCCCTATCAGTTCTCCTGTTCCCCACATGTAGCCTGTCCCACCACTGCTCCCTTTGATCCTCCATATCTATCCTGCTTCCCACATGAAGTGAGTCTCACAACTGCTGACTTTACTCCTCTCTAGCAATCCTCCCACTCCCCACATGTAGCCAGTCCCACCACTGCTCCCTTTTCTCCTTCCTATCCATCCTTCTGCTCCACACATGTAGCCAGTCTCACCACTGCTCCCTTTACTCCTCCCTTTCCATTTTCCTTCTCCCCACATGTAGCCTGTCCCACCTCTGCCCCTTTTCTCCTCCCTATCCATCCTCCTCCCCAGTTGTAGCCAGTCCCACTGCTGCTTCCTTTCCTCCTCCCTATCCATTCTCCCACTCCCCTCATGTAGCCAGTCCAACCACTGCTGCCTTAACTCCTCCCTATCCATTCTTTCACTCCCAACATGTAGGGAGTCCCCCACTACTCTGTTTACTCCTACCTATAGATCCTCCCACTCCCCTCATGTTGCCAGTCCCACCACTGCTGCCCTTTACTCCTCCCTATCCATTCTCTCACTCACCACATGTAGCGAGTCCAACCACTGCTCCATTTAGTCCTCCCTATCCATCCTCCCGCTCTCCACATGTAGTTAGTCTCACCAGCACTCCCTTTACTTCTGTTTTTCCATCCTGCTTCCCACATTTAGTGAGACCCACCACTGCTCCCTTTGCTCCTCTCAATCCATCCTCCCACTTCTCACATATAGCCAGTTCCGCTATTGCTCTTATTACTCCTCCCTATCCATCCTCCTGCTCCCCACATGTAGCCAGTCCCTCCACCACTCCATTTACTCCTCTCTATCCATTCTCTCACTTACCACATGTAGCGAGTCCAACCACTGCTCCACTTACTCCTCCCTATTCATTCTCCTGCTCCCCACATGAAGCCAGTCCCACCACTGCTCCCTTTACGCCTCCCTATTTTTCCTCCTCACTCTCCACATGTGGCCAGTCCCACCTCTGCTCCCTATACTCCTCCCTTTCCATCCTCCCTCTCCCCACATGTAGCCAGTCCCACCACTGCTTCCTTTACTCCTCCCTATCCATCTTCTCTCTCCCCACATGTAGCCAGTCCCACCACTGCTCCCTTTACTCCTCCCTATACATTCTCACCACTCCTCACAGGTAGCCAGTGCCACCACGTCTCCCTTTACTCCTCCCTATCCATCCTCCCACTCCCTACATGTAGCCAGTTCCACTGCTCCCTTTCTTCCTCCATTTCCATCCTTCTGCTCCACAAATGTAGCCAGTCCCACCACTGCTCCATATACTCCTCCTACCCATTCTCCTCCTCTCCACATGTACCAGTCCCACCACTGCTCTCTTATCTGCTCTCTATCCATTCTCCTTCTCCCACACATGAAACCAGTCCCACCACTGCTCCCTTTACTCCTCCCTATCCTTTCTTCTCACTCCAGACATGTGGCCAGTCCCACCACTGCTCCCTTTAATCCTCCCTATCCATTCTCCCTCTCCCCACATGTAGCCAGTCCCACCACTGCTCCCTTTACTCCTCCCTGTCCTTTCTCCCACTTCCCACATGTAGTCAGTCCCATCACTGCTCCCTATTCTCCTCCCTATCCATTCTTCTGTTCCCAACATGTAGCCAGTCCCACCACTATTTCCTTTTCTCCTCCCTATCCATCCTCCTGCTCCCCACATGTAGCCAGTCCCTCCACTGCTCCCTTTATTCCTCCCTATCTATCCTCCTGCTCTGCACATGTAGCCAGTCCAGCCTCTTTTCACTATAGTCCTAACTATCCATCCTCCCACTCTCCACATGTAGCCAGTCCCTCCACTGTACCCTTTACTCCTCCCTATCCATTCTCCCACTCCCCACATGTTGCCAGCCCCACCACGGCTCCCTTTACTCCTCCCTGTCCATCCTCCTGATCCCCACATGTAGACAGTTCCACCACTGCACCCTTTACTCCTCCCTATCCATTCTCCTGTTCCCCACATGTCACCAGTCCCACCACTGTTCTGTTTACTCCTCCCTATCCATCCTCACACTCCCTACATGTTGTCATCCCCTTTACTGCTCCCTTTACTCCTCTCTATCCATCTATCCATCCTCCTGCTCCTCACATGTAGGCAGTCCCTCCACTGCTCCCTTTACTCCTCCCAACCCATCCTCCCGCTCCCCACATGTTGTCAATTCCACCAGTGCTCCCTTTCCTCTTCCCCATCCATCCTCCTGCTCCCCACATATAGACAGTCCCACCACTGTTCCCTTTACTCCTCCCAATCCATTCTCCCACTCCCCACATGTTGTCAGCCCAACCACTGCTCTCTTTTCTCCTCCTGATCTTAGCAGATTAAGCCAGTATCTCAAGAAACAAATCCTGCTTCTTCTGTTCTGCTCTGGTAACACTGAATTAAACCTAGGCCCCCTGCCCCTCTGGACTCTTCTGCAGACCTTCCAGATCATATAAGGCATCAGTTTCCTTCACATCAACATATGTAGCTTATTGAAGAAGATTGATTTTATTCAGGCTTGAGTCTTGCATGCATCTCCTGATTTCTTTCTGATTTCAGAATGCTGGCTCTCACCCTTGACCCCTGACAAATCCAATAATATAACAGGCTACAACATTTACCACTGCGACAGACCGACTAGAGGAGGTGGGGTAGCAATTTATGTCAAATGCAAATGTGCTGTCTCAGTCATAGACTGCACTTCAACGTGCAAGGAATTTGAATGCTTGGCACTCAAACTTGCTATTTCCACTGACAAAGCCCTCCTTATTGCTGCTGGCTATCGACCTCCTTCCAGTGGTTTGGCCATCTTGCAGCACCTCCAAAAGCTTATCGATTCATCTAATTCCGAATGTATATAAATAGGGGACCTCAATCTTAATTGGAATGATGAAAGCTCCAAGATATTACAGGATCTATGAGATGCTAATGGTCTGTCCCAAATAATTTAGTTGTTTTAAACCAGGTATAGCACACTAAGCTGAAAGCTATTTTACAAGAGCGACCTGGGAGCACAAGGAGGTTAAGTGACTTGCTCAGGGTCACACAGTATGCAAGCGGAAGCTGTAGGATTCAAACCCAGGTCTGGTCTGCTGGATGTCACAAGATTTGCAGCTCAGCACCTTAGACCACAGTGCTATACTGCCTACATATAATACATGCACCTACTAGACCTAACAGAAAGCACTCTGAGCATAGCTCCCTCTTGGACCTTATGTTAGTAAACAAGCCTCATAATTTCTCACACAGCATAGTGTTCTTCAATTACATAAGTGATCACTGAACTATAGCCTGCATTAGACACTCTCCCCAAATAAAACTGGCCCCCAAATTCTTACTAAAAAGATGCCTGAAGAATTTCTGCTGGAACACCTTCTTGAAAGATCTAAGCAACATCAGGCGGCAGGACTTCAACCTAGCCCCAACAATTAGTGAGTCTTTTAATATCTTCCACAACCTATTAACAGAGTTAATCAATAAACATACCCCACTTTGACTGATCAGGTCAAAAAAGTGATCTCTGGGATGGTTCTCCCCTAGCCTGAAGAAAGCGCTCAGACAAAGGGACGCCTGCTATAAAAGAGCAAGGAAATCTCAACCGGAAGATGATTGGTTTGCTTTCCACATCTCCAGAAATGCCTGCACTAAATTAATTAGGTCAGAAAAAGCCAGATACTTCCAGGCAAAACTTGAAGTCACCAAAAACAACTCTACCAAATTCTGGAGTATTCTCAAGGAAATTGAAGGTCAACATTCGACTGCCTCTCTCCCAGCCAGAATCATGGCCAATGGAGTTACATATACAGATACAGCTGGTATTTTAGAGCAGTTTAAAGACCATTTCTCCACGGCAGGACATGCCTTTGATACCTCACCCATCAGTAAGCTTAGCCATGTAGGTGATAGCTCAATTAACAAATGCTATCCCTTATCCATACCAACCAAACCCTCCTGTATTCAGCTTTATACAATTTCATTTAAGCAAGTAGAGGACCTCCTTTCAACATTGGACACAAAAAAAGTGCCGGCACGGGTAACATCGCACCATTCTTCTTAAAGCTTGGCTACTTCTACCTGACCACCCCATCACCCACTTATTTAACATCTCCTTGAGTCAGGGTGAATTACCTGTGACGTGGAAGACTGCCCATATTCCACCTCTCTTTAAGTCAGGAGGCCCTTGTGACTTGAATAATTACTGGCCTATTTCTATACTCTTCACTTTCTCAAAAATCCTGGAAAAGGTTGTCAATACTCAAATCAGAGATTGCTTGGACCAGCACAATCTCCTAAACCCTGCTCAGTCTGGGTTTCAGGCAAAACGCAGCACCACTTCTGCTCTTGCAAAAGTAACTACCAACTGGCAAATTGTCTTAGACTCTAAAAAACACATAGTTGCTCTATTTCTTGACCTCAGCAAGGCCCTCGACACTGTGGATCACAACGTCATGCTTACATCACTGAGAAATACCAGCCTAGACAACCCCGCCATCAACTGGTTGACTAGCTACCTTTCTAACAGACTGCAACAAGTTAAATCAGCAGGCGACCTGTCTCCTCAGAAATCCCTATCGCAAGAGGTCCCCAAGGCTCCATTCTGGGACCTGTTCTAGTCGTTATTTATATCAACAACCTGGACTCTCACCTGCAAGTAGCAAACGAGCATCTATTTGCTGATGACACTGTACTCTACACCTCAAATTCCTCACTTCTCACAGCCTACAAAGACCTACAATGAGACTTTACCTCCTTACAACATAGTCTCATTAAACATAAACTCCTTCTCAATGCCAAAAATAATAAATCTATAATTCTCTCTCCTAAAGCAGCCACTGGCCCCACACACATCCCACCATTATTAATGCTTATGGGTGAACCCCTAGACTCAGTAGATACCTTTAAATACCTAGGGTTCTGGCTGGACACAAACTTAACTTCCTATGCCACCTAAATGAAGTCTTGAAAAAGTGAATACAGCGACTCAGCCTGTTCTATCGTATCAAACATCTGCTTACCACAGAATCTAGAAAGAGACTAGTACAAACCACTTTTATACCCATACTTAATTATGCCGATTTCCTCCACAATCACTGCCCTTTCACAGTTCTTAATAAACTTGACACCCTTTATCACCAAGCCCTAAGATTCATCTTTAACCTGCCTTTTAGCACCCATCATTGTCTTCTGTACCAAATGGTGGGCTGGCCCTCACTTTCAATAAGGAGAAAAAGACTTGCGCTCATTTGGTTCTATAGAGCTCTCACAGACGAGCTCACTGCTTATATTTCTAGCCTGTTCAAATGTGCCTATGGCTCCTAGGGTCTCAGACATTATGTAACTCTTTGCTTCCATGTGCCCAGAATGAAAACTAACCTTGAACTGGCCGCAATTAACTCTGCACTCCTCTCATTTTGGAACATTATGCAAAGCACACTCAAGCTTACCTCACTGCTGAGCTCTCGCTCCTTCAAAGCCTTGCTAGCTGAGTACTTGCAGGAACCTTGTAGCTGCTATAGGTAATTTGTCCTTTCAGTTTATTGGTGTCTCTGCTCTAATATTTGTTAGTATGTCATCTTCCATCATCCATAGGGACTTCCAGTACACACACTCCCTTCCCCTCTTCATGGTTCTCACTCCCCCTCTCTGCCTTCGATTATCCACTTGCAGACCCCAGTCTGTTTTCAGTGTTTCTACCTTACCTTTCCTCTACCATATTTGATATTTTTTTTGGAAAATGTCCAAGTGGGAGTTCCCTTGATGGGACTCAAGTATTTTGCAACCGACTATGTACCGCAATCTGCCGACGTCACTATTTTTGTATTACTTTGTCTATGTTTTGTACTGTTCCTTGTCCAGAACCACTTTGAAAATGAGCTTGCTCAATGGTGTTGATGCCTGGTTAAATAAAGTTTGATTTTATTTGATTTCATGATGACTGGGATTGAGGAAAGGCATCACTCCACCGAGAGATCAGGCAGATGTTTTATTGCATGATGACTGGGGCTGAGGAAAGGGCATCACTCAACCTAGAGATTGGGCAGATGTTTTATTTCATGATGCTTGACGTGGAGGAAAGGGCATCACTCTACCTAGACACCGGTCAGTTTTACTTCATGATGATTGTTTATTGTTTATTGTTTATTGGTAAATATTCAGAAAGACCTTTGAGTCAGAGACTCATTTACAAAGGTTCCATGTCATACATTAAGGTACAGAGCAAACATTTGCTAAAAGAGATGACAGTACAGTACAGTATATAATGAAGAATTACATTACATTGCATTGCATGGCAGTCAAGGGTAGATCAGGAGAAGGCCTAGGTTAGTATAGTAATTGAGTATCATTTAAGCACAGCCACATTGTTGCAGAGAAGACTGTAACTGGCTGATAGTCAGCTAGTGAGATAGGAGAGATTTTGCACCAGAAATCAGGGAAAGTTATGGGCGCCAATAGGACAGCATTCTGCCGGACTAAGTCAGGGGCGGTCACATATGTTAGAGCCCTGGAGGAGTTCCCTTAGTCTAGCTTTAAAAGGACCTAACCTTGTTTAATTGGCTATTTGGATGGGGAGAGAGTTAGTCCAATTAGGGGCTTGGTAGCTGAAAGTCCTTTGAAGTTGGGTGGTATGAGGGTGGGGTACCCATAGAAGCGGCTTGTTTGAGTTTCTTGTGGGTCTGGTTGGGGCTGTTGCGTGAATAATAAAGAAAAGAGAGGGAAGGGTGAGACCTAAGAGTATCTTCTTTGTCATTAGGCATGTATGATACCGGATTCTGCTATCTACATGTAGCCATTTTGAGGAGTTGTAGAGTGTACAGGTGTGGGTGAAGCGATCACAGCCTAGGATGAGATGGCAGGCTTTGTTGAGTACAAGGGGGAATCTGTTTAGTGCGGAGGTGGGGGCAGCACTGTGTATGGTAATACCATACTCAAGGAGGGCAAGGACAGAGGAATTGATGGTGAGCCATAGGGCTTCCCGGGTGAGGCAATGTTGGTACCTATATAGCACTCCTAATCTCGAGTTTAGGGCTGACGCAAGGAGGAGAATGTGTTGTTTATAGTTGAGGGCCGGGTCTAGAGTCATCCCAAGGTATTTAAAGTTGCTAACTTGCTTGAGGGGGTTGTGGTTGACAGTGAGAAATGGGGGACAGAGATTCTTGTGGGGGTTCTGAGGGTGGGAGAAGATCATGACTTTTGTTTTCTTGTAGTTAATTGTTAGACGCTGGGTGGAGAACCAAATCTGTCTATAAACTGTTAAATCTACATAGAAAAGCTGTTTTACTTTACTAAAACTATCTAAATGTTAGAGTGATTGCAGCCCTTTCTTTGACTTGGTAACTGCAGCCAGACTCCCAGGCGCCAAGGAAATTGCCGCTATTCAAGTGCAAATTTTATTTCACTGGCTTGTGAGACCCTTTTGTCCTCCTCCAGTACTAATTTGGCTCCTCTCTCCTTCCCTTTTCAGCCGAGACCCTCCTAGGGCTCCCAGCTCTACCGCTGCATGATCTGTGGCCCCCGTGCAGTCAGTGCTCCACAAGCCAGCGCCCGAGACCACAAGCTTGGACTCAACACGCTGAGAGGTACGGGAAAGCTGCAAACTTTATGCCCACCCACCCATCCCCCTCCCTGCATTCTTATATAGACCATCTTGCCCCACCCACCTCAGCTATTGGACCTCTCTATATACTTCTCTTCTTCTTCTCTCTCACCCTTTTTTTCGGTCAAACCCACTGGGACGCTACCTAGAGTATCACTCTAGCTCTTAACTTAAATAAGGAATTGTAACTCACAAAAAAGCATCTCTATATTGATCCTCTATACATAGATCATGGCAAAGTGGCTTCAGCTCATTAGCACCTTATGCATACTACCCCTACTAGGGGAACTTCGAGGTTGGATGTATACTACTGGGGAAATCCATCCTTCCCCCATTGGATGTGTGTACATCAAGCCTTTACTCTACTCCTGCAACACCACTGCACCACTGCACTCTTACCATGGAGGATACTATCGGCATGCATCAGGACATCAAATAGCAGTGGAAAAGAGTCAGCCATCTCCCCCTAGTGAAGTCACCCCGTGGTTCTTCACAGCTAAGGCCCTATGTTATGTAATGGCAGGACAACATACCACCTATAACAAGCTTTCACAAACAGACTCAGATGTTACTTCCACTAGGAGAAGAATGAAAATCTCTAAAATATCACTTGCAGCCTTAATGAAACTTATACTCCTCCTGCTACTATGTTCAGGTAATGTGGAACTCAATCCTGGGCCCACAAAAGACATTGTCTCACCTTCAGATCTCCCTAGGCTTAAGGGTATTAGCTTGATGCATGTTAATACATGTAGCCTCCTTAAAAAACTGTCCTCTATACAGGCTTGGATCACTTATACAGAACCTGACGTGCTTGTCATAACAAAATCCTAGCTCCGTCCATCTACGCCTGACGAGGAGATTGCCATACCAAATTATCTCCTATTCAAAGCCGAAAGACAAACCGGGGTGGTGGAGTTGCCATCTACACAAAGGACAAACTCTCAGTCACTATCCTTGACTCCTCCTTGCTCTCTAATGCATTTGAATGTCTGTCCCTAAAAATTGAAACATCCTCTGCATCAGCCAGACTAATTGGCTGCTACAGACCTCCTTCCGCGGGACCACTGCTACTAATCCACCTATCATCTATGATGGACTCCATCAACCTTGAAACTATAATAATGGGAGACCTCAACTACGACTGGCTGTCCAACACCTTGCTACCACTTAAATCTTTTTGCGACTCCCATGGTCTCTCAAAACTTATCAACGAACCTACACAAGAAGTTGTATAAAACCTTTTATAGGTACATCAGGGAGCGAAGGAAGACCAAGGGAAGGATAGTGAGGCTTAATAAAGGGAGGAGGGTGGGCAGAGGTGACTGTGAAAAAGGCAGAGACTAAACAAATATATTTTGCTCAGTATTTATCAAGGAAGAGGGGGAGGTACCTAAAACAAACAGTAGAAACACTCTGGATACAGAAGTTGATACCAGCCAATTTACAGAAGAAAGGGTTCTGAAAGAGCTCTTAAAACTGAAGGTGGACAAAGTAATGGGGCCTGATGGGATTCATCCCAGAATTCTAAAAGAACTAAGGGTAGAACTAGTGACACCACTGACTACCCTCTTTAACAAATCATGGGAGGATGGGGTGGTACCTGAGGACTGGAGGTGGGCAGATGTGATTCCCCTTCACAAAAGTGGGAGCAAGGCAGAAGCAGGAAACTACAGACCTGTTAGTTTAACCTCAGTGGTAGGGAAAATGATGGAATCACTTCTGAAGGAAAGAATTGTTGTGTATCTAGAGGCCAGAGGGCACAGGACCCAAGCAGCATGGATTCATAGCGGAAGGTCATGCCAGACAAATCTGATAGATTTCTTTGACTGGGTGATCAAAGTAATTGATCAGGAGGGGCTGTGGACATGGCCTACCTAGACTTTAGCAAGGCATTTGACACAGTCCCACACAAAGATTAATATACAAGTTAGCCAGCCTGGGAGTGGGTCCCAAATGACAGCCTGGGTAAAGAATTGGCTGGAGAATAGGACACAGAGAGTAATAGTAAATGGAGTCCACTCTGAAAAAGGGGAGTTAGCAGTGGGTACTGCAGGGTTCAGTATTAGACTGGTCCTCTTCAATGTCTTTATAAGCAACATTGCAGAGGGACTGGAAGGAAAGTATGTCTCTTTGCAGATGAAACAAAGATCTGCAACAGAGTTGATGCACAAGGTGGGTGGAAAGGATGAGAAGGAATTGGCAAGATTAGAGGAATGGTCAAATGTATGGCAGCTTAGATTCAATGCTAAGAAGTGCAAGGTAATGCACCTGGGAAACAAAAACCCAGGGAAGAGTACACAATGGGGGTGAGATACTAACAACAACAAAATGGAAAGGGACCTGGGGTAGTCATATCAGATGACCTAAAGGTGGGCAAGCAATGTGAGAGGGCAGCAAGGAGGGCTGGGGGATACTAGGATGCATAGGGAGAGGCATCACCAGTAGAAAACAAGAAGTTATTATCCCTCTGTACAGACAGCTGGTGAGACCACATCTGGAGTACTGCGTGCAGTTCTGGAGACCCAATCTCCGCAAAGACATAGACAGGATGGAAGCTGTCCAGAGGAGGGCAACTAAAGTGGTGCAGGGTCTGCACCGGAAGACATATGAAGAGAGTTAAGGAGCTTAATATGTATAGCCTCGAGGAAAGGAGGGAGAGGGGGGACATGATAGAAACTTTCAAGTACCTCAAGGGAATCAACAAAGTCCAAGAGGGTAGCATCTTTCAAAAAAAGAGGTGTGCAAGAACAAGGGGGCACAATTTGAAGATAGAAGGGGGGCGGCTCAGAGGTAATTTAAGGAAGTATTTTTTCACAGAGAGGGTTGTGGATGTATGGAACGGCCTTCCGGAGGAGGTGTTTTAGTCAAAAACAGTGGTGGAGTTCAAGCATGCATGGGGCAGTCATAAGGCAATTCTAGGGGGTGAGGGTAGGAAAATGTAGGCTGCTGGTTAACTAGGATCTGCAGCTTATCCATCAGGTAGGGAAATGGGCATACTGGGTGGGCCAAGCGGTCCTTATCTGCCATCAGATTCTATGTTTCTATGTTTCTACACTCACCAATAAGAAAAACCCATCAAGTAGCACCCTTCTAGATGTTCTATTAGTAAATAAACCCCACCTTTTCTCCCATCCATCTTCTTCTACAGGAATCTTCCATGCAGACGTTAGCGACCACTGTTTTATCACAGGTGTGAGATCTAGCCATATGCCCAAACCAACCTCGAGATTTTTGACCAAGAGATCTAAAAGGAACTTTGACCCACTGGCCCATATCAATGACCTCAAGGCCTCTCCACTCTGGCAGAACTTTCACCTAGCAAAAACAGTAAACAATGCCTTTGCCATCTTCCAAGAAACCTTAACCCATTCCCTTAATGCCCATACTCCCATGGTCAAAACCCATCTAAAGCCAAGAACATACCGCTGGCTTACTGCAGACCTTAAAGCTGCTTTACTAAACAGGGACAAGCTTTGGAAATGCGCTTGTAAATCACTGCAGGATAAGGATCGGTGTCTCTTCAGAACCGCTAGGAACATATGCACAAAGCTGATCAGGGAAACCAAATCCAAATTCTGTCTTTCAGAGTTAGACGCAGCTTCAAAATGTCCAAGAAAATTGTGGACCACCATAAAAAATCTCACTGGGCACACGACAGGTAATATACTCCCCTCAAAAATATCCTCTAATAATGGCATCATTAGCGACAAAAACAAAATATTGCAAGCATTTAACAATCACTTTGCCTCAGCTGGCCTGGCTTTCGACAACTCACCTGCCTGTAAGCTGCACTCCCAGATGTACATATTGCCTCCGGACCCAATTCCAATGAAAGCCGCCTTCTCCTTCTCACCAGTTACTTTAAAAGAAGTTGAAGAGCACCTACTTCGCCTGGATAACAAGAAAAGCACCGGCGCGGATGCCCTGGACCCCTACTTCGTAAAGGTTGCCTGGCATGTACTGGCAGTGCCCATCACCTATCTGTTCAATCTCTCGCTCTCTCAGGGGTCCCTTCCTGAACTATGGAAAACTGCCCACATTATACTGCTCTTTAAATCTGGGGACCCTTGTGACCTAAATAACAATAGGACAATTTCACTACTCCCCATACTTTAAAAAATCCTAGAAAAAATAGTAAATGCCCAGCTGCGATACTACCTGGAAAAGACACATTTTCTAAATCTTGTGCAATCAGGCTTCTGCATGAACCAAAGTACAGTCACGGCACTGGCCAAGGTCACCAGCGATTGGCTACATGACCTCGACAACAAACAATTCATATGTGTTGTCTTCCTGGACCTCAGCAAAGCATTCGATACTGTTGACCACTCACTACTTCTTTCTTCACTAAAAGCGTTAGGCCTAGACACCACTTCTATGGGCTGGTTTCAGAACTACCTAATGGATAGACAACTGCAGGTCAAAGCAGAAGGGGAGCTAACCATTACTTAGAGGTGTCCCTCAAGGATCCATACTGGGACCAATACTCTTTACCATATACATTAACAATATCGACCTTGGTATCAAGAATGCCAATATCCACCTGTTTGCAGATGATACAGTACTGTACCTAAGCCGGTCTACACCTGAAGCTGCCTGTAAAGCATTACAATCGGACTTCAACATCCTCCAACAACAGCTTCTCAATAAAAAACTGCTACTCAATGCCAAAAAAAAACAAGTTGATGATTCTCTCTCCCCTGGCAACCTACCATCCCACTCTGCCCTTGGCACCCCCCCCCCAATCACTACCTTACTGGGGGAAAACCTGGACTATGTCACCAAGTTCAAATACCTGGGAATCTGGCTAGACCACAAGTTCTCCTTTGGAGAACACTTGGAGGACATGGTAAAACAGCAGAGACAGAGACTAGGGCTCTTCTATTGGATAAACCGCATTCTAACTATGGAGGCAAAGAAACAGCTCGTACAGTCTACCTTCATCTCCCTGCTAGACTACACTGACTTTATCTACTGCCATTGCAATGCCTTATATCTGGGTAAGCTGGATGTCCTGTATCACAGAGCACTGCGCTTCATTACCGACCGCCCCTCCTCCACCCATCACTGTTCCCTGTATGCTGCTGTAGGCTGGACCTCCCTTCAATCCAGACAAAAAAGAAATGCAGCCCCTTGGACTCTAAAAGTGCTTGCTGGAAAACTACCATGCTACATCTCTGATCTCCTGCCCTTAAGCAAAGTCGAAAAATATGCCCTAAGGAGCTACTCCTTTATCACCCTGAATATCCCCAGGGTCTGCACACGATATGGGAGTGCAGCCATAAGCTACTCACTTCTGTTGCTTTGGAATGAAATCCAGAAAATTTTGAAGCTAAGAACCACAGTAACTATCACAGTGTTTAAGTCCCTATATGCAAAGCTAATCGGAGATAAATGTCGCTGCTTCCACTGACCTTGTTTTGCTATAGCTTCTGTACTCACCTACGCCTATGCATCACCACAATGATTTACCCCCTTCCCTACCTTTGCCTCACCATTCCTCTCATTATCTTACTCTTGCTCTGATTTCTCCTCTCCTATCCTAGGGCCACTGACCCCCTAAGTCCTCCAAGGATAGTCGCCACATGATCAAGTATATCCGCTGTGGCACCTCCAAAACTGCCACTTGTAATTTTCCAGAGCAGCTCATGCTCCTCAAGCTCCAAATTCCTCCGGGAGTACTGCTAGGATGCCGCTTGTTGTCTCTGGGTGGCTGTCACCTCTCTGTGCCATAACATGCTCTTCATTACTTACCCTGCCTCTACGAGCCTCGAACCCCCTTGCTGTGAGCTTGGCTGCCGGTGCCTCCTGGTGCCATAGCTGGCCATCCCTAATTCTTCCCTCTCTGAGTCCCTATATGGATTATACCTCCAATCTGGGTTCGATGTACTGATTAATCCTCAAAGTTAGAACAGATATTTAATTTGCCTGTTCCACTCAACACATGTATTACTGTTTTTTACATCAATGTTTGTACTGCATCTTATTTCTGTATCCCTGCCAATTACATTATCTGTTTTCTTTATGACCATGTGTAACGTAGGTCCACCTTGTAAATGAGCTTGCTCAATGGTGTCTGCCTGGATAAATAAAGATTCGATTGATTGATTGATTGACATGACGAGCACGGCCATAACCTGGTCATACAATGCTAAACACATACAGGAACCAGTAATTACACGTAATAAATGCAATCAGGTAGCAGTGATGGGTGACATGAGTGACAATGCCATAACCTGGTCAAACAATGCTGAACACATATAGGAACCGGTGATTACACATTAATAAATACAATCAGGTGGCAATGACTGATGACATGAGTGACACGACCATAACCTGGTCACACAATGCTGAACACATACTGGAACTGGTGATTACACATAATAAATGCAATCAGGTGGCAATGATGGGTGACATAAGTGACATGGCCATAACCTGGTCACACGATGTTGAACACATATAGGAATAGATGATTACACATAGTAAATGCAATCAGGTGGCAATGATAGAAACATAGAAACATAGAATTTGACGGCAGATAAGGACCGCTTGGCCCACCCAGTCTGCCCATTACCCTGCCTACTGGATAAGCTGCAGATCCTAGTTAACCAGCAGCCTACTTCTTTCTACCCCCACCCCCTAGAATTGCCTTATGACTGTCCCATGTATGCTTGAATTCCACCACTGTTTTTGACTCCACAACCTCCTCTGGAAGGCTGTTCCATGCATCCACAACCCTTTCTGTGAAAAAATACTTCCTTAAATTACCTCTGAGCCGCACCCCTCTATCTTCAAATTGTGCCCCCTTGTTCTTGCACACCTCTTTTTTTGAAAGATGCTACCCTCTTGGACTTTGTTGATTCCCTTGAGGTACTTGAAAGTTTCTATCATGTCCCCCCTCCCTCCTTTCCTCGAGGCTATACATATTAAGCTCCTTAAGTCTCTCTTCATATGTCTTCCGGTGCAGACCTTGCACCATTTTAGTTGCCCTCCTCTGGACAGCTTCCATCCTGTCTATGTCTTTGCGAAGACTGGGTCTCCAGAACTGCACACAGTACTCCAGATGGGGTCTGACCAGCTGTCTGTACAGAGGGATAATAACTTCCTGTTTTCTACTGGTGAGCCTCTCCTATGCATCCCAGTATCCCCCAGCCCTCCTTGCTGCCCTCTCACATTGCTTGCCCACCTTAGGTCATCTGATATGACTACCCCTAGGTCCCTTTCCATTTTTGTTGTTGTTAGTATCTCACCCCCCATTGTGTACTCTTCCCCTGGGTTTTTGTTTCCCAGGTGCATTACCTTGCACTTCTTAGCATTGAATCTAAGCTGCCATACATATGACCATTCCTCTAACCTTACCAATTCCCTTTTCATCCTTTCCACCCCACCTTGTGCATCAACTCTGTTGCAGATCTTTGTGTCATCTGCAAAGAGACATACTTTTCCTTCCAGTCCCTCTGCAATGTCGCTTATAAAGACATTGAAGAGGACCGGTCCTAATACTGAACCCTGTGGTACCCCACTAGTAACCCCCCTTTCTTCAGAGTGGACTCCATTTACTATTACTCTCTGTGTCCTATTCTCCAGCCAATTTTTTACCCAGGCTGTCATCTTGGGACCCACTCCCAGGCTAGCTAACTTGTATATTAATCTTTTGTGTGGGACTGTGTCAAATGCCTTGCTAAAGTCTAGGTAGGCCATGTCCACAGCCCCTCCCTGATCTACTACTTTGGTCACCCAGTCAAAGAAATCTATCAGATTTGTCTGGCATGACCTTCCTGCTGTGAATCCATGCTGCCTTGGGTCCTATGCCCTCTGGCCTCTAGATACTCGACAATTTTTCCTTCAGAAGTGATTCCATCATTTTCCCTACCACTGAGGTTAAACTAACAGGTCTGTGGTTTCCTGCTTCTGCCTTGCTCCCACTTTTGTGAAGGGAAATCACATCTGCCCTCCTCCAGTCCTCGGGTACCACCCCATCCTCCCATGATTTGTTAAAGAGGGTAGTCAGTGGTGTCACTAATTCCACCCTTAGTTCTTTTAGAATTCTGGGATGAATCCCATCAGGCCCCATTGCTTTGTCCACCTTCAGTTTCAAGAGTTCTTTCAGAACCCTTTCTTCTATAAATGGGCTGATATCAACTTCTGTATCCAGAGTGTTTCTACTGTTTGTTTTAGGTACCTCCCCCTCTTCCTTTGCAAATACAGAGCAAAAATATTTGTTTAGTATCTCTGCCTTTTCACAGTCACCCTCTGCCCACCCTCGCCCCCTTTATTAAGCCTCACTATCCCTCCCTCCCTTGGTCTTCCTTCGCTCCCTGATGTACCTATAAAAGGTTTTATCCCCCTTCTTAACTAAGTTGGCTATCTTTTCCTCAGTTTGGGCCTTTGCTGTTCTGACTGCCTTCCCAGCTTCCTTTTGCTTTAACTGATACAGTTCTCTGTCCTGCTCCTTCTGTGATTCCTTGTACTTCCTGAAAGCTTTCTTTTCTCTTGAACCTTCACTGCCACTTCCTTGAGAACCATAGTGGTTTCTTACATCGTTTAGTTTGTTTATTTGCTTCACACAAAGGCTAGTTACCTCTGTGATGGCAGTTTTTATTATTCCCCATTGTTCTTCCACCCTCCTTTCTGCCCATTTGCTAGTGCATTCCTTAGGCACTCACCTATTTTTAGCAAAGTCAGCCCTCCTAAAGTCCAGTACCTTTGCCTTTGTATGGCTTGACTCTATTGCTGTGTTTGTTGTGAACCATACTGTTCGATGGTTACTAGTTCCCAGATGGCTACCCACTTCTACATCTGTGATCCTCTCTTCATCTCCATTTGAGAGAACTAGGTCTAAGATTGCTCCCTCTCGAGTGGGCTCCAATAGGTCTAAGATTGCTCCCTCACGAGTGGGCTCCAATACTAGTTGTCTAAGGCATGCCCCCTGTAGGGCATCTAGAATAACCCCACTCTTCGAAGTGGCTGCTGCAACTGCACTCCAGTTAACATCTGGCATATTCAGATCGCCCATCAGCAATATCTCCCCTTTTTCTGCCTTACTAAGTATACTTTCTATCATTTCCTTGTCCATTTCCTCCCTCTGAGAAGGGGGTCTGTGTACAACCCCTGTGCAGATTGTGGTGCCATTGCCGGTCTCCAAATTTACCCACATTGGTGACATGAGTGACATGGACATAACCTGGTCTCACAATGCTGAACACATATAGGAACTGGTCATTACACATAATAAATGCAATCAGGTGGCAATGATGGGTGACATGCCTGGCATGGCCATAACCTGATCACATGATGCTGAACACATATAGTAACCAGTGATTACACATAATAAATGCAATCAGGTGGCAATGATGGGTGACATGAGTGACACGGCCATAACCTGGTCACACAATGATGAACACATATAGGAATTGATGATTGCACATAGTAAATGTAATTAGGTGGCAATGATTGGCCTCATGAGTGACAGGATCGTGGAAGGGGGAGATGCACTGCATGTTACTATGTAGCATTTATTTTCACATTGTGTATCCACTTCCTGACAACCACCAGAAACAATACAAATTAGGAGATGAAAAGTAGGGTTATGAGTACAGGCACTAGTGCCAAGAGGTGCAAGATGTGGTTTTCACAGTGGCCAGAATACTATCTGGCTTAGTGGCACTCAGGGTTGACAAGTAACCATGACCAGACTGCTTATCGTGCAGGTCTGTGAGGGCTTTGACATAAGTCCTGGGGGAAACTTGGCTGACATATTCAATAGATCTCTGCAATTGAGATGACTGTAGGTTTACAGTTCTCCCCAATGTGGCTGAAGTCCTCCACCACCACCACCACCACTGTATCCTAATTCATACCAAACCTTATAAATCAGCCCAGCCACCTGTCTGTCCAGGTCATCCACCTGAGATGGTGGACTGTACATTAACCCCATCCTCTACGTCCTGCTTTGCGAGTTCTGACACAGCATCCATAGGGACACAGTCCTGCCTTCCTCTGTTATACACCCCATCCCCTCTATCACATAGATCACCAAACACCCAACCCCCAACCCTCCACATAACACTATAATTCGTAAATGTCCTGTACCCTGGGATCATTCTGTCCTAGCCCAAGTAATGACTGGCACCCATTTTCATGATAACCACAATGACCACCCTCAACACTGCTGAGAGAGCCTGCAACTCATCTTATTTGTTACCTAGGCTCCTCTGATTCCATGTGAGCACAGACCAACTAGTTTCCTTTACATATCCTTCCTGGTTTCACATCCCCAATCCCACCCACATGCCACCACCACAAATTGATCTCTGATAACTTATGTTTAACCACTCTTCGCTCTCCTCTCTGGGATCCATGCAGACCGGCACAACACTCATCCCCCAACAACATCTCCTACTTTACATCTACCCTTGTTGCTATGACCCCCTCAATGTTCTGCTTTAGTATGACCTTCCACTCCCAGTCCAGAAAGCCTGACCCATGCATAAAGATTGTTATTGCAACAGTTTATGCCACAGACCCCAAGTAACCATATGGGTTGAAATAATTTCCACAGCCCAATGATGAACTTACCACTTTCCACAATTCCTCACTGTGCTCACTCGTGATACTCAGAGCACCTGTGAGTATGTCCCCTATTCCCTCACCTCTTCACACAGCCTTCCTAGATCCACAAACCACTACCTCTCTATGTACGCAGTGTTCAACTACAGGTTGTTTGTACCCACGTGCACCACTACATGCAGCCCACTCCGCTCCCTCCTTGCACACTTCTGTACTGCCTGACCCACCCTGTCTGTCATTAATCCAGTTATGAACTGTACCCATACATCACTCAGCCCTTCTCAACTGTTGAACCATCCGATTCCCTTTAGTATGGAGTCTCTAAGCAGTGCTTCCCCCCACCATCCTAATTCTACACCACTCTTCCCTCTTTTACCTAGATACCCATGACTACAGTTAGACACCTTTTTAACTCTACCTTTTCATTATTTCATTCATTTCATTATTTGGCCCCATCCCTCTAGCCCTGACCTGCACACTCACCACCCTTCACTGCTCCCTCAGTAACCTCCAAATCTGTCCCCTTCCACACTGGGCTCACCACCCTCTGCTATGTCCATGTCTTCATGCATATCATTAATGACCTGCTCCCTTTTATGCCTTCCACCTTCTTGCGACTGACTGCCATACATAGTGAGTTTCCCTATCATACCCCCTTACTGTCCAATCATGGGCATCAGCACAGAAAAGGTATTAGGCAAGGCAAGGCAAAATTTATTTAAAAGACGCCCAATCCCAGAGGCTCTGGGTGCCATACAAAATTTTAAAACAGACATATAGAAATAATAAATATACAGTTTATACACAGTAAAAATAGAAAATCTAAAAAATCAGAGACATTATCGTAAATATCAATCTAAACCTCAAATGCTTTAGAAAAAAGAAAAGTCTTCAACTGGGCCTTAAAAATGTGGGGGCTTTTCTGACCATAATTGGCAAAGAATTCCACAGAACAGGAGCCGTGGTGCTAAATGCTCTATCACCAGCGGATATCAACCTAGTTCTGGGAATGGCCAGGAAGCCACCACTAGAGGAACGAAGAATGCGTGAGGAGAGGGCAGGTAGCAGATGGTCTGACAGGTAACCAGGGCCCAGCCCGTGTACGGCCTTATAGGTGAGAAGACCCACCTTAAAGAGGACTCTCCACCTAACTGGCAGCCAGTGCAGTTCGCATAAAACCGGTGTAATATGACAAGACTTCTGCTGTACAGTCAACAACTGGGCAGCTGTATTCTGCACCAGCTTCAGTCTACAGAGAGATCCTCCTGTGACCCCGAGATAGAGTGCATTACAGTAATCAAGCCTTGACGTGACTAAGGCATGAATCAAGGTAGGGAGGTCCAGAGGCGGAACAAGGGGCTTAATCCTGGCAATGTTTCTGAGATGATAAAAACAGGTACGAACTGTGGAGGAGATTTGAGCCTCCATGGTTAAGTCCCTGTCCAGAATCACTCCCAGATTTTGCACCCAAGAGGAAGCCTTCAGTGACACAGTTCCAAGAACAAGCCCAGTTTCTGCGTCAGAGGCCATCCTATCACGGACTCTGTTCGACTCCACTACCAATACCTCCATCTTATCGGGGGTTTAGTTGCAACCAGCTGGAGGCCATCCAGTCATTTATCTTGGCCAGACAGATATTAACCCTTAGAAGATTGTGGACGTATATATATGTCCAGAATCTATATACGTTCATACATATTCAGTTCTCAAAGGGTTAAGCACCTCCACAGCGTTTGATGTTCCTGGGGCAAATGAAAAATATAGCTGAGTATCATCAGCATAGCAATGAAAACTCAGACCATACTTCCTAATGATCCCACCCAGAGGTAGCATGTACACTGCGAACAACATTGCGGCCAGTACCGATCCTTGAGGAACTCCACAAAAAAGGAGACTGGGTGTAGATGAGGAATTCGTCATCATAACCCACTGCCTCCTGTTGGTAAGAAAGGACACAAACCATTTGATGACAGTTCCAGTGAGTCCACATAGGTCCCTAAGGTGGACAAGCAACACACAATGGTCCACAGTGTCAAATGCTGAAGAGAGATCGAGGAGAACAAGAATTGTCTTGTCTCCCTGATCTCTAGCCCTGAGGAGATCATTATGCACACGAACAAGTGCTGTTTCAGTGCTATGTCTGGCATGAAAAGCTGACTGGAAGGGTTCATACAACTCATGAGATACGAGGTGCTCTTCCAGCTGAAGAGCTACCACCTTCTCAACAACCTTCCCCAAAAATAGAAGGTTGGAGATAGGACGGTAATTTGCCTTGATCTCCGGGTCCAAAGATGGCTTCTTTAAGAAGGGTCTCACCAGTGCCTCCTTCAAGGCATCCAGAAAGACACCCTCAGAGAGGGAACACCGTACAATCGAGGCAAACACCGGGCCGACGGAGTCAACACATCTCATTAAGAAACGTGTTGGCACCGGGTCCAGTTCACAAAAGGTATGCTTCATATTGGTTGCTACCTCAATAACCTCACTAACCTCCACTGGTCTAAACTCTCCCCAACCAGACAGAGTGCACTCAGAACACATCAGGCGATCACTGCCAACTACATTTCTGGCTGGGGAAGCCACCCGCCTGATCAAGGATATTCTGTCTGAAAAGAACCAAATGAATTCCTCACAGTCTATGTTGGAAAAAACCCTCCCAGGTTATAGACAGGCAGGATGTAAAAGCCTATCCACAGTCCAGAAGAGTGAGGCCGGCCTTTTCTTCCCGGGCGGCAATCTCCCTAGACAGAAACACTGTCTTCTTGTGGTTGATTGCCTCCTGACATGCACCGTAATGGGCACGTAGGACCAGTTTATCTGCCTCCAGATGGGATCTCCTCCAGCAGCGCTCCAATCTTCGACCCATCTTCTTCATCTCCCTGAGCTCACCATCGAACCATGGTGACCTCAGGTACGACGTTCTGGATCGTACACGGACGGGTGCGTAGGGAGTTAATGGTGTCGGATAACACCCGATTATAGGTGTCAACCCCGACAGCAATACCTCCCATGCATGCATCACCCACACTAGACAATTTCGCTGCCGCCAAAAAACCCTCAGGGGTCAAACCCCGCAAAGGGTGACAGCTAATCATCTCAACAGGGGAAGGGCTTATGGCAGGAGCCCAAAGCATGAACTGCACCGTGCAATGATCGGACCAAAGGACCGGATTGATCCTAAGATCACTAATCTCAAGTCCCAGTGAGAACACCAGGTCCAACATGTGGCCATCCTGATGAGTCGGTGCAGAAACAGCCTGCATCAGACCTAAGGAGGACATAATCTGAGAGAACTCATGGTTGTGTCTATGATTCATGTCGTCGACCCAAACATTGAAATCCCCCAGAAAAACACATCTAGGGGATTCCAATGTTCCGCCGGCAATGAAATCTGCGATCTCCTGCAGGAAATCTCCCATCGGCCCAGAAGGGCGATAAATGAGAAAAATCCTGCAGCCCACATCAGGTCCTCCGCGGATGGCCACACATTCAAAGGAACCCAGAGTTCTCACTGGGTGCACGGTGAAGGTCAGGCTGGATCTAAAGCAGATAGCTACACCACCACCCCTGCATTCCGCTCTGGGGCAGTGCATTACAGTATACCCAGGAGGGACTGTAGCCTCAAAAAATCGGGCCTGCATCATCTCCCACCCATGTTTCTGTAATACAAGCCAGATCAACTGAAGAAATCAAGGCAACAATAATTGCTGTCTTATTTCTGATCGATCTGGCATTACAAAGCACTGCCATCAGGGGATTTGGGGGTGATGCAGCCCCATAAGTTACCTGGCCACTCGATCTGGTGGACTCCCTGGGGATGGGCACCAACCACGTCTGGCCTCTCCCATGTGCCCATCGCAACCCAGGGCATCTTCTGAACCTGACAACCTCAATCCTCCCTCCACCCATATATGGGTTGTTCGAAAATGCACGACCAGCGCCATCTCTTTCAATCCCAACCTCCCAACAGCGCCTGATAGTAATAGCTGAAACTGGGAGGGGGATAAAAGGGTGCAGGTCGTGCAACATCAAACTATCATAAGTAATTCTAACCCCCTTTTGTCCTGCCATATAGCCCGTATGCATCTAAAGCATAAATAATTATTAATTATCGAAGTTTAAGCAACAAACTACTTAACCTAAAAATATCCAGCCTAGCCTATTCTGTCATCAACAAATGTTACTAATATCTAAAAACATAACAGAACTACTAACAATACTGCCCTCAATTAGCTAATTCTCAGCCTCAATAATAATATACAGCAATAGACTGTTTAGCTATAATGTTACTTTTACAAGGCTACAATGAAACAGAATGCATAACCTTCTCTTCTGTGTTAACTAAACAATTTTCAATACCGAGTGGTGCTCGTGCCACTCACAATGCTTTCCTTACTTGACGGTACTAACAATTAAATAGAAAATCCTGCCCATGACACACAGGTCCTAGCTCCCCAAGTCACTTCTGGCAGCTTGTAAAATCACAGACCTGCTGCACAGCCTCTCCGCTGTGCAGGTCGTAAATCAAAAGTGATCAGACGAACGTCCAGAGCAGGGAACATCCAATCAAGCACCTCCGGTCATCCCAGCTGCTAACGAGTGGCGACACAGTTTGGCAAGTTTAGCGCACACTCAAACAAGACGGTTGCAAGTGGCGCGGCAATTTAAATAGAGAAAATCCCCGCCCAGGACACACATGTCCTAGCTCCCCCCAAGTCACTTCTGGCAGCTTGTAAAATCACAGACCTGCTGCACAGCCTCTCACGCTGTGCAGGTTGTAAATCCAAAAGCGATCGGACGGACGTCCAGAGCAGGGAGCATCCAATCAAGCACCTCCGGTCATCCCAGCCGCTAACGAGCGGCAACACAGTTAGGCAAGTTTAGTGCTGGCACCTTCCCCCTGCCTTGAGACTTGCCACAATGCTAGGCACCTGGTTCATGTACACCAAACACTACCTCCACATCCCATACCTCGCACAGAAGTCCCTCTCATGTGGTGTCCTAATGTTCCTCCATTTTCAGAGGCCTCCTACCACCAGAACCCCCCAACTTCCATAAATCCTCTCCAACTGTCTACCAAACCACATCACATCCTTCGCCACATTCATCACCCTCTGATATTGAGGACACCCTCGTAGTCTTCACAATATCTTCATCCAAACGTTCCTCCCACGTGTATTGCAGCCCACTACTATACACCTATTGGCCCCCATGGCACCTGGTGCACTATGAACAAGCCCCTTGTGTACTGTCCCCATCTGCACCCACTAGAACAACCACACCATCTATCATGGCAATCCCTAACATGCTCCAAATGCCTATTCAAGTGATGTTAGAACCCTCATAATACCCACAGTGATTACACATACCACCTACCTCCCTCTAATTCCTGACATGTCCAAATGTACATACTCATCCTATATAGTCTACCTCACTACAGTGTTACAGATTCCTGCCTCCCAGCCTCTTCACCTTACAAAGTGGCCCACTCCACCCTCCGAACTTTCACCACCTGAGACCTTCTGCACCATGCAGACTAGTTATAATATAATTCATATGCACTACAATTGTGCCTACCAACTAAAGTTTATTACAGGGGTACATAGAGAACTGCGTTCTGTGTGCTTCAGCAGTGGTACACAGAAGTGTGGCAGTCCAGACATGGCAGTTTGTACTGGTGGTAATAACAGTTCACATCAGAGTACCACAGTATACCATGTTGTACCAGCACCATCAGCCTCTACTGTTGGTATGGAAGACTGTCATGCTCAGCGCAATACTAAACACAAACTTAGCAGTATATTGTAGTAACCTGCTGACCACAAAAAACAAAAACAAAAACAACAAAAAAAGATTATATAATTGGCGGCATCACATCAACTGAGTGTTGCCATAGCATGAAATAACTTACAGGATTTCCTGAATACAGCATGACATATACACAGAGTCAACCTACATGCACTAACTGTGCTGACATGTGGACTGCAGTACATGGGATTATTATACCTCGTCACAGAGTTGTCTGAACCTGATCAATGTGGAGACAGAACAGTACAGCATGACATCCACATGGAGTTTGATGTATAACAGCATGTCAACCTGCATGCACTAACTGTGCTCACAAGCGGACTGCAGTACATGGGATTATTATACCTCGTCACACAGTTGTCTGAACCTGATCAATGTGGAGACAGAACAGTACAGCATGACATCCACATGGAGTTTGATGTATAACAGCATGTCAACCTGCATGCACTAACTGTGCTCACAAGTGGACTGCAGTACATGGGATTATTATACCTCGTCACACAGTTGTCTGAACCTGATCAATGTGGAGACAGAACAGTAAAGTAAAACATCAAGAACTATCAAAATAAACACAGATTTTCAGTTGCATTACTTTGAAGCATAGTAATACACAAATGAGTGTCAAACTACAATCATATGCTGTTGCACATACAGTACTGTACAAGCACAACAATCTATAACACAACAATAGCGCAATGCTATAAAGGCATTCCTGTCTACAGTCACTTAAGGGCAATGACAGCTCATTCAGGTTGTCAGTCAGAATTACAGAAATCAGTAAATCAAGGGAAAACTGCAGTACCTCACTTTTGTGCTGCACAACAAAACAAGAGGAACTCCCCACAGGCTGCTCACAAAGCAGTGGGATCAGTGACAACATTCTCACATACAGTAACACCATCAAGTGACTCCTGAAACAAATACTACCAATGCAAATCAGCAAAACAATACATCAATGTACACCGTGGCAGCCTTGTGAACTGCTAGTATCAAAACTGGCAAGTTCTGAATGCTCTACTGCGATGGTACTCCACAGTGTCACAGAGAAGAAACAAGGTTCAAGAGCAGAAAGCAATCTAGTGTCACCAATCACAACAAAAACATTATTAAATGATATAAATCCAGCTTACTGGCATTCCAGAGATAACTGAATGATGGAAACAGTAGAATACACTGTATCAAAAAGCACAGTCCCATCGAAAGTAAACCGTGACTGCTATCTGTTAAATTTACCACCACACTAATAGCGCTATGTGCGGGAGCCAATGAGAGCACCAATCCCCCAACCTGGCGTCACAGCACTCAGCGCTCAGGTATGAGCAATTTCCACTGCAGCAGGAATGCAGTAGGAAGGGAAGGATCATAGAGAAACATTGGTTTTGTCAACCCTAAAGGAAAAAAGTAGCTCACTCTCCCCCCCAGCTGTTGGAGGTCTGACACTGAGCAAGGAAGAAGGAGGCTACTGAAGAATATAGGCAGTTGCTTTCCCAGAACAGGAAGGGCGAGAGTTGTAAGGAGAGAAGAGAGTAAGCATACAGAGAAACAGGAAAGGGGACACAAAATAAGACATGATAGGAGTGGTGCAGTGCAATGGCTGTAGGGTGGCAGTGTTCTAGGAGACATTCTGGAGGCTGCGATGCTGCCCTATTTTCAGGCACCTCTCTGATCTGATGGAGGAGGTTGCCCATCTCCAGGCTGACCTGGCTAGGATTCGTGAAACCTCTTATCCCACCCAGGGACCACCAGGGCCAATGCCACTACCTCAGAGGTTGCCAAGAAAGAGAAGTGGCTGGACCAGGGTGGACTCAGGGAGGAGAGGGTGGTGGAACAGAGTTGCATCCCTCCAGTTGTACCTCTCCACAATTCCTTCGCTCTTCTGGTGGATAGTGGTTCCTCTATGGAGGCACCTGCAGGGGAGACCAAGGAGGATGCTGGGAACCTCCACAAAGGAGACCCACAGGAGGGTGGCATGGGACCCCACAGGGGAAGGAAACAACTCCTGGTGGGGGACTCAATCATTAGGGGGGTAGAAATGGGAGAGTAACGGGAGAGGGAGGTAAGGTGCCTGCCTGGTGCCATGGCTTGGAGGGACAGGAATCGAATCCTCAGGATCATGGGAGCAGCTGCATGAGGGAGGGAGCTGGATGTCATTGTCCACCTAGGGATGAATGACCTGGCTAGGAATGGGATCAGAGCAGTGCAAGAGGAGTTTGTAGAGTTGGGGAGGGTCCTCAGACAAGTAGCGCATACGGTAACCTTCTCAGAGATGCTGCCTGTCTATGGCAAGGGTGATGCTAGGGTACTCCTCACCAGGGAATTCAATGAATGGTTGAAAAACTGGTGTGGAGCTCAGGGTTTTGGCTTCACTGGGGACTGGGGAGCCACCTGGAGGGATCCAGACCTATAGTGGTGCGATGGTCTGCATCTGTCCGGGGGGGCCAGGATCCTAGGTGAGAGGTTTAAATGCTTCATTGGCAAGCATTTAAACTAGCCAAGGGGGGAGGCACTGAAAAGGAGCAGGGAAATCCCAGCCTCCCCACACAAAACACTGTAATTAGTGAGGTAAACACCAAGGTAGAGAAGTCATTAGGGAGCAGGACAGAGGTAAATGTAAAAAAATGCAAAGGCAGTAAGGACAGGAATGGGGCTAACAGGGGTAAGGCCATCAAAAAGTGGAGGGTGATGAGTACTAATGCCCGTAGTCTGTGTAACTAGCTCCCTGAACTAGTGGCCTTGATGGAAGAGGGTTGCCTGGATATTGTGGCAGTCACAGAAACATGGCACACAGAAAACCATGACTGGGATGTCAACATACCAGGATATAAAATCTACAGGAGGGACAGGGAGGGTAAAAGAGGAGGAGGAGTAGCTCTCTATGTAAAGGAAGGGATCAAAGCAACAGAACAAAAGAGTAAACAGGGAGCAGATGAGGCACTCTGGGTCACCCTGGAGACAGGAAATGGCACCACAATCCGCATGGGGGTTGTATACAGACCCCCATCTCAGAGGGAGGGAATGGACAAGGAAATGGTAGAAGGCATCCTTAGAAAGGCAGAAAAAGGGGAGATATTGCTGATGGGGGACCTGAATATGCCAGATGTTAACTGGAGCACCTTTGCTGCAGGCACATCCAAGAGCAGGGTCATTCTTGATGCCCTACAAGGGGAATGCCTCAGACAGCTAGTATTGGAACCCACTCAGAAGGGAGCAATCTTAGACCTGGTACTCTCAAATGGGGACAGAGAAAGAATCTCAGATTTAGAAGTGGGTAGCCATCTGGGAACAAGCGACCACCAAACAGTGTGGGTCACGATAAACACAGCCATACAATCAAGCTATACAAAAGCAAGAGTATTGAACTTTAGGAGGGCTGACTTTGAGAAAATGAGAGAGTGTCTCAGAAAAGCACTAGCAAACAGGCAAGAAGGAGGGGTGGAGGAACAATGGGGAGTAATCAAAACAGCCATCACAGAGGCAACAAGCCTTTATGTAAAGCAAATCAACAAAACACAATGAAGGAAAAAAATGCTATGGTTCTCAAAAGAGGTGGCAGGGAAGGTTAAGGAGAAAAAGATAGCATTCAGGAAATAAGGAAACACAGAAGGAGCAGGACAGAGAACTGTATCAGTTAAAGCAGAAAGAGGCTGGGAAGGCAGTCAGAATAGCAAAGGCCCAAACTGAGGAAAGGATAGCCAACTGTGTTGAGAAGGGGGATAAGACCTTTTATAGGTACATTAGGGAGCGAAGAAAGACCAAAGAAGGGATACTGAGGCTTAATAAAGGGGAAGGAATGTGAGTAGAGGGTGACAGTGAAAAAGCAGGGATACTGAACGAATATTTCTGCTCAGTATTCACAAAGGAAGAGGAGGTGAAGGTACCTAAACCAAACAAGAGAAACACTCTGAAGATGGGGGTCGATACCAGTCCAGTTACAGAAGAAAGGGTTATGAAAGAACTATTAAAATTGAAGGTGGACAAAGCAATGGGGCCTGCTGGGATTCACCCTAGAATTCTAAAAGAACTAAGGGTAGAACTAGTGACACCACTGACTACTTTCTTTAACAAATCATGGGAGGATGGGGTGGTACCTGAGGACTGGAGGAGGGTGGATGCGATTCCTCTTCACAAAAGTGGGAGCAGGACAGAGGCAGGAAACTACAGACCAGTTAGTTTGACCTCAGTGGTAGGGAAAATGATGGAATCACTTCTGAAGGAAAGAATTGTTGAGTACCTTGAGGCCAGTGGGGCACAGGACCTAGGCAGCATGGATTCACAGCGGGAAGGTCATGTCAGATTAATCTAATAGATTTCTTTGACTGGGTGACCAAAGTAGTAGACCAGGGAGGGGCTGTGGACATGGCCTACCTAGATTTTAGCAAGGCATTTGATACAGTCCCACACAAAAGATTAATACACAAGTTAACCAGCCTTGGAGTGGGTCCCAAGGTGGTAGTCTGGATAAAAAATTGGCTAGACAACAGGACGCAAAGGGTAGTAGTAAATGGAGTCCACAGTGAAGAAAGGAGGGTTACTGGTGGGGTACCGCAGGGTTCAGTACTGAGACCGGTCCTTTTTAATGTCTTTATTAGTGACATTGCAGAGGAACTGGAAGGAAAAGTATGTCTCTTTGCAAACGACACAAAGATCTGCAACAGGGTTGATACAAAGATGGAGTGGAAAGGATGAAAAGGGATTTGGCAAGGTTGGAGGAATGGTCAAATGTATGGCAGCTCAGATTCAATGCAAAGAAGTGCAAGGTAATGCACCTGGGAAACAAAAACCCAGGGAAGAGTACACAATGGGGGGTGAGATACTGACAACAGTAAAAATGGAAAGGGACCTGGGGGTAATTATATCAGATGACCTAAAGGTGGGCAAGCAATGTGAGAAGGCAGTAAGGAAGGCTGGGGGATACTGGAATGCATAGGGAGAGGCATCAATAGTAGAAAACAGGAAGTTGTTATACCTCTGTACAGACAGTTGGTGAGACCCCACCTGGAGTACTGTGTGCAGTTCTGGAGACCCCATCTCTGCAAAGACATAGACAGAGTGGAGGCTGTCCTGAGGAGGGCAACCAAAATGGTGCAGGGTCTGCACCAGAAGACATATGAAGAAAGACTAAAGGAGCTTAATATATACCCTTGAAGAAAGAAGGAGAGAGGACATGATAGAAACTTTCAAGTACCTCAAGGAATCAACAAAGTCCAAGAGGTAGCATCTTTCAGGAAAAGAGATGTGCAAGAACAAGGGGGCACAATTTGAAGATGGGGGGGACGGCTCAGAGGTAATGTGAGGAAGTATTTTTTCATGGAGAGGGTTGTGGATGCATGGAACAGCCTTCCTGAGGAGGTCGTGGAGTCAAGAACAGTGGAGGAATTCAAGAATGCATGGACACACATAAGGCAGTCCTAGTGGGGGGTAGGAGGAAGTAAACTGTTGGTTAACTAGGATCTGCAGCTTATCTGTTAAGTAGGAAAATGGTCAGACCAGGTGGGCCAAGTGGTCCTTATCTGCCATCAAATTCTATGTTTCTATGTTTCTAATGCACATCAAGCGATTGCAGGAGAAAAAGGTAAAATTTATGTATTTAGCATATCGACTGGGTAAAAAGCAAAGCTCAGACCAGTTTAAAAAATAATAAGCAATCGACTGTGAGCAGCTAGCATGTGAGATGGTAGTGGCTCTTTAAAGTTACATGCTAGCACATCCAGCTTTGACTTGTCACTGTCAGAAGTACTTTTATTTCTATTTAAAATATAATGGCTGCAAGATACACCGAGTCAAACAAAGCTTATTTCCGTGGGTGTCCTGGAGATTGAAAAGATGCAGTGCCAGTTCTTTAAAACCAGCTGGTGCTTTAAAAAAATGGAGGTGATAAATCCTTACACTCAAAGTCAATTCAGATTAGATATCACATCTCTTGTAGTTTACAGTTTCTCTATATTTATCCTCTTTTTAATTGCTAGAGTTGCATGGTGTAGGACACATTTCAGAGTCGGACAGGAAATGGACATCAGACTGACACCAGCTATGGACAGGAGCACACAGGGAGGTGCAGGGGGAACTGCAGATATCTATACTTGTTCTTCTAGTCCAACGGCTTCCAGGTGCTGAAGAATTGAACCTATTCACTTTTCAGTGTGGTTTTGAATATTAATTATCAGGAGGTGGTGTGCTGGAGACTGAAACACAGGATCATGAAGTTGGAGGTAATTACTGATTGCAAGGATTGTGTGTCAGAGTGTGTTTACAAAGGCAAGGCAGAAACCGGACAACATGGGATCAGTTTGCAATGCTTTTCAAATCACAAAATTGCATGTGTGCAGAAACAGACAGTGTTACTGCAAGGGTTGCTGACAAACTGATTTCTTTATTTTATTTTCACCTTCTCTGCCCGGTGTATTCTGGCTGCATTTGTCATTACCTTCACTCTGCTGGTAACCTAGAGAGCAAACGGGAGCTGCAGAGAGACCTTGTTTTCCTTGGACATGGCATTGTTGTCCTGAATCTGCAGGAACGCTAATGATTCTGAATAGTGCAGTTTTAAATTGTCAGGAGGTGGTGTTGGAGACTGACTGAGGAATGGATTAAATAGTTGGAGATGTTAAAAAAATGCATTAACTTGCACCAAACAAAGGAAAAGCAAACACTGCAGGTAGGGTTAGTTTAATGTTGCAAATCACATTCATTTGTAGACACAAGTAGGCAGTGTTATCTCTACATTTTTTTGTTCTTTGCCAGACTGTTTTATTTATTTTTTAATTTTGTTTACTTTCATTGGGTTCAGAATTCTGGCTGTATTTGCTATAGCCCTCACTAGCCTCCACCTGCAAGAGGTAACCTTTACTTCTTCGTAGACTTGGCCCTCCCAGCGTGTCTAGTGGTATAACTGGTGTTACAGTCACCTGGGAGGGGTCCTACATCAAGAAACAAAGTCCACTCAGTTGACCTCCCAAGCACTGGGCTGACCTCCAAGCATCCACTAACACATGGCTAGGCTGCTGATTCAAGGGGGTTAGCATAACTTGGAAAAAAACAAATGGAATGTCCAGACAGGAATTAGTTTTAAAAATAGATAGAATATTTTATTTGTTTGAACTCAAATTATTTATTTATTTCGGTTTTGTTGACCGGGTAAGTGCACTAGACAAATTCTGCCTATTTTCAGGCACGACCCAGGGGAGGGGGATACAGATAAATGTCAACTGACCTTGAACCAGATTGAGCTGTTGGTATTTTTAGTGAATGGGGGGAATTTGGCCAGGGCACAGGGAACTTCCCCCACTCTTTTTGAGACGTGCCATGGGATCTGTAATATCCACCTGAACTACCACCAGAACAGGCAGATGGGACCTCAGTTTAACATTACATCCAAAAGACAGCACCTGAGGAGTGCAGCACCCCCCCCCATACTGCACTACAGTGTCAGGAGTTGGGATTTTATCCAAGTGCCTGATGTGGGGATATAACCCACAGTCTTCTGATCTTCTGGCCTTAGAGGTGAGCGTGCTACCTGCTAAGCCACTAACACTGCCATGTTGTTATCCTTTTTCCCAGCTGGCACAGTTCATTTGTCAGTTACTGTAAGGTGATATTTTACTGATGCTTCTGGGCAGTAGCGTAGCAAATTCCCAGAGGGCCTGGGTGCAAGGTGATGTTACAGGGCGCCTCCTCAGTTTTGAATAAACATCAAAATTATGATTTGGGCCCCTCAAACCTTGTGGGCCCGGGTGCCACTGCACCCCCTGCACCTTTGTAGCTATGCCCTCGCTTCTGGGTTGGAAACAACCCTGATGGGGTACTTTTTTGACATGTTTCTGGCCTTCAGATGAAGCACATTTACTACCGGGGTTCCCCACTCCTGAACCTGAGTGAGAACCTAAACAGACTTTTGGTAGTCCATTTTCTGAGACACTAGCTACTGGGCTAATTCACAGTCTCTCAGCTGGCAACATTTTGGTGCCAATTGATCCTGTGAAGAATTCTTAGGGATCCACTCTGACCTTCACAGAACACATCCTTTCCTGATCCTCTTTTATACTTGTCTGTGTTATTTTACAGTCACAGGCTCCAAGGCCATCTGGGCATAACTGAGGTGCTTACTGAGCACAACACGTCTTCATTACGGGCAGCTCACAGCACACATTTTCTGAGGCCCCACTCCACTGCACACTGGATTTGGCATCCTGTCCTGTCTGGGACAATCCCTCTTCTTGAAGAGCGTGGGCACTGCTGAGTGTCACCCAAATCTATACATCAAATAAGGATTAAATATTACCTTAGATCTTTGGTCCACAGCACTGTCTGTTGTACTTTTCCTGACACACAGATCTCTAAACTATTTGTCAAAATGTTTTTTTCCCCTTCTGGAGAGGTGCACCCCCCCTTTCAAGGTCCTTGTATGATGGCAGCCACCATAAATGAGAACTTTTTTTTCATGATACCAGCTTCTATAGAGAAACTTACAGACAATGGGAGCTGGCACAATGTGCCAGGTGCTAGCCTTCCACACTCTGACCCAACAGAATTTCAGCATTCCAGCAGAGAATGCTGACTTTTCCCTTTTGGAATGCCAGGGCAGACCAGCTGACCCAGTACTTGAAGGGCATAGAAAGTAACATCACCCTAGATGTCAAGAGACTCTTTTAAAGGGATATTCATGTAACTCCTGGGGGGGTTACACTCACCCACCCATAAATGCTCAATATCCTCAGTGAGTGACCACTGAGACATTGAAGATCAACCTTCTGCTCAGAGGCCCAGCCAGCAGAGGGTTGCAATCTCCCACCAGCCAGCCCCAAAGGGGTAATGTGGCAGTCAGTATGACAGTAATCAGTCAAACTAAAATAAAAAGAAAATGGAAGGTCCCTAAACCATAGGTCCTGGCTCACCATCTTGATTCCTCTTATAGCTCAACCCCCAACTCCCATGGGGTGCTATACCCAGGACACCCAGAGTGGCACATCAGGCCTAAACTGAAAACAGGGCAACATAACCAAACCATACAACCGAACTGGGGCAACTAGCTTAACATCTTGTCTGCAAGTACCTTGTACCCCACTAGATATGGAAATGTACCCCACCAAACATGCAATTACATTTCTTCCAAACCATACAGTCAGTGCTCCACTATCAAATAATCATGCAGTGGCAGTAGGAAAATGTGATCAGTGAAACCTTGCACTATTACTTCTGTACTCGAACTGTTATCCTAAGACATGCAGTGAAACCTTGCACTGCTACTGCTATACTGTAGTAAGGATAACACATGCAGTGCAGTACTACTGCTATACTACAGTAATCTTAACACATGCAGTGAAACCTTGCACTGCTACTTCCGTACTTGAACTGTTATCCTAACACATGCAGTGAAACCTTTTTTTGGCGGCAGCTGGGTTTCACATTTTACAGGTATTGCACCCCCTCAACATGCAACCCACTGGAGTTCAGAATCCTTTATTGGGGGGTGTGGGGGCACAGCCCTCTCCATTAAAAAATAGAACCCTAGATATTGGGTGCCCTATTGCCAGTTGCCGCAAGTATGCATCGCCAGAGTTCATTTTTTGGCGATGTTCACTTGCTGTAATGGTGACCACTATTCTGCAATCACCGTTTTCACATAGAACTGAAAGGATTCTAGGACTTGAGATGAAACTGACATGTTTAAGGAACATTGCACTAGAAGGAGCAGACAATAGTCAATTAGGTACACCGTATAGAGAACAGAATAATAAAAGAGACAGAGAAATTAGTGAAATGGACAGTGCCTGGGAAATACAGGGGAAAAGTAAGAAACATAAAAAAGGTAGGAGGGCTAAGAAATTTGAACTCCCCCTAACTAACACCTTTATACCCCTCTTGGCTCTATCAGAGAGCATGATTAATGAAAATAATACATATGATAAAATGGTTCAGGAACCGTGCTTCCTTACATCCTTTCTAAATCTCCCTCCCATCAATTTTAGGCTGTGCCCCCTAGTGATACTACTGCCACTTATTTTAAAGTGACCCTCTCTTTTCTTTCTGTTAATTTCCTTCATGTACTTGAAGGTCTCTATCATATCACTCCTCTGCATCCTCTTTGTCAGGGAGTACATCTCCAGGACTCCCAGGCTCTCCTCATAGGACCTATCCTGTAACCTTTTGATCATCTTGGTTGCTCTCGACAGGACCCACTCCAGCATGCTGATGTCCTTCTAAAGGTAAGGATGCCAGTCTCTCACCCCATGTTCTAAATGTGGCCTTACCAATGACCTGTATAATGGAAAAATAACCTCAATCCACCTACTACTGAATCCCCTTGCAATACAGCTTAGCATCCTGATAACCTTCACCACCACCTTTTTACACTGTGAGGTGCATTTCAGGTCACTCATAGTCAATACCTCTGGATCCTTTTCCTCCTCTGAAGCAGTTACCTGTGCCACTCCTATGCAATACACTGTCCTAGGTTTCTTGCTCCCTGTGTGCATCACTTTGCACTTTCTGGCATTGCAACCAAGTTCCACATTCCTGACCATCTCTGTAGTCTGGCAAGGTCATCCTTCAGGTCCTGTATCCCCACCTTGGTGTTCAGTCTCCCACAGAGTTTGCTGTTGCCTGCAGACAGGTACATTTTGCCTTTAATGCCTTCCCTGATGTCACTTTTGAAGACATTAAACAACACAGGCCCCAGCACCAATCCCTGCAGAACCCTGCTGGTGACCTCCTTGGTGCTGGCGAAATCACCCCAACCACTACTCTCTGAGTTCTACCACTCAAACAGTTTTAAACCCATCTTACCATACTCTCCCCACCCCACATGCACATCCACATACAGTGAAACCTTGCACTATTACTGCTGTATATTACTTCTGTATGCAAACAGTTATCCTAACACATGTCATGAAACCTTGCACTATTACTTATGTACTCTGTTATCCTAACACATGCAGCAAAACCTTGTGCTACCATGCCTTTACACCAACAGCTATCCTAACGCATGCATTGAAACCTTGTGCTACTACTTCTGTACTCTAACAGTTATCCTAATGCAACCCTTACCCTGGCCAGTTGGCATCTTGCAACTAGGACCCCCCAACTGGTACACAGACAAGGCAACAAATAACAAACTGGCATAACATAATTATCACCCCTGGCATTAGGGTAAATACTTGGCTCATGCATTTAAGAGGTCATGGACTTAGAGCACAGAAAAATATTTATATTTTCTCTGAGTTCTGGGAGAGAGGTGCCAGGGTTATGTTAGGTCTCCTCTCTGAGGGGACCCCTACACATTTTTACTCGGACTCACAGATGGATTGTCCACAACCATAATATTGAGATTGTATTGTGTGGCTTTATTTCAGACAGATGTTAACATAATTTGGTGGTCGCTGAAGTTTGAAAACTGTTTCTACAGATGACACACTTGCAGTAGAGAACAAGTTGCTTCCTCACAGAGTGAACATTATCCTACATTCCACACATGAACATTTCTACTGAACGAACTGCCCATCCCTTTTGCTAGGGATCTCTGGACTTCCTGACGTAGTGTCCGTATTGTGGGGGTTGCCACACACTTTAATTTAAAACATCCTCCTGACAAGATGGGCTAAGTTAACACCTGCAGGGAAAATGGTGCCTGTCAGGTAGCCAGTTAGCCCTGGCTGAAACTCAAAGTGAGGGTCTGCTGCCCTGGCCCCAGTCAGCCTCTGTCATTCCTTCCAGGACACATTGGATCCTTCAATCCCTCCTGGATTGCTAATGGCCTCTACAACCTTTAACACATTTAAAATCAGCACACATCTGTGGTGAACTGGGTCTACAGTGAATTTAATCTAGCCTTAGCAAGGGCATATACATCTCCTGATGACTCCCAAAATCTTGCAAATGCTACTCAGTTTGCAGAGTAAATAATAATAATACAGATTCTTATATCTTCGGTGTTAGCCAAGAAACATTGTACACAAGAAGGAGTGCTAATAAATGTTTATTATACTACTTACGCCAAGCATGTGACAGAGAAAATCACAAGGGAGATGAGTTTCTCACCACTCTCCTAAAGAATGTACACAATCTCCAGAATTTCTAAGATCTCTCACTCTTTGAGTGGAGCTAGGCTACACAAAGTTATATACAACAGATAAAAGTATAACAACAAAGACTACCTCATAGTTATGGATATGAGAAACATTATGTATTGATCTTATACTATATACAAGATTGTATAAGACATTCTACATTGGATAATTACTTAGGAGACAGAATTACTAATGAGTGTAATGTGAGACAAAGGAATATGCTTTGGTTAGCATGAAGCTATATATATCTGTATATAAATAAATATATATGGCTAGATATTCAAAGGGATTGTGCCTGGCACAACCAAGCTGCACTGGTGCAACCCCTGCAATATGCCCCAGTATGATGATATTCAAATGGGGGACTTGCACAGCGCAAGCCCCGATGTACCAGGGCGCATTGGTAATGTATGCCGTGCATCTGAAGGGGGTGTGCCCATGCATATATGGCACATCTCGATATTCAGTCCCGGATGTGTGGTGCATCTGCGGGCATAACCTCTAGATGCGCCGCATACCAGGGCACTAAGTTGAGCCAGAAAAATCAGACTCAAATGACAGCCACCCACAGGTGGGCTGCTGTATTGCAGGGTGCAACACAGCAACCACCAGCCGTGGGTGGCCACCCGCCCACACAGAACACCGACCACAAGCACCCATCTGGTCCCTGGTAGTCCAGTGGTACCCCCTCCCTCCCGTAGCCGTAATCGCCGGGTGAAATAAAAGTAAGAAAGCCCTGGTGATCTAGTGGCACCCGCCTCCCCTCCCAAAGTTCTGATTGCTGTATAAGTAAACACTTCCCCTTCCCTGGTTGTCCAGTGCCTCCCCTACCCAACAAACCGATTGTCGGTGCTCCATACTGAAACATATTCCTGATGGTCCAGTGACAGCCTCCACCCGCACAGGACCCCTACCCAACCAGCTCCCCCCATCATTGGCGGCAGCTGCAATCTGCCCACATACTGCTCAGCAGCCCACCAAATGACAGCTTACAGTATGTGCTGTAAGCCCATTGGTCCACAACTGTGGACCAATGGGCTTACAAAGCATACTGTAAACTGTCATTTGTGACAGCTGAGTGGTATGCAGATGGGTTGCAGGTGCCCACTGATGATGGGGGGAGCTGGGTGGGCAGGGGTCCTGTGCAGGTGGGGGCTGTCACTGGACCATCAGGGATATGTTTCAGTATGAAGCACCGACGATTTTTGCATCGGATGCGGTGACCGCTAGACTACCAGGAAAGGGGACCTGTTTACTCAAATGGCAATCAGAGCTTCAGGAGGGGTAGGGATATGACTAGATCACCAGGGCTTTCCTACTTTTATTACACCGGTGATCGTGGCTACAGGAGGGAGCGGGGTTACTACTAGACTACCAGGGCATTTGAATTCACTTCATAATACCCTCGATTGGGCTCACGGGAGGGAGGGGAGGTTACCATTAGACTAATAGGGCATTTCCCTTAGTTAATAGTACCCGCGATCATGGCTACATGGCAGGGGGGTTGCCCCAGGACTCCCTCTGTCCCTACCACATGCTGTGCAGGCACCAGGTGCAATTCGCTGGGCTGCCCTGCTCAGCTCATGCAAATGGCCCCATTTGCACCTTGCATACATTATGGCCCTATTTGCATGCCCAGGTCTGAATATCTCGGAAATGTGCCCAGTGCAACTACAGTTGCGCTGGAGCATTCCCAGTCCTGCCTGTCAGGGGAATGTGCCGTGCACATTCTGTGCTATATTCAATGGTGATGCACCATGGTGCATCACCTTTGAATATTCCCCTGTCTGGTCCCAGCACATCTTGGTTGTGCTGTGCCTCCCCTTGAGCCATTGCCTGGTGCAGTCTGAATATCTAGCCCATAGTGTATAAAGTAATCACTGATGATCCCTCCGAGTCATCATATCAGTAATTAGGTAGATTATTTATGGAAAACAGTATATGTAAAAGTCAAACATATTGCATTATAGTGAGGTATGATAATCATACATGATATAATCCTATAAAGGATGTAAGCATTGGCATATATAAGCAGCAACACACATTCCTAGCACTCGTGCTTACATAATGTGTGCCTATATCTACATGTTAGTGCAAAATAGCAGTATCACAGTATAATAGACCAGGAGTACAGTGTAAGGTATATGTGGGATAATAGGGGGCATAACCCAGGTGCAACAGCATTATACTAGCTAATGGGAGGGGCTTAATTAATGAGTAATCATGTATGCAGACCTTATAACTGCTTTCTACTGAAGGATAAATGAAGTATCTGAACTGTAAGACTTGCAATAATACTTTAAAGTATTCTGCATCTATTTGATCCCCCACAATGTCTGTATTAGTGCAGGAACTTGCTGTATTAGCTTGGGGCAGATCAGTAGGCCATGTGATGTAACAGATAGTATAAAAGCACCTCCTGTGCTCAGTGCAGACAGATGAGCATAAAGAGTAGTACTGAATGTAAGTACAGCAAATTGAATGTGCACAAACGATAGTGGAATAACTGAAGCAAGTCTGTCCACTCTGTGGCAGTAGTAGCACTACTAGGGGAGAGTAGTGCTGAAGCTCAATGTGAGCTAGGTTATTATTATTTTTTTTTTATTCTGAGTTAATATTTTTGTTAAGAAAATAAAATGTACACAAAGACATTATGAATTTTAAAGTAACTCTGCTGTGTCGTGTGTTATCTGTTCCCACACCCTTCCAAAATCAGCTAAACAGGAGTGTCAGAGGTTCAGCCACCACCTCTTTTACTTTCTTTAGGACCCTGGGAAGCACCCCATCTGGCCCCATCACTTTATCGACTCTTATTCCTTCCAGTTCCTTTTGGACCCTTTCTCGTGTAAATGGACTTGTGTCAATTTCTGCATCATTCCATCCCCTTGTACTCCCTTCAGGCCCATTACCTTCCTTTTCCTGGGTAAAGACTGAGAAGAAATACCTGTTCAGTATGTCAGCTTTACTGTTATCCTCCACACAGCCCCTGTCCTCCCCCTTCAGTCTCAGTATTCCTCCCTTTGCCCTTCTTTTTTCACTTATGTACTTGTAAACGTTTTTGTCCACTCTACCCACTGATTTGTGATACGCTCTTCTGTCTGAGCTTTGGCTTCCTTCCTTGACATCCCAGTCTGCTTTTGCTTCTCCTGGTACTTCTTCCTATCCCCTTCTGCCTGTGCCTTTTTGTATTGCTGGAATGCAATCTTTTTGACTTTCACTTTCTCCGCTACCTCCTTGAAAAATCATAATGGCTTCCTCTTCCTGACCTGCTTAATGCATAATTTTGTTGATCTTGTAATCTCTGTTTTAATACTGCCCACTGTTCCTCAACCCCTGATTCCCTCCCCATTCCCATTTGTGCCTCTTTCAAGCATCTTCCTATTTTCCCCAAAGTCTGCCTTCCTAAAATCCAGGATACGTGTTTTTGTGCGGCTTGGTTCTGTTCCTCCTGTGATTTTCAGACTACAGTGACTGGTGGTCACTGTTTTCCCAACTGTTTCCCTCATCACACTGTCCCTGCTTGTGAGCACAAGGTTCAGTATTGCCTTCTGCTGAGATGATTCCATGGCCAGTTGCTTGAGGAAGGCACCTTGAAGGGAGTCCAGGATAAATCTGCTCCTGGATGATGCTGCTGCTGGGAGGCTGCAGTCCACGTCTGGAATATTGAGATCTCCAACCAGCACCACCTCACCCTTGTCTGCCATCCTTTGGATGGCTAGCATCAGCTCCCTATCTGTTTCTTCCTTCTGGGCTGGTGGTCTATAGATGACCCCTGTGTGGATGGCTGGCCCCATTTTTCTTTACAGCTTAACCCACAGAATCTCTCCCCCATTTTGTTCCTCCTGGATCTCTGTGGCCTTTATGCCATCTTTCACATAAAATGTCACTCCTCCTCCCTTCCTACCTGCCCTGTCCATTCTGAATATGTTGTAGCCAGGTGTGGCCATCTCCCAGTGATGGTTATCATTATACTAGGTCTCTGTGATGGCCATAATGTCCAGGTCCAACTGCACCATGGCGGCCTCCAAATCCTCCATCTTGTTGCCAAAGCTTCTGGCATTGGCACACATGGCTTTCCATGATGTGAACTCCCTGGACTGTTTAGCTGTTCTACTCCAGCCCCCTCCTTGGTTGTCCTTTTTCCCTGGTTCTTCCTGCTGTCTGCCCTTCTGTTGAATTTTACCCCCTTTCTGCCTATCCCCCTGGTTGCTTATCTCAATCATTTGCTTAGACAACATTTGAGAAGATCGTATGAGGCTTCCTTAGATCACCTGCAAAAGCTTGCCTAGATCAACTCCGGGAGACTGCGCATAACTTGACACTATATACTTTAAATACAGCATTTTAACTTTCAAGTTAACTTTTAACTATTAATATAATTAAAGATTTAAATGTTAATGGTGTCATTAATTGGATTACTAAATTTCTGGATCAAACTGGATAACTGGATTACTGCAGAATGGAATGAACATCAATGATGGTAAATTACAATTTATTGTTTGCTATACATGCCAGGATAATGTGAATACAGGCAGTTGTAATGTCAGAATTTTGGTATGTCAGTATTTTACATGTCGGGATTTAGTACCTAATCCCTGTTTTCCAATAGGTGTGGTTCACTGCTTTCTAGGTGAAGTTTCTGAAACTTGGGGAAAAGGGGCAGTGCTTGGTTTCCACACTGTATGCATTTAGCCCTGGTGAATGGTAAGGGACTGCAAGAATTGGGGACTAAAGCCTTTTGTTTATCTACAGTGACAGGTACAGTGTGTGGTTGGTGAACAGTAAGAGACTGGCACCACTGGAGATTGAAGCCCTCTATAAATCCACAGGGGCAGATGCAGCATACAGCAGACAGTCCAGGGTTTCTGCACTGTGATAAATATGGTGCTGATGAAAGGAGGCAGACTGTCAGCACTAGAGGCTGAAACCCTCTGTTTATCCATATGAGTAGATACACCATGGGCAGGGACAGTGCAGGGTTCTCACACTGATGATTTCAGTGCTGGCAAAAGTTAACTGATGGGCAAAACTGGGGACCACTCTGCTGTCTTCATGTCCACAGTCTGTATTGACAGGTCATTTTAGAAGGCCACCACCTTCTGGGACAAAATATTTTTCCTAATGTTACCCCTAAACTTGCCATCTGTGACCTTTAGAGCATGTCCGTTTGTCCTGCTGGAGAAAATATCCATATGTTAAATCCTTTCAATACCCCTGAGAATGGGAAGACTGGAATCATGTCCCATCTCAGCATGCTGTTCCAGAAGGACAGGCGAAAGGATGAGGAGCACCCACATATGCAGAAAGCACCAGGACCGCAACAATATTTTTCAAAGTCCTTTATTTAACAACAGTGCATAGTGCACCCACACATAGTGAGCATAAAAAAATGGTGGGGGAGCCTCTCTGCAACTGACATTTCTCCTGACCCCTGCCAGGCATCATCAGGTGATTCACTCTGATGATTGCTAACGAAATATTTAGCTTCAGAGAGGCTCAGTCTCACTTTATGCTCACTCTATGTGGAGTGCATTGTTAAATGAAGAACTCTGAATAATATTTTTGGGGTCCTGGTGCTTTCTGCATATGTGGGTGCTCCTCATCCTCTTGCTTGTTTCAGTTTTTTCATTGCTGAGCACCATATTACCTGTCCCACCACTCCGAATCCATTTTGCTTTGTTCCACATGGGGAGGACAGTAACAGCTACTAGTTAACATTAATGTGGATATTATTAGGTATATCCTTCCAGATATTCCTGTTTTGAAAATGCAGCTTCCCCGTAACAGTGGTATCTAAACTAAAAGCCCAGAGGCAAATTTCTTTTTATTTTTAGTACTGAACACATTGTCTTTGCTGCTGCAGTAAATGTAAACACTGGAAGAAATATGAAGAAACGGATAGAGGGAAGCTTACAAAGGATGTCAGTAGGCACTGTATGAGACTGCATAAATATGCAGAACTAAAGATTCCTACATAAATTCACTGCCACTAAGTGGCATATGGGGGGGTTATCAACACATAAAGGGGGCTTGGTTTGCATTCAGGAGTGAGAAGGTCAGTTTTCCTATGTGAGGCAGTGACCCATAGCATGTAAAAAGTTGGGGTTATTGAAAATATGATGGGCATCATTTTCTACATAGCCCATTTTCTTAAAGCAGCAGTTTTGTCATCAAAGAACAAAAAAGGTTGGTTGGAATTGATAACCATCTGATATTTTTCACAATCCCTCGGTAAAAATGAATACAGACACAATTTAACTTGCTGCAGTGTATGACCACACCAAAGATTTCAGCATCTATTCCAAGCTGGTGTTTCTCTGCTTGATATATGTGTTGCATTCTTTCGGCAGGATCTTAGTGTACAGTACTACAATAACTGTTCTTGACCTTATCCCCACTTGCATCTGAGTGCACCCTAACCCCCTTCTGCCCTGATATCATGATATTTAGTGCTTGATTAAGTAAAGCTGTATCCCAATTCCCTCCATGTGCACCAAGTGAAATCTTTTCAGTGCCCAAAAAAAGACTAGCAGTGCATTCCCTGGCCTTGAATAAATTTAATATAGGGTGGTATTATACTTTGCACATTATTGTGTTCTATGCTTCTAAAATGTTTACCTACACAGTTATGAGGCTATGTTGTATTTTGCAAATGCAGGCTCATAACTTTGGTAATATTCAATATTTTACCACTAATTTTCAACATAGCCATTTTGTTACAGTGACTCATGAATGTGACAGCTGTCATTTTTCAACTCCCGACCAAAATGTGTGTGTGTGTGTGTATGTGTGTGTGTGTGTGTGTAGCCCAAAACAGAGTTTTAAATAATTGATTAGCAGTTTTTTTCTTGGGACTATACTAACTGTACATAAAGTATTTATATAGATTTTCTAGAAGTGCTGTGTTTGTTAAACACAGTGTGGCAAGAGCTATGCATTTTCACAAAGATTTAGCACTTTTATGAGCAAAACGCTAATCAATTTGTAGAGTTAAATAAATCCCTGAAAAAGTTGATTTTGCAGTGTGTTTATTTATTTGTACTGTATATTCAGAGACAACCTTTGAGTTAGAACTCTTTTACAAAGGTTCCACATCATACGTTGAACACAGGTTACAGAAACTGGGATTATACAACTGAAACAGGAGTATACAATGGAAACACCACATTGTCAATTATATTAAAAAACATGCTACATTTTCTATTACAGGCAAGAGCTTTTGACTGCAGTAAGTGTATCAGGCAGGACATGCTACAGGCATATGGTGCTGCCAGAGTTGGTATTGTCTTGCTATCTTAGGAGGAGGGAGGAAGTGGGTAGAGAAATGGGTGAATGGCTAGAGAACATGGGAAGCCAGGTGTAAGGGGACAGAAGATAGATAGGGGCTTGAGAAACAGTCAGAGAGATGATAGGGTGGGGAACGGGAAGAGAAAGCTGGGACAGTGAGTTTGACAGGGGTTAGAGGAGAAATTGCAAGGAGGGAGATGTGAGGGCAGGGGTTGGGGAGAGAGAGATGAAGGAGAGAGAGAGAGAGACTGAAGAGAGAGAGAGGGAGTGAGTTGGGGAGAGGGGGAGATAATAGGGGAATGGGAGTAAGGGGTGGTGGATGGGAGATGTGGGGAGAAAGGATAAGAAAATGGGTAGATAAGTGCAGCCTTTGTTAACTTAGTATATATGTTATGAGCACTAAAGATTATACGCTATGAACACTATAGCAGATAGCTCAGGGGGATCATGGTTTCTTAGTTAAATCAAATCAGCAAGTTCTTGCATGACATCACCTTTAGATCAGGAGTTGAGTCAACACAAGGCTGTGTTGAACATTTAGTGAAAAAATATTAAACAAAACTATTTTCAATATTTGTAACCCAGATTCCTGTCCTGCAGCCCTGTCGGCTCGGGCTAGAGTTTGTTTTGATTTGCACTTGCTGATTTGGTTCAGTGCTGCTGGTTAATATGTTGTAACCCCCACCGGCCACTTGTTTAACTAGTAAGCACACCTCCCGTACCATTTCTGTCTAGGGGAAAAGAGAGGGGTGCGGTTACCAAATGCAAGTCCTGAGAAAGAACTTCTGCTAAGGGCTGTGCTAGGTCTGTACCTCTGGAGGGGTTCCTAGTAAATCCACACAGGAAGAAATAACTAGATGGTCCATACCAGGTTAGGATTCTAGAGTGTGGCTTTATTCCAATCAATTGGTACACAAAAGCATAGATCTGGACCCCCAAGGGTTTACACTTCATAGCACAAGGCAAAGTCAGAACACAACATCTGTACACCAACAGAAACTTACTACTTCCCATTTCTCTTAGGATCTGAACTCTTTTCAGCGGCAAGCCTGAGCTGAAAAAACACATCTTCTTGTGGCAATGGTCACAATGAAGCACACACATTCTTCTAATAGTGGCACTGGCCATGACTTTGAACAGTTCCTATATAGCATAGGTTTTAATGTACGCAATGTGGCATCTGGCCAAAATGGGGCACACTGGTGCTCAAGAACTAGGACAACCCACACCAGGGGATAAACTTTCTCTTCAGGCACTGGCCATATGCACTGAACAGATGGGCACTCTTACAGAACCCAAAGTGCTAAACTGGTCACTCCAGATGGGGGATTGCCCACCTAGCCTTCTAGGGAAAATCTGTCTAACCAGGTCTCCCCTCAGGGAACCTCCCCAAAGCCCAGGGTACCTACGAACAAAAACAAGGAAACAGTACATCACAATGCATTACATTTCCCACAACTTTTCCCACAACGTTGCACCTTTGAAGAAAACATGTTAACACCCCTGTTAACCACAGACAATTCTAAATCTCTAAGAACAAAGAGGAACTCACCTGAGCTCCCACATCATCTTCTCTTCTTTTCTTCCTTTCTTCCTTAGGAGCACCTGTAAGAGAAGAAAAACAAACACCACATTCTGCATTCTAAACCTCCATCTGAACACTAGAGAATCCCAAAAATATTTTTTTAGAAAAGTACAAAAATGGAAAAGTGGAAAAACAGACATTATATAACACAATTTGGGGAATGGAATGCCCTAAATGTTCCATACTAGTGACAGGATGCTGTTGTCTGAAGGCAAAGTCCAGTCATCCTCTACCCTTCATGCCCTCCACCCTTTTACCTCCCCTGTTGCAGTTTTCAACTTACCAGCACTGTAGAGTGCTGGATATTGCCTGCCAGGGGGGAAGAGGTGCAGGGGGGTATGAACAGTGGAGGATGAATGAGCGGGGCCACTGCATCAGGGTTGTTAGGCCCAGAAAATGCCCTGAAATTGAAATGGAACCAGGCGTGGGCTTCCATGTCGGTTTCCGCTACTAGGCACCACCAATATTGGTGGGCAGGTAGCTCGTGTGGCCTAGGAGGCCCGTCCAACTCGAGCAGTGTTATGCAATGCCAGATCCATTCAAAACAAGACTGCAATTATTGCAGATCTTGTTGGGACAGTGGATCTGGCCTGCATTGCTGAGACCTGGATGGATGAAAATGCCGGTCCCACATAGGAGGCCACAATTCCAGCTGGGTATTCGGTGATACACCGCCTGAGACTGGACCATGGGGGGGGGCGTTGCGGTCTGTTTCAAGACTGAACTGGGCCTCATAAGTGTACCAGTTGAGGAGGTTGGATCATTTGGGTGTACTGCAGTAGCAGGTGTAGGTTGTAGGATAGCCCTTGTCTACCGTCCACCCGGGGATGAGAAGCGTTTCCTTCAGGAAGTAACGGACTTCGTGTTCGACATGGCATTTCAGTCAACCAGGCTGATGGTTCTGGGCAACTTTAATGCCTGGGTAGATGATGAACTCTCACAATTTGATCAACACTTCCTCCAGTTGATGGCATCACTGAGTCTTACACAGATTGTTACCTCTGCTACTCACAAACGTGGTCACTCTCTTGACCTAGTCTTCCTCCAGGTGATCGAAGCCTTTCGACTTGGGGATGGAACCTGTCAGATGGTTTGACCATTACACTGTGGGGTTCAGTTTTTGTACCCCTCCTCATAGGCCTACCCCTGTGGGGATGGTCAGGTACTGCCCTTTACAAGATGTAAACTGTGAAGACCTGGCGGTGGTGATTGACCTGGCGGTGCTTGACCTGGCGGTGCTTCCTGAGGCAAGTAGTAGTCCAGAATCCTTGGTTCTGGTCTACAATAAGGCCACTTCAGGGTTTTATTTAACTCCAAAAATTGATTAGCGTTTTGCTCATAAAAGTTCTAAAACATTATGAAAATACATAGCACTTGCCACACTGTGTTTAACAAGCATAACACTTCTAGAAAACCTATATAAATACTCTCTGTGCAGTTAGCATTGTCCCAAGAAAAAAACTGCCAATCAATTATTTAGATCCCTGCACTTCCTCAGCTCTTGATTTTATTGCCCTAGTCCATGTTCATCCCCTCTCCCATCACCCTCTGTCCCCTTAGTTTGATGGGACCTTGAGGGAGATGCAGTGACTAGGATGAAGGTTAGAGCATTGCTGGCAGAAATCCGCCTGGAGGCTGACCATCTTAGATTGATGGAACATTATCAAGTCTATCAATCTGCAGTCTCCCATAAGAAGGCAGAGTTCCTGTCCAGGGAGATTGCAGCTGCCCAGAACTGACTGACTCAGCTGTTTCAAACTGTAGACAGACTGTGCAACCCAGCCTGCCTGCAGTCTCGAAGAGCATTTTCACAAGTAGAGTTTGATGAGCTCGCTCGATTCTTCATGGGTAAGGTGGCTGACATCAGGGCGGGGCTCCAACCAGCACACTCTATAGGAGATGCTACTGATTGGTGCCCAGTCACCTTCCCTGACTTTTCCTGGAGTATCTTCGACTGACCGGAGTTCGTTGATGTCATGCGGATTGTCCAGGGTATGTACCCTACATGCTGTAGTTTAGATCCGGGTCCAACTACCCTGATTGTGGATTGTTGTGATAGCATCATCCCTGTCTTAGCACAGATAGTCTGGTGCTCCCTTGAGTCAGATGAGTTTTCTAGCTCCCTGAAGGAGGCGGTGGTGACAACCCTCCTGAAGAAAGTTTCTCTGGATCCAGGCTGCCATGCTAACTACAGACATATCTCTAACCTCCCTTTGTGGGGAAGGTGATTGAGAAAGTAGTGGCTGTACAACTGGAGAACCATTTGAAAATCCATGACATCTATGAACCTCTTCAATCCGGTTTACAAAAGTAACATAGTACTGAGACTGCACTGGTTCAGGTGCTCAATGATCTCCCGATGGCAAGAGATCAGAAAAACCATTCCATCTTGGTTCTTCTTGATCTCTCTTCAGCGTTTAACACTGTGAACCATGGGGTGCTTCTTGAATGCTTTAGGTTCATCTGTGGCCTGTCTGGCTCAGTCCTCAGATGGTTTAAATCTTTCCTCACTGACAGAACTTAGAGAGTGGTGTTGGGGATTTATTCCTCCGACCCAGTCTCACTGTCATGTGGGGTTCCTCAGGGCTCAATATTGTCCCCCTTGTTGTTTGCAGTGTATATGCTGCCCTTCTGAGACATTGTAAGATGGTATGGGCTGAGGTTTCTCTGCTATGCTGATGATACCCAGCTCTACCTGTCTTTCACACCTGACCATGATAGAGCTGTCTCGGTATTTAATAACTGCCTCACTGAAATCCAGGGCTGTATGAATTCCAGCTGGCTGAAGCTGAAATCTGAAAAGACTGATGTGATGGTCTTGGCCTCGGGTTGCCGGATAGAGGGGTCAGGAGTGGGTATGCCCTCAGGACTTTTTCTGGGAGGCTCTCAGCTCCTTATCACTGAATGGGTGCAAGACCTGGGGGTGATCTTTGATGATGGGTTGGTACTGCAATCTCAGGTGTCAGCAGTCATCAATCCTTTTTCAATTATCTGAGGAACATCTCCAGGGTCAAGCACCTGGCTTTATCCGGTGATCTTCCTACTTTGGTCCATGCCTTTGTGACCTCGCACCTTGATTTCTGCAACTCCCTGTATCTAGTGCTACCTGGGGCTGATATCTGCCGCTTGCAGCTGGTGCAGAATGCTGCAGCTTGGTTGTTGATGGGAACTCCCCGGACTTATCACACCTCTCAGTTGCTGTGCAAACTGCACTGGCTGCCAGTTCAGTGGCAGATCACCTTTAAAGTTGGACTTCTGACTTATAAAGCCCTACACAAACTGGGTCTGGACTACCTGAAAGAGCTTCTGGCTCCTTACTACCCTGAGCGATCACTCTGCTAGGCTGATGAGGGGTTGCTAGAGATCCCAAGGGTATCCCTTAAATCATCGGGGGCCTGTGCATTTATGTATGTGGCCCCAGCCATTTGGAACTCTCTACCCCATTGGTTTTGGGAGTGTGCAACCATGGAGGGATTTAGACAGGCCTTAAAGACATATTTATGACACCAAGTCAACCCTATATGATTTAAATGAAGTTTGAATTTTAGTAATTTGTATTTTAACTGTCTTTTATAGTATCTTCTTCTATCTTTTACTGTAACGGAGCCTTGAATTTTTGAAAGGTGCATTATAAATAAAGTTATTATTATTTATTATTATAAAAGAGTCTCTCCTGGGCAGATGACACCAAGATCTGCAACAGAGTAGATGATCCAGATGGGGTGGGCAGAATGAGAAGAGATCTGGATAAACTGGCAAACTGGTCAGAAGAATGGCAACTGGTGTTTAATGCAAAGAAGTGCAAGATGATGCACATAGGGAAGAAAAACCCAGAAGCCACCCATAGGTTGGGATGGGAGTTGCTGGCAGTCACAAGGGAAGAAAGAGACTTGGGCATCATCATCACAGATGACCTGAAATCATCCAAGCAGACCACTAAAGCAGTAGGTAAGACTAGGGGGATGTTGGAATGTATTAGTAGGGGTATCACAAGTCAGAAGAGGGAGGTAATAATCCCTCTTTACAAGACACTGGTTAGGCCCCATCTGGAGTACTGTGTACAGTAGTGGAGGTCACACCTTAACAAGGACATTAACCAAATTGAGGCAGTCCAGAGAAGGGCAACCAAAATGGTGCAGGGACTGCATCAGAAAACATGAAGACAGATTAACGGAGCTCAATATGTATACCCTCGAGCAAAGGAGGGAGAGAGGTGATATGATCGAAAAATTCAAACACCTTAATGGCATTAACAAGGTGAAAAAGTCTAACATGTTTCAGTATAAGAAAAATAGCAGGACAAGAGGACACAGCATGAGATTAGAGGGAGGCCAATTAAGGGGTAATGTGAGGAAGTTCTTTTTCACAGAAAGGATGGTGGATGTATGGAACGGCTTACTTCAGGAAGTGGTGGATATGAATACAGTGCAGGGCTTCAAACAGGCATGGGATAGGCATAAGGCAGCAATGCAGATGAGTATGAATAGATAGGCCACTGACAGAGTAAAGACTGATGGCACATTCATAAGGTAGAAAAAGAAATAGAACGGCACCGCAAGTATATGGAAATTTAAGATTTCCATATACTTGAGGTGCCGTTGTTTTTTCCTCTCAACTTTATGTTCACAAGTTGGCATGCATTAGTGGAGCTGAGGATTTCATGTATTCTAGAAAAAGAAATAGGCAGACTGGATGGGCCTTGCGGTCCTTATCTGCCATCATCTTCTATGTTTCTATGTTTCTAGAGCCCACTGAAGAACAATCTGGAATGGGCAGGGCCTGAAAGGCACTGCAATCCATGGGGATAGTCTTTGAGGACAGTTCAAACAGTTTGTGATATTCTGCCAGATGTAGAGTGTGTTGTGCAAAGTCAGTAAAACATAGAAAAATGGGTCTTACCAGTTCCTTGAAGGCTGAAAACAAAGGATCACTTTACTTCTCCAGGCTGAGGACTCTCCCACCAGGCTGCATCTTTGGATACAGCTGGGTTGATGTCCTCTGGAAGACCAGGCGATGAAACAGGAAAACAGCTGTGTGGATGACATCTGGGAAACCAGGCAATGAAACAGGAAAACAGCTGGGAAGATATAATCTGGAAGGCCAGGCAATGGAAATGGGAAAACACTGCTGGGATGATGAATCTGGATGCACCTGAAGAATCCTGGAACATCAGTAGAGCTGCATCTTCCTTTATGGATACTGCTGCTGCTGGATGACAGACACCAGGATGCCACTGATTGCTTAACTCTAGGCATGCTGTGCATATTCACAGGGAGTGGCACCATTAAGAGTAATACCACTCAGAGTGAGGTGCAAGAATTATGACACCATCTGGGTGTTCAAAGTTGACGTGGAATGTCTCATTCCCTACCTTGTCCACAATTCGTACAGTGTCCATAAACAAAGTTCTGCCCAGTTTCCACAATTCAAGTCAATCATTTATGACTCTATCCCTGACACATGCTGCTGCACCAGGATGCAGATTTGTATTTGCCTCTTCCAGTAAGCAGGATTGCCTGTTCTGTTTAATTTCTTCCCAGACTCTATGAAGAAAGGCAGGAATGGACCTCTCATATATGGCATTGGCCCTCTTATGTACCAGTCTCTCTTCCTTGCTACTTTTCACAAGTGTGCAACCCATGGCTTGGCTTGGGGGTGGCCAGTCCTGGTTAAGCTAGTACTGCCTACTTAATGAACAAAATAACTTGTTCCCGAACATCTCTGTGGGAAGGACACTGGAGCCTTCTTCATCTCTCTCTGGCTTCTCTGAGGCAAGAGCTTGAGGTGCCTCACGGGGACCCTCAACATGAAGATATATTTCTTCATCCTCCTCTTTCTCGCTCCAGATCTGAGCCCAGGAGTGAGCAGATGTCCTCACTCCCTAGACAGTCCATTCCCCATTGGGCATGGAGGTAGACATCTCCCAGTCCAATTCTCTTGTAGTTTGTCCTCCCTTACTAGGCTAGGACTAGGACCATCCTTCCATGGGTTCACTGATCCTTCCGTCACACTGTCCATCTGGGATATTGGCGTGAAAACATCTCTTGGTGTCTGCTATTGCAGTAGACCCATACTCTCTCCTCCTGTGCCACACTCTATGGGGCCTCCCCCAATAGGTTCAACCTGGTACTGTGTGCTGTTACTTGCAGGAGTTTCCTACTTTGGTCCAAGTGGGAGAAAATCAAATTTGGGATGCCCTTTCTGGTGCTGCACCCTTGCTCATACCATACTTCACCAGGCAATCCGAACAGTGGGGTATCAGAAACACATCGCTCCCAGCCTTGAGGCACACAGTGCACAATCTCATTGGATAGCTAGGGATTGCTATATCTGGAGGCAACCCTTCACCATAGATAGTTCTCTCTATTTCTCTTAGTGTGGCCACCTACTTCTGTGATCATAGCTTGGACATGATCTGGGTAGCGGGAAGTTCCTGAAGCCATGTCTGCAAGCAAAACACATAAAACTTTATTGTTACTATTTGTTTACCAGTCTCTGTACAGTCTCACAAAATGGCTCCCTGCTGCTGTGTTTACATTGCTAACCCCACCCTGTAATGGCAGTGGTAGCACTCCTCAGGCATCAAATCTGTTTCTGACTCAAAAACTGCATTTCTGACCATTTCTTGCTACTCATTTTGCTCAAAACTGTAGACAATTGCACTGCTTGTATCTCAGCACATTCATATGATTTTACTTGACTTTGTGATCAGCATACGAATCAGATTATTTACACATGCTCAAAGTCACTTGCAAGCCATAATATTTCCCATCACACAGGATTGCCTGTTTGCAGCAGCCTAATATACAACTCAGTCTCTTTCCTTGCTTAGAAACATTTTACTGTTTCTGAACCCATCATAAATGCTCACAGTCTATGCTCAGATTTAATGCTTGCTGTCTTACTGTTTTACAACTCACAGTCCTTCCTTGCCAAACAATCCCACTGCTTGCACATAGATTCAGCTAACTTGAAAATTACAACAGCTTGATCCTCAGTTAGTTGAGTTTTACTGACTGAAATCAGTGGCTGGCTTTTCCAATGGAAATTGTTGGCAGGGTGCTGATCTGGAAGGCCTCTGGGGTGAAATTTATTTATTTATTTAGCTTTTGTTTACCGGGTAAGTACACTAGACAAGTAGTATGCCTATTTTCAGGAACGACCCGGGAGAGCACAAAACATACAGTATACATACATGGCAACATTGGAGAAACAGCATGATACAGTAAAATAACAGCTATAACAACGCTTGTATAAGGGCAGAGATACTGCCACACATAGTACAAATTGTTACAGGACATAGACATTAGAATCACTGAATACATATTTCATAGACCATCGTGGACTCAGAGTGGACAATAGTGGACTGCAGAGTATTACATTACAGAGACTAGGAGCAGTCACATCTTGTCATTTGTTTTAGGTGGGACCACAGGGAGGAGCGAAAGGTCCCATGGGAAGGGGCAGAGCGAACAGAGTCCGGAATGGAGTTCCAGAGCCTAGGCACAAAAGCGGCAAAGTCACGATCCCCCATAAGGGTCCGAGTAGGGGGAACTTTAAGCAACTCGGCAGTCTGTGACCTGAGCTGGTAGGGGATGGCGTCCAGTTTTGGGAGGAGATGCGCCAGTCCCGACGGGATGCCCATGGCAAGCACTTTCCTGGTGAAGTTTCCTACACCAAGGATCAGGAATTCCGCAGGGGGGAGCCAGTTGAGTTTGTCATAGAGCTCACATCGGTGGGTGAGTTTGGGAGCAGCAAGTGCAAACCAACAGATATCATTATATGCCGTGTTCCACCGATTAAGATGGATTTGGGGTGACCTGGCAAATAAGTGGTATCCATAACTAAGGGAGGGGAGAAGCACTCCCCTTGCAAGTGCAAGCCTCGCTCCCGGAGTCAGGTTGTATTTGGCCCTGTAGGCAAGGCCAAGCTTACACCTGGTGGCTCTGCAGATGTTTTGGATATGGCTTCCATGTCAAGTTGTGGGTCAAGGGTGACCCCAAGATATTTAATTGAGCTCGCTGTTGGCAACAGGGGGCCTCCATCACAAGCTATTTTGAGCATAGCTGATGGGGCTTTTAACTTGGCCATGGAACCAAAGAGCATGGCCTGAGTTTTGCTAGGATTCAATACCAGTCTATGGTTGGTAATCCAGGCCGAGACTCTGCTGAAGTCTTCAGATAGGCACTGGTTAAGGTCAGCAGCATTACGAGCATGCAGTCCCACCAATCATTGCCATGAATGTCACACTCACTTTCCAGTCAGTTAGAAAATGGGTTGAGCCCAAATTTGCAAAGTAAAAGCCTGTTTTTTACAGATTAGAATGTTCTTAAGCCCCTCGATGATTGATCCTGGTCTGACTAGCTCACACACCACTCTTACTCTCCTTCTCGAGCTCTTGGCTGCACACACTGAAGCTGGCTTGATGGCAGCACTGATTGCAGTCACATCAATTGCACAACACCACACACAGCAGCAGCACTGTACTAGCAGGCACACGGCAGCACATATGGATGGCACTCTCCTGGGCAAAATACTTTTGTGCAAAGCTTCCTTTCCTGCTTAGGGCTACCAAGCTACCAGACAGGCAAAACACTAGCCATACCCTCAGCAAAAATCTCTTGTTCTCTCCTCAAATTCAAACAATATCCTTGGTCGAGCCCCCAATTTTGTCACCCCCCAACAGCCACTTGTTTAGCTAGTAAGCACACATCCAGGACTATTTCTGTTTAGGGGAAAAGAGAGGGGTGGGGGTACAAAGCATAAACAACAGTACTTATAAGACACAAACAGACCATTACCAAACACAGATCCTGAGGAGAGAACTTTTGCTAAGGGCTATGCTAGGTCTGAACCTCTGGGGGGGTACTCAGTAAATCCACACAGAAAGCAGTAACTAGATTGTCCATACCAGGTTGGGATTCTGGAGTGCGGCTTTATTACAAACAGTTGGTACACAAAGGCATAGATGGATCCCCAAGGGTTTGCACTTCATAGTACAAGGCAAACACAACATCTGTACACTGACAAAAACTTGTTACTTCCCATGTCTCATAGGATCTGAACTCTTTTCTGCGGCAAGCCTGAGCTGAAAAATACACATCTTCTGGTGGCAATGGCCACAACTTAGAACAGTTCCTATATGACATAGGCTTTAATGTAGGAAATGTGGCACCTGGCCATGACAGAGCACACAGTTGCTCAAGAACTAGGGCAACCCACACCAGGAGGTAAACTTTCTCTTCAGGCATTGGCCATATGCATTAGTCAAATAGGCACTCTTACAGAATCTGAAGTGCTAAACTAGTCACTCCAGGTGGGGGGTTTGCCCACCTTTTGCTTCCTCGTCCATACAGAGCCATTCTTTCAGAGTTACACCTCAGCAGCTAACAGTAGAACTACACTTTCTTAAAATGTTTAGCACATTGAGCATAAAAGACACTACAGTGGAGTGTAACAGTAAAGTTCTGTACAAAGTGCTAAGTCACACCTGGGACTTCACTGTTGACAGACAGCTTTGGGAAAACTTCCTGAGAACAGTCTCGCACAGAACTGGGTGCATAGGCCCCTTTTTCAGAGTATTTATTTATTTATGACTTTGGTAACCAGGTAAGTGCCCTGATCCCAGGGACCGTTTTCAGGCATGACCCGGGCCACTGTACAAATGGCACAGAATTATACATCACATACAGTATTCAGATATAAAAACAAATAGGCAAGATTACAGATGAATTATAGTTACAGAGCAACATCCCAGAGAAACAAGGCAGGTACATTTCTCCTGGAAACTTACAGACAGAATTACTCACAGTTTGTACATATATGCAACTTCAAAATGTTCTGGATCAAATCAGGGGATTGCCACTTGAATCCTTCTGCAGTCCTCCTCACCCCACTGGAGATGAGGGCATCAGGAAATCCTGAAGACAGTTTCCACCACTTCACCAGTCAGGCAAAAGGGGTTCTGTGACTAGGGTGAGAAAAGTAGGCCTTCCTCAGAGCCCACACATCAGCTCTTCACTCCTCCACTGCTCACTCTGGCTGCTGGCACAGAACTAACTGAAAATTCTAAAACTCCCCACTCACAACTAGCTATGTGGCTTATGCTGCTGTGAGAGTTCTAAATGACATCATCTCTCTGCTCTCAGCTGAGACCAAGCAAGCAGAGAGGGACCAGGTAAAAAAACTATTTAACTAGTTATTCACCAGCTTTCTTCTCTACCCAACACTGACACTGATGGGATTCTAGTAACCCCAGCGAACAGGGGTGTTACACTGTGTATAAAAGATGTGTCCTCATTGTAAGCTACACCCCCTGAGGAAAACTTGTTTGGAGTCGAAGTGCTGGGGAGCGGCAGTAGTGTGTAACTGTGTGATAACAGTCAGGTTGTGAAATACATCTTTCACCATTTAACTAGCTTGATTTACATTTGCAGTTTGCTGGGCCAAGTGCAATAGCAACTTTTGGTTCTGTATTGCTGGCAGGCCACCCTTTACGTACTGCACCAATCCATGAGGGGCGCCATTCACAGTGCTACTTCCTGGAGCAATCTGCAGTGGATCAGTTGTGCCCTTGGGGCACCTTATTGTCGATCAGTACACAGAGCTGGGCAACTGTGCTGATGTGGGGGGGGTCCCTCATCTGCCTGACTCCCATCCTCCCAGTTTCCCCCCCCCGATGGCAGAGGTAACATTGTTGGGGGGGGCATTGCCCTCCATCGCATCTGGCAGCAGCTCCCACAGGGGATGCTTAACCGGCAGTTTATGGCTATCTTTCAGATGTGGAGTTGGCAGCCCCCGCACACAGCAGTCCGCAATATCATGAATACATGGAGTGCTGGCTCACCTTCCCTTGCACTACCTCAGGCCCGCCCCCACATGGAGCTCTGTGATCAGCCAGAGGATCAGGTGCATAGGGGGTGTATACTCATTGTTCATAGGGCGGAGGGGCGCAGTGAGTGCAGGTGGCTGCAGGGTGGCTGCATGCCTATTTTACATGGCACATAACCACCAAATTCCTTTGTGAATTGGACCCATAGTGAAGAAACCAAAGCCAAAGGACAATAAGAAAATTTTGCTAACCAACCTGTGACTTTTGTCACAGAATGCAGTAGAATAGTTCCAAGAATTTCTGCCATCATTTGACAGTTTGGGCCTTTACTCCAAGAAGACTCATTTATTTATTGGTTTCTTTTCTTTTTTTTTTTTCTAAAGAAAATTATCTGAGGATCAGTGGCAGGATTTTTTGGACAGTAAATTAATAAAAAAGGAACTAGGAGAGCTTCAGTAGCAGACAAGTAGTGGAATAGCAGTATAATGTGGTGAGTGGTACAATGCAGTGGTTGTGGGGCAGCCATATTCAGGCAGACCTTCTGGACTCTGAGGTGCTGCCCTATCTGCATGCATCTCTCTGGACTGTGGGATGAGGTAGCCAGACTCAGAGCGGAAGTAAACTGGGTCAGGAGTACCATCACCCCTATCCAGAGACCACCCAGTCCAATGCAACTGCCTCAAAGGATGCTGAGAATGAGGGGCACTTGGATGACAGTGGGCTCAGGGAGGGTTACAGCGATCAGGCAGAGGCACATCCCAGATCCTATTCCACTCAAGAACTCATATGCCACACTGGCAAATGAGGACAACCAAATAGAGGCACCCAGAGAAGTGGAAGGAAAGGATGTGGAGGTTAGCCAAGGAGGTGACCTCAGCGGGGAAAGCAGTGGACCCCAGAGGAGGAGGAAGCGAATCCTGGTGGGGGACTCCATCATAATAGGGATCCAGCTAGGAACACAGGAGGGGAGGACAGGGAGGTGAGATGCCTACCAGGTGCCACAGCATGGAGGGATGGAAGGAAGATCCTGGGAAAGCAAGATGGGAGGGTGAGCTGGATGTCATTATCCACCTAAGTAAATGACCTGGCAAATGGGGAGCCAAAGGAAGTTCAGGAAGAGTTTAGGAAATTGGGGAGGGGTCTCAAGCAAGTAGCTACTTCTGTCACTTTCTCAGAAATACTTCCTACGAGAGGCAAGGGAGAGTATAGGAGTGCATGCACCAGGAACTTTAACTCATGGTTGAAGAACTGGTGCTGTGAGGAAGGGTTTGGATTCACTGGAGACTGGGGACCCACCTGGAGGGATGGAGGTTTGTTCAAGCCTGACGGCCTGCATTCATCCTGGAGGGGAATCCAAGCACTCAATGATAAGTTTAAATGCTACATTGACAAGTATTTAAACTAGCAAAGGGGGGTGGCAGGCCAGTAAGGAGGGTACCTACTTGCTCAACCCCCACAGCTAGCAGTGGAACCAGTGAACCAGAGGAGTGGCCATCTCTGTAAAGCAGTGTGCAAAAGATGGAGATTAGTGCCCAAGAGGTGGCTAGGCAGAAAAGGAGCAAAATTCAGCAGAAGGGCAGACAGCAAGGAGAACCAGGGATAAAGGACAACCAAGGAAGGGACTGGAGTAGAACAGCGAAACAGTCTAGGGAGGTCAAACCATGGAAAGCCATGTGTGCAGATGCCAGGAGCCTTAGCAACAAAATGGAAGATCTGGAGGCTGTCATGGTGCAGTCAGACTGGACATTGTGGCCATCACTGAAACCTGGTTGACATGATAACCACGACTGGGAGATGGCCATACCTGGCTACAACATATTCAGAAGAGACAGAGCAGGCAGGAAGGGAGGAGGTGGCACTGTATGTGAAAATGACATAAGGGCCACAGAGATCCAGGAGGAACAAAATGGGGAGAGATACTGTGGGTTAGCTGGAAAGGAAAATGGGACAGCCATCCGACAAGTGTGGTCTATAGACCACCAGCCCAGGAGGAAGAAACAGATAGGAGTTGATGCTAGCCATCCAAAGGATGGCAGACAAGGGTGAGGTAGTACTGGTTGGAGACTTCAGTATTCCAGATGTGGACTGGAGCATCCCAGCAGCAGCATCAACTAGGAGCAGACTTATCCTGACTCCTTCAGGTGCCTTCCTCAAGCAACTGGTCATGGAACCAACTCTGCAGAAGGCAATACTGGACCTGTGCTCACAAACAGGGACAGTGTGATGGGGTAACAGTGGGGGCACCTGGGAACAGTGACCACCAGTTATTGTGGTTTGAAATCACAGAAAGAGCAGAACCAAACCACACAAAACACTGATCCTGGATTTTAGGGGCAGACTTTGGGAAAATGGGAGATACTTGAAAGAGGCATTAAGGGAATGAGACAGGAATCAGAGGTTGAGGAACAGTGGGCAGTATTTAAAATGGGGATTACAAGAACAACAGAATTATGCATTAAGCAGGTTAGCAAGAGGGAAAGGAAGAGGAGACCATTATGGTTTTCCAAAGAGGTAGCAAAGAAAGTGAAAGCCAAAAAGATTGCATTCAGGCAATACAACAAGACACAGGCAGAAGGGGATAGGAAAAAGTACCAGGAGAAGCAAAGGGAAGCAGGGAGGTCAGTAAGGGAAGCCAAAGCTCAGGCAGAAGAACACATTGTAAAATCAGTGGGTAGAAGGGATAAAACCTTTTACAGGTACATAAGTGAAAAAAGAAAGACAAAGGGAGGGATAGTGAGACTGAAGGGGAAGGATGGGGGCCGTGTGGAGGATGACAACAGTAAAGCTGACATACTGAACAGGTATTTCTGCTCAGTCTTTACTGAGGAAGAGGAGGGTAGTGGGTCTGAAAGGAGTACAAGGGGTGAGAATGGTGCAGAAATTGACACAAGTCCCTTTACACGAGAAAGGGTCCTGAAGGAACTGGAAGTAATAAGAGTTGATAAAGCAATGAGACCAGATGGGGTGCACCCCAGGGTCCTTAAAGAACTAAGAGAGGTGGTGGCTGAACCTCTGGCTATCCTGTTTAGCTGATCACTGGAAACAGGGGAGGTACCCAAAGACTGGAGGACAGCAGATGTAGTCCTCTTATACAAAAGTGGGAACAAAGAGGAAGCAGGAACTACAGACCAGTCAGCCTCACCTCGGTAGTGGGGAAGATCATGGAAGCACTACTGAAGGAGAGATGGTGGAACATCTGGTTGTCTATGGACTACAGGACCCAGGCAGCATGGTTTCACCAGGGGAGGTCATGTCAGACCAACCTCGTTGAATTTTTGACTGGGTGACTAGGGAGGTGGATCAGGGAGGGCAGTGGACATGGCTATCTGGACTTCAGCAAGGCCTTTGACACTGTGCCACATAGAAGACTATTACACAAACTGGGGAATATGGGTGTGGGCAGGACAGTAGTGTGGTGGGTAGGTAACTGGCTGGGTGGCAGGCACACAGAGGTGGTGGTAAATGGCTGTCACTCCACAGAGGGAAGAGTGACCAGTGGGGTACCACAGAGATCAGTGCTGGGACCGGTCCTATTCAACATCTTCATCAGTGACATTAGAGGACCTAGAAGTCAGAATTTCACTGTTCATGAGGTGACACAAAGTTCTGTAACAGAGTAGACACACCAGAGGGTGTAGACAGAATGAGAAGGGACCTGCAGAAACTTGAAGAATGGTCAGGGTTTGGCAGTTGAAATTCAATGCAAGGAAGTGCAAGATAATGCATATGGGGCACAAAAACCCTGGCACAATATATCAGTTGGGGGTGAGGATATAGCTTGCCAAGCAGGAAAGGGATCTTGGGGTTATCATCTCTGATGACCTCAAGGTAGGGAAACAGTGTGACAAGGCAGCAGGTAAAGCAAATAGGATGCTGGGATGTAGGCAGGGGGCATCACCAGCGGAAAAGGGAGGCATAATTCCGCATACAAGACACTAGTGAGGCCCCACCTGGAGTACAGTGTACAGTTCTGAGACCATACCACGTAAGGACATAGACAGGGTAGAGAAGGTTCAGAGGAGGGCAACAAAGATGGTGCATGGATTGCATCTCAAGTCCTATGAAGACAGGTTGAAGGAACTGAACATGTACGCCCTGGAGGAGAGGAAGGAGAGAGGTGATATGATAGAGACATATAAGTATCTTACAGGGAGGAACAGGGTGCAGGAATACACTATTTTTAAGCGAAAAAAATGTTCCAGGACTAGACGGCATGGGATGAAGTTGGAGGGAGGATGATTCAGAGGAAACATGAGGAAGAATTTCTTCACAGAATGGGTGGTGGACAAGTGGAACACTCTGCCAGAGAAAGTGGTGGGGGCTGAAACAATCACGAGATTTAAGAATGCTTGGGATAGACATAAAGGAATTCTGGAGGTCATGGGGTAAGGGGCAACAGACTTCTAGGAAAACATAAACTGAACTTACAAGCTTAAATGGGCAGACTGGGTGGGCCATAGGCCCTTATCTGCCAACATTGTCTATGTATCTATGTATCTATGTAAGATTGAGCTCTTGGGTAGTAGGGGAAACCTCTAGAGTGACATACAGAAGGGCTAAAAACTTGGGTGATTTGTCAACTCATATTTTCAATGAAAAATCATCCATTGTCACTCGGCCCAGTTGGATACCTCCAAAACCATTGGGTAATTTTCATTGTGGTGAGTGCATTGTTTGCCATTATTGTGTTTAGGACAAGGTTTTGTCCATTCCATCTCACACAAACAGGTGGAGATCAAACAGTTAATCACCTATTCTGCAATATACAGTATGTTTAGACTGTTAAGTGTACCTGGCCTACAATATACTGTATGTTGTTTACATGGTTAAGTGTACCTGTTCTCCACTACACAGTATGTTGCTTACGTAGTTAAGTGTACCTGTTCTGCAATATACAGTATGTTGTTTACATTAAGTGCACCTCTTCTGCAATATACAGTATGCTGTTTACCTTGTTAAGAGTACCTGTACTACAAATACTGTATGTTCTTTATGTTGTTGTGTACCTGTTCTACAATATACAGTATGCTGTTTATGTTAAATGTACCTGTTCTACAATATACAGTATGTTGTTTATGTTAAGCGTACCTGTTCTACAATATACAGTATGTTGTTTATGTCAAGTGCACCTGTTCTACAATATACAGTATGTTGTTTATGTTAAGTGTACCTGTTCTACAATATACAGTATGTTGTTTATGTCAAGTGCACCTGTTCTGCAATATATAGTATGTTACTTGCCTTGCAGTTTAAAATGTCCAGAAGGGACCATGGGATGGTCACCTCAATCCCCATACCATTTTCTCCCTCAGCCATCTCTGCTTGCCTTTAACTGGGCCCCACTGAGCTGCAGTTAACAGTCCCATTCCTACAATAGTAAAGGAATACCCAGGTCATTCCTCTATGCTACAGTTTCCAGTAAATTAATACAAAAAGTCTCTGTGTGCACCTTCAAAAGTCTTTTTCTTTTTTTCTTTACATTCACAGTCTCATTCTCAAGCAGACATTCCTGCTTGCAGCCCATACCTCCGTTTTGTCACTACAGTACCTCACTGAGTACTGGATACATTTTTTTTAATTCATCCTTATTTTGCACTCACTCACACCTTTTATAATCTCAAGTTATCAAGTTCAGTACTTATAGGTTGTAATTTTTCTTTTTCTCTCTTCCCGTTTCCCAGTTCGGAAAAATCTTCTCCCCTTGAAAAGATGCTGTCCGCAGGAACTCACTAAGGATGGGATAATCTTTACATCCCTCCTATAGTTTCACTCCATAATTCCTACACTAGGCTGACATGGTGGGACTGTCACAAAAAGGCTCCCACACTTGTCGGTCGGTCGGTCCAGTGGTTGGATTTCCACCTGCGACGCTGGAGACTCAAGTTTGGGAATAGACTCGGGTCACTGGAGGGGCAACCAGAGGGAAAGGATGGAGTGTCCCAGAGATGGCTCACCTTCTGCAGGGGGAGGGTGGGGATGCAGCCTGGCACCTGCTGGCCCCTGGCAGAGGCTGGGAGCATAGCAGGATGTCAGGGTCTGGATGAGTGGGGCAGTGGTGGATGTTGGCATATGCCTTTGACGTCTGTGGCACACCACTCCCAGGGGAGAAAACCAGGAAAAAAATGCTCTGGTTGGCTGGATAATGGTCCCTGGCCCCCCGCTGGCACCAAGCCTCAACAACTGACCCTACCTCAGTGGCACCTGGGCTAAGAAGAATGCGCTGGATGTCCCCACTGGTGCCTTCCTTCTCAGAGGAGGGGGACCTGTCTGGCAAAGAGATATGCCGGGTTACCCGGGAGGGGTCATGATTTGAGGTAAGAGGCCAGTGTTGGGGGAGAGTGAGCAGCTGGGGGACCCAGGGAGACCCGAAGGAGTGGTGGCCAGGGAGGGAGGAGGCTGCACAAAAAAAAAATAGAGGCACCCGCAGTGGAGACCAAGGAGGATGTGGGTGTCCTCCATGGTGGAGACCTCAGGAGAGGAGGCAGTGGATCCCAGAGGAGGAGGAAGAAACTCCTTGTGGGGTATTCTATTGTTAGGAGGGTAGACAGTGGGGCAGTACTCTAACCTCATCACCAGCCAGATTATTTGTCCCCAGGTGGACAATGATATCTAGCTCTCACTCCCGTCCTACTGCCTCAGTGACCTCTGGATGTGCTTTGCATCCATCCATCCAAGCCATGGTGCCAGGTAGGCACTTAGCTTCCTTTTCTCCCACTTCATATGCTCCCATGTCTACCCCTCTAACAATAGAATCCCCCACCAGGAGTTGCTTCCCCTTCTTCTAGGGTCCATCTTCCCTACTGGGGACTCCACTGTGGAGGAACCCCACATCCTCCTTGGTCTCCACTGCAGGTGCCTCTTTGGGACAGTCTCTCCCTGCCAGTGCAGCATAGGAGTTGTGGAGTGGAATAGTAGGAGTGATGTGCCTCTTCCCACCTGCCCTCACCCTTCCAAAACCCTGCTGCTCCCTTAGCCTAGGCAACCTTTGAAGCAGTGGGGGCAGACTTAGTGGTCCCTGGATGAAGGAGGAGGTCCCCGAAATCCTGGCCAACTTGGCCTGGAGACACACAACTTCCTCCTTCAGCTCAGAGAGGTGTCTGCAGATGGGACAACACTGCATCCTCCAGACATCTCATGGAAGATTGCTGCCCAAAGCCACTGTACTGCACCACTTCCATCTTGTCTTATTTGTGTCTTTTCTCCTGTTGCTTTGTATGCTTACTCTCTCCTCCCTCTGTTTTTTTTTTTCTCCTTATGTTCATAGCAGCTTTGTGCCCTTATAGCTCCTGCCCTTCCTATTTATACTAGGTTTACAATACGGAAGAAGGCAAGACTACCCATAGTTACTGTTCTCACATAATCAACAGGGCCAATTACATCCATGACCAGTTTTATTCTTAAAGATATTTAGAGGTTCACTCATGACAATATCATTGGATAGTATATTCCAAATTCTTCCTGTTCTATGTATGAAAGAATGGTATCTAACATTTTTTTGACTATATACAACTTTGTTGCTTATGACCTCTCATATTATGTGACTTGTCTTGGATTTGTATACCCATTTCTTTAACTAGCTTGGGGTCATTAATGATTTTAAACCATGGTTAAGAAGTCACCTCTTAGCCTTCTCTGTTCCAGAGTGAAGAGACCCAGGTTTGTTATCCTATCATGATACTCCTAGTTTCTAAGTGGTCTTATCATTTTTGTTATCTTACTCTGAATTCTTTCCGGTCTACCAACCTCTCTCCGCATGTAGGGATTCCATAAAGGGTACTGTAATCTATGTGTGGTCTACCATAAGTTTTGTATAGTGACAACAAACACTCTTTACTTTTATCAATAAAAGCTTCTTTTTATATTTTTAATCATGTAATTTGGTTTCTGTATTACTTTTGTCCTATGTGTTTTGAAGCTCAGATGCTATCAATTATAATGCTGCAGTCTTTTTCATCATCTAGAGCAGCCAGTTGTTTGCCATCCAATGTGTATGTAAAATTGTTACTGGATTTTCCAAAGTGCATCAGCTCACATTTCTCAACACTAAAGGGCATTCTATTGTTTTTTTACCACTCTTTTATCCTTTCCGATTCCATTTTCGACTTACTTGGTATTACTTGGTTTAAGGGTCAAAAGAAGGCCATGGCCCATCAAGGATGTCCCCCACATTTTCTAATGTATCCACAAGGCCTGCCAGTCGAATGTCATCAGTGAACTTTACTACGCAGTCATTAATATTTGATGTAAGTCACTGATGTATAGAGCAAAAAGGACTGGATCTAAAACAGCCCTGCAGCACCTCACTTGCCACACTTCTATGTCCAGAATATGATCCCAGTATTCTTATAATCTGTTTCCTCTCATTCAACCAGTCAGCTACCTACTGGATTATTCTTGAGTCAATACCCATACTCATAAGCTTATTTATTAAATTAGTATGAAGAACCTAAAATAGGACAGGAAGTTCCTGTATTCCTCTGTAGTCTCCTTCTTCCTTTCTCAGTGTCAGACCTTCAACAGCTGGTGGGAGATATTTTTTTCCTTCTAGGATGGTGAGTATTATGTGTCTCAGTGATCCTTCCCTTCCTGCTCCCAAAGAGGAAGTTCCTGTTTTTAGTCAAGTCTAGTGCCTATAAAAGTGGAACTGGCTAAGACTGGGAGGGGTATGCTGTCTAGTAGTAAAGTTCTAGCTCTTTAGTCAGCTGCCTCATTCTTCTTGCTACTGTCTGCCAAAATCTAACTAGGGAAGTTTAAATGCAGACACCTGCTTTACTTCTACCTAAGCGACCCCCAATTTACAGCTCTCCTCTTCACCTAGCTAACTGCAAAGATGATAACAGTTCCCTTCTCCCAACTCAGACAAGCACCATAACTCTTTTTCTTGTTTGTCTCTTTTTTACCCAGATTGAAGGTTCCAGTAGTAAGGTTCTAGTTCTTGAGTCCCATTAGCAGAGTTCTGGTTTCTGAGTTTGCTGCCTCCTTCTCCTTCTTGCTGCTCTCGGGGGATATATATATGCAAGTAAATCATTGGTTCCACCATACTTTGCTCAGTGGCGGAGTCAGGTCTGGGAGCTGGGGGGGCATTCAGTCAATCATGGGCTCCACAATGGGCACTAAACAGTGAATAAAGATGGTGGTGGGGCACCACTACTCACACTGGGGCAGCCAGGAGGGGCAACCACCCCCTAGCCCCCCCCAGCTCCACCACTGACTTTGCTCAGCACACATAGTTGAAATCACAAACAGTACCCTCCAGCCATGGAAAGTACAGAGCACCCCAAACAGCAGGACATCATGGGAACTCTGTTTAGGTACAAAGCCATCCCACAGAATACAGAGCTCTCGAAGCTGTAGCTTTTCGTCTTGTATATCCTTCATTGAGGTAATGCTGAGGTCAGAAGAAGTGGTTCTGTGAGATCCCATCATACCAGTACATCTTTTGTTGACCCTCCTGTCCCTGTATCTGAACCCCAGCTCCTTAGCCAGTAGCTGGTCTTTGCTATATCCCCTTACTTAATGCATATTTGTTACACATAGTTCAGGTGTGAGCCTTCTTATGTTGTATACAGCATAGGGCAGAAATGGACCACCTGAAAATTCCCCAGTGTCCAGAATCCCCAATGATTAGTACATACACCAGTCTGGTCTTACCCAGCATGGTCTGGTGGCCAAGATATCATGGACACCCACCTGCAATATGAGGCACTGTGGCAAGACATGTATAGTGAGGGGTGCCAGCCATGCTGACCTGCATTCCGGGATCCCTATCTGGCTGATTGTCATGGTCACCCTGTTGTGAGTCCTGTGACCATCCACTAATGGGATACCTTACATGCCTGTTCTTCCAGCACTACCTGGTTCCTCTGGCACTCAGCATTTAAGCCGCTGATGCTTGCACAAGGATCCCCTGCTCATTGCCACTTCTCTGTGAAGCACTGAACTGATATGGTCCAACACAAGTTATGGCCACCTAGTCCACCTCAGTCAGAACCAACATGGTCTCTAAAGACAAGATACTAAACAACATCTGTGATACAGACAGCTAGGGGCTAGAAGGTGCCTGTCCTACCTTGAATCATTGACCTTGCCACCATCCAGGGCCATCCCATCTAGCCACCCTTGAGGTGGACCCTGTCAAACCTTTTCCCTAAGCACATAATTACCCCCACAAGAGCTGCACCAAATTTCCCACCTAAACCTCCTGTCCCTTGTCAGATTTCCACCCCCTAAGGACACAGCAGTGGTGACAAAGCTCCCTGTACTCTGATGGGCACTGCTCCTGCCCCTTCTGTGAGGAGGGGTTTGTAACATATGCATTTTCCCATTGTTTACATAGCCTTCCATCATGGAAGAAGTAACCTTAGGGTGACAGCCCCCACCCTTGAGCAGTAGAGGCATACCCTAATTTGTCTAACTTCTTGACAGGTAGGATGAACTGTCCTCTGGCATAAAAGCCTGCTGTTCCCAACAAAACACCAGTTGCCTAATTTTCAGAGGGAATATCCTTTCCTGGAGAATACGTTCAGGTGCATAACTCACTGGTGTGAGGAAAAATCCTTGCAGTGATAGAAATGTCATTCTCAGCATTCTGTATACACAGGCAGCAATTTTCAGGCATTTATTTATTAATTGATTGATGTATTTGTTTACCAGGTGGGCACACTGTTCCAGTGGACCATTTTTAGGTGCAACCAAGGCCATAAAGATGGCACATATATACTGTAGGTACATTGTGGTCATGCAATACAGTCAGGAATACAAGTTACACAGGTACAAATGGTACAGGAATAGAACATTAGTGTATAAAGTGTGAGAGCAAAAAATGTAACATTGCAGTGCAATAAATACAGGTGAAGCCAGATGACAAATAAATGTCTAGTGCAGTTTATCAGGATTGATCAGTCATAAGTACAGTAAGTTGAAGAAACCCCAGAAGGAATGTGAAATGGCATGTTTCACGGTGCAGATACATGTGGCGGCAGCCCTTAAGGCAGCTTTGTAGTATGATTGGAATGCTAGGTGCGAGTCCCGGGAGCGAAGGGAGGTAGGTAGATTATTCTTGTTACATAGGCAGGTGGATATCCGGGGACCCTTTAAAGGCATGACTCTGGAGTTCCTGAGGTTGTGGAGGCAGTGTTTTTCTTTGAGCAGGGAGAAAAAATGATTTATATCTCACAACAGTGAACAAATCCAAGATTAGCAGCTCCACCAAAGCACCTTCCAAACTCTGAATTGCTTGTCTCGTTGGTGTGCTACCAGTTGTGACATACATAAGTTAAAACAAAAGATCTAGGCACACTCCTCTCACAAAATTGGCAAGTCATTAAGTTGTTACACTGTCTTGGTTTGTGCATGGGGCTGTCACTCCAGAAACTCAACAGCCCACACAACACACAAAAGGTGCCAGAACCTGATGCCCCTGCTTTCCCTAGAAGCCTACTGGAGTCCCTTCCCCTTCTAGGCTTCTGAGTGCAGGGGCAGGCCTTCCTGACTGGGTCCAATGCAATACTCTGTCAGCCTTTCATTTAATAGAGTTTCTATTAATTTCCCCACCACTAAGGTAAGGTGAAGTTCATTGACCTATGGTTGTTAGGCTCTTCCCTGCTACCACTCTTATGTACTGTATGTTCAATCTCCTCCAGTCCTTTCAAACCATGCCTGATTCCAGTGTGCTGTTGAATAAGTCCACCAGAGGGCTGCTAGTATCCTCCCGAGTTCTTTTCGTACCCTTGGATGCATTCTGCCTGGTTCCATAGCCTTTTTCTCCTTCAGAGCTGCAAGCCACTTTGGGACACTTTCCTCTGAAAATGGACTTGAATCCACCTCTTCCCCCATTCCTGCTGCTCCCTGGTGGTCACACCCAGCATTTATTTAGGGGAAAAAAGTTTTGGGGTAATGGAACTCCAGGATGAACATGGAAGCATAGGCCATGCTGGAGCACATGCCGTGCATAAAGTTGGACTAGGCTGCCCAGTGGGCCCGATTGCCCCAGGCAGGGTCAGACATGCTGCCATTCTTGGTCTGGTGCAGTGTTCTGGAGCCTAAGGCCATTGACTTGGCATGGGTTAACTTGACTAAGGACATGTTTAACTTTATATGCTGGACACAGGTATCACAGTTATATGCAGGACAGGCGGCACAGCTGTGGCACACAAGGGAAATCTAACAACATGTTTGATATCTTACCAGAGGAACCGAATCTACCTGTCAGACATTAAAAGCAATATATTTAATCTTTCAGTATAGCACATGCTAGAATCCATTATGCATTGGAAAGTCAACAGTCAGCTACAAGGGTGACAAGGAGATTTTTTGGTGAAGCTAGATAACATACAAGAGTTTTTTGTGCTTCTCCTGTGGTGGGTAGGGGTGCTTTTGGCTTTTGGGAGATCAGCTAAAATATGTACCTCATCCCCCTGCAAGCCCAAAACTGTGGAGCTGAGGGTTAGGAAAGGGAGGGAGGGGAGAGGGATGGATTCCCACCCTGTCAGGGGTAGGAGTACAGCTGGAGGTAGCATGCATAATCTTCACAGATGGTGGAGGTGGGAAGGCCCCTCCAGAGTGAGTGACCTCCCAAATGTGTATTTATTTATTTGGAATTTTGCTTACCCAGTAGGGTACACAAGTTAAATAAATGTCTGTTTACAGGTATGAGCTGAAACCATATAGGAGGCAAAACTAAGCCAATACAAGAAATAAATAGGAGTAACAGGCAATCAGTGCAATAGGGACACACACTTGTATCAGTATACAGAGCAAAAGTAGAGGAAAACCCCTGGGTTTAAAATAGTTATATACACCAAAAGAAGAAAAAGATCCCAACAGAGCACAATAATATTGCAAAAATTAGGTAACCATCCCACGGAGCAGGAAGTTAGACAGGCTAAACACGGGTGTGGAAAGCTACAGAAATATGGAATACAAGCACATTTTTGTGTGGATTTGCTCAAGGGTGCATCAGTCTCTGAGGTTCCCCTGCCATTGGGTTGGATTTATAATGAATTATGGTAAAAAAGGCAGCTATGAAATAATCTGCTGTGTATAGTATGTAATTGTGTGGCTTGGTTTCTGAATAAAATTGTTATGTAGTCTTTTGAACCCAAACATTGGTGGGGTACCTTTCTTTCCACAAAGGGGAAGACTTGTGGGAGGGGGAAAGGTACTGGAAGCCGCCATAACCAAAGAGATACAACCACATTTCTCTAGACACTACAGTGTGGTCCTGTCTCTTTAAGGGATTACCATGTTTAGGAACCCCTTTCCTGGCCCCTCTCCTGCTGCAACACATGGTGAATAATAATGAGTTTGTATGAATGGCAGGGACACATTCCACAGGCAGACAAGAAGTGCAGTTTAGTCTTCAAGAGTGGCTAGAGATTGGAACACAGAGCTGAGCACAAAGAGACTTGCAGAAGGAACTTGTTTTCTGTGAATAGTAATAATTTTCCAAGTTCAAAGGCTTCCAAACACTGCAGAATTACATCTTCTCACACTTCTAAACAGTGTGGTTTCATATTGTGAGGAGGTGGTGCTGGAAACTGAAACAGAGGACCATGAAGCTGGAGGTAAGAAGTTACTGTATATGACTGTGCTTAAAAATAGCACAAACTGGGCACATGGGGTTAGCTTAACATTATTTCATATCAAACTGAATTAATTTATATAGAGACAGTGGCATTACAAAGGTGTTTGTTCTTTTATAAATCTTTAGCTATGTTTTCATTGTGTCCTGACTTGATTGACCTTGTATCTTTTTCTGTCAGTATCTTTTCATGTTTCAGAGTGTTCCATGCCAAAGCATATCCAGTGGTAATACAAAAGGATAAACAAACATAATTTCATTATTAAAAGTACATCAGGCTGTCAACGTTAATCAATAAATACTTGTTAAACAGGAACACTTTGAGATAATAAATATGAGTTTAACTCCCCCATGCAAACAGTTGGGGGCTTACTAATAGTGTAGGCTGGTCTAGAAGACTATACCTCTGAGTGCTACAAAGTTAATGTTTGTGATTCTAGTTTAGGCTCGTAAGACACCTAAACAGGGAATTTGTGGGTGTCTGTTGTTTACAAACCCTCCCATACAAATGTAGCCTATGGACAAATAGTGTATTAGATGATATAAGTATTTAGCTCAGATTTTTGGTTGCTCTGTTTATGCCCTCTTGCATTCATCATGTCTCTTACTCAGGACTGTGCCAAAAACTGTAAGGGCCCCCCTGCAAAATATTTTGTGAGCCCCACCTCTCCACCAATAAATGCAAAATAACCATCAGCGCATATGAAATTTTTATAGCACAAGTTTGGGTTTTTTTGTATGAGTTGTGTTGAACATACATAATTTGCCCATGCTGCCCCCTGTCCCCCTTACTGGCACCGTGATTAAAGAACTGAACAATGTAATTTGTTCCTGCTCCTCTTGGGGACACAAGCACCAAGATTAGATATTTTGAGTAATGGGCCCTATCACTTCTTTGTTCTGTACCCCCCCAACCATGTGAAACTAGAGTTGGAATCTTCTGACACTGCTGCTGACAGACCCAATTTCAAATGTATAAGCAATTTTCAAAGAGAAACTTGCCAGTTTGTGTGTGAGAAAAGGTTTTCTTAATGCTGACCTCTGAGGTAGTGGGCCCCCTAACAATGTGGGCCCTACTGCAACTGCAGCTCCTGCACTCCCCTGCGTATGGCCCTGACCCGACTAGTTCATCCTCACCAATCCTGTCACTGAGTTTCTCACAGACTTACCAGTATTCTCTCCTATACAAAGGTAGCTTACCAACAGCTGTAATAGATGTATATAAGTATGTATCTTAGTTTTCTTGGGTATGCTCTGTTAATGGCCCTTTACACTGGCCATGTCCCCTTCTGGCCCATCCTCCCGCACCCTCTCACTGAGTTTCTTGCAGGTTTACCAGTATTCTGTGTCTTAGTGTTTGGACCCTGTGACTGGGTTGACGGAACTTCTTAAAGCAGCACTGTCAGGGTTTTTTTGCAAATGTTATTTTCACTCACTTTTTCAACTTGATGTGTAATTCTGCTCCTACTTTCCTCCAGTTCACTTTGTCAATGTTGTTTTTTATGTTTTGTAATGAAAATAAACTCCCAAAACTTGGCATTTTGTGTATGCTGTTACTCCGCCTGTGTTGTTAAAAAAAAAAAACCCAAAAAACACGCTGTAATCAATGTGCGCGTTCATGTTCTGGTTCCTGGATTTAATTAGGTGGGGGAGGTGCTTTCATGCCCATGGCCACTAATTAATTCCTGCTTCCTTCCTGCCCTTACTCCCTTGTCTCTCTGTATTTTGGTCCCGATGAGTCTCGTCACTTTGAGCATTACACCTGTTGAGATCTCTTGGCAGTCCTCGAAAATCTGAGTCTTTATTCTGAGAATGGCTAGACAGTTGATAATAACCTCACTGATATTCAGTCTCTCTTCTTTTCCCTTTGTGCCACACAAAATGAATGTATCTAAAAGTAATTTAGTACTGTCTAATAAATTAGTGATTTATACATTTTTGTGAGACGTTTTCATCTCGTTGTACAATCGGGCGGTGCTGTAATGTTCTGTACTTCTCACTTACATGCACTTGTTGCTGCCATCCAATCTGTCTTTTTGTGTATTATTGCACAGCGGTATCTACTGTATACTTGTACAGCAATGTCATAATCGGCTCCTATCAGGGACCCTACAATATTTTGTTTTTTCTTGTCGACACACATGGTATTGAAATGTTGGCTTAGTGAAGTAACGCATCACCAGTCACAGGGACTGATAATGCATGTCATGCATTATAATTTCACGTGATCCGATTCTGCGATACTTTACTGTGGCACCATTTCAATATAGTGCTATGGTGGGGTCACACCGCCAACAGACCGCTTGACAATGCTGGCATAAATCATATTAGTGAAATATATTATTTCCAGTGTGATTTCATGGGGTTAGGTACTACTTCCCGACACTACACTTCTGGCTTGCAAACACAAAGCAGCAAAATTATACAGCATTACGTTCCTGTTTCAGTCTGGGAAGCAAGAACAATTATTTATTCGGTTCTGTTTAATTACTGCTTCGGTCAGCATGAAGTTGTTTCCATCACCGAAGCAGGATTTAAACAGAACTGAATAAATATTTGTACATGTTTCCCAGACTGAAGCAGGCTTGTAATACAATTTAATTTTGCAGCCCGGACCATGACAAGTGTCTAATAATGACCTCCGAAATCCCTGACGTGCACACATTGTACTGTAAGATTGAGAACTCTGCCCCGTGTCCCTTTATGTACCTGCCTGCCCAGTATCACCTTGTTCCTTCTGCAACTCCCTCGATATGCATGCCAATATCCTATTTGATTTAATGAAGCAAGGAAAAAAAAAATGCAGACACCGACTTCTTCTAGAGGTGCTACCATTTTGACTCCAACACTGAAAAGAATAATATGCAGTATAAGTCCTTTTTAAATTTGATGGACATACAGACATTTAAAATATTGCTGTGATTTTACACATTACAGTATGTAATGGGGAGTGCAGTACAAACTTCCAACATAACTGGACCACGAACAGGATGGCTGACATGTGCAGAGTGATCAACTGTCAAGTGTATTTTTTTGTTACAAAGTTTAAAAGAAAAGGCAGTCTAGTTTCTGAACCTTTTTAATAACTTTTGTTGAAACTTGCCTACCCCAAGGTGCTGTTGGGATCCGGTTTGACCAGAAATAGAGTGAACAATGCTGGGATTAATAGTGTCGGTAAACTGTATGGCAGGCTTCTGAACATGAAGGGATTTCAGAGTCTGGCTTTTCTGTGTCAAGATTCTAAGCATCGCTATTTCGTATGAAACCCCAATGGGGTAATAACACAATGAGACAGTCCCAACATGGCACTATTGACTGTTGCAGTCTGTTCTCTGTAAGACTTATTTTAAAATTTAAAATGGATATGTGGTGCACTGGGAAAAAAATGCAATACAAGTTACAAGTAGAAGAACACTGTCTCTGTGTCATAATTTCAAGTAAGACTTTCTAGGGGCACACTACAGGCAATGTATGTGTGAGCAGTAGTGGACTTGTATACATATAATTTCTTTTTGTCAGTTCTGTTCCATTTTTTTCTGGTGCTCCATACACCGATTGTAAAATCCCTCTTACACAGCACAGGGATTAATAGTGTCGGTATAACATTATTATGGGGTCTCACCAGCTGTCTGTACAGAGGGATAATAACTTCCTGTTTTCTACTGGTGATGCCTCTCCCTGTGCATCCCAGTATCCCCCAGCCCTTCTTGCTGCCCTCTTACATTGCTTGCCCACCTTTAAGTCATCTGATATGACTACCCCCAGGTACCTTTCCATTTTTGTTGTTGTTAGTATCTCACTCCTGATTGTGTACTCTTCCCCTGGGTTTTTGTTTCCCAGGTGCATTACCTTGCACTTCCTAGCATTGAATCTAAGCTGCCATACATTTGACCATTCCTCTAACCTTGCCAAGTCCCTTCTCATCCTTTCTGCCCCACCTTGTGCATCAACTCTGTTGCAGATCTTTGTGTCATCTGCAAAGAGACATACTTTTCCTTCCAGTCCCTCTGCAATGTCACTTATAAAGACATTGAAGAGGACTGGTCCTAATACAGAACCCTGCGGTACCCCACTAGTAATCCCCCTTTCTTCAGAGTGGACTCCATTTAGTATTACTGTCTGTGTCCTATTCTCCAGCCAGTTCTTTACCCAGGCTGTCATCTTGGGACCCACTCCCAGGCTGACTAACTTGTACAGTATATTAATCTTTTGTGTGGGACTGTGTCAAATGCCTTGCTAAAGTCTAGGTAGGCCATGTCCACAGCCTCTCCCTGATCTACTACTTTGGTCACCCAGACAAAGAAATCAGATTTGTCTGGCATGACCTTCCTGCTGTGAATCCATGCTGCCTTGGGTCCTGTGCCCCTCTGACCTCTAGATACTCGACAGTTCTTTCCTTCAGAAGTGATTCCACCATTTTCCCTACCACTGAGGTTAAACTAACCAGTCTGTAGTTTCCTGCTTCTGCCTTGCCCCCACTTTTTGTGAAGAGGAATCACATCTGCCCTCCTCCAGTCCTCGGGTACCACCCCATCCTCCCATGATTTGTTAAAGAAGGTAGTCAGTGGTGTCACTAGTTCTACCCTTAGTTCTTTTAGAATTCTGGAATGAATCCCATCAGGCCCCATTGCTTTGTCCACCTTCAGTTTTAAGAGTTCTTTCAGAACCCTTTCTTCTGTAAATGGGCTGGTATCAACTTCTGTATCCAGAGTGTTTCTACTGTTTGTTTTAGGTACCTCCCCCCTCTTCCTTTGTAAATACTGAGCAAAAATATTTGTTTAGTATCTCTGCCTTTTCACAGTCACCCTCTGCCCACCCTCCCTCCCTTTATTAAGCCTCACTATCCCTTCCTTGGTCTTCCTTCACTCCCTGATGTACCTATAAAAGGTTTTATCCACCTTCTTAACTGAGTTGGCTATCTTTTCCTCGGTTTGGGCCTTTGCTGTCCTGACTGCCTTCCTAGCTTCCTTTTGTTTTAACTGATACAGTTCTCTGTCCTGCTCCTTCTGTGATTCCTTGTACTTCCTGAATGCTTTCTTTTTCTCTTGAACCTTCATTGCCACTTCATCTCCCACCTTCTAATTTGAGGCTACATCCTCTCGTGTTTCCTCCCTTCTTCATTTTGAACAAACTTCCTTCCTTCACCCTATTTATTCCTATTAAGTACTTAAAAGTCTCAATCATGTCCCCCCTCTCTCTCCTAGTCTACAGTGGGTACAGATTCAGCTTCCTTTATCTTTGCTCATATGGTATATCCCACATCCCTCGTACCATCTTGGTCGCTCTTCTCTGCGCCCTCTACATCATTTCAATATCCCTGCGTAAGTGTGGTCTCCAGAACTGCACCACATACAAGTAAGTAAGTTGCCTTAGTGTTTTTCTGCCCCCGAGGCATCACTGCACACTTTTTAGAGTTAACATTTAGTTGCCAGGTTTCTGACCACTTCTTCAGCTTCTCCTGGTCCTGCCTCATGGCCTCCGCTCCCAATTGTGAGTCCACCCTATTGCAGACCTTAGTGTTGTCCATGAACAGGCACACCTAACCCTCCAAACCCTCTGCTAGATCACTAGTATAGATGTTAAAGAGTAGTGGTCCCAGCACTTACCCTTACTGCACCCCGCTGGTAACTGGCTGGTGTCCAATTTACCACCACTGCTTGACACCTTCCAGTCAGTCAGTTCGACACCTACCTAGTGATTTTGTGCCCACACCCAGAGTGTCCCGCTTACTCACCAGCCTTTTATGCTGAACTGTGTCTAAGGCCTTACCGAAACCCAGATAAGCCATGTCCACTGCTCCTCCCTGGTCCACTACCTGCGTCACCCAATTGAAAAACTCTATTAGGTTAGTCTGGCAGGATATACCCTTAGTGAAGCCATGCTGCCTTTCATCCTGCAGACCACTGGCCTCCAGGAATTCCACCAGTCTTATCTTTAGTAATGTTTCCATTACCTTCCTTACCACTGAGGTGAGACTAACAGGGCGGTAGTCCCCACTTTATGCACTTTAGGATCCAGACCTCCACACCACAATATCAATCACTCAGGTTAATAAGTTTTGAATAAACCAGTAGTCACCAATTTGAAGTATGTTCGGCCCAGCGCCCTATGCAGCTTTCTTGTGTATTGTCTAAAGAGATTCACAGTTACAGCTCCTTTGCACCAATTTCTGTAGTCAGACCAGAGTACAGGTGAAACCTATCTAGAAGTTCAAGCAGTTGCAGTAAATCCCATTGTCCAAGGAGATTCACAATTACAGTTCCCCATGCTGATTTGTGTAGGTCAGACCAAAGAACAGAGTGCTAACTTCACCCCCGGTTGTCTGGCTCCTCCTACCTCTCACATTTAATAGAGGACAGGGTCAGAAAGGTGTGGGTGGGAAGAAAATCCAATGCCAGCAGCTCTTCGCTCACACTTCTGCAGTTTGGCTTACTTTTTATGCCAGGCTGCATTGGCGCCTCACACCCCAATTGGCTGGCTGACTCCTTCGGCACTGCTGCAGCCAATTGAGGCACCCTCATTCCTCCACCAGTCCCTGTGTAGCTATCACCACCGCTGACTCAGGTGGATCCCCTCTTTCTGCCTGCTGATATGGCTGCACGACCTGCCTCCTCTCAACACCTATGCAGCCGTTCACCTTTGCCCTGCCACCATCTATGGCAAGATGTCCTCCGCTGTGCCACCAACTGCAGCCAGAAAATCCAACCCCAGCAGCTCTTCGCTCCTATCCAACCCCAGCAGCTCTTTGCTCCATACCTTTTTATGTTATCTCAGAAACACATATGGTGTCCTACAGGAACAACGGACTCCTGAAAGGGAACTCGCAGTTCAGACCAGTTGTCAACCTGGGTGAAATGACCCACCCAGTGAGAGAGTTAACACTGAGGAGGTAAAGGAAAAATTCAGGCAGATGGGATGGAGCCTTAGACATATTACAGACTGTATCACTTTTTCTGAGGTGTTACCAGCCATGGCAGCGGGGAAGATAGAAATATCTGTGCACATGTGTGCCTAGTGACAGAGAACACAGTCCAGGTCAAATAAACCAAGCTTGCACAGCAGGCAAGTTCAGGTGAAGGTAAGGGAACAGAGATTTGCCTGCTCCATGTCAAAAACTAAAACAGAGTGAGGAAGACAGGGAGGTGAACACAAAGGCATCTAGGGAAATTAGTATGTTAGTCCTGGAAGCCAAGGTAGCCAAGGACCTGACATAGGCTCTTGGGACTCAGAGAGTGGGAGAAGAAATTCGTCAAACATGGATTTGTTTGTTCTAGACTGAGGAAAGATGCTGAGGTGTACTGTTGTGTAAGAGGCTGACTGACTCTCATGGGACTTGAGGTAGGCCCAATCAACCATCCCCCATCCCTCCTGCCCACAGCTCATCCACACTTATTGGGGTAGTGCTGCATTGGGATTGCTGGAAAGCACTACCAAGTGCATCCACTAATGTTTCCTATCAGAGGGGATTGTTCTTTGTAATGTTATAGCATTATATGTAGCTCTGGGATAGCAGTAGATCTGTATCTTTTTTTAATTTATAGTTTTTTACACTTTCTTTATGCACTCTAATGCCCGAGCATCCTTCTGAGGTACTCACTCAGCAAGGCCTCTACTCTCTGCCTGAACCCCACAGAGACAGCTTCCTCCCCCGAATACCCAAGCAGGTCAACCCCCCATAGATCACCCCCTGGGGTGGACCAGTCCTCCCATGGCAGCCTTTCTGGAAATTAGAGAGGCCTACCTGAGTGTTGGATCAGCGGTGGAGTCCCCCAGAGCACTGAGCCAGTGTTGGGATGTGGGTCTGCCCCTGGAGTCCCCGTCATCTCTACAGTCCCATAGAGCATTTTTCTTGTAGTTTTCCCCCCTTGGAGTGTGGCGTGTAATGACGCCTGTGCATGACTGCCCTGCTGGCATCTGCCACACTCCACCCCTTGCACAATACCCCTGGCTTCCATTGGGGCTGCCAGGATACTAAGCAAAACTGGATCCCTTCCCAGGGAGAGGAGAGCTGTCCTCCAGATGCTTGATCCTCTCCATCCCTTGCCAACCCCCTAGGTCTAAGGAGATGTAAGGAATCTTAAGGAAAGCTAAGTGGGAACCCTCTCATTATAGTTAGTATTAAGGATGTTTAGGAGCAACAGGGTGGGACCTGGAAGTATAAAAATGTGGTATGCTAGTGACGGTTACAATGGAGAATGGGTGGCCAACATGGGGCGGTGGGTGGCAGAAGAAGGGAGAATGGTACAGGGGGCAGCAGCATGATAGGGGGACAATGTTAGGGAGAATAGTGGGCTGTAAAGCATGTGGGTCTGCTGTTTGGATGGATATATTATGGAAGCTAGTGGGTATCCAATTTGCCACAGGCAGAGAAGACTGGAGGCAGAGGTGCAGTGGCTTGGTAGGGATTTTGTAAAGGTGGGTGAAGGGGTGGGGAGAAAACAGGAGCAGGATGTCCACCTGCATAGAGTAACAATAGTTCAGGGACAAGGAGTAACATGAGCTCTAGACCAGGGGAGTGGAAGAGGCTGGGATATAGGGCTAAATGGCACAGTGGGGCCAGCAGCAAAGGGAAGTCTCATGACAGTAGAAATTAACCAATGCTGAGAAGTACAGCAGTGACAGTAAATAGGTTAGAAGTGTGGGCAACAATGTTGGATAAGGAGGGAATGGATCTCTGAGAATGGGCAGGAGAAGGAGGGGTAGTGAATGCCCAGGGGACAACATCTGACCAAAGAAAAGGGGATAGTTTAAGTGGAAGAGGGGTCTGGCTAAGGGGATGGACAAGGGAGACACAGCAGAGGAGGGAGATGAGAGGAGGGTGCCTCCTGTGAAGGAGATGGAAGGCTATGATAGTGGGAGAGATTTGAGGGAGAAGGGGGGCAAATCAGACATGAGTACTATTAAGGAAGGTTGCAGGGCAAGTGGTGGAGGTTGGAGGTCATGATAAGGATAGAGAGGCAAATGTGAAGGGCATGGTGCACTTGCAAAGCAGGTACAAGGGAAAATTGATTGGGGGAAGGAAGCAAAACAAAGAGGGGAGCTTGGAGCCTCCATCCAAAAAGTGGTCAGATGGGGACATAAAGGGGAAAGACACAGTCTCATATGGGTCAAGTTCCAGGGTCCTTAGTGGGTAGGACAGGACAATCTTTGTCTTATATGTGCAAGAAGGTGAAGGCAGAAACAGAATGTCATGGTGCACATGGGTACAAATGAATTGGTGGGTGAAAGGGTAGAAGCAGTAAGGGAGAGGTTTGAGGAACTGAGAAGGTTGTGTGAGGAGATAAAGGGATCAGTGGTACTCCCAGTGCCCTGTGCATGTATGGTAAGAAAGGGAAGGATAGAGGAGCTCAACACTTGGCTGTTGGAATGAAGTAGATTCAAGGGGTACATGATAGTGGGAGGCTGGAGCATGGGTCTGGGACAATAGCGATCTGCTCAAAGAGGACTAATTTCACTTGAACATGGTAGTACAGGGTGTCTGAAAAAAGTGGATTGAGGAGTACATAGCAATAAAGGTATATTTAAACTAAAGGGGGGGTGGCGAGTGGGAAGCTGGTGTGTGGGGTCTCCGGAGAGGGGAGGAAAAACAAGCTTACCCTTGATACAAACAGGGATGGAATAAGGGAAGGGTGAAAGGGCTGGGTTAAGATGGGTGTGAAATGGGTAAGGAGGTAAAGGGATCATCTTTTACGATTGTCTCCTTGAATGCAAGAAACCTGGGGAACAAAACCACCAAACTACAGCTCTATTGGCAGAGGGGATGGAGGACATAGTGGCCATCACAGAAACATGGTCCAACAAATACCAGGTCTGGGACCTGATGATCCCATGGCATAGGATTTACAGGAGGGATAGAGACCAAAGGAAGGGGGAGGGATAGCGATTCACTTAAGGCAGTGGATAAAGTGTGCAAGGGAAGAGGGGGAGGAGGGTAGAACACAGTCCTTGTGGATGCAATTATATAACATGAAAATTAGGACTCTCAATATGGGGGTGGCATAGAGGCCAGTGGCTCAAGGACAGGACCTGGACAGGGAGCTAGCATAGCAAATTAGGGAGGTGTGTGGGAAAGGTAATACAGTGATTGTATGGGACTTCAATCTACCAGGAGTGGATTCGGGTATCACAGCCACATTGAGTACTAGTGAACAGATACTCCTGGACGCCTTCCAGGATGGCGTCCTGGCACAGATGGTAACTGAGGTGACTAGGTTGGGAAATATGCTGTATCTAGTACTGTACAATGGGAAGGCTGTAAGGTAGGTGGGGGTGGAGGACCTGTTGACTGGGAGTGACCACCACTCAGTGTGGTTCACTCTCCACATGAGCAGGGAAGTTGGGGGTACAGGGACCATGGCAGTTGACTTTAGACAAGCGGAATATTTGATGGATGGGTTAAATCTTAAGGGGGCACCTGACAAGAATTCAGCCACACTGACATTTTTTTTATTTTTTTTTAGTTGTTTTAACCAGGAATAGCACATTAAGCTGAAATCTTTTTTACAGGTGCGACCTGGGAGCCAGGGAAGTTAAATGACTTGCTCAGGGTCACACAGTATGCAAGTGGAAGTTGTGGGATTCAAACCCAGGTCTGGTCTGCTGGATGTCACCAGATTTGCAGCTCAGAGCCTTAACCACTGTGGTATACTGCCTCAAACCAGACCTGCAAACCAGAAATGGGAAAAAGATCGAAGTGGGGCTTGAGGAGGCTACTGAGACCTGTATCAAATTGCAGAGCAAAAAGAGAAGGTCTAAGAAACCAAGCTGGATGATTAGGGAAGTCTTAGAAAAGGTGAGGGCAAAAAAAGCATTCAGGAGATAGAGGAAATTCTGGAAGGGGCAGCATATGGAGGAGTATGTGAAGAAGTCCAAAGAAGTTACCAGGGGAGTCAGAGTGGCAAAGGCTTCAAGGAAGTTGAGTCTGGCACCGGTCATCAAGGACCAGGAAAAGGACTTCTTCAGATACATATGAGAGAGAAGTAGCTGCAAGAACCAGATAGTGAGGTGAGCTATGATGGAAGCCTTCACACACCTGTGTACCCAGGCTAGCCAAATCCAAGAAAATATTGTTTTAGGGGAATTTAACTCCAACTGGGTGTCCAGCTCTAGTGCGGGTCACAGAGAACTAATATTTGGGCTCTACCTAATGCAGACGATCGACAGCAGTACCAGGACTAACTATCATACGGGGTCAAGAACCGTAATCAACTGGATACTAACCACACACCCAAAAAGGCTATGTAATGTTGAGGTTCTACCTGACTTCCTGAGTGACCACTCACCAACCCAATATGAGTGGTCAGCAGAAAGGATCCCCTCCCCCCCTTGACTGGTGTGGACTAGAGTCATCAAACCTAGCTCCATGGTCAACTTTAGAAACCATCTTGCCAGCCATGACTGGCATGTCCTAGATAAATGCCCATCGGTCTGTGCTGCCCTTCAACTCTTCCTCACTCTCTGTAACACGGAAGCAGAACATTTTTCTCCCTATCACAGGAAGATGATAAAAGGTGGTAACAAGGACTGGGTCACCCCCCCAACTCCTCAGCATAATGTGGCAATGTGATCTCCTCCCGAACCACACCAGGGCAACAAGGGCAACTACGGATATACAAAATTATAGAGCAGACAAAAACAGATACATCTGGGCAATCCAACAGGCCAAAGCTACACATCACATGACCCAGCAATCCCAGTGTTTGGGAGATGGGAAGAAGTTCTGGGCCTCTATTAAGAACCTCCTAGGGACTGGCATTAATAAAGCACCACCCTCCATGGTTCAATACAATGGGGAGATCATTATTGATGATGCTGCTATGGCCAGTGTCTTCAATGAAGCCTTTTCAGATTACAGCGTGGTCCTCCCTCCCAGAACAATAATGAACCTTGATGGAATTCTACCCACCAATCAGTCACCCTCCTCTCACTATCCCAACCCCAGCCCTAATTTTTACTTTAAACAGGTGACTTTTGCCGAAGCCAGAAAGTAGATAATCAGAGTCCTAGGAAAAACGTCTATGGGAGAAGATGGCCTTGATATGAAACTGATGTCTTTTGCACTACCTGTGATCACCATTCCCATCACCAAGCTGTTCAACCTATCAGTCTGCATGTCCTTTTTCCCTTCAGTCTCAAAATCCACCCTGGTCACACCAGTGCTGAAAGTGGGTGCTAGAGCACTAGTAGCCAACTATAGACCCTTATCAATCCTGTCTCTGCTGTCTCAAGCGCTTGAGAGAATTATAGTCAATCAGCTCACAGACCAATTTTTTTTATTTATTTAGTCTTTGTTAACGGGTAAGGTGCACTAACCATAGAGATGACCATTTTCAAACATGACCCAGGAAGTTACAGTAGAGAGTATACAATACATAGAGAGAGAGAATACAAAGTGAGGCAGATAAATACAATATCACTTGATGAATACAATATCACTTGATGGCAGAGACAAAAACATAATATGAGATACTGTCATAGACTTAGTTTCACAAAATAATTAAATTAGAAGAAAATGCAGTCACATAAAACATTGGAAAATAGCATTTAGGGGTATGATATAAGGTAGTAGCAAACAATTGCAAAAAACCAAAAGGGTGGGAAAATACAGGGTGGACAGTCAGCTAGGAAAATAGAATGGTAAGTGCTGACACAATAATGAACAATAAGGAAGATGGTAGGGGAGTTAAGATTAACAGTGGAAGGGGAAAACCAATCAAGGGAAGATTGCATAACCATTTGCATAAATACAGCCTCCTCTGCCCCCATCATCCCGGCTTCCATAGGATATATAGCACAAGCACAGCCCTAATTGATTACATGGGTTATGTGCATGAGGCACTTGACCTAGGCAATGTAGTTGGGACAATGTTCACAGATTTGGCCAAGGCCTTCGACCTTGTCGATCACCAAGTACTGCTCCATAGGTTTAGCACCCCGGGACTGTCCCATAATCCAGTTGGACAGTTCTCCAGCTACCTGACTGGGTGCTCTCAGCAGTTAAGAATCATTGGAACCATTTTTGAGTCTAGGAAAGTCACAGTTTGGGTTTCCCTAGGCTCACCGATAGTCTGTTGTTGCTCAACAGCAAAAAGAGTGAAACCATGCTCTTTGCCTACCAACAAAAGAGGAGACTTAACAAAAGCACCCACAATAACCTGCAAGTTTCTCTCTCCATCCTCGAGTAAGTGTCCGCATTCCGATATACAGGAATCACTATTGATGAATCCTTTTGTTTCGACGGAGACATACTCAACCTCACTGCTGCTGTCAGTAGTAAGTTAGGTGCCCTCTATAGGGTCTGGTTTTGCCTTACAACTGAGACTAGGCTCCCGGTGGTTAGAGGGAGTATTCTACCAATCCTTGACTATGGAAACATGGAATTATGATGCTGCCTGCGACACTGGACTATGCAGAGTTCATACTTCCTTCAGTAAAGCCTGTAGATTTGTTCTTGGTGCTGATCGCCTTATGCATACATGTGACCTTTTTTATTAGGAAAAAATGGCTCCCTCTCCAAAACCAGATAAAGCTTCACTTCTGCATTCTATGGAAGAAGGCCATCCTTGGACTTGCAACCCCTTTCTTACAGGCTGTATTCCATCCAGCCCTTGCTGAGCATGCCACTAGAAGTGTCTCTGGACATGCCCTAGCTGTGCCTTTTAGAAAAACAGAACAGGGAAGGTGAGCATTCACTGTAAGGGCTCCCACTCAGTTAAATGGACTCCTTTTATCTTCTACCAGCCTCTCATGCCTTAGCCACTTCAAAACTGAACTAAGAAAATCAATCTTGCCTCCTGTGCAATGCTTCTACCGTACTTTGTGCGTGGCAGATTATTTCTCTCCTTTCGCCTGGACCTCCCCTGGTGCTCACTTACTACTGAGGCCTCAATGCCACACCACCCTCTCTTCCTCTTCTAACTCTCTCAAGTTCCCTTACCCACTTAATTCTCTCTACTGCGCTCACAGTTACTTACCCTGTCGGCCCTGTCACTGTCCCCTACTTATCTCCTAGGTCCACACCAACATAGATTTAGGCACAATGCTAGCGCTGCCTCTATTATCTCACCTCCTACTATTAAGTCATCACCCACTAACCTCTGCTAGATGAATCCATTGCCTGTACTTATTGACATTAGCACTGTATCTCCTTGCTTTGGGATGTGACCCCTTAGTTCTGTAGCACCAATTGCTTGAATTTGTGTTATTGATTGCTTGTCTTATGATACTGTATACTCTATGTACTCAAATGTTTTTCTAATGACAGTGCTTTCTAACAGCGAATGTTCACCTCTTTCCTCCAGTACTTGTCTCCCCCCACCTTTCTATGTATGACAAGGATACTTCGGAAAGGCGCTTTTAGCTCAAACATTGTAATCCTGATTTCTCAATCAATAAATAAAAAAAAATACATAAAAATATATTTGTACTTCAGCAAGGCCTTTGTTTCAGTGCCACATGGGAGGTTGGGTGGAAAATGGACATACATGGCGGTGGAGACTAAGCGCCTGATTCTCAAAGGCTCCGGCATGGCGCAAGGTGCTTACTCCAAACAGTACATCCTGGAACTATTCACAAAGGCAGCCTGTGTCAATGGCAGGCTGCCTGCCCCAAATAGGGCTTGCACTATCCCGGCATCCAGAGATGGGCTGCGACAAGGCACAAGGGGCACCGCAGCAGACGCAAGCTGCTGTAGCCCAAAAATGGTATTCACAAACTGCACCCTGAAGATAGTTTTCTAAGTACCCTTAGACAGCCAGGGCTGATCTAAGTGGACTTAAAAATAGGTCCCCTGGGAGAGCTGTCCTGTCAGTGGTGCTGCATGTACCACCTCCCCAACCCTAATGTGCCCCACATGGGCCACACTGCAACTGGACCCCCATCCACATAGTGTCCCATAAGTCATACAGTGCAAGTTCACCTGCCCAATCCCCGATGTGCCCCTGATGTGCCTGTAACATGCCTATACATGGTGCCCCCCAGCCCGGATCCTGGTGCCCCCACCAGTATCAAGCACATGCCACCAACCCTCCCACTGGTGACTCATGGCCCCCACCCAGGCAGGTAGCTCCCCTCCGTAAAGTAAAAATAGTGTCCCAGTTGGGGACTGGCCGTGGAGGTGTGCAGAGGGCTGTGCCAATCCACTGATCTGTCTGGGGCTGTGGAGGGGAGATACCTGCCTGGGTGTGAGTCACGGGTCACTAGTGGGAGGGTTAGTGGCAGGTGCTTGGTTCTGACATGGGCACCAGGATCCAGGCCAGGGGGCACTATGTATAGACATGCTACGGGGTACATCGGGGGCACATCCTGACTTGTATGTGATCATCACTTGTATGCCATATGGGGGCATCACGTCAACTGGGGCTTGGAGACATCCAGCTGGTGCTGCATGGTGCTTGCAGCTAACTCTCCAGTGCACCATGTGTTTGCCGCATGGATGAGGGTGTCGCAACTGTAGCGACTTAGGTACCAGGACCCTTCCTGTACCAGAATCTGGTGCAGGGTCCCTGGTGCACGGGGCTTTGGCACAAGCTGCAGTTTGCCACAGCTTGTGCTGGACACAGCCCCATTTGAGCACCTGGACCCAAGATGGTTAAATGGATTGCGAACACTATAAAAAGTGACCAACTCAAACTGAGCCTACCCATTCTTAAAAATTCACTTGCTACAATGCACATTCAGTTAGCATACCATTCACTGGGCAGCGCAATGGTAACGTGAGAATAGAATAGTTGAAAGAATCAGTGTGCACGTGTGGACATGCTGGTGGCACTGCACCACACACAGTACCCAGTTTGATACAGTGCACTTGTCGTGAGGTGTTTGCACTGCACTGATGTGGTGCCACGTGCAACGACTGTACACACTCTACTGTAAAATTGTAAGTGCTTCTGCAGTTGTGTTTATCGGCATTCAGCATTCCTGCTGTGCACCCTGCGTCATGTCCAGATCTGACAGCGCATCACCATTAGCCAGCCAAGGATCCTTTTTTCTTTTGTTTCTTTTGTTGCATACCGAGGTTGCAGCCATAGATCTTTTTGTCATGCTTATAAAGGATATAATGCGATTTGGCTTTATTTAGCTGTTTCTGTATTGATTTTCAGCACCACATACACTATTTGTTGATACACAAAGTTGTTCATATCTGGTGTGCATTTAGAACACAATATTTTCCTATCTCACTGTTTGTCACAGTTATTTCACAGGTTGGAAGCTGTGGTTGATGTTTAAAGGGTGTATATTAATCAGACATAGTACAAGGATGCTATTGATTGCAGTTTGAAGACATTCATTGCTCTCATTCTGCCTTTCAACTGAGGCTAATTAAAGGTGTGTTAGCACCTAATTTGTTTTGTTCTTGTGCTTCATTTTGGATTTTAACTCAAAGAACAGGACCATCACATAGACAGAATAGAATTCTGCAATTGATGGCAGTTTGAATCACTTCTTTTCTCTCATTCAGACTGCCATTGAAACTCATTCTAGGTCAGTTATCACCTAATTGCTTTATTCTTGTGCTTCATTCAGATTTTGTTTTTGGAAAACAGGACCAACACACAGAGAATTGTGTGCTAAGTGTCCTGTTAAGCTCAACTACTGCCAAAGCATGAATGGAGTGCATAGCAAGTACTATGGCATCAAACTTACATGCAAAAACTCACATATATCCATTGGCCTTCCAGGCATGGACTGGAAGGAAAAGTATGTCTCTTTGCAGATGACACAAAGATCTGCAACAGGGTTGATACACACGGTGGGGTGGCACCTACAAGTTTTTCTTTGGAGGGGGTACAGTGGAGCTGATGGGGGATTGGGCACCCCCATTGGCCATACCAACTTTTGCCATGCTGGGGTGGGCTCCCAGTGTGGCACCTGGAAATGGGTCTGGAGAAGGGACAATGGAGCCAATGGGGGATTGGGCATCCCCGTTTGTCATACTATGTGTGGGGGTGGAGAGGAGTGCATGAACATGCTAGGGTGGTCTCCCAGCATGCTACATAGGTGTTTATCAGTGGGGAAGTGGGGGACAATGAATTGTATATGACAGTTCAGATGCAGTGCTGATGTGTAGGCAATTTGCTTGCCTACACGTTACCACCACTGATTGTGGTGGTGTTTTCCTTAGAACTGTATGCCACTGCATCTGAATGGCTGTCATAGACAGCTCAGACATTCATTGGTGCAGTGCAGCCGTACCTGCAAAAGGGGAGCAGGACATTGGAAGTGAATGAGGCACACCTATGAAAACTCATATGGTGGCACTATGTTTCTTGCACATGCGTGCAAGCAAACATAAAAATGGAAAGGGACATGGGGTAGTCATATCAGAGGGCCTAAAGGTGGGCAAGCAATGTGAGAAGGCAGTAAGGAGGGATGGGGGGATACTGAGATACATAGGGAGAGGCATCACCAGTAGAAAACCAGAAGTTGTTGTCCCTCTGTACAGACAGTTGGTAAGACCACATCTGGAGTACTGCGTGCAGTTCTTAAGACCCCATCTCCACAAAGACATAGACAGGGTGGAGGCTGTCCAAAGGAGGGCAACCAAAATGGTGCAGGGTCTGCACCAGCAGACATATAAAGAAAGACTAAAGGAGCTTAATATGTATAGCCTTGAGGAAAGGAGGGAGAGGGGGGACATGATAGAAACTTTCAAGTACCTCAAGGGAATCAACAAAGTCCAAGAGGGTAGAATCTTTCAGAAAAAGAGATGTGCAAGAACAAGGGGGCACAATTTAAAGATAGAGGGGGGGTTGGCTCAGATGTAATCAGAAGTATTTCTTCAAAGAGAGAGGGTTGTAGATGCATGGAACAGCCTTCCTGAGGAGGCCTTGGAGTCAAAAACAGTGAGGGAATTCAAGAATGCATGGGCAGACATAAGGCAGTTCTAGTGGGGGGTAGGAGGAAGTAGGCTGTTGGTTAACTAGGATCTGCAGCTTATCCAACAGATAGGGAAATGGGCAGACTAGGTGGGCCAAGCGGTCCTCATCTGCCATCAAATTCTATGTTTCTATTGAAAGCTCCCTCTCCTCTTCATTGTTGGATCTTTTGTAAGTTCTAAATGCAGCTCTCTTTTCCCTAACAATCTCCCCTACCTCCTTGTTCATCTAGCTTGGCTTCTTGGTCCTGGATAATGGTCCTGGATTTCTTGCTTTGGCTCTTGACACATGTGCTAGTGGCCTCAGCTAGGCCCCTCTTGAGTGCCCATTTTTGTTCGGTGTCCATGTTCAGGTGGATGCTAGCTATGTGCCCTTCCAGTATAGTACCTATCTTGCCAAAGTCTACCCTTTTTAAATCATCTAGGACCTTAGTCCTTATAGTGGCTACCACCTTACCTAGGTTGATTGAGAACCACACTGTGCAGTGGCTGTTTCCTGACAGGGTTCCTCTACTGCAACATCCCTGACTTGCTCCACATCCTCCAGCATCAGGTCCAGGATGTTCCCCTCCTTAATTGGTTATGCTACCTTCTGTTCAGGAAGCTGTCCTGGAAGGCTTCCAGAAGGATCTGCTCTCTGGCACATGATGCTCCAATCCACCCCTGGTAGCTTACAGTCCCCCACGACCAGAGTGCTCCCTTTGCCTCTAAGCCTCTTTAGTTGCTCCCCCATTTCCCTATCAATTTCCTGATTCTGTGTCAGAAGTCTATAAACTACCCCCAGTCTAACCTTGCTACCACTTGGGTTGTATGGTTGCACCCATATGGTCTCTGCCCTGTCTTCCTCCACCTCCTTCCAATTACACCTTATCCATTCCATAACATAGATGGCCACCCCACCCCCTTTCCCCTTTTCCTAATCCCTCTGATATAGCTTAAAACCTGGGATGTCTATGTCCCAGTCATGGTATTGTGTTGCCCATGTCTCAGTGATGGTGGCTATGTCTACCACCTTTTCGGCCATCAATGCCTGCAACTCTGCCATCATGTTCCCCAGGCTCCTAACATTCAGTGATACCACACTGCATTCTGTGGTACTGTGCTGGGCCCTTTTAGCCTCCTCTCCATTTCCCCTCCTATTTAAAGTTTGCACCTCCTTGCTGTGGGGATCGGTCCAAAGGACACCCTTTCTTCATGAATTCCAACCCTTTCCTTGTGTAAATTATAATTTTCTTTGATAAGCCCTCCTTACTAAGATGCTCCTTATCCTCTGCATAAAGGTACTGTGATCTCACTTGTTGCCCAACACAGCACTAATCCATACCCATGGGCCCCTCCATTCCTTCAGTCATCTATTGAATTCAGTGATTCTGTGCTTCCATTTGGGCAACTGTCAATGAACTACATGCTAATATGATAATAAGAAGAGGAGGAAAAGGACCTGGGAGTGATTATCACTAGTGACCTGCAGCACTCCGTGTAGTGCAAGAAAGCAGCAAAGGCAAACAAGATGCTGGGATGCATATCTCGGGGGCTCAGTAGTAGGAGAGAGGAGGTTATACTGCCCTTGTACAGGTCACTGGTAAGGTCGCATCTAGACTATGGAGTTCAGTACTGGAGCCAACACCTCAAAAAGGACATTAACCATTTGGAGACAGTCCAGAGGAGGGCTACAAAGATGATAGCAGGTTAGAGGGGTAAGGCATATGAGGAGAGGTTGAGAGCACTGAACATGTACTCCCTGGAAGACAGACGAGAGAGAGAGGAGACATGATTGGGACCTTCAAGTACTTGAAAGGGATAAATAAGGTTGATAAGGAGAGTCTCTTTAAGCTGAGTGGCAACCATACCACGAGGGGGCACAGTCTTAAGCTCGAGGGTGGGAGGTTTAGGAGGGAGGTCAGGAAGCACTTCTTCATGGAGAGGGTGGTAGACACTTGGAATGCACTGCTGGAAGAGGTCATCTCATTGAAAACAGTGGGCAGCATTAAGAGAGGCTGGGATAGGCATCGCAGTAAGGTAAAGATCATGGGTAGGGAGGATGGCAGTAGTGGCAAGGGAGGGTAGAGACAGTAATTCAAGCCTTGTTTTGAAAGTAAACATACAAGAGCTTATATCACTGACACCTGTTAGTGAGTAGGAAATGTCATTGGTGAATCAAATGGGTTCCATGTCATAATAGCGATCACTATTATGGCGCATGTATATTTGCTGCAAATCAAATCTGGGGTATACATTTGCCGGTGACCCAACATCCGGCAATACACCACATGCCCCCCCAATTTTATTTTCCTAACTCCATGGGAGGGGGCAAAACTCATGTGCCACAAAAAAGAAATGACAGCAGCCGCAGGCAGCGGAACATGTTTTCCCTCCCGTCTCCGTACCTGCTGAGCTAAAGCTAGCCACACTCATCACCATGCCACAGGGCTAGCTCAGCTGGAGCAGGCAAACCAGTCACCTGCAAATCATCCTCTCTATCCTTCCCATTCCCTTCGCTATTTCCCCTTCTGGTTGCCCTTCCCTACAGTCACTTCCCTGTAGGGTCGCTACCCTTGCAGGGTAGCCCTCGAAGATGGACCTGAAAATGAGTCACTGTTTCTGCAGTCACTCATTTTCAGTGGCTATTATCACTGGATACCAATCAGATGCAGCATTTACTAGATACTGTTTCTAATCAAGAATACTTGCCTCATATACTAAGTAATGGTTTATGATAGACAGTGACCAGATTGGGGGCCTGGAGGTAAGGGACCCATTGGCGGGGAGTGACCATGCCACGGTCTGGTTCTGCCTGGACCTAGGAGGGGTAGAAGGCTGCACAAAGACGGAAGTAACTGACTTCAGGGGGGTGGATTTTAAGGAAATGGGAAGGATCCTTAAGGAGCATTTGGATGGGATTGGGTCAGACATGGGCCCTGATAGTAGGTGGAAATCATCAGGAGAGGGTGCGGGATGCTACCAGCACCTGTGCAAAGTAAGACAAAAATGCGGTGGGGCCCAAAACCCTGTTGGGTGGACCAGGGAGGTCCAGGAGGTGGTGTCGAGGAAGAAAGCAGCCTTAAGAAATTCAAGTGCTCAAGGGTGAAAGGAATCGGGGGAGTATGAGCTGTTGGCTAGAAGGGCCACTAGAGTGGTGAGGCGGCTAAGGCAGGAAGGAGCAGAACCTGGCCAGGAAATTAGGAGAAGGAAAAGGGGTTCTTTAGATACATTGGGGAAAGGCGAAGGGTGAAGGGCAGATTAGCAGGATTAAATCAGGGAGAGATGGGCACAAGACCCAGAGGAGCAGGCTGAGGTACTAAATGAGTACTTCACCTCCAGTTTTCACCAGGAAAATGGGGATGCTGCATCATACATGGGAGGAGACAGAGATAATGAGGAGGGGGACCCTTACCAATCGGCAGGTCTGGGGAGAGGGGCATCACTGGCAGGTGGGGGAGGGCTAAGCAGGGAGAAGAGGTACTGGAAGTGGAAATCACAGCAGAGAAGTGAGGAGGCCTCAGCTCCCTTAAGACGGAGAAAGCACGGGGCCGGATAAAATTACATCCTAAGGTGCTGAAGGAACTTGCAGATGTCCTGGGTGAAACCCCTGGCAGAGCTTTTCACCATCTCTCTGAGGGACAGGGTGGGTGCCCCAAGACTGGAAGGTGGCGCATGTGGTGCCTATCCACAAGGGGGATCAAGGGAGGTGGCAGGGAACTACAGGCCTGTCAGCCTGACATCAGTGGTGGGCATGGTGATGGAGGGCATTGTCAAGGAGTGGCTGGGGGGCCCTGGATAAGTCAAGTGCCTGGACGATGAACAGCATGGATTCATCCGGGAAATCATGTCAGACAAACCTGGTGGAGTTCTATGACTGGGTGACAAGTGCCTTGGACTCGTGAGACCAGTGGATGTCCTCTTTCTGGACTTCAGCAAGGCATTGACTCTGTTCCTCACGAGGCCTGTTGGATAAACTAGGAGAAATGGGGTGGGAAACCAGATGATCCAATGGATGAGGCAATTGGCTCAGGACCGGACCCAGAGGGTCGTAGTTGGTGAGATAATCTCTTCCCCAAGGAGGGTCATTAGTGGGGGTCCCACAGGGATCAGTCCTTGGGCCCCTTCTGTTCAACACCCTCATTATCTGACATGGGACAGGAATCAGAGTGAGATGAGTCTCTTTGCAGATGACTCGAAACTGGGGCAGTGGTGGATGGGGAGGAGGGAGGGTGGCCTGCAGGGACCTGGAGGCTCTGGAAAGATGGTCTAGAGGCTGGAAGCTGAGGTTTAATGCAGGAAATGCAAGGTACTCCACCTGGGGGCCAGAAACCCAGGCCAAGTGTACACCCTGGGGGAAATACTACAAGTCTCAATGGCTGAGAGGGACCTGGGGTGGTGGTGGATGTCAAGATGAACAACTCTGAGACTTGTAGGAGGGCAGCAGCCAAGGCCAACAGGATGCTGGGATGTATCGCTAGGGGGATCACCTCCAGAAGGAGGGAAGTGATACTCCCTCTGTATAACTGCTTGGTGAGGCCGCACCTGGAGTACTGTGTGCAGTTTTGGAGGCCACACTTAAAGAGGGACATTAACCTCCTGGAGAGGGTCAGAGGAGGGCAACCAAAATGATTTGGGGCTTGGGGACAGGACCTATGAGGAGAGGCTCGAAGAGCTAAATATGTACACTTTGGAAGAGAAGGGACCGGGGGACATGATAGGGTCTTCAGGTACATGAAGAGGGTAAATAGGGAGGAACAGTGAGGGTGCTTCAAGGAAGGAGGAAGGGGCCACTGGGGCATGGGTGGAAGCTGGAGGAAGATTCAGGGAGAAAGGAGGAGGTGCTACTTCACTGCAGGAGGTGGGTAGAGCCATGGAATGCACTACCTAGGGGCTGGTGGAGGCAGAGACAGTGGAGGGGTTCAAGAGGGGTGGGACAGGTACAGGGGAAGGGTTCAGGAAGCAAAATCCAATGCAGTAAGAATATCCGGAACTGGGAAGGGAGAAGCCAGAGAAGGCGAGGGGGACAGCAAGGTCAGCACCCAGGGTGGGGGCTGACCAAACGAGCAGACATGAAAGACCATTAGGCCTATTCTGCTGGCATTTTAGTATGTTAGTATACTAGGAGCTTAATAACAGAATCAACAAATGGTTTTATAATTTGGCATACACAATAACATGTGAAACAGGGTGAGAAAGATGTGACAAGCAGTTGACTGATATTAGGGATGCAATACTAGTCAGCAAAACAAGTTTGTGGCAGAACTAGATTGCTTTTTTGAACGTGTTTACAGCCAAAGGTGGCACTTATCAAACTGGTGCAGCCAAGGTTTGTAACTCTAGTCACTATCAAAGGAGGCAACTATCATTATAAACTTGGGATTTCTGAACCATGGACATGAGTAGGTTTGTCTCATTTTATGAGCTTTGTGAGAGATCATTATGAAAACCAAAGGAATACCTCTTCCCTCCACTTAGTGCATAATGTATATAATCAAAAGTCATGTACAAGCGAGGTGCTGCAGTAAGGGTGCATGCACCTGTCACTACCAGCATCCAGAAGTATTATACAGTAACTGCACCTGCCACACCAGAGATGTGGTGAAATATGTTGTTTTGTTGGTAGGTTAGGAAAATAGGGCAAGAAATGTTACACTCAAATAGGAATGGATAGTTAGCCATTCAGCATTCCATTGCAGGTGGGAGTGAATATCATTTGCAAGTGCAGACTGGGCAGGTAGTCAGACTCGGTATCCGAAGACGAATACCCATGATGAGTGTGAAGAAAAAAAAAACAACTTCACTTGAACACCATAGGTTGACTTGGCACACAACCTAAGTTGGCACCCAACCTTTGCAATGTAAAAGGAATCAGATAGAAAGTATGATATCTGAACATGAATTTTTGTTTTTGTTTTGTGTTAAAAAAACAAACAATAGGGAGATATAATGCTTTCTCGGTGATTCCCGTACATGGAAAAGGTTGGGTGCCGACTTCTGCACAACAGGATGACAGTGTGAAAATAAGCTCCTACAATTGCAGCAGTTGCTGTCTTACCAACAGGTATAAAGTGTACAGAGACAGACTGTCTCCTGCTGCTTTGTAATAAAGAAAATAGCAGTAAAAAAAATAATGTTGTGATTTCTGTCTTATTTGTCATGGTGACATACTTTAGAACAATTCTTTTAGGCAATATTGCACTGACCAGCCAATCATGTTTTTACACAGGTCAGGTCAGTGTAGACTGTCTCAGACATTAAGGAGTGACACGAGTGGCAGATGTGTGTGGGGTATAGGATCAGCTGTTATGATTAGCTTGCTCTAGATCCTTTGACTTGGTTTCCTGGCAAATGTCCATTTTCAATGCAGTGACTATTTAAAAAAAAAAAAACGGGATTCTGATTTAGAAAAATAGCATACAGAGTGAGTGGACTAGAAGCCCCTGGAGTTGCAGGATTGGGCATGTCCAGCAGCCGGGGGAACAGGAATCCTTTTACTATACGTAGTAACTAAAGTCCATACAGTCAAACAGATAAAAATTGCCCTTCAGCACTCTTTGCTGGGTAGGGACTGGGGGGAAGAATGCTTTACCACTTCAATAACTGTATCGGTTCCTTCCCTGTTCCCATGATCTCCTCTCCTGCCTGCTATGAGTACTTTCATTTATATTACAGAAAAGCACCCTCCTTCCAGATGCAAAATGCAGGACCTAGACGGAGGGGAAAATGTATCAACTTTCTCCTATAAACGAAGTGCCTCCCTTTTACCTGTTAAAAAAATACTGACCCACTGCACCCCCACTTTTCCAGCTATAATTAAAATAAATATTAATCTTTCACCAGAATCCCATCAAAGCTAGATCTGAATAAATTATTTTACCCACAATCATGGAGTAATGTTAAACACTACCATATTTAAAGATATCACAGAGTTATTTTCTGTTTCTTTTGAAAAGTAAAAAATAACAAACATTAACAGCTTTCTACAGCTAATCAGAACAGCTAATTGTGTACCCCAAGACCATCTTGCATCAATGTCACTTATTGAATATCAAATGACAAACAGTACCGAACCGAGCTGTGTAAAGAAAATGATTGTCTGATCAGTCCATATCAGTTAACAAGAATGCCAATGTGTTTCAACATGATAAAAAAGAAACACAACATCCATAAACATATAAGGAAGCATCACACACAATTTTACTAATGTCTCTACATACAGCAAAACAGTGTACCTAAGGCAGGATCCAGACTGCTTTTGTGGTTCCTTGGAAATCTGCTGTTGTTTTTCTCCAATCAAAAGTGCTATTTTTATATTGATAATTGCAGGATGGAGAATAAAGACAAAACAACACATTTTACCACATATCCGGTGTGGCAAGTGCAGTTATAACACTTCTGGATGCTGCCAGTGACAGGTGTATGCACCCTTACTGCAACAGCTTGCTGGCACATCCCTTTATGTCCCACTACTTGTCTGCCAATATGTTTTTTAAAATTCATCTGAATGCTTTCTGGCAGGTGAAAATTTATTTTGGGGGGGGTTGTTACTTTGTCTTGAGAAAATCTAAATCCAAACCAGCTGTTGTTATGCAAGCTGATGTTATTTGGTGGACTATCAGCGAGGCAGCGTTCCATTGAGGATGAGTGGGAATAAAATTGCAAGTATGGGGGATGGGCAAACTCTGTGTCCAAAGGTGAATACCCATGATGAGTGTGAAAGAATGAATACAGAGTATGTGCTTGACTTGCTTCTATGTATCTTTAATTGACACACCAGTGATTACTGTAAAAGCAAAGATCAATTGCATGCCCTAAACCGGCAGACAGCCTTTGCCATGTAAAAGGAGTTACACAGAAAATATTATATCTGACCATTTTTTTTTATATTGTGACTCTATACTTTTACTGTCAGACCATAGCAATATATTGCAATGCTGTCATAGTGAAGTACCGCATCATCCTTTGGCAGTTCATGACATAAATTAACAGTCTCTGTGAAGGTTGATGCATTGCTTCACTATGCCAACTTTTCAATATAGCGCTATAGTCAGACTGCAGTTAGACAGCAAGACAATCACACAAAGATATATAATGCTTTCTCAGTGATTCCTCTGTACATGGCAAAGGTTGGGTGCCGATGTATGCTGGGCACAGCGGGATGACAGCGTGAACATAAGCTACTACAATGGCAGCTGTTGTCATCATACCTACATGTCTGACTGTAAAGAGACTGTCTCCTGCTGCTTTGTAATAAAGAAAATAGTAGTAAACAAATATATTGTGATTCGTGTCTTATTTATCATGTTGACACACATTGGCACACTTTTTTTATCAATATCGAACTGACAAGACGATCATTTTTTTTTTTACACTGGTCAGGTCAGTGTAGACTGTTTCTGACATCATTCAAGGAGTGACATGAATGGCAGATGTGTGTGGGGTATAGGATCAGCTGTTGTGATTAGCTTGCTAGAGATCCTTTGACTTGGTTTACTGAAAAATTACCAGTTTCCTATGATATACCACCAATCACAGTTTGCAATCACAGATGTGTGTAAAATAAATTGACGGGTTCTCCATGTCAGCGCCTGCTGCGGTGACCAGCTTAGGCATATATTTCTTAAAAAAAAAAATAATAATAAACAGAGCATACCGGGTAAGTAGACTAGAAGCACCTCAGAAAGTTCAATGCTGGGTAATCGGAAAGCTCTTGTTTCCAAATGGATGTACCTAGTTGTGATCAGCAGACTCGCACAGGACTGCTAGGCAATGTTTTTATAATTTTATTTTACATCCATTTATTACTTCAAGCGGTGTTTTACTAAGTGAATAAATACTACAGAGAATGGGAAATTTGTAGGGAAACCAAGTCACTGGATCTTGAGCTAGCTAATCGGAACAGCTGATTGTGTACCTCAAGAGCATCTGCCATTGATGTCAATCATTGAATGATGTCAATCACAGTGAGCAGCAAGCCGAGCTGTGGAAAGAAAATGATCGCTTGGTCAGTCAATTATCAGTTCGATTTCCATGGAAATCCACTGTGATTTTTCTCTGATCAAATGAAGTCCCTCAATACTGAAAATAGCTGGATAGACAAAACCGACCCAACAACACAGTTCACCACATCTACAGTGGCAAATGCAGTTGTAATACTTCTGGATTATGCCAGTGAGACACGCAGTTGCACAAGATAAGCCAGCAGACAGCTTTTGCCATGTCATAAGCAAACCTGCCTCGGAAGCAGTTGCAATTATGAGAACTGAGATCTTGAATTGCGATTTAAATGTAAATGAGGCAAACAGTAGCATAAACGTTGACAAAATGTGAAAGGCAACAGAAAATAATAGGAAGGAATCCAATAGAAACAGCCGCAAAATACTTTGGAAAGTTAGTTAGGGTACAAACTGAAAAAAGTTCAATCTGTCAGCACTGTGCTGGCTTCTTCAATAGGAACTAAAGGAGACTAGCAATTGATTTTACTCCAGCACAGATAAAGAGCAGGAAATGCTCGGGCACAGGTGCGAAAAGAATTTATCAGCGTACTGCTGCACACTCACAATGTGACAGTGTGATGCAACTACGTGAGAGATGGAACAAGGAGACTGGAGATTTACTTGCGGACCGAGGGCAACACAAAAAAAGGGAAAAATACAGAAAATTAAAGACCCAAAAAATGGAAAGAAAACAGATTAAGGTAAGGGGAGGACAGCCTATTCTGAAATGTACACTTGCTATAATACACAATAAGCTAACAAAAATGGTGGAGAAACTCTGACAGAGCAGCTTTAACTATCACACAATTTGGGGATCCAGCTTGGAGGAGAGACACTTTACTGGAGTGGGGCCAGCAGATGGGAAGACTATCAGCCTGCTGCTGGCCAGGGCTTTCCAATTTTCTTCATCCCTTTCCCATGGGATGCAAGAGTGTGTAGCCTGGCATTAGTCATTTTTCCCACTTCCACTAAGCTGATCCAAATTCACTGCAATCTATGGTAACCCAGAAGTGATAGTATAGCAATGGAGGTAGTAGCCCAGAGCACATCCTCTGGGGTGCTTGATTACTCTTTCCCAATTCTGGTTCCTGAGTGCCCAGGCATGTTCCCTAACCCAGGTCTCTGTCAGTGTGTGCAGTAACAACCAGAAATGGTAATATAGCAGAGGAGGTAGCTGCCCTGACAGTACCTCTGGAATGATGGCCCCTGACTGCCCAGGCACATTCTCTAACCCTGGTCTCTGGCATGTGTGTGCAATAACACCTGAGGTGGTAGGATAGCAATGGATATAGCTGCCCTGAAAGTGTCCTCTGGGATTATTGATCCTCATCCTCCTTGATGCTTTCCCCTGACTGTCCAGCCATGTTCCCTAACCTGAGTCAGTGACACTGCAAGCAGTATCACCCAGAGGTGGTGGTATAGCAGTGGAGGCAGCTGCTCAGAGTGCATCTCCTGGGATGCTTGATCCTTCTCCCTAATGCTAGCCATTGACTGCACAGACAAGTTCCTTTACCCCAGCCACTGGCAGTGTGTGCAGCAACCCCTGGAGGTGGTAGTATAGCAGTGGAGAGAGCTGCCCTGAGTGTGTCCTCTGGGACGCTTGATCCTCCACCCAGATGATGGCCCCTGACTAACCAGGCACATTCCTGAACCCCGATCACTGACATTGCAAGCAGAAGCACTCCTCCTGTACTGATAAGTCACATTTTTACCCTTGGTTTAATGTTTAACATTATTTTGTTCCATTCAAAACTTTGAAAAGAATGTAACTGCATTCCCCTTCCCCTTTTCAGGCAGCACTGCGATGACCTGCATCACTGTCTTGAATAGTGGTGGGCTTGGCCCAGGGAATACCTGAGCCATGTGCACTCAGCAGTATGGATTGCTTGACTGTCTGCTGAAGTTGATGGATGTGGGCCCCTTAGATAGTACAGCAAAATACACTGGGCCATTGTAATTCAAGAACTTCACTTCACTGGAGGGCTTCAGGCAAAAGTTTATTTGCATGATAAGTTGTCATGGGCCAGTAGACCCTTGCCTCATACACCATTCATTTTAGTAATTCCTTTTTACTGGGTAGTCATTTTTAACTATTGTCTGACTATATTGCATACTACTGCATAGCAGCCACCTGCTATCTGTTCCTTGCCCCCAGCAGTTCACCCTCAGAGTATGATTTCTGACACTATCCTTTTTGGTTTGATATGAAGGCTCTTTTGTACTGACTTTCCATACTTGAGTAACAGAGTGTGTGTGTGTGTGGATTCCCCCTACCCCCCTTCAGTGCTAAAACCTGGCTTCTATGCTATTTCCTCTTGTGGAACTGCCTGCACACATGGTGCATTATTTGTTATACAACAGAGTAGGCTAGCAAGTTATCCAGTAATATCAGGGTAAACTCTCTTTCTGCAGTTAGTTTTTACTTGCCCCAGTACTCCCTGGGATCATTAAATGCTCCCTGCCCATCACCCTGGCTTCCATCCAAGACTTTTTTTTTTTAGTTGTTTAACCAGGAGTAGCACACTAAGCTGAAAGTTTTTTTACAGGAGTGACAAGGGAGCACAGGGAAGTTTAGTGACTTGCTCAGGGTCACACAGTATGCAAGTGGAAGATGTGGGATTCAAACCCAGGTCTGGTCTGCTGGATGTCACCAGATTTGCAACTCAGAGCCTTAAACCACTGCGCTATACTGCCTTATAGTCATGCATCCTGCAGCACGGTCCAAGTACTCAGTGAGCGCTGGGCCTGCAAGTGGCAGGGGTGGCCAGCTGAATTGGAAACAAGTACCGCTTCTTTGTTTTTCTTCACTTCAGGGAGTGGCATGCACCTGTGTGCACAACATTGGTAGCCAGCACTCCCTTGACCCTTATATAATAATCCCTGGCTGCCTTGCTTGCAGCCATCACTAGAGGCCAGGCTTGAACTGGGCACCATTCCCTCCCTCTCTGGGAGAGGAGGGCTGTTCCCTGGATGCTCAGTCCTCTCCCTCCCAGGCCAACATTCAACAAATGAATCAGGGTGGCCAGTGTGGTACGCAGTACCTCAACCCTCCAAGTCACTGGGCGGGCTGTCAGGGTGACCTCTCAGCCTAAGTAGCATATCAAACAGGCACTTCCCTCATCAGATCTTGAGACCTAATGGGCATCAGCCACACCACTCTCTCTCTCTCTGCATTCACAGGGACCCTACAATCCACTCTGACAGGATGGCATTCTAATGACACAGGCCATAGGATCCCCTAATGTTGTTTGGGGGCTTTGCCTTCCTCACATAAGTTAAGGAGATGAGTCTTCTACATGCTTCTTCTGTCACAGTACCTGATTCATCTGTTTCTCAAGTTGGTATCAGGACACAGGTCTTGAGGTCCCCTCACACTAGGACAGCCACAATGAACTTCAAGGGAACTTGTCTCAGGTCTGAAAGCCCTCAGGCGATGTCCCTTGAAGAGACACCCTCTGGGGTTCCTGCACCCTCTTGGTGATCCCTCTAAACTCTCAAACAGTAGGCAAAGCCCCAGCTCCTCACCCACCAGTCCCAGTGATATGGGATACATCCTGGGTACCTCCCTGTCATTTATTTATTTATTTGTTGTTGACCAAGAAAGGAGGACTAGACACAATTCTGCTTCTTTTTGGCCATGTACAGATGGATGCCAACTGACACTGAACCAGACTAAGCTGTTTGTGGTATTTTTAGTGAACTGAGGAAATGTGGCTGGGCACCGGGGGAAATTGCCCTGCTCTTTTCAAGAAGTGCCATGGGATTGCTAACATCCACATGAACTACCACCAGAACAGGCAGATGGGAGCTCGATTTAACTTCTCATCTGAAAGACAGCACCTCAGGAGTGTAGCACCCACCTCATGCTGCACTGCAGTTTCAATATTGGGATTTAACCCAAGTGCCTGGTGTTGGGATAGAACCCACAGCCTTCTGATCTTCCAGCCTCAGAGGCAAATTTATAACCAGCTGAGCCACTAACACTGATAGCCTCCAGGATGCCACTTAATGTTACACTGATGCCATTAACATGGCAAGATGTCAAGGGCCTGCTGCCATTCTCAGGATCAGACTGTTAAATGGGAGCATACATTGAGGGTCCCCTGTGTCTCCAGCCCAAGTCCTTTAGCCATCCTCTTGGTGGGCATGGTGTGTGCCTACCTCATCCAGGCACAAAGGAGTATCCTTAACTCCCCAGCACCTTGATGGTAGTGCCTGTTTACCCTTTCAGCTGAAACCCATACCTTGAGTGTCCCTGCTGACTTCCTCACCTGCACCCCTTAGGGCACATACCCAGCAAGGACACTAGGAGTTTCTGCTCTCTACCAGCTTTCAGGCACCTAGCTGCTTCTTCCCCTCCAAGAGCACCAAGTCTTAGACACAGCAACACAGTACCTCAAAAATGTGGGCACCCTGAGGGCACCCTATTGATATACTAATTGTAATTCATCCTACATCAGCTTCACCTGTAGAGGATGACATCAGGACAATTCTCCGCTGGCCACATAAGGTCACAACATCTTCCTCTTACTGTTAGGAGGAGTGTGTGACATAAATAACAAGTTCTGGCAGAGCCACAATGACTGTGAATGCATTAACTAGATAAGGGTGTTTCATGGGCTTAAACATAAACATTTATTTATTTATTTAAAAAATATCAGATTTATAAACCTTTGAGTCAGAGACTCAGTTACAATGGCACCTCATTGAAACTAATACAAAGACAGCACAGTTAACAAGTCCAAAAACAATGGCTCTGAGAGCAGACAGTTATAACAATCATTCACTGGAGATACATGGGTAGCAGTAGATATACAGATTACATAGTTCAGGCACACAGGCACCACATCAAGAAGACCAAAGCAGTTCAAACAATATACAACATACAATAGCTAAAGCAAATAGACATCAGGAGTCAAAGAGAAACCCAGGGTGTTCACATGAAGGCTGTTGCATACAGTAACTGAATCAAAGTATAGCACACTGAGAAAGGGCATATTTAAGCAATAAGGCATGACAGGGTGTGTGTGTTATCATGTAATAATGTCACTTCTGGGGTGGGTTGAAGCACGAGGCGAAGCTGAGTATTTATTTATTTGCACATATTTATTTGATCCACTGGATCAGCAATATTTGCACAAGAGGCGCCCAGTGCAGATTTTACAGCACTGGTCCTGGTCTGGTGATCTAAAGTTTTACCCATACCACAGTGCATATGGCTTGGTGATATAGTGTACAGATGGCTGCAGAGTTTAACCCATTGAAGGTTGAAGTTTCAGAAAAACATTATGCTACAAGTATCAAGACTCACTCTCTCCCTCACCCCTCAGTCACAATTAATCCTCTACCAAAGTCATGCTTAAATACTGGTGCCTCTACATCCACACCACTAAACTTTTAATGCCAGCATGCTTCTTCTGCTGCTGTGAGTTAAACTCTTTATCTAAAAACATTTTGTTCAGAAATTTTTGTTTTAGTATATCCATGGTCAGGAAAAATGAATTTGTAAAAGAAACCAAAAATCTCCATTTATCAATTCATTGAGTCACAATACAGCATGTTATGAATTTTTCGGATTCTATGTGTAGCCTACAGTAAGTCAAACAGAAATTAGACACAAATGCCTACCTATTTGCAAGTGAAGCAAATGTGGTTATTGTCATTCAGTTGTAAACACCTATAGTCACAGCCAGGATTCACATTGCTAGACTCTGGGTAAGTATGACACATTTCTTAAATACTGGTACTTATCCAGCTGTGTTCTTCTTGGGTGTGTGTGTGTGTGTATGTGTTTAAACATGTAACTTTCTATAGTATATTGTATAGCACTGTGAATCCTGGCTGAAGTGTTTTTTTCTCTGCTGTGGCTAAGCAAGACACTGTAACAAGACACTGGCCTGCTGTCAGGGCTATTAGACATCAAATCAAGGGGTACATTATGAAGACTAGCTTGGAGAAGATGCAATGAAACAAACTTGAACGACAACCCCCAGACATCATAAAACACCAAGGGAAAATTCGAAAAACTCCTCTAACAGCCTAGGCAGAAACAAAACACTGGATTGAAGTGAGAACTCAAAACTGGTAGTAATACATATATTCCTGATTTTCACATATAGTTTTCCTCTAAGAAGATTCAGTAGAATATAAATAGTAGCCCAGAACTGCCTGCCTGAGAATGAAGTTGGTATATAATTTGGAAAAAGGGAAGGCTAGGTCTCTTGCTATGCAATGTCCTGTAAAGTAACACACTGACTGCTCTTAGGATGGTAGTGTCAAGTGCTGTGAGGTGCCATGGGGAACTTGTTATGCAGAAAGTTCCAGGAAGTGTTTAACCCATTCTACTTCTAATAGGTGTCTGTACTATCCATTTGTACAAGTCAACTCCACTTCTCAGACTTAAAAAGAAAAATACACTTCATCACAGACTGTGTTTATCAAGCACTGTGCCCATGATTAAAATAATTTGAACCCCATCCCTCCAAAAATGTGCCCTCACATGAACATGCATGATTTATCTGTAAAGACAATTAAAAAATGTATTTCTAAATGCATTAGTAACACCAGTGCTTTCAAGGTTACCTGTAAAGGCAATTAAAAAATGTATTTCTAAATGCATTAGTAACACCAATGCTTTCACGATTTTGAAACTACTAAAAAGACAAACTATATAGATAGATAAAATATGGTAAACAAATATTGTTAATCCCAAAAGCTGAACTTTGTTTTTAGTATATAAATGTTTAAGAAATACCCGAAAGCTATTTTTCTTAGTTTTTAGACACTTCTTAGCCCTTCCTTTTGAGACACCTGGTGATTCTGATAATCATTTGTTCCAAGGGTTTTTAAGTCAGTTTGAAGGCATTTTAAATATCTTCTGTTCTAGTCCTTAACAAAATGCAAGGACTCCACAGACTTATGTTCCTTGGTCCACATCCCAAACATGTAAGTCTTCTTTCAGGATGATAGATCCACCTCATGCCCTCCCACATGAATAAAAAAAGGTGGGATAGACTTTTTGGAGCTTCTTGGGTGGAGGTGGGGTGGACCTTACTTCCCCCAAAAAAACAATGCTGCCTCCCACTACTCAGGTTCCAGTTCTTGTATCACCCATTTAAGAAAGGAAATGGTACCCTGCAACCATTGACTAACATGAAAGTGTATTTATTTGAGGGTGGAAAACATTTCTTGGAGGAGGTAAGGTGGAGGAGACTGTTTGCACCTTCAGTCAGTTCCATGGACAGAAAACATGACATCACTCCTTTTGTACATGCAATACTCCTGTAGGCTCCACCCACAGTCATAAAAATGTTTTAAAGGTCCTGCACTGCCACCATGCCACTGTTCCTTTGGTATTAGTGCTACTGAATATATGGAGCTTCCATCTTGCTTGCTAGCTCACCCCTCTGATCGTTGAGCAGTCATTGGCCCATTACCTATTTGAGTGAAAGGGAGCATTGATTTGTCTGTGGTAAATCTGTGACCAATTCATCCTTGTACTTTGGGTGGCAATTTGTAACCTTACCTGTTCCCTTCTTGTTAAAAAGTTACAGATTTCGCAATGTGTGCAGATCAATTAAACACGTGTCATGTCCTTTCAGGTACCAGAAACCTTTGAAGATGTTGCTGTCACTTTTTCAGATGAGGAGTGGCAGATATTAAGCAAAGAGGAGAAGAAGCTTCACAGGGAAGTGATGGAGCAGAATTATGAAACCATGGTTTCAGTAGGTAAGGATAGCCACAGGCTGAGAAGTGAAATCTTCATTCTGAGTGGGGTGGACTTACTTTTAAAATGCCAAACCTGTAAAAATTGAAACATGGACTCTGTTAGCAGAAAAGGACTGCTTGGCCCACCCAATCTGCCCAGATGGTCCATGCCTACTCTGTCTCAGCAGATCCTAAATTTTCTCAGATGACACTCCTTCCTTCCTTCCTATTTAGTCATATTCTCCTATGTGTATCCCACACATTCTTGAAGCCCCTTATTGTTTTTTCCTTCACCACTTCCACTGGCAATCTGTTCCAGGTGTCCACCACTCTTTCAATGAAGTAGTACTTCCTCGGGTACCTCTGAAACTCCCCCCCCCAGCTTGATTGCATTTCTTCTGATCCTGGTGCTCTTTCTCATGTGAAAGGAACTTCCTTCCTGCACCCCTTTCATTACTGTGTGAAGTGCTTCTAGATCTTTATGATAGCCCTCTTGCTGTTTCTCTTCCAGGCTGTACACATTGCAATCCCTCAGTCTCTCTTCATAGGACTTATGATGCAGGCCTTGCACCATTTTAGTTGCCCTCCTCTGGACTGCTTTCACTTTGTGCATGTCCTTTCTGAAGTGCAACCTCCAGAACTGCATATGATACTCTAGGTTGGATTTCATAAGTGGGTGATACAGTGGCAATACCACCTCTATCTTCCTGCTGGAGGTATTTCTCCATATGCATCCTAGCATCTCACTGGCCCTACCCACTGCTTTGCCACTCTGCCCTGCCACTTTGAGGTCCTCATATACAGTAACCCCAAGGTCCCTATCCTGTTTAATGATTGTCAGCACCCCCCATGCTTTACCTCATGGGTTCCTATGCCCTAGTTGCATGATTTTGCACTTATTGACATTCATCCCCAGCTGCCATACTCTTTACCACTCCTCATGTTTCCCAAGGTACCTACACATTTTCTCCACACCCCCCCGGGTGCCCTGCCTTTTACAGATGTTGTAACCACAAAAAGGCATATGTTCCCTTCCAGTTTTTATGAAGTTTGGAAGCCTGATGCTGCATCATGAAGGAAAGATGAATGAACTGGCTCAGGGGCTAGACTGTAGTATTTGTGTACTTTTTTTGCTGTAATGTACTTTTTTTGAAAAGTGAAACTGTATGTGACGTACATTGAGCTTACCCCTTCACTTTCATCTTGACACTGTGTTGTTGAAGAGCGGTAAGACTTTGCAGGAGATGGAAGATGTTAAAGCACAGTTATGTTTGTAAAACAGTACAAATATTGTGGTTAATTTAATTGAAAGAGAAGGTATATGTGCCAGGTCCCTTACATTCAGAACCCAATGAAGAGATCTTCCATAAGAGGTAATGAGTTTACCTTTTTGAGTCCACATTATTAGAAACATTTTCAAACCACACATTTTTTAGATACCGAGGAGAAAATAGCAAAAATGGCCAAAAGGGGATATAAAACCTTTTTCAGATATGTGAGGGAGAGGAGAGGAGAGGAGAGGAGAGGAGAGGTCAAGGCAGGGGATTACTAGGCTGAGAAGGAGGAAGAAAGAAAATTGGAAAGGGACTGTGAAAGAGCAGAGTTATTAAATAAGTACTTTAGCTTGGTATTCACAGAGGAGTAGGACGGTAGGGGACATAAGCTAAAGTCAAAGGGGAAGGAGGACAAATGGGTGGATCTGAGCCCATTCACTGTGTATAGGGTTAGGGCAGAGCTAGTTAGATTGAGGGTGGACAAGGTAATGGGGCCTGATGGGTTACACCCAAGGGTGATCAGGGAATTCAAGGAGGAGTTGGACGTACCCTTGACAAGGCTCTTCAAATTGTCCCTGGATATGAGGAGAGTGCCCGAGGACTGGAAGAGGGCAGCCGTAGTGCCTTTACACAAAGGGCGGTAGTAAGGAGGTGAAGGGGAACTACCGACATATCAGCCTCACGTCAATGGTGGGGAAGGTAATGGAGGCAATAATCAAGGCGAGGGTGGTGGATTACCTGCAGGAGAGTGGCTTGCAGGACAGCAGACTGCATGGCTTCATGAAGGGGAAGCCTTGCCAGACAAGCCTAATTCCGTTGTTTGATTGGGTGACTCAGGTGATTAACTGAGGGGGTGCGGTGGATGTGGCCTATCTGGACTTCAGTAAGGCCTTTGACACTGTCCCCCATAGGAAGCTGGTGAGCAAGATGAAAAGCCTAGGGTTGGGTCAGAAAATAACAAGCTGGGTGGAGGCCTGGCTGTCAGGAAGAACTCAGAGGGTGGTGCTCAATGGGGTGCACAGGAAGGGTGAAGGGTAGAGTGCCACAGGGTCAGTTTTGGGTCCACTTCTCTTTAACAGCAACATCAACATCAGTGATATTGCTGAGGGTTTGAGGGGGAAGGTGTGCATATATGCTGATGATATGAAAATATGCAATAGGATGGACACCCCGCAGGGGGGCGGAGGACATGAGGGAGGACTTAAAAATGCTTGAACAGTGGTCTGGGATGTGACAGCTGAAATTTAATGCCAAGAAGTGCACTGTGATGCACTCGCAGAGTAGGAACAGAAGAGCAGGGTATACCCTAGGAGAGGAGGAAATTAAAGTAACAGAATAGGAGAGGGATCTGGGTATCGTAGTCTCCTCAAACCTTAAGGTAGGAATCCCATGTATTCGGGTAGTGAGAAAGGCCAATGGAATTTTGGCTTGCAAAGGCAGGGGCATTACTAGCAGAAAGAGCAAAAGGGAGGTAATAATGCCCCTTTACAAAGCCATGGTGAGGCTGTACCTGGAGTATCGGGTCCAGTTCTGGAGGCCTCATAGAATTTGATGGCAGATAAGGACCACTTGGCCCACCTAGTCTGCCCATTTTCCTACCTAACAGATAAGCTGCAGATCCTAGTTAACCAACAGCTTACTTCCTCCTACCCCCCCCACTAGGACAGCCTTATGTCTGTCCCATGCATTCTTGAATTCCCCCACTGTTCTTGACTCCACAACCTCCACAAGGAGGCTGTTCCATGCATCCACAACCCTCTCCATGAAAAAATACTTCCTCACTTATGAAAGGCTATAGATGCATTGGAGAGGGTTCAAAGAAGGGCAGCCAAGATTGTGCAGGGTGTGCAAGGAAAGTCATATGAGCAGAGGTGTAAGGAGTTGGATCTGTACACGCTAGAGACTAGGAAGGAAAGGGGAGACATGACTGAAACTTTTAAATATGTAAAGGGGCTCAATAAAGTGGGAGAAGTGTGTTTACTTAAGAGGAAAGAGGGGGTCAAAACTATCGGGCACAGCCTCAGACTGTGAGGAGAAAAATACAAGGGCAATGTGAGGAGGCATTTCTTCACAGAGAGGGTGGTGGAGCCCTGGAAAAGACTACCACACAGAGTGGTGGGGGCTAAATCAGTGGAAGAATTCAACAGGGTGTGGGACAAGCATATGGGGCTGAGTATCGGGGGAGGGCAGAGGCTGGCAGGGAGGGCAAGGTTTAGGGGGGAAGGGTATACTAGATGGGCCGGTATGGTCCTTTTCTGCTGTCAAACTTCTATGATTCTATGATTTTGTTCATCCTTTTGGAGTCGGTAATATACAGTTATGTTTGTGAGCTATCCATAAATTAAACCAAAGTTGCAGCCATTTCATGGAATCTTGAGATTAATGAGTGTTACCGAGGGACAAGTTTGCATAACATTCAGCTTGCCCATCCCATCCAGGACATCAGTTTCTTACTCAAGACCTAATGAAATGGCTACGATCTTAAAATATCTATGCTACCCATAAATTAAATTCTATACTATTATAAATCACTAACATGATTTCAGTCAATCAGTACGTAGTACGGCTGTACCTCTTATCCTGGGTACAATGTACTCTTCTGCAGCAGCGCTGGGGAGAGAGAGAGAGAGAGAGAGTGAGTGAGAGTGAGTGCCCCATTTCAGCGCTAGGGGGAAGAAGGCATAATATATTTAAAAAAGACTGATCTTATTGTTAATCACTTGAGCTAAACTCCTGTGATTTATAATATATTTTAATATGCCCCCCCAGAGCCACTCATTGCTGGATAAAAGTGGTTTCATGCATGTTCTGCTTGAGCGAGAACAGCAAAGTGAAGCAGAGTTGTTCTGGCTCAAGCAGAAAGCAAGTGAAATCACACTTATCCAGCACTGAGTAGTGATGGGGGACAGATTGTTATAGTATTGATCGAGCGCAATCAAAAAATATATTAAAAAGAAAAAAAACCTAGCTGGCCCGGTGGCACAGAGGGTTGAGGCACTGGCGCCTTACCTCTTGCCACACTGGTGACCTGGGTTCAGGAACGGACTCGGGCACTGGTGGGTCGGCTGGGGCAGGAGTTGGATCGAGCATCCGGAGGATGGCTCTCCTCTCCTGGGGTGGGCTAGGGACAGGTGTCGCTCTCTGATGACCCCTGGTGGAGACCCAGGGAAACACAGAGGCAACACAAGTGGTGAAAGTACAGGAGGAAAACCACAGAAAATGGCGTTTCCACCTGCTAGGATGACGGCCGCTCCGGGCCAAGTACCACCTCAAACTCCACAGTCTCCGACAGCAGCAGCAGCACCCCGATCCAATGCCTTGGCCACCAGGCCCCTTCTCCTCGAAAAAGGAGGACCCACCCGGTGAAGGGTAGTGCCAGGGTACTCAGGGGAATGGCTGCAAAAAAAAAAAAGAAACAAATGTTCCAGTGTGTGCCCGTTTACAGGGCACGCATTAGAGGTGCTCTTTGCAGAATAAGAGTATCTCACATGCAGAGGAAGGGAGTGTTCTGATTTGTCGTGACTGCTCCCTTGATCTACAGTATACTGAGAAAATAGGACCTTCGAAGGGTATTTCTTATGGTATAGAACTTCTCTTGTGTCAGAGAGAACTGCCCAACTTTGCTTAATTGCTTTCTTGCACAGACCTCATACTGTAAAACCATAAGAGACAACCCTTGGAGGCCTTATTTAAGCAATTATGCCCGAAAGGGCATGTGTCATGCTGGGATAACGTCACACCTCAGGTGGTTGGGCACAAGGCCACAGGCTGAGTGCGTCCAACAACTGAGGTGTGACGTTATCCCAAATGACACACACCCTGGAGGGCATTATTGCTATTATACAATGGTTCGTTTTTATATATAAAATAAAAAAATATATTTAAAGAATATTTTTTAGTGTAGAAAAATATTTTTGTTTCTTAAGAGGAGATGTAAAAAAAGAGGTCATCTAGCTCATCATATAGCTCATCTACAGGTTCACAGTGAGGCTGAGACTAGACCTGTGATGTTGTACTGGGATAACATCACGGGTCCAGCCCAAGACTGACCAATCAGAGTCCAGGATTTTTTTCTTGCCATTGTATAATAGATTATAACTACTGACACCTACAAGTAACCCCATTCCTCATTTGAATGTTTTTTTTTTTTTTTTTATGGGCTATCTGAATTTTAAAGAGCAGCCGACACCATGTTTGGCTTTAGGCAGGTAACCTATAACATAAAGTTACCTGCCCTAGGACCTATTTTAGCCATATGTCGGCTTTTTGTACTATTTCTAAAAAAAATTTATTTGCTTCATAAAGCGTGGCTTATAACTTCTGTGTATGAGCCTAGCAGCTGTGAAATGCTGCAACACCACCCCTAAAAATTGCATAATTATGACGTGAAATAGGGAACAAGGCTGCAGATGGTCTATGGGGAATGTAATAGGATCAGGGAGAGGGGTCACCTTGGTGTACTGAGATTATCTTTGCTGGCAGCTATACATGTATGGGGCTATAATATATGCTACACATTAAACCCATACATGTATACCTGCTAGCAGAGATAATTGAAGTACACTTAGTAGGCCCCCCCAATCCTATTACATTCTGCATAGAGTGCCTGCAGCCCCATTCCCTACTTCACATCATAATTATCCTGTTTTTAGGGGCAGGGCTGCAGTGCTCAGAGGCCGCTCAACTCATACACAGAAGTTAAAAGCCAGGCTTTACAGAGCTAATACATTTTTTGTTGTTGTTGTTATTATAACTAGTGAAAAAAGCTGAAATATGGCCAAAATAGATCTTAGGGCAAGCGACTCCATTGTATGGTTTGCTGGCCAGGATTGTGTCTACTGCTCTTTAAGGACACATTTACTATCAGAATTTAAACACACAACAACAAAATCCTAACCACAGCAAACTATTACTTAATGCAGACAAAACTAAACTCATGGTATATTCCCCTAACAATATGACCCTAAATTCCACCCAACCACCCACCATAACCACCCTACTAGGTAACACAGGAATTGTAGAAAGCAAGCTTAAATACCTCAGTTTATGGATCGACAACAAACATTCCTTCATACCACATATAGAAGAACTATATAAAAAGCTAAGACGCAGGCTAGGCTTTCTCTAGTGGCACAAAAACTGCCTACCCCAAACCATCAGAAAAACATACTTTAAGCCGTTTCCTTCCCCTATTGCATTATGCCAACACAACATATGCTAACTGTTTATCATCACACTTACACAAACTAGACATACTATATCATAGAGTCCTTAGATTCGTCACTGAGCTAGAGCCAAAAACACACCACTGCACCCTTTCCAAAACAGTAGGATGGACTTCATTACACATTAGAAGGCTAAAAACGCATATAAATTGGCCTATAAGGTAGTAACAAATGACATCCCAGCACATCTTTCTGAACTCTGCACTTAGTGAACTACTACCTGTTAGCTGTTACTATTTATTACCTAAAAAACATCCTGGGCTATTGCTGTACACTTAGAAGGCGTGTTTTATAGTGCTTTTGTACACTTTTAATTTTAAGCAAACGATTTACATATTCAGTCTCGCTGTGTGACCTTGGAGCTACTTCCGGGTCACTTGCCGGTATTTACACAAGGCCTGTGGTGAGCACGAACAGTTAAAACCAAGTGAGTTGCTAGGGAGGCATCCCTATCTGTTTGGGAGCTGTTATACCTTGCTGAACTGTTTTTTAACTGTAAATGAACCTTGAAACACTGTATACTGTTAATAACGTTTTGAGCCCTGTCTAAAACAGGAAGAGAACTTGTAGTTTTTTGGGCTGCACTTAGCGAACTACTACCTGTTAGTTGTTATTATATATTACCTAAAAACATCCTGGGCTATTGCTGTACACTTAGAAAGCATGTTTTATAGTGCTTTTGTACACTTTGAATTTTTATTCAAACGATTTACATATTCAGCCTCGCTGTGTGACCTCAGAGCTACTTCCGGGTCACTTGCCAGTATTTACACAAGGCCTGCGGTGAGCAGGGTGAGCTGTGCAGGGTGAGCGCGTGGCATCATGCATGAAGACGTGCGTGTGTTTTCGTGTTTGGTGTACTGGGTACAGGAGTCCAATAAGACAGATTTTAACTTTATATGCAGGTATTTATTCCATAATACTTGTTGTAGATATTACTCGAGCTACTACCTGTGTCTATCATAAGATATTTTCTCTAGTTATATATTAAGTACCCCCGCGGTGTTATCATTATGGAAGAACCCATTAAAATGTGTTCAACTTGTTAATGTTCTGTTCTGGAGACAATATTAATAACTTTATCTGTGACAGATGCCTCCTGGTAGACTCTCTTCAGGAAGAAATTACCAGGTTGCTTTATACTGGGGTCATAAAGTCCACCTCTGAGCCACCTAATGAGGAAATAGTCACTGGAAAAGTTCATCGATAATATGGCCACCCAGATAAATACCTCGAAGTCTGCTACAGGGTAATGATAAACCAAGTTCCAACAAATGATTGGGCAATAGTAACAAAAAGTAAAACAAAACGATGAGGAGGTCAGATTTATAATGCCCCACCATTAGCATTACATAATACATTTTCTCCTTTGGAGGTGGAGGATTGTCCCATCTCCATCTGTTCTCCACCCCATGAGATTGTTAACCAGTCTTTAGCTACTAATACTGCAGTAACCTCTATTGGGCAGTCTAAATCTCATATACCAAGGAAGCTAACTACTACTACATTGGAAGAAATGTTACCTTTTTCTCATTTAAGTAGTAATTCTTCAGTCATTTCCAGCTCACAACCAAGACAGACTTTCATACTTGGGGATTCAATGATCAAGCACATCGACTGTATCATATGCAATCCTGATAAACAAAACTGTACTTGCTCCAGTTTTCACGGTGCAAAGATTAAGGATATTACTGCTATGCTGCCTGATGTTTTAAAAAAAGCTGGCAGCAATCTTCTGGTAATTATTCATGCTGGAACCAATAATATATTATATGATAGTTTTGAACATATTAAGCATGATATTATTGCTTTAAGCAATTTATTGATCAACAAAGGGTGTACAGTTAGTTTTTCAGAAATTTCACCAATCCCTAGGGCCACTTAATTTATTTCTAATAAAATTAAACAAATCAATGAATGGTTATGTAAGTGGTGCCTCAAACAGGGTATTTTTCGTATTACTCACTGGGAGGAATTCTTTGACATGCCCTCATTGTAATGCTGGGATGGACTCCACCTCAGCAGGCGTGGCAGCTCTCTTTTAGGGAAATCTCTGCTGAAGAAAATTGATGTGTTTTTTTTAAATTAGAGAATGGGGGGGATGGGATTAGTCCCAAGTCTCTGAAGCCTACTAAGATACCTGCATTTTGTAAAGTTTTTTCACTTAATGCTCATTCCCTAAACTTGTCTAAAATATCAGAATTGGAAGCTGTTATATTTACTCATAACATAGGAATTATAGCAGTTACAGAAACCTGGTGGGACAACTCACCCATTCTAATGAAAACCATCCAGGGCTTTAAACTCTATCATAAGGATAGACCGAATAAGCAAGGTGGTGGTGTTTGTATGTTCGCAATGATATAGAATCTCACGAAGTCCAATATTCCACTACAACAGTAAATATATGGGTTTTTGTACAATTTAAAGGGCTATCTCAGATAATTCTGGGCACATGCTATAGGCCCCCTTCATTGGACTCTAATTTTTCTGAAAAAGGGGATACTATCATATTTGGTGATTTTAATTTTCCCAGTATTGACTGGATATCCTTAAGGGGCACTACTACTCAGGATAAACTATTTTTGTCCTGTCTTTCTGAGCATGGCCTTTCACAATTTATTACTTCTCCAACTAGAGATCTTAATACTTTAGACCTTGTCATTTCTAATATTAAAAATACTATTTCTGATATTCATATAAGGGCACCATTGGGCAGAAGTGATCATTCGGCTATTCTTTTTTTCCTTACAGACTGTACATCCCATTGTCCATAAAACTACCACTTTTAGAAATTATGATAAAACTAATTTTAATAACATAAATAAACTACTTGCAAATAAACCTTGGGAAACTCTTATGCAACATCTATCTATAAATTATGCCTGGATCTTATTCAAAAAGATCTAACTCATAAGATTCAAAAAGCATGAGTCCACTTAGTTAAAAAAATCTAATACAAAGGGGAGAATATCAAGATGGTTCAATAAAAAAATTCAATGTTTAATCAAAAGAAAATTAAGATTATTTCATAAACTTAAAAAAAGGAACTTCAAAATAAAGAATCTATTTAAAATATAAATTTACACTGCATTCACTTAAATACTATATAAAAAAGCTAAAATGTCATTAGAATTTAAAATAGCACATACAAAAGATTCTCATGAAAGTTCATATTTTTATTTAAATAGTAAGAAGAATAATACTAGGACAATAGTTCTTAGACTTTGTCACAATAAGCTTCTCCAAATCCATGGAAAAGATTTTAAGCCTCCCCTAAAAACTGAAATAATCTTGGGCCTCTTTGCGCAGTACACCATTAATATATTGAAACCCCTTTGAGTACTTGGCTCACATTCAGTTCTTTGTCTTATACTGATGTGAAACCTTTGAAAAAGAACTCCTGTGCTCAAAGGTGTTATCTGAATAACAAATAAAATAAACAATACTGTTATTCAGCTTATTACTTTGCTCCTTCCTTCTATTGCTCTCAGCACTTCTCTACTCAACCCTTGTATTTGGGCTGTTCTGCCATCAGTCTATAAATTGATCAATTACCACCACTCATTATTAGTTTATTGTTCATATGTGTTTGCACTATTGTTCATTATGTATTTCTTGATTGTTTTGCAGTTACCTTTTGAAATATATTCACTCCCAACCCTTCCCTGGGTACACCTGAGATGAGCCTTGTCTCATTCACCTTCCCTTGTCACCTATTAGTAAATAAATAAATTAAATTCACCTACTATTATCCTCTTTCAGTTTGCTTCATCTCTTAACACAAAATATATAAAACTAAAAGTTTAAATACAGTACTTTTTAAGACTTGCTTGAGCCTCCTCTGGAACAGGTTGGGGCCTCCCCAGGGAGGCTGGCCTCACCATTTGAGAACCCCTGTACTAGGAAGATTGGACCTATTATTCAGAATGACGTCATTATTAGCTCAGATCTAGAAACTACAAATATATTTAATTCATATATTGCTTCTGTATATTCTTCTAAGGATTATTTTAATTTCCAGTTCACAGCAACAACCTTTAAAGTCTAGAAACTATGTTATTTCAGAACAAATGATCTTGACTGCTTTACTTACTGTTAAAAAATCATCTAGTCCTGGACCCGATAATATTACACCTAGATTTTTACTTGAAACTACCAAGGCAATTGTAGTCCCTCTCAAAATAATCTTTGATAAATCTCCTGTAACTGGAAGAATTCCCCATGATTGGCTTACAGCATTCATTAAACCTATTTATAAAAAAGGTAATAAAACAAACGTTGAAAATTATCGACTAATAAGCTTGACATCACATGTCTGTAAGATCATGGAGAAGATGAGAATATTTATTGAGAAAGAAGTGAGAGAACTTAGCGGATAATTCCCAGCATGGGTTCAAAACTGGGCACTCATGTACTACTAATATGGTGGTTTTCTGTAATATAAATATTGGTTTGGATAATGATATTCCATTGGATGTCATACTATTAGACTTCAATAAAGCATTCGATAAAGTACCTCATAATAGGTTGATATATAAACTGGAATTATTTGGGTTGTCATTTTGTCTGACAAATTGGATTAGAAACTGGCTGTCAAATAGAACACAAATGGTAAATTTTAACAATTCTTTATCTAGCCAATGTTTAGTTACTAGTGGCGTCCCTCAGGACTCTGTTTTGAGACCTATATTGTTTAATTTATACATTAGTGATATGTTAATTCCATCTCAAAATTGGCTTTCTAAATTTGCAGATGATTCGAAATTTGGGGGTTATGTGGACTTGTATATTAATTTGGAATGTTTAATATCTGATTTATTCTCCATTGAAAAATGGGCTATATTGAATTCCATGTAATTTAATATTGATAAATGTGTTGTACTTCACTTTGGTAGAACAAATAAAGATAATATATATATAAGATAAATAATCTCCCCTTAAAAGCATCTTCAGTGGAAAGAGATTTAGGAATCTGTGTCAATAATAAATTAACTCCACATGACCACTGTAAACAAATCACTAATCTAGCACATTCATTGTTGAGTCAAATCAAACACTCATTTCTCGCAAGAACTAAGGAGTGCTTGATCCCACTGTATAGATCACATGTTAGGCCCCATTTGGACTATGGATTCCCTTTCTGGAGTCCTTATCTTGTTAGGGATACAGTTTTACTGGAGAGGGTTCAGTGTAGAGCTACAAAAATGGTCTCTGGGCTAAAAAATAAACCATATACTGAGAGACTAGAGGCAACTGGCCTTCAGACTCTACAAGCTAGATGCTGTAGGGGCGACATTTTGTTTGTTCACAAAGTGATACAATCTCCTTCCTTGATGTCCCTGTGTAATTTTTCTATTCTAACAAAAAAAAAAACACTTAGATCACATAACAGATTATTATTAAGAAGGCAAACACTAATAAAATAAAACATTACATAAATATATGTGCATCTAGACTTTGGAAATTATTACGTCAAGCATTGGTGGATATTTTGAATGCTGATACATTTAAAAATCATTTTGATAACTGGGCTAAGCTAAATCAGTCATTATTATATTAACCCTCAGGTGTGGGGGAAAGAATCTAGATGGGCTGCAGCCTCCTTTTCTTTCCATAGTGAAACCTAGTAAACTCTTTACAAAATCACATAGCACATATAATATAAGGAAAAACAAGTACATCTCCTATGACATCCGAAAGTTCAACACCAACTATGGAAAAATGGCTACAAGAACTGATATCCCAACGGCATGTAATGCATGACAGAAAACCCTGAAATGTACCAGTTTAGTCACCCATGCAGTGTTTCAACCATGATTAACAAATTATGCATAAAGCTATGCATATGTCATGGAGCAGTCACCTAATTGCTCTTAAACAAGGATAGTAAACCTACAGCAAATTGCAATTACATGTCTAAGTGTTCAGTATTTTTACCTCAACTGACTGTTCATAAATGCACATCTATAAACATTGTCATATTAACTATGTTGTGTGTATGCCTTCTGAAAATATGCTATGTCACTCCTTGTCAAACATGTATCCCTAATCTGTATCTAGTGTCCCTCCAAAATGTATTATATTATGTACTATTCTGTATTACTTACTGTGCCCATCGGTTTTATGATTTATGCTGTCCTACCCAGGACTTCTTTGTAAATGAGCCTGCTCAGTGGAGCCTTATTCTGGTAGAACAGTAAACGAACAAACATTTACTATTGATTTATAACTCATTGGTGTATTATGACTACTGTACTTGTCTGCATACAGTTCAATATTGGTATATAATTACCGGGCCTTCATTTTTCCCATATACAAACCGTGGTATTATTTACCATAATAAAGGAGTGTTTATTACAGCAAACATGTGCATGGTTTTCTGCATACTGCGCATGAGCCTATCACAATTCTACGTCCCAGATCCTGGCTGCCTCATCTTTCACCTCAGAGATGGAACTGCCACTTGGAGCCGGCGTTAAGTTACTACAGAAAAAAAAAAAATTACCTAAAAAAGAAACCTTCAGCTTTGGGCACAAATAAATGTATTTAAAAAGTTGAAGTAAATAAAAGTGATCGCGGACCACATACTAGTCAAACCTAAGTGGACCATGGCCGCACCAGGACATCTTTTTTTATTTTATATAATTGCTGTGGCAAAAAATTAAAACCCAGCAACTATATAAAATATAATATGGGGTGGTGTGTAAACTCAAAGTTTGGGGTTAGATGCTTCCACAAACCCCTTGAGCTTTGCTCTCAGGGGTTTATACAGCATCTAACCCCTTGGATGTGTGTAACCATTTTGTTACACACACCACCCCATACTTTATCCTATATATAACTCATTGGTGTATTATGACTACTGTGCTTGTTGGCATGCAGTTCCCTATTGATATATAACTAGAGTTGTATGAAATTGAAAAATTTCACCCAGCGAAATTGTTCACATAATTCAAGTATTATGCAAAATATTTTACAGGGCAAAATGCAAAACTTCATGCCTGGAGTGAACAACATTTTGCCCACAAACTGGTGGATTTTTGCACCCATGGGCATAATTTATAGTTTTAAAAGTTCTTCCTGTAGGGCCCCTGACCGATTAGCAGTCATAATTGAATAAAGCTCCCCCTCCAGTTACCCTGGCCCCCTCATATCCTTTTTTCCAAAATTTACAATATAAAAAATATTAAATCCACACTCTCTGGTATCTAGTGTCTCCCCCATGGCCACTCATGGCCCAAATTATTCTCCCTGGTGTCTGTTGGTCCCCCCTGGCCAGTCATAGGCTGTAATTGAATAAAGCCCCCCCTTAGTTACCCTGGCACCCTCATTTCCTTTTCTTAAAAAAAATTAAATAAAACCCACACTCCCTGATGTCTAGTGGACTTCCCACCCCCTTCCCTGTCATCATAAACTAGCACCCACTCCATTCCCCCCAGTACCCTGATCGGGCCAGCGGCACAGCCCTCCACTCACTTCCACAGCTGGCAGCCCAACTGAGTGCTTGAATGAATGAGAGAGTTGCACATGTTCATTCATTCAAGCGCTCAGTCGGGCTGCTGACCATGGAGGCGAGTGGAGGGTTGTGCTGGTGGCCCAGTTGGGATACTGGGGGGAGAGGGGTGGATGCTAGCTCTTATTGACAGGTTGGGGGTCCACTGGACACCAGGGAGTATGGATTTTATTTATTTTTTTTTTTAAGAAAAGGAAATGAGTGTGCCAGGGTAACTGTGGGTGGGGGGTTTATTCAATTACAGATGGTGATCAGCCAGGGACACTACTAGACACCAGGGAGGATAATTTGGGCCATGAGCAGCTGTGGGGTGGGACTAGACACCAGGGAGTGTGGGTTTATTTCTTTTTGTAAATTAAAAAAGGACAAGAGGGGGCCAGGGTAATTGGGGGGGGGCTTTATTCAATTACAGTCAGTGATTGGCTACAGGAGACCACTAGACACCAGGGAAAATAATATGGGCCAGTGAGCAGCCAGGTAACCTTTAGGCACCAGGGCGAGTTTTACATAGGGAATGGCAGGGTGTGAAATTGTGGCAAAATTTCATGAAACGTTTCGAGTGGTGAAATTGCCAATTTTGTGGCAATTTCAATGGTGAAATTTAATTTCACAACATCTCTACATGTAACATATTGGTGTATTATGACTGCTGTACTTGCTTGCATACAGTTCCCCATTGATATACAACTCATTGGTTTATTATGAATAATTTGCTTGTTTTTATATAGTTCACTATTGGTATTAACTCACTGGTGTATTATAAATACTGTGCTTGTTTGCATATAGTTCACTGATGGTATATAACTCATTGGTGTATTATGGCTATAGTACTTGTTTGCATATAGTTCACTAATGATGTATAACTCATTGATGTATTATGACTATTGTGCTTGTTTGCATATAATAAACTATTTCTAAAAAGCGCAGTTCACATGTATCAAAGTGCTTGTACAGTACTAGAACATGTTAAAATTAATAAATGGTTAAAATACAGTAACTAGATGACAACATTCAATAATGATACAGCTCACTATTGGTATATAACTCATTGGTGTATTATGGCTACTGTGCTTGTTTGCATATATAGTAGTTTATTATTGGTAGCTACAGCAAGGAGCGATACCAGTATGATAGTGGTGATACCTAGACATGTGATGAAAGTGGCAGTTGTGATTGTCCTCATGGGGACCAATGACCTGACCAGCTATGAGGAAGAGGAGGTGAAGGCTAATTTTTTGATGTTGGGAGTCAAGCTGAGGGTTGTAGCTGTATCATGGCATTTTTGGAGATCCGGCTGGTGTGGCATATGGGGAATGAGAGGCTTCTGAAGTTAGACATGTTCAGCTCATCATGGCTGAGGGTGTGGTACAGAAAGGAGGGGTTCAGGTAGTGGAATGGGGACACTTCTGAGATAAAAGGTTCTTTAGTAAAGAAGGTCTTCATCCCACTGAAAAGGAGGCAAATGCTCTGAGGCAGAAGTTTGATGCCTTTCTTGCTTGCTATTTAAAATAGAAGCAGGCAAGGCTGACATTTAAATGCTCAGGCCAAGTTCAAAGGCCATGGGTATGGTGGCAAGTGTAGGGGAGCTAGTTAGCACTCTGCCAAGTCAGGGAATGAAGCAGAGTGGGAATAATAGTAAGGAGAAAATAAAGGGTTAGGAGGAGTAAACGAATAGGATGTAGAGGGGCAGTGGAGTGGTCAGGGCAGAAGCACAGGAAGTGCAGCACAGATGGTGAGTGGCAGAAATGCCAGGTGTCCAGGGAACAAGATGGGGGTCACTGCAGACATTGCTATGGAAGACCACATTTGTAGCTGTAAAGGAAATGTTGGTAACACCTAAACATGATTGGGACCTCTTAGTTCAAGGCTAAGCTTTCTTCCAGAAAGGTAAAGAAACAGGGAAATGTACATAATAGGCTGAAGGGGGACTCCATCTGAGAGAAGGGTGTGTGGAATCATTGTGGGTATAACTAGTGGTGAAGGGGGAAGAACATGAGGTTGGGTGTTGCTTACAGGCCCCCCAAACTAGGCTAAGGCTGAAGATGGGTTGTTTGAAAGGGGAAATTAGGAAGGCTTTTCAGATGGGGAACATGATACTGATTTAAGACCTAAACCTGCCTGACATGGACTGGGATATACTCGGTACAAGGACTGCATGGCACTAGGCACTAATGGATAACTTTTAGGACTGCTTAATTGTACATCCTGTCAAGGAACATAGTAATGATGGGACCACCATGTCCTAGTACCCTTGAAACATGATTTTATTCTGGAAGTAAAGGTCTGCACCCCCCTGGAGGCCTCGTAGCCCTTATGGCCCAGTGTCCCAGGACCAAGGTGCTAGTGCCAGAGGAGGATAGGTTTTGGGAGAATTGGTGACTTACAGCAAGTTATAGTCAAGGGGTTGGGAAACTGGATGGGGTAGAAGCAAAATGGGAGGCTATTATAATGCAGTATTGGACATTTCCAATATGCTCCATGAAAAGGTGGTGAAAAGCCAGAGGCATATAAAACCTGTATGGTTCTGCAGTGAGGTGAGGGAAACTGTAGGTGGCAAAGCAGGCAGCATTTCAAATGGCAAACATGATCACACAGACAACAGTAGAGCAGGTAAGGGAAGTGAGAGCAGCAGTGAAATAATGTCAAAACTGAGGCAGAGATCAAGATAATGGAGGGGTAAAGGGAAATAAGGCATCCTTTACATGTGTTAGACAGGAGAGAAAGTGCATAGTAAGGCTACAAAAATGAGGGATGAGTGGGGGCAAATGAATACTCAGCTCAGTATTCATGGTGGAAGAAGGGATTCCACTTCTGGAGAGCCGAACAAAGTCAGAGAACAGGCAGAAGTTTGAAATAAGACAAATTACAAGGGGCAAGGTACTCAAAGGGCTGAGAAGGTGGTAAGTAAACTTGACACCAGGGCCAGATGAGCTTCACCCCAGGGCACTGGTGGGAGCATCTGCAAATCTTTTTAACTGGTCTTTGGTGGTCTCAGAGGACTGGAGAGTGGCAGATGTAGTCACTCCTTATAGGGGAGGGGGACCTGTGGAATTACAGGCCAGTTAGTCTAACCTATATCATGGTGAAGTTGCTTGTGTTCATCATCAAGGACCACATTGTGGAATTTCTTGAAGCTAATGGCCTACATAATAAATATAGTGCAGCATTGTTAGGGAGAGTTGTGCCACACAAACCTCACTGACTTGTTTAACTGAGTGTCACAGGTAGTGGACAAGGGCTAGACTATGGATATCCTCTACCTGGACATCAGCAGTGTCTTTGACTTGGAGCTGCACAGGAAATTGGTGAAGAGGCAGAGGGACCTGGGGTTAGGGAGACCTCATCCAATATGCAAGAGACTGAGAGAGATAACACGGATAGTGGTGGTAAATGGAACTCATTCAGGGTTTAGGAAAGAGACAGGTGGCATGCAACAGGGTTTAGTACTTGGGCCGGTACATATACCGGTATATTCTAGATTTATAGTGCATGATTTGATTGCATTTTCTGTATTATTTGTTTATTGTTATTTTTCTGTGAGGTGCCCAGAGCCTCCAGGAATGGGCACCATACTAGTAAAATTTGCCTTGCCTTGCCTTTTCAATATGTTCATCTGTCACTCTGAAGAGAGCATATAGATAAAGATCAACATATTTACTCCCCCACTGAGACCCCTGATATTGACAAAGTCTTTCCACAGACTGCATATGAAGCACTATCTTGGGCCTGCACCTTAGCAAGACAATTGCTTAGTTCTAACCATGGTATAGTTTAAAGGTGTACAGTTTGAATGTTTTCTGTACTTACTGTATCACAACAATGCTATTACCACCTCACATTTCTGTATGTGCATGTAACTGTATATGACCTTAACGTGTTGTACTATATGACTATGTTCTGTATGTATCAAATGTTTTCTTACGACGTGGAGCCTTTGGAAATGAGTCCCTGAATCAAAGGATTGTAATTCCGATATTTTCAATAAATAAATAAATTAAACAAACTTATGCAGCAGGGTGGACATGGCACAGGAGATTAGTGCAATGAGAAGGGACTTGCAGAGGATAGAAAATGTGCCCAAATTCAGTGCAAAAGATGCAAGGGTTGTGCATATTGGCAAAAAGAAACCCAAAACAGAGAACTGTACAAGAAGTGTCCGTGTGTGTCAAACAATGGTGGAAAGGAACCTTTTGGTAACATTAGCAGATATCTTCAAGACATTTGCCAGTTGCAGCAAGGGATGTGCTAAGATGAGCAGAGTGCATTGGTAGGGGATTCACCAGTAGGAGGACAGAGCATGATCATGCCTCTCTACAGATCCCTGGTAAGGTCACACCTTAAGTACTCTATGAAGGTTTGAGTACATCATCCTGAGAGAGGAACATGTCATCTGGAAACACTGCATAGGATGACCACCAAACTGATACATGGTATGCAGGGTGGAGCTCATGAAGAAAAGCAGAGGTGGCTGAATCACTCACTTGTGTCCAAAAGGGAAAGGGCTGAAATGATACAGAGATTGCCTTAAAACAGTACTGAGAAAGGGCACCAAAATGGTACATGGTATGCAGGGAAGGACTAATGATAAAGACTGTGGAGGCTGTAGTACTCACTTAAGGCTAGAAGTGAAAGGGATGAAATAATATAGAGACATTTAATTACCTCAAAGGCATCAACTGGGCGGATTGTCAACAATTGTTCAAACTTGGTGAAGGAATCAGAGCAGGGGGCATATATTCAACTTGATGGGTTAAGTTCAGCAGAGATGTGAGAATATACTGTACTTCATGGAGCGTGTGGTGGACAAGAAGTGGTTGAAACAGATATAGGGCTGGGATTCAAGGCAAGGTGGGACAGATATGAGGAGCTGTGAGAGTTGGTAAAGCTGCAGAACTGACTGAGCTGCTGATAGGGGACTTGGATTAAGCCCATCCAATGATAGACTGGAGTGGAAGTATGTTGGACTAGATCAGAGTGGATGAAACTTGGGTCTTTTTCAGTCTGTAATCGGTTTTATGTTTCTCATTCTATAATGGACAGGAGAGTGTAGGAATGTGAATGCATAGAGGGAACACATGCAAAAATATGTAACTATGGAGAGAACAGGGTGTGTAGGGAACATGTAAGAATGGGGAGAGCAGGGGTGCAGGAATATTTAAGTATAGAGAGAACAGGATGTATAAGAATATGTAAGTATGGGGAGAAAGGGGTGTAGAAATATATAAGTATGGAGAGAACAGGGTGTGTAGGAATGTGTAAGTCTGGAGGGAACAGGGTGTGTGGGAATACAGTGGCATCCCCCAGAATGAAACACAATTCTGCCACATTTTGCAGCACTTTGCAGAATGCTGAAGCAGACCTACTGAATAAAGCAATGTAATTTCAATGGCAATTGGTCTCTTTTGTCATTCAGAAAAATATGACACTGCCAGGATGAAGTGAATGCCACAGTTTCCTGCGTGACAAAAGGATTAGTTGCTATTGAAATTACATTCCTTTATTCAGTAGGTCTGCTGCAGCATACTACAGAGTGCTTTAAGTAAGCAATAAGACATGAGGGGGTGTGCATTAGACATTTCTCATGCTCAGCCAGGGGCATAGTGAGGCACGAGGCCATAGGTCGAGAGCCTTCAGCCCCTGGCTGTGCATAAGAAATGTCTAATGCACATCCCTGGAGTGTCTTATTGCACTTACAAAATGGGGCACTGTATTTTACATCTTTAAAAAAATTAATTTATATGGTTAAATATAAAGGATTTAGTTATTTTGAGGTAAAATAGTTCCTCTGCCTGTATTATTGTGTTTTTTTTAAAGCTCAGGTCTTGTGTCCCATATGGCCTCTGTAGTTGTAATTGGTGGGTTGTTGTCATGGTTACCCTGCCCCCCCCACACACACGGAGTGTTTAATTTTGTACTTTTTATTAATTTTTTTGTTTACTTGTTTGGCGAGGTGTAATGACAAGCGACTGCCGGGCGGGTGGTCAGTGGGTGGAGACGAGAGCACAGATCTAACAGGATCTAATGGGATGGCAGCTTAGACTTTGTGGTGCAAGTCTGATTAAAATTAAAGTAAGAAAATAAATGTGCAGGATGTTTTGTTTTCAGATACTGTACAGCCTATACATTTATTACTTTTGAGCTGTTGAGGTGAGGTGGAATGGTGAGCAAGAGAGTGCCTGGTTGGTGATGGGGGCCAAGATGAAACTGTAGATGTAACAGCAGCTGTGACTTTGTAGTGCAAGCCTGCTCATGTGAAAAAACAGAGGTGTGCAGGATTTTGATTCTTTTTTTGCTGTTTGTCGCGATGCTTACTAACGACAGTGGTATCTGAGAGGAGTTGGACTGCTGACAGGGCTGACTGGAAGCCAAGCAGAGGGGGGGGCTTTAGTTTTAAGTAGAAGAGAGTGGCGAAGGGGCAGGTGAGAAAGAAAATTGGCACTAGGAGGAGAGCCGCGATCTGAAAATAAAAAACAAATAAAACAAAAGACCATTTTTTTAAAATTTTGAATTGGTGTATTCTGTACATTGCTGATTGTGGAATGTTTATGGCTAGGAGGAGGGCTGTTGGCGGGCAGTCAGGATCAATAAGGATCGAGCTAGCGGGGAAAACAATGGCAGCAATTCAAAATGTGAACATTCAATTTGCCTCTTAATATCTGATTTTTCACGTAGGGCTGTGGTTACTTGAACTTGTTGCAAGCTGTGCATTAGATACTTCTAATGCACAGCTATCAGCCAATTAAAATACAGGATTTTCATTACCCATTTTATAAAAGTGGGTTCCATCCTGGTGGACACCACTGTATGTAAGCATGGAGAGAATATTGGGGTGGAGGAATATGTAAGTATGGAAAGAACAAGGTATGTAGTTTTATGTAAGTCTGGAGAGAAGGGGTTTGAAGAATATATAAGTATGCTTAGAGCACAGTGTGCAGAAATACTGTATGGCAGAAAAAATGTATGGCAGCATATTTTTGCTATCAGTTTATTTTTGCTGTTATCATGGACAGCAGAGCTCCATGGAAATAAACTGATCATGCATATTGCCAGGACAAACAGAGACTTTTGTTTGCTTAAGAAAAAAGTCATCATGTAAATAAATAAAATAAATCTTTAAAAAGCTATGTGGTTGGTATTCAGTCAGTATGTCATGCAGTCAATATTTAGCATCTGTGTACCAGACTGTGACGTGCTGCTTCAGTAAGTCCTTTAGGATTTTATTAACAGTGATATCTAAGGGCTGCAAGGACTGAGAACTGAAACTGCTACCTGTGGCAAACAGTATGACCTTTTAAGTGATACTGAGGTGCTAAATGGATTAGAACATTAGTATGATTGTCACATTGTTAGGTGATTGTACTTTTAATTAGCAGTGGGCTAGAGAGGCATTCACTAGGAGCGGTTGATTGTCAGGGATTGTCAATGCTGCTTGTCAGGTGAGTTTACTCTGTTTACACTGACAGTGCTGGCTCATAGAGGTGTGAGGCACAGCATGAAAACTGCCTGGCACAACCACTCCAGATACCTGAACCACGCTAAATATAGCTGGCGTAAATTTAAACTGCTATACAGTATGTAGGCATGGCGTGAACAGGGGGTTGTGGGAATATGTCAGTATGGAGACAGCAGAGTGTGTAAAAAATATGTAAGGAGAGAACACAGGGTATAGGACTATGCAAGTATGGAAAGTAGTAATTTGACTTCAGAGGTGTCCTGTCTTCAACTCTAATTTGTGATGGAATCATGATGTGGTTATGAATCATCATCTCTCAGTTTTCCCTTAAGAGCAATTACAGGTACAATTCAGACAGTCTATCAATTTAAACAGCTCTGTTCCTGGGCGTGCTGCCATCAGACCAGTTCAATAAACAACAAAAAAGAAAACACCACCAAGCCAGCTGTATATAAAATAAAAAGTCAATTTTATTTTACTCACAAGACCTTGATCAATTCTTCACACAGTGCCATACAAACACCCGTGACTACAAGGTAAATGTGTGCTGTGCTGTGACTAACTGCTGGGAGAGATGGGGATGATCAGAAATCTCCACAAACTCCAATCGGTTTTACTCTGCCCCTCTTCAGGGAGTAATGTGTTCATGTAAAAGATGTCTTTATTATAAATGTACCCTCTCCCATGGGTGGGGCTTACTTTGTTCTTCTTCTGTACCACTTGCCCTTCTAGTCTTGGTCCTGCTAGATCCTCCATTATGCACTTGCTGGCCCCAAAGTCCATAAATAAAAATGGTTGGCCAGTGGAGGGAGGTACAAAATGAAAATGCCAGTTAGGTGGTTAGCTGATCACCATGCAACCTGACTGTGTAAGCTGGTGGGTCGGCTTGCATTTAGAGTGAGCATTGTGGCACTCAGTATGCAAAAGCCACTCTGGCAGCTCTCATCATATGCCCCAACCCTGGTAGGCATAAATAATAATGAAGGGGGATTCTAGTAGCACTTGGTGAAAACAAATTTCACATATTAAATACGAGCGCTCTTAAGTGCTATGTGTTTTAAGGAAGCGTTTCTTTAAGAGCAGCCAAGGCTACTAAGTGAATGAGAGCACTGCTTGCTGCCTGGGTGGATAGCTGGGTTTTATTTATCTCAAAAAATTAATTAGCTGGTTTTGCTCATAAAAGTGCTAAATCTTTGTGAAAATGCATAGCTCTTGCCTCACTGTGTTTAACAAACACAGCACTTCTAGAAAATCTATATAAATACTTTCTGTACAGTCAGTATCATCCCAAGAAGAAAAAATGCTAATCAATTATTTAAAACCCTGGTGGATAGTGTTATGGTGTCAGCGCCTGGCTGGGGAAGGTCCTGCCATGCCACCTCTGCCACCAAATGTGTGGAAGTTAAACTTACAATGTTATTGTTTACCTGTAGCAGAACTGTAAAGCTGGGAGTGTAAATGAACTGAAGTGTAGCAGTCATCTCTTCCACCTTTGATTCTCTAGCAGCCAATAGGAAATCAGGAGCCCTGGAGGACTTAGCAGAGGGGTTTATGGAAGGAAGCAAGGACAATATCTCGAAGTCAATAGAGGAGACCAATGGGGCATTCAGTGAGCTTTATGAATATTAATTTTACAGCTCTGTCAGCCAGTCACAGGCTGTCATTAGCTCCTGAAGACACTGTTAGTTTAGTTAGTTTGGTGGAGACCCTCCTCCCTCAGGAAACCCCTCCTGAGGGAGGGGTCCATGATGTTCCTGCAGAGGGTGTGAAGAATGCCTGCCTGGGAGCTTGCACAGCCACCAGCCCAGGTGCCCTACATTGCCTTCCAAAACCTGGAAGGAGCTGCTTCAGAATTAAAGTGTGATTTGCTGTCCATTTAGTAACCTCTGATATAGTTAAAGAATGCATACTTGGTAATCATCCCAAACCTTACTTGTTGTCTGATGGTTTCAATTTTCAGATTTTGAAAGTGGGTATAGACACTTTTGCCTATCCAATTTCAATTATTTTCAACTTCGCAATTTCCAGTGGTGAATTCCCAAAGTCTTGGAAATATTCTGCTATTAGACCTATCCTTAAGAGTGGTAACCCAGCTCTTATTTCAAATTACATTAAAGTGGGGCAATATACTGAAACGGCCTTGGTGAGGTTCACCGGAGGAATACAGAGTGCCCTTGACAAAGAACACTCTGTAGCAGTCCTCTTCATGGACTTCACCAAGGCCTTTGATCTTGTAGAGCATTGGCTGCTCCCTGATATTTTGGATAGGTTGCAGTGTTCTTCTTGGGCCATAAAATGGTTTTCCCAGTATCTCACAGACAGGTTACATGTAACCAGTATTGATGGTCATTATTCTTCTTCCCCCAAGTTAATTAACTGTGTCGTTCCCCAGGGTTCCATCCTGGGGCTGCTTATCCTTTCTTTATATATGAACACTGCTCCAACTTCATGTACTACAAGCTACATCACAATGTATGCAGATGATGCAGTTATTTATGAATCTAGTCCAGTACCCAATGATGCCCTTCACAAAATTCAGATCAACTTTGACTCATTTCAGAACCAATTAACCTCTAATTCACTAGTACTTAATTCTGTTAAAACTAAAATTATGCTATTTTCTAACCAAAAAAAGCTGCACCGTTGATGTAGCTCCTGTCTGTGATGTAATGGGAAATACCATTGAACTGGTAGATACATTTAAATATTTGGGTCTGGTACTCTATACAAAACTTACTTTTAAACCCCGTGTGTCATAATATAAAAAACATTTAAAGACGTGGTTGTTTATACAGCACCAAGCCATTCTTGACCATTGAGTCAAGAAAGCTCCTGGCCCACAGTTTTTTGATTTAGTGTCCTGGATTACAGATTTACAGTATACTCAGCTATGAATTGTAATTCCCTAGACAGATTGAGTGTTACGTACAACTCTGTTCTGAGATTTATGGTCCATGCATCTGCTAGAACACATCATTGTCTTCTATATAACTATACTAACTGTCTTTCCCTTATTAATGGGAAATACTTTAAAATGAGTACTCTTCTGTTTAAAATCAGTGCTGGTTTTCTGCCTAAATCAATAAGTGTACTTTTTGCTAAATATCTAAATCTTAAAGGTACTAGATCACAGTCATTGTTTACATTTGGTCTACCTTTCTTTAAAAAAGCTTTAGGTCAATGCTCCTTATTACATAGGGGTCCACACTTTTTTAATTCACTCCCTCAGGATGTGGTAAATTGTAATACATTATTGGCTTTTAAAACAAGTTTGAAAAAGCATCTAAATCTTTCTCAGGATTGCACATGTGGATCTTAAACTGTTAAATGTTTGGATTTTGTATTGTTTTGTTTTGTTATTGTATACAGTTTGTATGGTCTTGTAACTGTAATATTTTATGTATTGCTTGTTGTCTGTGAAAATGGGCAGTTATGCTCATCACTCTTACTAGGATAAAAAATAAAATGACATGAAATGAAGAGGTGAGAAAGCTGTCTGAGAGATTCCCAAGGGAAGGAAAGCCTTTTTGTGATAATTGAGTGAAGAGGGAGACCTGCCTGCATGGCCAACTAGCCAAGGGAAGCCTGCCTGTTGTGTTCTAGTAGACAGAAATGGAAGTGAGAATATTCATTCTTCTGTTCAAGTCTGAGTGCTGGAGAAGAGTCATTCTTCTGTATAAGTCTGAGTCTTGGAGATGAGATGTGCCCCTGTCTTCTGCTAGTTAATGCCTGAGTCTGAGAGACTGTTTCCTGCTAACATTTGGTGAGAGATCCAGAGACTATGGTCTGACTGAGAGAGTGCCATAGCTGCCTGTTGGAAGTGTAGTTGAAATCATTTGCACCCAAAGTGTTCTGAAATTCCAGAGAGAGAGACTGCCATCCAATGTCAGTCTGGGGAATCAGATGGTGTCACTGCTAGGCATTATCTATGTGTCTCCTCCTGGGGGTTTGTACATGACATGGGGGTTGAGGTGTGTGGCCCTGGTCCCCAGCACTGGTCTTTCCAGATTGGTGACAACGCAAGAAGAAAATACAAGCTGCAAGGAAAAGTTGAGAGGTTTCAAGCCTGCTAAAGCTGCAAGAGCCTGCTGCAGGGAAGCCCCAAACTGCAATATGTCTGCTGCTCATCTTAGCTTGTCAAGTGTCCAAAACAATTCCAACCAGATTGACAGTCTGAACATCATCAGCTGCATGGCCTGCAAAAAGTGAGTAACTCAGGGGTTGCCCTGTATATGAGGAACTGTATATACAGTGGTAGTTAAATGTTTTCTGGTACTGCGATGTGACGCTTGGTAACTAGAGCTACTACTCGGTATTGCTGCAGTACAACAGTAACGTGGTGTTAACTGCCAGGATTAAAGAAGGTGCTTTAATGCATTTCCTCAGTTGGCCGCATGATGGCAATGCTTGTCCTGAAGTATGATATCACTTTTCTTTTAACTTAAGTGATTCACTCACCGACAGGTGGCATTGTTTTGGAGAAGCGTATTTCTCTCCTGCAGTTCTCTAGTGTGTGCTTTTCTATGTAACACTGGCTGTCTGAACAATTCAAGTTATTTTTTAATTAAACAGATAAATGGGACAGATTAGCTCTGTGATTGCCTCTCATATTTTCTTTGATGAACAAAAGATATATATTCTCCTCAGAAAGAATGTTATGCCCAGACAAAAAAGTGATTACAAACATGAAGAAAATTTAGTTACAGGGAGGGTGAACATTTTTTTTATTTCACACAAAGGAATGCAGCTTATAGAACAGATGTTCCATTAATTCGTTATAACCCAGCAACAATAACATGTGCCACCCTCACCTTCAAGTGTTTCTATTGAGAGAAACAGAAAACATTAAAAACATGCAATATTCAGGTGCCAAAAATACCTTATTATACATGTTATGCAGCAGGACGTAGATGTACTGTACATAATGTGGCAGCATGGAGAACTGTGTTAAAGCTACAAGTCCTGATTTCTGTAGAAGGGTTAAATATAAATACTAGTATACATGTGGTACTCCTATTCTTTCTTTAGCCTCTTTTACATATTTAACACAGTGCGTTCCTTACTGCCAAATGTATTAAATTATAAATAAGTAAATAAACACATGAATAAATACAGTGCAATGAGCATTATTTACATGCGGGGAATCGTAGAACAGTCTTTGTTTCTCCTGATTCTTTAGCCGAGTTGTCTGGAAAATAGATGTCTGGCTTTTCAGATACTAAAGTTCTTCAGGGTTATTGAAAATGAGATGTTCACATAATGCAGACACTTTTTTAGCACAAATACACAAGTAGTTTTAATATACTGTATCTATGGCCCTCACATTTATGAGACTGCTCGGTGTTATAAATGAGTAAAACATTTGTGGGTTTCCATTTGATTTAAACTTCTGATGCTGGACAGTTACTCCATTCCTCACATTAGAGAATGACACCGACTGTTTCAGATGCTCTCCTTGTGCTGATTATTTGACCATTATTTGTTTTACACAAATTGACAAACTATCGCACTTGACAAAACTTGACAAGAAATTATTAAACTAGCATAATGTTGTCATGCCATGCAGCTGCAAAGGGAACTCATGGAGTCCCTCACATTTATTTTGCAGAGCTAGTTTCCTTATGGAATATTTCAGACTAGACAAAAAAATATTTTGTGGCCCTGATTCTAGGATGGGATTTGAGCTGAAAAATCATGAGTATAAACTTGAACTCCATTTGGAACTTGCTGAACTCACTGAATTATTTGCTCTAGTGTGGAACTGGGCTGATTTGTACTACAATCATTTTATGAAAAGCTTTGAGAATGTTTTTCTATTAATTGATGGTTATAGGTAGCTGAATGTTTGCTACTAATGCTAGTGCTATTTTTAGACTGTGCATCTATTGATGTCATATATTTTATATCTATACATTTTAAGAAGCATGTTTAAGCATCCAGTTCTTATCTGGATTTAAATATCAGGGAAATACAACTTACTGTAGTTCTGCTTAAGATTTATGAAGGCATTTCCATTGCCTCTTCCTACAGAGGCTATGTACTGTATTTCTTTCTTTCTTCCCAGGGTATTATTTATTATAAGTGTATTTTATAAAATCAGTGGGTTTTTTGAAATACTGTCATTAATGCCTATCTGGTAACAGCAACTAATGATCTGGCTATTCTAGCCTTGTTGACCCTGTGTGGTCGTGTAAAACTGAACCCTGGCCCTAAGAAGCAAAATGAAAGCCAAGATGTAGAAACAGTGCATGATAATGTACAAAGGACCAGATATTCAAAACGTTGCCCCAGGGCAACATTAGCCTTGCCTGGTGGGCAAACTAAGCACAGACACAAAAGCCTGCTATATTCAAAAGGAATAGTCCAGGGCAAACACCTGCTGAATATAGCATGCAAAAGAAGCCGGGCAAACTGATATGGGAGTGTAGGGCAAACTTAGCCCTGGAATAAGACAGCTCTGAATATAGCAATCAGGAAGTACAAACCACAACAGCAACACAGTGCACAGTGACTAGAAGGACTGTAGAGGTGGAATATGTGGCCATCATGTGCCGGCAACAGAGTAGCATCAGTAGAGCTGCAGGCATCAGTACATGTTAATGTACAGTAAGCAGAAATGAAAAAGGATGCTGTGATGGTAGTGCAGTGCACAGCCATTTGTGCAGGTCTAGTGTGGTGCTAAGCTGTTTGCCCAGTGTTAACACATTTTCCCGGGCGGGGGAAAAAAATCTGCCATATTCAAAAGTGACATGCAAATAAGCCTACTTATCTTGTCAGTAGGCAAACATCACATTTGCATCTCATTATGCCCTGATTTGCATGCAGTTTGCCCAGCATTACTGCAGAACCCCACAGCTCCATCTGTAGGTCAGTCTGGAAGTACAGGGGACAGCAGGGTCTGCCCACAGTTCCACCTGTAGGTCAGTCAGGAAGAGCATGATAGGGGCTGCAGGCTACACATGTTTAGAACTGCATGGTATACTGTGCTCCAGGGAACTGCAGTGCATAGCACTGGTGGTGGTGGTGGCTTCAGTAGTCCAACTGTAGGACCTGCCATACAGTGCACTGCAGCTGGTACAGTGACATGGGGGCCAGTGGGGTGTGGGACACAGCACTGCCTGTGACATGGTGGGTAATATTGCCTGCAGCACCATACAGAGTGATAGCCCCATCATGCTGGTGTGTACCAATGGTGGACGGTACCATATTGTTGTTGTGTGACTCACATATGCTGCTCAACTGGCATGGGATGCTCACAGTGGCATATGCATTTCTGGGCAGGAATGTTATCAGTCAGCCGCACCATACGAAGCAGCATGCAGTACATAAACAGCACTATTAAATGGTGGCTGGGGACCGCCTGGCCCACCTAGTTTACCCTGTCCCTACCTATTGGAGCAGCTGCAGAGTCCAGTTTCCCAACACCCTACATCCTCCCACCACACCCTCTGAGTGCCACATGCCTGTCCCATGCTGTCCTGAAGGCCCCCTCCATCTGTGACCCCACAACTGCCTTGCTGTGTCCTACACATTGGTTGGGGTCATGCACAGCTGTGCTAACAGAGCACAAGCAGCACAATGCTGGTTTGCCTTGAGTTAAGACCACCTTTTCTCAGGTGGTATTTTCCGACACACAGTGTGTCGCACTACACAGCGCAATGGCACCTAGTGCAGCGCTATGCACTGAATATCACATTGCACTGGCCCACTCCCTCTGTTTGCACCTTGCATACATTATTGGTTTGCCCGGCATGACCATGGTTTGCTCGCACTAATGGCCCTTTTGAATATTGTACTCCTGCACTAACCCGGCACTAGCCTGGTGCAAACAGTTTGCGTGCTGCGCTAAGTTTTGAATATCTGGTCCATAGTATCTTAAATAAGACTGGTACTCTGACAATTTGGATAAATACAGAGGGTTATAACATCATCACCCTACTATCTGTAACTTGGTTGTTGAAGAAAAATGCTGACTATGGTGTAAATATAGAGAACTATGTATAAAATGCAGAAACAATTCTGCTACACTGCTATGATGTGCAAGTTCCAAACCAATCCTTTGTTTTTTGTTTTTTTTAACTGTGTATAAAACAGACAAGCAGAGGAGGGGTTCTGATTTATTAAAAGCAACATCTTGCCATTCTGGAAGATATTTTAAAACCGGTTTCATTTGAATAAACTGTTTAGTCCTATATTTTAACAAGTTAAGATTAGCAATTGGTGTAGTCTATATGCCACTGCTTGACCTGTACTGTATATAAAAAAAAAACAAAAAAACTGGTGGCTACAGAATAGCTGACCCTTTCCCCACCCAATCACCCACCTGTGTCCAGTATTACCAGTCACTTGTAATTGTACCTCCCTTCCCTATCCCCATATTGTAAAATATTGTTTTTTCTGGTGGTCTAGTAGTGCCCCCCGTATCCCCTGTGGAGCCCAGTATGTATATTTTTTTTATTTCCTGGTTGCCCCAGACCCCCCAAGGTAGTATCCCAATCTGCTCCCCCATCTCAAAATGTATGTAGAAGTGTTATAATATAAAAAAAAAAAAAAAAGGAAGCAGCACAAAGTCTGTTTCTGCAAAAACATTTACTTCAGCACCACAGTAATCTCCAAGTGGATAAATAGAAATGAAACAAACAGCAGTACTACAGACAAAGACAAAGACCCTTGGTGTGTAAGCACTGACGTAAAGGTTACCCCAAAGGGCATTGGCCAGGAAGCCAAGTTTCAAAGAAATACAAAATCACACATACCACCATAATTCAAAGCATCATGGGCTATATATGCAAATCACCACAAAATATTATGCTGGTTAAACTTTAAGCAGAATTACATGGTGCCGAAAGGCCTCTCACACAGCCTGCAAAGGGTGCCAACAGAAGATACAGACATGTGTTTCGTCCTACCAGGATTCAGTAGTGTGCCTCATCTGTACGACACTCCAGTGGAATGAACCAGCTACCCTAAGTTGGTCTATATGGGTTGGGGTGTGGTGACCCCAATTAAAAAAAAAAACAAGCTCAAAGACAATGAACCTTAGTGCTACAGACAGCCTAGTAGATATCCAGCACTTTGACTTTTAATGAGCCTTCATCTGGGAGTGGTGCCAATAAGAAGTTACACAACTTAAATAGCACGTCAAAAATATGAAATGAAGTGAAGACCAATCCCAGTCCATCAAATTTCATTAAATCAATTAACAAAAGAATATATTTCACCACAAAAGTGCATAGCAAAAACTTAAACTGCTCTCTAAAAAAGATTTAAGCTGCATATTTCTAAACGTATTAAATTTGTTTACATGTTAAAATTTATCATTTAAACAAGGCATCTATCAGTGAGTGGCAATTTATTTTAGGAATAAGCAAGAATAAATACATATAGGGCCCAATATTCAGAACTGCACCTAGTAATGGCACAAGTGGTTGCACAGTGCAACCGAGTTGTGCTGGAGCAATAAAGCAATATATTCAAAAGAGATGTGCCATGGCACATCTCTTCTGAATATATCAAAGAATGCACGTGGCACAAATACAATGCACCGGTGCATCCCTCAGACAGGCCTGCATACCTGGAATGGGAATGCGCCAGCGCAAATGGAGCTGCACCGGATGCAATTTCCAGATATTCAGACCTGGATATGCAAATTAATCCATTATGTATGCAAAGTGTAAATGGGTCCATTTGCATGTTATTATGGCCCCATTTGCATGTGTTGTGAAGGACTGGCCAGCGAAATACGCCTGGCACCCTGCACAGCATGCAGTCCCTGTACTAGGGACCACAGCAGTACCCCTTCCTGTACCACCAATCACCATAATAATATTTGTTTAAGATCCCTGGTGGTCCAGCGGTTCCCCCCTTCCCATCCCATACTATACCACCGATCACCATAATAATATTTGTTTCAGATCCCTGGTGGTCCAGTTGTTCCCCCTCCCCATCTTGTGCCACTGATCACCCAAAATAAATGTTTATATATTCCTTGGTAGTCTAGTGGTATCCCCTTCCCTTCCGTAACCCTGATCATCAAAAAACATGACCAAAATTGGTCCCTGGTAGTCTAGTGGTCCCCCCACCCATACAGGACCCCCAGCCCACCCAGTTCCCCCCATCACTGGTGGGCAGCATACCCACCCACATACTGTACCTTCACAGCTGCCTGCCAAAAGACAGCTTGTGGACCAATGGGCTGACAGTGCATACTGTAATAGTCATTTACAACTTTGTGAATTAAGTCATTCATTCACAAAGTTGTGTATGACTCTTAGTATGCACTTCTGTCATTGGTCCACAGTGTGGACCAGTGAGCTTGCAGCACATACTGTAAGCCGTCACCTGGTGGGCAGCCATGGAGGAAGGGGTGGGTATGCTGCCCGCAGATGACCGGGGGAGCTGGGTGGGCTGGGGTCCTGTGGGTGGGAGGGTGGGGAACCACTAGACTACCAGGGAATATATAAACATTTATGTTGGGCGATTGGTGATATGAGATGTGGAGGGGGGAACCACTGGACCACCAGTGATCTTAAATATTATTATGGCAGCCAGGGGTACGGGCAGGGAGGGGTGTTTCACTTGACTACCAGGGCAGTTTATTTTATTCAAAACAGGTGATCAGAGGTACAGGAGGGGAGTACCACTAGACTACCAGGGAATATTATGGGTGCTTTTGTACAGTGTTCTGGGGTGGAAGCCACCCATGGCTGGTGTCTGCTGTGCTGTACATTGCGTATGCGGCATCTTGCCTGTGGGTGGCTTCCACTTGAGCATGTTTTTACTATGCTCCAACCTTGTGTCTGGTATGCAGCACATCTCTGTTGTGTTTTCATCGCGCGCACATCTCGGCTGAATGTCGGATGTGCCACATATGCATGGGGCGCCCCTGGAGATCCACCGCGCCACATTATCTTTGTGCCCTGGCACATCGAGAATTGTACTGTGAAATTCCCCCTTTTGAATATTGCCCCAGGGCACATTTCTGGGATTGCGTTGGTGCAACTCCTTTGAATATCTCGGCCATAGAGTACACAGCATTTAAAGGTACACAACTTGCACAAATACCAAGGTATCCTAATGGGACTCCCTAGTAACTGAGGCAGCTGCAAAAATAAGTAGGGTAAAGCCTAGGCAACAGTCCTGGACAGGTCAGGACCAAATTTGAAAGAGAGATCTAAAAAAGAAGAAATAATAAGAATAATTATATTGTAAAAATTGCACTATAAAAGTGAAGCAAAAGCCTATATATTCTTAAATAATTATTATGTACAACTGTAAGTCCATTGGTCAGCCATGTTCTAAGGGCTTGCAGTGTGTACTGTAAGCTGTCATTCACAGACAGCTCTGTCAGGGGGAATCTGTGGTGGTGTGAGGGTGGGTTGAGCTGCCCACCAACGGTGGGGCTATGCTGGGATGAGGGGAGCGGGGTGAGTTGGAGGTGCCTGAGTTAGTGAGGGGGTAGGAGGTCTGAGGGGGTAGGAGGTCTGCTGGGCTAACGGGGGTCTTTTGGAGGCAGTCACCAGTTTGTCCTGGTTAGGGTGGGGGGGGGGTTCTGCTTTTCTACATATTCAACGCAGGCAGCGGTAGTTTTACAGGGACACAGGCGGGGAGGGAATTGGGTGCCGGTTGCCTGTCTAGGCACTCCTGGATGCACCGTACAGCACACAGCCATTGCAGGGGACCCAGCGTGTTCCGGTGGGTGCAACCCAGCTAGGCATGTGCAAATGAGGCCATAATGACATGCAAATGGACCCATTTCACCTTGCATGCCTAATGGTCCCATCTGCATCTCTGTGGTTGTGACTGGCAGCTTTTGGTGCAATGCATTGGGAGAAGCACTGCCCCATTGCGTACCCAGCCTGACCAGGGAGTTGTGCCAGCACATCCCGGGCTTGGTGCAACAGTGGTATTCACAGAGGGGGTGCATCAGGAGCATCCCCCTGGTGCATCTTCTGTGAATACCGCTGTTTGTGCTCAGCACATCTCATCTGTGCGGGGGCAACAGAGATGCGCCAAGCGCAAGTCCTTTGAGAATCCTGCCCTTATAGTGCATAATTGATACAACTTGATCAATGAAAATACCACTGGAAACCATTAGTACTTACTATATACAACAGTACAAATAAGTAAAGAATGTCTGGGATGTCTGCAAGGTGAAATGCAGTAAAAAATGTGGCAAATTATTAGTTGTAGGTTTCACTTTTTTACGGAGGCAGTGATAGTTGATAGTGACTGTTGTGTGCCAATGTGCTCATTTTACTCTAGCTAAAGGATGGGGTGGGGGACTGGTCAAGCAGGGAACAGCCATAGTGCCCATCCCATGGTGTTGAAAATGAGCTTCTGCTTCAGGCACTTATGTATCTGAGTGCAAAGCATTGCCAATGTAGTCTTATTCAATTATAAGGCAGTTACCCGGTCATCCTGTTTTCTGAGACACCGGGAATCAGGATACGTCCGCAGTTCCTGAATGGTATCGCTTCATAGGTCCATAGGATTATTATGAGTTAGGAGGTCAAAGACCTGTAAATAACTTGTCACTTGTTAGTGGTAATACCTACAGTTTTCCTCTCCTGTGTGTTTATCCAAGGCTTTTTTTTAAATGCTGACGCAGAGTTGCATGTTACCACTCATTCTTGTAGGGGATTCTAGCATGCAATTACCCTCCGATTTAACAGTATTGGCTACTTCTCCATGTAGTTGGAAGTTATGAGCCCTGGTATCTTTGGATATTTTTCTCCTGCATAGCCCAGTGCTTTCCCAGACCAGTTCATCATTCATAGTCCTATATACTAGACATAGATCTCCTCCCAGTCTCATGTATTGCATGGAGTAGAGATTCACGTCATTCAGTCTTTCTCTGTAGGACTTATGTCTGGGATGTTTCTGCATTCTCCAATGCTAGTCTGAGCCCTGTTTTATTTACTTCAGATAGTTTCTCTGTCATTTTTTTCTTCTCTCTACTGTCGAAGGGTCAGTAATAAAATTTATAAGTGATTATAGGGTCACACTGGAGTGTAGAGGGCCCACCACTGGCAATGGTAGCTGAACATTTATGAAATCTCTATTGGATTTTTGCCTTAATTCTAATTTGACTTGCTCCTTTTATTGTGTTCTTTTTTAATACTTGTATTCTCTACTACTGTTGAAAGCAATAGTACAGAGTCAAGAGGGATGGAATGGTATTTCAAACCTAGCAAGCAGCGTGAATGGTACAGTCCATGCTGCCCCTAGTCCACACAGCCAGTAAGTACTCCATATCTGTGGTAGATAAAGTTTTCCCATGCGCAGGCTGTCAAAAAGGAAGGAAAATAATCTCGCTCCCTACATCTGTTTGTCTCTCTTTTTTCAGTTTCCTCTCTCCATCTGTCTCTGTTTTTATTTCTTTTATGTCAGCTGTACAGAGATCAGTCTTGGATGTGGGCTGTCAGTGTTATCTGTACTAAGGGAGGCTATCAGTCTGCTACTGCTACAGTACTGTGATGGATCAGTTATTCTTTATAGATGTGTCTTAAGCCATATATGAAACAACAACATTTAGTTCAGTTACCTTTTTTTAAAAACTGATTTTTTCCTTCTGTTAGTTCAGTCATAGTAAAGACAGCCCTCTCTAAAGCATTGTCTCTTTTTTCATGTCAGCTGTACGGAGGTCGATCTTGGATGTGAGCTGTCAGTGTCATCTAATCTAAGTAAGCAAGGCTGTTGGAGTCTGCTGCTAGCTGTGAAGAAGCAGCGATTCTTTATAGAGAGCTCATATACAGTACCTCTTACACCAATCCCCAACATTTTATTAATCTCCGATGTTGACAGTCTCTCACGCTATGAAGTAAAAATCTGTAGATTTCATTCACGCAATGAATAACTCAACTGATAAAAAGGAAACATGATTTGTCCTTTTTAATTAAAACTATTAAATAACACTATACATATAAAAGCATGAAGGAGAGGTACTGTACGTAATGAGCATCATGGAGAACTGTGTTACACCTACAGGTCTGCATTTTCTGTAGAAGGGTTAAAATATAAATACTGGTTTACATTTGTTACTCTTATTCTTGCTTTAGCCTCTCCAGATATTAACACAGTGCACCCTCACTGCCAAATATATTCAATGTTTCTGTCTCATGGATCTTTGCATCCTGTTTATAAATAACTGCTCCAGGTTTCTTTTAATTTCATGTTTTTGGGGGGTGGGTGATATTATTAGGTCTACTTTATATTTAGTGTTGAAAATAACTGTCACAACACCTACAGGTTTCCAGCAATTACCAGTTCATTACACACAATAAATGGTACATCAGGGCCCATCTGGATACTATAAAATCTTAGGGTGCGTACCAGTACCTGTTTTATTTAAGATACTACTGTTTGTGCATTATCATGCACTATTTTTATATCTTGGCTTTTATTTTGCTTCTTAGGTCTGGGGTTCAATTATACATAACCACACATAGAAGCATGGAAACACAGAAAGTGATGGTAGAAGGAGGCCTTTTGATCCATCTAGTTTGCCCTATAGTAGTCCTGCGTACATTTCCCCAGCCCCCTACTGTCTATTATGTGTGAAGGCTCCCCTGTGTCCCCACACAGGGTCAACAAGGCTAGAATAGTGAAATCATTAGTGTTTGTTGCCCAATAGATTTTAATAACAGTATTTCAAAAGCCCATAGATTTTTTTTTAAATACACTGAAAATAAACAATACCATGGAAAGAAACAAATACAGAGCCTCTGTAGGAAGGGACAAGGAAATTACTTTGTAAATGTTAAGCAGATCAAATAAGTTGTAGTTCCCTGAGATTTAAAGCCCAATAAGAACTGGATGCTTAAACATGCCTTCATAAAATATATAGCTGTAACATGCCTTCTCAAAATGTATAGATATAAAATATATAACATATGATATAGATATAGAAACTTTTACACTTGTACAGTTCTTAGTCGGTACTGTGTCTTTGATCTATATTCAAAAGGACTGTCATTTCTGCTTTAGCTGCACCCACTGTTCATTATGACAATTCGCTAGATATAGAATCGTGTCTAATGGGATGAAGCAGGGGAATTTGGGATGGACATACTGGTGGGTGGAAGGGTATAATACAGTTTGATTATTAACTGTGGTAACTAAGTTCCTTTTGTTTCTCTCAAATTGTTAGCCACCTGTTTGTGATTTGGGGTACCATTCAGCATTTGTCAGCATGTGGCCACTCAGTATTGCTGTACAATATGATTGTGAACAATATTCATGTGGAAAGCTTGACATAGGAGCCGGATTTCCTTAATGACATCCATTTAATAGCTGATTCCTTGCTAACCAGTGTGCCTCCCTTTAAAATGATGTGCATTGTGTATAATTGGGGCAGGCTTTTTCTCTAAGATAATTAGTAGAATTAGTTTTTTAGCAGTATTTTTAAGTGGAGCCATTATTTAAAATAAAAAGGGTCATGGCAAACGATTAGCAACTTTGATAGGCACATGAAAAGAGCACCATCTTGACTAAGCCTGCACAGTACAGTATTGCTAAAGACATGCTCGCACTGATATCTAATTTTCCCATGCAGGAGAGAATTATAATAGGAGAGGTACTGTGGAGATACCTACTTTTTGGATAACAATTGTACTAAACACCCTAAAGACTTTTGGAGAACAATTAATATATTATTAAAAGGTGAAGGTAATGATACTACAAATGTTTTTAAAGTTGGAAGAACAAATGTCCCCAATGTCTTAACTTGTTTTTGACAAATTCAATGAGTATTTTAGTACAATGGGTAATATGAGTTCTGCAAGCAAACATTCCTATAACCTGGTCCAGTATACAGTAGAAGCCAGTTTAGTAAATCAATTAGCATTTTCAAAAATAACTGCTGATTCAGTGATTAAAGAACTGTTCAAAATGGACACCTCAATGGCTATGGGATTGGACAGCATTCCACCTAAATTATTAAAATATGCTACACCCATAATTGCATACTGTACCTCCTGTTGTATGTCTTCAATTTATCATTAAGCACAGGGGAATATGCAACAGGTTGGAAACAGGCCAAGGTTGTTCCCATCTTTAAGGGGGTAAGAAACCTGAACTGGGGAACTATTGCCCGATTTCATTATTGTCTCAGGCATCTAAACTATATGAAAAATTAATAGTGGTACAGATAAAGGAACACTTACATTCTCAAAGTTGTCTTAATAATTTCCAATCAGGACTTAAACAATTTCATAGCACTACCTCTGAACTTGTCAGGGTAGTGGGGGGATGTGCTGGTGGCCCTGGACATGAGGACACCAGTGGGTGTAATATTTGTGGACTTATCCACAGTGTTTGATTCCTTGGACCACTGTGTCCTCCTGTCCAGAGCACCCTTCTAGGCATTGAGGGGAATGATTTAACATGATTGGCATCATATTTGGTGGGCAGAACACAAATGGTCTCCTTTGGAAATCTGACCTCTGGACTGGTTCCTGTTGGATTGGGGGTTCCCCAAGGATCTATCCTGGGCCCCTGCTGTACAGTATATATGTGAGTAACCTGTCCCATTCTGATCCATCAGTGTTGTACCATCTCTGTGCAGATTATACTATTATTTATACATCAGATTCTACTTTTGACAGAATACAGGATAAACTTCAGAAAGCATTTAACAAATTACAAGTTTTCTTTGAGAATAGCAAGCTAGTCCTAAATGGAAAGAAGGCACAGGAGAATGTGGCCCTTGGGGAATCCACGATCCAGCAGGTATAGTCCTATAAATATCTGGGGCTATGACAGGACAGTTCATTACAATGGTATGTCCATATAGATAGCCTAGTGAAAAACATACAGAAAAGATTGCGAGCATTATATAGGTTCAGATCCTGCATGAATATGGACACTAGAAGACAGGTAGTAAATTCCATGATCAACCCTATTGTAAATAAACAAACTATACCACACTGATGACAGTAAGGTAGTAAAAGTACAAGGTTCATGGTTAGTGGTCCCTGGTAATCCAGTAAAGTCACCTGACACCAGATGTTGTTTTAAATCAGTTGCAATTTACTAATACCCAAATAAGGGCTAACAATTTTACCCCTAGCATGATTAATTCTAAACAGCTGATGGCTTTTTACCACCAGCGCTGCAGGTGTTCAGAAAAATGAAGCAAAATTGCTCCCATTTTCTGGGTGTTCAAGCATCCATAGCAGCCTGTGGCTATTCCTCTTGAACACACTGGACATGACGGTCAGGTCCTGTATTTATACACAAATTGTTTACATCAAAAAAAATGCATAGTGGAAATTTCCAAAACCTACTACAGCACTTTTTAGCCTAGACACTACGTCATTCAATAACATCATGAGAAAAGGTTTTGAAAGTACATAGGCCATAAAATACCTCTGTCATAAGATATGTTTGACACTTTGTGAAACAAGGGAGTTCTGTTTATCAAGTACTTATCATGAGATGAGGAGCTGTACCATCTAAAGCTAGACACTGGTTGCTTGAAGCAGATGCCTCTTATCTTGACCACGACCTTTAGGTCACTGAAATACATGTTTTATACAAAGCATCTCTGCTGAACAGATCAAGGCTAATTTTGCTTAAAACATCTCTTTCTAATCATTAGTTATTTCTCAAGTTCATTTACAGGGCCTCACTACCTGGCAAACCTGGTCACCCACATATATATATTAATTCACATGGTGGTATTATTTGCATGGTTTCAACAATTATTCTTTAAACACCTTTGCACTTACAAGGCATATTAATTTATATGTTGGTATCATGTAGTTATCCACTAGCCACTTTCAGCCCTTTACTAGCCACTTCACCTTTCACTAGCCACTGCAAGCCTTTTTACACCTTTTCTATGTTGTCAACCTTTTGGTTAGCCAACTACATATAAATGTTGTTGTTGATAAACTTGTATAAAACTTTGGCCACTGGTCACTAAAACCTTGGCCACTGGTCACTAAACCTTTGGCCACTGGCCACTTTTAACAGTCCCCACCTTGAAGGTAAGGGGAACCTCTGGGGAACCCCGAACCTTCACAAAATTAAACATAACAATATAGATGCTAATTATTAAATAAATGTTTTTAGAGTTTCTTGCCCTGCAATTCTATCTTGTGACCACTGATGGTGGGCTGCTATTACATCTATTATCAGGGAGGCATAAAATAAGGACACATTAGTTTGAGTGCAGTGTCCAAACTCAGCCATATTCCAATGGGAGATATTTAAGACAACAGGTACATGCATAAATTGTACATTATTTATAAGGGTTCCAGGTACTGAGTGGCAGTTAATCTGCTAGGGGGCCCTGGTGTTAACTGGGGACACTTAACAGTCCTGATTATGGGGGTGAGGGAAGACCGGTAAGGGGAGTCCTGAACCCCCACAGATAATACTTTGATTAATATATTTAATATAACTAAGCATTTCCTGTTTATCGTAATCTGTTAATTGCATGCTAATACGTTTACCTTACATAATTATTTAGACTATTATAATGAAAGCTACAATTTTTAAAGCTAGAAAAACAGTTTAATTGAGTACATGAAAAACCTTTTTAACACTGGTTGCCAGCATACAGATACTTCAGGTAACCATGAAAAGCAACCTGTTCTGGAGTTGGTACAGGGGTGATCACAGATGGTGTGTTTGTAAAACATAGTGCAGAACTCAGGGTTGTCAACACCACAATTGAAATATGTGAAACAATGTTAACATGTGATACCACATATAACACAGTATGACATAACAATATCTGTTGATGAGTTGATGAAGAGTTTATGGAATCCACTTTGAGAGTGGATAAGGTAGATGCTGCCTGGTGTTGAGGTGTGGCACACCCTTGGAGCTTGATTGAAGAACCTGTTAATAATCTCTTAACAGATAGGTCATTATAAAACATATATGACCAATTTAGAAAGTTCATACAAGTAACAGTCCATAAAGTTCATATAAGTAACCACAAGTTGGTGTAGCTACAGTACAGGTGAAATGTCATTTGCAGACAGGTAAAAACTTGACAAAGAGCATGGAGCTATGCAAACAGTAATTTAAAAACAAAACACCAGCATAGTGCGAACATCAGTGTTTAGGCTGTGGGTTGCTGGATAACTGAATTTGAAAAGGGTCTTGCCAGGGGGCACATTAGATTGCACACTAAGTCCTGCTAATGGAGTAGCCACACACACACTGGCATGGCATTTGTGTTGTGGAGGTTGATCACACCCTGGCACAAAGATTATTAGTCCATAAAAAAAAAAAGTAACAGTTCACAATAAAATGATTAAGAACACAGTCCATAACAGAGCAATAGATTTGTATAAAGTACCAGCCAGGTTTGGAAAAAGCAGCAGTGATGAAAATGGATGTCTTGCTTGAAGATCAATTGAAGAAAAATATTCTTGCTGAAGTTAGGGGATTGTCCCTATCCCAGAATTAGCCTCATAGTAAACAGAAACAATAAGCTTGATTGTAGAGTCTGAATTGGCTGGACCTTTTTTTCAGTTGATTTAAAGTTTTACAAATAGGTGTAATTGGGCTGAAAACATTACACTTGCAGAGGTAATCATTTGTTTCATGTAATAGTCCTTATATGGAACCAGTCAGGCACAAAGATGGTGATGACATTGAAGCTGTGGCAGTTGTTTTCTTTTCAGGGAAAAAAAAATAAAGGTTTTTGCAACTTAGATGAAAGTGTTACTGCTGTTGTACGTGGAGATATTATGTGTGCCACACCATGAAAACTTGCAAAGTGTGTTAGAAACAGAGTTAAGAACACATAAATAACAATCTGTTGAACCAATAACATTTTTGCTTTGTAAAGAGTGGTGTGACAAAGTCTAAATTTCTGACAATCGTAGAAAAATAAAAATGGGATGTCGACTGCACACCTAGGGGGTGCAAGTCGAGGTCCAATAATACCATTTGACCATCTGTGAATCCATGACAATGTTATGATTACATCCTGCTTTCAAATCGCAGAAGAAGCTATGACCGTGATGAACATGATTTCCCTTTCTGTGTGTTGCTAGCAGGCCTAACTGAGACCTGTGTTATAAAATCTTGTAATGTTACAATAACACACTTCAAACATATAGTTTATGGCAATATGCCTGTTACACTATGCAATAGTGGGACAAATATATATATTGTTGGCCTATGCCAAATAATAATAGTGTCTATTGCACCTGTGACAAGTGAATGGGTCTACCATGGAACCTTGAAGCGTAGGTTCTGGAGCAGAATTTAAATTCTGCCATATTATAATTGTTAAGATTTAAAATTACAAAACCTGCATAGAGTGCACTTTATTTTCCAGGGGTACATGGGAGTAATGAGACAGAGCATTAATTTGTTTGGGGTTTTGCTAAGAATATTGTGTAGGGGTGGGTCAGCAATGCTGGCCCCAATGTCTAGGTTAGGTTATGGGCATTAAAAACATTCATAGATGTGGAGCAGATTTCTGAATACACACTTGATAAAGTGTAGCAAGATGTATATCAAATCATTATAACATAAACATAAAACAAGCATTTTTGCAATAGAACAATGTCAGTATTGAGCATAATGCATAAAATACATTTTAAACATAGAACAACTGTAGACTGCAAGTTTAGTTCAGTGTCCAAGAATCTTAGAGCATAGTGAATTTACTTGTTGAGCACAACCATGGAATAAGTTACAGAAGGCGGGGCACAGTTTAAATTCATAAGTTGCAGCCCTTGGTAAAGAATTACTTAGTTTTGGTTGAAAGAAATATTTGAGCAATACACCACTCTGTTTTTATTAACTTGTAAAGCTTTTTCAGGGTATGCGATGCTTTAGAACTTTGAAATTATAGAAACTTGTTTGTGCTTCTAGAAGGCAGATAATTGCATCCATTGCTGTAAGGCTATGGGAAGTTATTTTGTATTTGTCTGACAGGATAAGAAAGCTGAAAAGACAATCAAAAGAATGAATACGTGGAAATACACAATCCCCCCTCCAACTTGACTGATACTTGCAGGGGGCACAAGCCCTTGTACCAATGATAGGTGTGAGGTTTAACTGTTTGCACTAGAAAAAACAGAGGGACTGAGCTGGGTTATACTGTTAAAATACATTGGGTCTTTTCAAAACCTGTAAATAAGAAACAGTTATTAGCAAATACATATTTCTTTTTATTTACCCCTATGGGGAGACAGTGATGTACCTTGCAACCTTTATAGGTATTGCACTGGAAGGAAGGGTAGTACGCCCCCCCTTTTAGTTCCTACTGTGGTAGAAGAGGCAGCTAGAATACTGTAGCAATAAAAAGGTTAGCTGTGGATGGTGACATGGATATTGAACCAGAAATGGTCTGGCAGTATTAGTAGCCAGTCATGCAGCACCTCAGAAAGGTGTGCACTAGATAAATGGTAATGGGGCTGGCCCCATTGCAGTCCCCACCTAATATACTTTTTAAATTTTAACAAAATTATATTGCAATTAGTTAAGTAAGTTTCATACTTTACTAGAAGATGGGAAAGTTTCTTTTCCAAGAAAGAAGGAAAGAAGGACAACAATCACAATCCTGAAAATAAAACAAGATTATTTTGATAGGATAAAAGAAGCCAAGCGTCCCTGGGTTCCCTTATCCTAAGCATGACAAAATGTCAGCTGAGTTCATAAAAGATCTGGATTGATGGTAATACTGTACGTACGTATCCCTTAGAATGCATTTTTAAAAGAAAAAAAAATGATTACACCATGGTCACATATAAAAACAAAAGTCATTGTTTTTAACTGTAGATGGTAAACTCTCTTAAAACAGCTGTAATATTTCTTTTTAACAGTATGCTGTAGATATATATGGAAAAAAATGCTTGGGGGGTGATGAATAACCTCCCTCGCTTAAACACCTTACGTAATAGGGGAATCACGTGATATTGTTTAGGAACAAAGGAGTTGTACTACAACTAAACCTTCATGGAGGAAGGCCTTGAGCATTGGCTGTGTTGGCTGCAAGCCCAGAAAAAAAAGGGGCTGTCCTTTTTGCTTGGACAGAGTGCAAATACTATATATTAAAAAATAATATGGTAGGGTTCATTCTAGGTATGTTTCCATGAAAACATACATTTTGTGTGGAAATGGGTGCTTTAGATAGGTTGACACATCAAGTTTGAACTGGTAGTAACATAAAATGTTGAAGCACAAGAAGGTCAAGTAACGTGTAAAAGGTTACACAGTGTGCATGCAAGGGTCGCTCAAACCTGCCTATTTCTGTAGTGTCCTTGAACACTACTGATATTAAAGTATCTTTTAAGAACAAAAGAGCACAAAGTAAAGCTGCTGGTTACAACAGTATACACACACACACACACACACACACACACACACACACACACCAAATGCTTAACACAAAATAAGACTCACATTATTTGATACCAATTTGCTGAGGTAATACCCATAGTTTCATTAGAAAACTGTAACTATTTTAGATATGTGCTGCCTACTGCCTATCTTGTAACACACTACAACTACTTAAACCAACAGATTTATATATCTCCATGCCACATATTTTGAAAATAAAACTTTTCAAACACCTTCTAACTAACATATAAAATGAAACTTCCTTATTTCTGTTTATTTGAAGCCAAACAAGATCTTATTTAAAAATATAGCACAACACACTGTCTGTAAGTGAAGACACATCTAAGAGACCATGGTTACACCCTCTGGCGCCTAGCCAAAATATGGCACTCGGCCATTTTGAAATCTTTATGACGAGCATTTTATTTCTCTTTAGCAAAAAGTTTCTGGTTTTAACTAGAAGTATGATAAAGCCATTCATAGCTGTTAACACATTACATTTTCACCTAGCAGTGGCTTGGCACATTGCCTGTAAACTACAAATCTTTTTACACATTGCAATCTATGTCGTCATATTTCTTCGCTCTCAAACTGACTTACTCCAACCAACATTCTACATATGAAAGTAATGTTATCTTCAGAGCAACCTTGACAACAGAACATAATTACAGAGCACAGATATACACTGGGGGGAGAGAGGGAGAGAGAGCATTACCTTGTTCAGCGTGTGTATTTACAGAAATGAAACAGACAGACATAAAAAAAAAACTTTAGAACAAAACATACAGATTTACCCTGTGCCAATGTATGTTTCTTCTTCTGTTCTGATACGACAGTCCGATTTGGAAGAACAACCACAAAACCTTCATGATAACCTCCAAGTGCTGCAGCTATTAACCCTTTCAAAGGTTTCCTTCTGGCCATTTCAGTAATCTGCCAAACCAAGTCTTTTCCCAGAGCTCTGGTTTGCAGTTCAACAATAAAATCGGTAGCAGTACTAGGCTGAAATCCAACTAGTGGAGGTCCCCAGTACCTAGGTTTGGGATCAGATGTTTCAGTTTCTGTAGGAGGCAAGGGAACTTGAAACTGATACCAAAAAAAAAAAACAACCTTAAAGCTGCACAGATAGTGAACATTGGGGGAGGGGGATTTTCAGATCAACCCATCTGTAGTCACACCTACAGGGTATGCATCCACAGTATTGTTGTTTTTTCTCTAAATGTTGCTTATCTAACATTACTTGATCAGAAACTGCTTTTATACTAAAAGCAGCCTGAAAAGTGAAAGCCATCATCAGCTTTAACAGTATTTATTTCCTCTTTCCTGTGACCTGCTATCTAGCAGGCACAAATTACAAGGGCAGTTTCCTTTTTTTTTTTTTTTTTTTTAGAGATTTTTCCTTAATACATCTTTCCACATATCCCTAAACTTGGGGTCCTCAGACCCCCACATGCATATACAATACCCTTCCCCAGCTTTTAGCTGCTCCATAGACCTTTTCCTGTAGGTTCAAGTCCACTTGAACACTCAGAGTCTTAGACTCTTTTTCCCAGCCCCACAGTTAGGTTATGACCCTTACTTGTGTGGACCCTGTTTAGAGTAAACACTAGGTTTTAACTGATTAACCAAGACCAGAACCAAAACCACTTCCTGGCTGGCTCAGCCATTTATAAATAAACAAACTATACCACACTGATGACAGTAAGGTAGTAAAAGTACAAGGTTCGTGGTTAGTGGTCCCTGGTAATCCAATAAAACCACCTGACACCAGATGTTGTTTTAAATCATTTGCAATTTATTAATACCCAAATAAGCCCTAACAATTTTACCTCTAGCATGATTAATTCTAAACGGCTGATGGCTTTTTACCACCAGGGCTACAGGTGTTCAGAAAAAAAATGAAGCAACATTGCTCTCTTTTTCTGGGTGTTCAAGCATCCATAGCAGCCTATGGCTATTCCTGTTTGACACACTGGACATGACATTCAGGTCCTGTATTTATATACAAATTGTTTACATCAAAAAAATGCATAGTGGAAATTTCCAAAACCTACTACAGCACATTTTAGCCTAGACACTACGTCATTCAATAACATCATGAGAAAAGGTTTCAAAAGTACATAGGCCATAAAATACCTCGGTCATAAGATATGTTTGACACTTTGTGAAACAAGGGAGTTCTGTTTATCAAGTACTTATCATGAGATGAGGAGCTGTACCATCTAAAGCTAGACACTGGTTGCTTGAAGCAGGTGCCTCTTATCTGGACCACGACCTTTACGTCACCGAAAGACATGTTTTCTACAAAGCATCTCTGCTGAACAGATCAATGCTAATTTTGCTTAAAACATCTCTTTCTAATCATTACTTATTTCTCAAGTCTCATTTACAGGGCCTCACTACCTGGAAAACCTGGGCACCCACATATATATTAATTCACATGGTGGTATCATTATTTGCATGGTTTCAACAATTATTCTTTAAACACCTTTGCACTTACAAGGCATATTAATTTATATGTTGGTATCATGCAGTTATCCACTAGCCACTTTCAGCCCTTTACCAGCCACTTCACCTTTCACTAGCCACTGCAAGCATTTTTACACCTTTTCTATGTTGTCAACCTTTTGGTTAGCCAACTACATATAAATGTTGTTGATAAACTTGTATAAAACTTTGGTCACTGGTCACTAAAACCTTGGCCACTGGCCACTTTTAACACTATGTTTGATTATGGAGACATTATATATACACACTTGTGTATCCAAGGGAGACCTAGCAAGACTAGATGTTTGCCAGGGGAGACTTGTTAGGTTTATCTTGAATGCTCCTTCTAAACACATAAATGCTGTTTATATGACTATCTGGGTTGGCAAAAGCTTAGTGAGAGAAGACATGAGCATTTATTGGCCTTCATACATAAAGGCCTAAGTGGTAAACTTCCACAGTACATAACAAATCTGATATACAGGAAAAAAAAAACTATTCTATAAGATCTGCTACAGCTATGGATTTAAAAATTCCAAAATGTAACATGGAAGCGGGTCATCATTCTGTCTACAATATGGCAGCACTTGGTTGGAATAATATACCACCAACCTTGAGAGTTGAAGTGGAGTACAAAACCTGGAAAGGAATAAAAAGTTGGTTAAGAGCTACAGCTAGTAAAACAAGACAAAGCTGTATTACCATTTAGTTGGGAACTTACTAATCAACTTTTTAGAAAGGAATGATATATTTGGTAGTAAGATAATAAAGAATTGTATTATACTGATGTCATGGTAAGCTTATGCCATAGCCTATTGACTAATTGTATGTTCTTAATCTTTTACTGTGCTTTATTGTATATATTTTTTTAATTTAGTATGTATGTATTTGGAACACTGTTATACAAAGATGTGGACCTTGTTGTAAATGAGTTATAAACTCAATTGAGTTAATCCAGATTCATATAAATTTATATAAATGAAATGTTTTACTACCACCACCTCCTCCTCCTCCTCATGGGAAATTTACAACATATGCAAACACATTTTACTGGAAACAGCTCCACCTGGTGCATTTCAGATGCTACTAATGGGGAGTCAGTAAATTAAGAACAGTGCATACTGCTGACAAATAATGCTACTGGTGTGGTAACAAGGCTTTCCTTGATACCACTCGCTGTACCACTCAGTGTACCACACCTACCAAGCTATACCTCATTACTAGAAAACTTTTTTACAACTCCCACTATAGTTGCCATCAAGGATTTTGAGTTTGGCCACTCAGCCATAACGTTTCCAAAAGTTGTCAACTTGTTTCTGCAACCAAAAGAGGTTTAACTGAATTGCTATGAAAGTGCACCAACACTGGCCAACCAGCTGTACCATGCAGGCCTGCAACTAGACCCTGGGTACTCAGATAAGACTCTTAGGGGATCAACTGGTACCATTTGGGGGTTGTCATGTGTTAGAACAAGTAGGCTGATACCTTTCCTAATACATATGGTGGTGGGAGGTGGGCACTGTGCATGTTTGGGTTTGTTGACAAAGTGATTGATTGACAGTGTTAACAACATTCTAAAGTGTTGTTTAGCCTCTGCATTCCATTTTCCTTATTCCTAGCCCTACCCCTTGTAAAAAAAATTGTTGTTAACTTTTTTTTACAAATGTCTCATGAGTATATTATTAGTTTAAGTCAATAATTGCAAGTATATTGAAATCTGGATTTGGTTTACAGCATTCTATATGTTGGGTGACTGCAGGGGGAGGTACAGCATCCCAAGAGGTTGTACAATACCAATAACTGGACCATTGCATTTTAACTCTAGGTGGAGGCACCACACTATTTATTTTATCTCTGGGAAAGAACCCCCCTTTCCATCAGAAACAGAACCCCAGCCCCTTAACCTTGCTTGGGCTCGCAAGGCAGGGGTTATAGCTTGCTGGTACATGGAACCTAGTTTACATAAACATTAAAAACACAAAATATCATTGGATATCACGGACTTGGGTTTTTAATGTTTATACATATTAGGAGAACAAAACAATTCGAGCTGTGCCATCAGACCTGAAGCAGGTGCTCACCGCAAAAGCATACTGCAAAAAAATACAAGCTTGGAAGCACACAAAGCAGGAGAAAGCATAAAAAAAGCTAAAAGCTTAAATACTTAACAAAACATAGCACTGTCCAGCATTCAGTAAAAAGTCAGCCAGAACCCATCGTACTAACCTCAGTGCATCGAGTCTTTTGTGACTCTTGGCCAGGGACACATACTACATTGTGTGTCATGTTTCTAATCTTATTCATGCTTATATTAGCACTGTATATGTATTGTGCTATATTCATAGTCAGCTGCCTGGTTGGTGTCTAACTTAACTGAGTGCTATCATGTTAACACACTGTGCATAAAACATATGCAAGTATAATAACTGGTGCTTGTTTTTTTCCCATAGGGAAACTGGGTTGTAATTTTGTTGTTATAACCAGCTTGTTATAATGATGAACATGTGCCTGGTTTCCCCAGCTCGGCGCTTGGGCCAACTGCAATCTTTCTCTTCTGTGTGCTGTCCCCCCATTCCCACTCTGCAGCTCTGTACAGTTATCTAACAGAAGTAGTCAGTGGTTATTTTTTTTTTAAACAAAAATATCACTGGGCACAGCAAATGTTCAGTTTCATTCTGAAATAAAAAAAACAACTAAACACTACTTTAGTTCATGAGCCACTACATACCATGCAGAAACTCCCAACAGCCTGTGGCCTGACTCCATACACACATCCATTAATGTTTATATAATTGCTGTGGTGAAAAAATTATTCCCAGCAGTTATGCAAAATAAAGGATGGGTAGGTAAAATCAGATTTTACATACTGTGGTGGATGCCTTAATAAACCCCTCACGCTTTGCACTTGGGGCTTATGTGGCATCCCACCCCTTGGGAGTGTGTAAAATCTTCATTATAACCCCATACCCATTCATTATTCTCTATGTATCTGTGACAGGCTGGCCTATGGTATAGGGAAAGGCAACATGCTGTGTTTCATGTTCACAGAACAAAATTCACTTTTATTACTTCAAATGGGAAGGGTTCCTCCAGAAAATCATAATCAGTCAAGTTCAACTTCCCTAGCCTGGTCTGGTAACATAACGATTACCATAAAAAGTTCTTTCAGGCTGACTTGATAAAGGAATCTTTGCACCATGTATGTGGGCCAGCAGTTTGTTCAAAATACAGTCTTAAATGAGGCACAAACAGTTTCTGTCTCTTAGCCTTGTCTTCAGGCAGTTCTCAGCAGTAGATTCTACTCTCTGTTATCAGCTCAACTGGCTAAATTAGTCCTTGACTTCAGAATCCTGTGCTCCAGACATGGTCTGGTTCTCAGTAGTAGGCTTCAGCTATTTTTCCCCAAAAGCTATCTGCATAACTTAAAACTTTCTCTTTGGTTTCAGTTCTGGTTCCTGTCTCTCAGGGAACTGCTTCCAGCTTCTCTCTCCCTTGCTGAATTCCTCTGCCTTTTTGCAGTCCCTCTGTAATTGGCCACACGCCCACACCTGTGGAGGCATCCGCCCCCTTTGCCTGTTGCAGTCTCTACATTTCCTCAGTTTCATCCTAGGGGTTAACCCCTTGTTCCCCAGTGTGGTGTTTACCCTGTCACAGTATCACACTATCACATTACTGTCTGAAGAGGCACACAGTGAAACCGGTCAGAGTTTGCAGCAGTTTTCTATCACCCCTGCTCTCCAAGCAGTTAGTCACAGCATAGCACACACTTACCTTGTAGCCATGAGCATTTTTGTGACATTACATGAAGAACTGAAGGACTGATCATGGTACTGTGAGTAAAATAAGATTGTATTTTTATTTCCTTGATAGCAGAACTTGTTGGTCCTCTTTCTTTATTGCTGTTTTTACAATTCAGACATTCCTGGGAGGATTTTACCTTCCTCTAGCTCTGATAAATAACATCTATATTATTAGGTTTCTTCTTTTTTTTTATGTTCAGGATACACCATCCCAAAGAAGAAACTGCTGTTGCTGTTTAAGGAGGCTAAGGAATGCCTACAGGGTGACATGGATGGGAAAGAGGCCACACAACTAGAGGATAATCTTGAAGACACTCCCAGCAGTAAGTGGATGGCTAGATAATGAGTTTGTATGGGATTTTCTAACTCTTGTTGAGATGGGGTTAGAAAGAATAAGGAAAAAGTGTAGAGTTGAAGGAACAGGGTGTGTGGCATTATGAAGCAGTAGCGATAATGTCAAAAAGACACAGATGAGTAAAGCCAAGAGGAATTTTTAAAAGAAACCAGTTAAATTTTACAGTGGCTATGTAACTGAACTTGGCTTCATTGAGTACTAGGGGTCCATCTGGAGTGATGCAGACCTATACTGGCATGATGGGCTTCATCTGTCCAGGAGGGGAACCAGGATCCTAGGTGATAGGTTTAAATGTTTCATTGGTAAGCATTTAAACTAGCCAAGGGGGGAGGCACTGGAAAGGAGCAGGGAAATCCTAGCCCCTCAAAAAAGTCAGGGTAGTAAGTGAGGTAAACACCAAGGTAGAGATATCAATAGGGAGAAGGGCAGGGGTAAATGGAGAAAGTGACAAAGACAATAAGGACAGGAATGGGGCAAAAAGGAGTAAGGCCATCAGGAAATGGAGGGTAATGAGTACCAATGCCTGTAGTCTGGGCAACAAGCTCCCTGAACTGGTGGCCTTGATGGATGAGGGATGCTAGGATATCGTAGCAGTCACAGAAAAATGGTACACAGAGAATCATGACTGGGATGTTAACATACCTTAACTCTCTTATTCTGAGAGTGTATGCTGTGTGATACCAATTGTGCCTGATTCTTTTAAATAATTTGCTAAATATATACTATTCTGTATTGTTGTATTTGAAACATCTTACTTCCTGGATTAGGATCACAGGGGCAGTGTGGGAAAGCGGAGGACTGTGCTAGTGGTGCCTCCAATTTTTACAGCTGTTTTCCCTACTGACAGACTGTGCCCTACTAAGGGACTGTACTACAGCCTAACATACACTTTTAAGGGCTATTTGAGAGCCCTAAAAACTTTTATTTGGGCCGTTTTTTGCTAGCACGAAACCAGAAGTGGTGTGACGACGCACTTCCGGTCCCACTAGCAATAAAACGCTCACTCTAGCGAGCGGGCAGCAGATAACACTCTTATTCTGAGAGTGTATGCTGTGTGATACCAATTGTGCCTGATTCTTTTAAATAATTTGCTAAATATATACTATTCTGTATTGTTGTATTTGAAACATCTTACTTCCTGGATTAGGATCACAGGGGCAGTGTGGGAAAGCGGAGGACTGTGCTAGTGGTGCCTCCAATTTCTACAGCTGTTTTCCCTACTGACAGACTGTGCCCTACTAAGGGACTGTACTACAGCCTAACATACACTTTTAAGGGCTATTTGAGAGCCCTAAAAACTTTTATTTGGGCCGTTTTTTGCTAGCGCGAAACCGGAAGTGGTGTGACGACGCACTTCCAGTCCCACTAGCAATAAAACGCTCTCCTCTAGCGAAGGGCGAGCGTGGCAGGGGCTGCGCGGAGACGCTACAGAGAGACACATGCGCCTTTAGCACGTGTCTATCGTGTCCATCTTGACCATCGGGGCAGCGGTCTTAAAACAACAGTTTTTGGTTAGATCTATAAAGGGAAGTCCAAGGTACTGTACTTATAGCTAGAGCTTTAGCTAGCATCATTATGAAGAGAGCAAATAAATATTGTATGTCCTGCCAAATGTACGCATTAGGTAAACATATTGCGAATTATATATGTGACAGGTGTATTTTGATCAAAACCCTACAGGATGAAATAGCCTTACTCCGCAATCCCGGGGAAGTTGCTTCTGATGCCACTCAGCATACTATTGACCCAGAAATAGAAGCATTAGAAGAATACATTGATCACATGTCTTTTCTACTGGAAGCCAATAACTCCCCCCTTCTCCATGACAATTGTCCCCAGGGTACCCCAGTAATCAGTAGGTCTTATAGTGAAATTGCTAATACTCCTCTAAACCCCAAGGGGGACCTGAGAAAAAAGACTGTTTTAACTAATGCACAAATCGTCTCTACTCCGCACTGTTTGGATTTTCCCTCACAACCACAGATAGTGACTGATATTACTGCTTGGTCTACTACTGCTTCTAATAAAAATAATATAAAAAAATCCAACTTACAAGTAGGGGAGTCTAACACCGCCAACCCCCCAATCTCATTACATAATTCCTATGAACCACTGGCCTCTCTTACTGATAGAGATAACTGCAGTGCCGAGTGTCCATCTAATATTGCCAAGGATGATAATAAAAATATTTCTCTCCACAAAAATTGCACCCCCACTCAGGTTGTCATCCTAGGTGACTCTATGATTAAATTTATAGACGAATCATCTGTAATCCTGACAAAACTAATAGATCTGCTTAAGTTATAGGGGGCCAAGGTCTCCGACATAATTGCCATGACCAGTACTGCTTTACATACAGCAGGCACTAACCCTCTAGTCATAATCCATGCTGGGACAAATGATGTAACAAAAATCCCATTACAACAACTTAAACTGGACCTAGTTGCTCTCTGTAATGTACTAAACGAGAGAGGATGTAACATTGGTATTTCGGAAATTCTCCCAGTACCTAGAGCATCCTTCTATACTCAAAGGAAGATTAAATCCTTGAATGAATGGCTTCGGAAATGGTGTCTAAGACAAGGTATTACGTGTCTCACCCACTGGGAGGAATTCAGTGATAACCCTGCCCTCTTTTGCTGGGATGGTTTGCATCTCAGCCGCAGGGGAAGTTCTCTCCTAGGTCGACAATTTCTATCATTCATCAATGACAATTTAAACTGAAACTAAAGGGGGAGACTGGACTTAATAAGCCATCTCTAAATAATTCATACAAGTTGAATATCTTGACTTGTAATGCGAGAGCACTTAGCATACCTAAAATGGCGGAACTGGAACTAAAAATCCAGGAGTCTAATATTGGCCTAGTTGCTATAACAGAAACATGGGTAACCAGGATAAAAATGGATAACTAATATTCCAGGATTTAAACACTATTGTAAAAACAGACCTGATGATCAAAGGGGAGGAGGGGTTAGTCTCTATGTCACTAATGATATTCCCTCATTTGAGGTCTCAACAACAGTAACCACCGAAAGTGTTTGGGTATACTTGCAGCCCAAAGGGCACCCTCAAATTTTGGTTGGAAACTGTTATTAGCCACCATCTTCAGACCTTACCTATTTACACCAACTAACCTCAGAAATGGCTCAAATAGCAGATAAAGGCTTAGTAATAATTCTAGGGATTTTACTCTCCCATCCATAAACTGGGACATTCTCTGGACATAATTCATACGATCTACAGCTGATTTCTGCTATTACTGATCTTGGCCTTACCAACATGTAAGAGTACCTACAAGAGGGAACAATATTCTTGATTTAGTTTTTACTAACATGAATACAGCTTTATCATGCTTACGGGTGCTGGACCCACTGGGAAACAGTGATCACTTGACTATTCAATTTTCTATGGCTTTAGCACATACAAGTCACCTTAAAAATGGCTGCATGATAAAACAATATGAGAAAGCTAATTTTACTAAAATTAATGAACATCTTGCAACCCTATCTTGGGACTCATTACTGGCACCTCTTAATGCAAATGATGCTTGGAACACCTTTGAAAAAATTGTACACAATTTAGAAGATAAATATGTACCTGTAAGAAGGAGATACAATAACAAAGGAAAGGTCCCTGCTTGGTATAGTAAACATCAGAAAACTTAGTAATCAAAAATGAAAATTATTTAATTCTAAAAATGAGCAAACCGAGGATAAGAAGGACATTTATACTAAGTACAAGGTAGCACTAAAAACTTAAAACATCTATTACTTTGGCTAAAAGGAACTTAGAATTTAGGATTGCCCATACTAAGGATTCACATAAAAGTCTCTATTCATACTTAAATAATAAAAAGGGTACTGTTAATAAAGCAGGTCCAATAATTACCAACAATACAACTATTCTTTCAGATAAGGTGATCAAGGCCTGAATTTAATAAGTACTTTTGTTCTGTCTTCGAACAAGATAAAGAACCTAGAACGACCTCTTATACTCCTATATTTTATAGTTATACCATCACTACTTCTGACATTTACAAACTTCTGGGAACCTTGAAATCAACTACGAGCCCAGGCCCTGATGGTATTACTTCTAAATTTCTTATGGGAACCAAAGACAATATTGTCACTCCACTTACAATTATATTCAATAAATCACTTACTGAATTAACTGTGCCTATTACTTGGAGAACAGCTATTGTTACCCCAATCTTTAAAAAAAGGAGTGCATTCCAAAACCAAGAATTACAGACCTATTAGTCTAACCTCCATACCCTGTAAACTATTAGAAAAATATATCAAATGTTTAATTGATGAAGAAATGCTTGAATTAAAAATAAATGACCATATGCAACATGGATTTAAATCGGGGGTACTCATGTACTACAAATTTGATATCCTTTTACAATTACATAAGTAGCAATCTTGATTTAAATATTCCAGTGGACATTGTTCTGTTGGATTACAGTAAGGCATTCGACAAGGTCTCACATTCGATACTAATTAATAAACTGGTTATACTAGGATTCTCTAAATGCATCGTGTCATGGGTGAACAGCTGGTTACACGAAAGAACTCAGACGGTTAGAATCAATGGGGTATTATCAGAGGAAAGATTTGTGACAAGCGGGGTCCCCCAGGGTTCTGTGTTGGGCCCCACTTTGTTTGGCATTTTTATAAGTGACCTTAAGATCACATCACAGAATAAGTTATCAAAATTTGCGGATGATACCAAACTGGGGGGGACCTGTGCATAATGAAAATAGCAGGAATATAATATTAGATGACTTAAAAACAATTGAAACTTGGGGAACCACAAATAAGATGTCTTTTAATGTATCCAAATGCTCCGTGCTGCATTGTGGTAAAAATAACCCTATACAATCATATTATCTTAATGGTACTAAAATACGAGACTCAGTTGTTGAAAAAGACCTAGGTATAATGATTGATGATGGCTTGTCCTTCTCAAACCACTATAATAAAGTAACTAACAAAGCTAATGCTCTGTTGCGTAGGATTAAAAATACTTTTGTTTTAAAGACTGAAGAGTGTATCATGACACTATACAGGTCTCATGTTAGGCCCTACTTGGATTACGGCTCACCCTTGTGGAGCCCATACCTGATAAAGGATATTACAAAAATTGAGAGGGTACAAAGAAAGGCAACCAAAATCATCCCCCCCACCTCTCACGTCTTGATTACCCAACTAGGCTTCAAAGAACAGGATTATACTCTCTAGAAAACAGAAGATTAAGAGGTGACATCTTACAATTATTTAAAATTGTATTATCTCCTGTATTAATGGATTCTTGTGGTCTGTCCTTTGCATCTAGGAAAATTGTAGCCCGACTTCATAACAAACAAATTATAATTGAAAAAACAAGAACAAATAAAAGACAGCAATTCTTTAATGTAAGAGCTCCAAGAGTTTGGAATTCCTTGCCTCAGGAAATTGTTGATTGCAAGAATATTAATACTTTCAAGCTTAAATTAGATATATGGCTCTTGAACAAATTACAAACCTACTGATGATCCACATGTGTGGAGGACATTCTCGATGGGCTTCGGCCTTCTTATGTCCTAATCACCAAGTCAAGTCACCAAGTCATACCAGGGTACATAATCTACAGGACAGAAAGGGAGGAGGGGAGAAGAGCTCTCTATGTAAAGGAAGGGATAAAAGCAATGGAACAAAAGAGCAAACAGGGAGGAGAAGAGGCACTGTGGGTCACCTTAGAGACTGGAAATGGCACCACAGTCCACACAGGGGTTATGTATAGACCCCCTTGCCGGGAAGGGAATGGACAAGGATATGATAGAAGGCATTCTTACAATGGGAGAGAAAGGGGAGACACTGTTGATGGGAGACCTGAATATGCCAGATGTTAACTGGAGCACATTTGCTGCAGCCACATCCAAGAGCAGAGCCATTCTCGATGCCTTACAGGTGACATGCCTCAGACAGCTAGTTTCGGAACCCACTCATGAGGGAGCAATCTTAGACCTTATACTCTCTAATGGGGACAGTGAGAGGATCTCAGATCTAGACGTGGGTTGCCATCTGGGAACAAGTGACCATCTAGCAGTGTGGTTCACGATAAACTCTGCTACAGAGTCAAGCCATACAAAAGTGAGGGTACTGGACTTCAGCAGGGCTGACTTTGGCAAGATGGGAGAGTGCCTTAGAAAAGCACTAGCAAACAGGCTAAAAGGAGGGGCGGAGCAAAATTGGGGAAACATCAAAACTGCCATCACAGCAGCAACAAGCCTTTGTGTGAAGCAAATAAACAAATCAAAATGAAAGAAAAAGCCACTATGGTTCTCAAAAGAGGTGGCGGGGAAAGTCAGGGAGAAAAAGATAGCATTCAGGAAGTATAAGGAAACACAGAAGGAGCAGGACAGAGAGCTGTACCAGTTAAAGCAGAATGAAGCAGGGAGGGGAGTCAGGATAGCAAGGCCCAAACTGAGGAAAAGATAGCCAACACAGTTAAGAAGGGGGATAAAACCTTTTGTAGGTACATCAGGGAGCGTAGAAAGACAAAGGGAGGGATAGTGAAGCTGAATAGAATGGACAGTGGGTGGGCAGAGAGGGACAGTGAAAAAGCAGGGATACTGAAAGAATGTTTCTGCTCAGTATTCACAAAAGAAGAGGAGGGTGAGGAGCCTAATCCAATTAACAGAAGCACTCTTGATAGGGGGGTTGATCCCAGTCCTTTCACAGCAGAAAGGGTTCTGCAAGAACTCCTAAAACTGAAGGTGGACAAAGCAATGGGATCTGATGGAATTCACCCCAGAATTCTAAAACAATTAAGGGGAGAACTAGTGAAATCACTGACTACCCTTTTCAACAAATCATGGGAGGATGGTGTGGTACCTGAGGACTGGAGGAAAGCGGATGTGATTCCCCTTCACAAAAGTGAGACCAAGACAGATTCAGGAAACTACAGACCTATCAATTTGACCCCTGTGGTAGGGAAAGTGATAGAATCACTTCTGAAGGAAAGAATTGTTGAAAACCTAGAGGCCAGTGGGGCGCAGGACCCAAGGCAGCATGGGTTCAAAGTGGGAAGGTCATGTCAAACGAATCTAATTGATTTCTTTGACTGGGTGACCAAAGTAGTAAACCAGGGAAAGGCTGTGGAAATGGCCTACCTAGAATTTAGCAATGCATTTGACACAGTCCCACACAAAAGATTAATTGTCAAATTAACCAGCCTGGGAGTGGGTCCCAGGGTGGTAGTCTGGGTAAAACATTGGCTGGACAACAGGACACAGAAGGTAATTGTAAATGGAGTTCACTCCGAAGAAAGAGGAGTTACTAGTGGTGTACCACAGGGTTCAGTACTGGTCCAGTCCTTTTTAATGTCTTTATAGGTGACAATGTAGAGGGACTGGAAGGAAAAGTATGTCTGTTTGCAGATGACACAAAGATCTGCAGCAGGGTTGATACACAAAGAGGCACGGAAAGGATTAGATGGGACTTGGCAAGGTTGGAGGAATGGTCAGAACTATGGCAGCTTGGATTCAGTGCAAAGAAGTGCAAAATAATGCACCTGAGAAACAAAAACCCAGGGGTAGATTATACAATGGGGGGAGGTAGTAACAACAACAAAAATGGAAAGGTACCTGGAGGTAATCATATCAGATGACCTTAAGGTTAGCAAGCAATGTGAGAAGGCAGTAGGGAGGGCTGGGGGTATACTGGGATGTATAGGGAGAGGCATCACCAGCAGAAAATAGGAAGTTGTTATCCCTCTGTACAGACAGTTGGTGAGACTCCATCTGAAGTACTGCATCCAGTTCTGGAGATGCCATCTCTGCAAGGACATAGACTGGATAGAGGCAGTCCAGAGGAGGGCGATTAAAATGGTGCAGGATCTGCAAGAGAAGCCATATGAGGAGAGACTAAAGGAGCTTAATATGTATACCCTTGAGGAAAGGAGGGAGAGGGGAGACATGATAGAAACTTTTAAGTACCTCAGTGGAATCAACAAAGTCCAAGAGGGTTGCATTTTTCAGAAAAAGAGATGTGCAAGAACAAGGGGACACAATTTAAAGACTGGGGGGGCGGTTCAGGGGCAATGTAAGGAAGTATTTTTTCACAGAGAGGGTGGTGGACACATGGAACAGCCTTCCTGAGGAGTTTGTGGGGTCTAAAACTGTGGGAGAATTCAAGAATACTTGGGACAGACATAAGGCAATTCTTGTGGGGGAGTAAGAAGAAATAGGCTGTTGGTTAACTAGGATCTGCAGTTTATCCTGTAGGTAGAGAAATGGGAAGATTAGGTGGGCCAAGCAGTCCTTATCTGCCATCAAAGTCTATGTTTCTATGAACTAGGAGTTGATGGACATGACAAAGGACTGAATTCATGGGGTCTGTATTCCAGGACTTGGTGACCATGCAGTAGGGATGAGCACAAAGCTGAAGGGGCATTCAGTGAATTGCAGGACTTTGGCAGTTTTCATCCACCTGAAGCCAGTCCAAAGATTGATGTCTTTCGCCCTCATCTGTCAGTCCAACCTCCAGCACCATTCTCTGTCCATGGAAATTACCCCTGTTATCTGCCATCCCTCTCTATACACCATCCACCAGCACTTCTGATGAACAAGCTATATCTTTCTCATTGTAGTCTCCCTCTATCATCCACCCCCACTTCCGGTGAACAGACTGTATCTTTCTCATTGTTTTGAAATTCCACCAAATTTCATTCGGAGTGGCATAGCAGAATTCCGTGGCAAAAAAATGTGGAATGCGTTTTCTGCTAGAATTCTGCAGATCTCAGTATTTTCCATGAAAACAATTATGGAATGATTTTCTGTGGAAAAATGCTGTTCCTGTTAACATAATTCTGCAGATTACAGCAGGCAGAATTCTGCAGAAGGGCCAGTGAAATTCTATCAGAAATACTGTCAGTAGAATGCTCATTCCACACTAAATCTGCTGGTGGAATTCCGCATTCTCAGCACTAGCACTGACCCAGTGCAATGTCCCAATTTTTTAGTTGTTGTAAATGTCTTAATAACAAATATTTTATATTGCACTAATGAGGACTATGGTACCTTTGAGAAAGGCTGTTTTTAACAACAGCACTGATGAAATTATTGACTCTGTTAGGGGTGAACAAAAGGAAGATTTAATATTTGAGGCAAGGGTTGCTTTTAACATTGTGTTACTTGTCCAGGGAAAAGTGTTAATTGACATGGACTAGTGCAGTTAATCCTCTACTTGTCCTGCTTGACTAGCGCAGGTCTTCCATGGCTATCAATGAAGGTAAGGGAAAACTACAAGCAAAAGCTGAATACATATATATTTTCTTTCTTTCTCTCTCTCTCTCTCCATCCCTTACTTCCTTCCTTCCTTCCATTTTTGTTGACCAGGAAAGGTGGACTAGACAGTTTGGCCTATTTTCAGCCTAATCCCAGGGAAGGGGGGATACAGATGGATACCAACTGACATTGAACCATATTAAACTGTTAAAATCATGCTCTGAGCTTCTGAATAGTATTAATGTGTCTGTGGTTCTGTACATGGTTTAAATACTTTTTTAATTAATTGTACCTCTCATTGGGTGTGGGTGCAGTCATTTGCAAGAAGCTTTTTTTAGCTCTGACTTTACATTTCCCACAATGCACCAGTCTGTTATGCTTTTGTATATGTATAATGTAGTTTGCCTATATTTTGAGTATCGCTGCCCAAAATTTCAGTGACAAAATGTTAAGTGGTACATAATGTCTGCCATGCAGGTGGTGTTATTTCCCCAGCCTTCCCATGATCACTCCCTCTCCCTTCCCATCTCCAAACTCTGTCCTTTCCCTGGTTACCACTGCAGACCAATAACAGAGAAGGACTTGGATGCTAAAGTGAAGTTAATGATGACAATAAAGGCAACCAGGTGTCCATCACTGATTAAAGTTGATTAATAATAAATGAAAAATGAACACAAATAGATTTTAATGGTCATACTGTGGTTTTTGAGTATTTTTGTTACCATATGATGCACAAAATCAAGTAACTGAGTAATTAATACCTAAATGTAGTCCTGTGCTAATTTTTCTGTGTTTTACCAATTCAACATAACACACTTCTGTTGTCCACCACCCTCTTATTACCTGCCAAAAAGTTGATGCACCAAAGTTCATGGATAATGAAGAGTGCATTGCATATACGGGTCCCAATCAAGCCAAACATGGGTATATTTGAACAGCATGTCGACACGTATTTAGTCTCAGCAAAGCCGTAGATCTCTTCTTGGGCTAGGTGTAATTTAACTGTAAAACCATGACATAATTTAATTGCATTAACTGTTATGATTGCATCAAATGCCATACCCTTTCAGAATCCCTCAGACAAATGGCTTTATGGTTTAAATAGGGAGTTGCTTGCAAAAGCTCCAAACACACGAACTTATGAATGCCAGCAGAATAAGCCAACTGGTCTATCATGTCTGCTCATGTGCTGCTCATCTCACAGTATCTGCAGCTTCCCCCACCACCACCACTATGCACCCCATGCCTTTAGGCAGCCCCCCTCAATTTCCATACCTTTTTTCCATCTCCCAATCTGTACTCTTCCCGGATACTTGACCCTGCCTTTCTTGAAGCTTCCCACTATTTCCATGGAAATCAGATCCTCTGATAAATCATTCCAGGGAAACATCACCCTTTGCATGAAATAATGTCTTCTCAATTCCCTTTTGTACCTTCCTCCTACTAGTTTCAGTTTGTGCCCTCTCATGGGCCCTTCCTCAATTTATTTGAACAATCCTTCTATATTTACTCTGTTAATCCCTATCAAGTATTTGAAGGTCTCTCTTTTATCCCCTATGTCCTTTCTCTCCTCCAGGGAGTACAGGTTCAGTTCCCCAAGTGTCTCCTCATAAGACCTTCCCCCTATGCCTTGGATCATCTTAGATGCCCCCCTCTGAACATGCTCCAGGAGCATGATGTCTCTCTTTAAGTAAGGATGCCAAAACTGCACAGAGTATGCCAGGTGTGATCTGACCAAGGAATTGTATAAAGGCAGGATGACTTCCTTCCTCCTTGAAGTAATACCTCTGAAAATGTATCCCAGAATCCTGTTCACCATCAAATCTTTATTTACACACAGCCTGAGGTAATAATGGCAAGCCTGCAGCTGACACCTGACCATAGATCCCATTTTGGTTCCAGAATCAATCAGTATTTAATCGGTTATCAAATTCACCATAATTTGGCATAATCTGTGTTACACACACACACACACCTCTTGACCAGCTGGTCATGGCTTTGATTCTCAGTAGCAGCATAATTTTCTCTCAACATTGTAACAGTTGGCATCATGATATTTTCCCCCTAAGGCCAGTTTCTTCAGTAACACTTTTCCCATAAGGTCAGTTGCTTCAGCGAAACTTTTTTTTTTCATATGGGCAGTTACTTTTATGGTACTTTCTGCAGTTTTTTCAGTGACAAGGGCAAACAAGATGCTGTGATGCATAGGTAGGGGGATCAGTAGTAGGAGAGAGGAGGTTATACTGCCCTTGTACAGGTCACTGGTAAGGCCACATCTAGAGAATGGAGTTCAGTACTGGTGCCCATACCACAAGAAGCACATTAACCTGCTGGAGAAGGTCAAGAGGAGGGCTACAAAGATGATAGTGGGTCAGCAAAGTAAAGCATATGAGGAGAGGTTGAGGGAACTGAACATGCATACTCCCTACAAGAGAGAGAGAGAGAGAGAGAGAGAATGAGAGAATGAGAGAGAATGAGAATGACACCTTCATATCCCCTTTCTGTCTCTCTCCTGTCCTCCAGGGAGTATCTGCCCATCTGTAGAGACTGTCAGCTATCTTGGTCTATGGTCCAGTAAGTGGGGGGCTATCTGACATGGAGAGGTGGTGCAGGTGTAATGAGGGGCACAGTCTGTTGTGTTAAAAGCACAGCCATGTCAACTGACTTGTGTGTTCCAGCAAGCTGACGGTACTCCTCAGCAACAGAACTGATGCAGTGAGCTGCTTCAGCCCTGCTGTGCCACATGAAGAAACATCTCCTCCTGCCCACCTGTAGAGACTGTCAGCTATCCTGTTCTGGGGTCTGTTAAGTGTGGGAGGGGCTACCAGACATGGAGAGATGGCACAGGAGTAATGAGGAGAAAAGCTCAGCCATGCTAGCGGCTGCCCGCAGACCAGCTGCATGCATGAGTGACTCACACAGGAGTGGCATGAGTCTACTGTGGGAGGCTGCTTAAAAAAAATTACAAATATATATATATATAAAATAGAGGGATCAGTAGTAGCTGCATGGTATGAAATAAGGGTTGATCAAGGGACATCTAATGTGCACAGTAGTGTTGCAGCGGTACTATATAGACTGAGTAGTGGCACAGGGGAAGATATAGTAAACCTCAAAGGGGCCAATTACTTGATGATTGGGGTTATACCTACTAAAGGTACAATGTCCTGTATTGGGGTTATAACAGTCTTTCTTTGTCTAATTATCACTCCTTCAAACTCCATTTGGGGGGCATGTGTATTTGGACTATTATGTGGATGCTACAAGGTTTAGTAATGGAGGTACTGACTCAGCTGGGCTAAATAGGTTTTGTACAGGATTCCAGACTGTGTCCCCAGGGTTAATCACAGGTAGCTGTCATACAGCTTTAATGAGGCCAGTTCAGGTTTGGGGAAGTCTATCTGGCAATCGATCATGTTGGGATTCAAAGTATACAACTGACTAAAATTCAGTGGGCAGGATTCACAAAAGAGATATGCCCAGTGCATCTGAGATGTGCTGGCACATTCCCCGACTTGTGCACTGGTGCGATTCTGGAAGGGAACTGATGCACCTGTGCACCCCTTATGTGCCGACACATCACAGATGTGCTGCACACCAACCATAATGTTATGTGGTGCATCTGGAGGGGGTGTGCCGGGGGTGTGCCTATGCATATGGTGCGCAGCCCCATTCACAACCCAACTTGGAGGCGCATCCCTGGAGCAAGTCCAGAAAAATGCCTCCAGAAGATAAGTCTACAACAAGTAGACTTAAGTGGGTGTCCATCCACAGGCAGGCTGCCATACTGCATACAGCAGCACAGCAGCCTGCTCACCCTGGCAGTCCAGTGTTCATCCCTTCCCTGCTGTATTCCAGGTAGAATGCCAGTCAATGCAGTGGGAATGTTGTTATATCAGAACCCCCTTCCCTGCCTGAATCACTAATGGCATGCCACTCACTGCAGCAGATGTCCTGTTCTACATGAGGACCCCCCCTCCCTGCCTGGATCCCCGGTAGCATGCTGCTCATTGCAGCAGTAACGATGGAATAAAAGAACCCCCCTCCCTGCTTGAAACCCTGATAGTATGCTGCTGACTGCAGTGGTAAAGATGGAATGTCAAAACCCCCTTCCCTACCCTGACCCAGTCGCTACATCACTGAATCCTGATGACTCCCTGGTGGTCCAGTGGGCCCCCCACCTACTCAGACACCCCAACCCCACCCTGCTCCCCCCATCCTGGCATGGTCTTAATGTTGACAGGCAGCTCAATCACCCACATGCTGCCATGGCTGCCCACTGACAGACCTGTCCGTGAGTGACAGCTATAGTACACCTGGAGCTTATTGTGGAGCCTCGTTGACCATCGACCTGCAGTGTGTACCTGTACTCTGTCACTCACAAAGCTGTGAATGACAGGGTACAGTACACACTTTAAGCCCATTGGTCATCAGGGTCCACCAGTTGGTTTCCAGGTGTACAGTTTATTTATTTATTGAATTTTGTTGACCCCGGTAGGCCCAATGAGACTGGAAGTTCCTCTTTCAGGGGCAGCCGGGGGGAGAGGATACAGATGGTAACCAACTGAATCTGTCCCATTGCTGCTGGTGATTTTGGTGGGGAAGGGGAACCACTGGACCACCAGGGATACTTTGTGGGCGTACACATGGACAGTGATTGGGCCACAGCGGGGGGTACAACCTGCCTCCCTGAGGTTATTTGTGTGGTGTACAGCACTTGCAAGGTGCCTGGAACATACTGCTGGGTGCTTTCCTGCAAGATGCATGATAATGGGGCCATAATGACATGCAAATGGCCCAATTGCACCTTGCATGCCTAATGGCCCTGTTTGCATGTTTGTGGCTGTGAATGGCAAGATTGGGTGAAGAGCATTGTGAGATGCACTGTCCCATTGGATTCCCTGCTGAACTGGGGGGGTTGCTCCAGTGCTTCTCGGGCTGGGCAAATCTATGATATTCACAGGGGGGATGCACCAGGAGCATCCCTGGCACATCTTCTGTGAATACCACAGTTGATGCTCAGCACATCTCATTTGCATCCGAGATGTGCTGAGCGCAAGTGCTTTGTGAATCTGGCCCAGTATATCTTGGGGGCAGAGTTCCCTAAATCAAAAAAAGAGATCATGGTTTATGAGGTTAGCTCAACATATTTTGGTCATACATTTGATGCTGTGTGGTGATGTTCATCCAAATCCTGGTCCTACCTTAGCAGCTGCCTTGAGAGAAGACAGTTATAACAAGGAGGAATTTAATGTGGTACATTTTAATATCAGAAATATGTCCAAAAAAGCTGACTTCACTGAATTTTGGGTGGGGGAAAATCAACCCTAGATTATTGTAGTTACAGAAACCTGGCTAAATCACAGAATTAGTGATGGATCTGCAGCTTATCCACTAGGTAGGGAAATGGGCAGACTGGGTGGGCCAAGCGGTCCTTATCTGCCATCAAATTCTATGTTTCTATGCATCAGTACAACTGGACAGCATTATCAAATGTTCTAAAAAGACAGGAGTAAGAAGGGGGGATATTGATTTATACAGACTCTGAACTTGAAACCTCAGAAACTGTAAATGATAAAATGGAGGGAGGTTTGGAAGTGCTTTCAATTGTTGTTAAGTTACCATATACCAACCCACTTTCAGTAACAGATGTATACAAACCACCCAAAGTAAATAAAAATGATTTTAATGCCTTGCAAGATTTTTGTCTGAAATATATGGATTCACACACGTTACTCATAGTGGGAGGTTTTAACTTAAATTGGATGCAAATAAACCCCATCAATAGTCTCATAGAGTTACAAGAAAGTCTGGGCCTTGTACAGTTAATAAATGAGCCAACTAGATTAAACATCATAAATCTAGAGCATTCTACAATTGAAAGACCTAATTTTTACCAGTTGTCCCAATGCCTAGTCTAAAAGCTTAACTAGCTCAATCTCATTGCCAGACTTACATACCAGACTTGTCTGATTGCAAAAAAAGTTTCTCTCAGTTTGATGCTTCCTGGGGTTCAGAAACTCCTCTTGCCATATGACAAGCCTAGATCCACTAGAAGCTCTGAAACACCATCTCTAAACCACTCTGGTGCTGCACTTCCCTAGCCCAGAGATCCTTTGCTTACCATGCCTCGCTCTGGCTGAATGAACTCCCTCATGATATCTCCTCAGTGCCAACACTGGGCTCCTTTAAATGCAAGCTTAGGCAGTTGCTAGTTGCAGGTTCTAGCTGTGACTATTTCTCCTCAACTGTCAAACATGATACACTGCACCTCTGAACCTGTTAGCCTACCTTCCTGCCCAAGTACAGCACTTTATTCCCCCAAGTACTCCACTACTCCCTTACTGTCCCTCTTCCCACCACTCCCTCCTCACCAACCCCCACACCTTCTCTGATGGAGCCTTTGGGCTGATTAGTCTTGTCTGTCCTTAATCTGTCTCCCCTCTGCCTCTTTCAACCTTCCAACACTCCACTCCACCATTGTCCCTACTGTTTCTCACCTCCTTTCCCTCCCCTTCACCTCGTTCCCCCCAATTTTCCACTCCCCCTTCCCTGCCCTCCAGTCCCATACCTACCTCCTTTCTACCCTCTCTGCCCTCTTAGACCCCCCTCTGCTTCCCCCATGTTTTTTCTATTCCTCCTACATATGATTGCTTTCTTCCTAGCATGAGTCCTGTATACTGCAATAGTCTTATGTACTATCCTTTGTTGTATGCTGCTAATTTTCAGCTACCACGTACTGTTTTATTTACCTTCTCATCCTGTTGTTCTATTGACCCACTACCTTCGTGTTTTGTATCTGAAATGTAAAAAAATTGTTGTTACCTTGTGCCTGACATGGAAGCTACTCAAAGAGCTTTAGCTTAAAGGTGTACTGAAACAGAATAAATAAATAAAATAAAAAAGTGGGGTCCCTTCTGAAGCCTTCTCTGATCACCAGGTGATATTTGCTACCCATGGAACTATCAAGGTACAAAAACAGACACAGTTTATTTCATGAAGAAGTTTGAAAGGTTTTGATTATATTAAGTTCATGCTGGAAGTGTAGCGTGTGCTGTGGGACAGACTTGAGTTAATTTTGGATGCCTCCAGTGCATGGTCGTACTTCCATCAGGAGTTCACACGCATTTGTGATTGTCATGCACCTATTAGACAGAGGAAGATCAAGAGCACCAATGCTGGATGGTATAATGCAGCTCTATATACAGTAGACTTAAAATCGATAGAAACAAGAAATGGCAAAAAGCAAGAAAAACAGGTTTACGTGGTGACTGGATTTCCTATAGGCAAGCATGTAATAAATATATAGGTGAAATTAGGAAGGCAAAACAAGGCTATTTATAGACAAGACCACAGACAAATTGCATACAAAATCCAAGGCTGTTTTTGTATAGTATAACAAACCTGATGGGGACAAATGGAAATTCTCAAACGAATAGAATAGAAATTGATGGTCAGTCAATATCCATAAGTAATGATGTTGCAAATGTTTTCATCAACATTTTAATGAAGCAGGGACTCTGATACAAGGACCTAATTCTTGCCTTAAGCATACTGTAGGGTCCAGAGAAAATAAACATAATAGTATTCTGGGTAAAGATAGGCAAAGGGTTTTTAAATTTCAGAGCATACATGTTCACGAAGTAAGGGAAGAATTGTGGAAAATTGACATTTTGAAGGCAAAGGGCTTAGATAACATCCCCACAAGACTGTTAAAATATGCTGCTCCATGTATAGCCTACCTTTTGACATGTATATTCAATATCTCTCTTGCAACAGGGGAATTCCCGGAGAAATGGAAGATTGCATGAGTAGTGCCCATACATAAAGGGGTTCTAAATTGCAAATTAGTTACTACAGGCCACTCTCCCTTCTCCCTCCGGTATCCAAGATCATGGAAAATATAGTTTCAGGCCAACTTAAGAAGTAACTAGAGAAGGGAGATATGTTGAATATATATCAGCTTGGGTTTCATCGCATGCATAATACACAGACTGCAATAGTAAAAGTTGTGGTTGATATTCAGAGGAGCCTGGACAGGAGAAGACTAGTGGGAACCTTATTTATTGATTTATTGAAGGCATTTGACACCTTAGATCACAGTGTTCTCCTGGCCAGGCTCTGGGAGATAGGGTTGCAGGGAACAGAGCTGAATTTGCTTAATACATATTTAACTGGACAGAAACAGATGGTGGAGCTTGGTTTCTATAAATCGTCTATGCTTCAAATTAGGTTAGGGGTGCCCCAGGGTGCAATACTGGGACCCCTTCTTTTTAGTATTTATGTGAATAACATACAGTTCAGTAATCCTGAGAGTAGGTATTATATTTACGCTGATGATACCCTTATCTATGTTGAGGGGGAGTCAGTGAAAAACATATCCATAACTTTACAGAATGCTCTCTCTTTCTCTCTGTTTCAGACCTTCTTGGAGGCACACAAGCTAATATTAAATGTCAGGAAAACTGAGGTAGTGCTTTTCCATGGTAGTTATGGGCCTGCCCAGTCTCTGGAGGTAAATACCCTGAGTAGGGAGAAAGTTCAGCTGGTTTACGTGGTATATGTATCTAGGGGTCTGGTTAAACCACAGATTTATGTGGGATGTCCATTTTAATAAAATAATAGTAGGCCTAAGTTAGAAACTGGATATGCTGTACAGAATTAAGCATTACATGACTTCTGAAGTCTGCCATAGGATAGTTGGTGTTATGGTTTTGCTAGCCCTAGACTATGGTGATTTAGTGTATGTGGGAGCCTCAGGGACAGAGCTGGCAAGGCTGAATGTTATGTACAACAGACTTTCCCACTTTGTCCTCGATGCCCCCAGGAAGATGCATTATAGTAACATGTATAAAATGTTAACTGGTGGAGCCTGGATGAAAGAAGGAATTGGCACTTAGTAACCTTTATGGTTCCAGTTAGGAAGGAGAAACTTCCCAAACACATACTGGATAACATTGGGTGTAGGGGACTAAGGGAAGATTTGAGATCCTCAGTGTTTTGCTATTCCAAAGTGTAATTTGGTGATAGGCAGGTCCTCAGTTTTCTATAGGGGCCCCATTATATGGAACGCACTGCCTCTACAACTGTTAGGGCTGTATGTACCAATCCACTTAGGATCCATAAAACACTTGTTTATCAACTTAACCAAAGCTCCTAAACTGTGTTGCTCCAAAATAACCAAAGCTCCTAAACTGTGTTGCTCCAAAGGAGAAACATAGGCTTGAATACTTTCAAGCATTAGTTTGTTTTGTTTTTTTGGCTATCTTGAGTCATTATTTTCATGGTTAAATATAGTGTTTTGATTATGCTTTTTTGGTACATGTACAATTTGATAATTACAGAACCTCCATGTGTAAAGGTTATATGTAGTTTTAACTGTTTTGTAGTAATTTTACATATATCCTGACACTGTTGCCTGTATGCAGTTTTAATGTATTTATGTGTATCATGAACTGTGTAATTGAGGGAACTGCCATGAAAATTAGTTTTACTCATTCGTGTTTTATCTCTGTTCATGCATTTCTAGGAATAGAAATTTTTACTGCTACTTCAAGTACTTGAAAGGGGTAAATACAGTGGATAAGAAGAGTCTTTTTAAGCTGAGTGGCAACCATAACACGAGGGGGCACAGTTTTAAACTAGAGGGTGGGAGGATTCAAAGGGAGGCTAGGAAGCACTTCTTCACATAGAGGGTGGTGGACACTTGGAATGCGCTGCCAGAAGGGGCGATCTAATTAAAAACAGTGGGAAGGTTTAAGAGAAGTTTGGATAAGTGTAGGAGGAAGGTCTGGATCATGAGTAGGGAGGATGGGAGGAGTGAGGAGGAGCAGGGGCATTAGCTCAAGCTGTGGACCCTGCAATATGAACAGACTAGATAGACCAAATGGCCTTTTTCTGTTGGCTTCTTTGTATGTTCATATGATACATTTCCCATGTTGCCAGAAGGCCACAAACTAGTGTAGGGTTTTCAGGCAGACTAGATGGGCCTGGAGGTCCTTATCTGCTAAAAATTTCTATGTTTCTTTGTGGTCAGTTATTTTGGTAGCACTTATCCTATATAAAAGAAAAATTAAAAAAGAAAGCAGAGATGCGAAATGTCTATGTTGCTATAAAGTCATACATTTAGCATCTGGTGAGTGCAGTGCTTCCTTTTTTATTTCCCTGTGAAGTTCATTTTCAGTTAGTTATGCGTGTTCGCACCCTTGGAGGTGGGAGTGCTCTGGCATTGTTACTTTGCCTTTATGAGAAGTTACTTCAGTGACACTTTTCCTGTATGTTCAGTTACTTTTGTTGACACTCTTCCCATACATTTAGTTACATTGGTAACACTTGCCATATATTAAAGTTACCTCTGTGACCCCCTTTCAGTATGATCAGATACTTTAAAGACCTGTCTCCCCATATGGTCAGTTACTTCTCTGACACTTTTCCATTATAGTCAGTTACTTCAGTGCCCCTTTTCCCATATGGACAGTTACTCTGGTGACACTTTTGCCATGTGGCCAGTTACAGTGGTGACACTACAGGAGTTCATGGGATGCAAGGCTAGATTATGAGCTTCCATTTAAATCTATGGGATCAAAGACTCTGGATATGATTTTAAGATTTGCTTTTGTGGGTATGTGGGATGCGATATTTCTCTTTGCACTTGAATTCAAAATGTACTAATAGCGTTTCTTTAACTAAAAGACAGGTTTATGAAAAACTGTCATTTTAAACCTGTTCCCTTTTGAACTTTAGCCCTTCAACTTTCTTGCATGTTCAAAGACTCATGTGAACGGCCATCAGAGAAGAAAAAAGAAATGAAGAGAAAGAGAAAGTCCAAAGGTAGTAAGAAGATGTCATCAAAGAGACGAAATCAGGACAAACCACTGGATAGCAAGCCCAACAACGTGGGAGAAGAGGCACAGAGATCAAAAGAGAAGGCAGGGACAAAGCACCCAAATGCCAAAGCAGGTGATCATATAGTTGTACAGAAATGATTTTTTTTATTTATTTTATTTAAACATTTGGTGACCAGGATAGGCACACTGAGATGAGGCTAGTTTCCAGATGTGACTTGGGGATGGGGGACAGGGAGTACATATATAGTTGAAACACAAGACCATTAGATTACATGTGGTATTACAATCAGGTTCAGCAGGATAAGACAACAAGTTTCAGAGCTGAGACGCAAAAAATGAAAAAGAACTCAGTTACAGCAGTTAGGTCAAGATTAACAAAGTAACAATAGTAAACCAGATAATACCAGAACAAGTCACATAAGACCCTGGGAAAAACAGAATCATAAAAAATAAGTGCTCCAGAATGGCTGGGACCTATGAGTGTGGTAGCCTGGGCCTGGGTCATCTGGGGCGGCGGCGGGGTGAGACGGTAGGAGGTGTAGTCGTGCCAGGCAGGCAAGATAGGTGGTTGCACTTCTTGTGGTGGGAGAGACTGAGAGTATTGGCAGATTGGTCTCTCCCAGCTGCTATACACTGTTACCAACTTTCTCAACTTTTCAGATGCCTGCAAGGGTACTTCAATAGCTGCTGTCAGTCGGTATAAATACTCTCTTAGGGTACCTCTAATTCTCAGTCCCTTCAGACCCACTCTTCATATAGTACAGTAGTTCTTGCCAGAGGGCAGATGCCCCACCCATCTCTGTCACAGCTGAGAACACTTTACTTTACAAACAAAATATGAAAAATTTGGTCTATATTAAAGATAATATTGTAATACTTCAAGATATTTACAGATATATACAGATATAATACCAGTTAATACACAAAGACTAAGGGGAACAGTACCTGTGGAGATTAAAAGAAAATATTGTGAACAGTAGGTAACACACAGAAAATCTTATCACTCTAATTTTTTTTAAATTTAATGTACTTTTTTTCCCCTGCCATTGGCCGCTTGGTACCTCAGCCTGATCATGGACCCCTATTTTCACTCCCATATTGGTCACACCTTGTCAATAGTTATAGGTCAATGGACCGGCCTGGGAGCTTATTGAAGCTGAGGGCATGCTTCATTCATGACGGCTGGCAGCATTTTTACTGGTGTGTGGGGGCAGGGACATGCAATGATGACCAGCATCTGCCCCCCTGAACTGCTGATGTTGGTGTGCTTGGTACACCCAGTCTCCGTTAGGTGTCTGTGTTGTGGCAAACACTCTGCCTCCCTCCCTTCCCCTGAAGAAGGAGAGCAGTCCTCACATGCTCAATCCTTCTCCCCCAGCTGGCCCTCCGACGTCGAGGGTCCATTCCCAAACCCGGGTCGCCATTGTCGCAGATAGGCAACCTACCCCTGTGCCAGTGGGCTGGCTGTATCCTAGCTCACTTTTTCCACTATCTATTAAGCAAAACAGAATAGCTTAATACACACAAAACCTTGGTGAGTTAGGACAGACTCGAAACTTAGATGTAACTATTTGGAGTCTGAAACCTAAGTGTTTCAGAGTCTGATAAGTCCTCAAACCCTTTCAGCATTCAGCTTCTCATGAAACATCATCCAGTATGTCAGTTGAACATCATATATTTGACACTTATTTTGTGTCCTGGAAAGCCTCCCATCTGGAAAAGTGCTACAAACTAGAATCTGGGGCTCTAGGGACATGAAAATGGTGCAATAGCCACACTTCTGGCAGTACTTCCTTTCCCTTTAAGACTTGCCAAAAGGTCTTCAAGCTAGCGCCTACCACCTACCGGGGTTGTATCCCTCTCAGTAACACCCGATGTTGTCAGATCATCCATTCTGCTTGTTCCCTCCTTCACAGCTCTGTGCAGGTGAAGGCCTAAGAAACTTTATTGGTTTTCAAGCCAATTAAATTTTACTGCTTGGGGTTTTTACCCTTGTTCAGTCTCTAATGTGGCTTGTGAAGAACCCAAATCAGGTCCTAGCTGTAAGTAGTGCATGGCATGCTCCCAAAAGATGACACGCACAAATCCGCACTTCACATGCGTTCACTGGTTGGGAGCCCAGCATGATCCACAGGCGTGTGGCAAGACCCGTCAATCCTCCACATTGGAGAACCACTACACCTGCCTACTTTTGGATCACCCTGACCAACAGGACCCACCCATTATGTACATCTGTAAGGAGATTTCTGTGGCAGCCAGTTCAGCTGTGCAGTTTCCTGACTTTGAGGGGGCTGCAGCCCAGGCCACTTTGTGTGCTGCCTTGTCTGCATTGGTTATGGTTGCCTTGGGTGCCTTGTTTGCCATGACATTCAGGGACTTATGCCAGTCCTTACTTACTGTTGGGGAGGGTCCTTCGTAAAGGTTCAAAGCTCCACATGACTCCAAAACCAAAAAATCTCATCATGGGATTGGGAGTGGTCTTGCTGTTCCCATTCCCGTGTTTCTGCCTTGATGGCTATCAAGCTATGGGCTTCAGTCAACTCTTCTGCTATTCAAGTTTAGGCTGCTGGCCACACTGTGTTCCCATTAGGCTTGCCGGCTGTGGTGCTAGTTGACCATTTGGTCAAGATCTTTCTCGATCCAGCCCACCTATTGTCTGAGGCTGGTGGGTATGATTCCCTTTCAAGAAATCTGGTTCTTACAGCCATCTTGCAAGAGAGGCCAGTTCAGCCAGCAGATCTGACTGTCTCCCCTCAGGCGATTGACCTAATTGGGATTTTCTTTTCACCAATGATTGGTGCATCGTCGGTTGATGTTACAGTTGAGGTCCTGATCAGGCTGTCAGTCAAAGTCTAAGGGCTCCTGACATTCCTGATGGTTCCACCCTTGACTGTCAGCCAAAAGGCACCATCGACACTCCTCGTACACCTCTTTCTTGTCTTCCAGCGAGGAACAGTTCTCCTGTAAATTGCGGTATCAATATAAGGAACTTGTTAGGCAACAGTGAAGTCTTGGCCAGAGCCATGCTCCACAGCAGGCCTCAGCAAGCCCCTGGTTGCCAGTGCCACTGCCTGCACCAGTTCCCCCAGTTGAGCTGATGCCTGCTTCCCCACTCATTTGGGTGGAGCCACCGCCTCTGCAGCCCTTGCACAGGGTCCCATCTAAGGCTGTATGCCTCACTTCTGGGTTTCCCAGAAGGCTCGTAGTGCAGATCTTGCACTTTGATGAGCCTTACATTGTCATCAGGGAGCCGGGATCACAGATGGTGTTTGAGGAGTCCTCAGACTTGATGGGCTTATCCATCCACTCTCTTCAGACCCTGACCTTTGACCAGGAGTCCTTCAAGGTGCTCTTTTTGGAGAAAGAGCAGCTTCTTTTGGGGCTCTGTTCCAGGTATTCTCAGATTCTATGGGGGTCTTGATGGAACCAGTAAAAAAGTGGGCTAAATATGCCTTAACCAAGATTTTGGACAGGGATGACTCCCATGGGGTGCCTTTCCTGTAGTGGAGACCATTTTTGGTCCTGTTCTGGAGCTGTGGTAGGACCCTGCCTCCTGTCTTGTGCTGTTTCCCTGTATGGTCCTCAAGTATGTGGTCCTTACTGTCTTTTCCTGGGTTTATTGACCATCCTTCAGATAGAGTTTGATTGCTGACTCAGTGTTTCGATACACAGGCAATGTCAGGGACATTGACAAACCTCTGGACCAGGAGTCCAGAAAGTTAGAACATGCAATTAAGAAGGTCTGTGCTGCTTTGTCCCTGGGCATTCATCACCCCAGTTTGACTGTTCTAATATTGTGATATTGATATTAATACAATGATATTAAAGGAAATAATGTGCTGGAAATTTAGACCAGGTTCCGGGAGCTGGCCAGGGTTTGCCATGGCAATGGCTGCTCAGTATCCTTCTCAGAAATCCTGACACTACCAAGGGCCAGTGTGGAGAACAAACAGAAAATCAGGAAGGTTAATGAGTGGCCCGGGGCTGGGGTGAAGCTTGGGGGTTTGGGGTGGTGGGGGAATGGGGGAAACTTGGGAGGTCAAGAGGCTGTATGCCAAGGATAGGTTTCACCTAAACCTGCTGGGGAAGGAGGTACTTAAACAGAAACTGGAAGAATTTATCCAAGCTAGATGGGGTTTAAACTTGTGAAGGAGGCAGTAAGGCTGATCCCAGCAGAACTGTCAATGATGGGCTCAGTCTTTTACTCCACAGGGGAGAGACAGAAGGCATCTCAGGGGCAGAAGGGGAGCAGTTGCATGTAACCTCTTGGGGGGAAATGGGGTGGGAGGAAGGGGGAAGGGTTGGAGGGTGGGTCTGACAAATGCCAGGAGCTTGGGGAATAAGATGCATGAGTTTCAAGCCATGCTGGTGGAGGGGGATGGGAATGTGGCTGCTGTCACTGATACTTGGGCCACCCTTGGACATGACTGGGACCTAAGTCTAAGTGGGTATATTGTGCTTAGAAAGGACAGGGAGGTGAGCAGAAGGGGAGGAGTAGCACAGTTCAGTAGGGACAGCATAGGGATATTCAGAGTGGAGGAAGCAGAGGGTAATGTGGAGGCCTTATGGGTCACCCTGCAAGTCCCAGGGGGGAGGAAGGTCAAAATAGAGGTAATCTATAGGCCCCCCATGCTGGCTGATGACCTGGAGGATTGTCTGCTGGCTGAAATCAGGGAACACTATGGATGGCGGGGGGGTGATATTGGGTGACCTTAACATGTCGGCTACTGACTGTGGAAATATGACATCCCCTGTGGCTAGGTAACAGAGGCTGCTGGATGTTTTAAAGGACACTTTCCTAACTCAGCAGGTTATGGACCTAATGAGACAGGGCCATATCTTGGATGTGGTCCTGGCTGATAGTGACCTAGTAATGGACCTTGAAATGGGGGGGGCCCCCTGACTGGAAGTGACCATGACATGGTCTGGTTTCTATTGGACCTGAAGGAGGAAAGGGCTTGCTTAAGGACAGTGTTAGTTGATTTTAGAGGAGCATACTTTAGGAGAGTGGGGGAACTACTCAGGGGTCGCTTGGAGGAGATAAAACCGGGCATGGAAGTGGAAAGTAGGTGGGAAATCATCTAGCTAGGGATACAGGAGGCTACTAGGGACTATGCAAAAGAGAGTCACAAGTAGGACAGGTCTCGGAAGCCATGCTGGTGGACTAAGGAGGTTCAGGCGGTCATAAGAGAGAAGAGGGCTGCATACAGTAGGTGCAAATGCTTGCGTGGGTTCTTGGATAGGGAGAAGTATCTTCTGACAGCCAGAAAGGTTTCCAGAGCTGTTAGAGGGGCCAAGGCTAGGAAGGAGCACAGACTGGTACAGGGGATCAAGGGGGGAAGGGTTCTTTAGGTATATTGGGGAGAGAAGGAGAGTGAAGGGGCAGTTCAGTAGGTTGGGGATAGAGGGAGGGTGGGTGGAGGAGGCTGGTGAACAGGCAGAAGTGCTCAATGAGTACTTTACATTGGTCTTCACTAGGGAAGATAATGGGAGCATCAGGGCAGGGGTAAATGGGGGTTGAAGTGGCAGAGGACTGGCTTGATAGGGCACCTGCTGTCACTCAGTGCACTGACGGAGAGACCTAGATTGGGAAGGGGCACGCTGGGTCAGCCAAGGCGGGGGAGAGGGTATGGATGAGGAAATCCCTGTAGGCAGGGTGTGGGAAGCCCTTAAGTCCCTAAAAAAGGACAAAACCCTGGTTCCTGGTGGTATCCACCCAAGGGTACTATGGGAGTTAGCAGATGTCCTGGTTGCACCACTGGGGGGCCTTTTTAATGCTTTTCTGCAGATGGGAAGGGTGCCCAGGGATCAGAGGCAGGCAAATAAGCTGCCCATCCACAAAGGGGGCTCACAGGAGGAGAGGGGGAACTACAGACCAGTCAGCCTAACATCGGTGGTGGGGAAGTTGATGGAGGCCATCCTAATAGAGGGGCTGAGAGTATTCTTGGGGGAACAGGGACTCCTCAATTTATTTATTTTATTTAGCTTTTGTTGACCGGGTAAGTGCACTAGACAAATCCTGCCTATTTTCATGCATGACCCGGGGGAGGGGGATACAGATGAATGCCAACTGACCTTGAACCAGATTAAGCTGTTGGTGGTATTTTAGTGAATGAGGGAAATTTGGCCAGGACACCGGGGAAATTCCCCTACTCTTTTTCGATAAGTGCCATGGGATCTTTAACATCCACATGAACTACCACCAATCCAGGCAGATGGGACCTCGGTTTAACGTCTCATCGAAAGACGGCACCTCAGAAATGCAGCACCCCTCTCATGCTGCATTACAGTGTCAGTTCTGGGATATTAACCTAAGTGCCAGATGTGGGAACTGAACCCACAGCCCTCTGATCTCCCGGCTTCAGAGGCGAGTGTGCTACCTACTGAGCCACTGACACTGCAATGATAGGGAGCATGGCTTCATCCCGGGCAGATTGTGTCAGACTAACCTTGTGGAGTTCTAAGAGTAGGTGACAGCGGCACTCGATCAGGGTAGACCAGTGGACATTGTCTTCCTGGACTTCAGCAAGGTGCTTGATTCGGTCCATCACACAGGCCTGCTGGAGAAGCTGGTTAGGATGGGGGTGGGGATATTGATGGTCAGGTGGACTGGAAGTTGGTTGTCTGGATGTACCCAGCGTGTAGTTGTGGGGGAGGGTGGTCTCATCTTCCAGGGGGATCATGAGTGGGGTCCCTCAGGGATCAGTTCTGGGTATGCTCTTTTTTAATGACTTTAATTCTGATATGGGGAGGGGGTATCAGGTGTGAAATGAGCCTCTTTGCAGATGACTCTAAGCTTGGGATGGTAATGGAAGGGGAATAGGGTAGAATGGCCCTGCAGGGGGACCTGGATACCCTGGATGGGTGGTCATGCACCTGGAAGCTGAAACTTAACTCCAGTAAATGCAAGGTGCTTCACCTAGGGTGTAGGAACCCAGAACATGTATACACCCTGGGGGACATTCTATGATAGGCCAAATTCATCACAAAGACATCTAAGACTATGTGATTTAGAGGTAAGCCAGTCCATATTTAGGTCCCTAAGAATTATGATTTCATTGTTGGCAGTGGTGACAAATGATTTTAAGATAGTGAGGATGTCGATACCACCAGTAGGAGGCCTATAACTACTAATAATAGTGATACTTTCCATAGAGGGAAGCTGGAGTTTTAGGGATATGATTTCATAGTCCTTATGTTTGGATTTACAGCAGATGTTACTAATAATGTACTTTTTTTTTAGAGTGAGTAAACTGCCCTCCCCTGAATCCCCTATCAGCCCTAAACAGCTTGTTACCCAGTAGGGAAATTTGCTGGTCAGTATTGACATTTTTGAGCCATGACTCTGTAATGTTGATAAGATCCGGCTCAGTATAAGTGGCCCATGCTTGGAGCTGGTCAAATGTTTTAGTCAGTGAGGGAGAAGCAAGGGGTAATGGGGGAGAAGCAAGGTGTAATGGGGGAGAAGCAAGGGGTAATGGGGGAGAAGCAAGGGGTAATGGGAGAGAAGCAAGGGGTAGTGGGGACCAGGATTTAGCTCTACATTGCCCAAACAGAGGAGGAGCAGAAGTAACAGGTTCTTTAAGAAGCACTTAAGTACTTTCTTGCTTTGTGATCACTCTTGTTTTCAGGATATAGTTTTTGTGGGGTTGGTGAGAGGATACTAATAGTATAGTTAATTGAGATTAGTGAAAGTGATCTGATGGTTCCCGGGCAGGAGAGGTAAGAAGGGGAGGAGGAGGGATGGGGTGAGGTGTGATGGGAAGGCTGTGAACATGGGGTAAGGCGGTGCAGTGCATGGGGACAGTGGAAGGGTTAGAGAGGAATTCAAGGGCTGGATGGAATCCCAGGGTGGTGTTTGTCACAAACACACTCAGCAGGTCAGCCCTCTACTCCCAAAGTGCCAACCTCTGAGTACAGTCTTGTGAACAGTTAACAGAAACAGGGTAACCCTCCTGTCTGTTTTTATGGGTTCGAATCAACCTTTGGTCTCAAGTCTTGGAGGGATTCAAACTGTGAACCTCTTGTTAGCATACCCAGTGCACAGGCTCAGATAATTCTGTCTTCGGGGGGCCAGATATTTTTGGCTACAGGCACCTAGCCAGGTGTACAAAATGAACCCTTAAAAACTCTAATAAAAGACCTCAGATTAAACTTACCTTTTTCCAGTTTGGCATCACCATTCAAGCTTATGCACAGTGTCTGCTTTAACCATATATACTCCACTTGTTAAAGAAAAGAAATCAAAGACAGACCAAGTAGGCTCTGAAAATAGAGTTTTACTAAAATAGATAAAAAAATATGTAAAACATAAAATACAGAACCATTTATCACAAGAACCATACAATGTTTTAAAAGAACAAGGTTTTAACAGTGTAATTCCTACTACAGTACTTAGATTTTGTCTCTCTCTACATGTATACTTGCTTAAAGTGCTCAAAGATGTTTCTTTGTCAGAGTCTAGATAGAAGTTTCTGAATTAAAACAGAATACTGCTTAAAAAACTGTCTTGGCCAACCCCTTTGCGTGAGGTCACCTGGCTCCTCCCTGTCAGAATATATAAAAAAATATATATCTATACAAAACCAGGATATCTTTTCAAAGTATTACATTCTGTAATCCTCAGCACAACACATTTTCTTTTTCAAATGACATTTCTTTGATCTATGATCAGCTTCCCCCTTTCCAGGACATCAAAGGAACTTGTATGTCTCTCTGCCAGATTTCATGGAGATGTAACATGCTTCGTATCACCATATGAATTGAACTGTTTCCTCTGATTGTCATAAATGTTTATGATTCTAGCCTAGCATCTGGTAAATGACCATAAAGCTAGACAAACAGGAGATCCCCAATTAAGGCCTGGTCTAGTCTGTAATTAGCTTCTGGCCTTCCAGGTAACACCTTGGCCCAGATATTCAGACTGCACCACATAGTAGCACAATAGCAGGAGCAGGCGCAAGTGCAGTGCACCCATGCGCAACATGCGCGATATTCAAATGCAGTGCAGGCCAAGGTGCGCTTGCGCAACCCAACTGAATATCACGCCAACTGCACCATGGCACAACCAGGGATGCTCAGTGGAGCAGGTCTGATGCGCAGTAACACAACAAGAGATTCTCAGGGACAAGGACAGGATGCAGGAGTGCACCACCCATGGAACCCATGGGCAGAGGGGCACACAGCAGGCCAGACAGCGCCCCCCCACACCCCATGAACTGCACAACCTGTGGTGAGCTGGATGGACCACCAGCCCATGAACACCAGCACCGAATCCACAGACGGGGCATGGTGCCCCAGCACACACCCTGGCAAGCAGTGATTGCAACACAAGGAGGGCCGGCCACCCAGTGCCACCCCATCCAACCAATGCAGAGCACACCCTGTACAGCGATCCCCAGACACCCGGCCCAGGAGCAGTGCCCAACAGTGCATGGCACCGAATGCATGCCACCACCCCCGCTGTGACAGTGCAACCCTGTGCACCATGGAGTCATGCATGGCAGCCCTACTGTGAGCACCCTGCAGTGGATGGCACCAGCCACTGATGCAACAACTGCAGACACAGTGCCGCCCTGCATAGCCATCCCCATGGCACTGAAGAGAGGTCAACCCTGTGTCAGTACCCGAGGGACCCCGCATGCAACAAGGCCTGCCCTAGACCCCACCACCAGCAGGACAGCACCCCACACACCCACCCAAGCACACACTCTGTCCCAGCACTGGCCCCAACAGCCAGCACAGCCACCCACAATGGTGCATGGAGGCATTTGCCACACAGGATGCGACACAGGGCATGGACAAACACTCACCCTGACCCAAGGGCACCCCAACACAGGGACACAATAGCAGGGCAACAAATGCCGCTGTCGTGCAACCACTGATGCTGTGTACCCACGGCCTGCACCCCACCATGGCACAGGTGTACCAGCCATCCTGCGCATGCACCATGAAGCTGTCTGCCACCAGCATGAGGCCGGAGCACAAGTGACAGACATCAGAATACAGACCCCGCAACAGACACCAGTGACAGCATGGAGGGGGGACAACAACAGCATAGCCCACAGTGCCACCCGAGGCAGACATGCACCATACCAGTGACAGGAGGCAAGCCGCCATTGCACAGTGGCCAGAGGGTGGCCAGCATGGACAGCCACCAATGACATGCCAGCAGACCGTGCATACCACAGACATACAAGGGGTCCAGCTGCACAAGCCATGGACATACTGACAGGGGCATCAGGGACACAGCGCATGCACCAGGGACCACTGCACACAGGCATCCAGTGCACAGGGAGCAACACACATACCACAGAGAGGGACCGAGTTCCCCCCCACGCACCATAGGTGGGTCGCTGCCAGACACACACATGCACACCACTGTAGCCAAGCACCATATGCCCACTGCAAATCAGAGACCATCACAGTTGTCATAACAAATATGTCTGTAATCGAGTAGCAAACAGTACAAAAAACAGCAAAACAAACTATTTACAATGTGGGGGGAAGGGCCACATACCAGATGGGGGTGGTCATGGGGCAAGATGTACAACAGGGAGTGGGATGAAGGGGTGTGAGGGTAAGTCCGGGGGGGAATGTACAACAGGGGTTTAGTGGTCCTAATGTTGACCCCTCTCCCCACTACGATCTTGGTGTCTCCTCCTGTGCCACCTTCCTTCGCCCCATTCCATCCATTGGAGCAGCTCCAGGGTGACCCTCACCAGCTGCAGAAGCTCCTGAACACTCCATTCTAGGGCAGTCCAGCATTGTCCACCTAGGACAAGGGAGTAGAGTTATTACGTGTGACTGGCCAGACCCCTACAGCCCACCCAATGTGCACAGCATATAGCCATGGGCCACGCCCCTGTGAAGGCAGGTGACCACCCACAGTGTCCGCGCCCGCATGACCCACCTACCCAGGCACCCACAGCCATGCAGAATACTGCACACACCCACTGCTCGTGTCCCGCACAGCACCACCATGGCCGCACAGTGACATGGCTATGCGGTGCAAAGGCAGTGGCACAACCATGTATCCAGTGCATGCACGGCCCACCTGCAATGTCCACCCACACATGCAGTGCCACTGGACAGTGCTGAGTGCACTGTGTGGCATGCACGGCAGTGGGGCCAAGTGCGGGTGGCCATGCCCTGCCACCACCCCTGCAACCCAGCATGCACAGATGTAAGGGGAAACACGGCACTCACCTGCATCCAAGCCAGCAGGTGCTGCTTGCCCATGGCCCCTCCAGCGCATCCCGGCTGCATCGGTAACGCACCCACTCGGGCCTGCTCCACCTGTTCTTGGGCCAGCCATGCCCTACGGTGCTCCTCTGGGCCTAGGGTGCAAACATGGAGAGGGAAACATCAGTACAAACCAGTAGCAAAGCCCCCCCAGTGTGTGCGTGCCCGCACAGCCCAGCCATGATGCACTCCCACCCCCCTGTGGGGTGGACCTATGCACACTGCAATATCCAGACAGACGAGCACTACCAGTGTTTGGATGGAGCACCTACCTGGCTGTGGCATGGCTCCTCGCTGGGCACGTGCCTGCAGACACCCCAGTCTGTCAGGATCCCACCACTGTAGGTCACCATACCAGTGGTGACGCTGCTGTGCTGTCCAGCCAAACCCAGTCACCTCCTCCAACCCTTCAGGCACCTCCTGCCACACAGCAGTCCGAGGCCTACTGAGGGGATCCTGCCCAAATAGGGCACCAGTATGTGGCTCAACTAGGGCCAACAAGTTGGCCAACTCAATTACGCTCCAGACTTGCACTCTCCTACGAAGCATCCTGCTGTTGGTACTGCAGTCAAAATGGTGCTCTGTAGCACACGTGCCCCACTTGCGGAGGCAGCACAGTACTGCACTGTCAGTCACTATCATGAGGTCAACGAACTGTGCGATAGGAGTGCACGCATGGTGCCTAGGGGGCAAAGGTCGACCGCAGGGTCAAGGGTCTGTCCATGCACAGAGCGCCACAGCTCTATTGGGATGCCCTACATGTAGTGCGGTAGGGTGCTTGTGTGTGATGCCCTGCAATGGCCTACCACGCTGTGGCTCCATGGCACCTACAGTGCATCAAGGCATGAGCGCCACACGGGCAAACAGAACACTAGCACCACAGGCACAGTGGTGGCTGTGCCCTGCACTGCCTCACGTACACAGCACATCAGCAGCACCACAGGCGTCTGTGTCAGCACCCCGGGCATGTGCCATGTGGTGCCGATTGCACACGTCACAGTGCTGCGCCATAGCCTGAGCACGCTCACCATCATTGCGCAAGGTGCAACAGTGTGATATTCAGCCAGCATATGTAAATCAGCTCATTAGCCATTCCATGGCGCAACCACTCCATTAACATCCACCTACAGTTGCGCCTCATCTCATTTGCATGGGTTGCGCTATATAAATGCAACATGGGGCTGCAGAGGAAATGGTTGGGATTGCAGTCCATTGTGGTGGGTTGCATGCTGTTGGGATGTGGGGACTGTGGTTTGTGAGGGCTGAATGGGACTGCACAGTCCAAGGTAACACCTGTCATTCCTACAGGCTCGAGCATGACTGAACATGAGGAAGAGGAGGAACAGGGACGGGGGAGAAGGAGGAGGCCCAACTTCACCAGGGCTGAATCAGATGCCCTGTTCGAGGCATATCTTGACAGGGAATAGCTGCTCAGCAGACAGCGGGGAATGCCACAGGCCCATGCTGCAGCGTGGGGTGAGGTAGCGCATGCCATAAATCAGCATGGCAGCCACCAGTGGTCCATGTAGGAGTGTAAGAAGAAGATCGGCACTGACAGAAGGCGGATCAAGAACAAGGTGGTTGCCATCAGGGCTGCACATGCTGCCATCATTGGGGGCGAGCTGGATATACCACACCTGATGCCACAGGAGGAGCGGGTGGCCAGCAGCATGCAGCGTTGTGCCATTGAGGGCATTCCAGGTGGTGGCTTCCAGATGGGTGGCAGTCCATCACTGCATGGTAGGTCCTGTGCTGTCACAGTGTGGGTGGTGGAGGGAATGCCACAGGGCAAGGCAAAGCCACTAACCTTAATGTGTTCCCTTACAGCTCTTGAGCATCTACTTGGGTCAGTGGTGGTGTGTGCATGTGTCCACCAAGGGGGATGCCCTGGACATGGAGGATTGCCCATCCACCTCCACAGGTGTCTGAGGGACCGGACAAGTGCATACCTGCATATCTGTCAGGATTGATGATGGTGGTGCGGGTGCAGACGAGGTCCTGCCTGTGTCCTAGCGTGACAGCACACATGGTCTCCAGTGTGCTGGGACACAGACTGGTGCCAGATCTAGCACCAATGATGATGGACCACACGTCTCGGACAGTGATACATGTGGGACACAGGATGGTCCTACAGCAGGCGACTGCACGGGCATTGCTGTGGGTGGTGTCATCGTGGCGGCCTGCGTAACAACACAGTCCCAGCCTGTGCCTGTATGCCCCAGAGGGGCAGCACTGGTGTGCGTCCAGGTCAGTGGGGCTGTTGCGGCTGCTGTGGTGGTGTCAGTGAGCCCTGGTGATTGGCAGCCGAAGGAGCAGTGCCAGCAGTCATCCAATGGTGACGAGGGGACAGTGTCTTTGGGTGGTGGCAGTGCATCACGTGTGGACATGCCCCAGCATGGCTCTGGTGTGCAGCACCCATCGTCAAGGGGTGCTGGCCAGCAGGGCCAGGAACACCACAAGGGACAGCATGCCAGACTGGTGGATGACCTCTTTGACTAGCACAGCCATCTACTCCAGGCTTCAGTAGATCAGCAGATGCGGCTCGTGACAGTGGTGGATGCACTCAGTGCGGTTCTGCACCAGGCAGAGGAGCGGCGTAGTAGGGACCACAGTCTGCTCCTGGCAGAGATGGCCCGGCAGCAGGCAGATGTGACTGCTGCCATTGACAGGCAGACCAATGCATTGACAACTGTCATGGCCACATTGGGCACCCAGTTTGGTGCCCAGCCGCCACAGACACCGCACAGTGTCATGTCCACCCCCCATTCCTGATGCCGTGCGTCACCTGCTATGTCAACACCAGGTTCAGCTATGGGCATACCGAGCACGCCTGGCGCAGGCATGTTCGGTGGTCTGCAGACCCCTGCATGAACACAGTCATGTTCACGCAGCATCACCCCAAGGGGGACCATCTGTGCCACCCCATGAGGCCAATGGTCTGCCTGGCACAGCTAGCAGGTGTTGGTGGGGCCACCCATGCATCTGTGGCAGCCGTGGTACTGTGCTGCATGACTGACCTGTCTCCCACTGCCCTATGTGCAGTGTGGTGTGCATTGTGTGATGCACTGGTGGGGTACCTGGCCTGCACACACACGGTCCCTATGCACACCCTCCCAGCTGCTGGCCACTGTGGCGTGTGCATGATGATGCCTGCATTGCTCTGCAGTGTGCAGTGGTGGCCAGCTGCCTGAGGCTCGCACAGTGACGGCCACTGGGCATGGCTGTGTGTGGTCCTGTGTGGGGGTGGGTTGGGGTTGGCATGCCATTTACCCCTTGTGCATGTCTTGTGGTGTGTGTGTGTGCACGTGTTGTGTTTGGCCCAGCCCATCCCTGACACTGTGTGCAGTGCCACACTCAGACCCATTCCCTTACCGCCGTCCACCCCTGGTGTCCTGCCCTGCTTTCTGTGGGCTGTGCCCTTGCCCTTGGTGGTTGCGCATGGCCATGACCTACCTGTGTTGTCCAAAGTGCTCTTCTGTAATGGTGTCCCGGTGCAGCTGTGACATCCTGATCAGGTGGGGGTCTCTTAGCCCAGGGGGTGGCTGCCCATCACCAACTGGACCAGTGTCCTCATTGTCCACACCGTTGTCCTCCTCTTCAACCTCTACAGCTATCCCACAGTTGGTGGCCATGTTGTGCAGGATACAGCAGGCCAGGAATAGCCCACAGGCCTTCGAGGTGCTGTACTGTAGGGCACCGCCTGATGTGTCCAGGCACCAGAACCATGTCTTCAGCATCCCGAACACCCGCTCGATTACATTCCATGTTGTGGTGTGTGCCTCATTGTACCGTAGCTGCGATGGGGTCATGGGGCGCCGGTATGGTGTGAACAGCCAGGGACGTAGTGGGTAACCACTGTCACCTGTGTGTAGAGGGTGGACATTAGAATGGTGGTCTGTGTTGCTATGCCATGGGCCAACATGTCTGGTACCCATGGCACCTCTGACTATGCACCCCCCACGTCTGCACATATCAGCCTGCGTGATTTGCATACTCGCCTACTAGATGGCCAGTGGGGATGTCCCCACTCTCAAATCTGTGGCACAGTGCAGACTGGTGCCAGATGAAGGCATCGTGCGCTCCCCAGGGTGCGTGGCACAGACATAGACATTGGTAATGTGCCCCCTGGCATCGCACACCACCTGGCAGTTTATGCTTGCGTAACCCTTGCGAATGATGTATGCCGCACTCTCCGGGCCAGGTGGTGTGTGAATGGCCACATGGGTGCAGTCAGTGGCTCCGAGCACGCCAGGCAACCGTGCTACCCTGTGGAACTCCTGTATGTGTGCTCTGTGCTCTGCCTGTGTGCTGGGGAAACAGATGTACTCCACAGCATGTAGCATTAGTGCGCTGGGGAATTGTGTGAGTAAGCGTGATGCGGCTGACTGGGTTATGCCTGTTGTGTCCCCTGTTGGTCTCTGGAAGGTGTCCGTGGTGAGCAGGCACATGATGGCTGTCACCTTCATCTCCATTGACAGAGCATGGCTCCGTCGTGTAGGTGCCTGCATCTCATCACTGCACAGCTCACAGAGCTGCCTCAGTATCTCCCACAATCTCTGTGTCAGAGTAGTGTTCGAAGGTGGTGCGGGCTCGGTACTGCCTGTTCTGGGCGTACCACCAATGGGCCCTTCCACAGCTGCACCTCCCTGCTGCCTGCCTTCTCACACCCCCCTCATTACTGCCTCCAACTGGAAGGTGGTACTGGCCATGTCCCTGGCTGGTGTTTCCCCCCTGGCGGCTGTTGTCCTGTTCCCCCTGCTGTCCATTCCTGATGCTCCCCCTGCACTGGGTACACCTCCAGCCTTTGACTGTGGCTGTCCTGCCTCCTGCCACTGCCCTCAGTCCACTGTGGCACTCCACGGCCTTTGCTGCACAGTGGCACTGGCACACCCACTCCTACCCTGTCTATGGCTCAGTTCTGGTAGGCCCTGTCCTGCTCCTGCCCAGTCCTGTGCACTGTTTCCTTTTATTCCACCCTGGCTCTCTGTCACCACGCTCCCACCTGTGGTTTCCCTTTTGCATTCTTGCTTCCCTCTCTTGCTCCCTTTTATTTTGAATCATTTCTGCTGTCATGCAACTTCTGCTTGCTCCACTGTTGCAGTCGGTGCATGCTGTTGAATATCGCACTGTACATGTTATTCATGGTTCGGCCCCCTACGGTTGCACATGCATTCATTACTGTTGCACTCTGGCGCATTGCTTATTGTGCTGCACAGCCGCCTCCCGCTGAATATCACACTATGGTGCATTTTCGTACTTGAGCTGGCACATCCCTGTTGTGCATGGTGCATCCACTCTGAATATCCGGGCCCTTGTATCTAAAACCTGTGTGTGTGTGTGTGTGTGTCATACTCACATGCTGTTTCAGCATTTCTCATGAGAGACAGTCCATAACACATTTTTATATTACAAAAAAATGATACAGTGATCAGAACCAGCTGTCCAAGTGTCAAAGCATTTATATTTGATACATTGGACATGCTGGGAAGTGATATTATTATGAAAGTAATAATAAGCGCCATGTCACAAAGGTAATATGAGCAGCAGACTCAAGAGAAGCAACAACCGTTGGTGAAAAAGTGGAAGGAAGCACATTAAGCTAGTGACAGAAGAATGATTAAAGCTCAATAAGATGTGCAGTAGTTGCCGGCCCATTGGCACAGCTGTTGGATTTCCATTTGTGATGCCAGCGACCCGGGTTTGGGAACGTGCCCAGGGAGCTTGAGGGACAGCCAGGGTGAAGAGGAGGCCTGAGCATCCTATGGACGGCTTGCCTTTGTTGGGAGGGGGTACTCGACCCGGTGCATGGGTGACCCCAAGTGGAGACTCGAGGTATAGCAGGCCCGGGAACTAAAGGGGGTAGGTGTGCCGGATGTTGGCACTCATAGCGCCTTGACATCATGGGCACATGGCACGCCCAGAAAAGCCAAAAAAATACTCACCGCCTACCAGTAGACAGAGCGCCAAGGTCCTGACCCTCAATGCCCTGCCACCTCCGAGACAGCATCCTGACAAAGTATTAAGACACGGGGTGAAAGGGCCCTCACCCTGTACCCGCCTGGGGGATACAACCATGGCTTCATGGGGGATGGACTGCTCCAGGTTGTGGTCAGGTGAGAGAGGGCATAACAGATCACAGGCAACTCCTGAAGAATAGGAGAGTGGAGGGCAGAGGAGGGGGATAAAAAAAGCTGTGCACTAGTTACATACACTGGGGTACAACCTGAGGGGCACAGAGAGAGTATGCAACCTAAAGATGAAGACATGCGGTTGGGAATGGGAAAAGTCATTTTAAGAGGAGGCTCCAACTAGCAAGGCCAAAGGAAAGTGGGAGGGGGGTTATGCTTGAGAGTGAGCATTTAATAGAGGTCAGGGCAGGGGTTGGGGGATGGGATGGGAAATTTTTAGGGCTAAAGCATGGCATGGCAGCAAGAGCAGAGATGCTGGATTTGAGCCTCCCGGTGCCTTTGTCATCTCGACTAGACAGCCTTAGTGATGCAGCTTCTGTTGGATGCCATCCAGTGGTGGCTCATCTTGGAACATCTGCAGGATGGAGTCCCATTTCTCTGCCCAGAGTCAATAGTCACTGTCATGACTGATGTGTCTCGGAAAGGATGGAGAGCCCACCGGGGGACCACAAGGTGCACAGTCTCTGGACATAAAAAACACAGGCTGGTTCACTACTGACAGAATGTGGCAGTTAACCCCCAAGGAGTTCCAGTGTTGCATCAGTCTGTTGGAGCTCTATGCAGTGCATCTAGCTCTGATGGCCTTCATTCCAGTTGTGCAGGGTCAGGTCATTCAGGAGAAAGACAGCAGAACTACAGTGTACTATCTCAACAAGCAGAGCTGTAAGCATTCCCTCCCATTGTGCTAGGAAGCTCTCCACATCTGGTCCATCATGCACCATCTTGATCTTCTGCCAATCCATGTGGCCAGTGCCTCCATCCAGCTGACAGATGCCCTCTGCCAAATGGGTGAGGCATCTCAGAAGTGATCTGTTCACCAAGAGGTAGTTGATCACCTGTTCTCCCAGTGGGGCACTACCATGGCCAGCCTGTTTACTTCCTGGGAGAACGCGAAGATGAGGTGTTTTATATCCACCATCCCAGAGTAGGATACTACTGGGGGATGCCTTTGTTAGGCCTTGGATCCTGGACCTCATATTTGCATTCCCTCTCTTTCCCCTGATCTACAAGAGGTTGCTCAGGGTTTGAAGGGATAAGGCACAGATAATCCTGATGGCTTTTGACTGGCAGAGCTGGTTCTGGTACCCTTGCTCTCCTCAGCCTCAGCAGTAGGCCTCTGTGGCAATGGCCTCATCATCCAGACCTGCTCTCTTGCTCTCAGGGGTAGGATCCTCCACCCAGACTTTCAGTACCTGTACCTACCAGCCAGGTTCCTGAGCCACTAGAGTTCCAGGCTTTAGGTATCTCCCCTGAGGTCCTCCATGTCATTGAGGCCTCTTGAAAGGAGATGATTTACTAGTGCTACACCTTTAAGTGGAAGAGATTTTTCCATTTGGTGTAAGGGAAGGAGCTAGACCCCCTGTCCTGCCCAGTGGTGAGCACCTTGGATTACTTGTGGTCTCTCTCAGTTGGCCCTGAAGTTGATGACCCTCAATGTGTACCTGGCAGCTGTCGCTGCATACTGGACAAAGGCTGGTATGCTGACTGGGGTGCAGGAAAAGGTGATTGGTGCTTTTTCAAAGGCCTTGATCACTTGTGCCTGCCGGTGCATGAACCACCACCACTTTGGGACTTGTTGCTGATATTGGCAGTGCTCATGGGCAAGTTGATTGAACCCATGCACAGGTGTCACTTCTCCCACCTGTTTTAAAGGACCTCCTTGATGGCTATCACCACTTCCAGAAGGATCAGTGAACTCCAGGTACTCTTGGTTGAATCTCCTTATTTGGTTTTCCACAGGGACAAGGTTGTCCTCTGACCCAACCTGATGTTCCTCCCAAAGGTTGTTTTAGAGTTTCACCTTAACCAGAGGATTAACCTCCCAGTGTACTTCACAAATCCAACCACAGAGGCCGAGCATAGGCTCCAAACATTGGACCTGAGGTGAGTACTTGCTTACTATAAGGAGCGCATGGCTGGAGTCTGAGGAGAGATTTACCAGGTCTTTGTCACCTATCCTGAAGCTACACTTGGCAGACCAGCAGCTAAGCAGACAATTGATAGGTGGATAGTCTCCTGCATTGACCTCTGCTATTGGTTGGCTGGTATGAAGCCTCCCCTCGGGCATAGTGCTCATTCCACCAGACAGACCACTGCCTTGATGGCTGCTTCCAGGGATGTCCCTATCCAGGAGATCTGCAGGGCTGCTACCTGGAAGTCAGCACACACATTCATCTCCTATTACCACATCAGCCTTGAGTCACGTTGGGATGCTGGTTTTGGGACCTCGGTTCTCCGGTCTCTTTTTCCTAAGAAGGGATATGTGCCTTACCCCCTCCTCCCAGAGAACTGGTAGGAGTCTGCCACAAGTGTGGATAGTGCACCATATCCACATACCTAGAAATGAGGATTACTAACCTGTAATCACAGATCTTCTACAGACTAGTCTCTTGCAGTAAGTCATTACTTATGGGAGTACCCACCAGGTGGCGCTGTCACACAGCAGTTTCTTCTAGCAGTCTTCCATGGGAGCCATCCACATGACATCACATCCTGTGGATGTGTATAAGAGTGGGCGGCCCCCAGTACTCTTTGTTCATTTTTCTGCTGACTTCAGTTCATACACTCAGCTCTCCTGTCCTCTTGGGTTGCAGTCTTAGATTCAAAGTTGTACCAATTTCTACCTTTGGTTCTGGGACATGGGACTTGCCCTCAGCACCCTCGGACTTCCATAGCAGACCTGTGACCCACTCACAGTACCCCTGCTGTTCCCAGGCCCTGGCACTCTTGTTGGGTCTGGGGCTTCCCTTGGGCCCAGCCTGATTTTCTCTTCTACAGCAGGCCCAGTGTTCCATTAGTGCTCACGGTCCATCTGCTGCTCCTAAGCCAAGGCACTCTTGCTGGGTCTTGGGTCTTCCTCATGGCTGATCACTCAGCCAGGCTGGAATGGACCTCGGGGGCTCGCCTTCAAGGCTTCCCAACCAAGGGCACTCATCCCAGTCATAGGAAGGAACATGATTCACACTCCTCACACTCCCTCCACCTTTCTCCGTCGATGATGGCTCCTCCGTCATTGACGGTACCTTCCTTGTCCATAGGGCTGCTCCCCCTGTCGATGGAGCCCTGTCCCACTGAAGGAGCTTGTTTCTGAAGTTTTACATCGATGGGCAGTGCTGCCCAGTTGACAGCACTTTCCTTGTCGACGGAGATGCTTCCCCCGTCGATGACACGTATTCTTTCTTCTCCCTCATCGACGGGAACGCTTCTCCCATTGATGGGCCATGTTTCTCCTGTTCTCTCATCAATGGAGCCCTATAATCCATCAATGGAGTGCTCCTCATCGAATGGGCAGCATCTCCCACTGATGGGACAGCATGCTTTACATGTCTCATTGACGGAACGGCTTCCCCATTGACAGAGAGGCTTCCTTTTGCTCTCTCGTCAACGGGGATGATTCCACCATCAACTGAGGGGCTTCTTATCCTTCCTTCATCAACAGGGCTGCTTTCCTTGTCAATGATGGGGGATTCCCACCCTTTCCATGCCCCCCCGCTTGTCCTGGCACTGGACAGCATCCTCGGGGGTTCCCCCTGTCACCCTTTTTGTGCCATTTAGTTGCGACTTTTTCTGGGCCTTCAGCCCCACTGCATGGAACTCATCCTGAGTCCCTTGCTCTTTTACTGGTCCTGGTCCACAAGGGTCAGGTGCCTCCCCCTGCTGCTCAGGGTCAGCAGTTCCCAGGCTGGTTTGCCCTCTTCCTGATGCCGCCCTTGGGTGTCCTCCATCTCTGTATCCATCACAAGCTCTGGGCATTGCCTGCATTGTGATCATGGTCCTGTGGAATATGGGTCAGGGTCTGGCCTTATCCTGTTCTCCCTTCCCATCGCCCAGGCGCTTGCTCCCAGACCCGGCACTTCCCGCCTGGTCCCTCCTTCCTCCCATTTCTGTAGACTCCCTTTATGGGGATTTAAGGATGGGGGATTCCTTCCTGGGAATGTTCCTGGTAGTGACCTCTTGGACCCTGGGTACCTTGGTCCCCCTTGGTCTGTGTCCTCCATTATGGAGGTTGCCCCGCCTGACCCTCCTGATCCCTCCTCGCTCCCGGATTACTCCTTCCCAGAGCTTATACTGCTAATCCAGCATGCTTTTGGCTTCCCTATTGCAGATCAGGACTCCTTTTGTCAGGACATGGCTGCCCGCCTCGACATTCCCGAGGAGCCTGCCATAGTGGTCCTGCCTTTGATTCCTGCATATTTTAATGCACTCTCTCATGCTTGGTCTTGTCCTGCTTCCACCCAACCCACCCTTCGTGGCCCTGATCAGCTCTACCATGCCCCTCCTGACCATCCCTACTTGTCCACCACCCGTGTGGTGGACTTGGTTGTCTGGGTGGTGATCTATGACTGGACCACTTGACCTCACTATACCAGTTCCATGCTGCTGGATGCTGATTCCCAGCACATGGATTTCTTCAGCATTCAGGTTTATGCCTCCAGTACTTTGCTACTTCATATTCTTAATTATCTGGTTCTTGTGGTCCAGTACCTTCACACTCTTGGTGCCTCGACTTTGGACCTCCTGCCTTCCTCTCTCTCTTGAGTTGATCAGTCTGGCTCAGCCACTATCTGCCATGTCCTCTCTTTCCCATCACCTGCTTTGTGCGTGCTTCGATGCGACTAATGCATTGGCCCACCTTTCAGCTGCCGGCTACACCCTTCGGCACTTCACTTGGCTGCGGATTTTGGGTTTGCTTGAGTTGGACATTTCTGTTACATATCAATCATATAGTCCTCACCCCACCCCGGCCTATTTGCCTTTGGGGGTGCAGTTGCAGTTGACATATTTATTGTGTGTTTACTTCTTTGGCCTTGCCTTTCCTCCCATTTGGATTTTACTGCTTCGTAATCTCCCATAAGTAATGACTTACTGCAAGAGACTAGTCTGTAGAAGATAGTACAGTTATGTAAGAACTTACCGAAACAGTAAATCTTTGGAGGACTGTCTCTTGCAGTAAGTCCCCAACCTCCACTCCCCTGCCTTTTTTCCTTGAATCTGCAACTCTGGACATTGGGTGGGATTGCCGTTCTCTGTTTTTTATGGCCCTTGTTTACCTCGGTTCAGGCCATGCTCACCAAAACCAATGGTGAACAGAGGGTACTGGGGGCTGCACACTCTTATACACATCCACAGGAAGTGATGTCATGTGGATGCCCCCCCGGAAGACTGCTAGAAGAAGCTGCCGTGTGACAGTGCCACCTGGTGGATACTCCCATAAGTAATGACTTATTGCAAGAGACAGTCCTCGGAAGAGCTACTGTTATGGTAAGTTCTTATGTAACTGTACTTTCTAGGAGTGGTTTATGGTGCCCATCCACACAACCCACACAACCTCCCCTTACAAGTGATACACCAATCCTTGATTCCAGTGTGCAAGATCTAATGTCTTGGGGCAGTGCAGAACGGGAATACCACCCTGGTGTGTTATCTTAGAGTCCAGCTCTACAGATAAATGCATTGGATTTTTGTATGTCTGTAGTGTGAGCCAAAGAACACACACAAGCAATAGAAGTAATAAAGGAAAGTTTATTACAATACTCATGCCAAATATTTGACAAAAAAATCACGATGAGCCAATTTCTCACCAGTCCTCAAAGAAGGTACAATTTCTCAGCAAGGAAGCAGGCTTACAGAAAGTTATATAGTAGTGATAATGTAGTTGCAATGATAACTGGAGTATTGCGTGCAGTACTGGGGCCACACCTTCACAAGGACATTAACCAAATTGAGGCAGTCCAGAGAAGGGCAACCAAAATGGTGCAGGGACTGCATCGGAAAACATATGAGGACAGATTAACTGAACTCAATATGTATACCTTAGAGCAAAGGAGAGGGGTGATATGATTGAAACATTCAAACACCTTAAGGGCATTAACAAGGTGAAAGAGTCTAACATGTTTCAATATAAGAAAAATAGCAGGACAAGAGGACACAGCATGAGATTAGAGGGAGGCTGATTAAGAGGTAATGTGAGGAAGTTATTTTTCACAGAAAGGGTGGTGGATGCATGGAACGGCCTACCTCAGGAAGTGGTGGATGTGAATAAAGTGCAGGGCTTCAAACAGGCATGGGATAGGCATAAGGGAGCAGTACAGATGAGTATGAATAGATAGGCCATTAACAGAGCAAAGGCCAATGGCACATTCATAAGGTAGAAAAAGAGATGGGCAGACTGGATGGGCCTTACGGTCCTTATCTGCCGTCAACTTCTATGTTTCTATAACAGCATAGTTATAGATATAAGGAACATAATGCATTGGTGTATAGAGTGTAAACAAGGCATCTCCCTTAGGTAGTTACTTAGGAAACAGAATTACTAATAAGTAAGAAGTCAGACAAAGGAAATATTCTGTTAGCACTAAAGCACAAAGGAAATGCTGAGTACACAGAAATACATGTGACATGATACCCAAGCATAAGACACAAACTACATATGATTATATGAGAATGTAAGAAAATCTAACAATCACTGATGATCTGAAAAAGCCCTCTTATTAGTGATATGGGTCAGAATATATGTGTGTAAAATACATAAAAGACAAACATAACCTAGGTAAATGCATTATAGTGAGGTATAATGTATCATAAATGCATGATAAGTGTGAAACTATCATATAAAAGATGTAAACATAATATATAGTAGAATACATTAGCAGCAAAGCACATTGCTAGTACCCGTGCCTATACAATGGGTACCTACTGAACATCTACATATTAGTGCAAATAGCAGTATCACAGTATAAGTGACCAGGAGCACATTGTATTGTGTAAGTGGGATAGTAGGAATGCATAACCCATCACATAACAGGTAAGTTAGGTTGAAAACCTTCCGGCAAGTCTTAAAGGGAAAGGAATTACTGCCAGAAGTGTAAATGTGCACCCTATACCACTCCTAGAAGTACAGCTACAGGTTAGTAACCCTCATTTACTGCTGCAGCATATGAACATAATAGTTGTCATTTACCAAATCCCACTGAATGTGATTTTGTAGAATAACTGCAAAAACAAATTTGGGAGGGGGATTTGAAAAAGATGACTGCCATGTTTATTAAGTGGGATAAAAAAGACTTTGTTGAAAACGGTTCAACATAGAAAAATAGAATTTGATGGGAGATAAGGACTGCTTGACCCACCCAGTCTGCTCATTTCCCTACCTATTGGATAAGCTGCAGATCCTAGTTAACAAACAGCCTACTTCCTCTTATCCCCCACTAGAATGGCCTTATGTCTGTCCCATGTATTCTTGAATTCCCCTATTGTTTTTGACTCCACATTCAGCTCAGGAAGGCTGTTCCATGCATTCACAACCCTCTTTTGAAAAAACACTTCCTCACATTACCTCTGAGCCATCCCCCATCTTCAAATTGTGCCCCTTGTTCTTGCACATCTCTTTTTCTGAAAGCTGCTACCCTCTTGAATGTTCTTGAATCCCTTGAGGTACTTGAAAGTTTCTATGATGTCCCCCTCTCCCTCCTTTCCTAGAGGGTATTACATAATTAAGCTTCTTTAGTCTGTCTTTGTATGTTTTCTGGTGCAGACCCTGCACCATTTTGGTTGCCCTCCTCTTGGCAGCCTCCATATAAAAACAATTGCAACATTATGGGTAAATATTTCTTCATAATTGTGTTATTTACTGAGATTTTGACCTCAACATTTCAACATACAAACATATGGCAATGCCAGCAGACTTAGGCCATAAGGTCTGTCTGAGATAAAGGCAATTATGGTTCTTGAAGGTAGTGGCCAAGAAAGTAAGAGAAAAGGAAAGAGCATTCAAAAGATACAAGGAAACACAAAAGGATGAGGACAGAGAACAAAACCAGAAGAAGCAGAGGAAATCTGAAAAAAATAATTAGAAGAGAAAAATCACAGACAGAGGAAGGTGTAGCCCAGGCTATCAAGAAAGGTGACAAGACCTTCTTGAGATACATAAGCAAGAGGAAAAAGACCAGATGGGATCCACCTCAGAGTACTAAATGAACTAAAGGAAGTGCTAGCAGAACCACTGGCTGCCCTTTTCAGTGCATCACTAGAGATTGGGGAGGTACCCGAGGACTGGTGAGGGAAGATGTGGTCTGCCTCCACAAAAGTGGAAGCAGAGAGGAGGCAGGCAATTATAGACCTGTAAGCCTGACCTCAGTAGTGGGGAAACTAATGGAGTCCTTACTTAAGAAGAGGATTGTGAAGTTTCTGGAGGATAGCAAAGAACAGGATCTAAGGTAGCATGGATTCTCAGCGGGAAGGTCCTGTCAGGTGAATCTTGTAAATTTATTTGACTGTGTAACCAGGGTAGTAGATCTGGGAGGGGGAAGTGGATGTGGCCTACCTGGATTTCAGCAAGGTTTTCAACACTGTTCCACACAGGAGGCTGATAAATAAATTGGGAAGTCTGGGAGTGGGCCGTACAGTGGTAAAGTGTGTTGGGAACTGGCTAACGGACAAGACTCAGAGGGTGGTGGTAAACGGCATGAAATCTTTGGAGAGGGAGGTGAGTAACAGGGTGCTACAGAGGTCAGTGCTGGGGCTAGTCTTATTCAATATCTTCATTACCTACATTGCAGAGCGTCTGGAGGAAAGATGTGCCTCTTCACAGATGACAGCAAGATCTGCAACACAGTGGACACACCAGAGGTGGTGGAAAAAAAAAAAATAAAGGACCTAAGCCTAATAGAGGGATGGTCAGGTGTCTGGCAGTTGAGTTTCAATATTAAAAAGTGCAAGATCATGCACTTGAGTCACAGGAATCCAAAGGAGGAGTACAGGATGGGTGGGGAAATTCTGGCCACCACAAGCCAGAAGAGAGACCTGGGGTTATCATATCTGATGATCTGTAGGTAACCAAACAATGTGAACAGGTGGTGGAGAAAGCAAATAGAATGTTGGGGTGAATAGGTAAGGGTGTAACAAGCAGGAGAAAAGAAGTGGTGATGCCACTGTACAGATCACTGCTGAGGCCTCAGCTGGAATACTGTGTCCAGTTCTGGAGACCACATCTCCACAAGGACATTGACAAAATAGAGAAGGACAATGAAGATGGTACATAGACTGCACCAGAAGGGCTGACCAGTCTGTAATTTCCCAGCTCATCCCTAGGACCACTCTTATGGAGGGTCACCACATATGCCTCCTTCCAATCCAGTGGTACACATTCCAGCTGGAGGGAGGTATTGACTAACTCCATCAAAGGTGCTGCCAGGACCCACGCTGATGCTTTCAAGATTCTGGGGTGGATCCCATCTGTTCTCAAGGACTTAAGGCCCTTCCATACTCTCTTCACTAGGATTTCTCCATCTGTTAGTTTCATCACCCTTCCACTCCTTGCCCTAGTGCATGTGGAATTGGCCCTTCCTTTTCCTTCATAAAGACTGATGAGAAGTATTTATTTAGCACCTCTGCCTGCTCTGCCCCTTCCTCAGCCCACTCACTTTTCTTCTTCTTTATCCTGGTGATCTGGTACCCACACTTCCTCCTCTCGCTAATGTATCATACAATTCCTTCTTTCCTACCCTGATCCCCTGTGCCACCCTTAGCTCTTTGGATGCCTTGGCTGCCCTTACCACCCTTCTCACCTCCCTTGATTTCTTCATGTAGTCCTCCCTGTCTTCCCCCCTGTGGGTTCTCTTGTACGTTTAGAAAATTAGCCTTTTCTCCCTTCCTCTCTTTTGCACCTCTCTGGTCCACCAACTGGGTTTCCTTGACTTTGCTCTTTTGCTGCAAATCTTAGTGCTGACTTTTGCGGCCTAACTTTAGGATTCTCCACCTACGTTCTATATCCATGTCCAGAGAGATCTTCTCTAAGTGCCCTTCTAGCACGACTGCCATCCTATCAAAGTCTGAAGCTCTAAAGTCCACTTCCATTGTATTGGTTTGATTTCCCTTCCTCCCTAGATGAAGGGAGAACCACACCATACAGTGGTCACTTCTCACCAGAGGGTCCTCTACTACCACCACATCCTTTACCTGGTCATCATCTGCCAGTTCCATGTCCAAGATGTTCCCTTCCCTGGTTGGCTCAACTAACTTTGTGCCTGGAATACATCCTGGAATGCATCCAGTATCCTTTGCGCCCTAGCAGTTGTTGAGGTTGTGGTTTTCCAGTTCACCCCTGGCAGGTTAAAGTCACCTACCACCACCATCATGTCCCTAACACAGTGATTATTTAGGTTATCCAACAGTTCTCTGTCATGTTCTTCAGATTGGGATGGTGGTCTATACACTACTCCCAGATTGACCCCCCCTCTGATTTTAGCAATCTGTATAGTGACCCACAATATCTGCACATTTCCATCCTCACCCTTCTCCCTGCTGCAGTCTATCCCTTCCATCACAAATAAAGCCACCCCCTCCCTTTCCATTTTTCTGTCCCTCCTGTATTGTTTGTACCTTTCAATTATTAAGTCCCAATCATGGTGCTGCGTGGCTCATGTGTTCATGATTGCAGCCACGTCCCCCCCCTTCTGCTTGAAGTGTGGGTACTTTGTTACCCAGGCTCCTCGCATTCATGGAGATCACCCTCCAGCCCACCCTTCAAACCCGATTATCTGTACCTTGCCCCCCCCCCAGTTTTATCCCTTTGGAAGTTCCTTATTTCCACCAAATTTCCAGTTGAGGGGAGAAGCACTAAACCTCCCAAACTTTGCTTTTTTGCCTGCCCTGCAAGTCTAAGCCCCTCAATAAGTTTAAATCATACTTGCTAGCAATAAACTCCCCCAGCTTCTTCTTTAAAACTCCTGAATCCTCCCCACTCAGATATAGTCTGTCCTTAGCACATAGATCCTTGTTATCCCAAGTTACTCCCCAGCCCCCCACCAGTCCAAACCCCATACCTTTACACAAATCCTCCAACCATTTATTGAAATCCCTTATGCTCTGCTTCTTGTCTGTGCTTGCCCTCAGCACCAGCAGAACTTCAGAAAAGGCAACTGTATTGCCTTCATTTTTATATATTCTGGTCAGTTCCCTGAATCTTGCCTGTACCTCCTGCACACGTAAGCACCTAGGGAGGTCAACAGTGAAAATGCCGACCTTGCGCACAGTAACAGCACAATACTGACACAGGTATTGTGCCGTCTGTTCAATGAGTGTTTTCTGTGGGGCTGTGCCCCCCATGCACCCTCATGTGGTTGGCTCTGCCCCTCACTCCCTGGAATTTAGGATAATCAACTCCAGATCGGAGTTGTTCCAGGGAGGGGGCAGAACACTGAGGGATGACCCCCTCGAGAATGGACCATTACAGCGACTGTCACTGTAATGGTCTTTTTTCAAGTGTAGCTGTCAGGATGTTGAGCTGGAAGGGGGCACCACCTGTACACTATTATCTTCCAGGTCATTTGTGCCACTGTGCACTAGTATCTGGGGATTTCCCCCATGACACTTCCCGGTAGAAAGTACTATGTGCTTTGCTCTGTGCACTGTCATGCCTGGCATGCACTCTACCTGGACAGAGCTTCACTTCCCTTCTCCTTCACCCTCACTTGATACCCTTCATTATGAAATCCACCAGTATAATAACATAATATTTTTACCCCCCCAAGAACATTACAAGTGTCAAAATCTTGCCCAAAACATCACTTTGCAGTATGACTGTGAAAACACATTTTGGGAAGACTTTGACATATAGAACATGTTAAGTGGGGCATTAAAAGGCTATGTTGCCCCCTGGAGGACTCCCCCCTGATGTGTGGCCCTCATGTAGCATTAAGTGCTTGATGGAGTTATACAGCACACATGGCAAGATGGAGTGGCAAATGTGTGTGACTAGAAAGAGAATGTTGTGAAGTTCAGTTTCAGGGGATGCAGTCACAGGGAATTCTGTGAACCACAGAAGGCAAGTTAGCAAGTAAGTGAAAGTCTTTCACTGGTGAAGCAAAGCAGGAACTTGATAGATTTTAGTTGATGCCATGGTGCATTTTTTTATGTGTGTATCATAACATAGACACTGAAGGCAGATAAGGACTGCTTAGCCCACCCAGTCTGCCCACTTTTTTCCCCTGTCTATGCTGTCTCAACAGACACTACATGGTCTTCTGCTTCACCCCCCTTCCTGTACATTAAGATTCCCTTATGCTTGTCCCATGAATTGTTCCCACTGCATTCACCCCATCACCTCCACTGGAAAACCATTTCAGGCACCCAGCACTCTTTCAGGTAAGAAATACTCACATCTCTGTTGAACTTACCTCCTTCCAATTTCATGGCATGTCCCCTTGTTCTTGTGCATCTTTTTCTCTGAAAAATACTTCCCTGCTGTAGTTTACTTACCCCTGTGAGGTATTTATAGGTTTCTGTCATGTGCCAATTTCATAAAAAGTCTGCCAAACTATGAGCCATTTCAGTAACCTGGGGTCATGTAGATTCAATGTACAGAAATGGTCACATGCAAAATGCTGGTTGCCTGAGTCTGGGAATAAGCCACAGTCAATAAGGGTCAGACAGGGGGAGGAACATTGAGTGTCACAGTGGATGCTTTCCCCTGTAGGGATGGGGGTGGGGGTGTGTGACACAGTCCTCACTGCAAAACTGTCTCCTGGGTGACCACCCAGGTAGATGAAGTCATAGGTGGCAGTGCAGCTGAAGATCGCAGAGTGGGAGAGTATAGGCTGGGGACCCACGCTGAACACATATTCATGGGTATGCTCACTGGTTCTCCCCTTCTGTACTTGCATCCTCAGGGCACATGAAGAATGAAGCAAAAGTTCAGCCCCTGCATCAGCTTCTGTGGGACTGAGGTACATCTGGGATTGCCCATTGCCTGTCATGATGCACACTCTCCAGGGCCCTGTCAGGAAGGTAAACTGCAGCTACATGGGGGTTGAGGGAGAAAGATAAGCTTGAGACCAGGGAGAATTCTGGGGGAACTGCCTGGAGATGCAAGGACATAAACAATAACTCAAAAAGCTAAGCTTGAGACTAGGGGGAATTCTGGGGGAACCAGCTAGAGATACAGGGACGCAATAAATTAAAAATAAAAATGGACAGTGAGGTTCAACACTACATCAAGGTAATTGCTGGAGTTGCCTTGATGTGATGTGTAGTTTGATCATTTACATTTGCTTCCATTTGGATCAAGACTCCAGAAATTATCTCAAGATAGGTTTTTGTAAGTAAGTGTGATGCTGTATTTTCCTTTGTGTTCAAAATGTGCTCATACGGTATTTCTGTGAATAAAATGCAGGTTTGTGAAAACTGTCTTTCTAACCATGCACCGTTTTGAACTTTAGCCCTCCAATTTTCTGCTATGTTCCAAGATCCTTGTGAGCAGCTACCAGAGGAGAAGAAAGAAATGAAAGAAAAAAGAAATCCCAGAAGCAGTAAGAAGATGTCATCAATGAGGCAAAAGGAGGACATGCCACAGGATGGCAGGCCAGTCAAGGTAGGGGAAGAGGAGCAGAGAGCAAAAGAGAAGATGGGGACTAACCAGCCAAAGGCCAAATCAGGTAAGCATTTAGATGTACAATATTATAAGTCTAATTAATTATTCATGAGCCTAATGAGGCTCCTGATTGGCTACTGAATCAGTCATTAATGTTCTAGAAATGACTACCCCAGCTGCCAACTGGTGAAGTGCAGCATGCACTGCTTGTGCTGTCTGCTAAAACATATTTGAAACTAAAAGAAAATGGCAAAAACGAAAGTTCAATGTGCTTATGCAACTTGGTGTGGTGTGCTTGAGCAACTTGCTGAATAAACTGTGATGTGGCTGTTCACCTCTCTGTACCTCAGGAATACAACCTTGTATGGATACTGAAGGCAAGGAACTTTGGAGGAGGTTTCCACTTGTAGAGATGCCACATGAAAGATTCCCTTAGGATAAAGGTGGGTAATGAAACACCCCAAAAGAGAGTAGATTGGACACACTGCAGAGGTAATGAGTTGATATTGAGATTTGAACATACACATTGGTCAGCAGGGATAAAGATAATGGTCAGGTATAATGGAAATGAGTAACAATTTTATCATAGGTTGAATGAATTATAACAAGAGGGCATGACTTCCATGGAGAGAGAGAGAACGGTAAGGAGGGTTACCATCCATTTCCATCCTACAGTGGAAACCTACCTAAATAACTGCAGAAACCTACCTAAGTAATGTGGGAAATTACAACTCTTGTAATTAGAAATTGTGACCTTTGGTGCTGAAGGGAGGAAAAACCCTCTTTGAGGAGGAAACCTTTGGAGATCCAAAGCCTAGGTCATCTTCCCTCCAGGTTGGGGATGTTTTATTTAGTGACTACTCTGCTGCTGTAATTTAGAAACCCAATGAAATGGGAGGAAAATATTTCAATCTGGTGGAAAACTGTCACAGTCCCTCCAACAGGAATGTCCTTAAGGGTTGCGAGAATCCTCAGCAACAGTGGATATTCTGAAGAGAGAGTGGGGACCCTCAAGGCAGGAGGAGAGCAATGATCATTCAGGCACTCAGTTGGCCTACCGACTAAAATCAGACCAGGTGAACCAGTGGTGGTTGTATGGAGAATAACATGGAAGGTGCCACTGAACCCAACTTCAGCCAACTAAAGGAGCGCTCTTGAGCATGAGAGCCCCATCCCTCATAGCTGAAGTCTTAAATTCTACATCAAGAGGCGCCATTGATCATCTGCATGGCTAAAGTGCTGTTCAAAGCGAGGACATTCCCATTGTGGGCCAGATGAGAAAGACCCCACCCCAAGTTTCACATGCTCAAGATGAGACCTTTGGTGCAGAGTGAGATTGCTAGCTGCAGGGAAGGCCCTGAGCCATTGAAAGTAATGGTTATGGTTGGTGTGCCTCCGATTTATAAATAAGAGCATACAGTTAACTATGAAGTACTAAATATGAGGAGGCTGGGAGAAGCCAGTGGCCATCAGTTAGGTATTGGTATACCGAGGGATATGATTGACTGAGATGGTTGACTAGTACAGCGGACTGATACAATTGACTGATGAGATGGATGGTTAGGAATGCTTAATATGTTTGACTGATATGAGCAAAGCCAGTGAAAACAAGCTATCCAATTCCATTAATGAGTCACATTAATGGTGACATAGAAGGTAAGTAATTGAGTAGTGAGAGGCTGTATTGCTCGAAATGATTCAATCTGGTATAGTGTAGCTGAATGGATGAGGTTTAGCAGTGATTACAATAGTTACAGAATAAATAGAGAACTGATATGGTTGGGCTATGGTTTCAGCATGAATAGTGAATGATATGATTGATATGATTGGCATGAATACCTTGAATGCCATTAAGGCAGTTAGGTTATTGCAAGGCTGTCAGTATTTGCAACACAGTAATGAAATGAATGAATTTCTTGAAAGCCATGTAGGCTGCAGAGTAAATATATTTTTGCATGGAGAACTGAAAAACCATGTAGACAAGGAGCAGCAAAGGAGCAGAGTGATTTATATAACTTATACAAAGCATACTCCTTCTACCCGGAGCCATGATACACTGCTGAGACACCACAGTCCTGCACAGTACGAATAATAGGGAGCCATAAGCAGAGCACCATAAGACCAGTCAGCTAATATAATGTCTGAAAGTTTCAATATAGCAATGCAACATTTGTCTGAGTGGAGTCAACACCGAGTGAATTAAGAGCAGAGCTGTGGAACAAACAGAAACATAGACTTTGATGGCATATAAGGACCGCTTGGCCCACCTAGTCTGCTCATTTCCCTACCAACAGGATAAGCTGCAGATCCTAGTTAACCAACAGCCTATCTCTTCCTACCCCCCACAAGAATTGCCATATGTCTGTCCCATGCATTCTTGAATTCTCCCACAGTTTTAGACCCAACCTCTTCATAAAGGCTGTTCCATGCATCCACCTCCCTCTCTGTGGAAAAAATACTTCTTCACATTGCCCCGGAGCCGTCCCCCCCTCTGTCTTCAAATTGTGTCCCCTTGTTCTTGTACATCTCTTTTTCTGAAAGATGCTACTTCTTGGACTTTGTTGATTCCACTGAGGTGCGTAAAAGTTTCTATCATGTCCCCCCTCTCCCTCCTTTCCTCAAAGGTATACATATTAAGCCCCTTTAGTCTCTCCTCGTATGGCTTCTCTTGCAGACCCTGCACCATTTTAGTTGCCCTCCTCTGGACTGCCTCCATCCAGTCTATGTCCTTGCAGTGATGGGGTCTCCGGAACTGGATGTAGTACTCCAGATGGGGTTTCACCAACTGTCTGTACAGGGGGATAAAAACTTCCTGTTTTCTGCTGGTGGTGTCTCTCCCTATACATCCCAGTATGCTCCCAGCCCTCCCTACTATCTTCTCACATTGCTTGCCAACCTTAAGGTCATCTGATATGATTACCCCCAGGTCCCTTTCCATTTTTGTTGTTGTTACTACCTCCCCCCTCCCACATTGTGTAATCTTCCCCTGGGTTTTTGTTTCCCAGGTGCATTATTTTGCACTTCTTTGCATTGAATCCAAGCTGCCATACTTCTGACCATTCCCCCAACCTTGCCAAGTCCCTTCTCATCCTTTCCATGCCTCCTTGTGCATCAACCCTGTTGCAGATCTTTGTGTCATCTGCAAAGAGACATACTTTTCCTTCCAGTCCCTCTGCAATGTCACTTATAAATCAATCAATCAATCACTCAATCAAATCTTTATTTATCCAGGCGATCACCGTTGAGCAAGCTCATTTACAAGGTGGACCTGCTGTTTGTCAAGGATAGATATACATACATAGAATACATACAAAATGTAGAAGTAAGAATACAGATTTACATTTGAACGGTACAGTATATACATTCCATTGCACTTGTGGGGAACAGGTAAACAACAACACAAGACATTATTGTGGTATGTACATTCTTTCTTATACATGTAGGAAGGTGACACTTTATACTGGTCTCAGCCGAAGGATACAGATCATGACCATTTCATCCCTCAGTAACTAATTCTAGCTTGGACGGTGGTCACTAGCTTGGAAGGTGGCCATGGCTTAGAAAGGGCCCAAAAATTTCAACTGAACAACTATTAAAGTGGCATGTAGGAGTAGGTAAAGAAGGGTGCCAAAGGTTCCGAGGGCCAAACAAGGCAGCTGGCTACTTAACAGGTTAGGGAGGGATTAGAAGGGTTGGGTTCAAGACTGTGAGAGGTAGATTTAGAGATGAGGCCACTAACAGAACCACTAGAAGCTATGGTAACATTTACAAATTTGAAATGCTTTGTCGTAAAGATGCCTGAACATCGCAATACTGACAGGAGTGCTGAGTTTCAGTGAGCTTTGAATCCTTTCTCCATAATGAGGGCAAAGCGTGACTTATGGCTGCCCTACCAAAGTGGTTACTAATCCTGGAATTTTTAGGAAATTAGTGAGTGGCTTCTTATGTCATAGCTACTAGGTGGACTTAGAGGAAGGCAGGCAGCAATGTAGTCTGGGAGTTTATTGGTGAGAGCTCGAAGTGTCCAAATGGCTGCATTTCTATGCCATCTGAATTGTAGCGAAGTCCACCCTACTGCAGTGTATAGCGAGCAGTGGTGCGTGGAGGATGGAAGGCCAGTTATAAATCTTAAGGCTCTGTGGTACAATACATCCAATTTAGCAAGTTGCGAGACAGGACATTGGCCATATATAATGTCAGCATAATCAATTAATGATAGGAATGTAGAATAAAGACATTAAAAAGGACTGGACCCAGTACTGAACCCTGCAGTACCCCACTAGTAACCCCACCTTTCTTCAGAGTGGACTCCATTTGCTATTATCTTCTGTGTCCTGTTGTCCAGCCAATTTTTTACCCGGGCAACCACCCTGGGACCCACTCCCAGGCTGGTTAATTTGTTTATTAATCGTTTGTGTGGGACTGTGTCAAATGCCTTGCTAAAGTCTAGGTAGGCCATGTCCACAGCCCCTCTCTGGTCTATTACTTTGGTCAACCAGTCAAAGAAATTGATTATATTCATCCGACATGACCTTCCCACTGTGAACCCATGCTGCCTCGGGTCCTGTGCCCCACTGGCCTCTAGTACTCAACAATTCTTTCCTTCAGAAGTGATTCCATCACTTTCCCTACCACAGAGGTCAAACTGATAGGTCTGCAGTTTCCTGCCTCTGTCTTGCTCCCACTTTTGTGAGGGGGAATCACATCCACCTTCCTCCAGTGCTCAGGTACCACACCATCCTCCTATGATTTGTTAAAAAGGGTAGTCAGTGGTGTCACTAGTTCTCCCCTTAATTCTTTAGACTTCTGGGGTGAATCCCGTCAGGCCCCACTGCTTTGTCCACCTTCAGTTTTAGGAGTTCTTTCAGAACCCTTTCTTCTGTGAAAGGACTGGGATCGACCCCCTTAACCAGAGTGCTTCTGTTAATTGGATTCGGTACCTCCCCCTCCTTCTCTTTTGTGAATAATGAACAGAAGTACTCATTCAGTATCCCTGCTTTTTCACTGTCCCTCTCTGCCCACCCACCATCCATTCTATTCAGCCTCACTATCCCTCCCTTTGTCTTTCTATGCTCCCTGATGTACCTATAAAAGGTTTTATCCCCCTTCTTAACTGAGTTGGCTATCTTTTCCTCAGTTTGGGCCTTTGCTATTCTGACTTCCCTCCTTGCTTTCTCCCTAACCTTTACTGCCATCTCTTTTGAGAACCATAGTGGCTTTTTTTTTTCATTTTGATTTATTTGCTTCACACAAAGGCTTGTTGCCTCTGTGATGGCAGTTTTGATGTTTCCCCATTGTTGCTCCACCCCTCCTTCTAGTCTGTTTGCTAGTGCTTTTCTAAGGCACTCTCCCATCTTGCCAAAGTCAGCCCCCCTGAAGTCCCGTACCCTCACTTTTGTATGGCTTGACTCTGTAGCTGAGTTTATCGTGAACCACACTGTTTGGTGGTCACTTGTTCCCAGATGGCTACCCACTTCTAGATCTGAGATCCTCTCACTGTCCCCATTTAAGAGTACGAGGTCTAAGACTGCTCCCTCATGAGTGGGTTCCAAAACTAGCTGTCTGAGGCAATGCCCCTGTAGGGCATCGAGAATGGCCCTGCTCTTGGATGTGGCTGCTGCAAAGGTGCTCCAGTTAACATCTGGCATATTCAGGTCCCCCTTTAACAGTATCTCCCCTTTCTCTGCCATCCTAAGGATACCTTCTGTCATATCCTTGTGCATTCTCTCTCCCTGATATGGGGGTCTATATACAACCCCTGTGCAGATTGTGGTGCCATTTCCAGTCTCTAAGGTGACCCACAGTGCCTCCTCTCCTCCCTGTTTACTCTTTTGTTACATTGCTTTTATCCCTTCCCTTACATAGAGAGCTACTACTCCCCCTCTTCTCCTCTCCCTGTCTCTCCTGTAGGTTGTGTACCCTGGTATTTTAACATCCCAGTCATGGTTCTCTGTGTATAATGTTTCTGTGACTGTTACAATATCCAGGCATCCCTCTTCCATCAAGGCCACCAGTTCAGGGAGCTTGTTGCCCAGACTGTGGGCATTGGTACTCATTACCCTCCATTCCTTGATGGCCTTCCCCCTTTTTGCTCCATCCCTGTCCTTACTGCCTTTGTCATTTTTTCCATTTACCCCAGCCCTTCTTCCTATCGACGTCTCTGTTTTGGTGTTTACCTCACTAACTACCCTGATTTTTTTGGAGAGGCTAGGATTTCCCTGCTCCTTTCCAGTGCCTCCCCCCTTGGCTAGTTCAAATGCTTGCCAATGAAGCATTTAAACCTATCACCTAGGATCCTGGTTCCCCTACTGGACATATGCAGACCATCATGCAAGTATAGGCCTGCATCACTCCAGGTGGACCCCCAGTTCCCAATGAAGCCAAACCCCTGAGCTCTGCACCAGTTTTTCAACCACTGATTGAATCCCATGGTGTGGAGCACCCTAGTCTCACCCATGCCATAGACAGGCAGCACCTCTGAGAATGTTACCGTGCATGCTACTTATCTAAGGCCCCTCCCCAACTCCACAAACTCTTCCTGCACTGCTCTGATCCCTTTCTTAGCCAGGTCATTTGTCCCTAGGTGGACAATGATATCCAGCTCCCTCACCCATGAAGCTGCTCCAGCGATCCTGAGGATTCGCTCCCTGTCACTCCAAGCCATGGCTTCATGCAGGCACCTTACCTCCCTCTCCCTTTCCTCCCCCAGTTCTACCCTCCTAACAGCACAGTCCCCCACCAGGAGTTGTTTCCTTCCCCTGTGAGGTCCCATGCCACCCTCCTGTGGGTCTTCTTTGTGGAGGTTCCCAGCATCCTCCTTGGTGTTCACTGTGGGTGCCTCCATAGAAGAACCACACTTTGCCAGAATTGCATATGAATTGTGGAGAGGTACAACTGGAGGGATACACCTCTGTTCCACCAACCTCACCCTCCCTGAGCCCACTGTGGTCCAACCGCTCCTCTTTCTTGGCAACCTCTGAGGCAACAGCAGTAGCCCTGGTGGTCCCTGGGTGGGAGAGGAGGTCCCCCAGATCCTGGCCAACTCAGCCTGGAGATGAGCAACCTCTTCCCTCAGCCCAGAAAGGTGCCTGCAGATGGGACAGCACCGCATCCTCCAGAAGTCTCCTGGAAGACTGCTGCTCCACAGCCACTGCACTGCACCACTCCCATCATGTCTTATTTGTGGCCTCTTAACCGTTGTTTTGAGTACTTACTCTTTCCTCTGTTTGTTTATTTATTTTTCTCTCTACTTACATACTGCCTCTGTATCCTTTAGGCTCCTAACCTTCCTGTTCTGAGACAAGAAGTTCCTATATTTCTCAGTAGTCTCCTTACTTGCTCAGAGCATAACAGGGAGCAGAAGTTAGCCACCCTCAAATAAAAATAATAAATAAGGATAATGAATGTGGAGAGAGGCCAAAACCAGTTAAATAGGCTTACACAATATTTCAGAGTAACTGGAATAATGGCCCACTCACCCAGTGTAATTTAAATCAACTCAGCTTTTCATTTATTATATGTGTTTTACATCCAGAAATCAATTTTCCTACATTTTGGGTTAGCCTCTTCTTCAGGTAATCTGGTTATCTATTTAAAAATAATTTTTAACAATGTTTTAAAGTCAAAAATAAATTCTTTTAAAATATATAAATTTAAAAAGAAAAAATAAATACTTCTACTGCTTTAATTAATCACTTGCTTCTTCTTAAAAAAAGTTGCTTCAAATCCAGTGTGTGGTTTTCTATCTATATTTATATCTCCCACCTAAAGCAAAACATAATCTTCATTCATTTGTATCTACAACCTTCTTTTTTTTAATTTTACAAGGCAAATTAATTCCATCATTTTTATGTTTCAACTAATAACATAGATCACCTTAATGGAATATTAATCCTGTATTCAAAATATATATTCAGATTTAAAATGAAAATGGTTAAAATGTAAGTATGAGAAATATTAGTTTAACACTGTTAGCATGTAGCTTTAAATATTTACACAAATATCAGACACTGTTTCTTGCCTGAACTGATTCATAGAGAAATGAGTGAGATCCAGTGAATGCACATAATAAAGATTCATTTGATTTAAATTACATTGAGTGTGTAGATCATTATTCCAGTTCCTTTGAAATATTCAAAAATATACTAAAAAAGTTTTTCTGTAAATAAAAACAACGGTGTGTAAAAACTGCCATTTTAACACTGTGCCCTTTTGACCTTTAGCTCCCCAACTTTTACCCATACCCCAACATCCACGTGAGCAACCATCAAAGAACAAGAAAGACAACAAGGATAATAAGAAGTCCGAAGTCAGCAAGCAGAAGTCAATAAAGAGGGAAAAGGAGTACAAACCACAGGACAGCAGGCCAGACAAGGTGGAGGAAGAAGAGCAGAGACCAAATGATAAGGCATTGACACAACAGTCAAAGGACAAAGCAGGTGAGCATTTAAATGACAATAATAATGATTTTTTTCTTAATTTATTTCATAACAATCTGAAATTACAAACCTTCGAGTCATAGATTCCTTTGCAAAGGCTCCGTGTCAAGATACAGTAGAAAAATTAGAACAATGGCAGATTCATACATTCAATAGTAAAGCATTACATTATAACTAAATTGTGAAACATACAGAAGGATGATCAAAACCATGTTCTTAGGGTGATAGAGGACCCAGCATTTTAGATAACATAAGAATAAGTTTCAGAGGAGGGGGGAAGGAAGTGCAGAGCCAGGGAGGTATTGGTGCAGTCACAGACTGAGGATTCAAGGAGAAGCATCCTAAGGAATAGGGGAGGGTAATGTTGAAAATGTGTACAGGAGAACAGTGCAGAGTTAGAGGAAGTATTTGCTGGAAATTCTAGCATGTGAAAGTGAACAAAAGCAAATGTGGCTAGCCCAACCAGGTCCACATTTTCTTTTCACCCTTAGGCTGGAGGAAAAGGATGAGGTAGATACGCTTTCACAAGGAGCAGTGCAGAACTGGTGGTGAGTGGGGTAATAGAGGAAGACATCCCCAGAGCAGAGCATGTGAACACGGCAACAGTTCTTCTATTTCTAAGTCTAATCTATCCTTTACTATTTCTAGTCCACAAGGCTGGCCACCTATGGGCAACCCCCCTCCCTCTTCTTGACTAGGCTATAGTGTCCTCTTTGGTTTTCCTTTTCCTTCTCAGGTCCTCATACAGGGAGGTTATTGTGGTGACCTCCTGATGTATGTAAAACAGGTTGTGTTAATTGTTGTTGGATTTAGTATGTAATAGCACTATGTCATAATATACCTTATGTTTATGAAACCTGTAATGTTGAAAATACCATGGCACTAGGTGTTTTTGATAATGGTAAAAAGTACTAGGTGACTATAAGAGAAATTAAGCTAGTTGTGTTATTTAAAATGCATGTAAATTGCTGTAAACTTAAGTAAGAAAAGTCATGATGATATGCATATATCCCATGGTGCACTGCATTATGGAAGTATGTATGATGTTGTATTTCTTTGAAACCTGATTTGTTGCCAATGCCCTTTAGGGTAACCCTTCTTTCAGTGATTCTGCATTGAGATTCTTTGTCTATATCTTTTTTGGGGGCCCACTACCCAAGCAAATAGAGCCTGCATAGGGGTGGAGGCTAAATCTCAACTGGTGAGTTGGATCAGAGATCAGTGTTAGTAGGTGCAACAGATTTAAGAAAAGGTCACTCCTCAAGAGGGGCAAGAGCTCCCTGTCACACATACTCCAGATGTGGTCTCACTAGTGACCTGTACAAGGCCAGTACAACTTCCTATCACCTACTGCTGATTCCCCTGGCTATACACCCCCAGCATTCTATTTGCCTACTACTGCACAGTGAGGAGTGTTTTAGGTCAGTAGTTGTCATCACTCCCAGAGCCTGTTCCTCCACCATTGTTGATACTCGGACCCCCGTGGTTATACTTGGTCCTTGGGTTTCTGGCTTCAATGTGCATAACACAGAAACATAGATTTTGATGGCAGATAAGAATCTCTTGGCCCACCTAGTCTGTTCATTTCCCTACTTATAGGATAAGCTGCAAATCCTAGTTAACAGTTCCAAAGAGTTCATGCACATACCAAACCCCTTTTAGAGGGACGCCAGATGTCTTACTTCAGCATCATATTCTTTATTTGTTCTTTACAGAGCCAAGTGGCTTCCTTGATATATTTCAGACTCACACTGGTCCTTTATCAAAAGCTAAAATAACAAATACCACTACGCCATTTAAATACACCACCTTTCAACATGTGCCACTGTGACGGCACACTTCATCTTTAACACTCATTGGTCATTTTTGACCCTCCAATAAAGAGATTCTCAGACATCACTTTTAAAAAACACATTTCAACTACACCTTAATACTTATTTATAAAAATGTGTACGTGCATTTATAAATAAACACCACAACCAGGAAATATTTAATATTGATTTACAAATATATACAATCAAAAATCTGTATCCAAGAACCTACAATATCTACAGTATATAAAGTGTGGCTCAAAGAAAGAGAAGAATTGAGGAAGGGAATATTAGAGAAAGGGAAAAAGACAAAATAGAAAGTACAAGAGGAATGGGGGGATTGCAAAAATCTATACATAATCATTAAGTCATTTTTTAACTCCATATATTCCTTCTGAAAGCTACAGAGAATTTCACATCCTACAACCATTCAAGGGAGGACGCTCCTGTACTGGTACTTAATATTAACTTCATCCTCACTTGTTTGTCTATTCTGCAGTCTGAATTACAGATTCACAAATCAAATCCTAGTTAACCAGCAGCCTATTTCCTCCTTACCCCCCTCCTTCCCCCACTATAATTGCCTTATGTCAGCCCATGCATTCTTGAATTTCCCCACTGTTTCTGACCTCACAACCTCCTTGGGAAGGTTGTTCTGTACATCCACCACCCTCTCCATGAAAAAATGCTTCCTCACATTGCCCCTGAGCTGTCCCCCTCTAATTTCAAATTGTGCCCTCTTGTGCATCTCTTTTCTTGAAATACCCTCTTGGACTTTGTTGATTCCCTTGAGGAACTTGAAAGTTTCTATCATGTCCCCCTCTCCCTCCTTTCCTCAAAGGTATACATATTAAGCTATTTTAGTCTCTCTTCGAATGGCTTCTCATGCAGACCCTGCACCATTTAGGTTGCTCTCCTCTGGACTGCCTCCATCCTGTCTATGACCTTGCAGAGCTGGGATCTCCAGAACTGCACGCAGTACTCCAGATGGGGTCTCACTAGCTGTCTGTACAGAGGGATAACAACTTCCTGTTTTCTGCTGGTGATGCCTCTCCCTATACATCCCAGTAACCCCCCAGCCCTCCTTACTGCCTTCTCACATTGCTTGCCCACCTTTAGGTCATCTAATATGAGTACCTCCAGGTCCCTTTCCATTTTTGTTGTTGTTAGTACCTTCCCCCATTGTGAACTCTTCTCCTGTTTTTTTTTTTCCGGATCTATGTGATAATGGTGATCGCTATTAGGGCGACGGCACATTGCCGGAAAAATATTGCGGCAATGTACTCCCCAGCGCACAGCAAAACAGCACCTGGGAGTTGGGATTTTACACTTTATGCAGGGAGCCATGCCCCCTGCATCCCCCTACTTAAGGTTTCTCAACTCCAGGGGGTGCATGTCAGGGGAGGGGCAAATGGGGAAAAAATTAAAATTATGGCTGGGTGCAACAAAAAGTACCTGCACCCAGACCCAAACCCAGCACCATTCCTGCCACAGCCCTGAACCCACCCACCATGCCACAGAAGCAGTTTGGCAGCTCACCATGGCACCACCCCTACAACCCCTGTACCCTCCCACCCCACGCTCGGTGTGCTTGCTCCACACCCCGTGTGTGTAGGCATGTAGCAATAGGATGTCGATATTTTGCGCAATCCCCCTTCCAGTCAGCTGCCTTCCTCAATTGCCCCAATGACAGGTGCCGCAATTGAGTTGCTGTTTTGGTAGGCACCCAGTCATGGTCGCCAAAGTCACAGGATACCTTTATTTCCCAGGTGCATTGCTTTGCACATCTTTGCATTGAAACTAAGCTGGCATACTCTTGATCATTGATCCAACCTTGCCAAGTCCCATTTCATCCTTTCCACCCCTCCTTGTGTATCAACATTGTTGCAGATCTTTGTGTTGTCTGCAAACAGGCTTACGTTTCCTTCCTACCCCTTTGCAATGTCACCTATAAAGAGATTAAAGAATACCGATCCCAGTACTGAACCCTGTGGTACCTCACTGGTAACTCCCCTTTCTCCAGAGTGTGCTCCATTTACTATTACCCTCTGCATCTGTTGTCCAACCAATTTGGTACCCAGGATACCACCATAACTTTGCCTTTCTTAGCATGGAAACCAAGTTACCAGATTGCTGCCCATCTCTCAAGTATTCTGAGGTCCTCCTGCATGTCTTGTATTGGTTCTATGTCTATGTCGTAACAGCGAGTACTTGTATGGTGAGTGTACATTGCTGAAAATAAAAACAGTGACATACAGTTGCAGCGAGGACAACGGAGTGAACACACATATCTATGTAGGCAATCACCATTAGGGCGAGTGTACATTGACAAAAATAAAAACAGTGATGTACACTTGCAGTGAAGACAACAGAGTGGACACACATATCTATGCAGGCAATCACCATTATTTATTTATTTACTTATTAAATTTTGGTGACCGGGTAGGCCCACTGGGCCCCGAAGGTCCCTTTTTCAAGGGCGACCTGGGATAACAATACTAGTAATATACAGAAAGAGTAAAACAAAAAGAGAACTTTTGTATACATTGTTTGTTACAACATGTGGAAGTTCAAGGACACAGCGGGTACAGGCATGGTTATCATCATGACACAGTTTGAGTAGGTAATTCTCCGCATGTAGTTTAATTCAGAAGGAAGCATATGACCCCAGGCGATGAGGACAGTTAGGGGTAGGTAGCAGGTAGGCATTTCCTAGTAGAAGGTGTGTTGGGAGGAGGGGAGAGCCTTATGAGCCATGGCAGTGGCATGAGCTTGAGGTCAGCATATGGGACTTGAGCCTGGTGTGGAAATTAGTGAGTGAGGGGGCATCTTGAACAGATGGAGGGAGCTTGTTCCATAGGCAAGGTGCTTGGGAGGAAAAGGACCTAACGCCGACGTTTGTCCTTACCCTAGGGACTTCTAATAGTGTTCTTGCTGAGGTCCTTAGGCTCCTTGGGTTGAGCTTGAGAGTTATGGTCTTGGCAATACTAGGCGGAGCGTGGGGTTTGAGAAGCTTGTAGGCCTGGACAAGCAGGGGAAATTGGAGGCGAGCAACCAATGAAGGCCAGCTGACCTGGGCTAGAGTGTCGCAGTGGTGACGTCATGGATGGTCTTGAGTGGCAAAGCGAGCTATTTTATTATACAGGGTTTGCATCCTGGTTATCTCTGCTTTCCCATGCCCTGTATTATCGGGGCTGCAAAGGTCAGGGTAGGAAGCAGGAACACTAGTGGCAATGGAGAGCCTGGCCTCAGGATGAGCTGGTCCCTGAATCGGTACAAGGTGCCGAGTTTGCGATGCAGGGTCCTTGTGACCTGGTCTACGTGTTCCTTGTAAGTGATGTTCTGGTCGAGCGTAAGGCCTAGGTATTTAAGGGAAGGAACTACATTAATGTCTTTGCCAGAGAGTGTGGTTAAGTGGAGGAAGGAGGACCTGTCAAGTCCTAGGGATCTTGGGCCGAATAGCATTGCCTTGGTCTTGTCAGCATTGAGTACCATTCTGTTCTCGCATAGCCAAGTCTCTAGGGATGTAAGATCCTTTTGGAGGATAGGGCCTAGAGTAGCTACATCGCTCATGGGACGGAAAATGACAGTGTCATCTGCATACTGTATGACCGAACTCTCCCCGCAGAAGGAGCTTAGTTCGTTAGTAAACAGGGAAAATAGTAGGGGGCCTAGTATAGATCCCTGAGGTACACAATGATTTAGGGGTAGTGGGTCAGATGTGGCGCTTTTCCATGTGACCCTCTGAGCCCGTCCTGATAAGTAGCTCCCAAACCACTTGAGGGCATGGGTGTCAAGGCCAATATTTTGCAGCTTTTGTAGCAGCAAATTGTGGTCGACGAGGTCGAATGCCTTGGATAAGTCGATAAAGACTGCCCCAGTGGGTATCCCTTTGTCAACTGCCCTAAGCACTTTGTCCGAGAAGTTGATGAGGGCAGTATCAGTTCCATGGTTTGTTCTGAATCCGTGTTGGGAGGGGGCAAGGAGCAGGTGTGCTTCCAGGTAGTCTCTGAGTTGATTGTAGACTATCCTTTCTTGCTCCTTGGCGAGTGAGCAGAGGAGGGAGATAGGCCTACAGTTATTTAGTTTATCCCTAAGTCCCCCTTTGTGTATAGGTACGACATTAGCATGTTTCCACTGGTCAGGGACTGCACCTTCCCTTAGTGATCTGTTGAGGAGCATGGTTATAGGCCAGGATAAGAAGGTTGCGCCTGCCTTGAGAAGCTGGGGGCTGATCCCGTCGGGTCCACCTGACCCTTTGGGTTTCAAGTTCCTTAGGAGGGTAAGGACTTCTGTCCATTTGGCCAGTCTCAGGTGAAAGAGGGGTCGCTCTGTGTGAGGTGCTTCAGCTGAGCCTGAGGGGGAGGTTGGAGGGACTGGCATGTCTTATAGGCCTCTAGGTCTGGAGAAGTGCCTGTTTAGGGAGCAGGTATTTGAGAAGAGTCAGTTGAGAGCTGACCGTTGATCTCTATGGGGCAGGATTCAGGCTTTTACTCCCTTGATAAGATCATTAACATGGTTCCAGAATTGCTTTGGGTTGCCCAGGCTGGATTTCTGGAGGTGTGTTAGGTACTCTCGCTTAGCAAGTTTTATGGCTCTCTTGGCTTTGTTTCTTAGGGCTTTGTAATCCACAAGATCTGCCGATGAGGAGGAGAGCCTAAACTTTTTCCAGGCTTTATCCCAATTAGGGTGAGTGTACATTGCTGAAAATAAAAACAGTGATGTACACTCACAGCGAAGACAACAGAATGGGCACACATATCTGTGTATGCCCCCACACTCCCTTTATTTAATATAATCAACTCCAGGGGGGTGCAAGTCAGGGAGGGAGTGAAACTTGTAACAACAACAAAAAAAAAAAAGACAGACCACAAAATTAGTCATGCCTCCCCAGACCCAAACCCTGCACCCTCCCCACCATTGCCAGCCACTCTCACCACCACACCACATGGCCAGCTTGACAGCCTTCCATTGCACTGCCTCCCACATACCTTCCCTCCTCTTCATTCCCACCAGTGGTTCCAGTCACCTTCCTTTTAGCCTGCCCATCACCTTAGTTTTCACCCATCGCTACCCTTTCAGGATAGCCCACAACATAGGCGCTGAGACTGAGTTGCTTATATTTGAGTAGCTCAATCTCAGTTGCCCTGTTGATGAGATACCTCTTGTATCCCTTCCGCTCTGTCCATCCTTCAACAGATTTTGGTGTCGTCCACAAATAGGCATATTTTGCCCTTGATGCTTGTTTCATTGTCATTGATGAAGACATTGAACAATACCGGCCCTAGCACTGAGCCCTACAGAACACCACTGGTGACTTCCCTGATGCTGGATAACTCTCCCCTTACCACCACCCTCTGAGTCCTGTCCGTCAACCAGCTTTCTACTCACCTGGTCATTTTCTCCCCAAGACCTAGATCCACCAGTTTCCTGATCCACCTTTTGTGGGGTATGTGATAGGCTGTGGGTGGAAAGGAAGGACTACGAGGCAGTTGTAGCTTGAGCAAAAATTACTGGTCTAGAATTTATTTAAGATTTTTACCACAGAACAAAATTAAAGTGAACTTGCAAGCAAATAAACAAACAAAAGAAAAAGATATCAAAGAGAAGCATAATCCATACTCATTTTCTAGCTAGAAGGAGCTAGCTGCCAAGGTGTTATACCATCAACACCTTCCACCGACTGACAACAGAACAGAAGTCACCTTAGTTTTATACAGACTTTACCCATGTGATGGGTTAGCTCCACCCATTCCTTCAGTAAATTATCTTAACTTCTTTAAATGATATAAAAATAATATTAAATCCCAACAGTAACAATAAGAACCTCATAGAATGGCATAAATTATAATATGATGGTTTTATTTCTTTAATTTAATCACAAACGTTATGTCTCTCTTTGAGACTCTGCCCTCAACAGTAGTAGCTAATAAAATGGACAGAAAAGTGGCTGGCAGAGCATAAGCTACCTGCTGCTGAGGAGGAAGAGAGAGACAGAACTAGTGTTCCCAGACAAACTCATTTGTTTTTCTTAAGGTAACCAAAGATAAGTAACTCAATATTCACTATGAGCTTATTGCTTTTACCCCAGGGTGAAAAAAACAGACAATTCGGTTCCTTTGCTTCTCCTACAATGCGAGTTTTGAAGAACCAAGAGAACGCGCTGCCGCAGCAGAACACAGGGAACCCAGTCTGAGAAGCCGCAGCCTTATGGGACAAATTTACTTCCTGACTCTGCTTACTCGCTTCTTTCGGCAGCAGTTCCTCACTGTTGCAGCCTAATACGGCTGCATACTACTTTAACATAATTTTTTTCATCCTAACTAACATCGAGGGAGAGGAGAAAGCTAAGAATAAAACATGAGAGAACTTTTGCAAATTACGCTATTGCCTCACAGCTGTAGAAAGACTCCAGAGGAGGACTATTTGCATAAATCATGATCATTATGGATACAACCCGACTCCGTTTGTCCTATAGGTGAATTCTACTCCTTTTTTACAAGTGTTTTGTTTTACTTCCAAGGGGAAAAGCTAACCTAGGGATTTATAACAGTGTTCTCTACCTCAGGATCTCCAATCCGACTGATATTTAGAAACGACAGAAATACATTGGAAACACACGTTATGAACATAAAATACAAAACATAAATACTAAATGGGTGGCCAGCCCAACATACACAACAGGACAGGACAGACAAACTAAATCAGTCAGAGAAAGAAGGTCCAAGAAGGAAATAAATACCTTTCACATTTTTGGGGGACACTGACACCTTTCACAGGGTACAGAGTCAAAGGCCTTGCTGAAGGCCAGGTAAAGGATGTGCACTGCCTGGCCCATGTCTACTGTCCTTATGACCCAGTCAAAGAAGTCAATCAGATTTGTTTGATATGATCTTCCTCCCACAAATTCATGCTGCCTTTCATCCTGGAGACCGTTCTCCTCCATATACCTTATCAACATTTCCTTAAGTATGGTCTCTATGACTTTGCAAATGATTGAGGTCAGACTGACCTGCCTGTAGTACCCTGAGTCATCCCTGGGACTGCTCTTGTATAGACGCACCAGATGTGCTGTTCTCCAGTCCTGCGGCACCATGCCCAATTCCAGAAAACTATTGAAGAGGCCCACCAGCATCCCACAGGCTCCCTGCCAGCTCCTTAGCACCCTTGGGTGTATGCTATCCGCTCCAGGTGACTTGTCCACCTTTAGTGCTAGCAGTCCCTCTCTCACTCTGTCCTTCTCTATCATTACACCCATACCCCATTCTCCCCTGATGGCACTGTTCCATCTTTTTCTTAGGGAAGACAGAGCAGAAGTATTTGTTCAATACCTCCACCTTACTCCTGTTCTCCTCCACCCATCCATCTCCTTTCCTAAGCCTAACTATCTTGTCATTCTTGTCCCTTTCTCGCTTATTTAATGAAAGAGTTTTTCTGCTTGTTCTCGATCCCTTTAGCTATTTGTAGTTCCTTTTGTGCCTCAGCATGCTGCACTACCTTGCATGCCACCTTGGTCAACTTCAGGTAGTTTTCTTTTATCCATCTCACTCATGGTCTTCCTGTATCTCTTGTAGGCTGATCTCTTGTCCCTCACCACCTGAGCAACCTCAGAGCTGAACCAGCTGGGTGCTTTGGCCTCCAGGTTCTTCCTTGAGCATAACACACACTTCACTGTGGCAGCCAGTATTGCCTCTTTGATGATGGTCCATTTTTGGTCCACCCCCATATTCACTCCTACATCTTCTAGGTGCATTTTTAGCACCTCACCCATCTTCCTGAAGTACGCCATCCTGAAATCCAGGATTTTAGTGTTAGGATGCTTTCACTGCCCATAACCAAGCTGAACCACACTCTGCTGTGATCGCTACCACTCAGGGGTTCCTTGATTGTTATGTCTTGTACATGCTTCCCATTTGTGAGCACTAAATCATGGATTGCTCACTCCCTGGTGGGTTCAATGTTGTCGTGAGTCAGGAATCCACTCTGTATCACATCCAAGATCACCTCAATCATAGCACAGGATCTGGCCAGTATACCCCAGTCCACCCTGATCAGATTAATATCCCAACAATACTACTGTTCCTTCTTTGCAGCTTCCAGCAACTGTGAACTCAGCTCCTGTCTCTTTCCTGCTCCTGGTTGGGTGGTCTGTAGACCACCTTCAGAATGCCCCTCTTCCCTGTATTGGACTGTAGCTGAATCCATAGTACTTCCACCCTCCTTCTGTCTCCTCCCTTGTGTATGTTATCCCCTTCATAACATAAGCTGCCATCCTCCCTTGCCCCTTGCCCTGTCTCTTCTGTTTAGCTTGTATCCCAGGATCAAGAGGTCCCAGTCATGGTGTGGTGTGACCCAGGTCTCAGTAATTACTATTATGTTTACCTTCCCATCCACTAAGAGCACCTTCATGTCTGCCATCTTGTTACTGAAACTATGAGCATTCAATGACACCGCCCTCCACCTTGACTCTGCACCTCCTTCCCTTCCCTTCCTTCTGTTCTTTTCCTGATCTGCCTTACTCCAGCACTCTCCCCTTCAACCCATACTTAAATTATCCCCTTCCCCTCCATACCCACCCTCCCAGTTACTACTGCCAGTATGGGGAGAGGCCAGTGCACCTGCAGATGCCTTCTGTATGATGCTGGTAGTATATGCCCTCCTGCTGTAAGGCCCTCACAATTAGAGTCTCCTGCAGACCTATAGATGCCTCTTGTATGATGCCAGTGGAATATGCCCTCCTGTTGTACTGCCATTATAATTGGATAGAGTCTCCTGCAGGCCTATAGATGCATTCTGTGTGTTGCCTCTAGAATATTTCCTTCTGTTGTATTGCCCTCATGATTGGACAGAGTCACAAGGATTTAGTGAGCTGGGAGTTGGGGGGGGTTGTTTTTTTGTTCAATAGGTGATGAGGCTGTAAGGGTTTTGAAAGCTGAGATTGGGAGGAAGTTTTCACAAATGATGAGCAGTCTGTGATGCCTTCTGCAAACAAACATAATAAATAGCCAGGCTAATCATTTTACCAATACAATAACTGCTTGAGTTATTTTGCATTATGCAGGCTTGACTATTGTCTCAATTTGAATCCTTTGTAGGTTGGTGATTGAGAGGTCCTCATGCAATGATCCTCAAGTCAGAAATGGTTTAGGGGCATGAGTGTTTCAACTGCTAATTTGTGGAATGCTGATCTGTTCATTGTGGAGATAGGGAAACTGAGGGTAAGACTCAAGCTGTTCAAACAGGAAATTCCATTTCATCACCACTTCCCAGCTGTTCAGGTGTCTCTCAAGAGTCTGTCCTGGTCCTATTCTCTTTGAATATTCTTGATTGACCTCCCTCTGTCTGTTCCTCTGCATCCATTCATATATACACTGATGACAGTTCCTTTTGCATCTGGTTACGCTTCCCATGACCTTACCTCATAGCTGCAGTTGTATTTTGACAACAGTTAGTGCTGGTTCAAGTCTAACCACTTGTCCTGCAATACCATAATAATAGTCCGAATGACTTTTGGCACCTGTCAGATGCTTACCAGACTCACTCCTCTGCATTTAGTTACTACCTTAGGTGGTGCTAAAATTGAGGATGTGTCCTCTTATGTACCTTGGGTCTGACTTGACCGTCATCTTGATTTCTCAGTGCATATTGATGCCATACACCAAAAGCTCCACCCCAAGCTTGGTGTACTGTACAGGAACAAGGTGAGTATACCACTTCCTTACTTGCCGAGAAATTGTTTTAAAGATGATTCTCCTATTTATAATTATGGTGACATAGTCTACAGTGAAGCTTCTAAATCCTTCCATGCCAGACTGGACCACCCCTTTTCATTCTTTTCATCATTCTGCTTTAGACTGTCCCTCTTGTACCCACCACTGTGCACTCTACTCCCCCATGACAGGCACCTTTCTCATTGTGCTTCATATATATCTAATTTCAGGTTTGGCTCCCTTCCTCCTTTCTCTCTTTCTTAAATCCTTTATATCCTCCCCATCTTCTTCTTTCTACCTCTCCAGCAATTCCATTCTCTCTCTCTCTCTCTCTCTTCTACAAACTCTGCTGTTTGTCAGTCTGCTTTTCATATCACTTTCCTAAACTTTGGTCCTCTCCCTGTCAATTCATTCATCTCTTCTCCTTACTCTCTAAAGTCTCTTCTTCATGACTTTCTTCTCCCACTTGCAACTGTCATGATCTGTTCCTGTCTTCTTCCTTCCTTTACTAGTTTTGCTGTGGTCATGGTGTTCACCATCCCTTCCTATACCTATAAGAGAAATTCCCTGCCTACTTTAATCTGTGTTTCATTTACTACTTGCATCTATTTACTATTATTATTTAATATGTATGATTATGCTTCTTCAGAATACTGTTTTCTCCATTTCCACTCTTCCCAGTGTAAATCTAGAAAGGAACTGTTAGCAGCTCGGTATGTCTTTCCTGGTGAAACTTTGAAATAAATAAGATGCTTTGGCAGGCTGTGAAGGGCTCATTTTGTGATTTAGCCTATCAGCAGTGACTGCCAGTGACTAGATAAAGCTTAGAGAGCTATAATTGTAAGTGCTGGTTAACTTTTTTCCTTTGCACATTAAAGGTTGAGGAGTCTAGGCACACTGATCCACAAGCTGGAGGTATGTGGTGAATGTTTTCAAGGCCAAATTGTTGAGCACCAATAGATGTAGACATAGGGCTGGATACTCAAACTGCGCTGTTTTGTGGCGCAAGCCTGCGCTGCACAAAATAGTTAGCTGGGGTGTGGCGGGTGATATTCAAAGGAGTTGTGCTATTGAGCAACTCTTGAATATCACCCCCGACCACAGCCACTGTGCATGGCGCGAGTGGAACTTGTGCCACCACAAGTGGTCAGAGTGGAGCATTCTGTGCGTGTGGCGCAAGTACCATTGCGCCATGTGCAATTCCCTAATTAACATATGACTAAATGGGGCCATAATTCATGCAAGGTGCAGGGGGGCTATTTGCATCTATTTATGGTCCCATTTGCATGCCATTAGCATGCAGGTGTGCCAGTCCCTGAGGACTCGCCTGGCCATCTGCCAGGCAGCAGCTGTCGAGGAACCGATCCCTCCTACCAGCCCGATCACGGGAAAAGTGTAACAATCCCCCACCTCCCGACTGGCCCAATCGCGGGCCTTAGTTAACCCGACTGGCCCGATTCGGCCAGCAAATCTCAACCCCCAGGACATATCCCTGGTGGTCCAGTGGACCGTGAAGCCCGATCACGGGCTAAAGTGTAAAGTAACTCCCCCACCAGCCCGATCGCGGGCTGCAATTGTTGGACCCCAAGGCATATCCTGGTGGTCCAGTGGACCTCGAGCCCAATCGTGGGCTGCAAACTATTCAAATCCCCCAAGGACCACCTACCCTGGTGATCTAGTGGTCCCCCACCCACCGCCCACCCACCCCGAAGCCCCACCACCCGCTCTCCCTCCGTCAGCCGGCGGGCAGCAGCATCCACCCGCATGCCGCCCGCGCCCGCTGACTGACTGCCTGTTCGGCTCGCCCATGGTGCAGAGCAAGAGCCAATGGGCATGTAGCCCATGCAACAGACAGAGAGTCCAGATATGTGAATTCTCATTCATTCATATCTGACTGCCTTTGAATGTATGGCTGCACGCCCATTGGCTCTTGCCTGCACCACTGGCGGCAGTTTCACCGGCAGTCAGTCGGGCGGGCGGCAGGGGCCAGGCAGGTGGGATGCTGCCGCACGGGAGGGGAGCGGGTGGTGGGACTTCGTGGGTGGGTGGGGGCTACTAGATCACCAGAGAGAGGTGGTCCTTGGGGGGTGTTTGAACAGCTTGCAGCCCGCGATTGGGTTTCCGAGGTCCACTGACCACCAGGGATATGTTCTTGGGGTTCAACATTTGCAGCCAGCGATCGGGCTGGGGGGGTTGTACTGCACATCTTTTGCCCACGATCGGCTGGTGGGGAGTTACTTTTTACATTTAGCCCGCGATCGGGCTTCATGGGTCCACTGGACCACCAGGAGCAAGTCCTTGGGGGGGTTGACTTTGCTGCCCACGCATCAGGCCAGTCGGGGGTGGGGTTAACTAATGCCCGCGATCGGCCAGTCAGGGGTGGGGGATTTTTACACTTTTGCCCGTGATCGGGCCAGTCGGGGAGGCTTGCTATATGCCTGATTGGGCTGCAGGGGGCACAGGGAGAGGTTGAGGACACCCACAGGTGGCAGCTGCTGTGTTGCACCCTGCAATGCGGCAGCTCACCTGTGGGTGACCCTCGACTACCCCACTCCTTTTTTGGCTCAAAGTTGTGCAGGCGCGGGTGGGGGTTGCGCCTCACAACTCTGCACAGCCCGCTGAATATCGGGCTGTGCAGTTTATGTAGTGGTCCTCCTCCGGTTCAGCATGCCTTCATTAGCATTGCACTGTTGCTCAGCTTGACTTGGGGGGGGGCCCAGCTGCCTCCTGCTGAATATGGCAGAATGGCGCAATTTCGGACTTGCGCAGGTGCAACCCTATTGCGCATGGCGCAACCCTTTTGAATATCCAGCCCATAGACTTTGTCGGCAGAAAAGGACCACTTGGCCCACCTAGTCTGCCCATTTTCCTACCTATTGGATAAGCTGCAGATCTTAGATAACTAGCAGCCTACTTCCTCCTACCCCCACTATAATTGCCTTATGTTTGTCCCATGCATTCTTGAATTCCCTCACTGTTTTTGACCCTGCAGCCTCCTCAGAAAGGTTGTTCCATGCATCCATCACCTCTCCATGAAACAAATACTTCCTCACGTTCCCTGAGCCATTCTCCTCTATCTTCAAATTGCACCCCTTGTTCTTGCGCATCTCTTTTTCTGAAATATGCTACCCTCTTGGACTTTGTTGATTCCCTTGAGGTACTTGAAAGTTTCTATCATGTTCTCCCTGTCCCTCCTTTCCTCAAGGGTATACTTATTAAGCTCTTTTAGTCTCTCTTCATATGGCTTCTGGTGCAGACCCTGCACCATTTTGGTTTCCCTGCTCTGTACTACCTCCATCCTGTCTATGTCCTTGTGGAGATGGGGTCTCCAGAACTGCACACAGTACTCCAGATGGGGTCTTACCAACTTTCAGTACAGAGGGATAACAACTTCCTGCTTTCTACTGGTAATGCCTCTCCTATGCATCCCAGAACCCCCAGCCCTCCTTACTGCCTTCTCGCATTGCTTGCCTACCTTAAGGTTGTCTGACATGCGTACCTTCAGGTCTCTTACCATTTTGTTGTTAGTACCTCCCCATTGTGTACTCTTCTCTTGGGTTTCTGTTTCCCAGGTGCACTGTTTGCACTTCTTTGCATTGAAACTAAGCTGCCATACTCTTGACCATTGCTCCAACCTTGCCAAGTCCCTTCTCATTCTTTTCATCCCCTTATGTATCAAACCTGTTGCAGATCTTTGTGTCATCAGCAAAGAGCACACTTTTCATTCCAGCCCCTCTGCAATGTCACTTATAAAGACATTAAAGAGTACCAGTTCCAGTACTGAACCCTGCAGTACCCCACTAGCAACTCCCCTTTCTCCTGAGTGTGCTTCATTTACTATTACCCTCTGCATCTTGCTGTCCAGTCAATGTTTTATCCAGGCTACTGCTCTGGGACCCACTCCTAGGTTGGCTAACTTGTTTATTAATCTTTTGCGTGGTACAGTGTCAAATGCCAAGCTAAAGTCTAAGTAGGCCATATCTACAGCCCCTCCCTGATCTACTATTTTGGTCACCCAGGCAACAAAGTCTATTAGATTTGTCTGACTTGAACTTCCTGCTGTGAATCCATGCTGCCTAGGGTCCTGTGTCCCGTTGGCCTCTAGGTACGCAACAATTCTTTCTTTCAGAAGTGATTCCATCATTTTCCCTACCACTGAGGTCAAATTAACAGGACTGTAGCTTTCTGCCTCTGCCTCTGCCTTGTTTCAACTCTTGTGAAGGGAGATCACATCCACCTTCCTCCTGTCCTCGGATACCACACCATCCTCCCATGATTTATTAAAAAGGAAAGTCAGTGGTGCCACTAGACCTCCCCTTAGTTCTTTTAGAATTCTGGGATGAATCCCTTCAAGTCCCATTGCCTTATCCATCTTAAGTTTTGAGAGTTCATTCAAGACCTTTTCTTCTGTGAATGGACTGGTATCGACTCCCCCTGCCCAGATTGCTTCTCTCATTGGATTTAGGTACCTTCCCCTCTTCTTTAGTGAATACTGAGCAAATGTATTTGTTCAGTATCTCTTCTTCTCACTGTCACTGTCTGCCCACCCCTCCTCTTTATTAAGCCTCATTATCCCTCCTTTGGTCTTTTCTTTGCTCCCTAATGTATCCATAAAAGATTTTCCCTGTCCCCCTTCCCTTGAGAAGAAGCCAGAAGGAGAAGGAAGGAAACATATTCAATTCAGTGCTTTAGGTAACTGGTAATTGGTATTTTCGTTTAAACTTAGATTGTGGGCTTGTAGTGACACTATACTTTCTTTCTTTGTTGTCTTTACTATAATTGGTTTTGGGCTGTTGAAAATTTAAAACATAGTGGTGGTGTAATTTTGTGCTGTCTTTAATAGCTGCAAATTTTATCTTGGCTTGTCTGACTGTCCTGTAGCTGGGTGAAGGTGTTAATTGTCTGGCCTCTGACCTCAGCTACATGATAACTGGAGGTGGGGCTTAGTCAGAGTTAAAGTAGCAAACAGAGGTTGATTTTCTCAGAAGAAGCCAGAAGGAGAAGGAAGGAAACATATTCAATTCAGTGCTTTAGAGTAACTGGTAATTGGTATTTTCTTTTAAACTTAGATTGTGTGCTTGTAGTGACACTATACTTTCTTTCTTTGTTGTCTTTACTTATAATTGTTTTTGGGCTGTTGAAAATTTAAAACATAGTGGTGGTGTAATTCTGTGCTGTCTTTAATAGCTGCAAATTTTCGCTCACCCTCCTTCTCCTTCCCCCAACTCTTAATTATATGCCCTGATAAATCTGATTGACAGGAGCTAAACACAGGGTATAGTAAGAGGTGTGAAATAGGAGGGGCATAAGGGGGAAGAAGCCTACCCTCAGCAGGACAAGTGTTTTGACTCATTTATTTATTTATTGATTTCTTTTTCCTTAAAAAAAAAATCGGAGGATCAGTTATAGGATTTTTAGTACTGTAAATTAATAAAAAGAGAACTAAGAGAGTTTCAGTAGCAGACAAGTAGTGGAATTGCAGTATAATGTGGGGAGTGGTGCAATGCAGTGGCTGTGGGGCAGCCATATTCAGGCAGACCTTCTGGACACTGAGGTGCTGCCCTATCTGCAGGCATCTCTCTGGACTATGGGATGAGGTAACCAGACTCAGAGTGGAAGTAAGCTGGGTCAGGAGTACCATCACCCCTATCCAGGGACCACCCAGCTCAATGCAGCTGCCTCAAAGGATGCCGAGAACGAGGAGCACTTGATGACAGTGGGCTCAGGGAGGGTTAGAGCAGTCAGGCAGAGGCACATCCCAGATCCTATTCCTCTCAAAACTCATATGCCACATTGGCAAATGAGGACAACCAAATAGAGGTACCCAGAGAAGTGGAAGGAAAGGATGTGGAGGTTAGCCAAGGAGGTGACCTCAGTGGGGAAAGCAGTGGACCCCAGAGGAGGAGGAAGCAAATCCTGGTGGGGGACTCCATCGTAAGAGAGATCCAGCTAGGAACACAGGAGGGGGAGGACAGGGAGGTGAGGTGCCTACCAGGTGCCACGGCATGGAGGGATGGAAGGAAGATACTGGGGATCACTGGGAAGGCAAGATGGGAGGGTGAGCTGGATGTCATTATCCACCTAGGTACCAATGACTTGGCAAATGGGGAGCCAAAGGAAGTTCAGGAAGAGTTTAGGAAACTGGGAGGGTCTCAAGCAAGTAGCTACTTCTGTCACTTTCTCAAGTACTACCTGTGAGGCAAGGGAGACATAAGTGCATGCACCAGGAACTTTAACTCATGGTTGAAGAACTGGTGCTGTGAGGAAGGGTTTGGATTCATTGGTGACTGGGGACCCACCTGGAGGGATGGAGGTTTGTTCAAGCCTGATGGCCTGCATCCATCCTGGATGGGAATCCAAGCACTCAATGATACGTTTAAATGCTACATTGACAAGCATTTAAACTAGCAAAGGGGGGTGGCAGGCCAGCAAGGAGGGTACCTACTTGCTCATCCCTCACAGCTAGCAGTGGAACCAGTGAACCAGAGGAGTGGCTATCTCTGCAAAGCAGTGTGCAAAAGATGGAGATTAGTGTCCAAAAGGTGGATAAGCAGAAAAGGGGCAAAATTCAGCAGAAGGGCAGACAGCAAGGAGAACCAGGGATAAATGACAACCAAGCAAGGGGCTGGAGTAGAACAGTGAAGCAGGCTAGGGAGGTCAAATCATGGAAAGCCATGTGTGCAAATGCCAGGAGCCTTAGCAACAAGATGGAAGATCTGGGGCTGTCATGGTACAGTCAGACCTGGATATTGTGGCCATCACTGAAACCTGGTGTAATGATAACCATGACTGGGAGATGGCCATACCTGGCTACAACATATTCAGAAGAGACAGAGGAGGCAGGAAGGAGGAGGAGGGCACTGTATGTGAAAATGACATAAGGCCACAGAGATCCAGGAGGAACAAAATGGGAGAGATACTGTGGGTTAAGCTGGAAAGGAAAATGGGGCCAGCCATCCGACAGGTGTGGTCTATAGACCACCAGCCCAGGAGGAAGAAACAGATAGGGAGTTGATGCTAGCCATCCAAAGGATGGCAGACAAGGGTGAGGTAGTACTGGTTGGAGACTTCAATATTCCAGACGTGGACTGAGAATCCCAGCAGCAGCATCAACTAGGAGCAGATTTATCCTGGACTCCTTCAGGGTGCCTTCCTCAAGCAACTGGTCATGGAACCAACTCGGCAGAAGGCAATACTGGACCTTCTGCTCACAAACAGGGACAGTGTGATGGGGTAACAGGTGGGGAGCACCTGGGTAACAGTGACCACCAGTCATTGTGGTTTGAAATCACAGAAAAGGCAGAACCAAACCACACAAAAACACGTATCCTGGATTTTAGGGGCAGACTTTGGGAAAATGGGGAGATACTTGAAAGAGGCATTAAGGGAATGGGACAGGAATCAGGGTTGATGAACAGTGGGCAGTATTTAAAATGGGGATTATAAGAACAACAGAATTATGCATTAAGCAGGTTAGCAAGAGGAAAAGGAAGAGGAGACCATTATGGTTTTCCAAAGAGGTAGCAAAGAAAGTGAAAGCCAAAAGATTGCATTCAGGCAATACAAAAGACACAGGCAGAAGGGGATAGGGAGAAGTACCAGGAGAAACAAAGGAGGCAGGGAGTCAGTAAGGAAGCCAAAGCTCAGACAGAAGAACGCATTGCAAAATCAGTGGTTAAAGGGGACAAAACCTTTACAGGTATATAAGTGAAAAAGAAAGACAAAGGAGGGATAGTGAGACTGAAGAGGGAGGATGGGAGTCGCGTGGAGGATGACAACAGTAAAGCTGACATATTGAACAGGTATTTCTGCTCAGTCTTTACTGAGGAAGAGGGGGTAATGGGTCTGAAGGGGTACAAGGGTGAGAATGGTGCAGAAATGGACACAAGTCCCTTTACACGAGAAAGGGTCCTGAAGGAACTGGAAGTAATAAGAGTTGACAAAGCAATGGGCCAGATGGGGTGCACCCAGGGTCCTTATAGAACTAAGAGAGGTGGTGGCTGAACCTCTGGCTATCCTGTTTAGCCAATCACTGGAAACAGGGGAGGTACCCAAAGACTGGAGGACAGCAGATGTAGTCCCCTTATACAAAAGTGGGAACAAAGAGGAAGCAGGGAACTACAGACCAGTCAGCCTCCACCTCGGTAGTAGGAAAGATCATGGAAGCACTACTGAAGGAGAGATTGGTGGAACATCTGGTTGTCAATGGACTACAGGACCCAAGGCAGCATGGTTTCACCAGGGGAGGTCATGTCAGACCAACCTCATTGAATTTTTGACTGGGTGACTAGGAGGTGGATCAGGGAGGGCGGTGGACATGGCCTATCTGGACTTCAGCAAGGCCTTTGACACTGTGCACATAGAAGACTATTACACAAACTGGAGAATATGGGTGTGGGCAGGACAGTAGTGTGGTGGGTAGGTAACTGGCTGGGTGGCAGGACACAGAGGTGGTGGTAGTGGCTGTCACTCCACAGAGGGAAGAGTGACCAGTGGGGTACCACAGGGATCAGTGCTGGGACGGTCCTATTCAACATCTTCATCAGTGACATTCGCGAGGATCTAGAAGGCAGAATTATTTCACTGTTCTGATGACACAAAGCTCTGTAACAGAGTAGACACACCAGAGGGTGTAGACAGAATGAGAAGGGACCTGCAGAAACTTGAAGAATGGTCAGGGTTTGGCAGTTGAAATTCAATGCAAAGAAGTGCAAGATAATGCATATGGGGCACAAAACCCTGGCACAATATATCAGTTTGGGGTTGAGGATATAGCATGCACCAAGCAGGAAAGGGATCTGGGGTTGTCATCTCTGATGACCTCAAGGTAGGGAAACAGTGTGACAAGGCATCAGGTAAAGCAAATAGGATGCTGGGATGTATAGGCAGGGCATCACCAGCAGGAAAAAGGAGGTCATAATTCCGCTATACAAGACACTAGTGAGGCCCCACCTGGAGTACAGTGTACAGTTCTGGAGACCATACCTCACGTAAGGACATAGACAGGGCAGAGAAGGTTCAGAGGAGGGCAACAGAGATGGTGCATGGATTGCATCACAAGTCCTATGAAGACAGGTTGAAGGAACTGAACATGTACTCCCTGGAGGAGAGGAGGGAGAGGGGATATGATAGAGACATACAAGTATCTTACAGGGAGAAACAGAGTGCAGGAAAACACTATTTTTAAGCGAAAAAGATGTTCCAGGACTAGAGGGCATGGGATGAAGTTGGAGGGAGGACGATTCAGAGGAAACATGAGAAAGAATTTCTTCACAGAACGGGTGGTGGACAAGTGAAACACCCTGCCAGAGGAAGTGGTGGAGGCTGAAACAATCATGGGATTTAAGAATGCATAGGATAGACATAAAGGAATTCTAGAGGTCAGGAGTAAGGGGAAACAGACTTCTAGGAAAACAAACTGAACTTACAAGCTCAAATGGGCAGACTGGGTGGGCCATAGGCCCTATCTGCCGACACATGTCTATGTATCTGTGTTCCCAACAACCTCTCTTTTACAAGACTATGGAGTCATTAAAAAATGTGTAAAAAGGTGGTTTAGGTATTCTTTAACTGAGCTGGCTATCTTTTCCTCGGTTTGGGCCTTTGCTCTCCGACTGGTTTTCCTACTTCCTCTGCATTAACTGATCCAGGTCTCTGTCCTGCTCCTTTTGTGATACCTTGTACTTCCTGAATGCTATTTTTTCCTTATACTTCATTGCCACCTGTTTTGAGAACCACAGTGGTTTTCTACTTCATTTTATTTTCTGTATTTGTTTCACACAAAGGCTTGTTGCCTCTATGATGGCAGTTTTGATTTTTCCCCATTGTTCTTCCTCCCCTCCTTCCTATTTATTTGCTAGTGCATTCCCCTGATATTCCCCCATTTTGCCAGTGTCAGCCCTTGTAAAATCCAATGCCCTCACTTTTGTTTGGCTTGACACCACGGTTGTATTTATCGTGAACCATACTGTGTAGTGGTCGCTTGTTCCCAGATGGCTGCCCACTTCCAAATCTGAGATCGTCTCTCCATCCCTGTTTGAGAGTACCAGGTCCAAAACTGCTCCCTCTCAAGTGGGTTCCAACACCAATCTGTTCATTGTAGCGAGGATGGTATTGCCATTGAACAGACTGTATGTGTAAATAGTGGGGAGGGATTGTAAATAGGTTCATGAATGACTGGGACAGGTGCAGTAAAGAAGGCTGATAATTCCAAGAAGAGAAGCTAGGGATGTGATGTAGGGAGTGAGGGAGAGTTCAGGGGCAGGCATCATAGTTAAACCAGACTCAAATAAAACAGGTTGCTCCACAGCCTGGTTGCACCACATTAAATTGTAACTATTGCAAACAGAGGAAAAATATGCAGCAGTCATGAGAGCCTACTTCTCAGCACGCTCTCTTCTCCCTTCACCACTTACCACCTCACTCCTACCCCTAACCTTGTTCCATTCCCCCAAGCCTTCTTCTCAGCATAATCTCCTCTCCCTTCACTACTTACCCCCTCACTCCTACTCCTAACCTTCTTCCATTACCAACTTGCCCCTGCATAGTTTTGACCTCTGGCAGGGTTCTCAGCATCCTGGAGGGGTCTAGCACTGGGCAAGGCTCTTCCTCCCCCTCCCTCCTTTCTGCCCAACTTGTTCTCACCTAAATCTGCCCTCTGTCGGGATTCTTAGCACTCTGGTGATGTCTACTCTTGGGTAAGTTTCATCCCTCCCTCCTTTTTTTCCTTTCCTCTTCTATCCCCCTATTTCCCTCCGCCCAACTTGTCTTCACCCAATTCTATCCCCTGGCAGGGTTCTCTGCATTCTGGAGGGGCTTAGCACTGGACAATTACTCTTCCTTCACTGCCTCTCCCCCTCTGTCCTTTCTACCCAACTAGTCTTCACCTGATTCTGCATGCTGGCAGGGTTCTCAGCATCCTGGGCGTGGCCTAGTCTTAGGCAAGCTTCTTCTTTCCCTTCTTCCCTCTTTTCCTTTCATCCTTTCTCTCCTCTTCCCAACATATTTTCACCTAGTTCTGTCCTCTGGCAAGGTTCTCAGCATCCTGGAGGGTCCAGCACTGGAAATGACTCTTCCTTCCTTCCCTTTCTCCTCCATCCTTTCTACCTAACTCATCCTCACCTGACTCTGCTCTCTGACAGGGTTCTCAGCATGCTGAAGAGGTCTAGTCTTAGGCAAGTTTCTCCCACCCCTTCTCCTCCTTCCCTTTACCATCCCTCTACTATCTCTATCTAACTTGTCCTTGCCTACTCCTGCCCCTTATTTTAAGTCCTCACCTCATTCCACCACTGGCAGTGATCTCCACACTTTGAAGGGCCAGTTCCAGGTATGACTCATCCTTACCTACCCTATCCCTTACCCCCATGTCCTCCTGCCCCATTTCTACCCCTGCACTTAAATAAAGGAATTAGTTCTTGTGAACCAATAACTTGCACTTTTGTTCTGTCTGGAGTGCTACCAGATTGCACTAGCTCTGTAGTTACTCCTGCCCCTCGTAACTGATTTTTTTGCTCACTTTGCTTCGGTAATGTTACCCCATCTTATCTTCTCCTTCCCCAGCTGATTTCCTCTGTCTACCCCTTTACCGTCCTTGATGTCTCCTCGCTGCACCTTGTTCATTCAATAACTGCTAAATAACCTGCCTCTTAACTGTAATCCACTCCTGCAAGGAGTTGGCTCCAAGGTTACATTAAATGTCTGTACTATGTTCCTCAGATATGCCACTTGTAATTAAATGCATATTCCACAGGTATGATATATTTAGCTGTGTATTATGTTACAAATATGATTGTATGATTATTTGTGATATTTTCTCAGACATGTTAAATGGTAAATTGTATGTCTAATTCTTTATCCAGCTGTACCCCCCCCCCCCAAGGTCACACTGGGAGATAAGCAACTTGTTGTTCAGTGTGTCTTCCTGGTGAAACATTTCAATAAATGAAATAAATTGAAAAAATGAGAGACAAAGAGGCTTTTATTTTAACCAATACAAAGTGCCTAATTGCTGGTGATAAGTGCAAACAGTATAACTCACAGATCTGGCTGGCAGATGGACACTCAAAACCTCTAATTAGTTTTGCCAAGGGCTTCTTCAAAAGGTCCTTCTATATTGTAGCCACCTCATTTTTTCTAACTGTTTTTGCTCTGGTTTGCCAGCCCTGGAAACTCCCTTGGATGTAACCCTCACAGGCAACTTCTCCCACCCAGCCTGAGACCCTCCCTGCCCCAGGTTCCCCTGGAATTCCACTGTGTACTCCTTTCTACTAGAGACCCTCCTGCTTGTATCCCCTGAGGTGGGGCCACCATCCTACATCCCCATTTTCTTTGGTGCTACTTAAATCTAGTCTGTAGGTGGAGTGAAGTTGGAAGATATTGGGGATCTGGTTGGGCAGAATCTGGCAGTGGGCATGTTTCCATGTTAGTGTACATGACCCTCAGAGCATGGACATTCAGTGATGTCCAGTGCAAGACAGGCACACTCCTGCATGCATCCCATGGATGTCCATCATCACCTCTACCCCTTCCTGAAGTGTTACCCAACTATAGCATCCCCATCCTCTCCTGGGAGTCACTGATGCTGGGGATCCACAACCCACCCCTCCCCAAGAGAAGTGAGCTGTCCTCCAGATGCTCAGTCCTCTCCTCCTGGGCTGACCCCAGCAACCAAGCTTGCTTCCATGTCAAGGTCACCAGCATGGTGTGAGGTGTGGTGCCAGCACCTCAACTCTTAGCACCACCAGTAGACATCATTACCGTGTTGCAATTATAGCGATGCAGTTACAGTAACTACAATATAGTGAGTACAATGATAACACATGGCACATAATGGCAACTGAGTCAATATTGCAATTAAACATACAGCAATAGCAAAATAGAGTGACTACCGATCAGCTACTCCCCCCCCATATCCAAGTGCACTGTGGTGTTAGAATACTATAAAGTAGGGGGCATCACCAGAATCAATTAGCTGCATTAATTGGTGGCAACTGCTCCTTAATGATGATTGCCGACCATGTGATCAATGTTCCCCATTGCCACAACCATGTGGCTTATGCTGCCGCATTCAGTTCTCGCCATGTAATGGCAGATTTGCTGAAGAGGGTAGCGAGTACTGCACAGGTTGTCCTACAGAGTGCAGCCACCACCGATGTTGCTGCAGGAGCCTTACCAGATGTGCATTTGATGCTCTGCACAGTTCAGAGGATCCAATAGTCCAAGAGAGTGTGTCGTGTAATGCCAGTGTGTGTTTTCAGCCTCATAGTTTCACCTGAGAAATTCTGTCGCTGAGATCGCTGAAAGTCACTGATATTTACAATCGCTAAAACAAACCATCGCTAAAACTGACATCGCTAAAATTGATTCTCTGTAATTGTCATTCAGCACAATTGTGTCACTGTAATGACATGGAGCAGCCCCACCAGGCCGGTGCAGCCACTGTCATTTAAATTGTGTGGTATTAAAGTGACAGTAGTGCATGTGTCAAAGTGCAGAGTGAACAACAACATTAAAAAGACATGCATTGCAGTAGTTTACTCCTGAGTACAAAAATGATTGTAACAAATTATAGTGCAATAGTAATAACTGTTTCAAAACTGCACACAGGTATGAGTCATAAGTCCCAAAAATCTTCAGGAAGTTTTCACATTAGGACAACTGATGTGGAGAGCAGTTCTTGAGAAATTCATATACTGGCACTTCAAGACAAAAGTATTAATATTAATACTATGCATAAAATATATATAGTACATATATATACATATATAATATATGTTTTCATAATAGAGATCTATATGCTATATATATTTATTTTTTATTTTATTTTAGTCGTTGGTAACCGAGTAAGGCCCACTATTCACAAGTGCCTGTTTTCAGGGGTGATCTGGGAGCACTGGGTGGTTAAATGACTTGCTCAGAGTCACACAGTATGCAGGTAGAGATTGTGAGAATCAAACCAAGGTCTGGTCTGCTGGATGTACCAAGCTCGCTCACAGCTTGTTACTCTAACTTCTAGGCTATACTGCCAGACCATGCAGAAATACACACACACACACACACACACACACACACACACACACACAGAGTATATAAGTTTTCATAATGGAGATCTATATACAATATTTACATCACTAGACAATGTGCTCAAAGAGGGACGCTCATGGAATACATTGATATCATCTATAGATGTGGATATAAGTCTATCTGAGCATTTAAACTTGGTGGGTATATTGCTCCTAACTGTAGAATTCACATAAATTCCGGTATTATTGTGAGTTACTCCAAATTCCCTTCCCGCTTGCCAAGTTTGACCTTTTGAATATGGCAGAATTTGAATTCATATGTTTCAGCATCTGGTTACAAATGGACATGCACAGAAAGTGCATCGGTCCATTCCTGTTTCACAACCGAGTGCAAGTGTTCACCTATACAGATTTTAAATAGATGAGATGTCTTCCCCACATAAAAAGCCCCATAAATACTGTACAAACTGATGAATAAACCATATTAACTGTATTGCAATTAATAAAACTGTCATTTAAAAATTTACTGGAATTAACTACACTAACATTGTGCACATTGGAACAAATGTGCAATGTCCACAATGGAAAGTTCCAGGAGGGAGACTTGGTAGCCAGTTCCTAGTTAGTAGTTGTTCATGGGTTGAAAACTATTCACTAAAAGATCACCCAAATTGCTACTCCTTTTGTATATTAATCAGGGGGTCTGTGACTCATAGTTCCATAGAGCAGGATACGATCTGATGATAGACCAATTTTTCATAATGATCTTCCTTTGTGGGTTTGGAAAATCACTATGAAAACCTTATCTGCCATCAAATCTAATCCTATTCTGTCTTTCACCACCTAGGCTGGAAGAAAAGGATAAGGCAGATAGGCTTTCACATTGGAGAAGTGCAGTGCTGGGGTGAGTAAAACTTAGAGCAGAGCAGAAGGGAAACCAGTAGTGAAACACGTGAACATGGTAGTAAAAGAAAATATTTGCACAGGGCCTTACTGATGGTTTTACTTTGTTAGATAAATTCAATTAAGAGGGTGGAGAACATGGCCCAGTGACACTGAGGTGCTGGACACCTTACCTTGTGCTACGCTGGTGACCCATGTTCTGGAATGAGCACAGACTGCTGAGGGTCAGCAGGGGAGGAGGAGAAGGATTGAATGTCCATAGGACTGCTCTCCTTCTCTGGAGAGGAGAGGACACCAGCACTCTGTGCATGACTGGCCCCTAGCGGAGGCAAGGGGCTGGCACACCGACACTTCAGAAGGGGGAAGAAATGAGGCAGTCACTCAGAGGAGAGCGTGCGGATGTGTGCACTTTCTCCTTGTGCGTCATTGCATGCCTTGTCTTGTGGAATAACTGAGGAGAAAAGGATTCTGGGATAGCCAAATGAAACCGATCCCGCAGGTGCTGCCCTGTGATTGGCAGTAACCTACAGCACTGGCTCCATGTGTTGGGTGGGTTGAGGGATCCCTGCTACCCCTGCCACAGGGGCAAGCCGTGGGGAAGTTGAAAGGTAAGTTGCAAGTGGGGGACAGGGCTGGGGATCAGGCAAGATGTACTGCCATCAGGGTCCAGCAGCGTAAACAGATTAACTGCAAAAATAAATAAGAGGGCAGAGAACATCACCTTCATCTGCACTAACTCTGCCATATCCCAGTCCTTTAATAAGTGTGTACTAAAGCATTGCACACATAATTCTAAATGTGACCTCACCCAGGATCTGTATTGAGCAGGATCCTTTCCTTCTTCTGTTGCTAATGTCCCTGCCTATGCACCCCAGTGTTCTGTTTGCCCTCCCTACTGCTTTATTGTACTGCAATGATTGCTTCAGGCTTTTTAAATTATATTCCTTAGTTCATTGCAAAGAAATACTAATTAAATATTTATTTTAGTCAGCAGGATGGATGTGTGCAGTGAGAGTCTGAACCAGAAATCATTGCTCTATAAGCACTTGAATGCTGAATGTGACGAGGGTTTTCTAGGAAAAACAATCATCATAAGACTTCACCGAGTTAATGTTGGAGACACACAACATAAATGTGCAGAATGTGACAAGAGTTTTGTCCAGAAGGGTGACCTGATGAAACACCAGCAAATTCACATGGAGGACAGACCACATAAAGGTAACGAATGTGGCAAGAGTTTTGGCCAGAAGGGTGGCCTGATGATGCACCAAAAACATCATATGGAGGACAGACTGCATAAATCTGGAGATACTTCTGCTTAGCTACATCTTTGATCCTAACCTTTATTTCTTCAGCTGCCGTCTCTATAAAAGTGATGAATGTGGCAAGCATTTTGGCCTGAAGGGTGGCCTGATTAAACACCAGAAAATTCACAGGGGGGAGGGAACATCTGAGACATTACTCCATAGTGAGAGATCATATATATTTGTGCTGCATGTGAAAAAAAAATGGCATCACAGAGTAGCCTCAAAACACACCGACAAATTCACCCAGTGAGAGATCATTTAAATGTGCTGAATGTGGCAGGAGTTTTAGAGATAACAGTAGTCTCAGAAGACGTCACTTTGAAGTCATAATTTGTAAAGTCAGATGGGAGAAATCTTGTAAATTTGCTGAATGAGGCAGAGTTTTTCAGTAAAGAATAACCTTATAATACATCACTGAATTCCGGGGGCAGGGCAGTACACACACTGCTTAATTCATCAGCAAATTCACAGTGGGGAGAGACTATATAAAAGTGCTGTATGGAACAAGAGTTTTATAGATCTGAATAGCCTTAGAAGGCATCAGCAAATTCACATGAGGAAAGACCAAAAAAATGTGTTGCATATGACAAGACATTTGGCAGTAACAGTGACCTGACAAAATGTAAGCATGACTCTGTGTGTTTGCTGCTTGGGCCTGTCCCACAGTGAAAGGACCTGCACAGTGTGTTAGGAATTCAACCAGGAAACAGAGAGATGCCAAAAGAAGGCTCTAGAAGTGTTAATTGTCATCAAGGCCATGGAATCTCAAGCCAAGGCCATGGGCTCCAAACTAACTTCTCCCTCACACCCGGTCACCACCAGGAAGGATACTTCAGGGGATCGGCAACATTATCACCACCATGGTTGGTGAGGATGTCAGAGGAAAAGAAAGAGAAGGACAGGAAAAAGTTGTTGAAGCCCTCTTTCTCTAGCCAGCACTATAAGCACAGGAGAAAAATGCTTTACTGGTGAGGTCGAGGCTTCTATTAAAGGAGAGTAATTCCTCATTGTCAACTGCTCTAGGCATTGACTACACCCCCCAAACAATCTCTGAGACACCAAGATCAGGGCTTGGCTCTGTTGGTGCCATACTTACTATGGAAGGTATGCTATCTCCATTGTCTGGCTGTGTCCCAGCGATGACAGTAGACATAAACCCTCTAACAGGTGTTGTCAATGCCCAGATTGTGCTGATATCATTTTCAGAACTGTTACTTCGCTTGTTCCCATAATTGCCATGGTGGTGACTGTAGTCCCATCGACAGGGCCTCCCCCGTTGGTACCATCATCACTGGAAGGTCTGAGGAGCATGCCTATAGTACCTCCACCTCTGTCATCATTTCCCTTGATTACCTCCATTGTTATTCAGGAAGATGACAAGGTGAAATATAATCCATATCTCTGTTTTTTTTTTTTTTCGCCTTGAGCCACCAGACTGCTTACCCATATCACGTCAGGCATCCTCCCCGGGTCTCCAGCTGCCATCTCCAGGGAATCCATCGGCTCCTATTGCAGGTCCCGCGGTTACCCCTATGGCTTGCCCCCCCTGCGGTGGGGTGGAGGGGAGCTCTCCCTCTAGCTCAACCCCGAGTCAGGGTCCAGTGTGCCATGTACCCACGGAGCTGAACCGGTCCCCCCGTTAGAGACTGCCATCAAGCCACAGTGTCTGGTGCCCATATTTCCACTTTTCTCCCCATTCGGCATCTGTGGCATGCAATGGCGCCAAGAACCCAGCACGTGCACATCCGCCGTCCCTGATCCTGGCATCCTCCACAGTCCGTCCCACAGATCCTGCCAGTGCTCCAGTGATCCCCAGCCTTTGCCAGGGGCTGCCTGAGCACCAGCAGTGGTACCCCCTCCTGAGAAGGAGAGCAGTCTCAGGACGCTCAATCCTTCTTCTCCCTGCTGACCCCTGATGACCCTGGTTGGGTTCCGAACCGGGTCGCCAGCGTCAGTGCGAGTGTGGCGTCAGTGCCTCAACCTCAGTGCCACCAGGCCAGATAATCCAGATCTCTTAAATATGGAGAATGATTTGGAGGATGTGGAGAGGAAGTAAGATACCTATGAAGAACGGCTTCCTTCTAGCTCCACCTCTCCTTTTGCAGTGAAGATTTTGTGGTTTATATCTCCAGGTCTCCTCCTGAAGAGTCCTCATTTCAGGTTTTGCTCAGACAAATCCAAAATGTCATGTGCTTCTAGGGTGAAGAGGAAGACTGCAGTAAAATAAATTGAAGTGTTGGTTGTGTGTAACAACATGTAGTGAAGCGCACACTAGCAGCCCTCAACCACATGGCTCCTGATGGGCAGGGACAGAAACAGGAGGAAAAAGAGCCCTGCACCCAATGATGAATGACTGCCCTGTACCATGAGATCCCCTGCTTGACTTGCCTAGCCTGCCTCCCCACACAACCAGTAAGCATGAGGGTAAGCCTCTTCACTTCATCCCTGCCTGGGGGGAACCAAGACTTAATGGGGATGGCACCGTACACTAGTAAAGATAAGAGGGACAGATAGCTTGCCTTGGCAGACCTAAAGGAGATCAGGTGCAGAGGAAGGGGCTTAAATGGAGCAGAGACAAAAAAATTCAATGCAGTTCTTGGAGGTTACAGCTGTACCTACTATTGTGGTGCCTCCCTTATATCCTGCATTGGAGGATGCTTCCTTTGCTGCCTGGCACGGCCAAACAACTTGCCTGGAAACAGTACTCAAATCCACCTGTCTGTCCCTATTATGCTTCCTAGCCAGAAACTGATTCTGAGGTAATTATGGCTTCTCATGATCACTCTAGCACTCCTAGAGTGGTGTGTACTTGTCACCTGGCAAGAAATCAAGAAGGTTGCATGTAAGGACAAATGACTATTTCTCTTCATGTACTTGGGCATATGAATGGCACATTATCAGACCTACATGATTACATTTAAGAACAGTCTGTAGAAATCTGCCCAGACTACTATTCAGGAGCTACCTGATGGTCCTACCAAAGCTGAACTCCTAAAGCTGCTTCAGCTGGTATTGCTACTGGAAATCATCTGTGCCCTGCATATGATGCCTCTGCCATGGCTGCTGCTTTAGGCATTTGTCTCAGGATATATTCCTCACTCAGGGTGGTTGGCTTTGCTTCTGATGTGCAGCACACCATGCCAAATGCACCTTTCAGGGGCTCGAAACATTGACAATGCTCTAAGGGAGCTTCAGTCCTCCAGTCTGACCTTAAAGGGGACAGGAAATGTGTGCTAATTGGTATCAATTAGTAATGCTCATATTTACAGAAATTAAATTCATATCTCCAAATGATCCATATTTAACTGCAACTGAATAAACACCAATGTGAAAAACTGAGTTTTCAATTATTTCCTTTTTATGGACAGCATTCTGTTACGGTTCTTTTCATGGAACTAGTAATTTGGAGTTCTTACTGTTTCACGGTTTGTGTACAGAATGCTAAGTATGAGCTATTGTCCTATCAGAACCCTGTTCAGAGTTCTAAGCTCAGACCATGACATAGTTAAAATTGTAGATCACTGGTTCTATGAGGGGAACTATAACAGAATGCTTCCCATAAAAACAAAACAATGGGAAATACAGTTTTTCACATGACATTTTATTTAGGCACATTTACATCCAGGATAATTTAGGGTAAGACTATTATTCTGAAACTAAGGACATTATAAACAGCTGCTAATTAGAAATCATTTCCTGTCCTCTTTAAGATCTCTAAACCACCGAAAGTTTGACCTGTGAGGGGGCATGATAGAGGATCTTTTCATAGACTGGCAGTCTGCAGTGGCTGTGGCTACCATCAGCAGTCCATGGTCTTGGAGATAGCCCTCCTAGGTCCCCCTCCTTGATGCCCATTCTTGGGGAGTTGGAGGTATTGGTTCAGGCAGTCCCACTGCCTTGGTACCTTCCCACTCCCCACTTCCTTCCTGTCCACTTGCTTCTAGGTGTGCAAGTGGGGGGAAGGAATTGACTTTAACTCTCAAAACTGAGGGAGAGCACCACAGACAAATGGGTTCTGTTAATAGTGGAAAAGGGTCAGACTCTGGAGTTGCTGTCCATCCCTACTGTTTACCCTCTGCCTCCTTATTATCCTTTGGGCCACTTGTCCCTTCTGAGAGAAAACGTGCCATTACTCATTCAAAAGAAAGCTTTCATAGAAACATAGAATTTGACAGCAGATAAGGACTGCTTGGCCCACCTAGTCTGCCCATTTTCCTACCTAACAGATAAGCTGCAGGTCCTAGTTAACCAACAGCCTAATTCCTCCTACCCCCCGATAGAATTGCCTTATGTCTGTCCCATGCATTCTTGAATTCCCCCACTATTTTTGACTCTACGACCTCCTCAGAAAGGCTGTTCCATGCATCTACAACCCTCTCTGTGAAGAAATACTTCCTCACATTACCTCTGAGCCATCCCCCCTCTATCTTCAGATTGTGCCCCCTTGTTCTTGCACATCTCTTTTTCTGAAAGATGCTATCCTCTTGGACTTTGTTGATTCCCTTGAGGTATTTGAAAGTTTCTGTCATGTCCCCCCTCCCTCCTTTCCTCAAGGCTATACATCTTAAGCTCCTTTAGTCTTTCTTCATATGTCTTCTGGTGCAGACCCTGCATCATTTTGGTTGCCCTCCTCTGGACAGCTTCCACCCTGTCTATGTCTTTGCAGAGATGGGGTCTTCAGAACTGTACACAGTACTCCAGATGTGGTCTTACCAACTGTCTGTACAGGGGCCAATAACTTCCTGTTTTCTACTGGTGATGCCTCTTCCTATGCATCCCAGTATCCCCCGAGCCCGCTTTACTGCCTTCTCACATTGCTGGCCCACCTTCAGGTCATCTGATATGACTACCTAGGTCCCTTTCCATTTTTGTTGTTGTCAGTATCTCACCCTCCATTGTGTACTCTTCCCCTGGGTTTTTGTTTCCCAGGTGCATTACTTTGCACTTCTTTGCATTGAATCTAAGCTGCCATACATTTGACCGTTCCTTCAACCTTGCCAAGTCCCTGTTCATCCTTTCCACCCCACCTTGTATAGCAACACTGTTGCAGATCTTTGTGTCATCTGCAATGAGACATACTTTCCCTTTCAGTCCCTCTGCAATGTCACGTATAAAGACATTAAAATGTTGCAGTTGATTGTTTCTGAACGTCATAGGTTTACTGCCACCCACCCAGTCCCTTTCAAATCTGTCCCTCCCAAGGAAATGAATTGGAGGTTCTAGCAAGGTACTTCCTGATTCCCAAGCAGACAGCAGACTCGTGTCCTGTACTGCACCTCAAAGACGTGAACAAATGTAGCAAACACAAACAGTTTTCAGTGGTGTCTCTTCAAGATATTGTCCCTCTACTGTAAAAGGTGGAGTGGCTCTGTACCCTGGACATGAGGGATGTTTACCTTCATCTTTATGCTGAAAGGCAACCATTATCAGTTTTGAGTCTTGCCATTGGGCTTATCCTCGGTGCTGCGGGTATTTACCAAATGTTTCATGGTAATGGTGGTAGCCTTCCAATGGGAAGGGCTTTATGCCTTCCCATATCTGGAATACTGGCTACTGACAAGCCTGTGCTTGGAAGTAGTTCAGTGCACATTGTCCAGAATGAAACAGTTGTTTGAGGACCTGGGTGTTATGGTCATAGTACTAAAATCTGTACTAGTTCCCTGCAGCATCTCTAGTACACTGGTGCAGAACTGAGTATTGTGGTGGGCAGTGCATTTCTGCCTACTGGAAGGGCCAAGGCCCAGTTGATTCACAGGAGTCACTATATGTCTGCCTAGACAATGCTCTGTCTCCTGGGACTTATGGCAGCTGCCATTGTGAGAGTCCACTTTGCCCTCCTCTATATGCACATCCCGCAATTGATACTTCATGTGCAGTGGGATCAATTTATGGTTGAGTTGGAATAGAAGATTCTCATCACATCTCCTGTTTGCAGTTCCATGATATGGTTGATGGACTGCCAGCACCTGTTGCAGGGTGTTCCATTCTTCTCCCTATTCTAGTGTAGTTCCTTACAACAAATGCTTCTGGGTTGGTATGGGGTGCTAACATGAGTCATATATTTAGACCCCAGGGGTTTTGGACTAACCTGGATTTGGATCTCAGTGTCAGTGTTCTGGAGATGTAGGCTGCTCAGTTCCCAAGCCTTCAGCGATCACTGTCCAGGTCTCCTATTGATAAGGACAAACAATATCAGTGTGATGCACTACATCAACAAACAAAGGGGCACGCACTCTTACCCCCTATGCATATATCAGTGAGCATATGGTACTCAGCACTGTCTCTTGGCCTGAAGCTGTCAGCTGTGTTTATCCCAGGTGTCAAAAGTGCCTAAGCAGTTAATCCTCATCTTAGGTATAAGAATGGGAACTGCTGACCTCCATAGTAAATTACATATTTGCAAGATGGGGTCATCCACAGTTCAATCTTTTGCATCCTCACACAATACAAAACTGCCACTTCTGATTGGTAGGTAAGCTTGATACCAGAGGAAGTGTTGGCAGAAAATAAGGAGAGCGACTGCATTATGAGGAAATAAATAAAAGATTTTGAGTCATTACTACATCAAGGTCACTGCTGGAATTACCTTGATGTGATGCAAGGCTTGACTATTTGCTTTCATTTGAATCCATGGTACCAGCCACTCCAGAAATAACTTTATGATTTGCTTGCTTCTGTGAGTTGGTGTGATGCCTTATTCTATTTATGTTCATATTCAGAAATGCACTAATAACACAGAATATCTGTAAATAAAAAACAAAGTTTTACAAAAATTGCCTTTTAACCTTGAGTCCATTTGTCCATTAGCCCCCCAGTTTTCTTCTGTGATCCAACACCCGTGTGAGCTTTCAACAGAGCAGAACAAAGAACTGAAGGAAATGAGGAAGTCTGAAGGCAGAAAGCAGGAGATGTCAGAGATGCAAAAGGAGGACAAGTCACAGGACAGCAGGCCAGACAGCATGCAAGAGGAGAAAAAGTCAGAGATACAAAAGGAGAGCAAGCCACAGGACAGCACAACAGACATGGTGGGGGTAGAAGAGCAGAGACCAGAGGAAAAGGCAGGGATAGATCAACCAAAGGACAATGTGGGTAAGCATTTACATAATAATAATGACTCACTGAGTGACAGACTGGTCTCTCCCAGACTCATCCTGTACTCTGCTACCAGCTTTCTCAAACCCTGCAGATGCCTGTGAGGGTACTCAGTAGCTGCCACTACTTGGCATAGACACTCTCTTGGGGTATCTCAAGGTCTGAATCCCACCAGGGTCCCTGTGCAGATGACACAGCATGCCACCATAAGGACAAGCGACCACCACCAACCCATTCCAGTCACAGCTGAGAACACCTCAGTTTACAAACAACAAATGGTAACTATAGCCTTCTCTTCAGAGGCAGAAACACAGTTTTTGACCATTATAAATCAGGTATCTGTACCTCAAAGGACTTGGTCTCAGAACCATGAAGTATATTTTTATTTATTTATTTATTGAAATCTTTCACCAGGAAGGCACACTGAGCAACAAGTATATAAAAAATAATATTTCAATATATCAGGATATTTACACGTATAATACCGAATACTACACTAAGACTATGGGGAACAGTAATTCTGGCTCTACACTCAACACAGAGCCTCTGATCATTAAAGCAATTCATGTTTGTGAAATGTTAAATACCCTTTAGCTAACAGGAACTCTACTAGTCACCCCAACAACTCCCTTGCAGATGGCTTCAGGCATGGACTCCTGTGGAAACTTTAGCTTTATCAAATAGTTTTATTTCAGCTGAAAAACTTACAGGAAGTTATATGTAATAATAAACAGTTGCAGTAATACCAAAATTACAACCAAGGGGAACAATGTGTGAAGTTCACTTCAGTGTATGTATAGGCCTAGTAGGGGGAACAGTGTGAAGTTCAGTTTCAGTGGATGTATGGGCCTAGTAGGGGAGCAGTGTGAAGTTCAGTTTCACTGTGTGCATGGACCTAGTAAGGGAACAATGTGAAGTTCTGTTTCAATGGTTGTATGTGGCTAATAGTGGAATGGTGTGAAGTTCAGTTTCAGTAGATGTATGGGCCTTGGAGGGGAACAGTGTGAAGTTCAGTTTCAGTGGGTGTGTGGGCCTTATATTGGGCACTATGATGTTCAGATTCAGTGGGTGTATGGGACTATTAGAGGAAAAGTGTGAAGTTCAGTTTCATTGAGTGTACAGTATGGGTCTAGTAGGGAAACAGTATGGAGTTCAATTTCAGTGGATGTATGGGCCTAGTATGGGAACAGTGTGAAGTTCAGTTTCATTGAGCGTATGGTCCTAGTAGTGTAACAGTGTGAAGTTCAGTTTGAGTGGGTGTATTGGGCCTAGTAGGAGAACAACGTGATGTTCAGTTTCAGTGGATGTATGGGCCTAGTAGGGGAATGGTATAAAGTTCAGTTTCAGTATAAATCATCAGATTATCTTAGATTCTGCAAAACGAATATCTTTAACTTCAACTCTTTTAAAATTGCAGTTACACAAATCTGTGCATCATCCCATAGGGGGAAATCTGAATATTCAGAGTGCTGGCAAGACATTAAAGAATACATATTGGGAATCTTGTGGTATTTCTGAAAGAAAAGATATTTAGCATAGTGATATGGGAGCCCATACACTGCCACGCTATTCTAATATTGAGTGGTTTCCATGATGATGAGGACTTTGAGAGCGAGCTCAAGAGGTCCCTGTCATCATGGACACCATAAGCTATTTGAATAGCGGGTTGTGTAGGGGGGCTTCCATACATTTTTCTATAGAGTGTATAACCCCCCAAAAAAGAAGTCTGCTTACTTTCTATGGCCCTGTCCACACTATGCCTCTGTAATGTTACAGAGGGCTCAAACCGTTACTGCAACGGTTTGCATTTACATCTGTAACATTACAGAAGGCGTTTTCGTAACCATTGTTCAAACCACTTATGAGGTGGTTTGAACAACGGTTACAAAACGGTTGTGCCCTGTAACGTTACCAGCCATAGTGTGGATGCGAGCCGCAGTCTCAGTATTCCCCAGTGCAGCATGAACTGCATTGTGGGATAGGGTGCAACTGTAACGTTACAGGGCACCCACCAATGTGGACAGGCTGTAACGGTTCCAAACCGTTATCGAGACTGTTTGCCGGCAGTGTGGACACACTGTAACGGTTCCGGTCTGTAACGGTTTGGAACCGTTACAGACTGTAAGTGGTGTAGTGTGGACAGGGCCTTAGTCTTCTTATTGCCACTGGACCCTTCCTTCTCATCTAGCCATCCGTCCAGTCAGCTGGAGCATGCTGTTTGTCAACCACCCCTTATCCAGTGAATAGCACTATTTGGGGGCAGTTGTATTGTGATGTGCCTACTATAGCAGAACAAAAAGTTATTCTGCTTTAGTATGCATGTCACTAGTGTAGCAAAATGATTTTTTCATGTGTATGTATTTCCATACAGAATGGCGTCCTGCCATACACTATATATGTCTTGAATGGAAAGTAGCTGAGGCTGTCCAAATCTCATGAGGGTATAATATGGATCCAATCAATACAGATCAACACAGTCTAATCAGAGAGGCAGTATTTAGAAGCTACCTAAGACATGACCCTAATGTCAAACTTGATGAGACTACAAACAGTTTAATTCCTATAATGATCTGTAAGGCTCACATTTCCACCATCTATGCTTTTTTCATTGATATATTAAAAACGCTAGCTAATGAGACTATAGGATTTTGGTCCAGAACACTAAATGTTGATACATCCAACTGGCCTTGGGAAGAAATATGGATGCACCCACTTAAGACTTATTCACAAATCACAGAATGGTTCAGTATAATCTTCACCATACATAAAACACATGTAAGAAAAACATGATTTCTAAAAGAAGGTAGATGTATTAAATGTGGTCATCCAGGTGCAAACCTAAAACATCAGCTGTGGGATTGTAAACATTTTCAAAACTTCTGACACACAAAACCTCTGAACAGTTTCACCAAGGACTTCTTCAAAGAGGTACCGTACTTGTACTGTATGTTTCAGCACTCTCATTTAAACAGTGTGATATTAAAGTGACAGTAGTGCATGTGTTAAAGTGCAGAGTGAACAACAATAAAAAGACCAGCATTGTAGCAGTTTTCTCCTAAGTGCAAAACTATTTTAATGAATTGTAGTGCAATATTAATAACTCTGTTTCAAAACTGCCTGAAGATCTTCAGGGAGTTTGCAGATTAAGACAACAGATCTGGAGAGTAGTTCCTGAGAAATTCATTTACTGGCACTTCATGAGAAAAGAAAAGTATAAATATTAATACAAAGTACTGTATATATATATATTCATTGCAAAAAACTCTGTTAATGCATCAGTTAGGGTTGTCATTACAGTGACAAAAGTTTGAAATTCCATGTTAGGGTTACCAACCCTACCCAACCCTTACCACCCCACCCTCCATAAACCAACAGGTGTCGGGATGTGTCTTGGGGTCATCGGCCTTAACTCTCACCCCATTCCATTTGTAAGGAAGCTGAGATGGTGCAGTGTAACAGAATGGGACGAGAGTTGGGGCCAGTGACCCCAAGGCACATGCTGATGCCGGTTGGTGTGGGAAGGAGTGAAACTCAGCAACCCTAACATGGAATTCCAAACTTTTATTGCTGTATTGACAACCCTAACTGATGCATTAACAGGATTTTTGCAAAATGTCCTTCTTTTGAGACAGTATAATGTTACTTATATCCATACTGTAGGTCAGAGCATGGGCCCTTTGGGCCCAGTGCTCCCAACCAGCAATAGACATAGAGACATATCATAGGACGGACCTGTGCTGCCACTTTTGCAAAATGGTATGCATAGGTGGGAGCGTGAGCCCTCTGGGCCCTGCGCTCCCATCTAATAACTTTAATAATAATAATAATAATAACTTTATTTATTAAGCACCTTTCCAAAACCAAGGCACTGTACAAATAAATCATAAAATCAGAATATACAAATAAAATCGACAATACAAACGGCATCAATCAGTAAAAGCCTTGTTCCATAAAAAGTCTTGAAATCCCGCTTAAAGGTTTCCACGGTCACACATTCTCTAAGCTGGCGAGGCAGAGAGTTCCAGAGGGTAGGGGCCATGAAACCAAAGGCCCTAGCCCCAGAGGACTTCAATATAATCCTCGGAACCTCTATCAACCCCTCGTCGGCTGAATGGAACTGTCACAAGGGGCAGTAAGGAACCAGAAGCTCTTTCAAGTAGTCAGGGCTGAGTCCGTGCAGGGCTTTGAAGGTCAAAAGACCTACTTTAAAGGTGATCCACCACTGTATAGGCAGCCAGTGCAGATCGTGCAGCACAGGGGTGATATGTGTCCTTCTAGTCACCCCCGTCATCAACCTTGCAGCAGCGTTCTGCACTAGCTGCAAGCGGTGAATATCAACCCCAGGAAGCCCCAAGTAAAGGGAGTTGCAATAGTCAAGGCGAGATGTCATGAAGACATGGACCAACACAGGTAAATCGCTGGACGGAACAAGGTGTTTCACCCTGGCAATATTCCTAAGATGGTAAAATGCGGACTTAACAACTGCTGACACCTGATGATGAAGGGTCAGCCCGTTGTCAAGTACCACACCCAGGTTACGCACCTGTTCAGAGGAAAGGATCAGATCCCCCCCAGCAATACGCCAGAGGGTTGACCAGACCCCAACCCACCTGTCCCACGTCCCGGATCCACGACCAAAACCTCAGTCTTACCGGCGTTCAACTTTAACCAGCTCACATTCATCCAGTCCTGGATTTCAGCGAGGCAGCTATTAAATACCAAGAGAGCACTAACCTGGTCAGGGGAAAAAGACAGGTAGAGCTGGGTATCATCGGCATAGCAGTGAAACCTCAGCCCATACCTTCTTACAATGTCTCCGAGGGTCAGCATATACACTGCAAACAACATGGCGGAAGCTCCAGACCCTGGGGACACCACAATGCAGAGGAAGGGGTCAGAAGAAAAAATCCCTGACACAATCTCTCGTTCTCCCAGATAAAAGATGAAAACCATCTGAGCACTGTACAAGACAGGCCTACCAGATGGACTCAGGCATTCGAGCAAAACCCCATGGTCTACAGTGTCAAAAGCTGAAGAGAGATCAAGGAGGACCAAGATAGAACAGTTCCTCTGATCTCTCGCCATCAGGAGATCATTGAGCACCAACCAGAGCAGTCTCGGTACTATGCCTCTTCGAAAACCAGACTGGAGAGGTTCATAGATATTGTGGATGGTCAAATGGTCCTCCAGCTGGTTTGTCACTACCTTCTCAATAACCTTCCCAATAAAGGGAAGGTTTGAGATCGAGTCTGTAGTTGGAAAAACATCTGGGTCCAAAAGCCTTCTTCAATAGAGTCACCACTGCTTCCTTTAGGGAGCTAGGAAACTCACCCAATTCTAGGAGCACCAGATAATTTGAACCAGAAACAGGCCAGCGATCTCAATACAACCCAAAATTAGGGAGGTAGGGCCGGATCTAAACTACAGCACGTAGGGCGATCCCTGGATGATCCGCACAATATCACTGAATATCGGCAGGTCAAAGGAACACCAGGAGACAGAGGGTTTTGTGGCCAAACGCCGACCAAAAGCTTCCCCCTTAGAGTGTGTTGGATGGATCTCGGATCTGATGTCGGCAACCTTATTCACAAAGAATTGAGCGATCTCATCACACTCCTTCTATCACATAAGCTTAGAGACATGGCACAGTAGTGCTCTTTGCTCCCAGTTTTGCATAATGGTATCCATATGTGAGAGCATGGGACCTCTGGGCCCAGTGCTCCCATTTACCCATAAGTATGGAGACATAGCACAGGAGGGCCCAGTGCTCCCAGGTTTGCAAAATGGTATCCATAGGTGGTAGTGTGGGCCCTCCAGGTCCTGTGCTTCTGGCCACTGATAGTGTAGGAGGGCCCTGTGCTCCCAGTTTTGCATAGTGGACTCCATAGTTGGTAGCGCGGGCCCTCTGAGCCCTGTGCTTCCACTCACCCATGAGTGAAGAGGCATAGCTTAGGAGGGTCAAGTGCTCCAGTTTAGCATAAATGGTATGCTTTGGTGGGAGCATGGGCCCTCTGGGCCCTGTGCAGCTGCCTACCCATAAGTACAGACACATAGCACAGGCCTAGAGGCATTCCAGGTAATCCTTGTACTACAAATGTGGCAATATCTCAGTAACCATAGCAGCTTTGGAAAAAAATCCTTCACAGTTGTGTTCATGACGTGGCCATCTTTCTGAACTGCACACAGCTGTTACAGTAAGTACCATTTTAGAGCTGTATGATGTAGTTTATGTTCCTTTCCAGCCATCGAGTTCTATAGAACATGGACGCATTGTGCCAACAATAGAAAAGCACAGCAAGGGACATCATTTATTTATTTATTTTTATTTACAGTGGCGTGAAAAAGTATTTGCCCCCTTCCTGATTTTCTCTATTATTGCATATTTGTCACACTGGATGTTTTCAGGTCTTTAGACAAAATATAATATTAGATAAAGGAACCTGAGTGAACAAATAACACTTTTTTTACTTATTTCATTTATTTAATGAAAAAGTTAACCAACACCAACGGGCACTGTGTGAAAAAGTAATTGCCCCTAGTTAAATCAACCCAATTAAAGGGATAATTAGAGTCAGCTGATTGAACACAGCCAGGCTTGATTACAGCCAGCCCTGCTCAAAATAAATCTCACTTATTTTGACCCTTACCATCAGAGTCACGTTGCCAGCACAAAGATTCAACAAGCACATTATGCCATGATCAAAGGAAGTTCCTGAAAAGATCAGAAAAAATCTGTTGCCCTCTATCAGTCTGGAAAGGGTTACAAAGCTATTTCTAAGGCTCTGGGACTCGTCGAACCACAGTGAGCCATAATCTCAAATGGAGAACACTTGGAACAGTAGTGAATCTTCCCAGGAGTGGGCCTGCCAAAATTACTCCAAGGCAGCAGCATAAATCATTCAGGAAGTCTCAAAGGATCCTAAAACAACATCCAAAGAACTGCAGGCTTCTCTTGCCTCAGCTAAGGTCCAGTGTTCACGACTCCACAATCAGAAAGAGACTGGGCAAAAATGGGCTTCATGTGAGAGTAGCAAAGGAAACCACTGCTAACCAAGAAGAACATAAATGCTCGTCTCTCATTTGCCAAGAAGCACCTGGATGATCCACAAGCCTTTTGGGAAAATGTTCTATGGACAGATGAGTCCAAAGTGGAACTTTTTGGATGACATGGATCCCATAATGTCTCGCATAAAGCAAACACAGCATTCCACAGTAAGAACACCATACCAACAGTCAAACATGGTGGTGGTAGTGTGATGGTGTGGGGATGCTTTGCTGCCTAAGGACCTGGATGACTTGCCATAATTAAAGGAACCATGAATTCTACTCTGTACCAGGAAATTCTTAAGGAGAATGTCCGGTCATCCTTCCGTCAGCTGAAGCTGAAGTGTAGTTGGGCCATGCAGCAAGACAATGATCCAAAACACAAAAGCAAGTCCACATCAGAATGGTTAAAAAGAAGTAAAATTAAAGTTTTGGAGTGGCCTAGTCAAAGTCCAGACTTAAACCCAATAGAGATGCTGTGGCAGGACCTGAAACGAGCAGGTCATGCTCGAAAACCTACCAAATGTTACTGAATTAAAGCAGTTCTGCAAGGAACAGTGGGTTAAAATTCCTCCACAGTGATGTGAAAGACTGATATTGAATTATAGGAAGTGTTTGGTTGCAGTCATTGCAGCTAAATGTGGCATAACCAGTTATTAAGTGTAAGGGGGCAATTACTTTTTCACACAGTGCCAGTTGGTGTTGGTTAACTTTTTTTCATTAAATAAGTGAAATTAAAAAAAAAAACAAGTGTTATTTGTTCACTCAGGTTCCCTTTATCTAATATTACATTTTCTCTAAAGACCTGAAAACATCCAGTGTGACAAATATGCAATAATAGAGAAAATCAGGAAGGGGGCAAATACTTTTTCACGCCACTGTATTTATACAAGTTTAGGAATTACAACCCATTGAGTCAGGGACTCATTTGCAAAGGCTCCGCATCATACATTGAACAGTGGACAATACAGAGTTATAAACGATACATAGATAAACAGAGGTAAAGAAAAAATAGGGCAATATATACCATAGGTGCATAAATTATAAATCATAATTGTCATCTTACAGTTCTAAAATGGCACTTACCAGCTGTGTGTAAATTGGAAACATTCACTGGGATAACTAAACAATCAGTATAGATGGAACAATAATAGGACTGGAACCAGTATTAAAAATCAGCTTCCACTGGGAATATGACCTGCAAATTCAGTGTAGTTCTCCTTTCAGCACACTGGGGAAAAATTTGCAGTGTTCACAATGGAACATTCCAAGAGGGAGACTTGGTAGCCAATTTTTAGTTGGTTGCTGGCCCATGAGTTTTAAACTGTTCACTAAAAGATCACCCAAATTACTGCCCCTATTTAATACTATTACGGTATCACGGGGGTGGGGGGTGATGCACAGTTCTGTAGACCAGGATAAGATCTGATGACAGATCAAATTTTCATAATGATCTTCCTTTGTGGGTTTGGAAGATCATTATGAAAAATGATCTGCCATCAAATCTAATCCTGTTCTGCCTTTCACCACCTAGGCTGGAAGAAAAGGGTGATGCAGAGAGCTTTCACATTGGAGAAGTGCAGTGCTGGGGTGAGTGGAATGCAATGCTGGGGGTGAGTGGAAATCCTTGGAATAGAGCAGCAGGGAAACCAGTAGTGAAACATGAGCATGGCAGTAAAAGAAAAGATTTGCAAAGGAGCTATACCGATGGTTATACTTTGTTAGATAAAGATGCAATTATGAGGCTGGAGAACATGACCTCCTCTGTACTACCATTATCATACCCCAGTCCTCTAAGTGTGTACTAAAGCATTGCACACATTATTCTAAGTGTGGCCTCACCCAGGACCTGTACAAAGCAGAACTCTCTCCCTTTTTTCTGCTGCTGATGTCCCTGCCTATGTACCCTGACGTTATGCATGCCCTCCCTACTGCCCTATTACACTGCACTGATTGCTTCAGGTTAATTACATTTTTTAGTTCATTGTAAGGAAAGACTAATTAAATATTTCTTTTTAGTCAATAGGACGGCTGTGTGCAGTGAGATTCTAAACCAGAAATCATCGCTCATTGAACACTCGAATGCTGAACTTAACAAGAGCTTTCCAGGAAAAAACATCATCATAAGACTTCACCGAGTTAATGTTGGAGACACACAGCAAAAATCTGCAGAATGTGACAACAGTTGTGTCCAGAAGGGTGACCTGATGAAACACAAGCAAATTCACATGGAAGGTGGACCACATAAAGGTGACAAATGTGGCAAGAGTTTTGGCCTGAAGGATGGCCTGATAAAACACAAATAAATTTACATGGGGGGGGAGAGGAAATCTAAGACATTAGCCCACAGTGAGAGATCATATAATAAATATGTGCTGCATGTGAAAAAAATTGCATCAGAGAGTAGCCTCATAACACATCAACAAATTCACCTGGGGGATAGACCATTGAAATGTGCTGAATGTGGTAGGAGTTTTAGAGATAACAGTAGTCTCAGAGGACATCAGTGATGTCATAATTAGTGAATTCATAGCGGGGAGAAACCATGTATTTATTTATTTGTTTATTGAGATTATGGATTAACACTTTTGAGCAGAAAGCTGTTTCATAGGTTCCACGTCAAGTATGACACAAACAAGAATACGGATATGTTTCATGGACACAGACACAGCAAGAAATTATTGAAAACTGTCTCCAGGCATAAATTCTAACAATAGTTACACAGTCTAAGCATGTACAGGGTGCAGAGACAAAACAAAGGCTAACGTTTCACTAGGTAATGGTGACATACCATGAGGATGCTTGTTCAAAAAGGAGAATTGTACAACTAACAACATAGGCAGATAATTGGATTGTGCCTCAGTCAAAGAAAAAGCAAGGTCTCGTACCAGTAGAGAGGGACAGGGAGGAGGAGGAGGAGAAGTGTGGGGAGGGAGAAGGCAAGCAGAGGTGGGGGTAGGATGGGGATAGATAGGAGGAAAGGGAAGAATAGCTATGTAGTCAAAGTGGAATAAAGGAGAGGAAGATGGGGAAAGGAGGGTGGAGGAGAGTAGGGAGGAAGAGGTGGTATAGGTAGTGGGGTGATGATGAAAATGTATTAAGGTGGTAGGGAGAAAAGAGGTATGGAATGACGGAGGGCAAAAGAGAGGAGGTGGAGGAGGTAAGAGGAAAATAAATAATTTAGGCAGGGTAGAAAGCCCATGAAAGTGTTAACTTGACCGATGGCCTAAGAAATGGACATGAAACATAACATTTTACTAATCAGTAGAGATCAGAGAGATTGCAAGTGGTTGTAAAATATAAATACATATAAACGTACTGAATGAGACAGTGTTTTAGTAAAGAGTAACCTCATAATACATCAGTGAATTCACAGGAGCAGTTCACAAACTGCTTAATGCAGCAAATTCACAATGAGGTGAGACCACATGAATGTGTTGAATGCAACAAGTTTTACATTAGAAAGGAGCCTCAATCTACATCAGTAAATTCACTGGGGGAGACCATATAAATGTGCTGAATGTGGCGATAATTTTACAGTGTAAAATAGCTTTATAAGGCATCAGCAAATTCACATGGGGAGAGACCAAAAAACTGTGCTGCATGTAACAATGCATTTGACAGTAAGAGTGAACTTTTTGGGGGCTCGGAGTGTGGGTATGTTGGTCATTATCTGTAATCACAACCTGATGCTCTCATTGTAGTCCAATGTGGCTCCCTCCCCATCCTGCTGTCTATCCTAAATACCGTCAATTTCTTAAGTTCTTATGACCGGGTGCCAAACTTCCTGAAATTGATTATCTCCGTTTTCAGTTTTGTAAAATGCTCTCTCTAGTTTGCATAGATCAAACATCAACTGGAGCTATTCCAGAGATTAGGTGGCTTGTCATCCTTTCGGTGAAGAAGTACTGCCTTTTTAGCCACTAAAAGTCCCAATTTATAAGTGTTATATGAGTAAGAGGATATCCTTCTTCTGGGCCAAGACCAAAAACTGCAATTCCAGGATCAAATGGAAACTCTCACCCTAAAATCTTAGCACAAATTGTAAAGATTTTCTTATAGAAATCCTTTAATTTAATACCTGTTATGAGCATATGCCATAGAGTGCATTTTTCTGTCGCACATCTCTGACAAAGATCTGAGTGAATGACTCCCATTTTGTTGAGCCTAGCTGGCGTTTAAGTTTGGTGAATAGCAATTATATAATATTGGCGTACTCTGTTATTTTTTTCATTCGTAATTCATCTAGATTAATAATCCTTTGCCAATTAGCCCCATGTGTTTTCTGTACTCTGTTCTTTTCACAAAAATTGTTTAACATTGATAACAAAGACAACTTAGAATTTTGAATAAGAAGTTTATAAAATGGTGTACTAGCATATTTTACTGAAGTCATGTTGGAAATACACTCCTGTAACTTAGAGAAAGAAGGGATTACCAAATTTCTGTTTAGAAAAAACAAAAGTTTTTACCCTGAAGATATGGACACATTGTCGTATTAGGTTATATTTTTGTTGTAAAGTTTCAAAAGACATGAAACTATTTTCGTCAAAAGAATTGTATAACTGATATATTCCACAATCATAAAGTTCTGATTTCAGGAACCCCTGTCATCGAAGGAGGGAAACATATGTTATTTATAATAGGAGTATGTCTAGAAATATGGGGCCCGATATTGAAAAATGCACCTGGCAATGGCGCAAGTGGTTGCTCTGTGCAACTCAGTTGCGCCAGAGCAACAAAGGGATATATTCAAAAGAGATGAGCAATGGCACATCTCCCCTGAATATATCAAGATATGTAAGCGGAGCAAATACGATGCACTTGCTCATTCCCCAAACAGGTCTGAATACCTGGAATGGGAATGTGCTAGCGCAGCTGGAGATGCACCAGGTGCAATTTCCAGATATTCAGACCCAAATGTGGAAATGGGGTCATTATGCATGCAAGGTGCAAATTGGGCCATTTGCATGTCATTATGGTCCCATTTGCATGCATTGTGAAGGGCTGGCCTAGTGAACTGTGCCAGGTGCCCTGCAACAGTATGCCTGGTATTGTAGTGGTACCCCCTCCCCACCTGGCATCCTGATCATTGTAGATAAATGAATATCCCTTGTCCCTGGTAGTCAAGCAGTCCCTCCTACCCACCCGGAACCCTGATCATTGTAAATATATTAAAATCCCTCATCCATGGTGATCTAGTGGTAACCCTCCACCCACAGAGAGCATCCACTTCCCCACCCAGTTCATCAGCTCACAGCAAACCCACCTGCTCATCTCCATGGCTGCCCACTGAATGACAGTTTACAGTAACACCTGGAAGCTCATTGGTTCACACTATTGACCAATGGGCTTGCGGTGTGTAATGTAATAGTCATTCACAACTTTGTGAATGAATGACTTCATTCATTAAAGTTGTGAATGACTATTATAGTATACACTGCAAGCCCATTGGTTGACAGTGTGGACTAAATGAGCTTTGCAGATGTTATAGTAACCTGACATTCAGTGGGTAGCTGCAGAGGTGATCATGGTGGGTTTACTGCCAGCCAATGACCTGTGTGGGGGAGCAGGATGGTGGTCCTGTGTGGGTGGGGGGGGTACCACTAGACCACCATAGATCAGGGATTTTAATATATTTACCATGATTGGGGTACTGGGCTGGGAAGGGGAACTGCTAGATTACCATGGATGAAGGATTTTAATGTATTTACAATGATTCAGGTACTGGGCAGGGAGGGGGGACCACTAGACTACCAGGGATGAGGGATTTTATTTATTTACAATGATTGGGGTACCGGGTGGGGTGGGGGGTACCACTGGACTACCAGGACTCTGTCTGTTGGACTGTACGGGGATCAGTCTTGGTGCTTGGGGGAGGGGCAGCCACCCAGGGGCTTGTGGCTGCCGTGTTGTGTCATGCAATACAGCAGCCCACCTGTGGGAGGCTACCAGATAGGCCTGTTTTTACAGGTGTAACTTTCTGCCATGTATGCACCACATCTCTGAGATGTGCTGGCAGATGCACCACACATCTCGGCTGAATATCATGTTGTGCCACATATGCATGGGCACACCCAGAGATGCACTGCTGCATACATTATAGATGTGCATTGACACATCTGGCGTTGTAGTACATCTCAGGGGTTTGAATATGGCCCTGGAGCACAATTCTGGAGATGTGCCAGCAAAACTCAGTTATGGAGCATCTATTCTAAATATCTTGGCCATGATTTATATCCCTTAGTAATTTTGTGTTGTATTCTAAATATCATTTGTGGTTTTGGGTCTGGAAAGACATAGTTGTAACAACTGGTTTGTTCAGATTCACCTACAAAGCATGTATAAGACTAGGGAACAGAATTTTAGCTAACTCAATATTGAAGCAAGAAAGGTCTGGATGCCCTCATTAAACCAATAACAATGGCATTCTAATTGTGCAGCCAAATAATAATACCAAAAGAGTTATTGCTCACCCTTCTTTCTCCTTAGGTAACTGCAACTTTATAAAAGCAATTCTGGGAAGTTTCTGTCACAAAAAATCTTCTAGCTTTATCCAGTTTATCAAAAAAGGATTTGGGGATCAGTAATAGGAGTGCTTGAAACAAAAACAGCAACATTCACAAAATATATATCTTCCCCCATGTTATTTGCAATGTACATGCAACCCCTTGGGGACATTCTAAGAAGGTATGGGCTGAGGTTTCACTACTATGCTGTGGCTTCAGTGTTATGCTGATGATACCCAGCTCTATCTTTCTTTTTCAGCTGACCAGGATAGAGCTCTTTCAGTATTTAACAACTGCCTCACTGAAATCCTGGATTGGATGAATTTGAGCTGGTTGAAATTGAACTCAGAAAAGACTGAGGTGTTGGTTGTGGATCCGGGGTGCCGGATAGAGGGGCTGGGGGTAGGTTCACCTTTGTGACTTTTACTTGGGGGCTTACCACTCCCTACCTCTGAAAGGGTGATTTTTGACAAATGGCTGACACTGTGATCGCAGGTGTCAGCAATCGTCAAATCCTTTCTAGCATTTGAGGAACATCTCCAGAGTTAAGCACCTTCTTCCATCTGCGACCTCCCTACTTTGGTCCATGCCTTTGTGTCCTTGCACCTTGATTACTGCAACTCCCTCTACCTAGGGCCCCTCGCAGCTGGTATAGAATGTCAGCCTGATTTTGTGACGGGACTCCCGGTCTTGTCACATCTCTCCGGTGCTGTGAACTACACTGGCTGCCAGTGCAGTGGCAGATCACCTTCAGAGTTGGACTTCTGACATAAAGCCATGCATGGACAGGGCCTGGACTACCTGAAAGAGCTTCTGGTTCCTTACTACCCCAGGTGATTGCTCTGCTTGGCTTACCAGGTGGTGCTAGAGATTCCAAGGGTTTCTTTAACATCTTGTGGGGCCCAGGCATTTATGTATGTGGCCCTAGCCCTTTGGAATTCTCTACCCTGTCAGTTACGGGAGTGCACGACTGTGGAGGGATTTAAATAGGCCCTTAAAACACATTTATGGCTTCAAGCCTATCCTGTATGATTTTACTTTCTTTAACTGGATTTTACAAGTATTCATAAGAGTCTGTATTTATTGTTTTACATGTTGTTTTAACTGATTGTTAGGTACCTTGGTTTTCTGAAAGGTGATTTACAAATAAAGTATTAGTATTATTATAATATATTTATCCTAGCAATGAAAACCAGTGGAAGTAATCTCTCAAGGTCTTGTTTGATTTTTTTCAAATGTTGCTGGCTAATTTAACGTATATAGGAGATTGTTGTCAATAGTAGTATGTACCCACAAGTAGTTCATTGATTCTCTATGTAATTTTAATAATGGGTGCTCGTCTATTAATTTAATCTCTTCTGATAGAAATAATGCCTCACATTTACCCCAATTTATTTTGTAACCTGATAATTTACCAAAATTGTTAAATAGCTGCAATAATACTGGGTGCATTAAGAGTGGACTGATAAAACATACACATGACTGTGTGTGTTTGCTGTTTGAGCCTGTCCCACAATGTAAGGGACTGCAAGATCTGCCAGGAATTTAACCAGACCACAAGGAGATGCCAAAAGAAGGATCTAGAAATGTTACTTGTCATCAAGACCATGGGCTGCAAACCACCTTTTCCCTCACACCCAGCCACCATTAGGAAGAATACTCCAGGCAGTTGCTGTATAGAATGCATGGTGGGTGGGCATAGAAGGACAGTGAAAAAGCAGGGATACTGAATGAATATTTCTGCTCAGTATTCACAAAAGAGGAGGGGGAAGTGCCTAATCCAATTAACAGAAGCACTCTGGATAGGGGGGTTGATCCCAGTTCTTTCACAGAAGAAAGGGTTCTGAAAGAACTCCTAAAACTGAAGGTGGACAAAGCAATGGGGCCTGATGGGATTCATCCCAGAATTCTAAAAGAATTAAGGGAGAACTAGTGACACCACTGACTACCCTTTTAATAAATCATGGGAGGATGGGGTGGCATCTGAGGACTGGAGGAAGGTGAATGTGATTTCCATTCACAAAAGTGGGAACAAGACAGGTAGAAAACTAGAAACCTGTCAGTTTCACCTCCTTAGTAGGGAAGGTGATGGAATCGCTTATGAAGGAAAGAATTGTTGAGTACCTAGAGGCCAGTGGAGCACAGGACACAAGGCAGCATGGGTTCACAGCAGGAAGGTCATGTCAGATGAATCTGATTGATTTCTTTGACTGGGTGACCAAAGTAGTAGACCAAGGAGGAGTTGTGGACGTGGCTTGCCTAGACTTTAGCAAGGCATTTGACACAGTCCCACACAAAAGATTAATAAACAAATTAACCAGCCTTGGAGTGGGTCCCAAGGTGGTAGTCTGGGCAAAACATTGGCTGAACAACAGGACACAGAAGGTAATTGTAAATGGAGTCCACTCTGAAGAAAGGGGGGTTACTAATGGGGTGCTGCAGGGTTCAGTACTGGGTCCAGTCCTTTTTAATGTCTTTATAAGTGACATTGTAGAGGGACTGGAAGGAAAAGTATGCTTCTTTGCAGATGACACAAAGATCTGCAACAGGGTTGATACACTAGGAGGCGTGGAAAGGATGAGAAGGGACTTGGCAAGGTTGGAAGAATGGTCAGAAGTATGGTAGCTTGGATTCAATGCAAAGAACCCACTGGGTTCCATTTTGGCACCCATGTTGTTTGCGGTGTACATGCTGCCATTGGGAGTGATTATTAGGCAGTACGGCCTGAGTTTTCACTGCTATGCAGATGATATTCAGCTGTACATGTCCTTTTTGCCTGGCCAGGATGCAGCTATTTTGGTTTTTAACTGTCTTGACAAAATCCAGGATTGGATGAATGTGAGTTGGCTGCAGTTAAACCCAAGAAAAACTGAGGTGCTGAGTTGTGGACCCAGGTCACCAGGAGGCAGGTTTGTTGGCAGGATCACCTTCAGGCCTGTGGCTTGGGGGTGTTCAGCTAACTACCTCAGACTGGGTGTTGAACCTGGGCATTATGTTTGATGACTGTTTGACACTTAAATCTCTGGTGTCAGCAGTTGTCAGAACCTCTTTTTACCATTTGAAGAATATTGTCCTGGTGAAGCACCTGCTTCCTTCCAATGATCTTCCAACCCTGATCCATGCCTTCATTACCTCCCGCTTGACTACTGCAGCACCCTTTACCTTGGGTTATCAGGGGTTGATATCCTCCTCCTGCAGCTAGTGCAGAATCGGCAGCCAGGCTATTGACTGGAATGTCTAGGGCTAGACATATAACACCTGTGCTCTGTGGACTGCACTGGCTGCCAGTATGGTGGCAGATCACCTTCAAGGTCAATTTGCTGACCTATAGGGCCCTACATGACCAGAGACCTGGTTACCTGCAAGATCTCCTTCATCCCTACTGTCCCTCCTGCTCTCTTCGATCCACTAAGGAGGGATTGCTAGAGAGTCCCAGGGTTCACCTAAAGACATCTGGGGCCAGGTCTTGTAGTTTTATGGCCCCAACCCTGTGGAATTCTCTACCTCGTCAGGTGCGAGATTGCCCAACCGTCCAAAGCTTTAAAGTGGCTTTGAAGATGTTCCTTTTTAGCCTAACATATACTGATTTTTAATGCTGCTGTTATGAGTTAACTCGTTGTATTTATGATTTTAATTAATTGTATTTTATTTATTGTTTTATTCAATTAATTATGTATAGGTGCCTTGTTTTTGGAAAGGCGCTTTTACAAATAAAGCTTGATTGATTGATTGAAGTGCAAAATAATACACCTGGGAAACAAAACCCAGGGAAGATTACACAATGGGGAGGTAGTAACAACAACAAAAATGGAAAGAGACCTGGGAGTAATCATATCAGATGATCTTAAGGTTGGCAAGTAATGTGAGAGAGGCAGTAGGGAGGGCTGGGGGGATACTGGGATGCATAGGGAGAGGTATCACCAGCAGAAAACAGGAAGTTGTTATCCCTCTGTATAGACAGTTGGTGAGACCCCATCTGAGTACTGCATCCAGTTCTGGAGACCCCATCTCCGCAAGGACATAGACTAGATGGAGGCAGTCAAAGGAGGGCAACTAAAATGGTGCAGGGTCTGCAAGAGAAGCCATATGAGGAGGAACTAAAGGAGCTCAATATGTATACCCTTGAGGAAAAGAGGAGGGGGGACATGATAGAAACTTTAAGCACCCCAGTAGAATCAACAAAGTCCAAGAGGTAGCATCTTTCAGAAAAGAGATGTGCAAGAACAAGGGGACACAATTTGAAGATAGAGGGGATGGCTCAGGGACAATGTGAGGAGTATTTTTCACAGAGAGGGTGGTGGACACATGGAACAGCCTTCCTGAGGAGGTTGTGGGGTCTAAAACTGTGGGAGAATTCAAGGATGCATAGGACAGACATAAGGCAATTCTTGTGGGGGGTAGGAAGAAATAGGCTGTTGGTTAACTAGGATCTGCAGCTTGTCCTGTAAGTAGGAAATGTGCAGACTAGGTGGCCAAGTGGTCCTTATCTGTCATCAAAGTCTATGTTTCTGAATTCCACTTTCTCTAGCCATCACCATAAGCATAGGGAGAAAATGCTTCATCTGTGAGGTTGAGGTCTCCATTGAAGGAGTGTAAGTCCTCATCTTCAACTACTCTAGCAGCATTGACTCGCTCCCCGACCATTGCACCATGAGCAGGGCTTGGCTCTAGTGCTGCCATACCTACTGTGGAAGGTATGCTGACTCCGTTGTCTGGCTGTGTCCCAGCTATAACAGTAGATACAAACCCTCTAATGGGCATTGTCAACTCCCAGGTTGTGCTGACATCATTTTCAGAAATGCTTCTTTGCCTGTTCCTGTCACTGCCAATGATGGTGACTGCAGTCCCATTGACAGGGCCTCCCTTGTCAGTACCATTGTCATTGATGGGACTTAGAAGCATGCCTATAGTACCTCCACCTCTGTTGCCACTTCCCTCAATTACCATTATCATCCAGGAAGACAACATAGTGAAATATAATCCCAATCTCTTAGACATGGAGAGAATTTGGAGGATGAGGAGACAGGAAGATCCCTATGTAAAAGGATCCTTCAAGCTCCACCCTCTCCTATTGCAATGAGGTTTCTGTGGTTTTATAGCCCCAGATTTCCTCATGAGGATCCCTTGTTTTGGGCTTTGCTGAGACAAATCCAAGATGTCATGGGCTTTGAGGGGAAGAGGAAGACTCAGTAAAAATACATTTAATTGTTGGTTATGTGTGACATCATACAGTGGCATGCGCACTTGCAGCCTTGGCTGCATGGTTCCTGAGGGCAGAAACATGGAGTACTTGGAGGTTACTGCTGCACCTACTATTATGATGCATCCATTATATCCTGCATTGGAGGATGCTTCCTGTGCTGCCTGGAACAGGCCTAACACCTTCCTGGAAAGGCTGATAAGCAGTACTAAATCCACCTGTTAAGCCTTATTGTGCTTCCCAGCCAGAAACTTATTCTGTGGTAATCATGGTGGATCAGGATCACTCTAAACCTCCTAGAGTGATGTGTATTCTGCCTCCTGACAAGAAATCCAGGAGGCTGGATGTTATGGACAAAATAACTTATGCCTCTGTATCCTTGGGCTAAGAATGGAAAATTGTCAGGTCTATATGATTAAATATAAGAACAATCTGTGAAATCTGCCATGTCTGCTATTCAGGAGTTACCTGATAGTACTGCCAAAGCTAAACCCCTTAAAGCTGCTTGAGCTGGTATTTCTATTGAAAGCGTCTGTGCTCTGTGTATAATGCCTCTACCTGGGCTGCTGCCTTTTGCATTTGCTTTGGGAGATATTCCTCACTCACGCTTTGCTACTGATGAACAAAATACCATGTTAAATTTGCCTTTTAGGGTCTCAAAGCTCTTTGGACTGAATACTGGCAATTCCTATGGGAGCTTCAATAAACCAAAATTTAAGATCCATGAAATCACTGAACCCTCAACCTGCAAGGGGCATGATAGAGGATCTTTTCATGGACTGGCAGGCTGAAATGGCTGTGACTACCGTCAGCAGTCCTGCAGCCTTGGATATGGCCCCATATCAGGTCTCCCAGCCCTGATGCCTACTCTTAGGCAGCCAAAGGTATTAGTCCAGGCAGTACCACCATCCCAGTACCTTCTGACTCCCCACTTCCTCTGCTTCCACTTGCCTCAAGCTGTATAAGTGTGGAGGGTGGGAGGAATACCCTTTATCTCTAAAATGAAGGAGATCACTACAGAGGAGTAGGTTCTGTTAATTGTGAAAAGGACATACTCAAAGTTGCTTTCCACCCTACAGGTTATCCTCTGCCTCCCTCATTATCCTCTGAGATACTTGTCTCTTCAGAGAGAAAATGTACCATTGTTCATTCAAAAGAAAGCTATTGAACCTGTCCCTCTTAAGGAAGAAACTAGGAGTTCTATGCAAGGTACTTCCTGGTTCCCAAAGTGGACAAAGAGACCTGCACTGAGCCTCAGAGACCTGAGTGAATTAGCAAATACAAAAATTTTCAGTGGAGTCTCTTCAGGCTGTTATCTTCTTACTGCAAATGAGAGAGTGGTTCTGCACCCTGGATGTGACGGATGCTAACCTTCATGTCAAGATCTGAAAATATCACAGGCAATACCTGTGCTTTATGCTGGGAGCATCATTGTCAGTTTGAGTCTTCACAGTTGGCTTATCCTTGGCACTGCAGGTATTTAGTGAATGCTTAGCAGTAGTGGCAGCAGACTTCAAGTGGGAAGGGCTTTATGTCTTCCTTAGCTGGACAACTGGCTACTGAAGGACCTATGCTCAAGTACTTCAGTACACCTTGTCCAGAATAAAACAGTTTTCAAAGACATGGGTGTTATGGTCAGTGTACTAAAATCTGTACTAGTTCCCAGTAATGTCTCACTACACTAGTGCAGAGCTAAACACTGTAGTGGACAGTGCATTTCTGCCTACAGAGTGGGGCGAAGTCTGGTTACACAGACCCAGCTGATTCACAGGAGTGTATGTGTCTGCCAGGACAATGCTATGTTTCATGGGACTTATGGTAGCTGCCAGTGTGACAGTCCTGTTTGCAGTCCTCTATGCACATACCACAACTGATACTTTAGGTGCTGTGCAATCAATTTATGAATGAGCTGGAACAGAATATTCTCATCACATCTCCCATTTGCAGTGGCCTGATATGGTTGCTGGATCTCCAGCACCTGTCATAAGGTGTTCCATTCTTCTCCGATGCTAGTGTATTTCCTTATAATAAATACCTCCGGGTTGGGATGGAGTGCCAACATGGGTCATTTTTAGACCCAGGGGTTGCGGACTAACCTTGATTTGGATCGCCATGTCATTATTTTGGAGATGAGGGCTGCTCAGTTTCCTAGCTTTCGGAGATCACCTCTGTCCAGGTCCCTTGCTGATAAGGACAGACAATGCCAGTGTAATGCCCAATATTGACAAGAAAATGTGTCACTCACTCTTACTCCTAAGCAGAGAAGTGATGACAGTATGATCCTCATAATGGTCTCATGGCCTGCAGCTGTCAGCTGTGTTTCTTCCAGGTGTCAAAAGTGTCTTAGCAATTGGTCCCATTGACAGATATATGAGTGGGAACTGCTGACCTCCATGGTAAATGACCTCTTAGGAAGATGGGGCCATCCACAGTTATCCCCACACAACGCAAAACTGTCACTTCTGTTTAGTAGATAAGCTTGACACTAGAGGACATGTTGGCAGAAGTATGGTGGAGCTGACTATAGATGCTGATACGTAAAGAAAATAGTTTTTAAAAGAGTTTCAGCAAAACTTATCACTACATCAAGGTAACTGCTGGAATTACCTTGATGTGTTTCATGGCTTAACTATTTGTTTTCATTTGAATCAATAGGATCAGACACCCCAGAAATGGCTTCATGATTTGTTTACTTTTGCGAATAAGTGTGATGCCATAGTCTTTTTACATTCTTATTCAGAAATGTACTGATGACATAGTATTTCTGTAAATAAAAAATAAAGGTTTGTAAAAATAACCTTTTTAACCCTATGTCCTTTTGACCTTTAGCCACCCAGTTTTCTTCCATGTTCCAACACCCATGTGAGCTGCCATCAGAGCAGAACAAAGAACTGAAGGAAAAATGGAAGCTCAAATGCAGCAAGCAGGAGGAGAAGTCAGAGATACAAAAGGAGGGCATGCCGTGGGACAGCAGGCCAGACAAGGTGGTAGAAGAAGAGGTGATACTAGAGAAAAAGGCAGGGATGGAGCAGCAGAAGGACACAGCAGGTAAGCATTTACATAATAACAATAATGACTCATTCAGTGACAGACTGGTCTCTCCCAGACTCAGCCTGCACTCTGCTACCAGCTTACTCAAACCCCTCAGATGCCTGCACAGGTACTCAGTAGCTGCCACCACTTGACACAGACACTGTCTTGGGGTATCACAAGGTCTGAATCCCACCAGGGTCCCTGTGTGCACAGTACAGTGCTTCACCAAAAGGGCAAGTGGCCTCCCACTCACCCTAGTCACAGCTAACACCTCCATTTACAAACATATGGTAACTGTAACCATCTCTTCAGAGGCAAAAACAGTTTTTCTCAGTTGTAAAATATTTATCTGTACCACAAAGGATGCAGTCACAGAACCATAAAGTACATAAAAAGTAATATTTTAATACATCAGGATATTTACATGTATGATCCAGGATACTACAATAAGACTATGGGGAACAGTAATACTGGCTCTGCATACTACACTAAAACTAAATGGATCAGTAATTATGGCTCTGCATACTACACTAAAACTATGGGGAACAGTAATTCTGGCTCTGCATACTACACTACAACTATGAGGAACAACAATTCTGGCTCTGCATACTACATTAAGACTATGTCTATAGGGAACAGTGATTCTGGCTCTGCATGCTACACTAAGGATATGGGAACAGTAATTCTGGCTCTGCATGCTACACTAAGATTGTATGGGGAATAGTAATTCTGGCTCTGCAAGCTACACTAGGTCTTTAGGAACAGTGATTCTTGCTTGGTTTACTACCCTACAACTGTGGGGAACAGTAATTCTGGCTCTGCATACTACACCAAGACTATGGGAACAGTAATTCTGGCTCTGCATATACACCAAGATTATAGGGGATCAATAATTCTGGCTCTGCATACTACACCAAGACTATGGGGAGACAGTAATTCTGGCTCTGCATACTACACTTAGTCTATGGGAACAGTAATTCTGGCTCTGCATACTTCACAAAAACTATGTCTGAGCAAAAGTAATTCTGACTCTGCATACTACATTAAGGTTATGGGGAAAAGTAATTCTTGCTCTGCACTCAACACTGAGCCTATAATTATGGAAACAATTCACTTCTGTTAGCTAACAGGAATTCTAGTGGTTGTCCAGATACCCTCTACTGACTGCTTCAGGCATGGGCTTCAATGGCATGACACTTTAGCTCTATCAAATAGTTTTTATCTCAGCTGCAATACTTAGAGGAAGTTATATGAAATAATAAACAACTGCAATGATTATAAAAGTACAAGCACAGGGAATAGTGTGTTCCCCATAGTCAAAATTACTGTTCCCCATATACATAGTCTTAATGTAGTATGCAGAGCCAGAATTACTGTTCCTCATTTACAGAGGTGGTTCAGTTTTAGTGGATGTATGGGTCTAGTAGGGGACTGTGTAAAGTTTAGATTCAGTGTGTATATATAGACCTATAGGGTAATCATGCAAAGTTCAGTTTCAGTGGGTTCATGGGCCTAATAGGGGAACAGTGCAACATTCACTTTCAGTGGATGCAGTCATGAGGAGTTTTGTAAGCCACAGAATGTGAGGCAGCTAGTATCTAAAAGTATTGCATTGGTAAACAAAGTAGAGAATGCATGAAATTTTGGTTCAGACCATGGTGCATATTTTGTGTGTACATAATTGAAAGCATGCAAGGTGTTTGTGCTCCTTAGGAGCCCCATATAGCTGTGCTGAGTGGCAGAAGATGTGGCTGGGGTAGCAACATGCCTGGCAGCAGAGGTTTGGGTTGGGGCTTCTGTTCCGTGGGAGCTCCATAGACAAACTCAGTAGCAGACAATGTGATTGGAGATAAAGACATGTGTGGTAGACAAGATTTGGGTAGGGGCTTCTGTGTTTTGGGAGCCCCCATATAGTCATATCCAGATGTAGACAATGTGATTGGGGGTAGAGACACATCTGGTGATGGAGGTCTGGGTTTGGGCTTCTGCTTCTTGGGTGCCCTCCTGTAACTGTGCCCAGTAGCAGATGGTGAGTGGGGGTACAGCTGCAGTTGGTAGTAGAGTAGATCCATCCCCAGAAGCAGATGTTGGCATTAGCAGTAGAACAGTACCCAATGGCAGATATTAGGGTTGAGGCTTCCTCTCCTTTGGAGTCCCCATTGAACCATGCCCAGTGGCATAATTTGGGGTTGAGGCCCCTGCTCCTTAAGAGCACTGCAGACCCATGCTCAGTGGCAGATGTTGGGATCTGGGCTCCCATGCCTCCAAAGACCAAGACAGCCATGCCCAGCAGTGGTTCCATGGCATAATGGTGACACCTTTATGGCATGGATTCAAAACAGTGTCACATTATGGTAACTGACACAGTCAGCGCACTCTGTTTGTGAGGGACTAAATATACCAGTACCGGGGGGGGGTGCTGACCTCAGGGAAGGGGGTGTGAAAAGTTCCCTGAATGTGTAAGTCACAATAATCTGGCACTGTTTTGACTCCAGACCATAAAGGAATCACTGTTACAATGGTATACTCCCAGCAGCATATGTTTCGGTCTGTGCACCCACTCCTTGAGAGCCCCATAGAGCTGCACCTAGTGGCAATCATTTAGCTCAGGTCCCACCTTTAGGAGCTGTCATAGAGCTACACTCAGCTGTGGAGGTACTAATCAGTGCTCTACCTTCCCAGAGGGGCACTGGGCAGCAATTTTAAAATAAGCCATGCCATGACTCACAAGGATCCCTCTCTGCTGTGAGAAGAACTAACAAAGGAGTCACTGAGCCATGGCTAAAGTGGAAAGTATCATGAACCTATTTCTGATGATCAGGTCCACTGAGCTCACAGTTCCCACCCCTAAGTACAGTCTGTGTCAGGGAGGAGGACAGAGGATATACTCTTTGTGTCCTTCTATAGTGCTCACTGAGTTAACAACAGAACACTCAACACAAAGTCCCAGGGTTCCCTCTTTATATTCTGGATAAGGGCACAATACCAGTTTCGAGTCTTGTAGCCAAATTAAAATCCTTCTTTGGTTGGTACACAAATGGGGAAGATCCAAGCATTACACGCTCTTCAGGGGTAGTCGTTTGACCCTAATTTTGTCTTCTCCCACAGGACATACAATACTCTGGTTCACAATCCCCACAAACTCTTCTCTGAGACTTTTGTATTCTCCCTATCTTTACCGAGATTTCCCTTACAGATCCTTGTTCAATTGGTAGCTTATGGTTGCACCCCTTTGCAATAACAGTTTGGCCACAGATTGTTAATAAACGTCCCACAATTGCATGCAATAAAAAAATCTCGCTCAGACAGGTTCCTTAAAAACATATTTTTTTTTTTTACTAAATACTGAAATTATTATCATACATTTACAACTAAAGATTTAGAAATTTGGTCACAGAATAACACAAAATAAAAGTGGACAGGAACAAGAAAAATGCACTTTAAACTGTTATCTAATTTCTCTCTTACGATTGTACTGAATTGAAGTCAGAAAAGTAAATGAAGTTTCAGTTTCCTGTTGACTGGCAGCCACTGGGTCTCACCAGTTTCTCTCTGTGTTGTCAGGAATAGTGTCCAAAATGGAAATGCTCAGCAGAATGAGAGAGAATGGCTCTGACTCATCTCTTTATATACTGTAGCCGGAGGCATCCTGCAAAACTCTGGTCCTAAAGGGTAGCCTTCTCTTTTAGGCCAGTTAAGATTATTTTTGCACTTTCCCAAATTTCTTTTTACGGTTCATTATCATAGTTTCCTGGCACATACAATAATCATGAAATTACTTCAGAGTTTGAGCCTTTGAACTCCCAGCTTCTCAACACATGGCAGCTGTAGGACAATTCACACCAGCATATCACTAATACTTATTTCCCCAGTGCTGTCTTCTGAAGCATCCTGACTTTTCAAGTGACAATTTTATTACAGGTGATAGATTTAGGACCTCTGTGTTAGTTAATCACTATTACTCTTTTGAAATGCAATTTCCAGCTTCCCTGGGGAAACCAGTTCCTCTTAGCTCACAAGGAATTTGCAGACCTTTATAAAAACAGTCTATTCCCTTGTTCTATGTGACCCCTTTATGCATTTTCCTTGTGGCATTTCAACATACACAAACTATAGCAGAATATAACACCATATATCTGTACATCTGAGTGGTGGTGGCACAGTTCACCACAGAGAGTGCGAGCCCAGCTGAGATGCAACATCCAGAAGGAGAAGGAAGGAAGCCAGAAGGAGAAGGAAGGAAACATATTCAATTCAGTGCTTTAGAGTAACTGGCAATTGGTATTTTCTTTTAAACTTAGATTGTGAGCGTAGTGACACTATACTTTCTTTCTTTGTTGTCTTTACTTATAATTGTTTTGGGCTGTTGAAAATTTAAAACATAGTGGTGGTGTAATTCTGTGCTGTCTTTAATTGCTGCAGATTTTATCTTGGCTTGTCTGACTATCCTGTAGCTGGGTGAAGGGTGTTAATTGTCTGGCCTCTGACCTCAGCTACGTGATAACTGGAGGTGGGGCTTAGTCAGAGTTAAAGTAGCAAACAGAGGTTGATTTTCTCAGAAGAAGCCAGAAGGAGAAGGAAGGAAACATATTCAATTCAGTGCTTTAGAGTAACTGGTAATTGGTATTTTTCTTTTAAACTTAGATTGTGGGCTTGTAGTGACACTATACTTTCTTTCTTTGTTGTCTTTACTTATAATTGTTTTTGGGCTGTTGAAAATTTAAAACATAGTGGTGGTGTAATTCTGTGCTGTCTTTAATTGCTTAATTATATGCCCTGATAAATCTGATTGACAGGAGCTAAACACAGGGTATAGTAAGAGGTGTGAAGTAGGAGGGGCCTAAGGGGGAAGAAGCCCACCCTCAGCACGACAAGTATTTAGACTCATTTATTTATTTATTGGTTTCTTTTTCCTAAAAAAAAAAAATCTGAGGATCAGTTACAGGATTTTTAGTACTGTAAATTAATAAAAAGAGAACTAAGAGAGTTTCAGTAGCAGACAAGTTGTGGAATTGCAGTATAATGTGGGGAGTGGTGCAATGCAATGGCTGTGGTGCAGCCATATTCAGGCAGACCTTCTGGACACTGAGGTGCTGCCCTATCTGCATGCATCTCTCTGTACTGTGGGATGAGGTAACCAGACTCAGAGCGGAAGTAAACTGGGTCAAGAGTACCATCACCCCTATCCAGGAACCACCCAGTCCAATGCAGCTGCCACAAAGGATGCCGAGAACGAGGAGCACTTGGATGACAGTGGGCTCAGGGAAGGTTAGAGCAGTCAGGCAGAGGCACATCCCAGATCCTATTCCTCTCAAGAACTCATATGCCACACTGGCAAATGAGGACAACCAAATAGAGGTACCCAGAGAAGTGGAAGGAAAGGATGTGGAGGTTAGCCAAGGAGGTGACCTCAGTGGGAAAGCAATGGAACCCAGAGGAGGAGGAAGCGAATCCTGGTGGGGACTCCATCATAAGAGGGATCCAACTAGGAACACAGGAGGGAGAGGACAGGGAGGTGAGGTGCCTACCAGGTGCCACGCATGGAGGGATGGGAAGGAAGATACTGGGGATCACTGGGAAGGCAAGACGGAGGGTGAGCTGGATGTCATTATCCACCTAGGTACTAATGACTTGGCAAATGGGGAGCCAAAGGAAGTTCAGGAAGAGTTTAGGAAACTGGGAGGGGTCTCAAGCAAGTAGCTACTTCTGTCACTTTCTCAGAAGTACTATCTGTGAGAGGCAAGGAGAGTATGGAGTGCATGCACCAGAACTTTAACTCATAGTTGAAGAACTGGTGCTGTGAGGAAGGGTTTGGATTCATTGGTGACTGGGGACCCACCTGGAGGGATGGAGGTTTGTTCAGCCTGACGGCCTGCATCCATCCTGAGGGGAATCCAAGTATCAATGATAAGTTTAAATGCTACATTGACAAGCATTTAAACTAGCAAAGGGGTGGCAGGCCAGCAGGAGGGTACCTACTTGCTCACCCCCCACAGCTAGCAGTGGAACCAGTGAACCAGAGGAGTGGCTATCTCTGCAAAGGGTGCAAAAGATGGAGATTAGTGTCCAAAAGGTGGATAAGCAGAAAAGGGGCAAAATTCAGCAGAAGGGCAGACAGCAAGGAGAACCAGGGATAAATGACAACCAAGGAAGGGGCCAGAGAGAACAGTGAAGCAGACTAGGAGGTCAAATCATGGAAAGCCATGTGTGCAAATGCCAGGAGCCTTAGCAACAAGATGGAAGATCTGGAGGCTGTCATGGTACTGTCAGACCTGGACATTGTGGCCATCACTGAAACCTGGTGTAATGATAACCATGACTGGGAGATGGCCATACCTGGCTACAACATATTCAGAAGAGACAGAGCAGGCAGGAAGGGGGGAGGAGGAGTGGCACTGTATGTGAAAAATGACATAAGGGCCACAGAGATCCAGGAGGAACAAAATGGGGGAGAGATACTGTGGGTTAAGCTAGAAAGGAAAATGGGGCCAGCCATCCGCACAGTGTGGTCTATAGACCACCAGCCCAGGAGGAAGAAACAGATAGGAGTTGATGCTAGCCATCCAAAGGATGGCAGACAAGGGTGAGGTAGTACTGATTGGAGACTTCAATATTCCAGACGTGGACTGGAGCATCCCAGCAGCAGCATCAACTAGGAGCAGATTTATCCTGGACTCCTTCAGGGTGCCTTCCTCAAGCAACTGGTCATAGAACCAACTCGGCAGAAGGCAATACTGGACCTCTGCTCACAAACAGGGACAGTGTGATGGGGGTAACAGTGGGGATCACCTGGGTAACAGTGACCACCAGTCATTGTGGTTTGAAATCACAGAAAGAGCAGAACCAAACCACACAAAACAAGTATCCTGGATTTTAGGGGGGCAGACTTTGGGGAAAATGGGGAAATACTTGAAAGAGGCATTAAGGGGAATGGGACAGGAATCAGGGGTTGAGGAACAGTGGGCAGTATTTAAAATGGGGATTATAAGAACAACAGAATTATGCATTAAGCAGGTTAGCAAGAGGAAAAGGAAGAGGAGACCATTATGGTTTTCCAAAGAGGTAGCAAAGAAAATGAATGCCAAAAAGATAGCATTCAGGCAATACAAAAAGACACAGGCAGAAGGGGATAGGGAGAAGTACCAGGAGAAACAAAGGGAGGCAGGGAAGTCAGTAAGGGAAGCCAAAGCTCAGACAGAAGAACACATTGCAAAATCAGTGGTTAAAGGGACAAAACCTTTTACAGGTACATAAGTGAAAAAAAGAAAGACAAGGGAGGGATAGTGAGACTGAAGGGGGAGGATGGGAGTCGGCGTGGGCGATGACAACAGTAAAGCTGACATATTGAACAGGTATTTCTGCTCAGTCTTTACTGAGGAAGAGGGGTAATGGGTCTGAAGGGAGTACAAGGGTGAGAATGGTGCAGAAATGGACACAAGTCCCTTTACGAGAAAGGGTCCTGAAGGAACTGGAAGTATAAGAGTTGACAAAGCAATGGGGCCAGATGGGGTGCACCCCAGGGTCCTTAAAGAAACTAAGAGAGGTGGTGGCTGAACCTCTGGCTATCCTGTTTAGCCAATCACTGGAAACAGGGGAGGTACCAAAAGACTGGAGGACAGCAGATGTAGTCCCTTTATACAAAAAGTGGAACAAAGAGGAAGCAGGTAACTACAGACCAGTCAGCCTCACCTCGGTAGTGGGAAAGATCATGGAAGCACTTCTGAAGGAGAGATTGGTGAGACATCTGGTTGTCAATGGACTACAGGACCCAAGGCAGCATGGTTTCACCAGGGGAGGTCATGTCAGACCAATCTCATTGAATTTTTGACTGGGTGACTAGGGAGGTAGATCAGGGAGGGCAGTGGACATGGCCTATCTGGACTTCAGCAAGGCCTTTGACACTGTGCTACATAGAAGACTATTACACAAACTGGGGAATATGGGTGTGGGCAGGACAGTAGTGTGGTGGGTAGGTAACTGGCTGGGTGGCAGGACACAGAGGGTGGTGGTAAATGGCTGTCACCCACAGAGGGAAGAGTGACCAGTGGGACCACAGGGATCAGTGCTGGACCGGGTCCTATTCAACATCTTCATCAGTGACATTGCGCAGGATCTAGAAGGCAGAATTTCACTGTTTGCTGATGACACAAAGCTCTGTAACAGAGTAGACACACCAGAGGGTGTAGACAGAATGAGAAGGGACCTGCAGAAACTTGAAGAATGGTCAAGGGTTTGGCAGTTGAAATTCAATGCAAAGAAGTGCAAGATAATGCATATGGGGACAAAACCCTGGCACAATATATCAGTTGGGGGTGAGGATATAGCATGCACCAAGCAGGAAAGGGATCTTGGGGTTGTCATCTCTGATGACCTCAAGGTAGGGAAACAGTGTGACAAGGCATCAGGTAAAAGCAAATAGGATGCTGGGATGTATAGGCAGGGGCATCACCAGCAGGAAAAGGGAGGTCATAATTCCGCTATACAAGACACTAGTGAGGCCCCACCTGGAGTACAGTGTACAGTTCTGGAGACCATACCTACGTAAGGACATAGACAGGGTAGAGAAGGTTCAGAGGAGGGCAACAAAGATGGTGCATGGATTGCATCACAAGTCCTATGAAGACAGGTTGAAGGAACTGAACATGTGCTCCCTGGAGGAGAGGAGGGAGAGAGGGGATATGATAGAGACATACAAGTATCTTACAGGGAGAAACAGAGTGCAGGAAAACACTATTTTTAAGCGAAAAAGATGTTCCAGGACTAGAGGGCATGGGATGAAGTTGGAGGGAAGACGATTCAGAGGAAACATGAGAAAGAATTTCTTCACAGAACGGGTGGTGGACAAGTGGAACACCCTACCAGAGGAAGTGGTGGGGGCTGAAACAATCACGGGATTTAAGAATGCATGGGATAGACATAAAGGAATTCTAGAGGTCAGGGGTTAGGGAAACAGACTTCTAGGAAAACAAACTGAACTTACAAGCTCAAATGGGCAGGCGGGTGGGCCATAGGCCCTTATCTGCCGACACTGTCTATGTATCTATGTATCTATGTATCATTTGCAGTACAAGTCTGCTTCTACCCATGTCTGCAGGGGGGAGGGGGAGACACAGGAGCACTGGAGGAGTGACTTGCCCAGGGTCACACAGTGCGATTTGGCCCTAGCAGGGTTGAAACATGTCTACAGCTGGGGACTGAGCACTGGGAGGTGAAGTGACTTGTTCAGGGTAACACAGTGAGTATTTGGCTGTAGCAGGGTTTGAACATGTCTACAACTGGGGACAGGAGCACTGGGAGGTAAAGTGACTTGCTCATGGTCACACAGTGAGCATTAGGCTCTAGCAGGTTTGAAACATGTCTAAAGCTGGGGGGCAGGAGCACTGGGAGGTGAAGTGACTTGCTCATGGTCACACAGCATTTGACTCTAGCAGGGTTAGAAAATGTCTACAGCTTGGGGGATGGGAGTACTGGGAGGTGAAATGACTTGCTCAGGGTCACACAGTGAGTATTTGGCTCTAGCAGGGTTGGATAATGTCTACATGCCTTTTACCTTGGGCTACCGGGGGTTGATATCCGCCACTTGCAGCTGGTGCAGAATGCAGCAGCCAGGCTTTTGAGTGGTACCTCTAGGACCAGTCATATAATGCTTGTGCTCCGTGGACTGCACTGGCTACCAACACAGTGCTAGATCACCTTCAAGGTCGGTTTGCTGACCTATAAGGCCCTACATGACCAGGGACCCAGTTACCTACAAAATCTTCTTCATCCCTACTGTCCCCTCCGCCCTCTCTGATCCACTGACGAGGGATTGCTAGAGATTCCCAGGGTTCATTTACAAACATCCGGAGCAAGGTCATTTAGTTTTATGGCCCTGACCCTGTGGAATTCTCTGCCTCGTCGGGTGTGACATTGCCTGACCATCCAAAGTTTTAAAGTTGCCATGAAAATGTATCTTTTTAGCCTGGCATTTTCTGACTTTGAAAGTTGCTGCTGTATTTATTATTTTTAATTTATATTGTAATTTATTATTGTGTCTTGATTGTTATGGTACAGGTGCCTTGGTTTTAGAAAGGTGCCTTTTTACGAATAAAAAATTGATTGGCTTGATTGATACAGCTGGGAGACATGAGAGCAATGGGAGGTGAAGTGACTTGCTCAGGGTCACACCATGAGTATTTGTCTCTAGCAAGGTTGGAACATGTCTGCGGCTGGGCAGACTGGAGTACTCAGAGGTGAAGTGACTTGCTCAGGGTCACACAGTGAGTATTTGGCTCTAACAAGGTTGGAACATGTATATAGCTGGGAGGGTGGGATCACTGTAAGGTTAAATGACTTGCTCATGGTCACACAGTGGGTATTTGGCTCTAGCAGGTTTGAACATGTAAATAGCTGGGTGAACTGTAGCACTGGGAAGTGATGTGACTTGCTCACAGTCACACAGTGAGTATCTAGCTCTAGTGGAGTTTGAACCTGCAATCTCTCAGTTCTAAATGGTGCTCTAACTACAAGACCACACTGAGTTTGTAGAGGGAGAGGAAGGCACACAGCTGCCAGCATTTTCCTTTTATTTACAGTTTATTTTCCTGAATACCCCAGCTGAGATGCAACATCTCATTCCCTGTGGAGTCCTGCTTGTATACATTTTAGCAATGTATTTAACCTGGATAGCTCAGTCTGTACTCATTTCCACATATCGGAGTGCTGGACAACCAGGTGGCTGCAAGTGACTTGCTTAAAGTAACACCGTAAGTATTTGGCCCCAATCGGGCTACAACTTGCATTCTTCAGGCACAACAGTGCTGTAACCCTAGACTGTACTGCCTCAGTGGGCCCAAGCATAGTGGTGGTGGGTGGGTGGGGGAGGCAGAAAATCTAGTGACTGCCAGCAATGTTTTGTTTGGGTATTGTTTACAACTGATCTACCTGGCTATCCCATCTGAGCAGCAACATCTAATTTCTGGTGAGAACCAATTTCTATCTCTGTAGTTGCATGCAGTAGAGCACAGGGAGGTTAAGTAACGTGCTCAGGGTCACAAAGTACTGGAGTCTGAAGGAGTTTACATCTTTGATCTCATGGCTCACAACAGTGCTTTAGCCATGAAAAACAGAGTCTGACAGCTGAATAAGGACTGCTTGGCCTACCCAGTCTGACCATTTATCCCTATCTACAGTTTCACAACAGGCCCTAATCAATCTCTGTCTCTTACTCTCTCCTCTCCTCCTTTTCTACTAAGATTGCCATATGTCTATCCCAGGAATTTTTGAACTTCACCATTTTTTTTGCCTCTACCACCTCTTCTGGAAAGTTTTTCTGGGAATCCACCATTCCTTCAGTGAAGAAGTACTTCCTCGCATCTCTTCTAACTCTACATCCCCCACTTCATAGCCCCTCCCCTTGATCTTGAGCACCTTTTTTTCTGAAGAATGTTTCCTGCCTGTACCTTATTTACCCCTGTGAGGTACACAAAGGTCTCTGACAGATCCCCACTCTCCCTCTTCTCTTCCATGGTGTATATATTAAAGTCATTTGACACAGTGAATAATGGAGTACACAAGTGTTTGAATCTTTGATCTCCCAGCTCTCAACAGTGCTGTAGCCACTGGCAGATATTGCCTCTGTGTGGGTGGTTAAACCCTAAAAGTTGAACAATTGCAAGCAATGTTTGTTTTCTAAGTATTTATTACCCAGGACAACCTAGTTGAGCGGTACTCTCATTTCCAGTAGAATCCTGAAGTGTAGCCTCCATCCTGTCCACTGTCCTGTGTGAATTGTTACAAGAATGGGGGGGCATGCCTACCCCCCAGCCTGTCCCCACTGCCTGTGTAGCGACGCACAAGGCTCAGGACCCCAGTTGGAGGGGGTGTGGGCAAGTGACCACGGCTGCTGATGTGCAAAGGTCAGCACTTGTGCAGAAAGGGAGCTCTGCAAGCTACACACCTGCATACTTGTCCTTTTCCGGATGCAGATGCTGGGCTTTTATGGAAAGAGAGCTATGTGCACTACAGACTCACATAATCACCCCTTCACACATGTGGATGCAAGGCTTTTATGGAAAGGGAGCTCTGTGCACTACAAACCTACATATCTACTCCTTCTCTGGATAGATGCAGGGCCTTTGTGCAAAGGGAGCTCTGTGCACTACAAACCCACACATTCACCCCTTCATGGGATGGACACAGACCTTGTGTGGAAAGTGAGTGCTGTGCACTAGACTCATATATTCACCCCTTCACAGGTGAAAATGTGGTACTTTAGTGGACAAGACCACTGTTCACTACAAACCTGCAAATTCACCCTTTCACATGTGTGGAAGTCTAGACAGGGCTTTTGAGAAAAGGGATCTCTGTGTACTACAAGCCCACATATTCACCCCATTTTCAGTGCAGACATGTGGCTTTTCTGGAAAGGGAGTTATGTGCACTACAAACCCAAATATTTACCCCTTCACAGGTGCAGACACAGGGCTTGTGTGGAAAGAGAACTCTGTGTGCTACTAACTCTCATATTAACCCCTTCACAGGTGTAGAAGTGGGTATGAGGCTTTTGTGGAAAGGGAACTATGTGCACTACAAACTCACCTATTCATCCCTTCATGGGTGTGGACATATGTTTTTTGTGTGAAAGGAGCTCTGCACACTACAAATCTGCATATTCACCCCTTCATGGGTGTGGAAGCAGATACTGGACTTTTGTGGAAAGGAGCTCTGTCCAGTACAAATCCATATATTCATCCTTCACTAGTGCAGATGCTGGGCTTGTGTGGAAAGGAGTACTGCACACTGCAAACCTACATATTCATCTCTTCATGGGTGCAGATGCAGGGCTTTTGTCACTACAGACCCAAATATTTACCCCTTCACAGGTGTGGACACAGGGCTTGTGTGGAAAGAGAGTTCTATGCACTACAAACCCAAATATTCACCCCTTCATGGGTGCAGCTTTGGAACATTTGTGGAAAGAGACTTAACTACAGACCTGCATATTCACCCCTTCATGGGTGCAGACATGAGGGTTGTGCAGAAAGGGAACTCTGCACACTGCAAATCTACATATTCACCTCTTCACAGGTATGGAAGTGGATGCAGGGCTTTTGTGGACAGGGAGCTCTATGTACTACAAACGTGCATATTCACCCCTTCGCAGGTGTGGGAGCTGTTTTTTGTGAATCAGGTACCAAATCATTTTTTTACCATTTTCCTTTTCCTCATAACATGCTATGTATGACTATTTTGGCCACAAAGTTTCAGGGTGTTTTAGTTCACCACCCTGTCTCAGATCATACAAGTGTCACCTTGTGAGGTGTCATGAAATGTATGTTTAGGGTTTGACCCCAAAACTCATTTCAGATTGGATTTACAAGTTGATACTTATGTGTTTGTATGGTGGGGTGGTGACTAGATTATTCTGAAAATATGGTTTCAAAAGTTTCAGATGTGGCCAAGTTATAAGTAAAAGGAAATAAAGTCAAAAACAAATCCTAAGTTCCCAGGCATGTGCAGTAGTTTATTTTATTTATTTATTTATTTTTGCAGTTTTTTGTTCTCAGTCTAGGTAGAGGAGAATGTCGATGGACATTGAGGATGCATAATTATAGACCACAGGTGCCCAACAGTGGTGGGGGCAGAAGGAGGCATTGCTGCTAGAAGGTGGGTGGGTGTGGGTGGGAGATGCTGAGCAAAAGCCAGGGGTTGGGTGGAGAGTGTTGTGGGCTGGGAGGATGAGTTATTTTGTAAACACTGGAATCAGGCTTTACAGGGTTTGGTGAGCTGTCAGCAGGGAGGTATTGGCTAGGAGGGTTTGGTGACTTGGGAGCAGGGAGGCATTTTTCACGAACAGGGATCAGTCTGAGAGGGTCTGGTGAGCCATTAGTGGGGAGGTATTTTTCACAAACTGGGATCAGGCTGGTGAGCGGTTGGCAGGAAGGTATTTTTTACAAGCTGGGAGGACTTGGTGAACTGGGAGGGATACTTTGTTTTGTCATAAATGTGGATCAGGCTGGGAGGAGTTGGTGAGCTGGGGGAAGGAAGGTATTTTTTACAAATGGGGCTCAGGTTGGGAGAGTTTGGTGATCTGGGAGCTGGGAGGTATTTTTCAAAAATGAGGATTGACCAGGAAGGGTTTGGCGAGCAGGGAGGGTGGATGTATTTCAGTCCCAAATGTCAATCAGACTGGGAAGGTTTGGTGGGCTAAACATGGAAGAATATTTTTCACAAAGGGGATCAGGCTGGGAGAGTTTAGTGAGCTGGGAGCTGGGGGTATTTTTCACAAACTGGGTTTGGGCTGGGAGGTTGTTCGGCTTGGAGTGTGGAGGTATTTTAGTCACAAATGAGGATCAGGCTGAGAGGGTGTGGTGGGCTAGAAATGGAAAGGTATCTGTCACAGAGGGGGTTCAGGCTAGGAGAGTTTGATGAGCTGGGAGTAGGAAGGTATTTTTCAGAAATGGGAATTTGGCTGGGAGGGTTTAGTGAGCTAGGAGCGGGGGGGTATTTTTCACAAACTGGGACTAGGTTGGGAGAGTTGTTGAACTGGGCATATGGAGGTATTTTAGGCACAAATGGGGATCAGGCTGGGAGTGTGTGGTGGGCTGGAAGTGGGAAAGTATCACAAATGAGGATTGGGCTGGGAGTGTTCAAGTTGGGAGTGGGGATATATTTTTCATAAGTGGGGATTGGACTGGAAGAGTTTAGTGAACTGGGAGAGGGTAGGTAATTTTTCCCAGACTGGGATCAGGTTGAGAGGGTAGTTGGGCTGGGAGTGTGGAGGTATTTTAGTAACAAATGGGGAAATGCCTGGAAGGATTTGGGGAACTGGGGCAGTGAAGTATTTTCCACAAACAGGGTAGGCCGGGAGGGTTTAGTGAGCTGGGTTTGGGAAGATATTTTTCACAAACAAGGATCAGTCTGGGATGGGTTATTGAGCCATTGAAAGGAAGGTGTTTTTCACGAGCTGGCAGGGCTTGTTGAACTGGGAGTATGGATTTGTTTTGCCATAAATAGGGATCGGACTGGAATAATTTGGTGAGCTGAGAGAGAGAAGGTATTTTTTTACAAAGAGGTATCAGGCTGGGAGAGTTTGTTGAGCTGAGAGTGGGGAGGCATTTTTCACAAATTGAAATTGGGTTGGGAGAGTTTGTTGAGCTGGGAATGGAAAGGTATTTCATGGGAGTCAGTATAGCACAGTGGTTTAAGGCTCGGAGCTACAAATCTGGAGACCTGGATTTGAATCCCACAGCTCTCACTTGCATACTGTATGACTCTGAACAAGTCACTTAACTTCCCTGTGCTCCCAGGTCACACCTGTAAACAAGCTTTTAGCTTAGTGTGTCTGTCCTGGTTAAACAATTGAAAAAAAAGGTATTTTTCCAAAATGAGGATTGAGCAGGGAGGGTTTGGTGAGCTGGCAATGCAAAAGTATGTTAGTCACAAAGGTGAATCAGATGGAAGGATTTGGTGGACTGGAAGGGTGGAGGTATTTTTCACAAAGGGGGATCAGACTCAGAGCGGCAAGGTATTTTTCACAAATGGGGATTGTGCTTGAGTGAGTTTGATGAGCAGGGAGGTATTTTTCATAAACTAGGATTGGGCTGGAAGGGTTGTTGGGCTGGGTGTGTGGAGGTATTTCAGTCACAAAAGGGGATCTGGCTGGAAGGGTTTGGTGAGCTGGGAGCAGGGAGGTACTTTTCACAAACAGGGTCAGGCTAGGAGTTGTTTAGTGAGTTGGGTGCAGGGAGCTATTTTTCACAAACAAGGATCAGGCTGAAAGAATTTATTGAGCTGGAATTGGGGTGGATCCATTTTTTGTCATAACTGATCAGGTTGGGAAGGTTGGGTGGACAGGAAGTGGGGATTTTTTTTCTTTGTCCAAAACAAGCATTAGATTGGGAGAGTTTGGTAAGCTAATAGCAGGGAAGTATTTTTCACAAATAGGGAGGAGCCTTTAAGTGTTATTGAGCTGTTAGTGGGGAGAGATATTTTTCACAATCAGGGACTGGACTGGGATTGTTAGGTGAGCTCAGAGTAGGGAATTTTTTTTTGCAATCAGAGATAGCACTGGGAGAGAGGAAGTATTTTTCACAGATTGGGTTTGGGTTGGGATGGTTGGGTGAGCTGAGAGGGGGGAGGTATTTTTCACAAACCAGGATTAGGCTAGTAGGTTTCATGAGCTGTTACTGAGTAGGTATTTTTCACAAACAGGGATAGGGCTGGCAAGGGTTTGGTGAGCTGGGAGTGGAGAGCTATTTTTGGTAAACTGTGCTTGCCGAGAATCTGTGATATTATTAGAAAGTCCAAACTACAAAGCCACATATGCTGACCTCCACTGAAGGTGCAACTGTCACCAAAGATCCAACTTAGTTTCTGAAAACAAACAATAGTGCACACACAATTGGATTTTTTGTAATGAAAAGTGATTCATTAACTCACTCTCCACAGTGCAAGTTAATAAATCACTTCTCTTTAAAAATGCCAGCAATGTGTGTGCAACTTAGTTTTGTTATCAACAGAAAAGTCCAGCACCATTGGTTGTAGGTCCATTTCCAGTCACATCATTGGCTCACAGCCTGACACACCTTCCAAGTCTACTTTTCTTATTATACTAATGTGTTTGAATTGTTGTGTTCTGCAAGTAAACATAAATAGTCAGGCACATCACTTTTCAGCATAATAACTGCTGGAGCTACTTACATTATGCAGACATGACTAATGACCCCATTTGAGTCCTGTTCCAGATGGTAATCGAGGGGTCTGGGTGTACCAGTCCTCAAGTCATAGTTGGTACAGGGGGCATGAGCATTTCAACAGCTAATTTATGGATTGCTAATCTGTTCACTGTGGAGCACAGGGAAACTGAGTGGGAAGGAAGTTTGGGCAGCTGTGAAGGGCTCATTTGGGGAGTCATCCTATCAGAAGTCACTGGGCAGGGACTAGATAAAGCTCAGTGAGAGCTATAAATGAAAGTGCTGGTTTGAGATTTTTCTCCTTTGCAGGTTGGAGACCAAGAGTCAAGGGACACTGATCCTCAAGTCAGAGGTGACATGTGGAAATGTGCTTGAATGTGAATCTGTTCATTGCAGAGAGGACGGTACAGCCATAGATCAGATTGCCTGTGTAAGTGGTAGGGGAGGTACTATAAACAGGTTCATGAATGGCTGGGACGGGTGCAGTGTAGCGGGCTATAAATTACAAGAGGAGAACCTAGGGATGTGGAGGTAGGGGGAAGGGGGAAGGGTTTGAGGGTGGGGTACCCACGGAACAGATTGCCTGTGTAAGTAGTGGGGGAGGAACTATAAGCCAGTTCATGAATGGCTAGGACTGGTACAGTATAGAGGGCTGATAATTCCAAAAGGAGAAGCTAGGGATGTGGAGGTAGGGAGTGAGGGTGAAGGCTTGGGGATGGTGCAGCCATGGAATAGATTGCTTAAGTAAGTTGCTCAGGAGAAGAACTATAAGCCAGTTCATGAATGGCAGGGACTGGTACAGTATAGAGGGCTGATAATTCCAAGAGGAGAAACTAGGGATTTGGAGGTTGGGGGAGAGGGGGAGGGTTCAGGATGGGTTGCCCATGGAACAAATTGCTTGTGTAAATGGTGGTGGAGGAACTATAAATGGGTCCATGAATGGCTGGGACCAGTACCAGATAGAGGGCTTATAATTCTAAGAGGAGAAGCTAGGGAGGTGGTGGTAGGGAGTGATGGAGAGTGTTTGATGTTGGGCATCATGGCTAAACCTCCTTAACAAGGTTAGGTCAGTGGCATACATAGAATACTCTTCATGGAAAGGCTAGATGGACCCTTGGTCATTATCTACAGGCAACATCTGTGAATTTATTGAACCAAAGATTCCTGATTACAGAAATGCCTTTATGATTTACTTCTGTAAGTGAGATGCTATATTTCTCTTTGTGTTTATATTTTAAAATGTACTATTAATAGGTGCCAGGTCAATATAGTTCTGCCAAAACAGCACAGGAATAATTGCATGGTGTAAGCGCGACTGAATTACAGTGACGGGGGTATAATTTTGGTCAGGAACTACTGCTAACCCGGTCACTGACTACAGACTGCAGGAAAGTCTGAAGAAGCCTCGGGTACAGTGCTGGATTGAGCCGCTCCCATGGTGGAGTGGCTAAGGCACGTGCACTGCAGGCAGTGTGGACCTGGAGATCGGAGACTGATTCCCCACCTCCCAATAGAATTTTTCCATTTTCTTCCTGCTGCTAAATACTGTTTCCCTCATCCCAAGTTTCTTCTTTTCCCCCAAGTCCACACCCCCTTAGAGTTAGTTATTTTAGTTCTGGGATGGTAGTGGGCAACATCCCCCACGTCGTGGTTGCAGGGGACACTGCCCACCACAAAAATAAAAAAATCTTGATGTGTGCTGTTGTGTTCTATAGTGTGCGCTGTTTTAGGTTCGGGCAGTGTTTTCACCGACTCTGTTTGCAGCACATGAGATTGTATCTGCAGCATTGTTCCATGCACTATTTTTCTTGTTTTATGACCCCATGCCCTAGTAATATAGTATTTCTGTTATTAAAGCAAATGTTTGTGAAAACTGCATTTTTACCCTGTGCCCGTTTGTTGTTTAGCCCCCCAACTTTTCCCCATATTCCAACACCCATGTGAGCTGCCATCAAAACAGAAGAAAAAAAAGAGTAAAAACAAGAAGTGCAAAGGCAAAAAGAAGGAAAAGTCATTGATGAGAGAAAAGGAGGACAAGCCATGGGAGGGCAGGCCAGACAAGGTCGGGGAAGGGGAGCAGAGACCAAAGGAAATGGCTGGGATGGAGCAATCAAAGGCCAAAGCAGGTGAGTATTTAGGTTATAAGAATGAGAGAGGGTAATATTGAAAATATACAAGGCCACTGATTTACTACGATAAAGTAACAAAATTCCATTTTTAAGGCTTGAAAGTATAGAAATTGCACCAGCTGGCCTGCCACCGCAGCAGTAGTGCTACCGCTGGTGACACTGATGACTCAGGTGTGGGAATGAGCCTTGGCAGATGGAAGGTCAGCCACAGGGAGAAGCATTAAGCATCCCACAGGACATGCTTCTCATCCAGGGAGGGTGACACATCCAGCTGCTTTACTGCCACCTGGGTGACCACAGCTGGTGATGCAGGGGATACACTGATACTTGGGGGGGTGAGCCTTGGCAGTCAGAGGGCTATCCAGGGTGAATCAAGCATTTGACTGGACACTTTCCTCCTCCTCTGGGGAGGGAGGGTGTCACATCCAGCTGCTTTACTTCCACCTGGGTGACAACAAGTGATGACGCAGGGGATGCGCGGATGCCGGAGTGGGAGCCATTGGAGCCCATCCATGGGTTGGCTGCCTCAGGCTATACCAGCAGCCAATCCTGATGCATGCATCTGGGGGGTAGGGTGGGAAGAACACCAGAAATTGATACAGGACTGGGAGTTTGAAACCTCCACCGGCCCACCATGTCCCACACTGGCTGCATGTACCTATGCTCCAGGGACACCCTCGGCCTTCACCTCCACTGTGATTAGACAGATTGCTGTGGGGAAGAAATATTGTGGAGCTGAAGGCATTCCTAACCCTGGGGTTAAGCTGGGGATGGGGGCAGCACAGTGGTGTGTCGAGGGTGGGCTGATGGTTCAGAAGAATAGGTGGTGGAGTCTTAGCTGGACAGGAACCGGGCATCTGAGAGTGGACAGAAAGAAATCCCACCTGTGACCGGATGGATAAAACAAATTCAAAAATATAAATAAATCAATAAATAATGAGTGAGGGTAATATTGAAGATGTTTACAGAAAAATAGTGGGATTTGCTTTTGTGGTAAGTGTGAAGCTGTATTTATCTCTGTGTTTGTATTCAGAGATGTACTAATACAGTAGTTCTGTGTATAAAAAACAGAAAGTTCCTACTTCTGCAAAGGACTGCTTTGCACCTTCTTACCCTGTGCACATTATTTTGTAGTTAATAATTTTTATTATATTTTAAAGATAATATCAGACATAGCCAGGTAAATTGAAAAGATACAGCATGACACATATGCATACACATTGACTGCAGTGTCATTATATAATTGACAAAATCTAGCCCATAGAAAGGCACATTGCTAAGTAATGATAGAGTAAGAAATTATACAGTAAGTTGTATTGCGCCCAAGAAATAAAAAAGAAAAGTATGAGAGATTGCATGATTATCACTGCATCTAGGTTACTTAAGGCGTCTAATATGGGCATAATACATAAGTGTCTCCTGATACCTGAATAAGCTTGAAAAGCACAAACAAATAACAAAATACTAACAATGTTAAAGTCCAGATCTGAATTCTTATTCTATAAGAGGAAAAGTTAACAGTCCTTGCAGGGAGGGGGCGGGTTTTGGGGTTCCAAACCATTTCCTACTAGTGTATCTACTATGTTGGTCCAGATCATTCCACAGGGGAAGTCAGCCAATCCCTGCACACGGGGAGAGATAAGCTACGTAAGGGGCCCAGGTAAGATAATATTGTGAAAGAGTGTTGGTAACTAAGTAGGAATGATGATCCAGGTCTGCTACATTAGAGAGGGCGTTATATAATTCAGAGATGGTGGATACCTCTATGGTTCTCCACCTACAGAGGAGAAGCTTCTTAGCGGAGGCTAAGAAGTGTCAGCCATCTGTGCTGTTGATGAGTGAATGCTCTCAGCACAGGAGGAAGGCCCAGAATCCAAATTAAGGGATCTAAAGTCAGAGCAGAGTCTGAGGCCTGTTGAGTCAAACCCAAGACAGCTGTCCAGAATGGAAAGAGGTGGGCAAAGCAAAGTATGTGCAAAAGGTCTCCTCTCCCAAGAGACATCGCCAACAATGACTATTGTCCATGAGATGCATTCTGTACAAAACAGGAGTGTGATACCAATGCGATAATATCTTGTTTTGCATAAGTTTACTTCTCATATCTGGATACATAGAATGAGCATATTTCCACAGCTTCCACTGGGCATCGAAATAGATTGTTGAAGAGCTTTCTCCCATTTATCTTTAGCCTGAGCTGATTGTGCAGGGAGATGATTCCTAAGATACCCTGTGCACATTTGAACTTCAGTGCCCTACTTTTCCCCATGTTCTGACACCATGTGAGCAGTCACTGGAGAAGACAAAGGAAGGGAAGGGAAAGGTAGGATCCTGATTTCAAAGGCAGAAATCAGGAAGAGAAATGGAAGAGAGGAAAGAGAGCAAGCCACAGGACAACAGGTCTGACAAAATGGGTGAAGAGGCAGAGAGTGGTACCCATTTGCGATGCCGAATGAATCACCCCAATGCTCACCCCAACTCTGGGTGCCCGAAACACAGTTGCCTGATATCAGGATATTACCCACAGCGGAGTAGGAATCCTAAAGTACAGGGGTGTGGGGTGAAGCCTCCCCGAAACATTCACCAGGGTTAAGATCCCGGTGTCAGGCAACCGTGTTTCGGGCACTCGGGGTCGGGAGTGTGAGCATCGAGGCGATACATTTCGGCATCACATAATAGATCCCAGAGAACAAAGGAGAAGACAGGGACACAGCTGCCAGAGGCAATGCAGGTGAGCATTAGAGGAGGATATAATAACGATTGAGGGTAATATTGGAAATAAATACAGAGGAATAGTGTAGGGTGGGGGTTGGAGGAAATGTTTTTTGAATTGCTAGCATGTGAAAGGGAACAAGGGAAAATGAGACTTGACCAGGCCCACTGGCTCCTTTCACACCTAGGCTAGGGGAAAAGGAAGGGGTAGATAGACTTTCACAGGGTGCCATGCAGAGCTGCAGGTGAAAGTAGCAAAAAAAAATGAAAAAGAGATCCTTGGAGCAGAGCAGCGTGGTAATCAGTAGTGAACCATGTGGGCGTGGTAATGAAAGAAAAGATTTGTAAGGGGGACTATGTGGACAGTATCATTATACCAGATCATTTATTTGTTTGATGTGTATTTGTTAACTTGGTGGGTACACTGGTCCCAGGGACCATTTTCAGGCACAACCTGGGCCATGGAGAATGGCACATATATACAAATACAGACGTTGTAGATACATTAAGTGAAAGTTACAAGGCTATCACAGTAAAATACAATACGTGAGTACATGAATACAGAGATAAACTAGGATTAAACATTTGTGCTCTACAGTTTAAGAATGCTACATGAACATTTGAGGTGTACAATGCAGTAATATAACAAGAGAACTATAGAGCAAAACATTGGTGCGGCCATGATTTGGAGAAAGTGTTGGAGTCAAGATGTGATAGGGAGTAAGTGCACGTAGATTTGGATAGGAGAGTGGAAAGTAATTTGGATTGAAGGTTGGTGTAGTGCCTAGGTTGAGGACAGAGGAGTGGAGGCTATTCCAAAGTGAAGGAGCTACTACTAAGAATGCTGTCAGGCCCATATTTGTGTTACAGCAAGGTACACTTAGTAAAGGTTGAGATGAGGACCTTGTTGTCCTAGTGCTTTGCTAATTGCAGAGGAGTCTACTTAGAGGAGAGGTTGAGCCCACCACAAGGGTTTTAAGTGCAAGAGCACCCAGCTGTCAGTCATGTTGGCCTGAGGAAGAGCCAACCTAAAGAGGCATACAAAGAGCAGTGATGGGTAGTTTGGAGGACTGAGAGGATAAAATAACAGAAGCATTTATATATGCCGTGTTTAATCAGTTCAAGTTCTGTGGATGATGTTTATGAGATGACAGGTGCTGTACTCTGGGGGGGAGTCCATCGTACTCCTTCCTATTGCTAATCATTCTTCAGGGGTGAGATATTGTTTCAGGTGCTAGCAAGCTCCAATTTGCTGGTGAACTCTTTTGATAGTTGAGCTCCTATGTTCCTTGAATGTGCAGGAAGAGTTCGGAGTCACTCCTAGATGTCTATAACTCTTGACATGCTCGAGATGTGTGCTGCCAGGGGCAGAGATGGAGAAGGGGTTTACCATAGTTGTAGATAATTTGTGGAGCTTTTGACTGGAGCCAAACAGCATAGTCTTGGTTTTCTTAGCATTAACCAATAGTCAATTTGTGAAGAACCAGCTGTGTGTTAGTTTGAAGTTCTGGGATAAGTAGTGGGTTAAGGAGTAGATACTGGGATTACTCCTGTAAAGAATCAGATCATCCATGTAAATAATTTTCAAAACAGTCAGGGTTTATGTGTAGCAGGTTATTTATGAAAAAGGAGTAGAGAATTGAACCCAGTATGGATCCTTGCTGGACACCACTGGTCACCTCTAGGAGGAACAAGAGGGCACCACTGACATAACCTTTGTGATCTCCCAGCGAGGTAATAATGAAACCAGTTTACCATCTTTGTTTGTTAACTTTTGTTGACCCGGTAAGTTCACTGGGCCTAGAAGTCCCTTTTTCAGGGGAGACCGGGGGGAGGGGGATACAGATGGTAAGCAACTAAAATTGAACCAGATTAAGCTGTTGGTGGTATTTTTAGTGAATGAGGGAAATTTGGCCAGAACACCGGGGAAATTCCCCTACTCTTTTCGATAAGTGCCATGGGATCTTAAACATCCACTACTACCAATCCAGGCAGATGGGACCTCGGTTTAACGTCTCATCTGAAAGACGGCACCTCAGAAGTGCAGCACCCCTCTTATGCTGCACTACAGAGTCAGTACTGGTATATTAACCCAAGTGCCAGATGTGGGAACTGAACCCACAGCCTTCTGATCTCCCAGCCTCAGAGGCGAGTGTGCTACCTACTGAGCCACTGACACTTTTCAGAGAAACTGGATGAAACCAGTTTTGGAATGAGGAGGTTACAGTCAATGATGTCAGAGGCTTTGGATAAGTTGATGAAAATGACTTTGGTTAGCCTCCCCTCATCTGCAGATCTGAGTATGTAATCTGTACAACTGTGGCAGAGGTGGTACTGTAACCCTTCCTAAAGCCATGCTGTGGGGGGGGGAACCATTGTTATCTACTCAATCCTGAAAGGTGATTTTACACAGTGAATGCTGGCAGTACAGCCTAGAGGTTAGAGTAATGAGCTGTGAATGAGACTGGTACATTCAGCAGATCAGACCTGGGTTTGAGTCTCATAACCACCACTTGCATAATGTGTGACTCTGAGCAAGTCACTTAACTGCCCAGTGCTCCCAGGTCACCCCTGAAAACAGGCACTTGTGCCTAGTGGGCTTTACCCAGTTACCAAAGACTAAAATAAATAAAATTTGGTGCAAGATGTGCAAAAAGACATTTTGGGCAGGATGGGAAACATTACATCTGTACTGTTCTTGAGAAGGTGTGAAAAAATGACAATGTTGAAACTCAACTCAAAACTGGGAGCACAGGCAGGAGGGGAGAGAGGCCCTGCAGAGGGATCTGGATACCCTAGGGGTGGGCAAGGAAGTGGGGGTTGAAGTTCAATGCAGGGAAATGTAGGGTGCTGCATCTGGGGGTCAGAAACCCGGGACATGCATACACCCTTGGGGGGGGACCACACTGCAAGTCACATCAGGCAAGAGGAACATTAGGGATAGTGATGGACAGCAAAATGAATAACACAGAGAACTGTCGAAGAGCTGCAGCAGAAGCAAACAGGATGCTGGGCTGCATAATCGGGGGTTACCTCAGGGGGAAGGGGGTGATCCTCCCTCTCTGTAATGCCCTGGTTAGGCCACATCTAGAGTACTGTGTGTAGTTCTGGAGACCCCATCTTAAGAGGGACATAGAGCTGCTGGAGAGGGTCCAGAGGAGGGTGACCAGGATGATTCAGGGCATAGAGGGTAGGACCTATGAGGAGAGACAGGATGAATTCAGTCTGTAAGCATTGGATGAGGGAGGGACAGAGGGAACATGATAGAGACTTTCAAGTATGTAAAGGGGATAAATAAGGGCAGAGCCATCGAACTGTTCATGCTTAAGAAGGGGAGAACTACCAGGGGGCACGATGGGGAAGCTGGAAGGGGGATGTACAGGGGGAGTGCAGGAGACACTTCTTCACAGAGAGGGTGGTGGAACCATGGAACGCACTGCCCAGAAGTCTGGTGGAAGAGACCACAGTGGAAGGATTCAAGAAGGGTTGGGACAGGTACAAGGGGAAGTTGAGGCCAGGGTGGGCCACCTCTGGGACTGGGGGGGTCGAGGAGCGAGCTCCCAGTAGGGGGCTAGCTTCTGAGTAGACATGATAGACCATGGAGCCTATTTTGCTGGCTTTGCTATGATACTATGAAAATATGAAAAACTGGTGAAGTTATGAGCATGTGTAGAAATTGTGTAACACATGCTCATGACTGATCATGTTTTGAATTTTCTCACAGAACTTTCAGCATGACCTTTTGGGACTTTCCCTCATGAACAGTGGCACTGTCATTTCATTAATCTGTCCCAAACATTGATTTTGCAGAACGATTGTACCATTCTGTGCCACAGATGTGAAAACACATTTCGGGCAGGATGCAAAAAATGACAGGTGCACTGTTTATAGGTAGGTGTGGAAAAAAATGGCAATATTCAAAATTTGGAGTGAACATTTTACAAATTGGCGAAGTTACAAGCGTGCGTACAAACTGGGCAATGCACTCTCATAACACAGTTCTTCCAAACGTACAACATGGACTTTCTTGGACCCCACCTCATAAACAGTGGCACTATTGTTTCATTAATCGGTCCCAAAAGGTGATTCTGTGCAGTGACCATGAAATCACGTTTCGGGATCATGAATTGAAATGACAATGCCAGTGTTCATGAGGTGAGGTCCAAAGAATCCCACGTTGAAAATTTGGGACCAAAGCTCCAAAAAAGGCTGAGATATCAACCTAAGTCGAACCCCCCATTGACTGCCATTATAGAGCTTACAGTGATTTTCTTCAAGGTCACCTATAAAGAACCACTGCAGCTCGCTTCCATCTCCACATACCTCACAATGTTGCTGTGGGAGTCCGGGGCTGCAGTGATCATACTTTTTAATCCTCTGGTTCTTTTAATATAAATTGGCAAAACTTTTTACCAAACATGGAAGCACCACATGGTTCCAGATTGAGCGGGCGCAAGGAGTCATGGGTATTACACCCATTTAGTGACATTTCTGCCAACACTGCTCTTATTGCAGCCTCCATGGTGGTCCTTTATCATGTTTATTTTTTATGAGCTTTTAAGGTCTTTGATTATAATGTTACTTTACAGCAACACCTGGACAGGCTGTTCTGTAAGTAACATTATAGGTATCAAGACCCCCCTAGAAGCCATAAAATAAATACAATGAAGTATCGCCACTGCTGCTATAATAGCGATGTCACTAAATGGGTGTCATATGCATGACAGCTTGTGCCTGCTCAATCTGGAACCACGCGGCGCTTCCATGTTTGGCCAGAAGTTTCAGCAATTTATACATGAAAAGAATGAGAGGATTAATAATTATGACCACTGCAGCTCCAGACCCCCGCAGCAGCATTGTAAGGTATGTGGGGATGGGAGTGGGCTGTAGTGGTTCTATTACAGGTCATCTTTCAGTTTGTGGTCGGCTTTTGAAGAGTACAGATGTGTTTCCAGTGCACAGAAGATTGCAGCACCAGATCTCCAGAGGTAAGTAGTGGGAGGGGGGGGATAGTGCTGGGAGGTGGGGTGCGCAGAGGGAGGGTCGAGATGGGGGAGGGCAGTGAGGACAATGAGGGACCGTTTTCCTTTTCTTTAGGTTTAACAAAAAAAAAAGGATCTCGGGTGATGGTTTTCTCTTTTAGAGTTGAAATAGTATGAGAAATAACTTTCAGCACACAGAGGTGTTCTACCAGTGTGCCAGACTACTGGAGAGGGGGATCAATGTTGACCTGGGGATTGGACACCCCAAAGTTGATGTGTGGGGGTTCAGCCAACACCAGGAGTGGGCATCCCGGTTTTGGAAAAAGATAAAGTGAAGGGGGGGCATGCCGACACAGGGATTGGGCACCCCATTGTCAGCAAAAGATATGTTCATTCTTGGAGGGGGAGTCATCTGACACCAGGAGTGGGCATCCCAATGTCTGAAATATAATTCATTTGGCACACTGGGGTGGGCTCCCAGTGTGCCGCATTAATGGGGGGGGGCTTACATAAGAATTGGGCACTCCCAATGTCAGCTTTGTTGGGTGGCAGTAGCCACCAATTATGCAAAGTCATGGCGTGGATCATCTATCCATCTGTTTGTCTGTCTGTCTGTCTATCTATCTATCTATCTATCTATCTATCTATCTATCTATCTATCTATTTCACCTGAAAAGGCACACTGAGCAAACAAGTTGCTCATAACTCTAGCTTTATGCATTACTGTGCACTGTAACATGCATGACTGGAATGTGCCTCTTTGCCAGAAAGGGGGGGGGATCTGCCACTGCAATGGCAAAGCTGTCCCTGATTGCAGCAGCAGATTTCTTTTTTATTTTATTTATTTATTAGGTCATCGGTTTACAGACCTTTGAGTCATAGACTCATTTACAAAGGCACCTTGTCAAGAGAGCAGTACATCATGGTAAACAAAACAGTACAGTATATACGTTAGATTAAAGAAGCAACCAGTGTTACAGGCATTCAATGGTGGTACACGCTTGGTAATAGGTAGATCGTGCAGTCATAATATAGGTACATGAGTACCACGTCAAGGTAGCAACCAGAGATATTTTATTACATTAGTCAGCAGATGTTGCACGAGGTCCCAGGTATATACAGCAAAAGTAGACAGGGCAGATCCAGCCTAGGGGTGAAGGTAAGGGGCAGGTGGGGGATTATGTGCATATGTTTCAAGTGTGACGCTCACACTAAAACTGCCATCATCAGCAGCTTCTCTGTTGATTGGTGGCTGAGGTATGCGACCATTAAAGCACCCCCTGCATTGGCCACAACACTGCTACATCTCTGCAATGCTCTATTATTGCAATATGTTTCTTGTTCACTATACGCACAAGCAAACATAAAAAGGCTTTATTCAAGCCTTAATGAGCAAATGCTACTGGCATGAAATGCATTAGGTGTATGGGTTCTGGTGATTTTGATTTTTTTTTACTTTGTTTATTATGTCAAAATATACCTTCAGTATGCAAATGTTTGGTTCCAATACATAGTATTAATGTAATTATAAGTCGTATACAAAGGTTCATGAAGTTTATCACATACTGTTACAAGATAGCAAGGGTATCCCAATTAAAAGATCAATGCATAAACATACATTTGTAACGAAGCATGGTTTTCAGTTTGTGCAAATATGACTTGAAGAAAACCTTTCCTTGTAAGTGATCTGGTGTAAAGATCAGTGTTTCCTAAACGACAGAACTTCTGTTAGAGTTGCCACTTATGATGCCGGTAACCCAAATTTGGTAGCAGGCTTGGGATTTTGGAAGGCTTGCTGGTAGAAGAGGATTGAGCATCCAGTGGACTACTGTGTGGAGTAGGCACTGTGAGTAGTGAGCAGTGAGGAGGCAGTATAGCACAGTGGTTTAAGGATCTGAGCTGCAAACCTGGAGAACTGGGTTTGAATTTCACAACCCCCACTTGCATACTGAGTGACCCTGAGCACACCACTTAACTTCATTGTGCTGCCAGGTCGTACCTGTAAACAAGCATTTAGTTTAGTGTGACTCTCAGGGTAAAAAAAAAAGAAACATACTCCACTCCTCTGGCAGTAAAGATTTGCAGTTCCTGGTGTCTGTCTGCCCCGGTGGAAGCTAGGGGAAAGGTATCCAGGAGTACCTAATGAGGCTGGAGGGGAATGGCAGCCACAGACACGCAGTACGTGGGAGCATGCAGCGCATGTCATGGTGCCATTGCATGTCAGGCTGCACAGGGGAGAACACAGAAACTGCACAGACCGGTAGGATGACACAGGTCTCCCACAGGCCCTGCACCCAGCTATCAGGTTCCATCCATGCAGACCAGATCCTTCTTCCAGTGGGGATTAGAGGACCCCACAACATGACCAGGGGAATAAAGTCCTGGGGGGAGAGCTTAATTAAGGTAACTCCTGAGGATTCCAGGATGACATGGCCTGGAGGGACCAGTGGAAGAGGGCTGGTCAGTGCCTGAGAGGGAAAAAAAGTAGACTGCAGAACTTCACTGCACTTATACCCTAACAGAATGGATGTTGCAGTAGAGGACCATTTTAGAGAAGGTTTCCAATGCTCATAAGAATGGCCAAGGGTCAGCAGGGTCATATTGGATGGCCTATTGAACCCTAAATATCCCCATTGGTTTGATAACCAAGAAAGAGGATAGGTTTTGCTTGATTCATCACCTATTCTTTCCAGAGGAGGAATTGGTGAACAGCTCTCAAGCAATCAATCAATCAATCAGTCAATCAAAATCTTTATTTAACCAGGCAAACATCATTGAGCAAGCTCAATTTCAAAGATGGACCTGGAAAAGAGAGGTTAGCAATATATACAAAGAAATGCTCAGTTACATCATAATTGGGTAAACAATATATACAAAATGAATTCACACTTACATAGTATTTACATAGAGCACAAATTATATGCAGGAGGTTTAAAATACGCACAAAACAGAGTATTAAAGAGAGCCATTAAGCTAAGACCATTAAGAGTATGTAGCTAAAAAGTATAGGAACTGCAGTACAGTATATACAGGTTAAACGTATGCAACTATAATTACAGTGTGTATTTGAAGCATCCTTGAACACTATTATTGATTGAAGGAGCTTGGTGGGGCATGGGAGAGGTGGGGAAGGGGACACAAGAGGGTGAGTAAGCAGAGGTACATGTCCACAAGGGTATGTAGTAATTGCAGGGGAGAGGGTGGCAACACCTAGGGAATGGAAAGCAAAACACCATGATGGTGTCGGGGGCAAGGAGTGTAAGTGGGAGCCAGGAGAACATGGAAAATGAACTAACAATAGGGGGAAAATCACAGGGTCAGGATAGGCGGAGCAGTGGGTAAGTTCTTAGAGGCTGTAACATTGCCCAAGAGGGGTGAGAAAGAAGTACTAGTAAAGGGATGCACTGAAGCAGATGGAGCTGAGGCTAGGGGAAGGTGAAACTCTCCTCTGGGGGAGGGTTTGCATGACCTGGTGTCTTCCTGACCCCTAATGGAAGCTAGGGGAAGGGTATCCAGACTACCTAGGGAGGCTAGAAAAAGTAAAGTAAAACTAGGCACACACCAAAGCTGCTGAGAATCAATGATTTGTTACTTATCACAATAAAAGCATAGCAGATGCCACAGCTAACACCCCTATATATTGCCCAGTCCCATGGGTCCTCCCCAACCCCAGAGGAAGACCCATGTGACTGGGTCAATGTATGGGAGTGCATCTGCCATGCTTATATTGTGATGGGATAAGTGGTGAAACTTTGATTCCCAGCAGTGCCCAGCTTTACTCGACTTCTTCTAGTGTTCTTGTCTGCTGGAGCACCTTTAAAGTGGCTTATGTATGCTCCTTTTGTTTGTTACCTAGGGAGGCTAGAGGGGCATGGCAGGCACCAATGTGCAGTATGTGGGAGCATGTGTGCTGCATGTCATGGCACCACTGCATGCCACATCACTCAGGAGAAAAAATGGAAATCATGCTGACTGGTAGGATGAAATTGGCAGGACCTGGACCTGGCTATCAAGCACCATCCATGCAAACCAGTTCCTTGTTCTGGTGGAGATTGGGGGAATCTGCAAGCAAGCCCTGTAGGAAGAAATGGATGAAGGTAAATCCTGAGGATGCTGGTGTGATAGGGTTGGTGGGATTGGTAGAAGAGGGCCAGTCGGCACTGAAGAAAAAACACAAAAGTAAACTGTGGAACTTCACTGCACTTGTACCCAAACAGAATGGAGGCTACGCTAGAGGTCTGTTTTAGAGAAAGTTGTTGATGCTTATATGGTTAGCCAAGGGTCAGCAGGAAACTGAACAATTTAAAATCTGTAAAGGAGAATATGGAGGAAGTAAGGGACAAGATACTGAAAAAAATGTAGGCAGTTGTAATAGAGGGCCTATTTGAACCCTACATATCCCCACTGGATTTAGTACCCAGAAAGTGGATAAGTTTTCCAGTTCTTCCCTGTCCTTACGAGAGTATGAATCAGTGAACAAATTCACCAATAGCAGTAACTGTGGGGTTGGTTACTCAACAGTAAACCATGCAACTGAATTGATCATGGAGGCTTTACTAGCAAAATGTGATACTGAGTCAGCTTTCTGTCTCTTTCTGGTGGTCCCAGTGAAGTTGTGGAGACTAGCTATGTTCAGAGTCTCAGTGTACAGCTAGACAATCTTTTAAGGGACAATGGCATTGAGGGACATACCACAGGGTGCAGTTTTGGAGCTGGTACTCTCTGCTGGTACAGAATTGTAGAAGTCAGGGTGGGAAGACACCTAGGGTCTAGTGATCTTTGCATGATGTAGTTTAGCATGAGTACAGTGGTAGAGTCAAGCAACTCAAAGATGAGGGTCCTGGATTTCAAGTGGGCAGACTTTACTAAGATGGAGAGATATCTCAAGAATGCCCGCGAGAGGGATGAATGGGAAAGCTGAGGAGCAGTGGGCCCATCTGAAAGGAGTCACAGTGGAGTCAACAAACCTTTGCATTAGGCAAGTAGACAAGGGCAGAGAAAGAGAAAACCACTCCGAAGAAGTGGCTGGGAAAGGGAGAAAAGATGACTTTTGGGAAATACAAGGAAACACAGGATTTATTAAATCTGAATTTGGAATGGAAAAATACTGACTTAAATGTGAGCAAGTAAAACAAAGAAAGGTGTTAATTAGATTGAGATTTGGATTTTTTTTCCAGTTGGCAAGACTGGAAAAATTATGTACATCCAGTTATGTGCAGGGACCCTGGTTTTCCATTTTACTGGTAACACCGTAACAATCATGGAATCCTGCTTGGTTCTGGATTTTGAATTCTTGTACCGGTGCCTCACGGAAATTGCATGTCACTGCACAGAATCTCTAAGATTTCAGCATCATCTTAATTTTTTTTTATTTTCTCTTTCTGTGTCCCCTTCTCACAGCTTCAGTCTCCACTTTTCAGAAATCCTTGGGCTGGCTATCCCTTAGCTCCACCCCCAGCTAATGCTCAGGAGGTCCTGCCCCTATCCTGCCTGGATTGTACCCCCCCAGGTGGGAAGGGAGGGGACCTCAGGTCACCCCTCCACACTTCCTTAGTGTGTGTCGGGCAGCTCAGTAGGTCCCTCATGGAGCCTGGTTATGAAGTCTGGGGCACCTGGGTCCCTTCTGCCAGTGGCCAATGTGGGGTGATTGTTCCTGGTTTTCTGGTCTCTGTCCCTGAGAGCACTGGCACTAGAGGAGATCCAAGGAGGTAGGTCACATAGAGACATGTCACTGCTCCAGATCCTGGCTAGCGTCCTCCCCTCTTGATCACTCTGCAGCACCATTGCATCACCACCTGTGGTCACACAGGTGGTGGTAAAGCAGCAGGACCTGCAGCCCACCCTCCCCGGAGGAGGAGGACAGTCCCCCAGGTGCTCGATCCTACTCCCCTGGCCAGACCTCCAGCAACTCAAGTTTGCTTCTGACCCTGGGTCGCTGGTATTGCAAGCAATAGTGCTACCGCAGTGCCAGCAGGCCGGCCCAGATTTCAGCATCTTAAAATGAATGCTGCTGTGCTTTGCATTCTTTCTGCTTTGCTGCATATAGAGTCAGTAAGGAAATCACCCGCAGTGCTTTGTTGTAATCAGCCATTCAGTTTAACCACCCATGCCTAGAGGTTAGAGTAATAAACAGTGAATGAACTGGTACATCCAGCAGACCTGGGTTGGATTCCCACAACCTCTACTTGCATACTGTGTGACTCCAAGCAAGTCACTTAACCTCCCCAGTGCTTCTAGGTCACTCCTGAAAACAGACAGTTCTACCTAGTGGGCCTTACCTGCTTTACAAAGAATATAAAAAAATACCAATATATGTTTACTACATCATAGAATAGTAGTCAGGGTACCATGTAATTTACCTGAGTTTTACTTGGGCTGCAATGATTTTGTATTGGTAAAGATAAATGTTCAGATACATTTTGTGTGTTTTATAAGCTTGTTTTTAGATTTTAGTCTGTTTTTTATTGTATTCTTTGCATATAAGCATCTAGGTTGTAGATTGCTAAATGCAGGATCACTGTTACCAACTAGCTTATTCAAGTTTATAATCAGTAGGGTCATCCAAAATCCTCAGTTGTTTGAATGAAAACTATTCTGAATGAAAGTATGTTCACAAAGAAGAAACTGCCTTACTTATGAAAGACTTCACAGTTAGCATCCCATTTAGGTGAATTAGATAATTTGCACCTTTTCTCCCACATGCTGTCTCAGTCTCTGTGACAACAAAAAGTTTTCTGATAGACTGCTTCAACAAAAGCAAATGTTAAGTATTTAAGTGTACTTATGTTTGGTCAGTGGATTTTGAAAGCACGCTCAATTACGTACAGAAGGTAAGACTGTATGTCTGTATGATGCTGGTGGGCAGAGTAGTGCTTAACTCACATCTGAACAAAGACATGAAAACTGGGAGACACCCTTTTCATGGACACCAAGTAAAAAAAAAAAAGCATCCACATGTCTGGGAGATGCATAAATCCATTTGAACATCCTCCTCTAATCACGTATGGATTTTTTTAGGTGAAGACACTGTATTTCAAAGAAGCAAATTCAAGAAGTTTTTTTTTTTTGCTCCTCCTACCCCCTGGTCATCCACTCCTTCAGGCCTGCCAAGGCCCCCTACCACCGCTGCTGAGTCCTGACCACCATCCACTGCCCCTTACTGCTGTGCTACCAGGTAACCCAAAGTAACCCTTCATTGAGTGGGCCCCTACCCCTGTGGGAGGCTACCAGGGGAGGAGAATTGCCCTAAAGAGCTACCAGTGTACCCTGGGCATGGCAGGGGTCAGAACGGACACATGTCTGGGGCTTCCAGCTTATGGAGGGACCAACAACTGTCCTTCAGTTGGTCAGCAGATGTTTTCCCATTTTCTTGGGAGTGTGACAGGCCACATGATGTCAAGGCACAAGCTGACATCCATCACGCTCCTTCCTGCAGTGAGGGCTGACATGTTGTCATGCCTCTGGCCTCCATCAGGGGCCAGCAAATGCTGAGCTGTGAACCCAACCTCCCTCCCAGGAGAAGGTGAGTGGTCATTGGACACTCAAACCTTCACCCACCAGCTGGCCCTTCAGCACCCAAGTCTGTTCCCTAAACCTGGTCAGCGGTGTCACAGGCAGAAATCCAATTCAGTTAAATTATAGCTAGGAAAAAAACAAAGGTAGTCCACCTTAACGGTGATGATTCCGATTAATTCACATCTGAGTTCTACAAGCAAAGAGACCAAGTCATTTGTAACTTGTGCATGGTGGGTGTGGGTGTTGAAGAAAGGGGATCATAGTGCTGTCACTACTACCCTCACCCCAGAGGGATGTGGATTGCATTGTTGCTACTGCCATTACACCAAAGGGGTGGGGGCTGTAGTGCTTCTGTCATCATCACTGATGGATGGGGAATGTAGTACTGCTGCCATCACACCTAAGGGATAGGGGCCACAGTGCTGCTATTTCTGTCACACCTGAGGGAGGGAGGGAGGTCATAGTACTGTTGCTGCTGCCATCACACCAGAGGGATGGGTCGTAATGCTGCTTCCATCACACCTCAGGGTTGGGGGCTGTAGTGTTGCTGCTGCCATCACATCCTGTTCCTAAAATAACTTTAAATTGGTACAAGGATGGAAGGATGTGTAAAATGCATGTCAGCATAGTTAAAAATTGTTAAGTAAAGTACAGAGAACCAAATACTGGTAAAACCAGATTTAGGCGTAACAGATACCGGTGACAATATCGTTTTTTACAATGTGCAAAATGGAATATGCCCTTTCTCAATCCTGGTAAACCAGTGTCCCTGTGTGTTGAGGTTGTAAGAAGGAGGTGTTGTCCTGCAAACATCTACTCTGTGAATGTGAAGTTTTTGAACAATAGTGGAGTTTATATATTGTCCAGCACTTTAAAGGTCTGGAACAGATGAATAACCAACAAAAAACCTCTGATATTAAATTGTGAAACTATACAACAAATGTTTGTACTGGCAAGCTTTGCACAAAGATTGCCAAAAATTAAGTGGAATGTATAAATAATTTTTATGATGTGTATGATGTAATAAAGTATTGTGGTTGTAAACCTACATTTTAACTGAATTCTGTATGTGACAAAAATGTTTACATACATACTAAAAATAAAATAAATCTGAATCTAAATCTCAGGATGAGAACATAGTAGTGTTCCTGCATAAACAGAGGAAGATAGGGAAAGCAGTCTGGGTGAAAAGGCACAAACAAGAGGATAAAATTGGAATGGCAGTAGAAAAAAGGGGAAGAAATGTTTTCCCCAATTGTTTAACCAGGGTGGCACACTAAGCTGAAAGCTTGTGTACAGGTGCGACCTAGAAGAGCAGAGAAGTTAAGTGACTTGCTCAGGGTCACACAGTAAGCCAGTGGGGTTGTGGGATTCAAACCCAGGTCTCCAGATTTGCAGCTCAGAGCCTTAAACCAATGTGCTATACTACCTCCCAAACCCCATGTATAGGCACATTAGTGAAAGATGAGAAAATGGATTGGATTATAAGGCTTAAAGGGGAAGAATGGGAGCGTGTGGAAGGGGACCTATAAAAACCATCAATACTGAACAAATATTTTTGATCTGTATTTACAGAAAGAGAAGCTGAGGAATCACAGTTAGGCAGCAGGAGCAAATATGGGAGGGAGGGAGGTGGACACCAGTCCATTTAACAAAGAGAGTCCTAAAAGAACTCACAAAACTGAAAGTGGCAAAACAATGGGACCAGATGGGATACATCCAAGAATATTAAGGGAACTATGGGTGGGGCTGGCAGTACCACTGGCTTTAGAGGGTGGGGCAGCAAAATAGCTTCTACACTGCCCTGCTCTGTGCTGTATGAATTTTCACTCTCCACTAATTGATTTTATTTAAGATTTTCTGCAGGCATTATGAATGAAGTGTATTTAAGCTTGATTTTAAAAGTATTGGAAAGATATTGATTTGTGATTGTTTGAGCTACAGAGTCCTTTTCTGTGGGTAATTGTTCTTGGCCCAAGCCTCCTGTCAGCTCTGGCGTCTTGCTGAACAAGCGCTACTAGTGCGCAGTTGAATTACCAGCTGTTTGCATTCATATAGTGCTTGGTGGTTTTTTTTTGGTGCCTGGGCTGTGTTTTGGACCACCGGTGCTGGCGCTATAAGAAAACTTCATCGACAGAAGAGAGGAATGCGACACTGGAGTACTGGAGAATTTTACTTTCATTTTAAATGGGCGTGTATATTTTTGACTAAAAGTTGGAGTGGAAATTGGGAATCAAGATTTTGCAGCTTTATGCCCCAGATGTTCCACTGAAGTTTATATCGGGCTCGTATACGTTGGTTCCTTAAGATACCGGAGTAATAAAGTGGTGGCATACTTCAAAGTCTTCTTTCCCTTTTGTCCAGAAAACTGTTGATTTGAGGTAAATGAAAAAGTCTCAGGAGTCTAGGAGCTTTGGAGCTTCGGAGAGCGGACTCCTGAGAACAGGACTTAATTTGGATTTGAACTATAGGACAGACAAACTGTAAGTATTCATTTAATTATGCCCTGAACTTTTTTTTCCTTGTTTTCTTCGGTGTCAAAGACTCTTGAGTTAAATGATGGACTCCCAATTTAAAGGAGCCTTAAATGCGTGGGTTAAAGTCAACCGATCGAGTGCATAGTGTATGTATGTATATATGTGTGTGTGTGTGTGTGTGTATATAGATATATATAAAATATATATATATATATATATATATATATATATATATATATAGCATGGTTAAAAGTGTTACTAAGGAACCTATGTTAATTTATGTTAACACTTTTTATAGATCAACTGGTATGATCTTTTTTGCTTGTTTTAGAAGGTGATCTGATTATGCAGTCAAAATTAGCATAGAACACTGTAAACAATGCTAAATTGTTGAAGGAAAGGAGTACTTGAGTGCTCAGTGGGCAAGTCTAAATAATAACCTGTTAATGGCTTAATTCTGGGCTTGAAACTGGTAGACATTGGACCCCAGTAATGGGTTCTAGGGGCTTAGATGTATTAAGGACAATTGTAGGCAGAATTAGGTATGCTCTATGGAAAGCAGCATACGATTTTAAACCTAGTTGGTATATGAATCCTCCCACACCTGGTAAACACTTGGATTGCCGGAGCAGCATGCACTGCAGGAGTGCACCATGGGTTACACCAAAAGGGGTAGGTATTGCTGATAACATATGATTTTCAAATGTGAATTTAGTGACAGAATCTTACCAACTTGTCTGGAATAGAGTACTTTAAGGGTAGTCCAGGTACCCTAAATGGGTTCCAATTATGGTGGTAGATTCTGTTTCTAGACAGGAATTGAAGGACATAAATGGCCCATAAATGTTTTTCTTGATGTTAAAATATGGAAAGAAAAGAATGGACATATTGATTGCTACGGTCTGGGTAAACCTTCAAGTGATTCTACATTGTAATTGGTATACAAATCCTCCCATACTTGGTGATATGGTTATTTGAGGAACAGCAGACAGCATGAGCTGTGGGATGCACCTGGAGTCTCACCTAAAAGTGGAAGGTGTTACTGATAACATAGAGATTCTAATAGTAGGTCCAGAGGCCGAGTGCTGTCAAATTTGTTATGTCACAGTATTTCTGTAGGACGTCTCGATATCTATAGAGGTGCCTAATAAATATGCCCTGATTTTTCTCTTAGATTTGGTGTGAGGACAGCTGGTGCTATGGAATATGGATGGCTAGCATAATTGAGCACTCAGGGAGAATTTAGTAACTTCTCCTATTATTCATAGCCTTTCTGCTGCAAGGAGATTTTTAGATCATAATGCCTCTCCATATAAGGGTTAGATATCAATACTAAATGTTTACATACTATAACAGATTTCAACAAATCCGATTTTTAGATCATTGTTTATAATTTTATCTTTCTGGATAAAGAAAATGTAGTTTGTAATTAGTATATGTAAATGCACTACTTGTGTATTGTTAGAAATTAATTTTAATATTTCTTGTGAGGTTTTGTAATGTAGAAACATAGAAACATAGAATTTGATGGCAGATAAGGACCGCTTGGCCCACCTAGTCTGCCCATTTTCCCCTAACAGATAAGCTGCAGATCCTAATTAACCAACAGCTTACTTCCTCCTACCCCCACTAGGACTGCCTTATTTCTGTCCTATGCATTCTTGAATTCCCCACTGTTCTTGACTCCACGACCTCCTCAGGGAGGCTGTTCCATGCATCCACAACCCTCTCTGTGAAAAAATACTTCCTCACATTACCTCTGAGCCGTCCCCCCTCTATCTTCAAATTGTGCCCCCTTGTTCTTGCTCATCTCTTTTTCTGAAAGATGCCACCCTCTTGGACTTTGTTGATTCCCTTGAGGTACTTGAAAGTTTCTATCATGTCCCCTCTCTCCCTCCTTTCATCAAGGGTATACATATCAAGCTCCTTTAGTCTTTCTTCGTATGTCTTCTGGTGCAGACCCTGCACCATTTTGGTTGCCCTAATGTGGTAGTGTTGTAATGGTTTTTCAACCAATCAACAATAAATTGAAGTTGAATTGCACGATTGGTAGCCCTGTTCCACAAAACACTCAATATAGGAGGGGCTCCAGAGAAAGGCAGAAATAGTCCCTCTTTACAAAAGTAGGAGTAAGGAAGAGGCTGAAAACTATAGATCAGTCAGCCTCACCTCAGTAGTGGGGGAAATTATGGAATCATTACTTAAAGAAAGGATTATGGAACACCTTGAATCTAGTGAAGCACAGGATCCAGGACAGCATGGATTCACAGCAGGAAGATCATGTCAAACAAATCTAATTGATTTCTTTGACTAGGTGACTAGGGAATTGAATCAAGGGGAAGCAGTGTATGTGTCCTACCTTGACTTCAGTAAGGCCTTAGATACCATTCCACATAGAAGACCAGTGAACAAGCTAGGCAGTCTGGGAGTGGGACAAAAGGTGGCAAACTGGTGTAGGAACTTGTTGAGTGATAGAAGACAGAGGGTTACGTAAATGGAGCTCAATCTGAGGAAAGGAGGGTGACCAGTGTGGTGCCTCAGAGATAAGTTCTGGAGCCAGTCCTGTTTAATGTCTTCATAAGTGACATTTCAGAGGGATAGGGAGGGACATTGTGCCTCCTTACAGATGACACCAAGATCTGCAACAGCGTGGACACTCTGGGAGGGGTGTAATAAATGATGATGGACCTAGGTAAACTGGAGTAAAGGTCTAGAGCATGGCAGTTGAGAGTCAAGGTGAAAAAGTGCAGAATCATGCATTTGGGGTGCAAGAACCCAAGGGAGGTTTGCATGATTGGGAGAGATACCTAATCACCAAACAGGAAAGGGATTTGGGGGTAATCATATCTGATGAGCTAAAGGCAGTCAAACAATGTGCCAAGGTTGTAAGGAGGGCCAGTGGAATGCTGGGGTGTATAGGAGAGGTATCACTAGTAGAAGAAAAGAGGAGGTGATGCCGCTGTACAGATCACGGTGAGGTCTTTGGATTACTGTGTCCAGTTCTAGGGTCTGCATCTCTGTAAAGACATAGACAGGGTACAGGAAGTTCAAAGAAGAGCAGCAAAGATGGTGTAGAGCCTAAACAAAAAGTCATACAAGGAGAGACTGAGACACCTCAATATGTATATCCTGGAGGAGAGAGACAGGGAGATGATAGAAACCTTTAAATATATATTTATTTATATATTCAGTCATGGATTATGATACCTTTGAGTGCAAGGCGCCATTTACAAAGGTTTCACATCAGTGGGGAGGGTGAACAAACATATAGAGGTGGTAGCACATAGACCAGGCTTAAAAACAGTAAAGCACATACTTTAGTAATGGAGCAGAAAGGAGTGGGGGGGGTGAGAGGAGAGCAGAAGAGGGGTAAGCAGCCAGAAGGCCTTGTCAGTAGGAGTAGAAAGAGTGGCGGGTGTGGGTAATAGGTAGGAGGGGAGGTGGTGGGGGTGGGAGGGTAGGAGGATATAGTAAAGGTTGGAAAGATAAAGCTTTGAGGTGGAGACGAGGGAACAGGAGTGTGTACAGGTGGTAGTATCATTAGGTGAAGCAGTAGCAGGAACTGTTTATCATAAGATGCTGATGGAGCCTGTGCTTGAAAGGACCTGATCTTGGTATGGATAGGATTTCATGATGGGAATGAGAAGTGCATTGAACCTGAGTGGGACTCTGTAAACAAATGACCACTGCCCTTGAGATGTCCTGCACCTAGGAATCTTCAGAGATTGATGGGCTGAGCTTCGAGTGCGCTGAGAGTTGGAGTGAGGGCTAAGGATGCTCACAGTTCCAGGGACAAAAGACTGAGAAGTGCTCTTTTAGCTAACAGATATGTTTGGCACTGTATCTTTCCTAAGGATAATCTAAAAGGCATAAATAGGGTACCGGAGGATTACATCTTTCAGAAAAGGAGATCTTTAGGTATGAGGGAGGTATGACATGCAGTTGAATGGGGGTAGACTTAGGGGTTGCTTGCGGAAGTATTTCTTCATGTAAAGGTTGATGGATATATGGACTAGACTCCCAGCAGAGGTGGTTGGGGAAAACACAGTGGGAGAATTCAAAAATGCATGGGACAGCTATAAGGGACCCTAGTGGTAGGAATGAGAAGGTAAAGCCTGAGATCAAGTAGGGTCTGCAGCTTTTGCAGTAGATAGGGAAAATGGACAGGCTGGATGGGTCTCGTGGTCCTTATCTGCCATTAGTTTCTGTGTCTTCCTCATGGGGAAGGGGACTGGTATATTTGTCACAATCTGTCTGAGGTGATCCAAGGTTTAATACATTGCCTGTCTCTTGTCTGGGTCTTTTGGCACAGGCGATGGCAGGAAACACAAATTCATGGGTACTGTTGCAAATTCTATTGTGTAACCTGGTGCCAGGATATCTAGTAACTAGGTGTCTGATGTTCCAAAAGGGATGAAAACCACTTTGAGACTGTGTCTGACACTGCCTCATTGACCCATAAGCACTGAACTGGATTTCTGCTGCTGCATTGACATCCGAAGATGTCCTTTCTCATCTTGGATGTCCTTTAAGATGTCAGCAAGCCTTATCCAAATAACAGCCCTCCTTCAAAGGCCAAGTTACACAATTTTCCTTCAATACCTGATCTGCAATTCAATGCTGGAGCCATACACCCCACATGGCTGACACAGTGCAATAAGTGGTGCATGCTGACATTTCTAAATTGTCCACTGTGGCATCCCTGAAAAGGTGGACACCATGGATAACAGCTATAAGATGTTTCCTCCCTCAGAGTCTGGTGAAATTACACTATCCTGAGCTGAAATTCAGGAGTTTGGTGCTCTGAAAACAATGAAAGATGCATAAGAGGGACAAGATTTACTCCATTAGAGGCAAAGGCTCTTCTGCCCATGGCGTCCATGTGTTTATCATGCATATTAGCATGGCTAGAAATCCTTCAAAGGGAACTGATATCAATAAAGTTTCTTAATGTCTGAAAGTCCTTAAAAAGCTAACTTGTGAGCCATTGTGTTTATGTGTGAGTCTTTGCAGTTCTGAGTTATTTATGTGTAAATCAGACTTTAATTAAGGGCTGGGGAAGCCATTTGTTTCAGGCTCCTGACAGGAAATAATGTCACCGAGGAACTTGGCCCTCCATTTACTGTAGGTTAATTAAGAACTCATCTGTTTTATTAAGTGTATTTTAAGGTGTTATTACAACAATTTCTAAATTTATAATAACTGTTTCTTTGTGCATTGAAACTAGTGAATTATTACCTTTACATTTCAAACTGTTAATAAAAAGAATCCGTCTTTAGGATTGCTTTAACTTCTAGGCTGTACTGCCAGCTGATCATTTAAAACTACACATCTCAAAGCTGGCTCTGTGGTGTCAACAAGTATTAGGGCCCAGGGGTGTAGCCAGAAATTTCTATTTTGTACACACACTCTCCAACTGTTGCTCCCACCCGTTAAAAATGTACACAGCCTCTCTAAATGCTGCCCCCCATAACAAACAAATCAGATTAATTTATTCCACAATCTGGTGAAGTGTACGGTAAAGTACAACTTGGTTCCCTCACCACCTGCAGTGCACGAAAGGCCACCCCAGTTATGGCTGGTGCAGTTACACAGGGGCTGCCTGCCTCAAACACTGTACTTGACCGTGGCCACACTTCACCAGGTTGTGGAATAAATTAATCTACTTTAAAAGATTTCCTGGTCATATTTCTTTTATTTTGGTCCGAGTGCAGTTGCAATCTTGCTTGTTTGTATTAGTGTTTGGGGCAGGCCGCCCCAGTGTAACTGCACCAGTCATAACTGGGATTATCCGATCACAACACCACCTACTTGGATTTCTGCTGTTTTGGCCTTTCATGCGCTGCAGACAGTGAGGGGAGCTGAGTTGTACTTTACCATGGTCACGCTTCACCAGGTTGTGGAATAAATTAATCTACTTTAAAAGATTTCCTGGTTATATTTCTTTTATTTTGGTCCGAGTGCAGTTGCAATCTTGCTTGTATGTATAGGGTTAATTCCATCCCTGAGGAAGATCGCATGCATGAAACCGGTTGGAACTTGTGAGTGGGTTCACACACACCTTGTGGCACTTTGCAGTTTTTCCTTTTTACCTTGCATTTCTGGACATTAAATATTTTTGCTGATTGATTCCTTCCTCCTGCCTTATGGTTTGTGGATTTGGATTCACACGGTGGACGGTGCTCAGCAGCTTGTTACCCTCTGACCAAAGTAGTAGACCAGGGAGAGCCTAGATTTTAGCAAGGCATTTGACACAGTCCCACACAACAGATTAATACACAAGTCTGCCAGCCTTGGAGTCGGTCCCAGGGTGGTAGCCTGGGTAAACAATTGGCTGGACAACAGGACACAAGAGGGTAATAGTAAATGGAGTCCACTCTGAAGAAAGCAGGGTTACTAGCGGGGTACCACAGGGTTCAGTATTGGGACTGGTCCCCTTTAATGTCTTTATAAGTGACATTGCAGAGGGACTGGAAGGAAAACTATGTCTCTTTGCATATGACACAAAGATCTGCAACAGGGTTAATACACAAGGGGGAGTGGAAAGGATGAGGAGGGACTTGGCAATGGTCAGAAGTATGGCAGGTTGGATTCAATGCAAAGAAGTGCAAAGTAATGCACCTGGGAAACAAAACCCCATGGGCGGAGTACACAATGGGGGGAAGGTACTAACAACAAAAATGGAAAGGGACCTGGGGGTAGTCAAATCAGATGACCTAGAGGTGGGCAAGCAATGTGAGAAGGCAGTAAGGAGGGCTGGGGATACTGGGATGCCTCGGGAGAGGCATTACCAGTAGAAAACAGGAAGTTGTTATCCCTTTGTACAGACAGTTGGTGAGACCCCATCTGGAGTACTGCATGTAGTTCTACAGATCTGCACTAGAAGACATAAAAAGAGAGACTAAAGGTGCTTAATATGTATACTCTCATGGAAAGATGGGAAAGGGGGGACATGATAGAAACTTTCAAGTACCTCAAGGGAATCAATAATGTCCAAGAGGGTAGTATCTTTCAGAAAAGGAGATGTGCAAGAACAAGGGGGCACAATTTGTGGATAATGGGGGCACAGCTCAGAGGTAATGTGAGGTATTTTTTCACAAAGAGGGTTGTGAATTCATGGAACTGCCTTCCTGAGGAGGTTGTGGAGTCAAAAACAGTGGGGGAATTCAAGAATGCATGCGACAGACATAAAGCAGATCTGCAGCTTATCCATTAGGAAGGGAAGGGAAATGGGCAGACTAGGTGAACCAAGCGGTCCTTGTCTGCCATCAAAGCCTATATTTCTATGTCTATGTTCCTATGTAACCAAAATGGTGCAAGGGTTGCATCAGAAGCCATATGTTGAAAGTCTGCACACACAACATTAACTCTCTATAGGAGAGGAGAGTGAGAAGGGACATGATATAAACCTACAAATACCTCCCAGGTGTGTACAAGGTGCTGGTGGAGGGCCTCTTTCAGAGAAAATGCAGCAGAACATGGGACCATATAGTGAATCTAAAGGGTAAACTTTGGGAGGGATATGAAAAATAGCTTCTTCACAGAAAGGGTGGTGGATGACTGGAACAGCTTGCCAGGGAAGTAGTGGGGCTGACAGTGTGGGAGTTTGGAAGCATGCATGGGATAGGCATAGAGGCGTATTAGATAAAGGAATGGGGAAGGACAGGAAACCGGTGACCACATATAGTCAGTGGTGTCAGAACAGTCAGGGAAATGAGCAGACTGGATTGATCTACTTGTCCTTTTCAGATGAGAGTTCCTGTAATGCAGACCTTCACTCTTGTAGAGGTCCATAGCCACCTAGACTGGCCCCCATTCTCCAACATAGCTGAAACCCTTCTGCCTGCACCACTTCTCAACCATTTGTTGAAAGTCGTGATGCCGAGTGCCATATTCTTACCCCAGCTGTACACAGGTAACACTACAGTCACTGCCACTGTGCATGCTACCTGCTACCTGCTTAAGACCCCTACCAAGCTACCAGAAATTTTCTCTGCACTCGTCCAACCCCATCCCTTGCCATGTAATTTGTCCCCAAGTGGACAATGACATCTAGCTGCCACATGTGACTTTTTGGCCTAGCAATCCACTAGAACAGCTCACTGTCCCTCACTATCCCTCTGAGCTGAAGTGCTGGGAGGCACTTTACCTCTCTCTATGCTCTAGCTCTCTCTCTTTGGTTCATGTTTTCTAACTTAAAATACATACATAGTAGGGGCTACTATGCTCCCAATGAAGTGCAAGTGGTTTCTGAAAAGACTGAGCTGCAGGAGAATGTCACAATGTCACGTCGCACTTGTCTCTTAGCGTGGCATCTGAGACTCGGCCTCCTCTTGCTGCACAGTGAAGCAGCTTCTTTCAAATGCAGAGTGCCTTTTAAATAATGGCAGCTGAGTGCGTTAAACTTGAAACCATGTTTCTGGCACAATTTTAAGGATGCGAGTGTCACCGCGTAGATCCTTTCAGACTGATGAGCCATAAAAAATTAAAATAGTAAATTCTATGGTTTTAAAAATAAATAGAAGTATTGAATTGGGAAATCAAAAGCAAGGTGCCCAATAGTCAAAATGCAGCACTTTTGCTTTCACATTTAAACCAAAAACGAGGACAAGTAAATGAAAAAAGAAAAAACGCCCAACTTTGAGTACTATAAAATAGGAATGTTTTATTACTCTATCCCGTACCAGGTATATATGCCTTTTAGAAATGTGGTGAATGAATATTACCGTACACACTGCAAGCCCATTGGTCGACAGTGTGGACCAATGGGCTTGCAGGTGTTACTGTAAGCTGTCATTCAGTGGGTAGTAGCGGAGGTGAGTGGGCGGGTTAGCTGCCCACTGATGACCGGGGAAGGGATGGGGGTCCTGTGTGGGTGAGGGATACAACTAGACCACCATGGATGGGGATTTCACATCAATCAATCAAATCTGTATTTATCCAGGCGAACATCATTGAGCACAGCTCATTTGCAAGATGGACCTGGTAAGGTCAAGATTCAATTTACATAAATACATAATATAATTCAGTATACACACATTCTAAGAGTACGTTCTAATCAGACTGTACGCTAAATTCAGGTGTGGTGGTAATCAGGGGTGAGGGAAGGGAGGGAAGTGGTGTACATGGCTAGTGGGGGAGGAGGAAGGCGGGGGAGGCAGATACTGTGGTATGGATCAACAGTGGGCCTATGAAGAAGGCAGGAGGCTGGCACTGGGGAAGTGTATAGCAAGGGTATTAGGGCTGTGATGTATGATAAGGGATTAAGGGGAGGTGGATGGCAGGAGCGGTGTATGGAGTGTAAGGGGTGGCGACTCTTGGGAAAGGTGGATAGCTACCGCAGGTGAGTCGGCTATCTGGGGAAGGAGATGGATAAGATTAGGAATACTCTACTGTTTGTGGAAACAATTACATTTTTCTTTGATAAGCCTAGAATACAGATATTTGAAGGATGTAATTGAAATGTGTCTGTTCACTTTCAGAGTCTTCTGCATCGTGTTCCATAAGGCAGATAAGACATAGCTGATGGCAGATCTACCATATCAAGAATTGAATTTGGGCACTTTAAGCATGATGAAGTTTAGACTCCTTAGGGCATATTTAGTTGATGTGGCTTGTGTGAAGCAGTCTGAAACATATTTTGGTAGCATCTGGGTTATTGCTCTATAAGTCCATAGCATTTCTATCTCTTCTAAATTGGAGCGAGGTCCAACCAACTGCAGCATAGAGTGAGCAGTGGTGAGTGCTGAAAGGAAGATCTGTAATAAACCTCAAGGCTCTATGGTAAAGTGTGTCCAGTTTGCTCAGATGTGAGTTGGGGCAGCGACCATATAGGAAATCTGCATACTCTAATACTGATAGAAATGTGGCCTGGACCAGCTTCTTTTTAGAATCACTTGTGAGAAAGTGCTTTATTCTGTAATAGAGCCCAACCCTCTGATGGAGTTTTTTTTAGAAAATCTTCCAGATGTTCTAAGTAGTCAAGTCTGCTGTCTACCCAGACCCCCAGATATTTGAATTTTGTGACATATTCAAGATTTTCACCAAGAACAGTGGATATGTGAGGGAGATTGTTTGGGATAGTGTCCGGCTTGTGTTTGGGGAACATAGCCTTAGTTTTTTGCATTTAGCAGAAGTTTTTTTTTCCAGTAGTTGGTGTTGTAATAGGTTGAATTCTGCTTGTAACTCTATGCATGCTGTTACAGGAGAGGGGTGACTGACATACAATACTGTATCATCTGCAAACAGGTGTACAGTGGCTTTGGTAAGGTTATTGTCGATGCTATTGATATAGATGGCAAATAGGATTGGGCCGAGGATGGATCCTTGGGGCACTCCTCTTTGAAGATCTTTAAGTGGGGATAGGTCTCCTTCAGCCTTCACCTGCTGGGTCCTTCCTGTGAGATAGTTATTAAACCATCTAATGGAGTTTGAGTCGAGTCCTATAGGATTTCAGGGAGAGGAGCAGTTAATGTGGTTCCACCGTATCTAAATGCTTTACTCAGGTCTAAAAATACAGCACAGACACAATTTTTGTCCAGTTCGAGTTGCCAATCATTGGTTACTTTAGCCAGGGCTGTGATGGTACTGTGTTTGGCTCTAAATCCAGATTGAGCTGGATTTAAAAGATTAGCCTCTTCAGGGTATCCTCTTAGTTGGGCACTCACGATTATTTCCAGCAGCTTGGATAGCACCGGGAGGATGGAGGTTGGCCTGTAGTTGTTGAGGTCGATGGCGTCCCCTGCTTTCAATAGTGGAATAACTTGGGCTGTTTTCCAGATCGATGGAATAGATCCTAATTGTAATGAGAGATTAAATAGGTGTGTTATTGGCACTGCTAATACTTGCATGGCAATTTAAAAAATAGGGTCAAGGGAGTCCTGCACTTTTTGATGTTCAGCTGTGATATTAGTTCTTCCACCTGCTCCGGGTGGCTGGTATGAAGGAGAAGGTGGAGTCAGGTACCATGCTTCAGTGTTCTTTTATACCTAACTGGGCTGCTTGTTTGGTTGCTGGAGAGAGTGAATGCTAGACCAGCGGTTTGTAAAGTGATTGTTAAATGATTCCAAGACTTCCAGTCTATCAGAGATGGTTCCCTTCCATTGTGTATTTTGGCTGGGAGTGGGTTACTTGGATCGTGTCCTGATATATCTTTATAGTGTTCCAGAACTTGGCAGGGTTGTGGCAGGAGGAGTCTAGTTCAGACATATAAAAAGCAGCCTTAGCGTCTCGTACTTTCCTGGTGCAGAAATTCCTGGCTTTTTTGAATAGCTCCCAATCAGTTTATATCTTAGTTTTTCGTGCCTTTTTCCATAGCTTGTCTCTGTCAAAGAGGGTGGCTTTAAGGTCAGGAGTGAACCAACGACAGGTTTTATTTTTGATGCGTACCTTAGAGATTGGTGCATGGATATTAAGGGCACCTGTAGTAATGTCATTTAGCACCTCATACGCTATCTCCACTGTGTTTGCTAAGTAAAACTCTTGCCATCGTGTGGAGTGATTTAACTCTTCCAGATATGCCTCAATGTTGAATTTTTGTTTTGATCTCCTCATTGTGAACTTAGTGGGGGATGGTGGCTTACATGCTGATCTTATACCCGCAATAAGGCAGTGGTCACTGATGTCATTGAATAGTACTCCAACATGCGAGAAAAGGTGAGGTTTATTCACTAGTATAACATCTAATAGTGTGCTGTTGCTTGTATTCTTTTTGTTGATTCTGGTAGGTTCATTTATGAGCTGTGTAAACCCATATGTATTGCAGAATGATATTAAGGTGTAACTGCCTTGGAGAGCCAGTTTAGGTCTCCTATAATTATAGTTTCTTCTGTTCCCTTTTTGATTAAGTCACCCAGATGGGATAATAGCTTGAGGTCAGCTGAGGGAGGCCTATAGCAGCCGATTAGCTGCAGCGATGCAGTGTGGGAGAGGTCCACTTTGAGGGATAGACATTCGAATTCTTTTACCATGGATGATGAGTCAAGGCAGGTCACAGATAGGCTGTCCTTTACATATATCACTACACCCCCCCCCCTTAGTTTGGCGGTCAGCTCTGAATAATTGATAATTAGGTAAATTTATGTCTTTGTCGGCTGTGGCAGGCCTGAGCCATGTCTCAGACACTACTAGTATATCTGGTAGAGTATGGTTAACCCAGGCTTGGATCATCGTGATCTTTTTTCGCAGACTGCATACATTAATATGGAGAAAGCTTAGTCCTTTGATCTTAGCTAAGTCTGTTGGTGCAGTGATGGCCTCTGGGGGTCCTGGGTTGAGTTCTACATTTCCTGAGTATATTAATAATAGTATCAGTAGTTTCATAATTGCCGCAAGAGATAGATTAAAGATTCTTGCCATTGCCGCTTTTTTTATTCTGATACCACCTTGTTTGCCATCCGGATGAGGAGCTTTGGCCTCTTGTCAGAGTGCTGATTAGTAATCTTACAGACAGGAGCATTGGGTGTTTTTCTGAGTGTTTTTCAAGTCATAACAATGATCAGAGTTTCATTGGGGGGGGCCTACTAGACTACCGGGGCAATAAAAGGATTATACTATGTAGATTGGGGGTATGGAACAGAAGGAGGGAACCACTAGACTACCAGGGACAATAAAAGGATTATACTACAGACACTGTGGGTACAGAGTGGGAGGGGGTACCATTAGACCACCAGTGCTCTGTATGCACTGTATAGGCATTGGATGTGGCACTTGGAGAGGTAGCCACCCAGGGACTGACAGATGCTAGGTTGCCCCTTGCAGTACAGCAGCCCACTTGTGGGTGACTACCAGTTAGGCTTGTTTTTACAGGCATAACTTTGTGCCCATGTATGCAACACATCTCTGAGATGTGCTGGCGAATCAAGCTGCACATCTCGGCTGACTATCATGTTGTGCCGCATGCATGCGCACATCCCTGGAGATGTGCTGCATACATTATTTTAGTAGCAGTGCATTGTGAATTGTGCAGTGCATTTCCCTTTGAATAGCACCCCAGGGCACATTTCTGGGGTTGTGCTGGTGCAACTCCTTTGAAAATCCACCACCACTTGTTTTAGCTCCTGAGAAATAGCTGGTGGTAATATTTTCTTTATTGCCCCCGGCTGTATGTTTGTCTGTATATTTAAGAACAGAATCATCCAATACATAAATTTGTTTAATGACATTCAAAGATCCCCATCTATCTTCCACAGACGTCTCTTGTTCCTCCATTTCTATACTCTGATCATTTATCACTCTTGTTCTTGATAAGGTTGAGTGCTTTCAGTATTTGTATTCAGTGTATTATCTGATTATTTCTCATTTCATTACTTATGTTCCCCATGTTTTATATGAGACTGCTGTACTACTTTTTATTTGTTGTTTTCTGTTCTCATTCTATTACTTATGGTTCCCTTGTTTTATCTTTCACTGCTGTGTTCCTTTTTATTTGTTGTTTTCTGTTCTCATTTCACTACTTATGGTTTCCTTGTTTTATCTGTGACTGCTGTCAGTGGTGGAGCCAGGTTTGGGAGCATTTGGGAGCCAGGGGGCCATTCAGTCAATCATGGGCTCCACAATGGACACTAAACAGTGAATAAAGATGGTGGTGGGGCACCACTACTCACACTGGGGCAGCCAGGAGGGGCAACCACCCCCCCAGGCCCCCTCTAGCTCTGTCACTGACTGCTGTGCTACTTTTTATTTGTTGTGTTCTGTTCTCATTCCATTATTTATGGTTCCCTTGTTTTATCTGTCACTGCTGTACTACTTTTTATTTGTTGTTTTTTGTTCAGTCATCAAATGCATTGATAGACTCATAACTAGTATTCAGTGTGCCTGTGCAACTGGTTTTGTGCTTGTGTACCATAGATAATCTTTGGTTGTTTGCCTCTCTATCTGTGGTATTTACCACCCTGAGGGGTATGAAGGCAAGGAACCCTAGGTGAGTGTTCCACCCCTTGAGGTGCCACTGAAGTAATTCCCTTAGCTAAAGATACCTTAGGTAGAAGCCCATTGGGAGAGGGGCTTGTCAGTGGAGGAGGAGGGGTGAATAGAGGGGCAAGGAAAAAAATGCTTGTGTGTGGATGAGGAGAGAAGCCCTGAAATAAGCCAAAGGAGGGATGTAGCCAGTTGCACCACCCCTTGAACTGCAGGCTGTAGCCTTCCAATTCCATGTGCCTGTGCAACTGGTTTCATGCTTGTGTAATGTAGATAATCTTTAGCTGTTCACCTCTCTATTCATGGGATATACCACCTTGTAAGGGTATGCAGGCAAGAAAACCTAGGGATGGGTTTCACCCCTTGAGGTGCCATGGGAATGATTCCCTTGGCTAAGGTTACCTTAGGAAGAAGCCCAAAAAGAGTGGCAAGCAAAGAATATAAGGTAGTGAACACTTAACAGGGTCAAGGATCGGTACATAAATCGGTTGGTAGTATGGGTACAGTTGGTAACGTGTCATTTAGTAGCATGTTTGAGTAGAGTAGGCAAGAAACAACAGGTGAACAGTAACCCACTTGGAGGTCTGACTATAAGGCATGGAGGCCTAACATTCTAAGGAGAGAGACAGCAGACAAAGGGGGAGATAGAACACTTGTATGATGGCCACCCGCTCCATCCAACAGTAGAAACCTACCTAAGTGACATAGGGATTATTGCCTAAAGCTAACTAAATATTATGACCTGTGGCATGGAGGAGAGAAAAAAAAAACTCTGAAGAGGAAATCTTTGAGGATCCAAGACCTAGGTTGCCTTCCCTCCAGGCTTCAGATATTTTTGATTAGCGTCAGCTCTGTTACTGTAATTTGAAAACTCAATGGTGGGGGGGATATTCAAATATTAAGGAAAGTGCTCCTTTATCCCTTTAATGGGAACACCGTGAAGGGTTGCAAGACTAACTTTGCAACACTGCTTCTCCAAGGTGGGAGGAGGAGGAGGAGGAAAGTGATAACTGCTGAGATGCTCAGCTGGCCCACTGATCTAAAAATAAACCAGGTGAACCAGAGGAGACATAGGGAGAGTAGCTTTGAAGGGTGCATTCGAATCTGCTCGGGCAGCTAAAGGGGCCCTTCATGAGAGCTCCACCCCATCACTGCTGAAGTCTTAAATGCTACATCGAGAGGTGCTGTTGGTATGGTTGATGGCTGAAGGTCCACATGGATTTTGGACCTTCCCAACTATGGGCCAGGCAAGAAAGACCCACTCCAAGCTTTGCATGCTCAAGATGCAGACTTTAAGGTGCTGGAAGATATCATCAGCCACAGGGCTAGCCCTGAGTCCTGGAAGTAATGAATATTGTCAGCATGTCTTCAAAATGTGAAGGAGTGAGTAGTATTGAGCATGGGACCCACGCATTGGTCAAGATACTGTATATGATAGCAGACATGGTCAGGCTGAGCACTGTGGACCCTCTCATGGGTCTTGACCGGATGAGAACTGATGTGGAGAGACTTGTACGTAGGTCAGGCTGAGCAGTATGGACAGTCTTGTGGGTTTAGCTAAGGCAAATAGCATTTGTCAATGACAGAAATGCATGCCAAGTCCATTAGGAAGCCAAATTGGGAGTGAATTGAATTGCATACAATGAGTAAGAGAATGGCAAGGCCAGGCAAAGCCCAGGGCCGATGGTTGGAGAGGGGGAGGCTCTATAGCCAGTTAGATAGGAGGAGGCTGCAAAGCCAGTATGGTTGGAGGTGTGGTTTGAAGCAAATAAACATGTTATGCTGCCAGACTTGGAAAGGGATGAGCATTGCTGGTAGTGCAAGGGACAGGAAGTTTGGATGACCAAGTGAACCAGGTGCATAATGTTAGGGAAGGGATGGTAGAAGGCTGGGTAGAGCCAAAAGCCCTTAGGAAGAGAGTTGCCTGGAATCGCTGGTTGAATAGTGCCATGAAGGCTATGTTGAGCATCAGAAGGAGGCCAGGTGAGTCAGGGGCTTTTACAATACAGGTACATTCAGGTACAGTCCCACTGCTGACCTGGCTATTTTGCGAACTTCTGTGCTCTCCAGCTGCTTCCACGTGATTGGCTGCCTTCACAGCAAGCTATCTCCCGATTGGTGTGCATTTTCAGCCTGGACACTGCAGGTCTCTCTGCTTCACTAATGCTCTGTGCTTCTTAATTTTTTAATTTTCTAATAATTTGCTCAGCCTAGCCTAATTGTTTCAACTGTAACTGTGTTAAATTTAGCCTCTTTAGCCTTGGTGCATGTGCCTGCCTTCCTAATTTTTACTGCAAGTTAATTGTTACTGTCTGAATTTATTAAGTACTGTACTAGGAATGTTTGCTAATTTATTTGTAACTGCCTGAATTTCCTAAGTACCAGGAATATTTGTAATTTATTTGTAACTGCCTGAATTTTCTAAGTACCAGGAATGTTTCATAATTTATTTGTAACGCCTGAATTTCCTAAGTACCACGAATGTTTGCTAATTTATTTGTAACTGGCTGTATTTGGACCTCTCTCCATATCCTTTAGCTCAGTATGATTACAGCTAATGCCAGAGAGAACATTAGGTGGGACACTCTCCTTTGCTGGCTGGCTGTATTTGGACCTCTCTCCATATCCTTTAGCTCGGTATGATTATGGCTAATGCCAGAGAGAACACTAGGTGGGACACTCTCCTTTGCTGGCTCGCTGTATTTGGGCCTCTCTCCATATCCTTCAGCTCGGTATGATTACAGCTAATGCCAGAGAGACATTAGGTGGGACACTCTCCTTGCTGGCTGGCTGTATTTGGACCTCTCCATATCCTTTAGTCGGTATGATTACGGCTAATGCCAGAGAGAACATTAGGTGGGACACTCTCCTTTGCTGGCTGGCTGTATTTGGGCCTCTTTCCATATCCTTCAGCTCGGTATGATTACAGCTAATGCCAGAGAGAACATTAGGTGGGACACTCTCCTTTGCTGGCTGGCTGTATTTGGGCCTCTCTCCATGTCCTTTAGCTCGGTATGATTACAGCTAATGCCAGAGAGAACATTAGGTGGGACACTTTCCTTTGCTGGCTGGCTGTATTTGGGCCTCTCTCCATATCCTTTAGCTCAGTATGATTACAGCTAATGCCAGTAAGAACATTAGGTGGGGCAGTCTCCTTTGCTGGCTGGCTGTATTTGGCAATGCTTTCAGTTAAATCTAACCTAACTAGGGTTATAAAACTATTGGTCAGTTCCAAATTAAATAATTCAGTGCTTCTGCCCATATTGTATTTTCTGTTTCCTCTACCCAATTTCCATCCTCTTTAGCATCCTTACCCTTTTCTGCTGTCTTCAATTACTTCACTAGCTTTGTGCTGCACCCTACTTATTTCTGTATTCATACTGCATAGTATTTGTTGTTGGATTGTCACAACCTGCATCTCTAACATCTGTGCATCATTTTGTTTTTTAATTCTCTAGTTGTAATGTATTCCCTGCAAGTATATACCAATATCACATTTGTAGCTTCTAAATGTATTTTACCACGTATGATGCACCTGATTCCTAACTCACCATATACCAGTCTGACTATATCTGAGTCCAGGTTTGAACAATATCACCTGCTTGCTCCTCCCATTTATTGGCTTTTCTGCTGCACTGTCTTGTAATAAATCATGTTCTACTTCTCCAGCTTCTCTGGTTGACACCGGCAGCCACAGTAAGCCTGTTTGCCTTAGCTGTGTTGCCTTTGCTGGCTCACTGACACTCACAACAGGGGGAAGATTTATAGTGCCGAGATCAGAAGTAGCGTGTCCATCTCCTTCTAGTCCCCTCACTATAGTTAAGCTTATTTTTCTCAAAAAGAAGCTTTCATACTGCCCTTAAAAGGACAATTAAAGCTCGGGGACCATACTTTTATGAAAGGACCAGTTGTTTTGGCCTTTATGCCAACAAAATGAAAGGCACCTTATTGGTGTCGCAATAAAAATAGCCCTAACAGGACTGCCTTCCAACAAGAAGGCTACAGTAAAACAACCAAAAAGCATGCTCAAAACCTTTGCATTGCTCACAAAATGCAATTCACATTTCTGGTGAAGGGTGCTGCTGGTGTGTGACATCCAGTGCACCTCCCCCCCGCAATAAACATGGCACATATTCAGAATTAAACAATTTAACTGCCTATCGGCTTTTCTTACTTTAAACTCCATGAAAAAGGGGGTCCTCTTAGTTTTCAGATTGGGATTCCAATGTGAGCAAGCTATACCACCTCATCACGGTGGGACCCATTCGGTATAGTCCCTACACTAGATGCCAGGTTCTCAAATGCCTGCAGTGGCAACTCATAAATATAGAGTGCTGCTTGAATTGACTTGAAGTGCATTGCCTAATTGGCTCCTTTAAATAAAGTGCTTCCACCCAGGAAATTACAGAAGTGGTGACAGAGCAGCTGAAAGGAGTACTGCAGCTCCCAAAACTCTAAAGACAGCCAAATAGCAGCTCAGAACCTTTGCATTGCTCACAAAATGCAATTTACATTTCTGGTGAAGGGTGCTGCTGGTGTGTGGCATCCAGTGCACCCCCAACAAACATGGCACATATTCAGAATTAAACAATTTAACTGCCTATTGGCTTTTCTTACTTTAAACTCAATGAAAAGGGAAGTGTGGCTCTCCTTTGAGCATGCTTCCACCACCTGTGAAACTGAGCACTTTATTTTAAAAGGAGCCAATTAGCAATGCACTCTGTATTTATGAGTAGCCACTGCAGACATTTCAGAACCTAGCAGCTAGTGTAGGGACTATACTGAATGGGTCCCACCATGAAGTGGTGGTATAGCTTGCTCACATTGGAATTTCAATCTGAAAACTAAGAGGACCCTTTTTCTTGCTGGATTAAATTGTTTAATTTTGAATTTGTGCCATGTTTTTAAGTGGGGTTATGCACTGGAATCCTGTCTTAGGCTCCAGTTAAAGTTCTTTAAATACCTCCAAGCAAAACTCCAGCCTGGTACAGTCAGACAGTGCTGTTTAGCTCCTGCCTTGCAAAGTAAAATATACCAATCCTTGATTTGTAACTTCTACATTTATTTTATCATATATAATGTAGCTGGGGCCATATATTCAAATCTTTGCACCTGACACAAAACCGTAGTACTGGAATAGCATTGGATTTGGACGCATAATGATATTTAAAAACCCTTTTAGCACTGGCACAGTGTGATAGTACTAACGCTAAAAGTAAATGTATTGAGGAGTCAAGGGGTGGCCATTAATGCCAGTGCACTGTCCTATTCAAAGATTAGTGCTGCACTGCTGGTTGTTGCACCACCCATAGTGCAGCACTCGTTACTGCCTTCAAAAGCATGCGGTAATGCAGCGGTATACCTTGAAGGAATCTGAGGTGTAACTTCAAATTATATCCGTAGTAATTTAAAGTGTACCTTCAAATTACTTCAAGTGACAGTCCTGGTAGCCTAGTGTAACCCTGCCCTATCACAATCCCTGTACCCCATATTTGTTGTATCCATTAATATCCTGGTACTTTAGTGGTCCCCACCCCATCCCCGACCCTGTATTTGTTAATTTCCATTAATTTCCTGGTAATCTATCATCCCACCCACCCCCATCGTGATCCCTGACCCCACATTTGTTAATTTGCATTAATTTCCATAGAAGTCTATGGACCCTTCACCCCACGTCATGATCCCTGAACCCTGCATTTTTATTATTCATTAATTTCACTGGTATTCCTATGGTATTTCCCACCACCCACCAGGCAGTGCTGCCCCCCACCTCTCCCCAAGGAGTCTGACACAATCTCATCCTTCTGCTCACCTCTGGGCCAGCTGCCTGACTGCTGGCTGAATGAGTGTACCCAGTGAGTAATGAGGAACACATGCCCATTGCTTACTGGATATCCACTCATTCAGCAGACAGTCAGTGGCTGGCCACAGAGGAGAGTGGAGGGTTGAGCCAGTCGCTGACTCCAAGGGGGGAAGAAGGGGTCAGCATGGCTGGGTGGGGTGGTGGGGGACCACTAGACTACCAAGGAAATGTAATGATAATTAAAGCAAATTAACAAATATGAGGGTCAGGGATCATGCTGAAGATATGGGGTCAGGGATCATGATGTGGGTTGGGGGACCACTAGACTACCAGGGAACTTAATGCAGATTAACAAATCGAGGGAGGGATCATGATGTGGGTGGAGGGATCACTAGACTGCCAGGAAATAAATGAAAATTAACAAATACGAGGGAGGGGATCATGATGTGGGTGGGAGGGATCACTAGACTGCCAGGGAAATAAATGCAGATTAGCAAATACTGGGGTCAGGGAACATGATGGGGGTTGGAGGGCCACTAGACTACCAGGGAAGTATTTGCCTGTATAATAGACAGGAGCATACCTCCCACATGTTCTTCATTCAGTGGGACATCCCTCATTTTAGCCCTCTATGGTGTGCTGTCCCTCATCTGTTCCTCATGGAAAAGGTGATGCACACACAGAGACTGTGCCGTGCATTCATGCCTTACAGCAGGTAATATTTCTATGCTGAGATGCTATATCTGTAAGTTACACTCGTACAAGTTCAGGCAATGTTTCCATAGAGTTCAAAGGTTGTATCTCCTTGGCTGGTGCTGTGTCCCTCATTATGTGAGTCAGTGTTTCTCATTGCTCCTCAGTCCACATGTCTGCATCCCTCATTGAAGTGCTGCATGGGTGAGTGGTCTGCACTGACTGTGCCTGCAAACACCCGTGTCCTGCATTGTCCAACCTTTACTTCAATTCCGACCAATAGAGGTTGCTCTGAGCACACATGGTCTGTAGCTTTCAGCCTGTACTTCCATTCCAACTAAAAGGTGGAGCTTGTGCTCCATGCAATAGCACCAGGTAAACTACATGGAAATGTATGCTAGGCCGTCAACTAGTTGTGTCTTTACTCGCTAACTAGTGTGACCGCAGCTGTGACCTTTTTCACAAATGCCATTCATGAGATTCAGGACTGCCATATCCCCGTTAAGACCAGGTGAGCATGGGGAGGGTGTAGACATTGGATCACCAAGGAACTCCTGACAGTTATGAAAGCTCATGATCAGAGTAGGCCAATCATAAGTTGTCCCCCTCACCTTCTCTGTGGAATGAGTATAGGTGTCTAAGAAATCAATGAAAACAACTGGCCAAGTCCCTGAAATGTAACTATTTTATTAAGGTTCAGAAAAATATCCTTCTCAATCCGAGGAAATTCTGGGGATCCATTAGCTCCCTGATAAATCCTCGTACCAGTAACCCTGTTATAAATCTGGACTAGCCTTTAGGCCCCTTAACTGAGCCTATTGAGGTAGCTCAAGCTTTTAAGTAAGCAAATGTTATTGATTACAAGTGTATATTCAAGAAGACCAACACCATTTGATTTTGTAAAAAAAAAATTTGCAATGTACACAAAAACATCGACACATTTTAAAATTAAGCACATTCACTAATTTCATCTAAGTTAAGACTAAAATAACATCATATTGCATATGCTCAAGTAAAAATGGATAGCAGCATAGGAGTATAACCTGTCACTACCCTCAATAAACCTTTGCGCAATATCGTCCTTTCTTTTGCCAGAAATATTACAGGTTAGAGGATTATTCCATTTTGTTCTAAGGTTAGATAACAGCTTGCAGTCTAACAATAAGTGACTAGTAGATAAACAATTTTTATCACAATTGCATTTTTAATTTTTTCCCACTGTATCATTTGTGCTCAGTAGTGTAAATGTATATCAGATCTCATTCTTGCTAGAATATTTCTATGTAGAAAATGTTGGCAGCATGTCAAATAATCCTGACTACCAGTTCTTAGGTTAATGATTTGTTACAATGTGAAAGTGGTAGAAGTAACAATCCTTGCTGCATCCCTTTGAATTTTGTCATCCTTCCATCTGGTTTTTATTTGTTCAGTGTACAAGTCAGTATCCTTTATTGCTCTGTTATCAAAGAGTGAATTCATTCCGCACTTCCTTATTTAAAGCATCTAATTGATTAAATCACAAGTCATATCTAATCCTTTCACTATGATATTTTTTTTGCTTCGGTTCACAACGCATATGTGAAAATAATATCAGGCTTCTTTACTAATCTTTGCCAGTAATTCTAGCATCTAATTTTAGCAGATAAAGACAGAGACAGAGACAGCATGCCCATTTCAGCTCTCAGATGTGCACCTGGCACTGCCATGGGTAACCCTTGATTATTTCTGATAAATAAATTTTGAACTGGCTCCAATATTGAGACTTTCTCTTGAGTACCCCATACCTCTGCTGCATATAGCAGAACTAATGTTGCTTTTGCAACATATGCTTCTTTCATTGCATAAAAAGAGTTTCCAGCAAAGGATTTACCAAATCTATTTAGGCCTAATACAGTTTGTCTCCCTTTACTTTTATTGTATTTTCTATGTTCGTGCCATTTTAGTTCATCATTTATTAGTCCACCTAAGTAATTATATTCTTTCACTTTTTGGAACTTGGCATATTTATGTTTCCATATACATATTTTTTGCAAACCTTCCTGATCTAGATTATTTTAAATTTTCACTGTTTACATCCAGGGATGACCTGTCCTTCCAGAACTTCAGTAGTCCCAACACCACAAAACTACTTGAGGAGGCTTGGTCCCTGGATTGGTCTGCTCTATACTCACTGGGCTGGATATTCAAACAGCCAATTCATGGCGCCAAGCCTTGCACTGCGCCAAAATAGTTAGCTGGGGTGTGTCGAGGCGATATTCAAAGGGTTGCACTATTGAGCAACTCCTTTGAATATCACCCAACCACAACCACTGATAAGCCAGCACAGTGGAACTTCTTGCCACCATAAGTTGACAAAGTGGAACATTCAACTTGCGGTGGCGCAAGTACCATTGGCCATGCCAAAATCCGATATTCAAAGGTGACATGCAAATGGGGCTATAATTCATGCAAGGCGCGGGGGCCATTTGCATCTGATTATGGCCCCATTTGCATGCCATTAGTATGCAGGTGTGCCTATCCCCGAGGACTTGCTCCTGGCGCCCTGCTAGGCAGCAGCCGTTGGGGAAGGATGCCCCCTGCAGCCCAATCATGGGCAAAAGAGCATAAAAACCCCACCACCACCACCCCCCCACTGGCCAGATCACGGACATAACCTAAATACCCCCGCCTCACCAGCCCAATCGCGGGCAGCAATTTGTCTCCCCAACAGAGCCCTGGTGGTCCAGTGGACTGATAAGCCCGATCGCGGGCTGGAGTATTCAAACACCCCCCACCTCCCGATCATATTCCTGGTGGTCAGTGGACTGAAAATCCCAATCGTGGGATGTAGTTGTCACCCCCGAACACATCCCTGGTGACCTAGTGTCCCCCACCCACTCACCCATGAAGCCCCACCACCCGCTCCCCACAGCCAGCGGGCAGCAGCATCCACCGCCTGCTCAGCCGCCTGCCGCTTGCCGATCTGACTGCAGCACAGCACGCCACAGTGCAGAGCAAGAGCCAACGGGCATGCAGCCCATACTGCACAGACAGTCCAGTTTGTGAATGAATTTCATTCACAAAATTGAACTGTCTTAGAGGAGATGATGCCCATTGGCTCTTGCTCTGCACCAATGGGCATGCAGCCCTACCAGGCAGTCAGTCGGGCGGGCGGTGGGGCGCAGGCGGGTGGATGCTGCCGCCCGCCAGCCGCGGGGAGCGGTGGTGGGCTGGGTGGGTGGGTGGGGGACACTAGGTCACCAGGATGTGTCTGGGTGACAACTACATCCCGCGATCGGGATTTTCAGTCCACTGGACCACCAGGGATATATTCGGGAGGTGGGAGGTGTTTCATTACGCCAGCCCGTGATCAGGCTTATCAGTCCACTGGACCACCAGGGATGTGTTGGGGGACACATTGCTGCCCGTGATCGGGCTGGTGAGGGGGCACAGAGTGAGTTGAGGGCCAGCCACAGGTGGCAGCTGTTGTGTTGCACCCTGCATACAGCAGCTCACCTGTGGTGGCCCTCGACTTAAGCCTTTTTGGCTCAAAGTCCTGCAGGCGCAGGTTGGGGGTTTTGCCTGCACAACTCTGCACAGCCCAGCTGAATATCGGGCTGTGCAGTTTATGCATGGTTCCTCCCCCTCCAGTTCAGCATGCATTCATTTGCATTGCACTGTTGCTCAGCATGTTTTCTGTGGCGCAACTGCCTCCTGCTGAATATCACGGAATGGAGCAAGTTTGGACTTGTGCAGGTGCAACCCTATTGCGCATGGCGCAACCCTTTTGAATATCTGGCCCCCTTTCTTTTTTTTTTTCAATTCAACTTCTTTAGTGGTTTTAAATTATAAATATAGTAATATTCATAACAGGAATGATACATAAATGCAACCATCCACTTAGCATACATTATGGAAAGCTGATGAAAAGAGAAGGAACCCCTCCCCCAATCCTATTCTCCTCCCTCCTGAAACCCCGGGTGTGCCAATACATATAGTACAATACTTGAAAGAAATATTTGGTACATAGAAACATCTTGAGATGGACCTGGAAAAAATAAATGTTAATAACCTCAGTGCAGATATAAGGCATACAATTTGCCCCATTTTTTTTCAAATGATGCCAGATTATTACAGGAGCCATCAATCAAGTGCTCTATCCTGAAGTAGGCTGAGAGGTCATTTAGTCATTCATTATAGGAGATAGCTAATTGAGCCAACCAGTGTTTAAGCACTAGTTTTTTTACCACCATGGAAATTAGTGCTATGTGGTATTTCCATTCTTTAATTTGGATAGCAGTGTAAATCCCTAGGATACAGATCTCCACAGTGAAGAGGTCCCCTAGACCAAGTATTGGGTCCAATTTAAATTGAATCGACAGCCACAGGGGGCAATTTTAGCACAGTCCCAGAATGTATGTACTAAATTTATTTCACCTTTACCACATCTGGAGCAATTAGAGTTGATGGTGGCCAATTTTGGCTAATTTAACTGGTGTGTAATATAGGTTATGTAGTATATGGTATTGGGTAAGTCGCAGTTTATCTTGGGAGATGTATGTATATAAATCGTGCCAGACTTTTGACCATTCAGTGACGGTTCCTGGAAGGAGAGAGGATCAGATTTTGGAACTGGGTACAGGATCGGTGTGTCCAATGGTGAGGATATAGTTGTATAAGAGGGACAAGCAGTGTGGCTTGCAAGATAGATCATGGAAGTCTTCCAATATAGGTTGAAGCTTAGATTCTAGGGAAGCAGTACCAAATACTTGTGCTATTAGGTGTCTCAACTGGAAGATCTTAAAATTATAAGAAGCATTTAGGCCAAATTTATGTCGGATTTTGGAAAAGGAGAGAAGAGACGAGGAGGAGGAGTAGAGATCTGTTACTTTAGCATTTTGTAGAGGAGGTAACCAAGTGTGCACGAGGAGAGTGCCACATACCTTAATGTCAGGATTGAAGACGAGAGGTTGTGCGAAGTCTTGATGGGGTGAAAATTTGTAAGAGGAGCAAAACTGAGAAAAAACTTTCAGGGAGGTTCCAATTACTGAGTGGCCGATTGGGTCCGGCAACGTCTTCAGGGGAATATATTAAATGGCAGGGGAAAGCAAGTGGTGGTGTTGTGTGATCTGGGTTTCTATTTGCAGCCAAATAGGAGAGGCTTCATCTATGGGATCTGTAAGCCATTTTCCGATCCTAGAGAAGTGGCTCGCCCAATAATAAAGAAGAAAATTAGGGAGGCGGAGACCCCCTGATGCTTTGGGGAGACTCAGTTTAATGAAGTGTTTTCTGGGTTGTTTATGTAGCTATATAAAGCCAGAGATGAGAAAGTGTACCTTCTGGAAGAAAGATAGGGGGAGCTACATGTTCAGCATATGTAATGGATAATAAAGTCTAGGCAGGACATTCATCAGGAGGCAGTATAGCGCAGTGGTCTAAGGCTCTGAGCTGCAAATCTGGTGACATCCAGCAGACCAGACCTGGGTTTGAATCCACAGCTTCCACTTGCATACTGTGTGACCCAAAGAAAGTCACTTAACTCCTTGTGCTCCCAGGTTGCACCTGAAACAAGCTCTGCTTAGTGTGCCTTTCCTGGTTAAATAATTTCCTTCCTTTCCTTTCCTTTAATTATGTTTGTGCATCCCCAAAGAGATAATGGAAGAGATTCCCATCATTGAAGATCAAGTTGAAGGATTGTCACTAGGTTATCAAGATTGAGTTTTTTGGTCCGAAGAGGATCTGTGGTTAGGTGAATGCCCAGATACTTAAGTAAATGAGGAGTCCATTTTAGGTCAAAACCATTGAAGTCAGCTTTGTGGGTGAAATGATTTAGGGAAAGATTTATGATTTGTTCAGATTAAGTTTATAATTGGATAGTGAGCTAAATTGGGATATTGCCGCCACTACTTGTCTCACATGTTAGCAGGATTCTCTAAATGGAGAGGATATCATCCGCATATGCAGAGAGGATGAGGTTGTGATTGAGTATTGGAATTCCTGTATTTGTGAAGATTGTTTGATATGATGAATCAAGGGTTCTAAATAAAGATTAAATAGGAAAGGTGAGAAGGGGCAACCCTGCCTTGTACCTGAGTAAAGGGGAGATCGAGACGGGAATACCCCATTGCAACAGATCTTTGCCGAAGGGGAGGAATATATGGCATGAATCCACTGGATGAATAGAGGAGGGAAGCCCATCTAACTTAAAGTCAGCCAGAGGAAGTCCCAGTCCACTCTGTCAAAAGCCTTCTTGGCATCCAATGAGATTAGGGCCATCAGGGTTTGAGATAATCTCACTGCATTGAAAATATGGGAAAGCTTTCGAAGGTGATCTGTGGAGGATCTACCAGGGACAAATCCCACCTGTTCTGGACTTAGAAGATGAGACCATACTTACTGAATGCTTAAAGCTAGGATTTTAGTTAAGATCTTGATATCACAATTTAAGAGGGAGATTGGATGATAACTCTCTGGGAGCAGGTGGGACATGTTGGGTTTTAATAGAAGAGATATGGTTGCTTCTAATAAAGTAGGATCCAAAGGTTTAGCTGAGAGCATATATTGGTATAGTTTGAGCAGATGTAGAGCCAGCTGCTTTGCAAATGGTTTGTAAAAATTAGTGGGGAAGCCATCTGGGCCTGGAGTTTTATCAGGGGTTAAGTCTTTAATTGTTTCTATCACTTCTTCAAGGGTGATAGAAGAGATCAAGGAAAGTTGGAGGTGTTCAGGTAAGGAGGGGAGAATTAAGGAATCCAGATAAGCGTCTGTCTTTTGGGTAGGAGTGGGCTTGGATCTTTCCCCATAGACGGAATGATAAAAGTTCTCAAATATTTGAGCAATGTCTCCTGGGATTGGTTTTAATAGTCCCAATAGCCTGAAGGGAAGGTATAAGTCTTGAGCTTTCCAATTTGTGGAGTCTAAGAGCTAGGAGTTTGCCTGCTTTTTCTCCCTGATCTATGTAAGTGGATTTAGTTCTTAAGAGTGCATACTCTGCTTTTTCTCTTAAGAGGTCTGCATATTTGTTCCTGAGATCTAAGAGCTCTGGTCTATGGAGTTAGGGTTTGTTGAGGATGAGAGAGAAAGCTTGGCAGCTCTTATTTGAGTTAATAAGGATAAGGTTTCTTTTCTCTCATTTTCTTTCTTCTGGTAGCTAATTTAATGAATTCCCATGAATATAGCATTTGAGAGTACACCATAATAAATGACCTCTTTGAATCGTACCTATATTAGTATCTGTGAATGTTTGACTGGAGGTTCAAATTTTAGAGATGATAGTTTTGTCTTTTAAAAGTTGAGTATTCAGCCTCCATGATCTATCTTGGTACTGTCAGGGAAGGAGATAGGGCCACCCATACCAGAGAATGATCAGCGATTACTATAGGCTCGATGCCTGTTTGATGTAAAACAAAGGATTCTGATTAAGATATAATCCAATCTGGACCAGGATTGGTGCACATTGGAGTAAAGGAGAACATCTGATGTGATAGGTTAAGAAATGCATGGCTCACAAAGTCCTAGTGTACCCAACAACTCCTGTAGGGCTATTTGTGATGGAGTAGCGGGTCTTAAGGGTCGATGGGTCCTATCTATAGCCTGTGTGGGGGAGGGGGACATTCCAATCACCTCCTAGAATTTAGGAGATGGGAAGAAATGGTGCAATTTTGCTGGCAAGTTCCATAAAAAATGATGGATCGCCACCCGGTGGCCCATATACAGAGCCTAAAACTACTGTGGTGCCCAAGAGAGTACCTTTAATGAGAATATATCTGCCATGGGGAACAGTTACTGTGGAGTCAACCTGAAATGGGATCGTATTTTTGATTAAAATGACTACCCCTTTACTTGAAGAGGAAACCCCAGTGGTGAAGACTTGAGAAATCCCCAGTCTGCGTAACCAAATGGCCTTTCTGGTCAACAGATGCATTTCCTGTTGCAGGATTATGTCTGCACTAAGTAGGACACAATGTTTTAATACTTGATATCTCTTTATATGTTCCCTGACTCCTCTGACGTTCCAGGTCACTATTTTACATGTGTTAATAGCCATACCAAGTAATAAACCACATAATTGTTCTAGTGGACAAATCATTATCAAACCAGAAATAGTCATAAGGCACACACAATCCCCACCCTCCTCCCCTTCTCTGAGCCCTTCAACAATATTAAGCTTACCAAATTGGTAATAACAGGGATGATTTAAGTGAAGGGAAACCATTCCAAAGTACAGCAAGTGATTCAATAAGTTTGCCCCATCCCCCACCCCCAATTGCCCAGGAGTTATAGTTTCCACTCTCCAAAAGTTATGATATTTTCGAAGTACAGGACTAATCCAACAAGAGGAAACCATAATAAGTATAAAGCAGTAGACCCTCTGTCCCTCCCTTCATAACCTCAGCAACTATGTACATTTGTCTCCCTTGGAAAAAAAAACGGTTAAAGTTCTTGACACACAGGTCCCAGTGAGGGAGACTATCCCATATAGCTCCTAGCCATGAATCCCAGAAAAATAGAAGACAGAAGATTAGTATGGTCTGGAGGTACTGTACTAAGCAAACAAACTGCAGCCAAAGATACCAGGACCACCAATGTGCCTTTGTAGGGAATGTGTAGGAGCTAAACCCCCCCCATAAACTAGTTCATTATGCAGTTAGCCCTGAGCTTGCTTGAGTCAGGGCATCCCACCCCTCTACCCATCACATCATCATCCAGATTATACATCTTAACACCACATTATTTTGATATGTTTAGGCACCAACATATTCAGAACAAAGTAAACATTCTAGGGGTTCATAACGCTCCTGGGCAGATTAGAACCTGCTCCTCTTAACCCAAATATAAGTTTCCACCTAATACACAAGATTTCATCCCTCCTGGGAGTATCTGGAGGCCTAGCGCATCAATAATCCTTGATTCAGGCTTCATCTCCTACATTATAAGGTTACATGAGATGAGGAGCTAAGATCCCCGCCCCCCCCCCAATTTCAGAAACTTCAGAAATCAACTAAGGAAGAAAAACCTCTTGATCAGCTACAACCGATTGCTAGAAAACAACAAAGAAATTAAAATTGGTACAGTACTTCAGTGTTGGAGTCCTGTCCTGTCGATGTTGATGGGGTAAGGAAATTAGTGGGGGAAAACTAGGGGTAGCCAGACCAATTTCAGTCCCAGGAGAAAAACAATCCCCCCTACCCTCATCCAGATTAATCAGTTCCTTCCCCAGAGAATGAAACTGTGCAGCAGGCTGTCCTCTGTGTTGGAAGTCTAGCACTGCAACCGGTGAGATCAGACCCATCCACAAATTAATCCCAGACCTGGATATCTGAAATGTTTGGAGGCGGGTAGGTGAATCCTCATCTCTCATTAAATCTTGTGCATAGAGAGAAATTTTCATACAGAACTAATTGCAGTCAGAGACTTCAGTCATTCTTGAACAGTTCTGGGAGCTTGATCTTTAGATCAGCCATCGCTTGTGAGGGCGAGTCATAGGATATCCAGGATCCAGATACCGAGACCTGTAGTGTGGCAGGATATAGCGTTTTAAAAGGAATGCTTGCAGCAATGATTTTGGTAACAATGGCTTGGAAGACTGCTCGCTTCTGGTGCATTTCATATGGTAGAGCCTGTGTAATCCGGAGCTTGGTGCCTTTCCACAATATTGTTTGGAGTTCTTAGCACGTGTTGTCACTCCAAATAGCTCAGCAATTTTAAAATTAGGGGTCTTGGGGAGATCCAGGCTGGGGACGAGGCTGTAATGATCAGTGAGCTCTTTTGATTTAGTAGTTGCTCCCAAGTGGAGAAGGGCCCACTATTTTCAACAAAAGCTTCTGGACAAAGGCTATGACGCTGGGGTTCTGCTCGGTCTCGGGGAGACCCATTATCAGAATATTATTCCTCCTACTCCTACCTTCTAAATCCTTGATTTTTAACTGCAGTTTGTGTATTTGCTGCCAAAGCTGGGTTACTTCTGGGTCTACTTTATCTCTCTAGCATTCCAGTGAGGAGGATCTGGCTTCTGTGTCTCCCACTCTTTTATTTAAATCTGCCATATCATGTCTAATAGACTTAATCTCTGTAGAAATTTCAAGCAATGTTTCTCTGAAAGGCAACAGTTCCTGTAGAAACCAATCTTCAGTAAGTGGAACTGGTTGTATAGATGCTAGGCTTTTGGAGTTGGAGGCTCCCCCTTGAGGCCTGGCTTTTTAGGGAGCTTTTCAGGTGAGGGAGGAGGTGTATGTTTAAGCTGGGCCATCTTCATATCTGCATCCATTGCGGAAGAAATTCTCCTAATAGCGATGAAAGTTGCGGTGATATCTGATGCTGGAGAATGCCCTCTCTTCGTAATTTGCATTATTGATGAGATTCCAGTAGAAATCTAGATGTAAAAGCCGGTGATGTGAGGTTGGGGTTAGGTGTTCTGTAACCCTGCTGCCACTAGGTTGCCTGCATCACGCGACCTCCCCATACTCACTTTTTGATGTGACCCCATCAGTAACCCTATTTACACAGACCCTTATGACCCTACATACAGGCACTTTCCTGTCACTACAAGAAGGGTCAGAGGCAGTTGCTTGCATTGGTTCATAAAACTCCTCCTCACCCTTATGAAGGATAGGGATCATGCTTAGTCCATCTACAAGGCATCCCCTTACCCTGCCCTCTGGGATGCCTACAGGCACCAGAGGAATCTTTGCAAATATCTGGCCAAATACCTGAAACAGACTAATTTCAATAATCTCCAACAGGCTAACCTTGGAGACCCTAGGAAATTCTGGGCATCCACTGTCTCCCTTCTAAATCCCCACTCCTGTAAGGCAGCCCTGCATCTAAACTCTCTGGCAGCCTCATTATGAACCCACTGGAAGTGGCCAGGGTTTTCATTGACAAATTCTCTAATCTGTCCATGTATCTAAGTAAACTCCCAAATGGCCAGTTAAACTGCTCAGCCCCTCATTCAAACCCCCTATCAACCTCCGCTGAGCCTACCACCCATCCCCAAATCCCCTCATTTTATTTTAAAGCTCTTTCAACTGCTGATACCACTAAGCTCCTCAAAAACCTCCCAAATCATGGCTCCCCTGGGGCTGATGGACTATCACCAGTCTTCCTCAGGCTCATCTCCCCATCCATCACTGAGCAACTCACTTGGATCTTTAATCTTGCCCTTTCCCCTTCCTCCTCCATGCCTGACCCCTGGAAGACTGCCAAGGTGATTCCCATCTTCAAAGCCAGTGACCCTCTATCTGTGGACAACTACCATCCAATCTTCATCCTCTCCCACCTTAGCAATCTACTTGAGAAGGCTATCCACTATCAGCTTGCTCAGCACATGGGCAAATACAGTGTCTTGTGTAGCCAACAGCATGGCTTCCGCAAAAACCATTCCACCACCGCTACCCTCGCACTACTGACCAACCACATCCTGATAAACATGGACCATGGTAATGCCACCAGCATAGTCTTTGTAGACCTCTCCAAAGCCTTTGACATGGTCAACCATACCCTCCTCCTCTCCAAACTACATTGCTTTGGCTGTTCCCAGGAGGTTACTTCCTGGTTCAGGAGCAACCCCACTGATTGTCCCCAATTCATGAGCATTGACCCTGCCTGCTCCCCCACCCTACCTATCTCGACAGGTGTCCCCCAGGGCTCAATTCTTGGAGCCCTTCTATTCTCTTTATTTATGAACTCCCTTCCCTCAGATAGTCTCAGATGCCATTCTCTCCTCTATGCTGATGACATTGTACTTTTCTACAGTGATAAATACCCTGTCTGCATGTCTTCTGTTCTAACTCAAAAGTATGCTGCAGCCCAGAATTGGTTTGCTGATAACCTCCTCCTGGTTAATGCTAAAAAAAATCTATGCTGTTTGGATCAAGCCCTTCCTGTCCAAATTCCAAGCTCACCCCTCTCTCAATGATATCTCCCCTGATGGCCAAGCCCTTGAAGATGTCAATACTTTTAGATACCTAGGTGTTCTACTCGACCCATCTCTCTCTCTCTCTTTCTCAGAGCACATCAACTCATTAGTTTGAAGGTTTCACCAAATATTAGGTATTGCCTACAGATTCTGACAATACCTGACCCTGGAAGCCAGACTTGCCATTATCCAGAGGAATCTACTCCCAATCTTGGACTACTGCTCCCCCATCTATGCTAGGACATCCACAACCCTTATGGCCAAGCTCTCTTCTGCCTGCAATAGTGTCTGTTGTTTTGCCATGATGGCCCCTTTCATAACACACCATTGTGTCTTTTATAATTTGCTAGGATAACTTCCACTGCAAGGCCGCTTCAACCTTGTCCTTTGCTGCATGGTGGATTCTGCCATCTGTACTGGCCAGGACTCTCACCTTGCAGCCCTCCTCAAGGTCTGAATTTTACACAGTGGCTTCTGCTGAAACAGCATGCCTGCTCTGAATGTTCCCATGGTATCCACCAATATGGGTGTTAGAGCCTTGTTAGTGGCAGCCCCTATGCTGTGGAATAAACTGCCTGCCAAGCTGTGCTCCATTCACACCCACTGCCAGTTCAAATCTTGCCTCTAAGATTGGCTTCTGGAGACTTCCTGCTGCCACTGCTTTCCTTGGTAGTTCTTCATTTGCCACCTGCCCTTACCACAAAAGTTGCTTGCCTATGCAACTCCCTTTGTAAATCCTCCAATTCCCCTTCCTCTCACAACCCTTCCCCTCTCATCCCTCTGCTAGCCCCACTTTATCCTTTCATGCTACTCCTGAGGAACATTGATTATCTCCTATGTAACTTTTGTATATCAAGTTGTGTGTGTGTGTGTGTGTGTGTGTATATATATATATATATATATATATATATATATATATATATATATATAAAATATATTATAGTGAACGCGTCATGCCACTATATTTATTTATTATTTATTTAGTTTTTGTTGACCGGTAAGTGCACTAGACAAATCCTGCCTATTTTCAGGCACGACCCGGGGGAAGGGGATACAGATGAATGCCAACTGACCTTGAACCAGATTAAGCTGTTGGTGGTATTTTTAGTGAATGAGGGAAATTTGGCCAGGACACCGGGGAAATTCCCCTACTCTTTTCGATAAGTGCCATGGGATCTTTAACATCCACCTGAACTACCACCAATCCAGGCAGATGGGACCTCGGTTTAACATCTCATCCGAAAGACGGCACCTCAGAAATGCAGCACCCCTCTCATGCTGCACTACAGTGTCAGTACTGGGATATTAACCCAAGTGCCAGATGTGGGAACTGAACCCACAGCCCTCTGATCTCCCGGCCTCAGAGGCGAGTGTGCTACCTACTGAGCCACTGACTATAGTTAGGGTTGAGCAGCCAGTTACATACTAAAGTCAAAAGTTTGGACGTTAATAACTTTGGACCCGTTCAGTGGATTTGCCTGAAATCTGGTACACACGTTAGGGCACACTAGTTCTCTTGATTTCCCAAATTGTGTTTCTGTTGGATTGCTGGTCTTTGTGTATGAAAGCGCTGAAAAATGCAAAATTATCCATTTTTGGAGGCACCTTTTGACATTCCTAATGTGGTCCTGCACGGCTGCCATGTGGCATGCCACTCTGTGAGATGGCTCATTTGAAAGAGCTTTGGTGGCTGAATATGTTGCTTTTTGCTTGGTGAAAAAATATTAAGGCATTCAAAAGTTATGGCACTTTTAAGTTCCCATTATAAGTCAATGGGAAAATTTATATGTATATCGTGCGACCAAAGAATCAGGGTTCTGGCTATCTCGTCCCACCTGACGGTCAAAGAATTTGCAGCCTCGCGGCTCAAGAATCTTTGATCCCAAGGAATTTCAAAAATTCCTTGACTGCGAGGTCCACCATCTTGTTTTCAGTTTTCCGATTGCACAAACACAAATATCTCGGCTCAGAGGTCACTTCTGAAGTAAAACGTCGATGGGTTTTACTCAGGGGACCCTGATCTATCTAGCCATGGCTTTGGTTCCATCCAAATCAGTCCAAAAATAGAGTTTTTAGCTTTTAAATTCTTCATTCACAGCTCGCTAATGATCTTTGATTGTGAGCCAACAAATTATTTGATCGCGAGAATCTTTGATTGCCATTGTGTATCACGAGCACGGGACGAGATTGCCAGAATTAAAAAGCAATTATCTCAGCCCAGAGGTGCCCTAGATTGTCAAATAAAGCTGTTTTTTGTTCAGGGGCCTTCGTTGTGCCCCATCTGCGTGGCCAAAATAATGTTATAATGATCCCTAGTAGTCTAGTACCCCCCTCCCTAATAAAATATTTACATCCCTGGTAGTCTAGTGGCCCCCCAATAAAATATATATGAATGAAATAATGCCCTGGTAGTCTAGTGGCCCCCACCCCCATTTGTTTTTAGATCCCTGGTAGTCTAGTGGCCCCCGAGCTGTATTGTTGTTATTAAATTTTATTATACCTTAATCTTTATATCCCTGATAGTCTAGTGGTCCCCCCTCAGCGGAATGAAAGAAATAGTGAGGTAATAATATACCTGGTAGTCTAGTGGCCCCTCACCCCCATCCATCCATCCAAGCCCACCCAGCACCCCCCACCCTTCGCCAGCCAGTGACTGGCACAGCCATCCTCTCACCTCCATGGCCAGCCACCTACAAAAACTTTGACCGCAAGATTCTTTGATCGCGATCGTGCATCGCGAGTGAGGAACGAGATGGCCAGATGAAAAAATCAATTTTCTCAGCCCAGGGGTGTCGTAGGAAGTCAAACGAGGGTGGGTTTTACTCAGGGGACTTCATTCTGATGAACCATGGTGGTGATTTACTGCGATTATGTACATTTTTTAAATTACAACAGTTTTAATTCTTTGACCATGACCCTGCAAATTCTTAGATCACGAGCCTGCAAATTCTTTGATCGCGAAATTCTTTGATCATGATCGTGCATCACGAGGGAGGGACAAGATGGCCCAATTAAAAAAACAATTATCTCAGCTCAGGGGTGTCATAGGAAATCAAATGAGGATGGGTTTTACTCAGGGGGCTTCGTTCTGTTGAACCATGGTGGTGGTTTACCACAATTCCTTCAATTTTTCGATTTATAAGGTTTTTAAATCTTTGTTTGTGAGCCTGCAAATTCTTCGATCGATAGCCTGCAAATTCTTTGATCGTGAGATTCTTTGATCGTCATCTTTGGTCGCGAGAGAGGGACAAGATGGCCAGATTTTTTTATAATGGAATAGACAGGGAAATTTTAGTAAACTTTGCTATTGAATATCTTGGGAACGGTTTGGTCGTTTGACTTGAAATTTGGAGGGAGGAAAGACAATATCCCACCAATGTGTCTTTTTGTGGTTTGGTCAAGAAATAGTACAGGATGGCAAAGTTATGGCACTATGAAGTTGGCATTTTTTCCCAAAGGATGACATTATGGCGTTTGACGCATTACAGGAATTCTTTGCTGCACTGATGCAAAGTAACGCTGTGGTCGTTTGGGCTGAAATTTGAAGGGAAGAAAGCCAACATACTACAGATGTGCCTTTTGGTGGTTTGGTGAAATGATATTACAGGGCGGCAAAGTGACGGCACTCTGAAGTTGACGCTTTTTGCCGTAGGATAACATTATGGCGTCCATTGCGTCTTTCAGGGCATATATCTCAGAAATGGTGCGAGATATGGACTTTTTGTCAAAAAAATGCTTAGCCCCCCAAATGGGGGCTAAGCAGAAAACTAGGCAGGAAAGTAATGATTCATACAAAATTTTAATTTTTTTCCTACATCGTACGGTTGCTGAGATATAAGCAATTTAGTATTCTAAGTCGTACATTTCTGCTCCAAAGTCAATTATAATGCATACATTCTTTGTTTTCAATTTGTTTTTTCAATGCAGTTTTGGGGAAAAGCGGGGTGTGCCCCTTCGTTACTGTGTCAGTTAAGCGTTTCCAGTTGCGTTTCATTACGTTCAAATCACCATTCCGTCATACCGTGCATAACGGTTTGAGTTTTCGTATGCGCTTGCGTTTCTGTTTTGTTCCACATTATTGTTGCTGTTACCATTACCATTAGCATTTGCAATTGCGGTACCATGCCCGTGCGCATTACGGTTTGTGTTTTTGTATGCACTTTCATTTCTGTTTCTGTTGGTTTTATTATTGCTGTTACTGTTACCATTAACAGTTACAATTGTGGTACCATGACCTTGAGTGTAACAGTTTGCGTTTCCATACGCGCTTATGTTTCTGTTTCTGTTGGCTTTATTGTTGCTGTTACCATAACAATTTGCCTACTGTTGCCACTTGTGTTTGCTTTGCAGTTCCTGTTGCTATGTTACAACATCATGTGGTGGGAGTGTGGGGCCCAAAGGGCCCCGCATTCCTGACACTGCATTCCATGCACTATTTATCATCCTCATTCTCAAAAAGAAGGGAAGTTAGAGGCAAAAACCTCTGTTTAATGCATCAGTTAGGGTTGTTCTACAGTGAAAAAAGTGAGGAAATTCAGGGTTAAGGTTGAAAGCCCCCTTGGACCCCCCAGCCCACCCCAACCAGCATCAGGGTGCGGCGTTGGGGTCATTAATCTAACTCTCACCCCATTTCCTATACCCTGCTTCTTTACACATGTGATGGGGTGAGAGTTGGGCTGACGACCCCAATCGCACCCCTGATGCCAGTGTGGGGTGGGCTGGGGGTCCAAGGGCTTTCAACCCAACTCTGAATTTCTTCACTTTTTCACCGTAGAACAACTCTAACTGGTGCATTAAACAGAGGTTTTTTGCCTCATATATATATTTATTACCTTATATCTTGTGTACTATTGTAACCTTTTATTATTTGTCAGACTGTCTACTGTTCTTTGCATTGAAACATAGAAACATAGAAGTTGACGGCAGATAAGGACCGCAAGGCCCATCCAGTCTGCCCATTTCTTTTTCTACCTTATAAATGTGCCATCGGCCTTTGCTTTGTCAGTGACCTATCTATTCATAGTCATTTGTATTGCTCCCTATGCCTATCCCATGCCTGTTTGAAGCTCTGCACTGTATTCATAGCCACCACTTCTTGTGGTAAGCTATTCCATGCATCTACCACCCTTTCTGTGAAAAGAATTTCCTCACATTCCCCTTAATCGGCCTCCTCTAATCTCATGCTGTGTCCTCTTGTCCTGCTATTTTCTTATATTTAAACATGTTAGACTCTTTCACCTTGTTTATGCCTTAAGGTGTTTAAATGTCTCGATCATATCCTCTCTCCCTCCTTTGCTCAAGGGTATACATATTGAGCTCCGTTAATCTGTCCTCATATGTCTTCTGATGCAGTCCCTGCACCATTTTGGTTGCCCTTCTCTGGACTGCCTCAATTTGGTTAATGTCCTTGTGAAGGTGTGGCCTCCAATACTGCACACAGTACTCCAGATGGGGCCTAACCAATGTCTTGTACAGAGGGATTATTACCTCCCTCTTCGACTTGATACCCCTACTATACACCCTAACACCCCCTAGCCTTACCTACTGCTTTAGAGGTCTGCTTGATGATTTTAGGTCATCAGTGATGATGATGCCCAAGTCTCTTTCTTCCTTGTGACTGCTAGCAACTCCCCCCAGCCTATAAGTGGCTTCAGGATTTCTCTTCCCTATGTGCATGATTTTGCACTTCTTTGCATTAAATCCCAGTTGCCACTCTTCTGACCATTTTGCTAGTTTATCCAGATCTCTTCTCATTCTGCCCACCCATCTGGATCATCTACTCTGTTGCAGATCTTGGTGTCATCTGCAAACAGACAAAGCCTTACCCTCTAGTCCATCTGCGAGGTCACTAATGAAGATGTTGAATAGGACTGGCCCCAGGACTGATCCCTGAGGTACCCACTTGTGACTTGCATCTCTTCTGACTGTATACCATTTACCACCACTCTGTTTTCTGCCAGTCAACCAGTTTGCCACCCAGTTGACCAACTTCTGACCCACCCCGAGCCTACCTAACTTATTTATCAATCTTCTATGTGGAACAGTGTCAAAAGCTTTGCTGAAGTCAAGGTAGGCTACATCAATCTGCCCCTTGTCCACCACTCTGGTTACCCAGTCAAAGAAATCTATGAGATTAGTTTGACAGGACCTTCCTTTGTAAACCCATGCTGTCTTGGATCCTGTCCCCTATGGATTCCAGGTGTTGCACTATCCTTTCCTTAAGGAGTGCCTCCATAATCTTGCCCACTACTGAGGTAAAGACTGACTGGTCTGTAGTTCCCGCCTCCTCCCTGCTACCACTCTTGTGGAGCGGGATCACATGAGCCCTTCTCAGTCTTCTGGGACCTCTCCTGTGCTCAGAGACTCACTAAACAATTCTGCTAATGGCTCTGCTAGTTCCTCCTTTAGCTCCTTAAGTACCCTGGGATGTATGCCATCAGGTCCATTGCCTTATCCACCTGAGCTTAGCAAGCTCTTGTAGGACCCTTTCTTTTGTGAAGGGAGTAGTGCTCACCTCCCTCCCCTGTGTCCATGATGCTGAGCTGTGGGCCCTGTCCTGCCTTCTCTTCAGTAAATACTGAGCAAAAGTATCTATTTAGGATAGATGCCTTTACAGGTCCTCCTCCTCACATGCTCCCTTTCTCCATTAAGCTTAGCAATACCCCTCTGGACTTTCTCCTTTCACTAATGTATCTATAGAAAGTCTTGTCACCTTCTTTTACTGTTCGTGCTAGTGTTTCCTCAGTTTGGGACTTTGCCTGCCTTACTGCCTTACCTGCTTCCCTTAGGGCAGTTTGGTATGCCTCCCTATCTTCATCCCGCTGTGTTCCTTATATTTCCTGAAGGCCAGCCTTTTGGCTCTGACCTTTTCTGCTACTGTATTTGAGAACCAAAGTGGTTTCTTCTTCTTTTGCCTTCCTTTTCTGTCTAACACAATGGGATGTTGCTTCAAGTATTGTATCCTTAATGCTTGCCCACTTTGCCTGTACCTCCTCACCTGTGTTTCTTTTTGCCAGGGCTAGCTTAACTCTGTTGGCCATCTTATCAAAGTCAGCTCCTCTGAAGTCCCATATTTTTGCCTTGGAATGGGATGATTTAGATGTAGTAGCCAAATTGAACCATTGTTGTTTGTGTTTTACTCTGTGCCACTGTTAGTGGCCCGGGTAATGCCTGAAAATGGTCCCTGGGATCAGTGAACCTACCCGGTTATCAAAATCAAAAATAAATAAAATAAATAACTTTTCAAGAGCCACTAACTGTATCTATCACTTTTTGTAAGCCAGCTGCTGATTTTGATATAAGCACAGCATCATCTGCAAAAGCCAGAATACTGACTTCAGAGCCATCAATTTTAGGGGTGTCTGTATCATATTTATTAAACCTTTTTTTATGTCATTTCCTCTATTATACAAAATAGGTGAGGAGATTAAATGTGCCCCCTGAATTTCCTTATTAGGGCAACTTGTGTATTCTGTAATTTTATTATTTTCTGGCATCATAGTAAACCTTTGTTGTGCCTTTTTCTTCCTCATTTCCCTCTCACTGGTTCTACAACTTTCAGTGCTTTCGGTGTTCTTGTATACCCTGTTGTTCCAAGATTGTACTTTTTTCCCCTTGCCATCTTTTATGGCCCAGGTCATACCTGAAAATGATTCCTCAGATCAGTGCACTAACTTGGCAATCAAAGACATAAAAATAAATAAATAAGCAGCCCATAAAGAGATGCACATGTGACTGTTTGCCCACAGATTACCTAAGTAAGCAGGCTCACTTACATAGGAGCTTTGAGAATAGTACATTTTTACACTGGCTAACCAGTTTGCACCAGGATAATGTGTTAGCACTGTGCAATTGGGTTAGCCCCAGGCAAACCTCTTATTAGCATAGCACAGTTTTGCAGTGTGTATCCTGTGTTGTAGTTTGCATTTCTTGTGCAACACTTCAGTATTATCACACACATTGTCCACCACCTTCAACTCTGCCTTGCTATACTTCTGTGTTCACTTAGCTGTTGTTTCATTTTGCACTTTCTTGTTGCTATACTGCCTAGTCCTTTGACCTGGGGTCTGTCCCTGCTGCTTGACCCTGCAGAAAGTGTAACCAGACTGTTATTTATTGATCCCTGCCTTTGATACTGTAACTATTGTTGTTTCCTGCTTGCTATCTGACTCAGGCTGGATCTCTCTGCCCTTGAATTTGTTACTTGTCCTCTTTTTAACACTGTAATATTGTTCTGTTCTTGTCTTTCTTGTACCCTGTTATGGTATTTCATTTTTGACGTGGAGCCTTTGCAAAGGAGTCCTTGACTCAAAGGTTGTAATTCTGATTCTTTCAATAAATAAATAAATATTTTCAGAACTGAACTATACAGGGCAACTTTAGTACACCAGACACTACTAATTTGGCACAGGGGCTCAGTTTTGAATACTAACCCCTGATTCCTAACTCACTGTGTACCAATCTGACTGTAAATAATATTAATAAAAACAATACATTGAAATGTTGAACAAAGAATAATGCAATCCAATGTTCAGTATTTTAGAATGGTAATGTCAGAAAACTCATTTCTAAGGTTAAATCTCACAGACATTGATGGAGCTCTAAAAAAGATTAAGACATAAACAACTGACATGTTTGTTTCTTTATTGTGAGAAAACAACTAATCAAATACATTTTCAGTCAGCAGGATGTTTGAGTGTAATGAGAGTTGGAGTGAGAAATCATTGATTGGGAATTGCCAGGTCGGTCACACAACAGAGAAACCCCTTCAGTATCCTGTGTACAGGAAGAGTTCCCATGACCTACATCATATCACTGTACAACAGCAGATTCATGAAGGAGATGGGCAATTGAAATGTACCATGTATCAAAGGAGTTTAAGCACGCTAAATGCAGTTAAATGTACTGACAAGATGTTTACTGTGCAGCATAAAACTACAACACATCAAACTCACAAGAAGCTATATAAATGTGCTCAGTGTGACAAGAGATTTGCCCAGGTGGGTACCCTGATATTACATCATCAAATTCACTCTGGAGAGAACAAATATAAATGTGCTGAATGTGACAAGAGTTTTGCTCAGAAGAGATACCTGAAAATACATCAGCGAATTCACGCTGGAGTGAAACCATATAAATGTGCTGAATGTGACAAGAGTTTTGACAAGAAGAGTGGCCTGATAATACATCAGCAAATTCACTCTAGTGACAGATCATATAAATGTGCTGAATTTGACAAGAGTTTTGGACAGACACATCACCTGAAAAGACATCATAAAATTCATTCTAGAGAGAGACCATATAAATGTTTTGAATGTAACCAGAGTTTTTACCAAAAGAGTAAACTGATAATACATCAGCAAGTTCATTCTGGTGAAAGACCATATAAATGTGCTGAATGCAACAAGACTTTTGCACAGAAAGGTATCCTGACATTACATCAGAGAATGCACTATGCAGATAAACCATATATATGTGCTGAATGCAACAAGAGTTTTTCCAGGAAGGATAGCCTGATATTACATCAAAGAATTCAATGTACTGAACATGGCAAGAGTTTTGCTGATAAGCATGCCCTGATATTACATCAGCGAATTGACTCTGGAGAGAAACCATATACATGTGCTGAATGCAACAAGACTTTTGCCCAGAAGAGTACTCTGACATTACATCAGAGAATTCACTCTGGAGAGAAACCATATAAATGTCCTGAATGTGACAAGAATTTTGCCTGGAAGGATAGCCTGATATTACATCAGAGAATTCACTCTGGAGAGAGACCATTTAAATGTTCTGAATGCAACAAGCAGTTTGCCCAGAAGAATATCTTGACATTACATCTGAGAATTCACTCTGGAGATAAACCATTTAAGTGTACTGAATGTGGCAAGAGTTTTGCTGATAGAAATGGCCTGAAATTACATCAGCGAATTCACTCTGGAGAGAAACCATATAAATGTGCTGTATGCGACAAATGCTTTGCCCAGAAGGGGACACTGATTTTACATCAGCGAATTCACTCTGGAGAGAAAGCATATAAATGTACTGAATGTGATAAGAGTTTTGCCAGGAAGGATAGTCTGACATTACATCAGAAAACTCACTCTGGAGGAAAACCATTTAAATGTTCTGAATGTGACAAGCTTTTTGCCCAGAAAAATATGTTGATATCACATCAGCAAATTCACTCTGGAGAAAAACCAAATAAATGTATTGAGTGTGACAAGAGTTTTGCTGTTAAACGTACTCTGATATTACATCAGCGAAGTCACACTGGAGAGAAACCATATAAATGCCCTAAATGTGACAAATGTTTTGCCCAGAAGAGTGCGCTGACATTACATCAACAGATTCACTCTGGAGTGAAAGCACATAAATGTACTGAATGTGACAAAAGTTTTGCCCGGAAGGATGCCCTGATATTACATCAGCGAATTCACTCTGGAGACAAACCATATAAATGTGCTGAATGTGACAAGAGTTATGTCGATAAACGTACTCTGATAGTACATCAGCGAAATCACTCAGGAGAGAAACCATATAAATGTATTGAATGCAGCAAGACTTTTACCCGTAAGGGCACCCTGACAGTACATCAGAGAATTCACTCTGGAGAGAAGCTACATAAATGTGTTAAATGCAACAAGAGTTTTGCCCGGAATGATACCCTGATATTACATCAGAGAATTCACTCTGGAGAGAAACCATTTAAATGTTCTGAATGTGACAAATGTTTTGCCCAGAAAACTAAACTGATATTACATCAGCAAATTCACTCTGGAGAGAAACCTTATAAATGTACTGAATGTGGCAAGAGTTCTGCTGATAAGCGGGCCCTGATATTACATCAGCGAATTCACTCTGGAGAGAAACCATATACATGTGCTGAATGCAACAAGACTTTTGCTCAGAAGAGTACCCTGACATTACATCAGAGAATTCACTCTGGAGAGAAACCATATATATGTCCTGAATGCAACAAGAGTTTTGCCCGAAAGGATAGCCTGACATTACATCAGAGAATTCACTCTGGGGAGAAACCATTTAAATGTTCTGAATGCTACAAGCGGTTTGCCCAGAAGACTGTCTTGATATTACATCTGAGAATTCACTCCGGAGAAAAACCATATAAGTGTACTGAATGTGACAAGAGTTTTGCTGATAGAAATGGCCTGAAATTACATCAGCGAATTCACTCTGGAGAGAAACCATATAAATGTGCTATTTGTGACAAATGTTTTGCCCAGAAGGGAACACTGATTTTACATCAGCGGATTCACTCTGGAGAGAAAGCATATAAATGTACTGAATGTGACAAGAGTTTTGCCCGGAAGGATAGCCTGACATTACATCAGAAAACTCACTCTGGAGAGAAACCATTTAAATGTTCTGAATGTGACAAACGTTTTGCCCAGAAGACTAAACTAATATTACATCTGCGAATTCACTCTGGAGAGAAACCATATAAATGTACTGAATGTGGCAGACATTTTGCTGATAAGCGTGTTCTGCTATTACATCAGCGAATTCACTCTGGAGAGAAACCATATAAATGTCCTGAATGCAACAAGAGTTTTTCCCGGAAGGATAGCCTGATATCACATCAGAGAAATCACTCTGGAGAGAAACCATTTAAATGTTCTGAATGTGACAAGCATTTTGCCCAGAAGAATACCTTGACATCACATCAGCGAATTCACTCTGGAGAAAAAACAAATACATGTATTGAGTGTGACAAGAGTTTTGTTGATAAACGTAATCTGATATTACATCAGCGAAGTCACACTGGAGAGAAACCATATAAATGCTCTAAATGTGACAAATGTTTTGCCCAGAAGAGTACACTGACATTACATCAACGAATTCACTCTGGAGTGAAGGCATATAAATGTACTGAATGTGACAAAAGTTTTGCCCGGAAGGATGCCCTGATGTTACATCAGCGAATTCACTCTGGAGAGAAACCATATAAATGTACTGAATGTGACAAGAGTTATTTCGATAAGGGTACTCTGATAGTACATCAGCGGATTCACTCTGGAGAGAAACCATATAAATGTGCTGAATGCAACAAGACTTTTGCCCGGAAGGGTACCCTGACATTACATCAGAAAATTCACTCTGGAGAGAAACCACATAAATGTGCTAAATGTGACAAATGTTTTGCCCGGAATGATACCCTGATATTACATCAGAGAATTCACTCTGGAGAGAAACCATTTAAATGTACTAAATGTGACAAGAGTTTTGGTGATAAGCGTTTCCTGAGAAGACATCAGCAAACCCACTATGGAGACAGCCTATAAAAGTCTGCCGAATGCAAGAAGAGTTTTGGCCAGAAAGGGTGACCTGATAAAACAGCAAATTCACAAGATGAGAGATTGATAATGGCAGCCCAAGATAGTGGACTACACACAAGATGAATCACAATATCCATAGAAACAAAACAAGAAAAACAGACCGGTTCAGGTTGTGTAGTACAGAAACAGAAACAGTTATGCATCTTGTAGTCCTGAATACAGAGAAACACAAAATCATGAAATACCTGGATATGCAATTAGAAACCAAACTGGTATGGAACAAAGGCACACAAATCATTTCTGTGGTGCTCACAGAAATGAGGCCAATCAGAAAAATGTTCAGGCACATTGTTATGCTGCCAGTATCTGTGACACCCTATGAACTGCAAAAGGAAGCCATCCTGGGTGGGATGTGCATGCTGAGAAAAGTGCTCTCTGCAAACATCAAAGACTAATACAGTACTAATTTTCTGATTTTTCAGTATGTCCTGGCTTAAGATAAGGGTCTATTCCTATCAGGGCACTACACAGTTCTGAACAATCAGAGACACTAACCCAGACAGAAACCATATAAATGTTCTGAATGTGACAAGAGGTTTACAGATCAGAGTACAACTTGTCACCCCTATTCACAAAGTGGGGACAGGACAGTGTACACTAACTACTGGCCCATTTCTATCTTCTCTCCTATCTCCAAAGCTCTTGAAAGGAAAGTCTACGATCATTTAGTAGACCATTTCAACAAATATCAACTGCAGTGCCATCAGCAACATGGTTTTGGGCAACATCATAGTACTTACAGCTGCCCTAATAGAATTCATGGGATATATCTACAGTATGATGCCTTTGATCATGGGCACTTGGTGGGTGCTATCTTCATAGACCTCATGAAGACCTTCAAGACTGTCAGCCATGATCTCAACCTTACCCAACTAGGTGCCACAGGTCTTTCACCTGTCTCGTTATGCTGGTTCAGGAACTATCTCTCTGGGTGAGTGGAGCAGGTAAAAATTTCTAACACTCTCTCCGATACACAGAGTGTAAGCATCAGAGTCCCCAAGGCTCTATATTGAGCCCTTTGTTGTTCAGCCTCTACTTAAACAAACTCACCCTTGCCTGTCAGTACAAAATCCTCATTTATGCGGATGATGCGGTTGTTTACACTAACCATCCTGACCCTATCACCCTTGAAATGCAGCTGCAGAAAGAATTTTGTATGCGTGAAGACTGGTTCTATAATGCTAGATTGCTATTAAATAAAAAATAAAAAAGACTATGCTCATTGCCTCAACCCACAGCAGACACAAGCTGACCTTGATATTAACTACTAACAAGCAAAACATGCCAATTGAGATGGTCAATACATTCAAATATTTAGGACTTACACTAGATTGCAACCTCTCCTACTCCGCCCATGTTGACCTTGTTGCCAGGTCAGCTATTTAAAAGCTCAGACAGCTATATAGATAATGGCATGGTCTAACTGATGTAGCCCTTGAACTAGCCATTACTAGCTTGGTCCTCTGAGAAATAGATTATGGCCTTGTGATATACTGCGCAGCCTCTGACTCCACCCTTAAATCTATCTCCACCACCTTAAATAAAGCCTGTAGGCTAGTCTTGTGAGCCCCGAGCGTCACTCACACCTGTCACCTATGCACTCACATGGGCTGGCTGGATATGGACAGCAGAATCATCTACCAGGACTGTTTCCTAGCCAGAAAAGTTATCCTGGGCTTTTTGCCACCTGGTTTATGATCCTTGCCCCCCCCAGCTGAAACAGGCTGACCAGATCTTCCAACAATAACCCGTTCAAGGTCCCTTTTCATCACACCACTCAGGGCCAGAGATCCTTTGGGTACTGTGCCCCACTCTGGCTTAACTCCCTTCCTCCCTACTGAGCTACTCGTGGAACCAAAAAGTGGTTCTTTTAAATCCAAACTTCACAAGCACCTTACAGCACAAAAGAAGTGTACTTGCCGCAAATTACCAATTTCTCCTGCATTCAGCTACCCATCCTCTGTTCTTAGTGCTTCTATCCCCTGGCTTTGGCACTTACCCCTGTCCTCTTGTTGCTTGTTCCTTACCCTAACCACTCTCCCTTCTACTGCCTAGTGTACTCACTGCTCTATTCCCCTCCCATCTAACCATACATCTATTGCCCTCTCTCCTCTATCCCCCTACTCCCCATGCCTATACCAAGGCAAGGGAACCCAGTTATTCTGGCCTCCTTCTCCACCTTTGCTTGCTCCTTCCTTTTTACAATTAGGTAATGTCTCGCCTTTACTCCCTCTACCCACCTACTTTTGCTTTGTTACAATGTCACTATCTTCATGATTATAAGGTAATGTCTGACTCATGTTTTACCACTGTGCCACTATCCTCCTAATTATAGTCACTGTCATGTTCATCTTACCCTTCTTTTCTGTATAGTGCCTTAAATCATTTATGTATGTTCGTTTTTTTTCTGACGTGGAACCTTTGTAAATGAGCTCTAGCTCAAAGGTTGCAATCCAAGACCTCAATTAATCAATCAATCAATACAAAACATCAGCAAATTCATACATGGGAAAAAGAAACAAGTAGGACAGAAAAATTAAAATTTTTCAGTTTGCACAAATCCCCACATCATTTTGCTCCACTGATTCCACAAATGAGCTCTAACATGAGGATGTCACACAAATACACTCAGAAATATCTGAAAGAGGGTGGTTTTAATTGCAGTGATCACTTTCATTCTTAGTTGTGGAGGGTGTGATCTGAAGTGATGGCTTGTTGTGGAACCTACTGTATTTCCAGTGATGGATTCTGATGTGGCGATACTGATGATAAATCATGGCTCAGTAATAGGGGAATGCCTTAAGTGGATGAGATGTATCAGATGGCCTTTTTAAACTGCTCATCTGACACAAATCTCAGTATGGAGGCCCCTATAGTGAAGGCATTTTGGAGGTCCCCAAGACTCATCATTCCTGCTGATGTTTTTTTTAATCTAATATTTTTTTTCTGATTGTTAATATAGTCTGGCTGTTTCTACCACTCTATCAAATTTGTCTATTGTATGGGGCAAACAGCCACCAGGATTGGGCACCAAATATGTAAACAATTACTTCTTATTTACTTACTTAGTAATGTGATGTATATTGTTCGAAATGTTGTAGATCAACACTAAATTGACAGGCTATGGCCATCTGTACAGCACCGCCAACAAATGTTATGGACTGGCAATTGAGACACCTAGGTACCCTTTCAATTTTACACTGTACTTTTAAATGCAAGTTTTGGTTATTTGATTTGATTAACTTCATAACTTTAGTATATTAAAACAACTGGGCATCCTATTATTTGTAACCCCCTAAAGAGTAGGGGCATTCCTTAAATTCTTTCCCCAGGCACTCTATTTGCACTCTGTCTGGCCTTGATCCAGCCCAAGTGTTCTGCCCTGTTAAACTTGGACTGATATCCGGTTTGGGGCATATCCATGTTGAATAATTGTATGCCACATAGTTCCTGCATGAATGTGACAGATGGCACCTTTGCACTATAGCTTTAAGATCTTTGTGTCTCTATATCACGTTATTAGCTTGTGCAGCGTCCTAGTGCTTTGGTGCTTGTGACCACTCATGGAATGACCTTTCTGACTCCATTCTTAAACCGGATAATAAAGCAAAGGTAGCCCTACTGAATGATGTCAATGTTTAATTTTAACACTGCACAATTTGCTTATAAAGTGAACTTTAAAGTTTGGACAGTCAGCTGTCTGCCCTTTGGCAGCCATCTTGCCACTTTGACCATTTGTTTCAGCTTTGTGGAACTTGGAGGGTCCTGCAGGGTCCTTAGCTATGGCTGTTGGGAGAAATGGAGAACTATGTGATTGGTGGATTCTGAATGGCAAATCAAAAAGGCAGAACTGCAACTGACAGTCTCAATAACCAATCAAATTACAATATTGTGTTTTCTTCAGTCAGAGGAGAATCATTGAACTAGGCAGTTGCCAGAAGCTCTCATTAAGAGAAGATCATCACTGTGTGTCTCTCAGCCCATAGCATTGGGCCTACTAGTTGAGACCGACAGCCATAATAGCCTCAGAGTGACAGAGACTGACTTTGCAAGCCGGAGTCAAAACTGCCAGAGTTGGTATCATGAATGGAACTGCATGAGAGAGTCTATGGAGGCAAACATGTCAGTGACTGTGTGTTCCAGAGCCATAGTTGCTGAGACTGTATCCTGACCCTATAGTTGCATGTATCCTCATGGTAGCTTAGGGAGTTAGTCACTAGCACAACAGCACAACAATTAGTGGTGGTTTGCAGCCACCTCGGTGGAGTATGCTCAGATGTGGGGTAAGTTATGTCAGCCTTAGACCTCATGCTGGTTCTTTGCTGCAGAATCCAGATGCCTGACCCCAAGGCTCCAGAGATTAAAGCCTGCACAAGTGAGCCAACCATCCTGACTTAAATTCAAAGACGGTGGTCCTTCAGAACTGTGAGTAACTTCAGGGCTAGCCCTGCAACCTGTTTTTTCAAGTTGCTTTTGAAATATGCTGTTTGGCCATTGGGACAGGGTTACAAATGTTAGTTTGTCTAGTTTGCCAAAGTGTTGAGCCATTTAGTTCCTCTTTAGAAAGTTCTAGCCACAATTGCATGTCAAAAGGGATTCAATGAGTAATTTGTTTATGTGCACAAACATCAGCCAACCAGCTGCAATGTGCATCAGGCCTGCACCTATACAACCCTTGGTACCCCTTGAAGTTAACTGCAAGTACCTAACTAGCCTGTTAATTTGGGGATTGTATCTAAATTGTGCCATGCTGGTGGGAGGTGGGCATTTCAGTTAATACTGTGTTTCATAACAACAGTAATCCGATTGACAAAGCCTTTAATTCACTTTCTCTTATTCTCCCAAATGCCCCTATAATAAATCTTGTTTGTTGTTACTTATTATCACTGAGTGCAACTTTATTGTGTTTAACCCTGAAGTGTTTTGCTGTTATTTCTTGCTATTTTCAACAGGTAATTGAGGGTCACATCCATAGCCAGAACCCATTTGGTAAGTGCAGCCTTTGTAAGCATAGTATTGGCTATATCCATGGTCTTATGGTTAAATGGTATTACTTATTGTTTAAATCCATTGTCTTAAATCTTTCACTATTTAAAGGAAAACAACACCAAAAAGTTGATCTGGATGCCCCGCAAATGGTTCCGAATTTGCTAAAATTGTTCCCACATGTGCTAAGTCCCTCTGAAGCAAATAGGTGCACAGTATCTTGTCCTCACATCTGTTTTGCTACTCCACACACCATTCTGTGGCTTGCCATTTCCTGCTGCTCTGCCTGTCTCTAGAATCCTGAGAAAATGACACCCAATTGACTCTCCATTCACTCTGTTATGTAGCTTCCTTGTTTATATCTGTTCCCATGGTAATGCTCTGGCTTGTCAAGGACTCTAGAAAATCACTGTTTAGATGCCCTTTTCATCACTTGATTGGTTGTTTGTATTTCTTCCCTTCCCCTATTGGCTATAATCCCTCGCTCCCAGCAGCATTAGCATACACAAATGGTAAACTTCAGGATTGTTTTAAACCTCACTTTTTATTTGCTTTATCTTTCTGTCACTAACAGCATACCATAATCTAAGTTATTCTCACTGCTTCTGAGAAACAATTGCAAGGTGTATACCGTGTATGCTGCATTCAGGTTCTGTTGTTGTGGGTGAGTTAACAGTCTACAGACCATTTTCCTTTTCAGCAGAATTTGAGAGCATGTATAGCCTAGAGATCTGTAGAGCATAAAACATAAAGCTTGCGTCAGTGATCTAGTATACCAGAAGTAAGCCTTTGCAGGCTGAGAAAAATGTATTTGTATTATTTTTTTTTAATATATTTGATTTTTTGAATGCAAGAACTGTTCTCTAAATGTATTTTCCAATTTCATTAGTGCAATGTTAAATAGATTATCGAGAGATCCACTGAAATGTGTGTTCTTACCTGCATTTAATGACATCTTTACTGATCTGATTGAGAAATGGATGCTGAAAAAAGCATGTCTCTTAAAAATGCTATAAACCACTTCAGAATTCCTACTGCACCAGGTAGTACAGTGTAAAACTTCTCTGGTTATGTTGGTATGAAAGCCCAGCTACCATAGAGGTTACTTCGGTTTGATGGTTCTTGAATATCCTGCTACTGGGGTGGAGTACTTTTATAGTTTGGAGCTTGTTTGCCACAGAGAAAGAAAACAAGAAGCATGACAGCAGTGTGTTTTAAATTATTGGAGTACAGTTCGTAGAATTTGCTACATACATAACAAATGGCTTTATCCCATATCGAAAAATTATCAAGCATGATGTCATACGTTTCGTTGGAGAATTTATGTAAAGGCAGATGTTTTAAGCAATTAAGCTATAGTTTTCCTAGGAATCCACATTTGGTGATATAAAAGAATCTCATAATATTGTATCTTCAGTATTTATATTGTGCTATTTATAAGCTTTGAACAAAAAGAACGTTCCAGGAAATATGAGCTGTAACCCAAGCTACGCCTAGGCATGTACACTAATCAGTAGCTGATGGTTAGAGCAACAGTTTGGAATTTTCAGCAAATACAATTACATATTAAAGGGAAATAAAATATTGTTTTCATGCACCCAAAAATGGTACTTATTTTCTCTTTTACTTAGAAGAATGGTAGTTCTAATTTAAGTAGTAGGCTTCTTAAGATTAGTGATGTACATTTGGGGAATGCCACATTTTGAATATTTTTAAGACAAGACATTGAATTAAATACAGAACTACAACATAGATGGTCAGCCCAGTGGCACAGAGTGTTGAGGTGCTAGGTACCAAAACCTGGCACCACATGACCACCGGGGTTCAAGACTGGGCATGCTTGATTGTGGGCCCACTGGGGGAAGGAAAACTGAGAATTCCAGAGGACATTCTCCTCCTCTGGGGTGGGAGGGCTGTCATGCTCTGTACTGTCATCTGGGTCACTACAGTTTGCAGTGCTCCACAAGAAACTTACTGAGTGGTGGATACTGGTGTTGATGTGCTCCATGCTTATTTGTGAGCTTGTGGACCTCCCCAAATCGAGCATGCCAGGGGATAAAAGCAGGAGGGAAAACTCCAGACAGAGCAATCATGAGAGGTCTGTCCCCATGCAGGCCCTGCACCAGCAAGTGGGTCCTTCATCCATGAACTGGATCCATTCCCTAGCAAGTAACAGGGGGCCTGCTGACCCTGCCATGGTAGCACAGAAACTGTGGGGGAAGAATGGAGGTTGAGCTAATGCCCTGGAATGCCAGGTGACAGAGTTGGGGGGGCAGATTAGGATAATAGGACATGTACTGGAGAAGCATACACAAATTAACAGAAAAAAATATATATAACAGATATTTTAAAATAACAATCTACAGGCTTGAAATGCACATTTATCATGTTACTGTTTTCTTACTTTTAACTTAAGCATAATTTCTAAATAGACTATCAGTTTAAAAGGAGTTAATTTCTAGGTCTAAGTCACTTTTTGACAGCTGCTTCTTCTCAATTTATATTTTAACTTCCCTCACACATGTCAAGACTGTGGAATGTTCAATTCAAAGTGTGGGAATACTACATGTGGAGCAGCTTGTAATAAACATGTCGGAATCACTAAGGGCAGAGTGCACAGATTAAGGTCAGGTTCTGGTAAGTGAGGGCAAGGCTAAATATACAACTTTGACCCTTTAAAGCTGAAGTAACATATTAATCTTACAGGCATTTAATATTCTTACTAGTAGGTATTTATTTAGAGTTCTATGACAAAAAGATTAAAGAAAGTGATTGACTAGTATGATACGCTACTTTCCCTGTGTTCAGTGCACTGGGCCACCAGATATTGATACTGCAATTGCAGAGCCATGATGCAAATTGTTTCCTTACATCCCCATGTTGCACACTATTTTTTTATTGATTTTGATAGTGATGGGGTCCCTTTGCCATCCACCCTAGTTGGGGTTGTTGGGGGTGGGTCGGAGACACGTATTCTCTTTTGCCATCACTAAGTATGCTATGCGCCTGCACCGCACTAACTGCAATGGCAACTGCTGCACCAGCATGGATATTGTTTCCTTCAATCCCTGTGGATAGAATTCTACATTCGGATGGTGAGGGAGAACATGTGCTAGCCTGCTCATGATGGTCGTGTGCAGTTGGGTTGAGGGAGGGGGTGTGTTCTCTCTGCAGGGCTCTATATTTTATATTTCTAGTGCAAATTATGTCTTTAGCATGTACTGTTCCACAACCAGCAAATAATGTACACTGAAGCAGTTCAGATTACATTATTATTACTAGTTCAGAGTGCTGTCCAGTCCATCAAGGTCACTAGTCGTTGTTGGTTATGTTACCACTCCCTGTCCCCATCTCCCTGTGTCTTTCTGTTTTGTGTACATGCAAAGTAGTGTGTTCTTACATGATCTGCTCACTCTTTTAATATGATGGCATACTTTTTTATATATGACAACCATATGGTTCCTGCCAGTAGACCGTTGTTTCGGTCACCATGCTGGGCCGATGACATGGTGCACCACAGTACTATGTTTCCTTGGTACTCACTTATCCAGCAGCATTTTGATTGTATGTATCAGAGTTTTATACTAATACATTTAGTATCACTGTTTCTGTTTTTTAATGCACCTTGTGATGCCTGGAATTGTGAATAACCTTTTTTTTTTATTATTTTCCCCAACCCTTACCACCTCCCACCCCAGACAGAAATATCGAAACACACAATATGGCAGAAGGACACAACCACATTATGCCCTACAACTTTTAGCCACTGTATAATGAGGAAGAACTGCCACAGACCAATGATGATAGCAACAGCGCTAGCATCACCCCGGATGATGATGATGATGACAGTGATGGTGAAGAATACCAGACTGAAAATCCTAGACTTCAAAATAAAGATTGGTGCATGTGTGGGCACTGCACAATTAAGAATATCTCAAGATTGTGCTACTGTTGTGGAGAATCGTCACGTAGCAAGGCAAGATGCATGGCTGACTCTGACAACATAATTGTGTGTGTTGTCCACCACCCAGTCTTCCAGCGCATGATCTGCTATGAAGTCCTCAGGTTGCTTTTTTATCAGCTGCAGATTTTTCAGCGACAGATACGATGCACTGAGTGGACTTACGGGGAAGTGTTATACCCATAACTGTTTGTTTGCAATCCTGTATTCACTCAAGTTACCAAGTCCCACATTTTCCACCATCATTTGTCCCTTTCTGGAATTATTGTGTACCAGCCATGTGCACTGTCCTTCCACATGTGAATATACATTGTTATGTATTCACTTTGATTGCCTCCCATTCCACTCACTTACCCAGTTATCCATGTCCTGCACAGATCCATCTGATCGAGCAGTTCAGTGGTCCAACTACACGTTATTTAAGCACACTTACATGGCTTACATTACTCAGTCTGGCTGTCTTTTTATGACCATCAAGATCTCATTTTCATTCTCACTGACCTTTTCTCCACCATCCCCCACTTCACTCATTTTTGCACAACTCCTCTTGGACACACCATGAGTACTACTTTTCACAGCCATGTCCTCCTACTCACTGTAGTTGATCACACACCCCAACTTCTTACCTGTCCTTCTACTCACTGTAGTCCATCTCACCCCAAACTTCTTACCTGTCCTCCTGCTGCCACCTCCCTTATGCACAGTAGTGTAGCTATGCATGCATCACCACTTCTGAATTGCTCATACATGTGGTCTATGTGTCTGTCCCACTGTATGTCTGCAGGTCCCTGTCTGTTTGTTCCTGTATGTGTGTGTGTTTGTCCCTGGGGGTGTGAGTGTGTGTGTCTCTCCCTTCGTATGCGGGTGTGGGGGTCTCCCTGTGTGTGGGGGTGTGTGGGACTCCCTTTGCGCAGGGTGTGGGGGGATCTCGGTGTGTGTGGGTTTCCCTGTGTGTGGGTGTGGGTCTCCGTGTGTGTGTGAGTGTGTGTGTGTGTGTGCTAATATTGAACATGGTACAATGATAAATGGGGCTGTATTGTTACTGTGTATTAATTTTGAACAGGTATCAAGGAAAAATGGGCATACATTGTTAGTATAACAGTCAAATGCAGCTTAATTATACAATAGGGGTGAAGTGATATGCTATCAAGTAAAAAGCTGTATTGTAGTTGAGGTCTGTCTTAACTTCCTTTTTTTGTGTGCTTTTAAATTTGTTTGGGCAGGATTAAGAGAGTGTAGCAGACAAATTGGTGATTGTGGGTTTAAATTTTGCTCTCTGGTCTGTAAGTGCAGGCATCATATTTCAGGGATTAGTGCTGTTAGAGGTGTGAACTGCCGTCTGAGTCAGTCTGCAGCTAGAGAAGTGGGAGAAAGGGCTTGTAGCTGCTGAGTCTGTTGGTAAGTTGATTTAAAGTATTTTTTTAGCTTCCATTTCGGTGTGTTGGACATTGTAGTTGAGGTCTGTCTTAACTGCCCTTTTTTTGTGTGTGCTTTTAAGTTTGTTTGGGCAGGAGGGGCAGACACAGGACTGATACACTCTCTCTTGAGTCGGGTGCAGGCCCTAATCACACTCTCCCCACCCCTCCCTCCCCAGAACTCTGCTCATTTATAAGGGAACACCTGCCCTGCAATTGGAGGAAAAGGCTTCAGGTGCAGCTCATGTAGCTCTAGCCACTGGGGGTTGGATTTAAAGGCAGGGAGAGAGGAGCTTAGGTTGTTGTTCACTTCCTTATGAAGTTTACTGTGTTGTGCTGCATCTAGTAACAGGGTTACCGGTTTACTGTGGGATTGTATCTAGGATTAGTGGGTGACCTGATTAGTCAGTAGGGGTGTATCTTGGACTAGTGGGGAACCTGGTGGCTCACCCAAGGAAACCTACTTGGAGGGGGATGGGACCACATGACATTAGGGCCGGCATCTTTGGGAAGGTGGTGGGGTGCACAGGGTGTGGGGCAGCCATGATACTGGACTGGGCTTGGATGTTCGGTGGTTTCAGTGTGCTACCAGCTGGCACAGCTTAAGGAGGTGGTTGCAGGGGATAGGAGACAGCTGAGGGAAGGGGGGTATGGTTGGGGAAGAGGGCAGGGGCTCACCCACGGGGTTGCACCAAGCAATAGGGGTGGGGGCATAGGGAAAGGAGTGCAGGAAAGTACTCTGGGGTCACATAGGGACCCTGGCAGAGGGCACCCAAAAGGAGGACACTACCAAGGAAGCAGGCAAGTAACTGAGAACCCTCACAGAGGGGTGCCAGAGGGACAACATTCTCAGGGATGTAGGCAGATGGCTGGGGCTGGACAGAAGGAAGCAAGGTGGGGAGGTAGATCAGACCTTAAGCTCAGTAACCGCTTCAATTCTCTTCTTCTGCTTGAGGATGAGGGGTGATGTAGCCATGACAAGGGTGGTCAGAGATGGAAATGGAGTGGGGGGCAGGAGGCAGGGGCCGGATAGCAGGAGGAACGGGGGGAACCTGGAATGTGGGAAAATGGGGGGAGCGGTGGATCAGAGCAGGAGGAGCAGAGGGAAGAGGGAGGAAAGCACAAGGAGAAGGACCAGTTGGGAGGAAAGGGCAAGGAGAAGGACTAGAAGTACAAGGAGAATACAGTAAAGGGAGCTGGGGGTTTAGGCCAGGGGAGCACGACAAGCAAGGAGGGGCTGAACAGAGATGGGAAGGAAGGGAGGATGAGCCAGGCTATTTTAGCAGATGGGGGAAAAGGACCAGTCGTGAGCAGTGAGGGGGACAGGAGTGAAGTACAGAAGGATACTTGGGAGGAAGAGAGGCATAGGATTAGAGTGGAGGGGGGTGGCCAGGGTAGAATAAGGAGGGGCAGCAGGTGGAACTCAGATGGGGGAGGAGCAAGGAGCCAACTGGGTGGAGGGGCCGGTAGAAAGGATGAGGGACATGGAAGGGGGGAATGGAGGAAAAGGAGCATCAGAGTGCTCCTATTGGGGGAATCTATGATCACGGGTATCAAATGGGATAGGGAGGGGGAAGCCTGGCCAGTTAGAATAAAATGCTTCCCTGGACTAATGGTGCACAGGGCCAAGCACAAGGCATATCAGCTGGCAAAGGATTGTGGGGGTTCCCCGGGCATAGTGGTCCACTTGGGTACAAATGACATTGAGGAAAATAGCAAGCTAGAGATACAGGCAAGGTTCAGGGAGCTTGCCAGGGTCTGTCATGACATAGGATGCATGATTTCCTTCTCGGAAATCCTGCCAGTGCCAAGGACTAGTGGGGAACACAAAAGAAAGATTAGGGAGATAAACCAGTGGCTCAGAGGGTATGGGTTGATGGGCGATTGGGTGGAGACCTGTGAGGATAAGGGTCTGTATGCTAGAGATCGGCTCCATCTCAATTTGGAGGGGAAGGGAATCCTTAAGTTGAAAATAGAGGGGTTCATTGGTGAAAGATGGGGTTTAAACTTGTGAAGGGGGAGGGATGGGAGAAAAGGCTGTTGAGGGGGGTCCGATAAAAGAGGGACTCTGTCTCCCCCCCGAGGGCTGAAGGAATGGGAAAAGGCCGACTGGTAAGGTGCAGACCAGGGGAAGACATAATCCCCATGGGAACACGAGCAGGGGAAATGGAAGTATAGGGAAAGGGTGGAAGGTAGTCCTGCTAAATGCCAGGAGCTTGGGCAATAACATGCCTGTGCTCCAGGCGATGCTAACTGAGGGAGGGGTGGATGTGGCAGTGGTCACTGCAAGGTGGGACAGATAGGGTCACCAGGTCACCAAATGCGACCTTGCTAATCATTTTGGCCACCAGATATGTCTAAAAACTTGCCATTCTGGTGAGTAGTAAGCCGGATCACTGGCACACATGCGCAGTAGCTCAGCATCCCCGTCAATTAATTCAGCTGAGCTGCCATCATCGAGCATGCGCGGGATCATCTTTTACGGCCAAGAGAGAGCAGGAGGGACATGTCTGTGTGGGAGCCAGAGGAGGAGTCGGGAGAACATCAGCGAGTCTGCGCAGCACAGTATCCTCATCACGAGGTGAGCAGTTGGGACTGTTGGGTGCTCACGTGGGTGGGGGAGTCAGGAGGAGGGGAAAGGATTCACTCGCGCCTGCAGTCGCCATTGATTTCAGGCAGTGAGCGGGTGAGGGAGACTTGATGTGAGCTGTCTCTCAGCAGAGCATAACTTTGCTGTGAAGTTCAACAGCCCTTTTAAGGACTCAGTAAATAAAAACTACCAGTAGTACCAGTACTGTTTTTTTTTTTTAGGAGCCTGTGTCTACTCTGTCCTAATCTGTAGTATACTTAAAAAGAGCAGCTTACTTTTCTCAATTTGGAGACGACATGCTGACTGGGGGGAGGGGCCGGTGCTTGGTGTACTGTTGTGGGGATTGGGGAAGGAAGCTCTGAATTACTGCAAAGGGGCAAATTGGGTGGGTAAATAAATATTTTCTGAATTTGCAATTGCTGCAGCTCTGCTGCTAGCACATTAGTCACTGTGCTGAGTGAGTCTGATGACTGGAGGAAGGGAAGGGGATGACAGAGACCCCGCTTTGTGGACGTGGTGGCACAGGGGGAGCTGCAAGCTGTATCTGATTTTGCTTGTCTTCAGTCTTTTTTGGGTGGGATTGAGGCTCTTGGGCCCAAAACTGAAAAAAATACAAGCTATAATAATTTAAAGTCCAGAGTCTTGACTACCACTGTTGTGTGCATATTAGTGGTTGTTTGTGTCAGGTTTTTTGGGGGGCCAAACAAAAAAAAAATTAGAGCTTGCCAAATAATGAAACGCCCATACTAGTACTACTTGTATGCATATTATTGACTGCGTCTTTTGTTGTTTGGCTATCCACCTGTCTGGTCCAGTCCTCTTGAGGTTGTGTCAGGCTTTTTTGAGGGGACCAATTTAAGAGAAAAAAAATAAAGCTTGCCAAATTAATGAAACGTCCATACTAGTACTACCTGTGTACATATTATTGACTGCATCTTTTGTTGTTTGGCTATCCACCTGTCTCGTCCAGTCCTCTTGAGGTTGTGTCAGGCTTTTTTGAGGGGACCAATTTAAAACAAAAAAATTAAAGCTTGCCACAATTAATGAAAAAGGCATAGCTATTATAACCTGTGTGCAAGCATATTAGTGACAGCCTCTGGTTGTGTACTACAAATATCAGTCCATCTAAGACAAGTCCATCAGTCTCACTCTGACCACTTACAGTCATGGCTACAGCCAGTCCTCCTGGTTGTGTCAGGCTCAGGCAGGCATCCAAAAACTGTCTGCTGCTGTGCTGCTGCCATTACCGGAAATAACTCATTGTTTTTCATACTGTTTTGGGATTGGATTAATAAAAATGTCTGGAAAAAAAAAAAAACATCAACCTAATTTGTTTTCCTTTGGCTTTATTAAACCCAGTGTATGTGCTGTGGAAGAATTACATAACAAAACCATTCAAGTCATCAGTGACACTGACAGTAACATTGTCGATGTTGCTGCTGAGGAGGAACATGTGAAATTAAATCCTCCAGTTGGTAATGCTGCTGCTGCCGTTTGTTTTTCTATTTCTGGAGGAAGGGGCAGCCAAGGTGATGGCCGCGAGTCCGACCATATTGACAAGACCCTCTGTAATGGTTACTGACATTGTTCAGGTTCCTAGTGTTTCTGCTACTTCTAGTAGTGTTTCCGTTGCAGATAGTTCATCTTCCTCAAGCTCTCTGCCTAGAATAAATCCTACCAACAGGAAAAAAGATTCAGTGAAATGCAAATTCAGGGTTGAATGGTCACGGGAATTTGACTGGCTTCAGTATGAGAAGCAAAGCAACACTATGAATTGCAAGGTGTGTAGGAAGCAACCCCATCTGGCAGATCATACATCTGTGTTTTTTGTTGGTAGCAGTACTTTTAAAATGGAGTCTATAAAAATTCATGATACAAGCAGTTCCCATGTAAAATGCATTCTGGCTGAAAGGGCTCAAAGGGTACCTGAATCCATACCTATGGCTTTTTGTTTTCAAAAGATGAATGTTGCAATGAGAGACTCCATGCGGTGTCTTTTTAATGTTGCCTACTTTCTGGCATCAAGGGATAGGCCATTTCAGGACTTTCCATTTCATACCTCACTGTTACGCAAATGTAATATTAAAGTGATTGAACAATACACAAATCACAAGCTGTGCAGCGAGTTTGTGCATCATATTGCAGCAGTAATACGCACAAATACAACTGAAGAGATAAAAAAATCTCCTGCTGCTGGACTGTTACTAGACGAAAACACTGACAGAAGTGTGAGGAAATTTGTGAATGTGTTCATCAGTTATGTTGGTGAAGATGGTACTCCAAATACCTCCTTTATTGGTACCGAGCTACTAGGGAAAGCAGATGCCGATGGATACATTGCAGCATTAGATTCACTCTTTAACAAACTTAACATCCCCTTGTGGAAAACTCTTCCATGGATTTCTGGGATGGCCACAGATGGTGCATCAGTCATGCGAAGTCAACGTGGTGGAGACACGGCAAAGTTACAAAACAGTGGCCTGCCTTGGTTAATTGCTACACACTGCATTGCACATCTTTTACAACTGGCCATTCTGGATGCCCAAAAACATATGCCAGAAGTTCACGAAAATGAAAATGGCTTGCAGGCCCTGTATTCATTTTATCATTCTTCTCACCGAAGAATGAGAGCCTTGGAGGAGGCTGCTAATAGCCTTTTCATTGAATTAAAAAAACTGGTCAGCATTTTCACAGTGCACTGGGTCAGTTTGCACCACAGTGCTGTGTCAGCTCTTCTCCACAACCTACCGGCAATAATTGCACACTTAGAGAATATTGCAACACAGCACAGTGGGACTCCCGATGCAGACAGCACTAAAGGACATTTGAACTTTGTAAAAAAACAAACAAAAAATGTGGTTCTTGGCCTTTCAACAAGCTTATCTATCTATTCTTGGAAGGCTTTCTCAAAATTTCCAAAAAGAGGGTCTTCTTCTTACTCAGGCACAGCCACGGGTGGAGAGCTGCATTTTGGAGCTCATCAAGTTGAAGACCAATGCGGGCCCTGCTGAGACACAGTTTTTAGAGTATGCCAGTTTGGAGGGCAGTCTCCTTACTGGTGGTATGGATGGCAGCAGCACTCCTCTAGCTCCTCCACCAGGCATGACTCAAAATGATTTTGAACATCATGTAGTACAGAAAAATAGGAATAAAAGGCAAAAAAGAACCAGGCAGGCCACTGCTTCAGACCAAGCAGCCAAGGAGATTGTTTCCAGTGAAAATGCCCGCACACTGATCAAGGAGAAAATATGCAACAGTGTGGTTGGATTCTTATGTGACAGATTTGAGCCCATGTGGCAGTCTGAAGACTACAAACGATTTTCAGTATTTGACAGAACTGTTTGGCCTTCTCCTGATGACCCTCTCTTTCTAAATTTTGGTCAGGAATCCATCACAGGGCTTTGCCAGATGTACATGCCATTCCTGAAAAAGCAATACGGTTCAGGACAACTTTTATCTGATCCAGAGCTGGAGGATGCTGAACTTGAAAGAGAAATTACACAAAAACTTTTCAAAGAGCGGCAAGATTTCAAAAATGCTGTAAAAAATCAAAATACAGAGCATGTATTAAGAAAGGTTCACCAAAATTTAGAGAGACTTTGTCTGTTACGGTTGTTGATCACAATTTTTCAGGTAATGCCAGTGAGTATAGCCGCTTGCGAAAGGGGATTTAGTGCTCATAACAGGATTAAAACAATATCTCGTAGCAATCTTATTGATAGCACTATGGACGATTTGCTGATGATCAGTTTAAATGGACCAACAATAGCGGACTTTAATCCAGACCCATCAATTGATCACTGGTACTCATCAACACCAGGATATCGGCATCTTTCTGGGCATAAAGTCACACATCCAGAATCGGATGTAATGGACTTGGAAGCAGAAATAAATGAGGAGTCGGAGTCAGACTCGAGGAGTTGAGTTCAAAGGACACAGACAGTGGTTGTGTTGGAGTGGGGACGTGGGAGATGGACCGATTTTGAAGAAGACAGTAACAGCAATATAAATACTGTTAACAATCTGTCAGCCATAGTTTTTAGGAAGCATTTAAAACTTATTTTCTGCCCTTGCCCTCAAAATCTAATTTTAGTGATGATGACCCTACAGTAGTGGATTGGGGATGGTAACAGCATAGCAGCAGCACATGTCTGGCCATGTCATGAAAAAAAAAGTCACAAAAAAAAATACCCCCCCAAAAAAAGAACACACAAGACAATAAGAGAATCTCACAACATCTGAAAGGTTTTATTGGTTTATTTAACAAGTCAACAACAACAACAAAAAAACTGTACACTTAGCACTAGGACTCTAGGAGAGGACTTGTTCTCACTTGTAAATCAACAGTTCTGGTCAGTCAGAGTCAGACAGACCCCCTCCAGTCACAGTGTTTCTCCACTGGTCCTATCTTCAGTTGTTGGTTTTCATCTCATTTTCTCATAATTGCACCACCCTTCCCTTTTTTGATTTGGTCATGGAGGTGTTTCTCCAATGGTCCCATCTTCAGTAGTTCCTCTGTAGTGACTGGTGATTTCATTTTCATTTTCTCATAGTTGGGTGTACCACCCTTGCTTTCCTTTTTGCATTAGACAGGCAGGACTTTCAATTTGTACTTTATAAATTCTCCCTCCTGTGTGTATACTTGATGCTGTTCTGGCAGGCTAATTCTCATCAGAATCTCTGGTAAACACATTCCAAAATGTAGGTTAATAGACAATTCTTCACCTGAAAGGCAAGTTAAAAAAAAATGGCTACCATATTTTATAGGCTAGTGGCCGTAAAAAAAAATTGGCCACCTAAAAATATTTTTGGCCACCAGATTTTGAGGTATGGTGGCCAAATTGGCCAAGGTCACTGAGACCTGGGCCACCACAGGACATGACTGGGACCTGAACCTGGAGGGTTACACTGTGTTCAGGAAGGACAGGGGGGAGGGATGGGGAGAAGGTGTAGCAATAATAGTCAAAAACTGCATTGGCATAGGGGAAGTAGAGGAGGCAGAGGGAACTATGGAGGCAATTTTGGTCACCTTGATAACAAGGGGGGCCAAGAGAGTAAAAATAGGAGTGGTGTATAGACCTCCAGTGTTGGCAGAGGAGCTGGAGGAGAGTCTGGTGACAGATCTTGGGAGACACTGCAGATTGGTCAGGGGAAGGGTGGTGGTGTTGGGGGACTTAAACATGCCAGGAACAGACTGGGAGACTATGACATCCTCGGTGGCCAGGGAACAGAGGTTTGTAGAATGTCTTTCAGGATGCATTCCTAACTCAGCAGGTGGGGGAACCGACCAGGGAGGCATGGGTACTGGAAGTGGTCCTGGCAGATAGTGACCAGATTGGGGGCCTGGAGGTAAGGGACCCATTGGCTGGGAGTGACCATGCCATTGTCTGGTTCTGCCTGGACCTAGGAAGAGGTAGAAGGCTGCACTAAGACGGAGGTAACTGACTTCGGGGGGGTGGATTTTAAGGAAATAGGAAGGATCCTTAAGGAGCATTTGGTTGTGATTGGGCCAGACATGGACGCTGACAGTAGGTGGGAAATCATCAGGAGAGGGGTGCAGGATGCTACCAGCATCTGCGCGGGAGTAAGATGAAAATGCGGTAGGGCCCAAAAACCCTGCTGGTGGACCAGGGAGGTCCAGGAGGTGGTGAGGGGAAAGAAGGCATCCTATAGTCAATTCAAGTGCTCAAGAAGTGAAAGGGATCGAGGGGAGTATGAGCTGATGGCTAGAAGGGCCACTAGGGTGGTGAGGGTGGCTAAGGCAAGGAAGGAGCAGAACCTGGCCAGAGAAATTAGGAGAGGGAACAAGGGGTTCTTTAGATACACTGGGGAAAAATGAAGGGTGAAGGGGCAGATTGGCAGGATTAAAACAGGGGAAAGATGGGCACAAGGCCCGGGGGAGCAGGCTGAGATACTAAATGAGTACTTCACCTCAGTTTTTACCAAGGAAAATGGGGGCTGCATCATACATGGGAGAAGACAGTGATACTGAGGAGGGGGGACCCTTACTGATTGATGAGTCTAGGGAGGGGGGAGGCATCACTGGCAGGACGGGGGAAGGCTAAGCAGGGGGATGAGATAGCGGAGGTGGAAATCACAGCAGAGAGAGTGAGTGAAGCCCTCAGGTCCCTTAAGATGGAGAAAGCACTGGGGCTGGATAAATTACATCCCAGAGTGCTGAAGGAACTTGCGGATGTCCTGGCGAAACCCCTGGCAGCGCTTTTCGCCATATCTTTGAGGACAGGGTGGGTGCCCCAGGACTGGAAGGTGGCACATATAGTGCCTATCCACAAGGGGGGATCAAGGGAGGTGGCTGAGAACTACAGGCTCGTCAGTCTGACATCAGTGGTGGGCAAGGTAATGGAGGGCATTGTCAAGGAGAGGCTGGGGGGACCTGAAAAAGTCAGGGTGCCTGGGCGATAGACAGCATGGATTCATCCCGGGGAAATTGTGTCAGACAAACCTTGTGGAGTTCTATGACTGGGTGATGAGTTCCTTGGATGTGGGTAGACCAGTGGACGTCCTCTTTCTAGACTTCAGCAAGGCATTTGACTCTGTTCCTCACAGGGACCTGTTTGATAAGATGGGAGAAATGGGGGTGGGGAACCAGATGATCAGATGGATAGGCAATTGGCTCCAGGACCAGACCCAGAGGGTCATAGTTGTCGGGATAGTCTCATCCCCAAGGAGGGTCATTAGTGGGGTCCCGCAGGGATCAGTCCTTGGGCCCCTCCCGTTCAACGCCTACGTCTCTGACATAAGGACAGGTATCAGGAGTGAGATGAGTCTCTTTGCAGATGACTCAAAATTGGGGGCGGTGGTGGATGGGGAGGAGGGGAGGGTGACCCTACAGGGGGACCTGGAGGCTCTGGAAAGATGGTCTAGAAAGTGGAAGCTGAGGTATAATGCAGTGAAATGCAAGGTACTGCACCTGGGGGCCAGAAACCCGGGCCAAGTGTACACCCAGGGGAGTTGCAACAAGTCTCGATGGCTGAGAGGGACCTGGGGGTGGTGGTGGATGTCAGGATGAACAACTCAGAGACTTGTAGTAGGGCAGTGGCCAAGGCCAACAGGATGCTGGAATGCATCACGAGGGGGATCACCTCCAGAAGGAGGGAAGTGATACTCCCTCTGTATAACTGCTTGGTGAGGCCATACCTCGAGTACTGCGTGCAGTTTTGGAGGCCACACTTAAAGAGGGACATTGACCTCCTGGAGAGGGTCCAGAAGAGGGCAACCAAAATGATTTGGGGCTTGGGGGACAGGACCTATGGGGAGCAGCTCAAAGAGCTAAATATGTACACATTGGAAAAGAGAAGGAACCAGGGGGACATGATAGAGGTCTTCAGGTACATGAAGGGGGTAAATAGGGGTGGAGCAGTCAAGGTGCTTTGAAGGAAGGAGGGGGGCAACTAGAGGGTATGGGTGGAAGCTGGAGGGGGAGAGATTCAGGGGAGAAAGGAGGAGGTGCTACTTCACAGAGAGGGTGGTGGAGCCATGGAATGTGCTGCCCAGGGGGCTGGTGTAGGCAGAGACAGTGGAGGGGTTCAAGAGGGGGTGGGACAGGTACAGGGGAAGGGTTCTGGAAGCAAAATCCAGTGCAGCAAGAATACCTGGGACTGGGAAGGGAGAAGCCAGAGAGGGCAAGGGGGGCAACAAGGTCAGTTCCCAGGGTGGGGGCTGACCAAACAGGCAGACGCGAAAGACTATTAGGCCTATTCTACTGGCATTTTAGTATGTTAGTATGTTAGAAGCACGGTGTGATAACTAGCTCATGTTGTGTACACTGTGAAGACGTTAAGCACAGTGTACACATCATTGCCAGTTATCAACACTGTGTACACATCACTTCCCCCATCCAAAAACCAAAAATAAACAAAAAATGGAGCCCTATTGTATAAAATGAATACATGATGTCCCGTTGTGTGATACCTATGTATCACAGCTCATGGACAGTGACCTCTGAAACATCACTCGTGGCTTCACTACACTCGCCACTCGCGAGCTGAGGTAATTGCCCACACATTGTAATACATACGGTATCACACATTGGGCCAACATGTAACCACTTATGATCCAATGCCAAATGTTGCCGTCAAGATATTTCATGCAATCACCCAACAGGTGCTAATAATGTAAGTTTCAGAGTAATTAACACATAGCACAATGCCATTGTGACAATTTAATATGGCAGTTATGGTTAAGTAGCCATTAACTACTGCTGACTAAGTGTAATGGGTAGCTATTTCCAAGCCAATTAACAGTGCATACTTATTCCTGAGTTTTAGAGTGTGCGGCTGTTATGTCTCAATAGGTGTTAATCACTCTTGCTTCATTTACTGTAGCTGCCATTTAAAATCCACTCTGAAAAGCACCAAGTGATTGAGCATTCATAGCACAGTGCAACAAAACGTCAGTCTTGCTTGTGGTTTGAATTCTGTCAGCATTGCTCTGTGTCATGCATTGCTTCTGAATCTGTATAATGCATTGCTACTGATGTCAACTGCTTTGAAATATTGGCATGTGCCCCTGAAGAGTGCTATCTTCCTTCTCCTAATCTGACCTGCTTGTGGCCTCCCAGTTTCTACCATGTCAAGATGTTTGTGAGGTGTCCCATTAGAGGATTATTTGAATGGGTCAGTAAGCAACAGACTTGGATGACCTAACATAGAATTGTAAATTCCAAAAAGGTACATTTATTTCACCAGTACCCACAGCCATCCCTTTAGTCAACACTAGGATACTCAACAGTTGCCATATATGTGTCTTATAATACGGTTCATTGATTGGCATACTGTTTTACACATTTTGCCTTAGAAGTGACTTGTGCAGTGGCTGGGTGACTGCATCAACTTGAGGGTTTTCCACACTTTGAATGTTGCCTATTTTTTTTGGGGGGGGCTTTTTATTTACTGTCAGAGCCATAGCATGGGTTCCGACATCACTTCCCTGATTGTACAATGAACATGCAGCTGTGCACGCCATGCTAAATATGAGGGGTAACACACTTGCAAACTTGCACACACTGACACACAAACACAAAAAGAGTATGAAAACGGAGCAAGTTCAGCAGCAGATGACATTTAAAGAGACAATAGGAGCTCTATATTAGAATAGCCTCGAGCACCTATCAATTTTACCCCCACTTGCCCTCTGTGTTAGTATAGAAACATAGACTTTGATGGCAGATAGGGACCACTTGGCCCACCCAGTCTGCCCATTTCCCTACCTATTGGATAAGCTGCAGATTCTAGTTAACCAACAGCCTACTTCCTGCAACCCCCCACTATAATTGCCTTATGTCTGTCCCATGCATGTTTGAACTCCCCCACTGTTTCAGACCCCACAATCTCTCCAGGAAGGCAGTTCCATGCGTCCACCACTCTCTCCGTGAAAAATAATTTCCTTTCATTACCCCTGAGCCGTCCCCCCTCTAACTTTAAATTGAGCCCCCTTGTTCTTACACATCTCTTTTTCTTAAAGATGCTACCCTCCTGGACTTTGTTGATTCCCTTGAGGTACTTGAAGCTTCTATCATGTCCCCCTGTCCTCCTTTCATCAAGGGTATACATATTAAGCTCTCTCAGTCTCTCTTCATATGGTTTCTGATGTAGACCCTGCACCATTTAGTTGCCCTCCTCTGGACTGCTTCCATCCTGTCTACGTCCTTGCATAGATGAGGTCTCCAAACTGCACGAGTACTCCAGGTGAGGTCTCACCAACTGTCTGTACAGAAGGATAACCACTCTTTTACATAGAAACATAGAAACATAGAAGTTGACGCAGATAAGGACCGCAAGGCCCATCCAGTCTGCCCATTTCTTTTCTACCTTATAAATGTGCCATCGCCTTTTGCTCTGTCAGTGACCTATCTATTCATAGTCATTTGTATTGCTCCCTATGCCTATCTCATGCCTGTTTGAAGCCCTGCACTGTATTCATAGCCACTTCTTGTGGTAAGCCATTCCATGCATCTACCACCTTTCTGTGAAAAAGAATTTCCTACATTCCCCTTAATCGGCCTCCTCTAATCTCATGCTGTGTCCTCTTGTCCTGCTATTTTTCTTATATTTAAACATGTTAGACTCTTTCACCTTGTTTATGCCCTTAAGGTGTTTAAATGTCTCGATCATATCACCTCTCTCCTCCTTTGCTCAAGGGTATACATATTGAGCTCCGTTAATCTGTCCTTATATGTCTTCTGATGCAGTCCCTGCACCATTTTGGTTGCCCTTCTCTGGACTGCCTCAATTTGGTTAATGTCCTTGTGAAGGTGTGGCCTCCAGTACTGCACGAGTACTCCAGATGGGGCCTAACCAATGTCTTACAGAGGGATTATTACCTCCTCTTACGACTTGTGATACCTCTACTAATACACCCTAACACCCCCCTAGCCTTACCTACTGCTTTAGAGGTCTGCTTGGATGATTTTAGGTCATCAGTGATGATGATGCCCAAGTCTCTTTCTTCCTTTGTGACTGCTAGCAACTCCCCTCCCAGCCTATAAGTGGCTTCAGGGTTTCTCTTCCCTATGTGCATGATTTTGCACTTCTTTGCTTTCTTTTTCTACTTGTGATGCCCCTCCCTATGCATCCCAGTACCCCCCTGGCTCTCCTTACTGACTTCTCACATTACTTACCCACCTTTAGATCATCTGATATGACTACACCCAGATCCCTTTCCATTATTGTTGTCGTTAGTACCTCCCCTGCTATTGTGTACTCTTCACCTGGATTTTTATTTCCCAGGTGCATTACTTTGCACTTCTTTGCATTGAATCTAAGTTGCCATATGTCTGACCATTCCTCCAACCTTGCCAAGTCCCTTCTCATCCTTTCTACCCCCCCCCTTGTGTATCAACTCTGTTACAGATCTTGGTGTCATCCACAAAGAGGCATACCTTTCCTTCCAGACCTTCCGCAATGTCACCTATAAAGACGTTAAAGAGGACTGGACCCAGTACTGAGCCCTAAGGTACTCCACTGGTAACCCCCCTTTTTTCAGAATGTGTTCCATTCACTATTACCTTCTTTGTCCTGTTGTGCAGCCAGTTTGCTACCCAGGCTACCACCCTGGGACCCACTCCCAGGCTGGCTAACTTGATTATTAATCTTTTGTGTGGGAATGTGTCCAATGCCTTGCTAAAGTCTAGGTAGGCCATATCCACAGCCCCTCCCTGGCCTATTACTTTGGTCACCCAGTCAAAGAAATTGATTAGATTCATCTGACATGACCTTCCTGCTGTGAATCTATGCTGCTTCGGGTCCTGTGCCCCACTGGCCTCTAGGTACTGAACAATTCTTTCTTTCAGAAGTGATTCCATAATTTTCCCCACCACTGAGGTCAATCTAACAGGTCTGTAGTTTCCTGCTTCTGTCTTGCTCCCACTTTTGTGAAGGGGAATCACATCTGCCCTCCTCCAGTCCTCAGGTACCACCCCATCTTCCCATGATTTGTTAAAAAGTGTGGTTAGTGGTGTCACTAGGTCCTCCCTTAGCTCTTTTAGGATTCTAGGGTGAATCCTCAGGCCCCATTGCTTTGTCCACCTTGAGTTTTAGGAGTTCTTTCAGAACTCTTTCTTCTGTAAATGGACTGGTGTCAACTCCACTATCCAGAGTGCTTCTACTGTTTGGTTTAGGTAACTCCTCCTCTTCTTCTTTTGTGAATACTGAGCAAAAGTATTCATTCAGTATCTCTGCCTTTTCACTGTCTCCCTCTGCCCACCTCCCCTCTCCTTTATTAATATTCACTACCCCTCCCTTAACCTTTCTATGCTCCCAATGTATCTATAAAAGGTTTTATCCCCTTCTTAACTGAGTTGGCTGTCTTTTCCTCGGTTTGGGCCTTTGGTTTTCTGACTGCCTTCCCCACTTCTTTCTGCTTTAATTGATACAGTTCCCTGTCGTGCTCCGTCTGTGATTCCTTATACTTTTTGAATGCAGCCTTTTTCTCCTTAATCTTCCCTGACACCTCTTTTGAGAGCCATAGTGGGTTTTTTTCCGCTTTGTTTTCTTTATTTGTTTCACATAAAGGCTTGTTGCCTCCATGATGACAGTTTTGATTTTTCTCCATTGTTCTTCCACCCCTCCTTTCTGGCCATTTGCTAATGCATTCCTCAGGTATTCACCCATTATGCCAAAGTCAGCCCTTCTAAAGTCCAGTATCCTTGTCTTTGTATGGCTTGTCTCCATGGTTGTGTTTATTGTGAAGCACACTGTGCAGTGGTCGCTTGTTCCAGATGTCTACTGACTTCTAAGTTTGTGATCCTCTCTCCATTTGAGAGTACCAGGTCTAATATTGCTCCCTCCCAAGTGGGTTCCACCACTAGCTGTCTAAGGCATGCTCCCTGTAGGGCATTGAGAATGACCCTGCTCTTGGATGTGGCTGCAGTCCATGTCGCCCAGTTAACATCTGGCATATTCAGGTCCCCCATCAACAGTATCTCCCCTTTTTCAGCCATTTTGAGAATGCCCTCTATCATTTTCTTGTCCATTTCCTCCCCTTGAGACGGGGGTCTGTATACAACCCCTGTGCAGATTGTGATGCCATTCCCTGTCTCCAAGGTGACCCAGAGTGCCTCTTGTCCTCCCCTTTACTTTTTAGTTCTGTAGCTTTGATCCCTTCCCTATGTAGAGAGCTACTCCACCTCCTCTTTACCCTCCCTGTCCCTTCTGTAGATTGTGTACCCTGGTATGTTGACATCCCAGTCATGGTTCTCCTGTACTATGTTTCTGTGACTGCCACAATATCCAAGTGTTCCTCTTCCATCAGGGCTACTAGCTCTGGAAGCTTGTTTCCAAGACTACGGGCATTTGTACTCATTGCCCTCCATTTAATGTTGGCTTTATCCTTTTTTACCCCATCCCTGCTCTTATTGCCCTTGTCCATTTTTCCATTTGCCCCTGTCCTGCCCTCTGTCAAGTTCTGTACCTCAGTGTTTACCCTACTACTTGCCATGTTTTGTGGGGGGAGGCTTGAACTTTCCTGTTTCCTATCAGCACCTCCCCCCTTGGCTAGTTTAAAAGCTTGCCAAGGAAGCCTTTAAACCTGTCACCTAGGAGCATCTTTCCCTTCCTGGACAGATGCAGACCATCATGCCAGTATAGACCTTCATCTCTCCAGGTGGACCCCCAGTCCCCAATGAAGCCAAAGCCCTGTGCTCTGCACCAGTTTTGCAACCATTCATTAAACTGCATGGTGTGCAGTACCCTAGCCTCACCCCTGCCATAGACTGGCAGCACCTCTGAGAAGGTTACCGTGTTTGCTACCTGTCTGAGGCCCCTCCCCAACTCCACAAATTCATCCTGCACTGCACTGATCTCATGCCTAGCTAGGTCATTTGTCCCGAGGTGGACAATGATATCTAGTTTCCTCTCCTGTAATGCTGCTTCTGCAATCCTGAGGCCACAACCACTGGTGACTGTTAGAAACAATCAAATACACCACTGCTCCACCACCCTGGTGAGTACTGCCCTTTATAGTAAGTCAACCAACACCACAATGTACTAGACCACTGCTCCTACACAAACCACTCTACTGAGTCCAGGGATAAAAACGAACTCACTGTTCAGCCAGCAGGACACTTCTAAAATATTGCACAAATATCCTTCCAAATCCTATGTGTCTAGCACAGAAATCAAGCAACTTCAGTTGTATTTTAACCCCTCTGGTTATAAAATTACTACACTTTAATGGAATCCTGCCATTCTTAATGCCAATAAGAAAATAATGAACCTTTCTGTAGAAAGTGTAGCTTACCTTCCTAGTCCCCTACAATATTATGTTTTACCAAGTTCCCAGTTCCTCAAATGTGTTCTAGTTTGTTCTCTGCAGTATAGCAAGTTTCTCGGCTTCCAACGGGAGCAGGCAAGTCTTTTCTGACTGGCTTTTCTCTGTGTAGTTTGATTAAGACAGCAGTGATAAAAGCCCCACCCAGAATCAATTGATTGACTAGTGACACCTGTGATGTAAGCAGTCCTTTCAGTGAAGACAATTTCCTATGTCTGCTTCTAATACACACACAAACCCTTTATCTGAAACCAGGGATAAACTCACTGCTCAGCCAGCAAGACATTTCTAAAATATTGCACAAATATCCTTCCAAATCCTATGTTTCTAACACAGAAATCAAGCAACTTCAGTTGTATTTTATCCCTCTGGTTATAAAATTACTACACTTTAATGGAATCCTGCAATTCTTAATGCCAAATAGAAAATAATGAACCTTTCTGTAGAAAGTGTAGCTTACCTTCCTAGTCCCCTACAATATTATGTTTTACCAAGTTCCCAGTTCCTCAAATGCATTCTAGTTTGTTCTCTGCAGTATAGCAAGTTTCTCAGCTTCCAACAGGAGCAGGCAAGCCTCGAGCACCTATCAATTTTACCCCCACTTGCCCTCTATATTAGAATAGCCTCGAGCACCTATCAATTTTACCCCCACTTGCCCTCTGTATTAGTATAGCCTCGAGCACCTATCAATTTTACTCCCACTTGCCCTCTATATTAGTATAGCCTCAAGCACCTATCAATTTTACCCCACTTGCCTTCTATATTAGTATAGTCTTGAGCCTCTAGCTCCTCCTCCTGGGGCTGTGTGGGTGGCTGTTTGTGCTTGTCTGTGTCTGTAGGTTAGTTTTTGTTCATTTACATGTTTTTCTGCTGGGAATACCTGTGCCATTCTTGCACACAACATTGGTGAAAGTCTCCTGGACTGAATTTCTGCAAATCGCCATCATCAGGTATCAGCTTTTTAATTTTAAATCAACTTTCTTGAAGCCTCCCCAAGGAATCATATGCCTTACAACTAGTCTTACAAACATGGTGATGCTGGGTCCTGCAACTGAATCAACATTTTCAACATTCTCATCTGACCACTCTTAAAGCAACTGCACTTGTGGACTTTAAAGAACAAAGGAATTGTAAACATTTTGTGACTGAATCAACATTTTGTCTGACCTTTTCCAAAGGTATTGTACTTGTCTCTGAGGACTTTGAAGATCAAAGGAAACATACAGACAAAAGGATTTCAAACATTGCATATGCCTACTGTCTGACCTACTCCCAAGGTATTGTACTTATCTCTGAGGACTTTGAAGAACAAAGGAAACATATAGACAAAAGGATTTTACAAATTGCATATGCCCAGGCCACAGTTTATCACCTTTCAGGAACTTTAACATATTATGTGATCCTGGATCTCAACAGTACTATAGTACTTCTCTTAAACCCTCTGGCACTAAACCCTCCCAGTCTTTTTTTTTTTCATTTTTCTCTGTACTTCGCCATAGTGCTTAGCTATCCACCTTAGCCCACTAAAACTGCACTCTACCCACCCTCCTATTGCTTGCCACCTCACGACTGCCTAGCCCACACTACTTCTCGGCTCTCTCCTGCCTCGCTAAAAATGCTTTGGCTTAGTCCCACCACCTGTTCCTGCTCACCTCACCCTCCTTTTCCTTTATGCCAACTCCCCTCCACCTACCCTACCCTCCACCTACTCTCACCTTTCTATACTACTACCCGAAACATTGTACCATGGCTTTTACTCTGGAAGTCTTAAACAAACATCACCCAATTAATACCTGGGTGCAAAGAGCCATATTTCCTAATTGAAAACTGCCACATCATTATAACTCACTAACGATCACCCTGTACTGGGACTCCAGAAGACAATCCAAGCATCTTAAAAAGTACAAGCAGAAACTCACTCCAACCTATTATGAACTACGAATGGCATCGCTGAAACTCCTGCTCCTCCTACTTTTAATATCTGGTGGGATACACCCAAACCCTGGTCCTGTTGCACTGAAGCCGACAAAAACAGGGAAAGTTGGTAGTGGTCTCTCCATTATCACTCTAAATATCTGCAGCCTCCTTCCCAAATTGGCATTTCTTCAAACTCTCGCTGGACAAAAAAACCCTGATATACTAACCATTGTGGAAACCTGGCTATCTCCCAGCACCCTGGATCATGCGGTCTCGCTTGAAGGCTACAATCTTTTCAGACTCGACCGGGCAAGCAAGAAAGGTGGGGGCTGTGCTATCTACATAAAGGACAACCTCTCCTGTCAACGTGGCAGCTTCACCCCCACAAATCATGAGATGCAACTCCTCCTATCAAACTGCTTCTTGGTGCACAAAACAAAGTTCTCACAGTGGCCACAGTCTATATCCTCCAAAAGACCACCGTGCCAGTATTAAGTCTGTACTTGATTTTGTTAGTCTGCACCCTCTAAAATGAGCTCCTCCTCCTCGGGGATTTCAACATAAACTGTCTCGCCTCTGACACTGGCTCTTACAAAGATGACATCCTAGCAGCAAACCTGACTCAGATGGTAATCTCCCCCACCCGGAAAAATTACAAAACTGGTACAAGCACCCTTATTGACTGGGTTCTCACAAATCACCCTGACCGGATAAAAAACATTAAAGTCCTCCCTGACTCCCTCAGTGACCACTCCCCAGTGTCCTGTACCTGGTCTAATAAATTTCTCAAGCCACCCCCCAAAGTTATAACAAGCAGAGTATTGCCTTATGGGAATCTTATCAAGTTGAAAACCCATCTCCTACAACAGGACTGGACGCCAATCCTTGAATCAACTGATATTAATACCGCACTAGAATACTTCCATTAAATCTTTTCAACTCTGCATGCGACTTATCGCCCCAGTAAAAAACGTAAAATCAAAGCGCTATCAAATCCATGGATTACTGCCAAACTACTTGCCGAGCCTGTTCGGGACCACCCCTGGGCAGTTGCCAGAGACACAGGCTCACCTCATGATACCCTAAAATACAAGCAGGCACAAAATAGATGTACCTCACAAATTAGGCAAATGAAGAGCCTATTTCAAAAATGCCTTGAATCCACCTGGGGTGATGGAAGAGCTTTTTGGGACAACATCCAAAACATAATGGGTAAACAATCAAAATTGTCACCTACCATTATGAAAGTTGATGGATCCACCACTCTTGACCCAAAGTCTATTGCAGATGCGCTTAATAAGACATTCACAGACCTTAGTGGGGTCCTCCCCCCAGATTTCTTCTCGGACTTACCTGTGCCTAGCCTAGTATCACAAAACACCCCTCGTGACAAACCACAATTTTACTTCAAGAAAATCAAAGTGCACGAAGCACACAAGTACATAAGAAAGGCCTGCTCCAAATCCAGAACAAGTAGTGACACGCTAGATCTAAAAATCCTGTCTCTCACCCTGGATGAAGTAATTCCCTTGCAAAAATTCTTAATCTGTCACTTTGCCAAAGTCAATTTCCCAACAAATGGAAATCTGCCATAGTTACGCCAGTGCACAAAGGGGGACAAAACCTCAACAGGAAACTATCGACCAATCAATACTCCTTTCCTCTCCAAAGCACTTGAACAAACAGTGGCAGACCAACTCTCTGATTACCTGGACAAATACAATCTACTCTGTAATCAACAGCACGGCTTTAGGAAAGGACATAGTACAACAGCAGCCTTACTTGATTTCTCTGGAGAGTCCACTCAGCCCTGGACAAAGGGTGCCAAACAGGTGCAGTCTTTATCGATCTTACAAAGCTTTGGACACAGTCCATCATGGCCTACTTACCTCCCTACTTTCTAGCCTAGGCCTGGCCGAAGGTCCTTGTGCTTGGGTAAAAAGTTACCTGTCCAATCAGTCACAGGCTGTAAAAATTTCTAATGAACTCTCCGACTTCAAACCAGTTCTCTCGGGTGTACCACAGGGATCAATTCTTGGACTGCTCCTCTTTAGCCTGTTCCTTAACTCCCTCCCAGATATCTGCCAGGAGAAAATAATCTTATACGCTAATGATGCTGTAATTCTCTTCCCACAAGGATCCAAACTCCCTACGAAAAAGCCTGCAACTTGCTTTCTCTAGTGTTGAAAGGTGGTTCCTGGATAGTAAACTTGTGCTAAACCACAATAAAACAAAAGCCATGCTCTTCTCCAATCACCAAAACAAAAATAGGCATACTCCACTCACCATACAAACCTCTGCAGGAATTACACTGGACCAAGCAAATACTTTCAAATACCTTGGCATCACTTTTGACCAAGGGCTCACCTTTGCAACCCACATTGACAACACTGTGAAAACAGTGAACCAATGCCTTGGAATACTATTCCGTAACCATCAATTTCTAAATCAAGCGGCATTGAGAATAGCTATACAGAGTTCCATAATCTCAATCATTGACTATGGCCTTATTATTTATGGCTCAGCTACCTCCACTGCTCTAAGGAGTATCTCAATCACTCTAAATAAGCCCTGCCGGCTCCTCATGGGGGCTCAAAGACTGACTCACACGTGTGATCTGTACTATGAATCAGGCTGGTATCTCACCTGCACAATGGCAAAAAAATCTATCTTGGGACTGACTCCATTATGTATTCAAAACCTACTCCAACTGAATCCTGGCTCACGACCCTCCACCAGATCTGAACTCCAACCTTTCCTGGTTCCGAGATGCAGGACTGCACAGGGACAAAGATCTTTTGCATACAGGGCCCCGACATGGTTCAATGCGCTTAGTCCACCTACTCTATCCTCAACCTCACTTGAAGCTTTCAAATCCATGCTCTATGCCCACCTCACCACCACTAGCAACTGTGATTGCGCTAGATAAAGACTACTACTCCTCATGTCCATCCTCACATCTGAGGCCTCTTCCTCCCTGACTAATGAACCCTCTGGTACCTCTACTACTTCCTGTCTCCCACTCAAACTCACTCCCCCCCTTTTTTCCTGTCCCCTCTCACTTACTCTCCCGCTCACCACCTTTCCCTCCTCTCTAGCCTCCTTTTGGGGCCTAATGATCACCCTCTCCCTGGAAGTTTCCTTAACCTCGAAATTGTCTACTAGCTTGAACATGTTATAGCTTGTTTTTCTATGAAACTTAAAAACGTTACTGCCTTAAACTGTTAATAGCAAATTTATGATGTAACTTTCCTGTCTGGTTTTACCTGTAATGTGTATCATGCTTTGTTAAATGTTCTTTGTGACGTGGAACCTTTGTAAAAGAGCCCTGGCTCAAAGGTATTAATTCCTAGACTAATAAACTAAAGTAAACTAAATTTTACCCCCACTTGCCCTCTATATTAGTATAGCATCGAGCAGCTATTAATTTTACTACCACTTGCCTCTATTAGCAGCATGCTTTTGTCTGAACCAGTAGGGGCAAGTATGCTGTTTGTAAAGTAAGGCCTGCTGCTTATCCCCTAAGTAGGGAACTGGGTGGCCAGGGTGCACCTTGTAGTCATTATTTACAGTCCAATTCTATGTCTGTATGTTTCTAGAGCTACCCTACCGATCAGCATTGTCTATCTTTGTGCCACCTGTACCCATTGTGCCAGTGGCCAATAGTCATGTACTCCACACATGATAGAATGTTCTTACTTTTGACATCCACAACTGTTCAACTATGCAACCTGCATTGCTGAGCACTGTACATCAGTATTGTTCCATCACCGTGGTTTACTCATTTCCATGCATCCAAAAGGAAGACTCTCACATTCCTATACTGGGAGCGGGTCCTAAGCCAGCAACGAACATATGGATGTGCCAGCAGAAACAGACTACCCGGTCTATCTATTTCTGCTCGAGTGTGCAGCTAGCACCCCTAGTTTACAGATGCACCCCCATTTGTCATCCTACTGCTGCCCACCACCTCCACCACCATCAGTCTCCACTGCTTCCTTTCTGACATGCCATTTTAAAGCTATTCAGATTCACATGATACAACCCACTCTGGTACGAACATACTAACATACTAAAATGCCAGCAGAATAGGCCTAACGGTCTTTTGAGTCTGCTTGATTTTCAGCACCCACACTGAGGGCCAATTTTGATGTCCTTCCCTTTCCCTTGGGTTATACTGTCCCCAGTCCCAGATGTGCAACCTTGCATTGGACCTGGTCAGGTTTACCCTCCTCCCCCTGTACCTGTCCCATCCACTCTTAAACCCATCCACTGTCTCCACCTCTATCAGCTCCCTAGGCAGTGCATTCCATGGCTCATCACCCTTTCAGTGAAATAACACCTCCTCCTTTCCCCTGTGAGTCTGCCGTCTTCCAGCTTACACCCATTCCCTCTTGTTGCCCCTCCTCCTTCCTTTGGAGCACTCTGACCAGGCCCCCCTTATTGATCCCTTATATGTACTTAAAGACCTCTATCATGTCCCCCCTGTCCCTCCTCTTCTCCAGGGTGTACATGTCAAACTCCCTGAGCCTCTCCTCATAGGTCCTCTCCCACAGGCCCCGGATCATTTTGGTTGCCCTCCTTTGGACCCTCTCTAGGAGTGTAATGTCCCTCTTTAAATGTGGTCTCCAAAACTGCACTCAATACTTGAGGTGTGGCCTAACCAAGCAGTTGTACAGGGGTAGGATAGTTTCTGCCTTTCTGAATGTAATCCCCCTGGCGATGCATCCCAGCATCCTATTTGCCCTTACTGCTGCCCTCCTTCAGGTCTCTGAGTTGTTCATTTTGAAATCTACTACTACCCCCAGGTCTCTCTCACCTTCCATGACTTGAATTTTGTCTCCTCCCAGGGTATACCCCCTGGCCTGGATTTCTGACTTCCAGGTGCAGAACCTTGTACTTCCCCACATTGAATTTTAGTTTCCATTTTCCTGACCACCTTTCCAGAGCCCCCAGATCCTCCTGTAAGGCAATCCTCCCCTTCTCCTCATTCATCACTGCATCCAGCTTTGAGTCATCTGCAAAGAGTCTCATTTTACTCTTGATCCCCTTCCTTATGTCTGAGACATAGGCATTGAATAGGAGTGGCCCCAGCACTGACCCCTGGGGCACCCCACTAGTAACCCACATTGGGAATGAGGCTATCCCCCCAGCTACCGCCCTCTGAATGCACTCAGAGTGCCAATTTCCTATCCATCTTTACGACTGTCACCCTACCACCACTTCCTTCAGTTTAGCCAGCAGGCCATTGTGGGGTACTGAATCAAACACATTGCTAAAGTCCAGAAAGAGGACATCTACAGGCCTACCCCAGTCCAGGGCCCTCGTCACCCAGTCATAGAACTCCACAAGTTTCATCTGACATGATCTTTCTGGGACAAAGCTATGCTGCCTATCATCCACATACCCATTTTGCTCCAGTAACCCCCTAGCCTTGATGATATCCTCCATCACCTTGCCAACCACTGATGTCAGGCTAATGGTGTGTAATTTCCCACCTCCTCCCTTGCCTCCCCCTTGTGGATCGGCATGACATGGGCCACCCTCCAGTCTTGGGGCACCAATCCAGTCCTCAGAAAGATGTGGAAGAGCTCCACCAGGGTGACTGCCAGGACATCCGCCAGTTCCCTCAGCACCCTGGGATGTATCTAATCTGGCCAAGGTGCTTTACCCATCTGAAGGAACCTGAGGGCTTCCCTTACTCTCTCTACCAGGATTTCAGCCTTCATCTCCTCCCCCTTTGCACCCTGTACTGCTGGCCCCCACCTGTCTGTGGTGGCCACTCCCTTTTCCCAGACCCATCAGGGCCCCTGATCTCTACCAGTCCCATCCCTTCCTCCGGTTTGCCCCTGCTTCCCCTGCAAGACATAGCCCCTCCATCCCCCTGGTAAAAACTGATGCAAAGTACTCATTTAGGACCTCTGCCTGTTCCCCTACCTCCTGTACTCAACCTTTCCCTATCCTTATCCTGTTGATCTGCCCCCTTACTCTCCTTTTTTCCCCTGTGTATCTAAAGAACCCCTTGTCCCCCCCATGGATACCCTTGGCCAATGACTGCTCCTTTTTCACCTTAACTGCTCTCACCACCCTGGTGGCTCTACTGGCTGTCCTCTCATACACCCCCTGATCCCTTTCACCCCTTAAGTGCTTGAAGTGCCTATAGGCTGCCTTCTTGTCCCTCACCACCTCATGAACCTCCCAGTCCACCAGCAGGGTTCTCTGGCCTTACTGAGCTTGCGCCTTTTCCTTGTACAAGATCTGGTAACCTCCTGTGTTCCCCTCTTAATGATCTCCCACCTGCTATCAGCATCCGTATCTGGCTTTATCCTGTCCAAACAATCTTTAAGGATCCTTCCTATCTCCCTGAAGCTTGCACCCCTAAAGTCAGTTACCACCATCCTTGATTGGCTTTCCTCCCTTCCCAGGTCCACCAATGCAGGTGATCTGTATACCACTCCAGCCTGTACTCTCTTACCCCCCTGCATCAGCAGAGCGACCCAAATAGCCTCCACATTTCCCCAGCCTCCTCTACCCCTCCAATACCGATGCTATTTCTGACTAACAGTGCTACATCACCCCCCTTCCCTCTCCCCTATCTTTTCTGAACATAGTATAGCTCTCCAGATTTAGGTCCCACTCATGCCTTTGGGTGGCCCAGGTCTCACTGACTGCTGCCACATCCACCACCCCCTCAACTAGCATTGCCTGGAACTCAGGCATCTTATTTCCTAAGCTCCTGGCATTTATTAGGACCACCCTCTACCCTTTTTCCCCTCCTCTCCTTACCCCCTTGAGCTTCTCTATATCAGTTCCTGCACCCTGCCTGTTGATCTATTTCTGTATCTCCCTAGCCCCCTAGAGGAGTGGAGACCTTGTCCCTCTTTTATCATATCTACTGGTACTGCCCCTTTTTTGATCCCTCCCCCTTCACAAGTTTAAACTCCACCTTTCACTGATGAACCCATTTCCTTCCCCTTCAAATTAAGGTGGAGCCTGTCCCTAGCATATAGCTCCTTATCCTCCCAGTCCTCCACCAGACCATACCCCAATTCCCCACACCACTCCCTAAGCCACTGATTTATCTCCATAATCTTCTTCTTGTTTTTCCCACTAGCCCTTGGCACTGGCAGGATTTCCGGAAAAGAGATATTACAGCCTATGGAAAGGCTTACCTTGGCCAACTCCCAGCATCTTGCCTGAATTTTTAATTCACTATTTCTATTTATGTCATTCATCATTGGTAGTGCATTCCATCTTGCTACCACCCTCTCTGTGAAATAGTACCTCCTCTTTCCCTTTGTAAATTCCACCCCACCCCCCTATTCATAACCTGTGGCCTCTGGTGTCCCTCACTCTTCTTAACTTAAAGATCCCATCTGCTCCAGTATTGTTTATGGGAGTAAGAGTGGTGGAATTTTAGTGCTGGGGGACTCAATACTAAGAGGAGTCAGGTGGGGTAGCAAGGGGGAGAGGCATAGATGCATTTGAGTTGAGGCCATGCCAGGAATGACAGCAGAAAGGATGGGACAATCTGTTCTGAAATATGCTAGAAGGAGTAGGGACAAGCCTCATTTAATTATACATCTTGGGATGAATGACCTGGCTGACAAGACAGTAGATATAGTCCAAAGGAGGGTTGAGGAACTAGCACAATTATGTGAGGGGGCAGGAAGATCAGTAACTTTTTCCGAGATACTTCCAGTGCCCAAGGCAAGCACAACAAGAAACCTGAGAATAGAGGAATTTAACGGATGGCTGAGAACCTGGTGCTGTGCTAAAGGGTATGGGCTGTTGGAGGGTGGGGAGGGACCTGGGAGGACAGTAGTCTCTATGCCAAGGACAGACTACACTTGAGTGAGGAGGGAAAGAAAGTGTTGAAACAGAGGATGGAGGAGTACATAGAGGAAGTAGGGAATTTAAACTAGGAGCGGGGGGTGGCAATTGGGCAAAAGACATGCAGAGACCACAGGTTGGGAAACCATATGAGCTTAACCCCATAACAGTGACAAAGGACAAATGGCAAGTACTATTGGTGATTCTAGTAAAGGAGGGCAGGATGGGAGGGGTGGAAAGGGTGGAAGGTGGTTTCCCTTAATGCTAGGAGCCTTGGGAGGAAAACTGCAGAGTTACAGGTGCTCATGGCAGAGGGAGAGGTGGACATTGCAGCCATCACAGAAACAGGGATTTATTTAACTCTAAAAATTGATTAGCGTTTTGCTCATAAAAGTTCTAAAACATTGTGAAAATGCATAGCACTTGCCTCACTGTGTTTAACAAACATAACACTTCTAGAAAACCTACATAAATGCTTTCTGTACAGTTAGTAATGCCCCAAGAAAAAAATTGCTAATCAATTATTTAAAACCCTGCAGAAACATGGGCCACCCAATACAATGACTTGGACCTGTCTGTACCAGGGTACAGGTTATTTCATAGGGACAGGGTGATTGGGAAAGGAGGAGGTGTGGCACTATATGTGAAGGAAGGACTGAAGTGTGTAAGGGAGGAAGGGGAGGAGGGTAGTATGGAATCACTAGGATGCAAATCCAGGATTCCAAGAATAGGATTCTTAGAATGGGAATGGTGTGAATTCAGCCATCTCAGATGGAGGAGTTAGACAGAGGAACTAGCGGGACAGATCAGAAGGACCTGTGAGAAGGGTAGTGTGGTGATTGTGGGGGACTTCAACATGCCAGGAGTGGACTGGAGTACCCTAACAACCAGGAACAGAAGGGAGCAGGTACTGCTGGATGCCTTCCAGGACAGCTTCCTGCTGCAAATGGTCAGTGAACCAACCAGGTTAGGGAATACCCTTGACCTTGTGCTGGCAAATGGGGACTTTGTGAGAGAACTTACAGTGGAGGAACCACTGTCAGGGAGTGGCCACCACTCAGTATGGCTCACATTGGATATGGGCAAGGAAGGAGTGGAATCTGGCACAAGAGTGCTGGACTTTAGGAGGGCCAACTTTGGGAGGATGGAGGAAGTGGTAAAAGGGTACCTGGCCAGAATTCAATCTAGTATGGACACTAACCAGAGGTGGGAGCTCATAAAGCTGGGGATAGTGGAGGCAACCAAAACCTGCTGCAAGGCCCAGAGTAAGAAGGCTAGGGCTAAGAAACTGAGCTGGTTGAGCAAGAAGGTCATGGAAAAGGTAAGGAGGAAAAGAGCTGCCTTTAGGAAGTACAAGAAAACAGGGAGAGGGGAGGACAGGGAGGAGTACTTGATGGAATCAAAGGAGGTGGCAAGGGCAGTAAGGGGAGCCACGGCATCTACAGAACTCAGGCTGGCACAAGGCATTAAGAAGGGGAGAAAGACTTCTTTAGGTACATCAGGAAGAAAGGAGCTGTAAGAACCACATAGTAAGGATTAGGAAGGAGGGGGTTGGGTGGAAGCAGAGTGTGATAAGACAGAAGCACTAAATGAGTGCTTCTGCTCAGTATTTACTAAAGAGAAGAGGGGTGACACCCAAGGAGGGAGGAATGGCAGAAACGGGGGGAAGGGGTGACAGATGGGGAAATAATGGAGGACAGAGTTCAGGAGGGTTTGAAGGCACTGAGAGTGGATAAGGAACCAGGCCCAGATGGCATCCACCCCAGGGTACTGAAGGAGCTGGCAGAGGTCCTTGCAGGACCTTTGGCAGACCTATTTAATGCCTCACTACATTCGGGGTGTGTACCTCAGGACTGGAGGATGGCTCATGTGGTGCCCCTCCACAAGAGTGGCCCCAAGGATGAACTGGGAAACTACAGACCAGTGAGCCTCACATCCATCATGGGTAAGCTAATGGAGACTATCCTGAAGGAAAGGCTGGCGGCCCTCCTAGAGGCCAAAGGACTACAGGACAGCAGACGGCATGGCATCATACAGGGCAGATCCTGCCAAACCAACCTGGTGGAGTTCTATGACTGGGTAACTAGACAACTGGACAGGGGCCATACAGTGGTTGTCCTGTATCTGGACTTCAGTAAGGCATTCAACTCAGTGCCGCATGGAAGGCTGGGAAGTAAGTTAGTAGGCACAGAGGCAGGTGCAAAGCTGGTGAGAATGGTAGGAACTGGCTTCAGGGAAGGCAACAGAGGGTGGTGGTGGTGGGAGCTCTGACAGCTAAGGTAGTGACGAGCTGGTGTTCCACAGGGCTCGTGTTGGGAAAGCCAGTGTTGTTTGGGATATTCATTGCAGACATATCATTGGACATCAAGAGCAAGATCAGTCTGTTTTCTGATGATACCAAGGTAGGAGTGGTGGTGGATGACCTAGGGGGATGTCAGGGGTTGCAGGATGATCTGGCAAATCTTGAAACCTGGTCAGACACCTGGCAACTGGGGTTTAATGTCAAAAAGTGCAAGGTGCTACATTTTGGGATGAAGAATCCAAGGAGGAGTTACCAGCTGGGGGGAGTGCAGCTAGCCCAGACAGAGGAGGAGAAGGATCTGGGGGTGCTCATTACAGGGTCAATGAACAACTCAGCACAATGTAGGAAGGCAGCTGCAAAGGCCAACAAAATGCTGGGTTGTATTGCAAGGGGTATATCCTCGAGGAGGGAGGAGGTGATTCTGCCACTGCATAGGTCATTAGTTAGACCACACCTGGAGTACTGCGTGCAGTACTGGCGCCCGTATCTGAAGAGGGACATTAAGTTACTGGAGGGGGTGCAGCACAGAGCAACAAAGATGATCAAGAGCCTGGGGGACTTATCATATGAGAGGAGGCTGAGGGAGTTGAATATGTACTCACTGGAGGAGAGGAGGGACGGGGAGACATGACTGAAACCTTTAAATACATGAAAGGAAAAAACAAGACAGGTACAGAGGGGCTGTTCAAAGTAAGGGAAGGGAGGGACACCTGAGGTCATGATATGAGACTGGAGCGAGGAAGGTTCAGGAGGGAGATGAGGAGACACTTTTTAACAGTGAGGGTGGTGGCTGGGTGGAATGTGCTACCTGCACAAGTGGTATCCAGTAAAACAGTGGACTACTTCAAAAGGGGATGGGACAGGACAAGGGGGAGGGTCAATGAAGGGAAAGGGTGGAAGGGAGGGGCAGCTGCAGAATAAGGGGTGCTAGCTGCACATTCGAGCAGACTTGACAGACCTCTAGGCCTTTATCTGCTGGCAAATTTCATATGTTTGTATGTTCCCTGTTACCTATTCCCCAATGTCATTCTCCTCTTCAGAGATCTCAAGCCTAACACCACCACCTTCACCCCAACCCCAACAAGTATTATCTTATTGACTTCTTCTCCATGAAGTGCATAACCTTACACTTCCTTGCACTGAAGTTATGCTGCCTCCTCTCTGACCACATCTATAGTTTGCTTTTGTCCCCCTGCAGCTACTTCCATCCATCTTCTCCATGCACCACTTCTCCCATTTTGGTGTTGTCTGCCCACAGACTTGCCTTGCTCACCAACCTGTTTCCACCACTAGGTACTGTATATAGCCTGAGATGTCCAAATTGATAAAAATGTAGATAGCTTTATGTGTGTACTTTGTGGAAAGCTAACCATGTTTCTTTTCCTGTTTTTTTTCACTCCCAGGGTGTACAGGCACATTGCTTATCATGCTTGTGTACTATGGATCTACGATGGGCACAGGCTTGGCTATGGAAATCGTGTAGTGAGTTCATCTTGTGTGGTCACTGCTATAAGAGAGAATTTCCCTGCTGAAGGAGAAGAGTACATTGGCTTCCTACCCTTTGAAGGTTTTTGGGCAGTTTTAGGTTAATGTGATGCTGGCCTTCTGTATACAACCGTGCCCTCAATGTGGTGTAACCAAGGACTGAATGTTAATGTAAATAAACAAGACTGTTATGTGATTTAGTGGACTCCATGCATTTGACACGTGTGATGTATATTTGATGTATGTTTTTGCTTAGGCACTGCTGCTGTAACCCCCCCCCGACCTGACGTAAAACTTTGCTTTCAAACCATGCTTTTATGTATTCTTCTTCAGCGATATAATTAGTTCTGTACTGCACCAAGATTCAAATAGCAATAAAACAGTGTTGGCATTAAGCACACCCTTGAGGCCCTTGTCTGCACCTAATAATGTACAATGCCACTAAAGGGTCCATATCAAGCTATTCTGATTTTATGTTCCACTTGCATGTCTAGTATTGCACAACAACTGCTGCAAGTGGAAATTTTGTAGAGTGTTAAGGTTTGGCACATATTATTAATACTGGTTCAAGCAATAAATCACAACCTGGTGTGGGTTATACTGTGATTTACCCATGCCTGGTGTGGAGTTGGTCACTCGACTGCGCCTCATGACCAAACCACAACAGGCAAGGGTAAATCAAAGTATAACACACACCCAGTTGTGGTCATCATTCCCATTGGTATAGTGTAAGATTTACAATGATTTACAGTGGTTACAAGGTGCCAGTCAGCCAATCGGAAGCCAGAATTTTTTCAGACCCATTGTATACTAATGATTTCACAAGTGTGGCTGCATTGGTCACATGTATTTGGAAGTACAAATCACATTTCTGTACATGGCAGATACAGGAGATCAGTCAAGGATTATATTTAGCATCCATTTTCAGATGATTTCTATTAAATTTATTAAATAGGACATGACTCATCTAAAATTACATACATTGCAAAAAAAAATCTATGAAAAGGAATGTGAAATCAAAAAAATGATAGAAAGCGGTACTCTGTTAGTCAAGTGTGCATATAACAATCCTGCAAACTCAATTCAGTTTAATACGTGTGCTACTGGTAACAATCCATTTCTTTCCATCTCCTACAAAACCAAACACCATCTTTCCATGGTATTTTGCCAGCAAACATTCCTTGTCCTTCTTATCAGTTTCAGTGCAGCGAGATGCTGCTTCATGATTTGTAATTATTGTAATTTTCAATATGCATAAGAAGCAGCGTGACCAAGTGTTGTTGATGGAAGAGGGACACATGTATAGTGTAAGTCACAGAAACATGGTACACAGACAGCCATGACTGTGGTGTCAACATATCACCGAACACCTTCCGCTGGAGGGATTATGATGGTACCAGAGTAGTAGGATTAGCAATGTGCCCCTGGGAGTTGTATGCATCCATGAAATGTACCTTAAGGGAAACAAGGGATGAGTGGAGGTGCTGGGGTGCAACCAGGTTATTGGAAATGAGAGCACACTACGGACAGGGGATGTACAGTGTGCAAAGCCCCAGCTCATGGGTAAAAAACAGTTGACAATGAATGTGCAGCTGTCCATACATAAAAAAAGGTCAAGTTAGGGGCGATGGTGGTTATGCGGGTACTTGCTGATACCCAATGTTGTCTGCAGTGCCTATTTGGCATCCTTATACAAGTGCCAGGTGAAATGTGCAGACATAAAAATAGAAACAAACTATGGTGGGATCAGTTGTAAACCTGCTAACTAGTACCGTACAACATGGAAGGAGACAGGATCTCAGCATTGGAGGTATGTAGTCATCCATGAGGATGTGGGCTATAACGGACTGCAGGATAGGATGTCACCCACATGGAACTAACTTCCAGAATAATCTGTGTGATCAAACACAGTGGTGAAAGTTGAGAATGCATGTACAGACAAGAAAATTCTACGCAACAGGTGGGCAGTTAGTGAAGTGCATTGTCGTTTAACATGGATATGAAGTTTGTACAACAGGCCAGGTAATGGGCAGAATAGGTGTATCGAGCAGTACTTAGCTGCTGTGACAATATGTTGTCATCAGAACTGGGGGGAGGAGTAATTATGTTTGTGGTTAAACCATGTCTCCAAGTACTGTACTACTACTTGCTTTGGAGGGCATGGTTTGGACACAATGTTTTTTGGAACATTGGGAACATGCATTGGTGGCAGTTTACCCTCATCTTGCTTCAGTCGAAGAACTTTGACCATCATGCTGTCAATGTAGTTGTGGGACTTCAGCTCAAATAGCAGTTTGGCAACTCATTCTTTCTGAGATTTAGGGTACACCACCTTGAAACACTTATCACCTAGGCCACCAGAGACTGCTGTGGGACACTGTATGACAACTTGTTTGCGATCTAGGTTCGCATTGTGGTCCAAAATTGACAGTATCATTCATGCTTTCATGCCTGCATGGCTGAAACATTCCAACTTTGGACAGTATGTACACAGCAATGCATGAAACATTTTGAGACTACCCGTGTGGCAGAACTCAGTTGCATGCTTCAAATCCTTGATAAGAATGTAGTTTTTCACAACTTTGCTCAATGCAGCATGTGCATCGTTGCATTCTACTAGCCACTTTGTTCTTGTGGTATCCAGTGGAGGCATCACATGGGCATAGCGATAGAACTGAGAGCCCCATGACCAACTGTGACTGTCAGTAACATGGTCAAGGACAGATAGCCACTTCTCATGCAGAATTATTTCATCAACACCACACATTTCTGAGGACCACCACAGATGATTTGATACACTGTGGCACCATTCTGCAAGTTTCTCATTCCCTCTTATCTTGGCTACTAGCAGAATTTTCTTGGTCACAGTTTTGGAGAGGTGCCACAGATCAAATTGATGGCTAATAGTTGGATACTTCTTCCACAACAGGCAACCAATGCCATGGTGTCGGTCTGTGGCAATCACTGAAATTTCATCATTATTGTTTAATAGGTGCTGAACACAATTATTGAAAGCTTTCTTTTCTAACCCCACTGACGTGATACCCGGTTGATCCTGCTCTAGTGAAAAGGCAACTATTCTATTGGTCTGTAAGTCCATCAAAGTGTAGCTACAGTACTTTGTAGAAAACCCTGGACTGTCACAATGTCCATCCCCAGCCAGACATACCAGCTGTGCCCTCAATTGATGGACAATTCCCACTCTTGTGTAAGCCATGTGCTCTGAATGACTGGAAATATATATGTGCACTGGAATGCAAAAAAGGTTGTTTTTGAAGTAAAATGTAGGCCCAGGAATTGCACAAACCTGGAAACACAGGCATACGAATTGCCACTAAATTGTACTGCTGTAGCAGATAAAAGGTTTCCGGCAGGCATTTTGCCGAGAAGTGGCTGTGAATGCCAGGTAATTATGTCATGTCCATTCATGCAACATACTTTGACTGACAGCATTGTACCAATAATGCTGTAGTACTCTTCACCATTTGCAAGACTGTAGCATTCCACACATATCATTTTAGAAAACAGCAACTTAAGACAACAGTTGAACACAATGAATTTGCTGTCATGGACAATGGTGTCTTCTTTGTCCATGCTGTCAGTGGTTATGTCACTGTCAGATAGTGTCTCCTTGACTAGCACATAAAGATCTCCAGAATCGTTTAGTGTGGACTCTGAGAATGTGTCCTCCATGGCTGCATTTCTTGTCAACTGCTGTTGAGACATGCTGATGAGGGATGGTCCAGGTTCCATTGAAGGCTTAGAGTTGTAAGGTACCATCCTTTTGTTTGGTGTTGAAGAGACCAGACCATCATCCTCAATGCTTGTTGGAGTGATCCCCAGGGAGTGTGGTGGAATCCCAAAGTGCTGGTGATCCTTTAATGCAATATGTGCTGGAATTACCTCTTCTGGGAACTGTGTTGAAGCATCATTAACAGATGATATTGTTTGCGTACTTGAAACTGTCAGTTCACATGTGTATGTCTGAGTGGCAATTTAACAAAACATTTTTTTAATGATGTATGTCTCTGTTACTAAGTCCAGCATAGTGGCCACTGAGCTGTCAGCACTGGGAAAATTGTTATATAAATAGTTGTGTGCATCAGCTGTGTTCTTCACAGCCTGCAACACTGGCATCATGCAGTTATCCTCTGGCAAATTGTGATCTGAAGATCCTCATGCATGAACTGTGTTCTCCACAGCCTGCAATACAGTATGAAAAAAAGAGGATACATGTAATTATTAAAATACTGAAACAAGGCTAAGGAATGGATGCCCACAGCAAAGGAGATCATGAGGTGATAATAACATGGCAAAATAACTACACGGCACTGTGCAGCAAAGGAATAGCTTAATCAAAAATACATGCACCCTTGTAATGCTCTAGATATCACCCAAGGTAGAGGGTGGGCAGTCTGGTGAGACCATCCCAGTTGCATGTAGCAGTAGTGCACATACTTTAAGACAAATGATATATAAGCAATAAGACACATTGTGGCTAGTGTTTGGTTATCAAATAGCAACAAAGGTGTAAGCAGAACTCAGCAAAGGGGTATTTGGTTACAGGGATTTGCTTGGTGCCTCTGGTGCATTGTGTGGCACGATGTGAAGAGAGTGACTGGACCATGGTGCTATAGCAGGTAGGTAAGAGGCCATGGAGGTGAGGTCAATTTATAATAAGCCTTGGAGTCAGAGGGAAAGGCAGGATTTAGGCATAAGGGGGAAGGGACACACAAGGCAACGTGGGGGAGGGTGCAGGGGGGAACTTGTGTAACGAGCAGGACTAGGGAAAAGGATTCAACATCATGGGGGAGTCCTTGATTAGGGGATCAGATGGAGGGGGGGACTTGTGGGGGTTGTTAAGTCCAGGAGTACAACAGGCTTGAGGGTGCATATGGCAAAAAATTGGTTCTATTATGTTGCTCAGGAATGTGGTGGGACCCATGACATATTAGTGCTACTGGGTACAAACGATAAAGGAAGGAGAGGAGGAATGGGGGGTCACCCTGGAGACTGGAAATGGCAGCATAATTTTCACATGTGTTTTAAAGTGACTCCATTCTTGGGGTAAGGAAATGGGGGCGGTGGTGGATGGGGAGGAGGGGAGGGTGGCCCTACAGGGGGACCTGGAGGCTCTGGAAAGATGGTCTAGAAAGTGGAAGCTGAGGTTCAATGCAGGGAAATGCAAGGTACTACACCTGGGGGCCAGAAACCTGGGCCAAGTGTACACCCTGGGGGGGAAATGCTACAAGTCTCGATGGCTGAGAGGGACCTGGGGGTGGTGGTGGATGTCAAGATGAACAACTCAGAGACTTGTAGGAGGGCAGCAGCCAAGGCCAACAGGATGCTGGGATGCATTGCTATGGGGATCACCTGCAGAAGGAGGGAAGTGATACTCCCTCTGTATAACTGCTTGGTGAGGCCACACCTTGAGTACTGCATGCAGTTTTGGAGGCCACACTTAAAGAGGGACAATAAACTCCTGGAGAGGGTCCAGAGGAGGGCAACCAAAATGATTTGGGGCTTGGGGGACAGGACCTATGAGGAGAAGCTTGAAGAGCTAAATATGTACACATTGGAAGAGAGAAGGGACCGGGGGAACATGATAGAGGTCTTCAGGTACATGAAGGGGGTAAATGGGGAGAAACAGTCAGGGTGCTTCAAAGGAAGGAGGAGGGGGCCACTAGAGGGCTTGGGTGGAAGCTGGAGAGGGAAGATTCAGGGGAGAAAGGAGGAGGTGCTACTTCACTGAGAGGGTGGTGGAGCCTTGGAATGTGCTGCCTAGGGGGCTGGTGGAGGCAGAGACGGTGGAGGGGTTCAAGAGGGGTGGGACAGGTACAGGGGAAGGGTTCTGGAAGCAAAATCCAATGCAGCGAGAATATCCAGAACTGGGAAGTGAGAAGCCAGAGAAGGAGATGGGGGCAGCAAGGTCAGCTCCCAGGGTGGGGGCTGACCAAATGAGCAGATGCGAAAGACCATTAGGCCTATTCTGCTGGCATTTTAGTATGTTAGTATGAAATGACAGAAGGCATCCTAAAGGGGCAGGAAAAGGGGAGCTAGTGTTGATGAGTGACCTGAACATGCACATTTGCTGCAGCCACATACAAGATCAGGGCCATTCTCAATGCCCTGCATGAGTCAAGCCTCAGACAGCGTGTGTTGAAAACCACTCAGGTGGGTTCCGTCTTAGACCTGGTACCCTCAAATGGAGACAGTGAGATGATGTTGGCTCTAGAAGTGGGTAAAGTGGATAGCCATTGTGGAACAATCGACCACCAAACAGTGTGGTTAACAATAAACTCAGTTGAAAAGTGAAGCCATACACAAGTGAGGGTACTGGGCTTCAGGATAGCAGAGTTTGTAAACATGGAAGAGTGCCTCATAAAAGCATGAACAAACATGCAAGAAAGAGGGGTGGAGCAACAATAGGGAAATTTCAAAACTGCTATCACAATGGCAACAAGCGTCTGTGTGTTTAAGACAGCTTTTATACTAGCCAAGTGGGGAGGCACTGATAAGCAGCAGGGAATTTCCAGCCTCCTCCTCCAAAATAGGGTACTAAATGAGGTAAAGACCAAGGTAGAAAGGTCAGTAGGGAGCAGGACTGGGGTAAATGGAGAAAGCAAAGTCAGAAAGGGCAGGGATGGGGCTACAAGAGGTAAAGCCATAAAAAAATGGAGAGTAATGAGTACCAGTGCCCGTAGTCTGGGTAACAAGCTTCCTGAACTAGTGGCCTTGATGGAAGAGGAACATCTGGATATCATGGCAGTCACAAAAACATGGTACACACAGAACCATAACTGGGATGGAAACATACCAGGGTGCATTATCTACAGGAGGGACAGGGAGGGAAAAAGAGGAGGAGGAGTAGCTCTCTACATAAGAGAAGGAATCAAAGCTACAGAACAAAAGGGTAAACGGGGGGAGAGGAAGCAATGTGGGTCAAATTGGAGACAGGCAATGGCACCACAATCCGCACAGGGGTTGTATACAGACCCCCATCTCAGGGGGAGGAAATGGACAAGGAAATAACAAAAGGTATCCTTAGAATGTCAGAAAAAGGAGAGATATTGTTGATGGGGATCTGAATATGCTGGATGTTAACTGGAGTGCATTTACTGCAGCTACATCCAAGAGCGGGATCATTCTAGATGCCCTGCAGGAGGCATGCCTTAGACAACTAGTATTGGAACCCACTCAGGAGGGAGCAATCTTAGACCTGGTATTTTCAAATGGAGATGGAGAAAGGATCACAGATGTAGATGTGGGTAGCCATCTGGGAACTAGCGACAATCGAACAGTATGGTTCATGATAAACACAGCAGTAGAGTCAAGCCATACAAAGACAAAGATCCTGGACTTTAGGAGGGCTGACTTTGCCAAAATGGGTGAGTGCCTACGGAATGCAGTAGCAAATGGGCAGGAAGGAGGGGTGGAAGAATAATGGGGAATAATCAAAACTGCCATCACCAAGGCAACAAGCCTTTGTGTGAAGCAAATAAACAAAATACTCCCCGAGCCCTTGCTAGCAGGCATCCTCATAGCCCTTTGGGCTAACAGTGCCTCAGATGGGGGTCTACATGCCTCCACAGTGAGAAGAGCCTGCTGCCACACTCCCCGAGTCCTTGCTAGCTGGTACGGCCTGGACAGCCTTCCGGGAACTCAAGGCGTGGCTGTCTCTGTAAATTTTCTAAGAACAATTGCCTTTATCTTGGCACAGCTCTTATAGGCTGTCCATGGAACATGAGTTCCTTGCTTGGTTCCTCATCCTGCCAGGCATTTCCAAATTCCTCCTGACTGGACTATGTCACTACCATCTGCCAGTTTAGTTAACCTTTTTCCCCCCTAATCCAGTATTGCCTCTGATATCTGGTCTGTTTTAATACCCAGTGCTGAATTTCTTCAGTTGAAAGTGTTTTTTAACTGTACTTGTACGTGTTTGAACTTGGAAGTTTAGAGGGCTAGACTGTATTCCTCATTCTGTGCTGAGTCTCTGTTACCACATTGGGTGTTTCTGTGAAAAGTGTCTATGTTTCCATTTGCAGATTATACTGTAAAGCCACTAGAGGGCAACAAGACATGTAGGTTGCAATCCTCTTGCCACTACTCCCCCTAACACTTCTGTTCTGCGTCATTCATGCCTAAATTCTCTGCCTTTTGCCCCTTATTGTAGTGTCCCTTGCTCAGTCTCCCAGGCTATCACTTCACTCCAAAGGCAGCAACTCTACCACTGCACCACTGTGTCTGTCACAATGTTAGGTGTCAGCAAGATCCACTCATATCTGCCCATGGTCACATCTACCACCACTGTAGTCCCTCACAACACCCACCCACACAAACTAACTATGCTTCTGTTGTTAACCATGTTTATCCTGCTCAGTAACAAACCCCCAGTTGCCTCTGGTATGTACACACCTTTGCTGCTGGAGGAGTACCTCACCCCTCATAGTCTCTCCATCACCCTGTCTCTTCCCATAGCCCTCCACACCCCTCCACCAATCTCTCTGTCCCTTGAGCCCTCCTTGTCTGTTCCTCCACCTGGCAGTCCCAGCTCTCCCACAATTGCCCATTCCCTGCTCATTGCTTTCTAAGCTTGTCAGCCGCCACTACTCGACAAAATGCCACCAATTCATGGCCATTGTCAGGATCTTCCACTTGCTTCTTCTACTATCTGGCAATGTTCACCCCAATCCTGGCCCAGCAGTGCCCCCCAACTGCAGTCACCCATGGGGCTTCGAATAGCCACTATGAATATCTGCAGCCTGCCTAAAAAAATGGCACCCCTGCAATACTGGACAGCACAGCACCATCCAGACATTCTGGCATTAACAGAAACCTGGCTGCCAGCCAAGACCCCAGACTCATTTGTCTCTATTCCTGGCTACTCTCTTATTAGGCTTAATCATAATGGCAAGAGAGGTGGTGGCTGTGCCTTCTATGTAAATGACACACTGCATTACCAAGCCCTGTCTATGCCTTCCCTAGATCATGGTGCCCAAGCACTCTCAATAAAACTCTCCCCTGATCAAAACCATGCTCGTCTTACTCTCACCGTCACCTACATCCCACCCCGCAGCCAATTCCCTGCCTGTAAAGCACTATCTGACTATCTAGTCAGCCAACCCCACAAAATGGAACAAATCCTAGTTGGTGAACTCAACATAAACTGGCTAGCAAACTCATCAACACACTCCAAAGATACATTTTCTGCATTAGATATGACCCAACTGGTATCTCAGCCTACCAGGGCCAACCCCACTAATGGAACCCACACCCTACTAGATATCTGGCTCACTAATCGTTCTCACCATATTACCGACCTGGGTGTCCTACCTAACGCCTTAAGCGACCACTCCCCAATCATCTTCAGCTGATCCTGTCAGCTACCTAAACCACCACCAAATATCACCATTTGTCGTTGACTATGTCCAGGAGGCATAGCCAAACTCAAGCAATATCTAATTAACTGGGACTGGTCCCCTATTTCCCAAGCCCAGCATATAGATGATGCATTGCACTACTTCACCACCACCTTTAATACCACCTGTGATGCTTTTGCACCGACCATCAAAGTGACCACTAAGAAACATAGTGCCCCCTGGATCACCCCAGAACTCCTGCAACAGTTCAAAATGTGTGACAACTTCTGGCATCGTGCCACTGCCTCCAGTTTGCTAAGCGATAGGCAGGCCTATAATGCTTCCCGCAATAAGTGTACCTGGGCAATCCACAAGGCCAAGGCAGAGAACTCCAGAACCACCCTAGCCACCTCCTGGGGTAGCACAAGAAAGGTCTGAAAAAACATCAAGGAGCTTAATGGTAAATCCTGTTCCCCCCCTCACAACTTAGTGTTAATGGTACTACCACCACAGACACACTTCACATAGCTAACTGCCTCAACTCCACCTTCTCAGACCTCAGCTCAGTCCGCCCTAGCAACTTTTTTGATCCAATTCAGCCTACCCCACCACCAGAGCTCCTCCACCCCCCCTTCAAACTCAGAGTCATTACCTCTACAGAAGTGAAAGCCTACGTGTCTAAAGCCCTGCAGAGCTCCAATTACTGAAAAGACACCTTCGATATGCATGTCCTATACCTTGCGCTAGACTCTGTTATCTCCCCACTCATGGACCTTCTAAATCTGTCCCTGCGCCTGGGCCAGTTCCCATCCTTGTGGAAAATGGCAGTGATAACACCAATATTGAAATGTGGTGACAGCTCCCTCTCAAACAACTACCAGCCTATCTCGATTCTCTCCCCCCCCCCCAACTCTCTAAAGCCCTTGAAAATATCATGGCCAATCAGCTCATTGACTACCTCCTCGCACACAACCTCTTATGTAGGGAGCAGCATGGTTTCAGAGCTGGTCATAGCACTACGACTGCCCTCACAGAATTTGCTAACTCCCTGCACCCAATGCTTAACAAGGGGCACCTCACAGGGGTCGTGTTTATAGACCTCTCAAAGGCCTTCAACATGGTTTCTTATCGCTTCCTTCTTAACACATTACAACAAATTGGGGTCTGTCATTGTCTACTCTCATGGTTCTCCAGCTATCTTTCATCTAGAACCCAATGTGTTAAAATTAATAATACCATATCTACTGTGCTGCCTGTGCACTCAGGAGCTCCCCAGGGATCTATCCTGGGTCCCCTGCTATTCAGCATCTATCTTAACGCCCTGCCTAAATCCTGCCATGGCAACCTTCTCCTCTACGTGGATGACGCTGTTCTTTATACCGCACATCCTGATCCTCTCTCTCCCCAGCGTACCTTACAAAACTCCTTCTCAGATTGAACACTGGTTTGCTGAACACAGATTGGTGGACAACATTAAAAAAACTAAGATGATGCTCTGTGCCCACTGTCAAAACAGATCAAAGGATTTCCCCCTGGAAATACTCTCCTTCTCTCTCATCTCACTGGAACAGGTTCAAAGATAAAAGTATCTAGGTATTACATTTGACTCTTCCCTCTCATTCCATGAACATATAAAAATCCTCACCTCCAACACCCACACTGGCCTCCTTTACAGACATAAAGACTGCCTGCCACCTGAAGCACTTCACCTAGTCATTACCTCCTCAGTCTTATCGCTGGTGGACCTGTCTCATCACCAAAAAAATCCACCTGGGTTTAACCCCAATAGGTGTCATGGCTTCTCTTCAGGCAGCCACCATCTCAGCATCCACACAGGCTGCCCCAAAAACTATCTGGAAGGTGCCTAGGGTCAGGACCACCCTGGCCCAGTGATCCTTCCCCCTTAGAGCTCCATCCTGGTACTATGCCCTCCCTCCGGCTGTCACATCAATCACCAATCTAGGTCCTTTTAAAGCTAACTTAAGGGCCCATATCCTCTCCTCTCCTCTCCTCTCCTCATGTCAATGCCAGTGTAATCAGTAACCTGTGGATCCTGCAACAAGCCGTTAGGCCACGTACCTGCCCTTGGCCAGGCACCTCCCTCAGTTCCCATATAGTTGAAACATAGAAACATAGAATTTGACGGCAGACAAGGACCGCTTGGCCCACCCAGTCTGCCCATTTCCCTACCTAATGGATAAGCTGCAGATCCTAGTTAACCAACAGCCTACTTCTTCCTACCCCCACCCCCTAAAATTGCCTTATGACTGTCCCAAGCATGCTTGAATTACACCACTGTTTTTGACTCCACAACCTCCTCCAGAAGGCCGTTCCATGCATCCACAACCCTCTCTGTGAAACAATACTTCTTTACATTACCTCTGAGCCTCTCCCCATCTTCAGATTGTGCCCCCTTGTTCTTGCACACCTCTTTTTCTAAAAGATGCTACCCTCTTGGACTTTGTCGATTCCCTTGAGGTACTTGAACATTTCTGTCATGTTCCCCTCCCCCCTCCCTCCTTTCCTCAAGGCTATACATATTAAGCTCCTTAAGTCTCTCTTCATGTGTCTTCTGGTGCAGACCCTGCACTATTTTAGTTGCCCTCCTCTGGACTGCCTCCATCCTGTTTATGTCTTTACGGAGACTGGGTCTCCAGAACTGCAAGCAGTACTCCAGATGGGGTCTCATCAGCTGTCTGTGTAGAGGGATAACAACTTCCTGTTTTATATTGGTGATGCCTTTCCCTATGCATCCCAGTATCCCCCCAGCCCTCCTTACTGTCCTCACACATTGCTTACCCACCTTTAGATCATCTGATATGACTACCCCCATGTCCCTTTCCATTTTTGTTGTTGTTAGTATCTCACTCCCCATTGTGTACTCTTCCCCTGGATTTTTGTTTCCCAGTCGCATTACCTTGTACTTCTTAGCATTGAATCTAATCTGCCATACATTTGACCATTCCTCCAACCTTGCCAAGTCCCTTCTCATCCTTTCTACCCCACCTTGTGTATTAACTCTGTTGCAGATCTTTGTGTTGTCTGCAAAGAGGCATACTTTTCCTTCCAGTCCCTCTGCAATGTTGCTTATAAAGACATTGAAGAGGACCAGTCCTAATACCGACCCCTGCGGTATCCCACTAGTAACCCCCCTTTCTTCAGAGTGGGCTCCATTTACCATTACCCTCTGTGTCCTGTTCCCCAGCCAATTCTTTACCCATGCTACCATCTTGGGACCCACTCCCAGGCTGGCTAACTTGTATATTAATCTTTTGTGTGGGACTGTGTCAAATGCCTGCTAAATTCTAGGCAGGCCATGTCCACAGCCCCTCCCTGACCTACTATTTTGGTCACCCAGTCAAAGAAATCTATTAGATTCATCTGACAAGATGCTCCCACTATGAATCCATGCTGCCTTGGGTCCTGTGCCTCTCTGGCCTCTAGGTACTCAACTATTTTTTCCTTCAGAAGTGATTCCATCATTTTCCCTATCACTGAGGTTTAACTAACAGGTCTGTAGTTGCCTGCTTCTGCCCTGCTCCCACTTTTGTGAAGTGGGATCACATCTGCCTTCCTCCACTCCTCAGGTACCACCCCATCCTCCCATGATTTGTTAAACAGGGTAGTCAGTGGTGTCACTAGTTCTATTCTTAGTTCTTTTAGAATTCTGGGATGAATCCCATCAGGCCCCATTGTTTTGTCCACTTCAGTTTTAAGAGTTCTTTCAGAACCCTTTCTTTTGTAAAAGGGCTGATATCAACTTCTGTATAAAGAGTGTTTCTATTGTTTGGTTTAGGTACCCCCTCTTCATTTGTGAATACTGAGCAAAAATATTTTTTTAGTATCTCTGCCTTTTCACAGTCACCCTCTGCCCACCCTATGCTCACTATCCCTCCCTTGGCCTTCCTTCGCTCCCTGATATACCTATAAAAGGTTTTTTCCCCCCTTCTTAACTGAGTTGGCTATCTTTTCCTCAGTTTGGGCCTTTGCTGTTCTGTCTGCCTTCCTAGCTTTCTTTTGCTTTAACTGATACAATTCTCGGTCCTGCTCCTTCTGTGATTCCTTGTACTTCCTGAATGCTTTCTTTTTCTCTTGAACCTACCCTGCCACCTCCTTTGAGAACCGTAGTGGTTTCTTACATCATTTTGTTTTGTTTATTTGCATTACACAATGGCAGCTTTGTTTATTCCCCATTGTTTTTCCACCCCTCCTTCCTGTCCATTTGCTAGTGCATTCCTTAGGCACTCACCCATTTTGGCAAAGTCAGCCCTCCTAAAGTCCAGTACTGTTGCCTTTGTATGGCTTGACTCTACTGCTGTGTTTATCATGAACCATACTGTTCGATGGTCACTAGTTCCCAGATGGCTACCCACTTCTGCATCTGTGATCCTCTCTCCATCTCCATTTGAGAGCACCAGGTCCAAGATTGCTCCCTCTCGAGTCGGTTCCAATACTAGTTATCTAAGGCACGCCCCCTTTAGGGCATATAGAATAACCCCACTCTTAGAAATGGCTGCTGCAACTACACTCCAGTTAACATCTGGCATATTCAGATCCCCCATCAGCAATATCTCCCCTTTTTCTGCCATTTTAAGTATACTTTCTATCATTTCCTTCCCTTGAGAGGGGGGTCTGTATACAACCCCTGTGAAGATTGTGGTGCCATTGCCTGTCTCCAAATTGACCCACAGTGATTCCTCTCCTCCCCGTTTACCCTTTTGTTCTCTTACTTCGATTTCTTCCCCTAAGAAGAGAGCTACTCTTCCTCATTTTTTACCCTCCCTGTCCCTCTTGTAGATAGTATATCCTGGTATGTTTATGTCCCAGTTGTGGTTCTGTGTGTACCATGTTTCTGTGACTGCCATGATACCCAGCTGTTCCTCCTCCATCAAGGCCACTATTTCAGGAAGCTTGTTCCCCAGACTACTGGCATTGGTACTCATTGCTCTCCATTTTTTGATGGCTTTACCTCTTTTAGCAACATCCCCCACTGACCTTTCTGCTTTGGTCTTTTCCTTATTTAGTACCCTGTTTTGTAGGGGGAGGCTCGGAATTCCCTGTTGCTTATCAGTGCCTCCCCCTTGACTAGTTTAAAAGCTTGCCAGAGAAGCATTTAAACTGATTGCCCAAAGACTTCTTCCCTTCCTGGACAGATGCAGACCATCCTGCCAGTATAGGCTGGTATCCCTCCAGGTGGAACCCCAGTCCCCAATGAAGCCAAACCCCTGTGCTCCACACCATTTTTTCAACCATTCATTGAATCGCATGGTGCGAAGTACCCTCACCTCACCCATGCCATAGACAGGCAGCACCTCTGAGAAGGATACTGTGTGTGCTACTTGTCTTAAGCCCCTCCCAACTCTACAAAGTCCTCCTGCACTGCTCTAATCTCATGATGAGCCAAGTCATTCATCCCTAGGTGAACAATGATGTCCAGCTCAGTCTCCTGTGCAGCTGTTCTCGTGATCCCAAGAATGCGCTTCCTTTCCCTCTAAGCCATGGCAACAGGCAGGCATTTTACTTCAGTTTTCCCTGCTCCCTCCAGTTCTATCCCCCTAATAATTGAGTACCCCACCAGGAGCTGCTTCTTTTCCCTGTGGTGTCCTCTGCTTCCTTCCTGTGGGCCTCCCTTGTGACAGTTGTCCACATCCTCCTTAGTCTCCTCTGCGGGTGCATCTGTAGGGGAACTATGCTCCCCTAAAATCGTGTATGGATTGTGGAGTGGTACAACTGACTGGGTGTGGCTCTGTTCCACCACCCTCACCCTCCCTGAACCCACTGTGGTCTAACTGCTGCATTTTCATGGCACTCTCTGAGGCAGTGGTGGTGGCCCTAGTGCTCCCTGGGTGGGAGAGGTTTCCTTACTACTGTCCAGTGTGGCCTGAAGATGGGCAATCTCCTCCCTCGAGGCAGAGAGTTGCCTGCAAATAGGGCAGCATCTGAGCCTCCAGAAAGACTCCCAGAAGACTGCTGCCCCACAGCCAGTACATTGCACTACTCCCCACATGTCTGTCTATCTTCCTGTTTATCCTGTGCAGGTTTTTTCCTTTTATCCTTTTATCTTGTCTTTTTCTCTCTCTCCTTCCAGTTATTGTTTTGTTATATATAAATATACATGTATTATATAATGTGTATGCTTATATTGTCAGTGCAGTGTTCAGGAGAGGATATGACAGTGGTATGCACCTTCCCCGTTTGAGGAAATGATATCAGAACCCATGGTATAAAGGAAATTTTTTTTTATTTTTTATTTAGTTGTTTAACCAGGTATAGCACACTAAGCTGGAAGCTTTTTTACAGGAGCGACCAGGAAGCACAAGGAGGTTAAGTGACTTGCTCAGGGTCACACAGTATGCAAGTGGAAGCTGTGGGATTCAAACCCAGGTCTGGTCTGCTGGATGTCACCAGATTTGCAGCTCAGAGCCTTAGACCACTGCGCTATACTGCCTCAATGGTACCAGGGTGGGTGGGATGAGGGGATGGGGGGATTTGGGCTCAAACTGTGCCCTCTCAAAACAATCAGCTGAAAGCTCTGACCCCCACTACGATGAGTATTGACCTTTCTGTCAACAAGACAACCTACACAACAATTTAACAGAGAAATTACCCTGCTAAACAAACAGAGAAAAATCAAACAGCTGAATCAAACACAGGTAAACCTCCCCTGCCTCAGTACAGCCTGGTGATTTGTGCTCTAAAAGCAATCAGCCCCTAAACAACTCAGCTGTGCACCAGGAAAGAAACAGTAAACAGTTTTTCAATCCCTCTGAGTTTAAACTCCCAATCTCTAAAGTAGTACTGAAAAACTCCACCCAGAAACCCTTGACTGACTAGTGTCACACCTGTGATGTAAGCAGGCCTTTTTGTGAAGATAGTCTGCTCTGCCTGGGTTGAATACACAATCCCTCCACTGAACCCAGGAATAATAATTAAATCAAACCTCAGCCAAAGTACAATTCTAAAAGGTGCAAAATATCCTTACAAATACCAGGTCTCTACTCCAGTGATCCAACATGCTGAAAAGCAAATTCAGTAGTAGTTTACTCCTTCTGCTTATAAAATTAACACTCCTGAAATTGAATCCGGCAAGCCTCTTCTTAATTCAAATCAGCAAAAATGAAAGTATCAGTAAAACTGTATTTCAAACCTTCCTCACAGGTCCCATTCAATATTATGCCTTTCCAGGCTCCCAGTTCTGAAAAATGAGTATGATTGTGTTCTCTGCAGTATAACAAAGTCTTCCAGCCTTTTCCACCAAAGAATCAAGGCTGAGTAAAGAAATCCCTGTCAAAATGCACTACAGGTGTAGTACCAATGACAGATTCTGCATAATGCTCAACTAATTTCAACATTCCAGTTGGCATGGTGACAGCTTTTCCAATTTAATTTTTTAGAGCATTAACCATTCTATGCCCCATGCATTCCTTGCATTCTCTAAACAGGTCTCGAGACCCTTTTTTATGTGGGTGCTAAATCTCAATTCCTGATCATAGTGCAACTCTCCCTCATTTGATTTTTAATAATCTTAATCTGAGGACTTTAATCTAATTTTATGGGTCTCAGATTGAGAGATTAGATTCTGTAATTTACCTCATAACTTTAGATAATTTATATATTCTTTGTTTGCTAAATCCCTTGATTTATGTTGAATAAGAATTCTCCAGGATCACCTTGTGTCCTCCCATGATTCCGTTAAGTTTTCATAACAAATTGAGACAGATAATCTTGCCTCCCATTCATGTACCTCTTTTAACCCCTGGCTCCTACAAAAGAGTTTCATTTAAATGCCAACTATTTTTTTACACCTTGGTGTGCTCCCCCAGCTCACCTGAGCTGTAATGAATTTATGACTATAAAATGCCAATGCAATAGTTTGTACTTTACTAGAAATAAGAGTCTGGGACAAAAAAAATGAAATTAATTCTGGTGGAGAGAGGGTCTCTATAAAAGATATGTCCTCCAGTAGGAAAGTGAGCTCTATAGGAATCAATTAAATTAGCTGTAGATACAATGATTTGTGGTGCAAGAGTATCACGAATATGTTTCTTGATTTTAAGCCCTCTATCAGCCTGATCTAACCCACAGTTCTAGGGACGTGAATATGTTGTTCAGTCCACACCTTCTGGCCTGTCCTTGCCGCTTCAAGATTTGCCAGAAAGTCTTCAAGCTGGCTCCTTACCCTCACCCGAGGGATATATTCCTCAGCTTTGCCCCAAGGTGCCAGATCTTCCTTTCTGCTGGATGCTTAGGTTCCCTCCTCAGTGCTCCCAAGTTTTGAAGGCCCTGGGTCACAAATCTCCAGATTCTTTACCTAAATTTACCTTAAAACTCATTTGTGTTTTGTCTTCAGCATCTTCTCTCACAGCTACAATGGAAGAAAAGTCCATCCCCGGGTTTTTCTGGTGCCCTTGTGGGCAGAAAATGTTGCACACCAATCCTCATGCCTCCTGCGTTTATTGCCTTGGACATGACCATGATCCACAGGCTTGCAATATCTGTCTGTCCTTCCATCCATCGATGCTTGAAGACCACACTGCTCGACTGCAACTGGGGCGACCATAGAAGCTTTACCCACTGGTCAAATCAAAGGAGGCTTGTTCAGTGGTTTCTGCAGCAATGGACTCCATGCAGCAACTCAAACAGCTTAAGATCCAAGGAGGAGAAGTTGGCACAGGCTACGGTTAGCTCCTCTTTGACTTCAGCCTTCATTCCCCTCCAATTGGGTTCTTCCTAACTGGCTTCCTTTCAGGAGCTTTGCCAGTCCCTCTCCACTAAAGGGGAGGGCCCTTCTGGGTCTCATGTGTCTCGCTCCAATAAGAAGGAGTTGAGGAAAGAGAATACCCACCATAGACACTCTTGGGATTGGGAGCAGTCCAGTTCCCAGGAGGGTCCTCCTTCGACTTCGGTCAAAGTTGCATCCGAGACCACTGGTTTCTTGATGCCCCCATCAGACCAGCTGGCTGAGATGCCTGTCAATGCTGCTGAGATTCTTCTTGAGCCCATTGACAGGTTGTCGCCTGACAAGGCTAACTCCCTCTCTCAGACACCGGTGCTTCTGGTGCCCTCAGACGGTTCATCTCAGCCCCGGGTCAGATCCACCCATCCTGGAACCTGACCCAGAAGAGTCACGGATTTCTCCAGCTCCTTCTTGTACCCTGCCATCAGTCAAGGTCTATGTCCTCTGCTTCGGTGTCGGGCAGATCCCACCGATATCAGTGGTCTCACTCCCAGCACCACGGAAAACAGAGTCACCTGTACTCAGCCTCATCCTCCTCAGATGAAAAGAGGATCCAGCACAAACTGCATTGGTGCTACAAGGACTTGATGTGGCAGCAGCTCAACTTGTTCATCTCTAAGCTGATCCCAGCTTCTACCCCAGCAATCAAGTGGCTGTCACCCAAATGGCCAGCGTCAACTCCCACCACCATCACCTTGTCCGACCTCTCCCCACATTCTGGTGGTGCCACCACCAGTGCAGCCAAAATTTGTGGCCCTGGCCAAGGATTCTCAGTTGGAAAAGGGTCTGCCCCAGCAGCTGTCAGTCACCCTCACCCCCAATCACCCTTGGCAGCTCGAGAGTGACTGGAGTGGTCACTCACTTTACATGGACTCCTTGGAGTCTGAAGACTCCTTGTTGCACACATGTCCAGTCAACGTGGCATCCTCGGGAGCCTCTTTGTGGATGAGGGTCCCACCTCATTCATGGGCATTCTTCAGCTTATCTCTGAGTCCTCTGGGATGCAGCTTGGACCCCTTCAGAAACAGGCCAGATATCCCTGATGGAGATTCTGGACAATGGGGATTCCCCCATGGACGCCTTTCCTGTGGCTGAGGCCATTATCGGCCCTGCCTTGGAGTTTTGGCAGCATCCAGTTTCCTGCCCTGCAACATTGGCCCAGATGGCCAGCAAGTATGGGATCCCTATCAGCTCCATTTTGGATTTTATGGAGCATCCCTCAGCTGGGGGCCTGGTGGCGGACTCTGCCTTTCAGTGCTCAGTCAATAAAGGTGATGTGGACAGGCTGCCGGGTCACGGGTCCAGAAAGTTAGACTACTCAGCAAAAAAAAGTATATGCTGCCTCTTCACTCAGCCTTCGTAAGGCCAGCTCTGCTGTTCTGATGGCACACTTTTCCCATGCCTTGTTGGGCTCCCTGGATGAGGTGCTCCCTCATCTCCAAGCAGACCTCCAGACTACGGTCAAGTAGGTCAGGGATCAGGGTAGGGCAGTGGAGAAACAGCAACTCCAGACTGTTCTGGATATTAGCAATTCATGTGCCTGCTCAGTAGCAGCCACAGCGGCCATTCGCCGCAGGTCCTAGCTGAGGATCTCGACATTCACAGCAGATATGCAGCACAAGCTGGCAGATGTTCCCTTTTTAGGCACTGACCTGTTCAGGCCAAGTTTGGAGGGCCACCTCCAATGCATCGAGAAGCCCAATGCCACCTTGGACTCTGTGACATCTGTCCAGAAGGACAAGGGCTTCAAGCACCACAACCATATGCCCTTTCGGTACTCCCCTCCTGCGGCTAGACCAGCCAGAAGCAACAGCAGCAGGGCCAGCTGGCTCAATCATGGCATCATCAGGCCAAGTCAGTAGCCTGTTCAATCAGAAAGCCTGGAGGGAAGAGACCCATCGGCCCCTCAGCCGGATCCTCCTCCAAGCCTGCCCAGTGACTGGTTGTGGGGTGCCACCCCAACCACATCACACCTTCCCTGGGTCCTCTCATGGGGGGCTGACTCTGCCACTTCCTTTCTGCCTGGTCTACTATCACCATGGTCCAATAAGTGCTGTAAGTGGTAGGCTGAGACCTGCCTCTGGAATTCAAGCAGGTCTCCCCAAGCTGAGCCAAAGCCCCATGGGACCTTCAGAATCTGCAGTTGCTTAGTCAGCGCTCCAAGATAACATCAATCAGCTCCTCTGCAAGGAAGTACTGCACAGAGTGATGGATCCTCCTCCAAATCCAGGGTTTGTTTCCAGGTACTTCCTGGTTCCAAAATGGATGGGGTGGGGCTGGCACCCCATTCTTGATCTACATGACCTGAACAAGTTCCTCAGGTTGTGCACCTTCCAGATGGCAACTCTGACTCAGAGCATACCATCTCTGGAGCAGGGCATGTGGTTCTGCTCCTGGATCTTCAGGACACATTATTTCATATCCCCATCCATTCGTCCTGCTGTTAGTTCCTCCACTTTTGGGCCAAGGGAACCCTCTTCGACTTCTGGACCATGCCCTTCATCCTCTCATTGGCCCCCATGGTTTTCACCAAATACATCACAGTGGTGGTAGCTTTCCTGAGGTGCTAAGGGGTCCAGGTCTTCCCTTACCTAAATGACTAGCTCATTGCTGGTCCCTCCAGGCAGGAGGTGGAGCGGTCCAGGGGACTGGCCCTCCAGGCTTGTTCTCAACTTGGCCTCCTGATCAGCAAGCACAAGATGGAACTCGTACCTTCTCAAGTGATTCAATTCATCAGGGCAGCGCTCGGCTCTTGCAGAGCCCAAGTTCAGCTCCCAGTGGACAGGGACGAAGTTCTTTCCTCCTTTGTCTGATAATTTCTGGTTGGGCAATTGTGTGCTGCCTGGGACTTCCTGCACCTTCTGAGTTACATGGCAGCCTGCACCAGCATGGTCTGATGAGCCCGCTGACATATGCATCCCCTCCAGTGGGGAATGGCCAGCCAGTAGTGTCAGAGCTCAGGTCATCTCAATCAGCTGATCGGTGTGACCCAGAAGATGTGGGACAGCCTTCAGTGGTAGCTCATCCCAACTCATCTACAGGAGGGGATCCCATTTGTCTGCCCTGAGCTGATGGTCATTCTGACCACTTATGCTTCTCGGATGGGTGGGAGTGCCTATCTGGGAGAGCACAAAGCCCACAGGCGCTAGTCCCCTCTGGAGCTCTGAGCAATTCTGCTAGCCCTGACTGCATTCGCTCCATTCATTCGGGGTCAAGTGGTCCAGATCCAGATGGAGAATACCACAACCATTTACTGTCTCAACAAGCAGGGTGGGATGCACTCCTTGCCCCTGTGCAAGGAAGGTCTCTACATTTGGTCACTCATTCTCAGCTTGGAGGTAGATCTCCTAGCCATCCATGTGGTAGGAGCCTCAAACACGCTGGCCAATGTTGTCAGCTGGATGGGTGAAGCATCCCATGAGTGGTCTCTCCATCTGGAGGTAGTACATGATCTGTTCTCCCACTGGGGCACCCCTCAGGAGGACCATTCACCTCCAGGGAGAATGCGAAGATGAGGCTGTTTCATGCCCACTCTCCCTCAGCAGGGCTCACTGCAGGGGGATGCCTTCTCAAGGCTGTGGACACCAGGCCTCTTCTGTGCCTTCCCTCCACTTCCCTTCATCCACAAGGTGCTCCTCAAGGTCAGGAGGGACAAGGCACAGGAGATGATCCTGGTAGCTCCAGACTGGTCCAGCCGGTTCTGGTATCCAGATCTCCTCAGCCTCAGCTGCAGGCTCCTGAGGCATCTTTCAGCATGCCCAGATCTGCTCTCCATCAGTCAGGAAAGGTTCTCTATCCAGGCCTTCAATCCCTGCACCTGACAACCTGGTTCCTGAATGACTACAGTTCCAGGCTTTAGGTCTCTCTGACGAGGTCCTCAGCTTTGTTGAGGCTTCTCATAAGGAATCAAAAAGAAAATGCTATGCCTTCAAATGGAAGATATTTGCCATTTGGTGCCAGGGCAAGGACTTGGATCCCTCGTCCTGTCCAGTGGCTAGCATTTTGGACTAACTGTGGTCCCTCTCCCAGCTGGGACTTTGATCTATGACCCTTAAGGTGCACCTGGCAGCCATCTCTGCCTACCAGGTGTGGGTTGGTAAGCAGTTGGCATAGGAGAAGTTCATCTGGTACTTTTTCAAGGGCCTAGATCACATATCCCCTCCGGTGTGTGAACCTCCACTTCCATTGGGTCAACTGCTGGTTTTGGCAAAGCTCATGGGCAAGCCATTTGAACTGATGCACAGGTACGCTATCTCCCACCTGTTGTGGAAGACCGCCTTCTCACCCCAGGAATTCTTTGGCATCTATTGACAGGTGCAGTATGTCAGCTGGGTTCAGCTGTCTCAGAGAGGAGGTGTCAATGCAAAAGAGGAAGGCATTGACAAGTCAGAATACAGTAGAGTGCTGCCTGCAGTCAGCCTGAGGAACCGCAGAACTTTTTCTCCACTGAACTGGCAACACTGCCCTGGAGCACTCCTGTGCCATTTTCTTTCTTTTTTGAGTGTTGCTTTTAAGGTATTTTGTATATTTTCTTCATTGTATCTATTTTTACCACATCTGCGCTGTGTTCCATGCAGTCACCTTTTTTTGTGTGTTTTTTCCTGCTTTGGCCTTTCTTTCTGAAGAAAAAAATCACCCACATGCATGATAAATTGCGTAGTTTTTATTTAGTTCATTTTTAGTATTTATCAGTGGTTTTTAATTATTTTGCGCTAAAATCATTTATTTTTTTTTCGTGCGCAAGTGTATTTTTTCTGTTGTGCACCAGTGCGAATTCTTGGAACCCTTTTTTCTCTATATAAGTTCAAAATGGTTGATATTTGAAGCATAATCCCCTCCCTTTTGGGGTGAGACCCTCTTGTTTGATGTGCAGTGGGTTTTGTTGACAGGAGGTGCGGAGGTGGTTTTGATTTTTCCTCTTTGTGAAAAAAAAGTAAAATGAAACAAAATCTCTTAAGGTTGATTTTGACTTGTTTAACCTTTGGCCTATCTATTATAATCTTGGCTTTCAGTCTACCTCCTCCTCTAAAAGGCGCTGAGGAGGGTACCTCAGGTTAATAAAACAAATGACAAGTCCCCTTGGGACGTTTATTACTATTAAGTCTAGTACTGTAGTAGTAGTATTTATTCTGTCCAATCCTTTGAATTACAATTAGCAGGGTGTCTTCTGCCCCTGCACAATGATAGAGATTAATCTCTTCTGACCCTCCCTCCTGAAGGATTTAGGGAGACATCAGTGGTTTATAGAATTATGCCCTCTGCAACTGTATTTTTTAGAGTTTGGCATTTATTCCTGACTTTACATTTCTGGGCATGTTCTCTGCTCTTTCAGGTCCGAGTAATCATCTCCATGTTAATCCTTACGTCCAAGGATATCATCATTATTATTATTTTTATTATTAATTTTAGGAGAGAATATTCTATTATTAACTCCTCTCAGTACCCACTATTTTCAGTTGGTCACCCTGGGTTGGTTCAAGCTATGATATTGATGAGGTCTCTTTCTGTCTCACATATCTACATTCAACTGGGGGACTCCCTGGACTCTCCCTCCAGGACATCACCAATCAAGAAGTGGAGGACGATGACTTTGTAGATCTGGTGGGTTGTTCTCCCCCAAAGAAATTGACATCTCTCTGAAGAGACCTACAGGTAGGTTCTGGAAACAGCTCCTCCTCTTCTTCCGGGGTTGACAGAAGCATCCATAGGAAATACCAGTTTGGTAAGTGTTCTGCTGTTTTTCTTTGTCACTTGCAGATTAAAGAGAGTTAGGGCAAGCAGCGGCCTGCTTCTCAGCCTTGGTGCCACTGTCTGCACTCCCTCCAGGGATAGACTTTAGACGATCAGATACTATGAGTAAGAAATGTTGTGGTAAATTGTCTTCCTGTTGTATTTGGCTACCTTTACAACATACAATCTTAAATTTTAAGAATTTTTGATGTATTCTATCCTTGCCATAGTGCTACTGCTGGGAAGCACTATACATAGGGAGTGTTTCTGAAATACCCAAGTGGCATAGGGAAGCACTGTGTTTTCATAGTCTTAAGTCATAACGATGCACTTTCTAGAGTCATGGTGTAGGCTCAGGCCTTGCCTGTCTGAGAAATCCTAGCCTTTTGGGCTATGCTTTGGTGCAACTTTTGGCTTGTCTTCTTACTAACATCTCCCATTTGGGAGTTCAAACTGAAGCTGACAAGCATGAATGGATGAGTTTAACTCTCCTAGTAATTCAGTTAAAGATGAGCTTTCCTTTTCCCCGAAGTCATAGGGTAAAGGAGGTTATGGGTCGTGATTATGTTCTCTTTCACCTTGTTTTCCTACGCCAATCAAAATTCTTCAAATGGGAGCGTTTTTTACAGGGTGCTCTTTTCCACTCCTGGTATGTCTTCTCCAGTTACTTTTCCTCTTGATTCAATTTTTTACCCCTTCAGGTGTGAAAAAAAAAGATATATATTCATGGCAAAAAAACTCAGTTTAATGCATCAGTCAGGGTTGTTCCACAGTGACAAAAGTGAGGAAATTTGATGTTATGGTTGAAAACCCTCCCTTGCACCCCTCACCCCCAACCAGCATCAGGGTGCACATTGGGGTCATGGGCCCTACTTCTCACCCCATCACATGTGTAAACAAGCTGAGGTATAGGAGAATGGGGTGAGAGTTAGGACCGACAACCCCAATGCACACCCCAATGCTGGCTGGGGGTACAGGGTGCAAAGGGGGGTTTTCAACCCTAACATTGAATTTCCTCACTTTTGTCACTGTGGAACGACCCTAACTGATGCATTAAATGGATTTTTTTTGCCATGAATTTCCCTTCTTTTGGAGAATGAGGACTATAAATAGTGAATGGAATGTGGCGCTCCCACCACATGATTTTTACTCACATAGTAATGGCAACCACAATGGAAATGTAAGCACATATGGTACTGCACATGGTGACACAAACATAAATAGTATTGTAAACGATAAAAGAAATGCAAGTGCAAAGTAATGCCAAAGTGAACAGTAATGCAAACAGAGATGCAAACGCAATTGCATACGGAAACGTAACTGGTAACGGTCACGGTACTACAATTGGAAATGCAAACTGTAATAGTAACAGCAAGAATAACACCAAAGAATACAGAAACGCAAGAGCATTCGGAAATGCAAACCATAACGTGCATGGCCAGGATACCGAAACTCAAAATGCAAATGGTAATGGTAACTGCAACAATAACACCAAAGGAAACAGAAACGGAAATGAAAACACAAGCGTGAATGCAAATGCAAACCATAATGCGCATGGTCTCAGTAATGCAATTGGAAACACAAATCATAATGGTAAGAGCAACGATAACACCAAACGAAAGAGAGATGCAAATGCAAATAGGAGGGTGGTCGCAGATGGAAATGAAAATGTGCACGGTGATGCAAATCAAAACGCAAACACAAACAGTAGTGGAAACGCAAATGCTAACAGTAATGTAAACACAAGTGCAAATGAAAACACAAAGGGTAATGCGCACGGTGGCGTACACGGAAATGGTAACACAAACAGGTACGGAAACGCAAGTGAGAATGCTAACTGTAACAGTAACGAAAGCACACACCCTTTTTTCCCCCAAAAGCTGCATAAAGAAACATAGTGACTACAAAGAATGTATGCATAGTAATGGGCCTCAGAGCAGAAAATGAGAACTTGGAAAACTAAATTGCTTATATCTCAGGAACCATACGACGCAGAAAAAAAATTTAAATTTCATATGATTTATGACTTTCCTGGCTAGTTTTATGCGTAACCCCCTTGAGAGTGGGCTAAGCATTTTTCTGTTGAAAAGTCCATATCTCGAACCGTTTCTGATATACGGGCCCCCAAAGGCGTGGCGGACACCACAGTGTTAGTCTATGGGAAAAAGACCAAACCATTGTTTTGCAGCAGGGTGGCAAAGAATTCCTGTTATTTTGGGCATAGTGCCGCACATCATGACACTTTCGCAAATAAAATCACAAAAGTGTCGGAGTGCGACACTACTTTTTACAAAAATTTCAAAAACATATTTCTGGGGTGTTTTAACCCCAAAATGAACATAGTTAGCATCCTCAGTGTCCGACTTGGTGAACACAAAAAGAATTGTGTCCCTTGAGGGTCCCACATTTAAATGTCAAGCATTTCTGTGACTACTAACTAAAAAAAATGGCTGACTCACGACACTACAGGGGTCATTTGTGACACTAAAAACTGCATTTGCAACACTGTAGAACTTTTTGTTAACTTTTCCCATTAACTATAATGGGAAACTTGTTTTTTAATAATGAAGGCAGTATAGCACAGTGGTCTAAGGCTCTGAGCTGCAACTCTGGTGACATCCAGCAGACCAGACCTGGGTTTGAATCCTACAGCTTCTACTTGCATACTGTGTGACCCTGAGCAGGTCATTTAACCTCCTTGTGCTCCCAGGTTGCTCCTGTAAAAAAGCTTTCCACTTAGTATGCTATACCTGGTTAAACAACTAAATAAAAAAAACAACATAATAACTTTTGAACACAAAATCTTCGAAAAGCACATTGGGGACCCCGGCTGCATGGTTCCTGAAGTTTTCAGACCAGTCGCATAAACTGTACGACCTGTAGGCATGAACAAAGAATGTGCAAAAAAGCATAAATGCACTACAGAATGTCACTTTATAACTCCACAACTGTTGGCCATTATGAAACTTGGCAGGTCCAGAGATCTGTGGTAGCGCTTAGCACCTGCCAAATGTCAGGCAAATGTGTCATACAGTGTCAAAGTTATTAAGATGCAAAATTTCACATTTTAACCTTAAATGGGGTAATCAACCCTAACTATAGCGGCAGTACTGTACCACTATAATTAATATATATATATATATATATATATACACATATATATATAATGCAATATATTAGCGCAAGTAAAATTCCGCGTGGTGGCGCTATGCTTACAATTTGGCATCAACATATATTCGCAGTATTACGGTATCCAGAAGTCAGCTGTCAATAGTCTACAAAGTGATGAGAATACCAGTGACTGTATTCCATCATTTTGCAGACTACTGAGTAAGATGTCTTTCCTATCCTGGCTGAACAAAAAGCCTGCTGTCAAGTGGGACTTATCCGGTGAGTCCCTGAGCGCTGACGGTCTTAGCCAGACTGCTGCAGTTCCCTGATCCCACCAAACTGGCCCCTGAACTGCCCACTAAACCCATGGGCACCCTGCATTGCTCCTTGAAGAAGTTGAGGAGGAGCTGAAAAAGATTGTAAAAAGTCTTAGGTCAGAGGGGGTAGTTGTGAATGCTCATGTGGTTTCGGCCATAGCATCTGGGGTAGTCAAGGCTCACAACCCTGACCTGCTATCTGAGAATGGTGGGCATCTTACCTTTACTAGCCAGTAGTCCTGGAAACTTCTGAGTTGCATGGGGTATTCTAAATGCAAGGCGACCAAAACTGCTAGAAAAACCCACTTGACTTCCTAGAGTTGGAAGCTAAATTCCTGGGTAGGGTGGCTACTGCCTGTGGACAAGTACTGATCCCTCCTGCCCTTATCATTGATTTAGATGAGACTGGCGTACAGTTAGTGCCATGCAGTCAGTGGCCCATGGCGACTATCGGTTCAAAGCAGGTGGAGGTCTGTGGGCTTGGTGACAAGAGGCAGATATCAGTCATGCTTGCAGTCTCAATGGTTGGAGAACTTCTTCCCCCCAAGATCATTTATAAGGGAAAGACTGACAACTGCCACCCTGCTTTCAAATTCCCAGACAGCTGGTTAATAAGCCATTCCGAGAACCACTGGGCAAACAGTGTAACAATGCTGCAGTTCATCATGGAGGTGGTTGTCCCTTACATAAAAAAAATCAAGCTGTAGATGGACCTACCCGATGAACAAAAATCTCTGCTGCTAATGGATTTGCTCAGGAGTCACACCACTGAAGAGGTACTGCAATATCTGGAGCAAAATAAAATTGTCCCTACTTTTGTTCCTGTCTCATGCTCTGACTTATTGCAGCCTCTTGATCTAACAGTGAACAAGTTGCTTAATGATGAATTAAAGCAACATTTCACCACATGGTATGTTGATGCCGTGTCAGGCCAGCTTCAAAGTGGACATGCTTCTGGAGACATTAAAATAGACTTAAGAATGCAGAGCCTAAAAGTGAAGCACACTCAGTGGCTATTGGACAGTATAAACAGAGTTGGTGAAAGGGAAGATGAGATCATCAGTGGATTCCGCAAAGCCAGAATCTTAGAAGCACATGCTCAATGCCTCACCTACTAAGAAAAAAGAAGTGCCAGATAGCTTTAATTTTTTTCTCTTTTTTTGGTTAATAAAGTTTTTGTTTTTAAATGTGAACTCAAGCACATCTTGACATTAAACACAGTGCACTAGCACTGCTCAATCACTTGTCAGCCAGTCAACACCACTCCTGCTCAACTGCATTACACCATACCGACTCCATGGTTCCCAGACCCGGCATAAGTATAAACATCACAACACTCCCCCCCGCTCACAGTTCAAACATTCATACATTCACTCACTTTTTGAAATGCTGAGTTGTGCTCTCTTTGTAAGGTGTAATATTCTTTAATCAAGTTAATCCAGGAAACCTCGTCATTGTTATTTTCCTTTTTACTTTAGTTTTCTACAGGCGCACTCACGGCATGTAGAATGGAAATGCACTGATAGTATTTCGAAGCACGTGATTTGAAAGAGTATCACATGATTTGATGTAGCTGTTACATTCTGGGGTTACTCCAACATGCCACAGAATGCACAGCAAACTTGGTGAGTGCCTAAATCCACATTCAGGAGTTATCGGGGGGGAAAAGAATAGTAAATGGATATTGAAATTACACGCAACCCAATTAACACATGCACTTTAATTTCATGGATGATTGACCAGAAGCAAATAGCGAAGAAATAAAATGACACAGAATTAAGGGGTTATACTGTATGTGCTGTATAGATGCATGATAAGTAAATAAGTAACTAAAATTTACTGCCAATTGCTGCAGTCTCTGTCTCTCTCTCTCTCTCTCTCTCTCTCTCTCTCCAGTAGATTGTCAGCAGTGGGAATTAGAGCACTGTACTCTGGTGGGGGTCAAAGTCTTGAAAGGGTCCCCTTCAATTTGGGGAGTTGGATCTCTTTTTCCTGCTATTACTATAATTTTAAGGAAAATGGGGAACAGCGAATCATTATCGACTTTTACAATCTGGGTTCAGGATTTTCCTTACTTCAGGTCTTTCTTTTGCCGCTGCAGGGGTTTTTCAGTTTTCCTCGATACAATTTCTGTTCTTAGTTCCTTAGCCCCAGGGTTTTTCTCAGGCTACTACCAACTTACATCCATGCTGTTTAGACTGACTCCCAGAGTGCTCTCAGATTCTGGGTAAAAAACAGACTGTTCACCAGGTGTCTGGTTTGGTTGGCGGTTCACCAAAGACAGGGAGTTTCTGATTTTCCCTAGAAGTGTGGCTATGTTTAGCCAACTCTTTTTTACTTTAGCTCTTAAGCCCTAAGTCTGACATTTTATTCTTTCAGTCTTGGTTTTTTTTGCACCTACTAGGAAAAGTCCCCTAGCCATCCCAAAATCCAGTAAATCTTAAGGGGCAATGCTCTTCCTTTCAGGGGAAGTTTCTTTCCCTGTACATAGGGCATATTTTTATCTCTGGAGTCAGTCCTCTTGGACTGATCCCAGATAAGAGATTTTTTATCATGAAGCTTACACTCTGTTACATGCTCTGGACTGGTGTAAGAAAACACTGAATTTCTCACCTCAGTCTTAGTCTAGCTACCCTTACTAAATTTGGAGAGTTCAGACATAAGCTCTGATCTCACCTCGTAACTGAAAACTCCTGTGATTGCTCCACCTAAATTCCAGGTCCCTTTCAGGACCTCCACCACCAATCCCCCCTTCCTTGACCTCCCCTCACTGATACATCTTTCACCTACATCTTACCACCCTCGTCTTTGCCTTTGCCCCTCTCCCCCCCTTCCCCTCTCACTCCCCTTTCTAAGAGTCTTTTCTCCCCCTAGCATAGTTGCAACTTGACGAGGTTGCCTGGCTGCTCCCCTCCCTCTTGGTTCTCCCCACACTTTTCTTTCCTCTGATCAGGTTTTGCATAATTGTGTATATAACTAAAGCTTAATTGTCCAATACTATAATGTAATACATGTACTCATGCTCTGAAATATTCTGTATGACTTGTTTGTTTCCCTGTAACTGTTTGTAATCCCTTCTTAATGACATGAGACATTTGTAAATGAGCTGCCTGGCACTGAAAGGTATTGTAATTCCTAGAGTTAAATAAATAAATAAATCTTTCCTTCAAAATTTTGATACAGAGGTTTTCTTTCAGCAGATGCCTCCCTTCGGGGGGACTTTCATCATTGGGTCTTGGATGCCGAGAGAGTCCTTTTTTCCATCAGTCCCCGGAATCTCAGAGCATCTCCATCAGGTCTTCACTTTTCAGTCCAGAGGTCAGTTAGTTTGGATAAGAATGGATATACACCTGCCCTGTATCACACCAACGAGCATTGGGACACAACACCTCAAATCTGCCCACAATAGCTACAAATTTTTATCTCTAGCCTACTTCTTTGGAGGTGTTTTTGTCACTCACCCATCTTTCAGGCAGGACAACACTTTGGTAGATTCCCTGAGTTGCACTAGCCAGGGCCACTGCAAGTGGACCCTCAGCACATAAGTCCTAGCCACACCATTCAGTGGGTGAGGCCAGGTCCAGATCTGAATTTTTTGGCCTCCAGTCTGAACCTCCAGTTTTTTTCCTTTTACAGTGGCAGGCCCCAGGTCTGGGGTCCTTCCAACAGATTTTTTCCTCATCTTAGACTGGTCGGGGAAGTTTTCTTCCTCCCATTTTATGTTTCTCTTATGTTCAAAGTACTTCTCTAGTTAAGGAACTTTCCAGCCACGACGAACCCGGTGGCTCTGGATGGGATGGAACAGCCTTGGTACTTTTTGTTCGAAATGTTTTTAGTTAAACAGCCTTCAAGCTGCTCTCGTTGCCTCAAGCTACTTCCCTTCTCATCCAGGAGTAGGGTTTTTTAACTTCCATATTTTCCCCTCAAATCCTGGTTCTTGAGAGGCTAGAACTCCTTAGAGCCATCTATCCTCACAAGACCTGGAAAGCAAATAAAAAAAAAAGGAAAGGAAAACAATTTAGTAGCACGGAAACCTTAGTTTCCTAGTGGGAGGAGGTTCCCCCCCTTGGTACAAGGACAAGACCCTAGAGTTTTTCATTTCTTTTTCCTCCATGACTGAACTATCGAGTTCATATCCAGGCATTACTGTTTTGTAAACAGAACTATTTTAGTCCTTGTGTCCTGTTTTCTATATAAAGATAAATGTTTTACTGTCCTGCTTACAGTAGGGCTTTGGGCCTCATCCTTGGAAGTATACCTAGGGTTTCTCGGCCTTTTTTCCGTTAGGCAAGAGAAATCTGTCATTTCTCAGACCATTACAGGGAGTTCTGCAAGGGACCCTTTTTCACTTCCGGACCCTTAATGGGACTGTTTTTTTTCCCTCGGAACACAAACCTCGGCATTGTCAAGTTCAGGTGGTTTCCTTTCAGCTTACGGCAATGCTGTTCTAAAGTAAGTAACTTCAAAGACAACCTTTCTGCTGATCTTTTTCTCTGTCAGATGGGTTGCAGACTTTCAAGTCCTTCATTCAGGCCTTATCCTCTCAGTCTCCTTAAGAACAAATAAGTCCTCTGGATTGATAGGAAATCCTTTCCCGATGTGTTCTTCCATTTCCACCTTATTCAATCCTTTTCTCTGCCTGTACTGTCCTCAGGCAAGTTCAGTCTAAACTATTTCAAGCTGCTCGGATTGGGCATGAGATTTTCCTGCCGGTCTGTTTCAGTGCTCCTAACAGTTCGGATACTGCCATTATCATCTCTTCCTGTCCTGTGTTGTCACAGAAAAGGAGAATCTGGTGACCAGGAGTATTTTCCTTCAGTCCTGTTTTTTCCATATTTCAGTTCTGTTACAGCAAGGCTGACAATCAGCCCTTCTCTGGCTTAGAGCCTATTTCATTGAGAACAGCTGCCTCCTGGGCAATGTTCATGGCTATATTCTTACTAGCAGTGTGCAGACCAGTTATTTGAAATGTGATTCTCACATTCAATAAGCTTTTTTACCTGGATGTGTAGTCCTATAAGATGCCACATCTGGCAGGCAGTACTTCAGAGCCTCTTCTCAAGGTAGGTTTCTGTGCCCTCCAAACTACATTGCTTCGAAGTCTGCACCTGTTAATTGATGCTAAAGAATTCCTGGGGTGAGAAGAAACAATTACTCACCAAAGTAATATTACTTCTTCCAAGCTATTCTTCAGCATTATTGACACTCAAACCCTTCCTCCCGGAAACCTTTTCAAAAGGCTCTGCTATAAGATTTAGTCAAATTTGATGATTGTTAGTCATTCATGTGATAAAATTGAATAGACGGTTGGTTCTTGTGAACAGTTTTCTGCCCCATGTTGGGCACAGTTTTGCTTTTTTTCAGCTCCGAAATGCGTTCTGAGGTTCCTTAGGCTGACTTCAGGCAACACTCTACTCTACTGTATTCTGATTGGCCAATGCCTTCCTCATTTGCATTGACTCCTCCTCTCCAGAGTAGCTGAACCCAGCTGACATACTGCACCTGTCAATAATGCTCAAGAATACCCTGGAAGAAGTAATATTACTTTGGTGAGTAATTGTTTCTTCTTAGTGGCTATCGCATCAACCAGAAGGATTGGGGTGCTCCAGGCACTCTTGGTTGAGTGTTCTTATTTGATCTTCCACAGGGATAAGGTTGTCCTGCACCCCCACATGAAATTCCTTCCAAAGATGGTGTCGGAGTTTCACTTTAACCAGGTGATGAATCTGTTGGTGTTCTACCCCAATCACACCTCAGAGGCTGGGTACAGGCTCCATACATTGAACTTGAGATGAGTGCTCACCTACTACAAAGAGCGTATGGTGGAAGTTCAAGGAGAGGTTCACCAGCTGTTTGTCACCTATGCTGAAGCCACGCCTGGCAGATCTACAGTCAAGCTGACGATTGGCAGGTGGATCACCTCCTGCATTGACCTCTGCTATAGGTTGGTGGGTAGGGAGCCTCCTGTAGGGCTAAGGACTCAACCACTATACTGCTGTGTCGGTGGCTGCTTCTAGGGATGTCCCTATCCAGGAAATCTGCAGGGCTGCTACCTGGAAGTCAGCACTCACCTTCATTTCCCATTACCACATTGACCTCGAATCACACAGGGATGCTGGTTTTGGGGCCTCAGTTCTCCCGTCCCTGTTCCCTAAGTAGGGGTTGTGTGCCTTGCCTCCCTTCTCCAGAGAACTGCCAGAAAGTGTGGATCGAACAACATATCCATGTCCCTAGAAAAACAGGTTACTCACCTGTAACAGTAGATCTTCCACGGACTGGTCTTTTGCAGTAAGTCATTACTTATGGGAGTCACCATCAGGTGGAGCTGTCATATGGCAGCTTCTTCAGCAGTCCTGTATAGAGGCTTCCCCCACTACATCACTTCCATAGGTGGAGTATAAGTGAGGGTGGCCCCTAGTCCCCTTTATTCATTTTCCTGCTGGCTTCAGCTCACACAGCAGCTAGCTCAGTCTCATGAGTTGCAGTCTTCAACATGATCTTGAACCCAGAATTTCTTCTCTGTCCTGGGCCTGTGGCTTGCTCCCAGGCCTTGGTTCTTTTTTTCTCTTCTAGGTTTATGGCCAAGCCTGTGCTCCTCACAGTACCCCCAGCTGTCCTTGTGTGCAGGCCTGTGTTCACTCACAGTACCCCCACTGCTCCTTGGCCCAGTCTGAGTCAGGGGCCTCTTCCATGGCTGACAAGGCAGCCCTTAGAAAACCGGGGCAGGGATTGGGGACTCGTCTTCAAGGTACCCCTGATAGGAGCTGTTGTTCCCAGCATTGGAGGGAGCAGGACTGACACTCCTCACACCCCTACTGATCCTCCCCATCATTGGTGGCTCCTCTGCCATTGACGGGGCATCCTGAGTCTATGGGTCTGCTCCCCCCATCAACGAAGACTTCCTTGCTCCCTCTCTTGTTAATGGGACCTTCCCCATTGGCAGAGCACTCAAAGGGCCATGTCTCATCGCCAGGCACTATTCCCCCATCACCAACATGTTCCTCATCAACAGGGACCGTACCTCCATCGACGGAGCTTGTTGCTCATCCTACCCCAGTTGATGGTATGCATTCTCCCATTGATGGGACATTCTAGACATTCTCTCTTGTTGATGGGAGAGGAGCTCCAATTGACTGAGCATTCCTTGGTGACGGGGAGGATTCCCCCATCGAGGGAGCTTTCTTCATCAATGAGACAGCTTCCTCCATCGACAGAGCATTCCTCGTTGATGGGAAAGTGTCTCCCATTGACAGGAAGTCATACTATGCTTCCCTCCTGGACGGGGCTGCTTCCCCCGTTGATGGCACCTCCTGGCATTCCATCCTCTCCTGTTGGACAGCCTCCCTCTTTGTCGGAGGGTGCTCTGTACCCTGGTGCCTTTCAGGACCATGGGCACACCTTGCAGTCCCCCCCTTCCAACCCTGGCATGGGCACCCTGCTGATGCTTTGGTTGGGGTTCGCGCCCCGTTGCCCTTTGCCTGATCTGTGGCTGATCCCTTTCTGGTGCCCACTGCTAGGTGCCTAGGTGCCAGCCCCAATTTCCTTACCCCTCCTCCTATGCTGCCTCATGGGCATCAGAATGACACCTGCCGGTTGCTGCCATTGGATGTCCCCATGGTGCCTCACCCTTCTCCGGGCTCCACCCTAAGGTGCTCATCTTCCATTGACCTCCTCCCTCCCCAAGTACAGGGCATTGTCCACATCATTATGGAGGTCCTCCATTCCTTGGATCATGGCCAGGCCTCAGGCTGTCCTGTGGATCTCCCACCATGCCGCTCTCCCTCACCCCCGCCCAAGTGCTTTTGCCTAGACCCTCCGGTTCCTACCTGGACCCCCCTCCTCCCATGTGTTGCCCTCCCATTTTGGGGCCTCAGACGAGGAGAACCCTTTTGGGGTTCTGGGGGTTGTGGGCTTGGACACCAGCTATTCTGACCATGGGGATCCTGGTTCCCCCTACTGCATTTCCTCTATGTTTGAGGATGTCCCACCTGCCCCTCCAGACACCCCTGCTTCTGTGTGTGCTTCCTTCATGGATCTTTTGGTGCAGATCTGGGACATCTTCCACTTCCTTGATGGGGACCCAGATTTCCTTTTCTGGGACCTCGCCGACTACCTTGGCATGCCACTGGAGCCTGTCCAGGTTGTTCCTCCCATGATTCTGGCTTATACCACATCATGTACCAGGCATGGCCCCACTCTGCTTCCACAGCACCCACCCCCATGGGCCTGACATAGATACATTACTGTTAGAAGATATACAAAACATGACAGCTAATGGGGAGGTTCTGATAATGGGAGACTTCAACATGCCAGATACAGATTGGTCAATACCAGCAGGAACATCTGCCAGAACTAGACTCATAGTGGATTCCCTGCAGGGGGAGGGCCTCAAACAACTGGTACAGCAACCCACAAGAGACAAGGCTATCCTAGATCTAGTACTGACTAACAAAGAAGGGATCACAGATCTCCAGGTAGAAGGTCACCTGGGGCCAGTGACCATCACATGGTATGGTTCAGTTTGGCTACTACATCTAAATCATCCCATTCCAAGGGCAAAAATATGGGACTTCAGAGGAGCTGACTTTGATAAGATGGCCTACAGAGTTAAGCTAGCCCTGGCAAAAAGAAACACAGGTGAGGGGTACAGGCGAGTGGGCAAGCATTAAGGATGCAATACTTGAAGCAACATTCCATTGTGTTAGACAGAAAAGGAAGTGCAAAGAAGAAGGAAACCACTTTGGTTCTCAAATACAGTAGCAGAAAAGGTCAGAGCCAAAAGGCTGGCCTTCAGGAAATATAAGGGAACACAGCGGATGAAGATAGGGAGGCATACCAAACTGCCCTAAGGGAAGCAGGTAAGGCAGTAAGGCAGGCAAAGTCCCAAACTGAGGAAACACTAGCACGAACAGTAAAGAAGGTGACAAGACTTTTATAGATACATTAGTGAAAGGAGAAAGTCCAGAGGGGTATTAAGCTTAATGGAGAAAAGGGAGCATGTGAGGAGGAGGACCCTGTAAAGGAATCTATCCTAAATAGATACTTTTGCTCGGTATTTACTGAAGAGAAGGTAGGACAGGGCCCACAGCTCAGCATCATGGACACAGGGGAGGGAGGTGAGCACTACTCCCTTCACAAAAGAAAGGGTCCTACAAGAGCTAAGCTCAGGGTGGATAAGGCAATGGGACCTGATGGCATACATCCCAGGGTACTTAAGGAGCTGAAGGAGGAACTAGCAGAGCCATTGGCAGAATTGTTTAGTGAGTCTCTGAGCACAGGAGAGGTCCCAGAAGACTGGAGAAGGGCTCATGTGATCCCGCTCCACAAGAGTGGTAGCAGGGAGGAGGTGGGGAACTACAGACCGGTCAGTCTTACCTCAGTAGTGGGCAAGATTATGGAGGCACTCCTTAAGGAAAGGATAGTGCAACACCTGGAATCCATAGGGGTACAGGATCCAAGACAGCATGGGTTTACAAAAGGAAGGTCCTGTCAAACTAATCTCATAGATTTCTTTGACTGGGTAACCAGAGTGGTGGACCAAGGGGGAGCAGTTGATGTCGCCTACCTTGACTTCAGCAAAGCTTTTGACACTGTTCCACATAGAAGATTGATAAATAAGCTGGGTAGGCTCGGGTGGGTCAGAAGTTGGTCAACTGGGTGGCAAACTGGTTGACGGGCAGAAAACAGAGAGGGTGGTAAATGGTATACAGTCAGAAGAGATGCAAGTCACAAGTGGGGTACCTCAGGGATCAGTCCTGGGGCCAGTCCTCTTCAACATCTTCATTAGTGACCTTGCAGATGGACTAGAGGTAAGGCTTGTCTGTTTGCAGATGACACCAAGATCTGCAACAGAGTAGATGATCCAGATGGGGTGGGCAGAATGAGAAGATCTGGATAAACTAGCAGAATGGTCAGAAGAGTGGCAACTGGGATTTAATGCAAAGAAGTGCAAATCATGCACATAGGGAAGAGAAACCCTGAAGCCACCTATAGGCTGGGAGGAGTTGCTAGCAGTCACAAAGGAAGAAAGAGACTTGGGCATCATCATCACTGATGACCTAAAATCATCAAGCAGACCTCTAAAGCAGTAGGTAAGGCTAGGGGGTGTTAGGGTGTATTAGTAGGGGTATCACAAGTCGTAAGAGGGAGGTAATAATCCCTCTGTACAAGACACTGGTTAGGCCCATCTGAGTACTGCATGCAGTATTGGAGGCCACACCTTCACAAGGACATTAACCAAATTGAGGCAGTCCAGAGAAGGGCAACCAAATGGTGCAGGGACTGCATCAGAAGACATATGAGGACAGATTAACGGAGCTCAATATGTATACCCTTGAGCAAAGGAGGAGAGAGGTGATATGATCGAGGCATTCAAACACCTTAAGGGCATAAACAAGGTGAAAGAGTCTAACATGTTTAAATATAAGAAAAATAGCAGGACAAGAGGACACAGCATGAGATTAGAGGAGGCCGATTAAGGGGAATGTGAGGAAATTATTTTCACAGAAAGGGTGGTGGATGCATGGAATGGCTTACCACAAGAAGTGGTGGCTATGAATACAGTGCAGGGCTTCAAACAGGCATGGGATGGGCATAAGAGAGCAATACAAATGACTATGAATAGATAGGTCACTGACAGAGCAAAGGCCGAAAGCACATTTATAAGGTAGAAAAAGAAATGGGCAGACTGGATGGGCCTTGAGGTCCTTATCTGCCGTCAACTTCTATGTTTCTATGTTTCTATGACTGGCTTTACCATGCCCCCAAGCCACCCTAGGTTGTCTGCCACCCTTCCGGTTGACTTGATGATCATTATGGTGGCTCATGACTGGACAGCCCCGCCCCTCCATACTAGTATGGTGCTACTGGACGGTGAGTCCCGGTGCCTTGATTTTCTTGGCAAGAAGGTCTATGTCTCCAGTACTTTACTGCTGTGCATCCTTAATTATTTGGGCCACATGGCCCACTATCTGTGTGCCCTGAGTGCCTCAGCAGCGGATGTGCTGTCCTCCTTGAAACCATGGCAGACCTTGGTGAGGGTGGCCCAGTCAGTGGCTGCCCTGCCCTCCCTTGCTCATCACCTTCTCCGGGTGAGCTATGACATCGTTGATACTGTTGCTCACCTGTCTGCCACTGGCATCATGTTGCAGCACCATGCCTGGTTATGGGTGTCAGGTATGGCTCCAGATGTTCATTTGTCAGTGGCTGATGCCCCGTTCTGTGGGGGACTGGCTCTTTGGTGCCAGTACCCAATCCATTCTGGATTCTCTCCAGGCCTCAGGCCATTCCCTGCAGTGTGAACAAGACCTGTATCGTGGTGCACCGTGGACCCCATCTCCCACTCTTGCAGGCAGGTCTCCATGTTCCTGAGCCTCATTCCTGGGGGCGTCTTGTGGCCGCGATTGGGTTTCTTGAGGCTCTGTCCCTTATGCCCCTCCGCTCCATGCCTATCCGCCTCCTGGGCCTGGGCCCACCCCATGCCTTAGCCTCTCCATAGGGTTTTCCCCATCCTCCTCTTGCAGGCCTTGGCGGCATTGGGGACTCCATCCATCTATTGTGGAGGCCTGCTCCTATTATGGGACTTGACACTCCACACAGATTTCTTGGGGACTTCTGCTACTCTCCCTTTGGGAGTCCTTCAGTGTCCCCTGGCTTTGGGATAACCACTACCTCCTGCGCTTTCCGCACCTTTGGAGCACTACTGGATTGTCTACATGACATGTCCTCTGGACCCCTGCCTCGTCCAGTTGTATGATTGCGCTTGGGCTCCTGCAGCTTTCTTTTCCACCTCATCAGGCTCTCAGCCTGTCTCTATGGCACTTTGGATGCCCTGGGGCACTTGCTGCATGCCATTGCCTTTTGCACCTCTGCTCAGCAGGTCATATCTTTGGCATGGCCCTGTTCATTCACTCCCTTTGGGGATAACTACTTTCCTCACCACCTTTGGGAGTGGCATGTGTTTCCTTGACTTTGCCTCTGTGACATCGTCCCTTGTCCGTGCTCACACAGCTGTTCTTTACATGTGTCTGTGGCTCCTCCATGGCTTTTGTCTGGACTGTGCTCACATCTTCTTTTCCTGTTCTCTCTCGGAAGGTCCTCTTTGCTTTCCTTGTGCCATGCCCTCATGCCCAGCTCCAGGCTTTTCTGATCCTCCCTTGTGGATCTTACTGCTTGGTAATCTCCAATAAGTAATGACTTCCTGCAAGAGACCAGTCCATGGAAGAAAGTGCAGTTACGTAAGAACTTACCATAACAGTAGATCTTCCAGGATGTGTCTCTTGCAGTAAGTATGTTCTCACACTCCATTCCCCTGCCATTGTTTTGTTCTGGTTTTCTCAGAGTCTTGCGACTTAGGGCACTGGGTTGGGATTCCTTCATCCCTCGGTTTGCCTCGGTCCTCTCTATGCATGCTGAAGTTGATGGTGAACAAAAGGACTAGGGGACGCCCTTACTGATACTCAGCCTACAGAAATGATGTCGTGGGGGCAGCCCCTATAGAGGACTGCTGAAGAAGCTGCCATGCAACAGCTCCACTTGGTGGTGACTCCCATAAGTAATGATTTACTGCAAGGACACATCCTGGAAGATCTACTGTTATGGTAAGTTCTTGCGTAACTGCACTTTCTAGGAATGGTATATGTTGTTCATCCACACTGACCCACCCAACCTCCCCAGCTATGGCACATATCCTGGCTTCAAGCAGGCTGGATCTGGTGCCTTGGGTGGAACTGAAGATTATATCCCTTGGGTGAGGGGGAGGAGCCAGCTTGAAGACGTTCTGGCAAATCTTGAAGCGGCAAGGACATGCCAGAAAGTGTGGATGAACAACATATACCACTCCTAGAACTACTGCTACAGGTGAGTAACCTGTTTATAAAATCCCCAGCCCAAATTATTAATCTAGAGATATGTAGATAGGGTTGCACTTCTTTAAAGAGAAATACTCTCTGGGCATTAGTTTGCAGGGCATAGATTGTAACTAGATGGAATCTCACATGTAAATAATTCAGATCTAAAATTAAGGCCCTGCCAAGGAATATGTCTAAAAGTCTGGAAACTGTAATTTCAGGATTGGCAAGCAGAATTCCCACACCACCACAAGTCTCTTCTTCTACTGACTAAAAGGAGGGTCCTTTAGTCCAACTGTGAGCTGCCTAATGTAGCTTCTGGAGGGGTTTGAACCTGGTGTCCTGCAGGCACCAGATATCACAAGTAAAATTCCCCAAAGAAAACTCCTGACCTTTTCATTTTGCTGTTAATGCTGTTCACATTAATTGCAGAAATGATTAAAGAATGCATAGGTAGGCCAGTAATATGGGGGGGGGGCAGTTAAGGCAGAAATTATTAAAGAGGTTTTAGAACCTTTCCTGTGTCTAGTATATTTGGCGATTGAATCATCACCACCACTCTCTTCCATATTAGATGTACTGTAACATCAGTCATTGTGGAGGCAACTGAGGGGGGCATCTGAATATTCAGCCCCTGATTCACCCCATTGTTCGTCTACAGGCGAAGAAGCATACCTATTCCCTGATTTCCAAGGCGGGGGAGCATTTCCTTTCTCTCGTTTTCATTCCCTCCCTTCGGTCATACCAGTTTTAAGTGACTTACCAAGTCTGGATCTTTCCTTTGATCCAACAGTTTTACAAACAGTGTCGTTTGCTGGGGGGCATGACTAATTCAGCTTGGACCAAAAGAAAAGCTACCATCAGTCCCTATTTTCCAGCATAATCCCTATTTTAGGCAGCATGTCCCAGTGTCCCCACAAGTTTTGCAAATATCACTTTTGTCCCTTTTTTTGCATACTTGTCCCAGTTTTGTCCATTTTTTGTTGTCGACTGCTAATCCGTGAGTGACAGTTATTTCAGCACTACTGTGGCACTGCTCGGGCTGGACAGCAGTTTGCAACTTCAATCCCTTTGCCTGTGTTACACTACAAGCATGTCAGTGGGAGCACAGTAAAGCATGTTCCTTCCTGTTAGATTAGACTGGGTGGCAGTACAATAGGCACATGTGGACATCTGCCTGCCAGCGGCTGAGAGGGACTCCAGACAGAGAACAGACTGGCAGCAGGGAACTAAGGTACCCGAACCTGATCAGCTGTAGGGAGGTGTGTGAAAACAATCTGGTGGGGTGGTGGGAGTCACTGAAGTGAAGTTTGCTCAGCAAATGAGGTGAGTGTGGGTGGGTTGGATGGGACTGTCAGAAGGAGCAACACATGCAGCTCAAATGTCTGATCACAATTTAACACAGGTTTGCTTCTAATGAACTTTCTGTACATCATGGTTTGGAACTTTCTGCAGCATGATGATGTTTTAATCTGAATAATTGCTATTGGTGTTACTGTGGGCCGGCATGGCCAGAGCAAGCATCGAAATGTAATTGATTGTGCACAGCATTGTCTGCAGCAGTGCCCATGGGAGTGATGCGGTGGGGGGGTCATGGTCAGAATGGACCATCTCAGTTTTAGGCCTCGGAAAGTTGGTAGCTTTAACTGAGAGGGACTGAGAGATGCTGTAGCTTGAAGAAGTCTCCATTTGCTCATCCCTATCTGGGGTGTCATTAATGATGACACCAGAATTCGGATTTGTTTGTTGGGTCGTATCCTTACTGGTAGAAGCCCTTTCTCTTTGAGCCTGAGCTGTACGCTCTTCTACAGGATCATTTCTGGCAGCTTCCTCTTACCATCTGGCCAATTTTACTTACCCGGGCTTGCTGGGCCATGTTTATAATAGCTTCATGAGAAGGACAATCTTCCCTATTATGAGACGCCAAGGGGCATCTTCCATAAGAACTGGGCCACTGTTAGAGGAAAAGAGTTTAACCTTAATTTCCACCCCCCCATTCCAGAACTGCTCACTATCTAAAATGGGGGTGGGCCGATCTAACACCTTACATCTCTGTATCAACTCAAATAAAATATCTTTAGCATTGACATTCTCATTTTTGAACATCACAGTTATGATTTTTACAGCAGGTTTGATTAAAGGAATCACTAAAAGGGGAATCCATAAGGGAGAATTTTTTAATCTGTAATACTGGGACCAAAATGTATCTAGGCCCATGACATTTTAAAACATGTATCATAGTTAGCAGTTCCTAGATGAAGCAAGGCAAATATCTCTGATAAAAAAATTCATAGACCCCTTAAAAAGCAATTTTGCAATGTACGGTCTATCCAGTGGATCTTCACGGCCTCCTTTGTAGATCAAACAGATGGCATTTCATCTGGGGGCTGTTTCCCCTGTGTTCCGAAATAGATCAGCAAGTCCAAGCATGGGCTCTAAGCAAGTCCTTTGTTCAGGGTTCCTTAAGGAGGACTCGGCAGAACCCATGCTTAAATGTTTTTCTTGGGGAAGGGGGTTCCTGAGTGGCCTGGGGCTGAGCTTGTACCACAGACTCCACTCTAGATGTGGAGGGAAAGTGTTGAGCTACTGTTTGTACATTTAGTTGTATAGTAACTGCAGCCTGAGGAGGATTTGTTGACCTTACTTCGAGAGGGCTCTTGCAGTAGGTATTCACATATAGGACTGATCCGACAGGCATCAGGAACCCACGGTAACGTCTCTAGCTAGCAGTCTCTGGTGGGGGACCGCCCCCATGTCAGGTGACCAATGTCATGCGATGTCAGTATAAAGGGGCAGTCCCCCACGCCCGCCTTCCAGTTCTTTTCCACCATCGACTTGTCAAACTTCCTTGTGGTAGAGTTCAATGCTCATCAGTCATTCTTCAGGCTAGTTTTCAAACTTTTCAACTCTATTTTTTCTCCCTTTTCTACTAATTGTTCGATTCACCATGTATGTTGTCCCAACGCCCTCGGAATTGCATAAGCATAAGTGCAACTCATGTGGCTCTCAACTGCCACACAAGGACGGCCATTCCTTGTGCATCTTCTGTCTGGGCCCAGACCACCCCACGGAGAAGTGCCAACACTGCCAACAATTCAACTCTGCTACCCGGAAAAGAAGGTAGCAGGCCCTAGAAGCTCGTACTCTAAAGAAGAAGATGGCATCCATGGAGAAGGAGATGAAGAAGTTAAGGCAGGCGTCCACTTCCCCCGAAGGTCACAAGAAGAAAAAAGGACAAGGAGAAGTATCAGAAGTAGGAATCGGCTTCCATGGCTACTGCGGCTCTGGCTGAACTCGTGGCATTGAAGGTAACATCCCCTCCGAGGATCGCTCCATGATGACCGTCTAGGAGGTCACCAAGAAGGTGTGGCCCCTCCTGTCTGGCTCACGCTTGGGCCCTTTGGGAGCCTCTGGGGAATAAGAGGCCTCCGGTCCCGGGAGGGCCGCTTCCACCACGCAGTCCTCGGGTTTGAGCGGGTCCGCTAAGTCAGACATCGGTTCCACCAACGTCCACCCGGACAAGGCTGCTAAGCCGCTCTCCCCTTCAGGAGGGTGCCCAGCCAAACTCTCACCCGACAAGGCCACATCTCCAGCGTGACCTTCCTCTGGCAAGGGATCTGATAAGTCGGATGTCGGCTCCTCCGACACCCACCTGGATCCAGACGATAAGTCGGACGTCAGCCCCACTGATGCCTGCCCGGATAAGGAGCCTGTGCTGGACCCCCTCGATAGATCAGATGCTTTGGGTTCTCTGCAGTGTGTAGTGATGCCCTCTGAGGTCCCTGTGTCCCCTCTGATGACCCCCGGGGACTTTAATCCTCCCCCTGGTCATCACAGAAGACCATGACACACTGCCGTCATGGTCCCCTCCTTCAGGACCAGACACCTTGACATTGGACCCTCAGACACTGGCCCCAATGCCGGCCTACCTGACGCTGGCCAACGTCCCCTTACCAGAGGGTGTTCCTATGCTGGGCCCAATGCCTGCAGGGCCAGCCTTCCCTGTGCTTGGCCCACCAGCTGGGCCTCTGCCAGGTCCCTCTGTCCCCCCCAGAGCCCCTGGCTCCTGGGTATCCAGCACCTCAATACCTGGTGCCTCCATACCCGGCTTCACAGTATCCGGCACCTCACTACCCAACGGCGCAGTACCCAGTGCCTCAAAACTCAATGCTGGGTTTCCCGCCTTCAGGTTATGGATACTCCTATTACGGATATCCTCATATCCATATACCCTCCTCCTCCTCCTCTGCCGCCTATGCCCCAGCCACTGGCGGACTTGAAGGAGACTCTGGAATCATGGTGGGCTGAGGCCAAGGCTCAACTCACCAGAGAGGTTGAGAGCCATCTACCAACATCGGACCCTTTGCAGGATCCCCTACATCAGAAATGGGAGACTCCTCCCCTTACCTGACACCAGAGGAGCCCTCTGGTGCCTGGAATGAGGAGGATACATGCCCCAGGGAACTCCCCAAAGGGGCCATTCCCCCCCCCCGTGCAGGGAGGAGTCTTCTTCTTCTATGTCGGATATGTCTGATTTGGACTCAGGTCGATGCTCTGATCCTGATAACGAGCCCCGTACTCCAGACCGCCCGAGGCCAAGGACCCCTCCGAAGTCTCCTCTGGAGGATCCCTCTTTTCTGGAGTTACTGAGAAAAATCCAGGAAGTTAGTTCATCAGTGGCAATCACTGGAGCCAGACCCACAGCGTAAAAAGCTTGCTGCTCACTTGGATCTGCCCAAGACTGCTCCCACACTGATTCCACCCTGGATAGAGCCTCACGCGGACTTTGTTTCCACTATTTGGAAACAACCTTCCATGTTAGCCCCCATTCTGAGGAAGGCAGATTGGCTATATCAGGCTCCCAAGGGTACAGATTTTTTGAATCTACACCCCAAGGTGGATTTGGTCATCATTAGCACCACTCACTGCCATTCTGCTAATCTGAAACACCTCAGCTCATCACTACCTGAGAAGGAGTCACGGCTTCTGGACTAATATGGGAAGAAGATTTATTCCTCTTGTACCCTGGGTATTAGGGCACTGAACTATGTGGCACATATGGGGGACTTTCAGAAGACCATCCTCAGTCAGGTGGAATCAAAATTAGACTCCCTTCCTGAGTCTCAGACTAAACAGGAAGTGGCAGACCTTGTCCATTCTGCTCATTCGGCCAGTAGGCATATGCTTTGTGCCACTTACGATGCAGTGGACTCTGCCCGGAAGGAGCTCAGCTTTTGCCGTAGGCTTACAGTGTCATGCTTGGCTCCGTGTGTCAGGTTTGGTCCCTGAAGTGCATTCTACTATCCATGATGCTCCCTTCAGGGGTTTGGTGTTGTTCAGGGATGATGTCAAGGACATCATTACTGACCTGCAAGAGAAGGGCACTGCACTCAAATCTGTTGATTTCATGTACAGGCCCTCTCAAGGGCAGCAGCGTCCCTTTCATAGACGCAACCATCCAAAACCAAAACCACAGGGCAAGTGGCCCAACAAGTGTCGGGCTCCTCCAGTAACCAAGCCTCTCCCTAGCAAAAAAAGGCTGCGGGAGCCTCGGCTGCTGCACTGCCCCACACCTCTTGGCTCCCCACCTCTCTCACTGCCTCTGGAGGCCCCAGAGGAACTGGTAAAGGGGAGATTCTCCTTCCATCTGCTGGGCTGGGAGAGGATGACATCAGATGTTTGCGTGCTCCAGTTGATTTCGGCAGGACACTCAATTGAGTTTTTTCAGAAACCACCCCTAAGACCACCTCCACAGTCATCTTACTCCCTGCCACATCTTCCTCTGGTACTAGATGAAATAACCTCCCTTCTGTCAAAGGCAGCAATAGAACTAGTAACTGACCATCTTCAGGGCACAGACTACTACTCGCATTTCTTCCTGGTCCCAAAGAAGACGGGAAATGTGAGGCCTATTCTAGACCTCAGCTCCTTGAACATTTTCATGGAGTACAAACAATTCAGAATGCTCTCTTTACAGAGCCTTTTGCCTCTCCTTCAGCAGGGACAGTGGCTATGTGCTTTGGACATGCAGGATGCCTACCTGCATATCCCCATCTGCCTTTCCCACTGCAAATTCCTCCATTTTTGTTTTCAGGGGAACCACTTACAGTTCAAGGCTGTCCCGTTTGGTCTTTCATTGGCTCCTCAAGTTTTTACCAAATGCTTGTCAGTGGTAGTGGCCCACATGCATACCCAAGGAGTACAGGTTTTCCCGTACCTGGACGATTGTCTCCTGCCAGCCCTGTCCAGGGAGGAACTCCTGCACTCCCTTTCTCTGAAGGTTTTCACCAGCCTGGGTATCACCATCAACCAGGTGAAGTCCCATTTGGTTCCTTCCCAACGCCTCCAGTTTACAGGGGCGATTCTGGACACGGCCATCGGCAAAGCCTTTTTGCCTCCGGACAGGCTGGAAACCCTCAAGACTCAGGCTCATCTTCTGTCCAGTCACAGGAGGGTTGGCACCAGGTCAGTCCTTCACCTTCTCAGGCTAATGGTGGCTGTCATTCTAACAGTTCCACTTGCTCAGCTCCATATCAGAATCTTTCAATGGACACTTCGGTCTCAATGGGACCAAACCCTGGATGATCTAGACCAAGAGGTGCTAGTCTCTGACCCCATGATCAGGGACTTACAATGGTGGATGGTACAGGAGAACCTATGCCTGGGAGTTCACATCACTATTGAACTTCCTTCCCAGACGTTGATGACAGATGCATCAGGGGAAGGCTGGGGAGCCCATCTTGGGTCTCACAGGACTCAGGGCAGCTGGTCAAAGTCCAAACAAAATCTGCACATAAATGAGCTCGAACTGAGGGCAGTTTTTTATGCTCTTCAGGCTCTTCACTCCCTTATCCTTTCCAGTCATCTTCTCATTCAAACAGACAACATGTGTGTAGTCTGGTATCTCAACAAGCAGGGAGGAACATGTGCCTACCCTCTGTGCCAGGAAGCAATCAGGGTCTGACTTTGGGAAACCCAGCATCTCCTTCACCTGACCACAGTCCACATTCCGGGAGTGGAAAACATGCTGGTGGACCAACTCAGTCAGTCCTCAGCCAGGGACCATGAATAGGAACTGGACCAAGAAGTCGTAAACAACATTTTTCAGCAATGGGGAATGCCTCAGATAGACCTCTTTGTGTCTCCCCAAACGCAAAACTTCCTGCCTACTGCTCACTCATTCCAGGATGAGGTATTTTTTGGCAGGAGGCTCTGTTTCTTGCTTGGAGTGACAGATTCATTTATGCCTTCCCTCCAATTCCCTTAATTCTGAGGGTCCTGAACAAACTCAGATCAGAGGGAGCACGAATGATTCTCATCGCTCCCTTCTGGCCCAGGCAAGTTTGGTTCTCGCTTCTGCAACAGTTTTCAGAGGAACCTCCACTTCCACTTCCTCTGTCGCAACACTTATTGACCCAGGATCAGGAGACCCTTGTTCATCCAGGTCTCAGATCCCTTCATTTACATGCATGGCTCCTGCAGATGTAGCAAAAGCCCACTTCAGAGTTTCTCTGCTTGTAGCAGACATCTTGGTAGAGGCCAGAAAGCCTTCCACCAGGTCCACCTACGCCTTGAAGTGGAAACGGTTTTCAATTTGGGCCTTGTCAAAGGACTTCGAACCTTTCTCTTGCTCAGTCAGTAGAGTCCTGGACTACATGCACCATTTCTTCAATTTGAGTCTCAGCCATTCCTCATTAAAGGTCCACATGGCAGCGATTTCAGCCTACCATATTCCCTTCGGGGACAGTACTTTTGCTTAATTGGAAGTCTTCAAGACCTTCCTCAGAGGGGTTCTCCATTTGAGACCCCCATACGCATTCCTGCTCCGCCTTGGGACTTGAATTTCATTCTGGAGAAGCTTACCCTGCCTCCCTGTGAGTCGGCAGCTACAGCAGATTTAAAGTTCCTTTCTTGGAAGACACTCTTCCTCATGGCCATTATTTCTGCTTGACACATTTCTGAACTTCAGGCCCTGATGTGCAAAATCCCTTACTTGATTTTCCACAAGGAACGTATGGCTCTACGCACCAACCCTACGTTTCTCCCTAAGGTGGTGGCTGAATCCATGCTGAATCAATCCATTGAGCTACCCACTTTCTTTACGCAACACTCCAATCAAGGGGAGTACCTCTTGCATACTTTGGATGTTCACAAAATACTGAGATACTACACCAGAACTAAGGATCTCAGGAAAACTGAACAGCTTTTTGTCTCCTTTGCTCACAAAAGAGAAGGCAATGCTGTTTCTAGGCAACGCCTATCAAAATGATTGGCTCATTGTATCACTTTCTGTTACAACAAGTACAAGAAGACCCTGCTGGGTCAAGTCAGAGGTCACTCCACCAGAGGAGTAGCTGCCTATGCAGCATGTTTCAAGAATGTGTCAGTAGTAGACATCTGCGTAGCTGCAACTTGGACTTCTATCCATGCCTTTATGAAACAGTACAGTTTGGACATTGCCTCTCACCATAGAGCAGGCTTAGGGGTGGCTGTGCTTCAAGGTCTTCTTTCATAACACCCGTTCAGCTGGAAGTTCCATGCTATGGATAGTTTTCCCTCCTCCTGAGTGCTTTTCGTTGCTCCAGACTGCTTGGGATTCAGTCCTATATGTGAATACCTACTGCAAGAGCCCTCTCGAAGTAAGATAGTACAGTTATGTAAGAACTTACCATAACAGTAGATCTTCAAGAGAGGTTCTTGCAGTAGGTATTGCCTTCCCGCCCTCCATCCCCCTAAGCTTCTTTGGGGGGAAATATCCTCTTCTCTCTCATCTTGCCTCTTTTGGCCCTTGGTGGGAAAGAACTGGAAGGTGGGCGTGGGGGAACGCTCCTTTATACTGATGTCACATTACATCGGTCACCTGATGTGGGGGCGGTCCCCCGCCAGAGACTGCTAGCTAAACATTTTTCTGTGGGGTCCTAATGCCTGATGGGTCAGTCCTATATGTGAATACCTACTGCAAGAGCCTTTCTCGAAGATCTACTGTTATGGCAAGTATTAACGTAACTGTACTTTACTGCTGCAGCAGAATCCCTATGTGTCATGGTGGGCACCAAACTGGTCTTTTCCTGCAGCTCTAAATGATATCTTTGTATTGTGAGATATTTAGGATCAGGTGTCTGTTGTCCCTTTTGAGTATAAATCTAGCCATCCCCTTCAAGAGCTCATTCAGGGGACCAATCATTTTGTTGCGAGCTAGTGTTCTTTTTTGAACTCTCTGTAAGAGGGTTCTGTATTCATTTAGTAGGCTGAGAAACATTAGCTTGAATACTCTCTGATACAGGCACGTTAGAATCAGAAAACAATGGACAGTACCTCTGAATCTCCCTGATTTTTGTCAGTTCCAGCCTTGTTCAATGTCCCTTTGGCATTCTGGTGTTGAGGGCTGAACTGTCATCGGCTAATTGATACTTGCGGATCTCTCTGGGGCAGTCCATGTGGCACTGGGCACACGACTGAAACACTGTTTTCACTGCCAACAGCTTTCTGTAACAGCAGACTCCCTGAAACAGGAGCACTTCCAAGCAGGGGTGTCGGCAGGCATATGTACTGTACTTAGCAGAGTACAGTAAAAAAATCAGGCAGGGGCAACAAAAAGAGGAAAGCAAGGACACTGTGAGTCACATTGCGTCTGTGTCGCACTGAGCCCTTTTGCCTTTGTTATTTGCTGAGGGGCACTGATGCCACCAGCCAAATACACAAACTAGAACAACATACCAGGCAGGCAGAAAAACAAAGGAAGGAGGAGTACAGTAAGAAATTGATTACTTAAACTCAGACATAGCAAGCGGTGGGGGGGCACTGGCCTATTGTTGGTGTGCGTGGCAACGCATATTTTGGATTATGTTTACATAACGAGGGGGCAACAGTGCATCAGTTCTGAGTACAAGTTTAAAATTCCTGGCTATACCCCTGCATCCAAGAACAGTCACAGGATGTGAGGGGAGGCCTCAGCTGTAGACATCATGTCATCTAGCAGATGATGGTCATTATGAGCTGGGGAACATGACATGCTGTCAGCGGAACTCCTCTGGGCTGCAAGACGCTTTTCCTGCAACTCTTTTCTTTTCTGGAAATACAAGCATTTTTGTTGGACCAACAAATGCTGCCAAGGCTCTGTTTCACTGTTTACATTAATTTCTGAGGTTGAAATAGGTTGACTGACCACACTATCGGCACTGTTGTTACTGACACTCAGATCCTCTGTAGAAAGAAATATGTCCTGTCCCATGTCATCTTCTTGGAAATCCTGGAATAATACAATATTTTCAATGGCCTCTTGGCTAGTAAGTGCAAGGGAGTAGGCCTGCTCCTCTGCCTCTGCAGTGTCCATCCTCCCCTCTGACTCCAGCATAGTGACCATCTTGGAAAGAGGGCCAAGGGTTCCCCCTGATGACAAGTAAGGGAATTTCCTCAGTGTCCTGGCCAAATTCCCCAACTCATTAAAAATACCACAAACAGCTTAATCTGGTTCAATTTCAGTTAGGTTACCATCTGTGTCTCTCCCCCCCCGGTCACCCCTGAAGAAGGGACTTCTAGTCTCAGTGGGCCTACCCGGTCAATAAAATTCAATAAAGAAATAAATGCCTTTTTAATGCATTTTGAACTTTTGCTCATAACTTTGTTGTTTTTGACATTTGTCTCCAGAGTTTAAACATAGTCTTTGCTTCAGCCCATCTCATGGAAAAGTGAGGTGTCATTTTTCAAACCTCCTCCAAATCATGTTTACACAGTTGCTCCGTGAAATTGCCATTACTTTTCAGACAGGATTTCAAAATGTCCACCTTTCTTAATAATATGGTAGTGTCATAAAATAATAAGTTGACAGTATAGGGTCTAAATGTAAGCAAACAAAAAAGCAAAGTCATGAAGAATCATTTAATTATTCTGATTAATTATAGCTTTATTTTTGCAGGTCATGTCCCCAGATTTTCAACATAGCCCTTGTGTTACCCGACCACATGAACATGATGGGTAGCATTTTTGAAATCCCCTCTGAAACATGTTTTCATATTCACTCCATGAAATCACCCATCAGCAGGATTGTAAAACTTCCATCTGTCTAGATCATATGGTGGTGTCATAAAAAAAACCTGTATCAAACATGTGGAGTCAAAATGTCAACAACACAGAAGTTACGAAAAAAGCAGATTTTTTTCAACAACTATTAATGATTGTGAGATACTGGCGTATCCGGACCCCGGATATGCCACATAGCTCTTTGGTTGCCCATCTGATGAACGTGACGGGTATCAGTTTTCAAATCCCCATTAGGACAGATTTTCACAGTTGTTTTGGGAAATGACCTTTCTGACAGGATCTACCAAATTCTACCTGCTGTAATCATAAGGTGGGGTCATAAACAGACAGCGCTGGAAATTTGGGGTCAAAATGTCAAAAAAATAACAAATTTACAGTATGACCAAACATTGAACTTACAAACATGTTCTTTATTTGTTCGCCATTTTTTCAGCCCTGGGTCTAACATTGAACTTATAAACATGTTCTTTATTTGTTCACCATTTTTTCAGCCCTGGGCCCCATATTCAAAAATTCTGTGTGGCAGTAACCATGAATAGTACCACCTGATGGGGTAGGGGCCATATTCAAAGACCCCGGTGCACTGTGGTGATCCAACATCATGATTACACAAAAGATACTGTTGCACCCCTGCAAATGAGGGATACCCCATGCAGTACAGGGCACAGTGGTATATACAGCGGTTTCAGAAGCACTAAACTGTCTATGTCAAAATGCTGTTTAATGCTGCCGAAATTCTGCATTTATCTCCATGAACTGTAACCCCCCCCTTAACTGCCTGTCTTGTAGCAGTCATGCATAGAAACATAGAAACATAGAAGTTGGCGGCAGATCAGGACCACAAGGCCCATCCAGTCTGCCCATTTTTTCTACCTAATGAATGTGCCATAGGCCTTTACTCTGTCAATGGCCTATCTATTCATACTCATCTGTATTACTCCTTTATGCCTATCCCATGACTGTTTGAAGCCCTGCACTGTATTCATATCCACCACTTTCTGAGGTAGGCTGTTCCATGCATCCACCACCGTTTCTGTGAAAAAGAACTTCCTCACATTCCCCCTTAATCGGCCTCCCTCTAATCTCATGCTGTGTCCTCTTTCCTGCTATTTTTCTTACACTGAAACATGTTAGACCCTTTTACCTTGTTAATGCCCTCAATATGTTTGAATGTTTCGATCATATCACCTCTCTTCCTCCTTTGCTCTAGGGTATACGCATTGAGCTCTGTTAAACTGTCCTCATTGTTTTCTGATGCAGTCCTTGCACCATTTTGGTTGCCCTTCTCTGGACTGCCTCTATTTTATTAATATCCTTGTACAGATGTGATCTCCTGTACTGCACACAATACTCCAGATGGGGCCTAACCAGTGTCTTGTAAAGAGGGATTATTACCTCCCTCTTATGACTTGTGATACCCCTACTAATATACCCCGACATCACTCTAGACTTACCTACTGCTATGGTGGTCTGCGTGGATGATTTCACATCATCTGTGATGATAGTGCCCAAGTCTCTTTCTTCCCTTGTGATTCCCAGCAACTCCCCTGCCAACCTATAAGTGGCTTCAGTTTTTTTTTCCCTATGTGCATGATCTTGCACTTCTTTGCATTAAATCCCATTTGCCACTCTTCCAACCATTTTGCCAGTTTATCCAGATCTCTTCTCTTATTCCCAGTGGTCCGGTTGTCCCTCTGATCCTCTATCCTGAAGCTGTCTTTAATATTTCTGGTGGACTGGTGGTCCCCTCCATGTCCCATCATCCATTCTGTAACTGTCCAGAATATTCTTGATGGTCTAGTGGCCCCCATCCCATTGCCCATGCTGTAGCTGCTGAATCTTTCTGGTGGTCTAGTGGTCCCTCCATGCCCCTTCATCTGTTCTGTAGCTATCTTGAATATTCCTGATGATCTAATACCCTCACCCCATTGCCCATGCTGTAGCAGCCATTGAATATTCATGTTGACCTGGTGGTCCCCCCGTGTACCATCGTCTGTTCTGTAGCTATCTTGAATATTCCTGGTGGTCTAATGGTCCCATTGCCCATGCTGTACTTGTTGAATATTCATGGTGATCTAGTGGTCTCCTGCCCTCATCACCCATCCTGGAGCTGTCTTGAATATTTCTGATGGTCTAATGGTCCCCTACCCCATTGCCCGTGCTGTATCTGTTGAATATTCCTGGTGGTCTAGTGGTCCCCCTGCCCCAATCACTCATCCTGTAGCTGTCTTGAATATTTCTGGTGGTTTAGTGGCCCCTCGCCCATAATTATTCACCTTACAGCTGAATGGAATATTCCTGGTGGTCAAGTTCCCACCACTGGTAAGGGCATCTGACCCTCTCCTAACCCTACTCATGACTTTCCTCCATGCGCTCCACCCCCTCACCCTGGTCACCTAAGCTGAGCTATGGCAATGATGATTGCAACTGGCATAGCCATCTGGTTACCACCTCAGCCAGCTGCTATCTGATGGTCAGTGAGCAATAGTGAGTACTGTAAAAACAGCTGTTTCTGCAGTACTCACAATCGCACACTGTCAGTGAGACAGCTTTTCTACAGGACTCATGATCATTCACTGACAGTCATGTGGTTGACTGGTTGATGTGGCAAGTGGAAGGCTATGCTGCTCACTGTAGTTCAGCTTTGGTGATCGGGGAAAAGTGGATATGAGGATGAAGGTCCTTAATAAGGGGTCAGATATCACTATGGTAAGCAACACTAGACCACTAGGAATATTCAGGACAGCTACAGGATTGGCAGTCAGGAGTACAGGACTACTAGACCCCCAGGAATATTCAAGACATTTACTGATAAGTGATCAGGGGTGGGAACCACAAGGAATGGAAACATTGAATTTGTTGGCAGATAGGGACTGCTTGGCCCAGCCAGTCTTTCCAAAATGTCCCTGCCTAGTCTGTCTCCTCAGGCCTATGTGATCCACAGCAACCCTCCCTCTTCCCTGCCTACTTACTAATATTCCCTGTATGTATCCCATACATGCTTGAAGTCCATTACTGTTTTCAAATCCACCACTTCTGCTGGCAGTCTATTCCCAGTGTATACCACTCGTTCAGTGAAGAAGCAATTGGTCACAGCACTTCTGAACTCCCTCCAGCTTTATCACATCTTCTGGTCCTGGTCCTGGTGCTCTTCTTCATTTTGAAGAGACTCTCCTTCTCACCTTGTTTGCCACATGAGGTACTTGTAGGTTTCTCATGTCCCCTCTTGCTCTCTTCTTCTTTAGGGTGTACATGTTGGATCCTCAGACACTCCGCATATGTCTTTTGATGCAACCCCTGCACCATTTTAGTTGCCCTCCTCTAGACTGCCTGCATGTTATATATATCCGTCCTAGGTTGTGGCCTCCAGAACTGGAAAGAGTACTCCTAGTGCGGTCTCGCCAGTGACCAATACAGTGGTAGCATCACCTTCCTCTTGCTGGCTGTGCATCCCACTGACTCTGTATACTGCTTTGTCTGCCCTGCTGTGTTGAGGTCATCAGATAGGATTACCCCAAGGTCCCTTTACTGCTTAATGACTATTAGTACATCCCTCCAATCCTATACTCAGCTCCTGGGTTTCTATGCCCTGTGTGCATAATTATTTACTTCTTGGCATTGAAACCCAGTTGCCATATCCTTGACCATTCCTCAGGATCCCCAAGGTCCCTACACAGTCTTCTCACCCCCTCATGAGTAACCATCATATTATAGATTTTGGTGTCATCCACAAGAATGCATATCTTCCCTTCCAGTTCTTCTGCAGTGTCACTTATAAAGATGTTGATGAGGCCTGGGCCAGCACTGTGCACTGTGGAACCCTGATGATCTCTGTCCCATCTTTAGAGTGAAATGCATAAGCCAGCAGCCTCTGTTATCTATCAGGGTCACACCTGAAAATAGGTATATGACTGTTTACTATGCTTACTGGTTAACAAAAGCTAAATAATAAATAAATTTACCAGTTAGTTACCCCATTTACCACTTTGGTTCCCAGCCCAAGCAGTTCAGTTTCCTTATCAGTCTCCTGTGTGGCACAGTGTTGAAAATCTTGCTGAAGTTCAAATAGACAACATCCACTGCCCTCCCCTGATCTTTGTTCCTGCTCACCTAGTGGAAGAAATCAATTGGATTTGTCTGGCATGACCTCTCCCACTCCCATGATTCCATGCTACTTTTGTTCTTGTAGCCCATTAGATTCAAGATACTGTTCTAACCTTTCTTTTAACAGGGTTTCAATTATTTTCCCGACAAACTGATGTGAGACTGACTGGCCTACAATTGTTTGCCTCCTCCCTGCTGCCACTCTTATGGAGTGGAACAGCATCTGCTCTCTTTCAGTCCTCTGGAACAAAACAGAAACATAGAATTTGATGGCAGATAAGGACCACATGGCCCACCCAGTCTGCCCATTTCCCTACCTAATGGATAAGCTGCAGATCCTAGTTAACCAACAGCCTACTTCCTCCTACTCCCAACCCCTAGAACTGCCTTATGTCTGCCCCATACATTCTTGAATTGACCCACTGTTTTTGACTCCACAACCTCCACAGAAAGGCTGTTCCATACATCCACAACCCTCTCCATGAAGAAATACTTCCTGACATTACCTCTGAGCCATCTCCCTTCTATCTTCAAATTGTGCCCCCTTGTTCTTGCACACCTCTTTTTTTGAAAGATGCTACCCTCATAGACTTTGTTGATTCCCTTGAGGTACTTGAAAGTTTCTATCATGTCCCCCTGTCCCTCCTTTCCTTGAGGGTATACATATTAAGCTCCTTAAGTCTCTCTTCGTATGTCTTCCTGTGCAGACCCTGCACCATTTTAGTTGCCCTCCTCTGGACTGTCTCCATCCTATGTCCTTGCGGAAACTGGGTCTCCAGAACTGCAAGCAGTACTCCAGATGGGGTCTCACCAGCTGTCTGTACAGAGGGATAACAACTTCCTGTTTTCTACTTGTGATGCCTCTTCCTATGCATCCCAGCATCCCCCCAGCCCTCCTTACTGCCTTCTCACATTGTTTGCCCACCTTTAGGTCATCTGATATGACTACCCCCAGGTCCCTCTCCATTTTTGTTGTTGTTAGTATCTCAGCCCCCATTGTGTACTCTTCCCCTGGGTTACCATTTACCTGTTAAATAAATATTGTCAGTGGTGCAGCAAAAATCTCCTTGAGTTCTTTAAGTATTCATGGGTGTCCATTTCCACAGCCTTGTCCACTTTCTGATTTGCAACCCTTTCAGGACTCTTTTCATTGAAAATACAACGATACAAACATACGAAAATTGCCAGCAGAAAAAAGATCAACTGGTCTAATGTGTCTGCTCATGTTTGCAGCTAGCGCTCTCATTTTGCAGCTGACCCTCCCCTTTGTCCTGTCCCACTCTCTTTTGAAACCATCCACTGATTGGCATGCTACCACCTCTGCTGGCAGCACTTTCCACTCTGCCACCACCCTTTCTGTAAAGAAGTGCCTCCTCATTTCCCTCCTGAATCTTCCGCCTTCCAACCTCATGTTACGGCCGCTAGTGTCCCTTTCCACCCTCGCTCTGAACAGCCTCTCTGTGCTTGCTTGAATTATCCCCCGCATGTACTTAAAGGTCTCTAGCATGTCCCCCTTGCTTCTCCTCTCCTTCAGTGAATATATGTCTAACTCCACCAGTCCGGCCTCATAAGACCGCTCCCCCAGACCTTGGATCTTTTTGGTTGCCCTGCATTGCAACCCCTCCAGCAGTCTAATGTCTTTCTTCAGGTACTGTCGCCAGTACTGCATCCAGTACTCCAGGTGCAGTCTGACCAACGATCTGCATAATGGCAGAATCACCTCCCTACTCCTTGAAGTAATACCCACACGCTGAAATCCAGCATCTTGTTGGCCCTTGTTACTGCCCTCCTGCATTGTGCAGAGTTGTTCATTTCTCCTGTTAATAGCACCTTTAGATCTTTCTCCTCCTCCCTTACTACTGTCTGCAACAACCCCACCCCTGATAGTAGATTCTCCTCAGGTTCTTTGATCCGAAGTGCAGCACCTTACACTTTCTGTTGTTGAACAGAGTTGCCAGGTTTCAAACCATGCCTCAAGCCTTGTCTAATCTTCCTGCAGCCCCTTCCAATGCCCCTGGTTGTCCACCATTGCCCCCATTTTGGTGTTGTCTGCAAACAGACTAATCTTATTTCTGATGCCCTTCAAGATGTTTGCTATGAAAATTCCAAACAGCACCAGCCCCAACACCGACCCCTGTGAAACCCCACTCATCACTGGTTTAGGGGAGGAGAATTTCTCCTCCACCACTGCCCTGTGTTGCTTTCTCTGTAGCCAGTTCTCCAGCCACCTCACCATTTTTGTCCCTGGCTCCGTGCCCTTTAGTTTATATCCTAGTCTCTGATGTGGTACTGAGTTGAAGGCCTTGCTGAAGTCCAGGTAAAGGACATCCACCGCATGGCCACCGTCAACTTGCCTAGTCACCCAGTCATAGTATTCCACTAGGTGGGTCTGGCATGACCTACCCTTGATGAAGCCATGCTGCTTCCTCTCCTGCACCCCGTTAACCTCCAGCAGTGCCTCCAGCCTTTCCTTTAGGATGGTCTTCTTACCCACTATGGACATCAGTCTCACTGGCCTGTAGTTTGCCAATTTGTCCCTGGGACCACTCTTATGGAGGGGAACCACATCAGCTAGTCTCCAATCCCGTGGTACATACCCTGCACCCAGAGATGCATTAAACAAGTCTGCTAAGGGGCCTACCAGGACTTCTGCCAACTCCTTCAGCACCTTTGGATGTACTTCATCTGGCCCTGGTGCCTTGTCCATTAGTGCCCTTAACCCTTCTAGCACCTTCTCTCTCATGATTACTCCACTGTCATCCCCCCATCTATCTCTATCTTTCCACCTACTGTGGGTAACTCTCCTCCCTTCTTCTTAGTAAAGACTGAACAGAAGTAGCTATTTAGCATATCTGCCTCCTCCCAACCATTCTCCTTCTCTCTTTATCCTTACGATTTGATCCTTGTAGGTTCTTTTCTTCCTAATGTACCTAAAGAAGTATTCCCCCCCCCTTTTTTATGCCTTGTTGCCAACCTGAGTTCCCTTGATGCTTTGGCTGCTCTTACCTCTCGTCACCTCCTTCACTTCTCTCAGATTCACTTCCCTGTCTACCTCTCTTCCTGTTTTCTGAATCTCCTATATGTGCCCCTTTTCCTTCTTACCTTTTCTAAAACCTTACTACTTATCCAGATTGTTTTTTTCACCCTAGCCTTTTTGCTCTGGGCCTTGCTGCAGGTGCTGGTTGCCTCCAGTAACCCTCGTTTTATTAACTCCCACTTCTGATCTGTGTCCATAGTTGGTTGGATTTTGTCTAGATAAGCCTGCACCACTTCCCTCATCCTGTTATAGTTTACTTTCCTAAAGTGCAGCACCCTTGTGTATGTTGCCCCCCCCAGCCATCTGTAATTGGAATCATACCAACTGGTGGTCACTCCCCGCCTGTGGTTCCTTAACCCTAACATCCTTCACCCATTCACCATTCATCAGTATGAGGTCTAGGGTGTTTCCTTCCCTACTTGTTTTCCAATTGCTCCAGAAAGTTTTCCTGGAAGGCATCCAGGAAAACCTGCTCCCTTCTGCAACTGGTGGTAGGTGTTTCCCATTCCAACCCGGGTAGATTGAAATCTCCTACTATCATTACTCCCCCTTTGCCACAGTTCCTCCTGATTTGCTCTGCCAGCATTCTGTATTTCCCTAGATTGGGAGGGTGGCCTGTTTTTTGAATCCTGTATTTGCATGCAAACCGTCTCTGTGCCAGTTTCTTCCCCCTCTTCCCTTACACACTTAAGCCGCTGTCTTGCATAAAGCGCCACCCCTCCTCCTCTTCTCCCTATCCTTTTGATAGAGTCTATATCATGGTGCTGCCAGTTCCCTCTCATGGTTATCGGTGGCCCATGTCTTGGTTAATGCAACCATATCCATGTTTCCCTCTGCCGTTAGAGCCTGTAGTTTCACTACCTTGTTCCCCATGCACCTGGCATTTAATGTGACCATCCTCCAAGTCTCTGCTAAAGTCTCCCCCTCTGCCAGTCTCTCCTATGTCCATTCTTCTGGTATTAGCCTCTACCTTAGCCATGCTGTTATGGAGGGTAAGCCCAGTTGGTATCTCCTCTCCTATCCCCTGAGCACCTCCAGCCACCTGGCTACCCCCCTTACTAGTTTAAATTTGACTCAGTGTGCTACCCAGTCATACTCTTCAGTACCCTTTTTCCTTCCTTGTTGAGACGCAGTCTGTCTCTTGCATAGAGACTGTTGTTTTCCCAGCCGCCCCCTCATCCTCCTATCAGCCCATACTCTTTCCACCGACACCATACTCCCAGCTAGTCATTGAACTCATGGATTCCTTTTTTTCTTGCCATACTTGCCCTGGGGATGGGAAGTACTGCTGAAAAGATGACCGATCTTCCCACCTCCTCGCAAAGAGGTCCCAGTTCCTCAAAACTCCTCCTCACCTCCCCCACTGTACCATTCGCCGGGTCATTTGTCACCAGGTGTATTATTAGGTGGGGCCCTCCTCTCCTTCTTCCAGCACATTATAAGACTGACTGACCCACTCTTTCTGCTTTCATTCCTTCCTGGCATTGCTTCCACCCAAAACCTGCTGTGTATCTTCCCTTAGCTACCCCATCTGACCCCTGTTAACATCGAGTCCCCTAGCACCAAGATATCCCCCCTACAATTTTCCTTTCCCCTTTTCTCTTTTCATTCTTTTCTCTTTCTCCCTCCTGCACATTGTTCCCTTCACCTGGTCTTATTTTGCTGACATCCACTGCATGCACCCCCCTGCCCTAGTGCAGGGTGTACTCTTTTTTTCACCTCCACTTCCAGCCCTCCCCATTGTTGCTGCAGTGGATTGTGTCTGCCCTACAACCTCCCCTCCTATTGACATACTTACTGGCAATACTTCATGGATTCCTTTTTTTCTTGCCATACTTGCCCTGGGGATGGGAAGTACCCCTGAAAAGATGACCAATCTTCCCACCTCCTCGCAAAGAGGTACTAGTTCCTCAAAACTGGGACCCATGAAGGAATTGAATATGTACTCCTTGAAGGAGAGGAGGGAGAGAGGGGATATGATAGAGACATACAAGTATCTTACAGGGAGGAACAGGGTGCAGGAATGCACTATTTTTAAGTAAAAAAGATGTTCCAGGACTAGAGGGCATGGGATGAAGTTGGAGGGAGGACGATTCAGAGGAAACGTGAGGAAGAATATTCACAGAGCGGGTGGTGGATAAATGGAACACCCTGCCAGAGGAAGTGGTGGGCTGAAACAATCACGGGATTTAAGAATGCATGGGATAGACATAAAGGAATTCTGGAGGTCAGGGGTAAGGGGCAACAGACTTTTAGGAAAACATAAACTGAACTTACAAGCTCAAATGGGCAGAGTGGGTGGGCCATAGGCCCTTATCTGCCGACACTGTCTATGTATCTATGTAACTTTACCTCCCATTCCCCTGCTCCTGTTTCACCCCCACCCAACCCTGTTCCCCACTGGGAATCCTTCCCATGCATCAATTTGTTTTTCCCTCCACTTCTTTCGACCCTGTCATTTCCATCTTCATCCTAGACACTTCCCGTTTTAGCAATTGCACCTCCTTTTCCATCCTTCTTAACCTTTGACAGACTGGGCATACCCTCATCCTCCACAGGGTGCCCATGAATACAGCTGCCCTGCAGTTATTACATTCCATGACCCTCCCTTCCCTGCCTTCCCTGCTGTCCTCAGTTCTTGGGACCCCTTGCTCCTTGCATTCCCATCGACCCCCCCCTCACCAGCCCTATCCCTTCCTCTGTCCTCCCCAATCAGATTTCATGAATTCATGCCAACCCAACTCCCCCCTTTTTATACTGCTACCTGGTTATCTACCCTCCCTATTGTGAAGAATGAGCCAAACTACCTGTGCAGGATGCTTGCTCTTTCACGATCCTCCTCTGCACTGTTCCCTCAGTCATATCACTTATCCTTACTATCCCTCTTTTTGTTTCCCTTTTCTCTTTCATGTACCTGATGACAATCTTACCCTCTTTAACAACCCCTTTGGCTATCCTTTCTTCTGTCTGCAACGTTGATCACCTCACTGTCTTACCTGCTTTCCTTTGCTTTACTTGTTACACCTCTTTGTCTTCCTCCCTCTGTGATTCTTTGTACATCCTAAATACCTCCCTTCTTTCTTTCACCACCATGGTTACTTCTCTAAAGTACCTTGATAAGCTTTTCTTTCTTTTGCTTTTGCTCACCTCCTAAATGCAGAGACTGTTTGTCATAATTATCCCCACCCTAATGTTTCCAGCTGTTCCTCTACACATCCCTGGCCACTCCCCTACTAGGCATTTTCTGAGGCAGTTCTCCATTTGTTTCTTTTAAAATCTGCCCTCCTAAAGTCAAGGACTCTTATCTCTGAGGAGAAGTTGGGAGCAGCAGGATGGTGGCACTGCTACACCAGCATCTGTAGCTCTCTGACAGAGAGCAATCCCCTCAGTTTTGCTCTGTGTAATGGAGAGCTGAATTTGTTTTTAGCAGACAGCTGTATTTGACTTCCTGTTCTTGTGGTCACCTGCTTTGTCCCAAGAACCTAAAATATTTAGTGAGTCATGCAATAGCTAGGAGTTCAGCCAGGGATTTTAACAGGTAGGACAAGGGAAGTGGGTTAGCACAGAAGCTAGTATTTTATTTTTTATATAAAGTCCTCCAGTTAGCGCACACTTCCTACTTGTTTGAGGGAGGCAGTATAGCGCAGTGGTTTAAGGCTCTGAGCTGCAAATCTGGAGACTTAGGTTTGAATCCCACAGCACCCCTTGCATATACTGTGTGACTCTGAGCAAGTCATTTAACTTCCCTGTGCTCCCAGGTTGCACCTGTAAACAAGCTTTCAGCTTAGTGTCTCACCTGGTTAAACAATTGGGGGGGAAAAAGTATGGAAAGCTGATATGAGCTGTTGTCTAGTGAGTACTTCTGTTGAATCTATCTCATGTATTACCAGCTAACGGAGGGTTTGTCATCCACAGTAGCTGACCATGGGGCAACGATGGAATGAGAAGGAGCGAACTTGTTGCCTGATACCTGGAGGTGCTCTTTGTTTCAAAATAACTGCCATCTATCAGGAGTTTATCTGTTCTATAGACAACGTGTCCTCCTATTCTCCTGTCCTACTGGAAACCACAGAAGGGTTTTCAATATTTGTGGAGGGTGCCTCTTTTCCATCTTAACAAGATGGTTGTCTGCATTCAGATTCCTGGTTTGTTGGCTGGAGTGTCATCTTGGGAGAATGCGGGCTTCAGAGCGCATCAGCCACGTTCTGCTTCCCAGGATCAGGGGAATGGAATTTCCTTAGGTGGGACTTTGTACTGTCCATAATCAGTGATTTCATCTGTTGATTCCACAGTCGCTGCTTTGCCAGTTGCTGTTCTGGTTATTTCTCAACCTGGACCCTCTGAGTGGACTGTCGAAGAAGGAGTTGGATGGTTGTAAGGACTTAATGACTGTTGAGTCACTGATTTATGTAATCTTTCAGCTCTATATAAATAACTAGCAATCTGGTTTACAACTGCTGGCTCTACTGTAAAAGGGCCATCTGGATTGACTGAGCTCTGCAGGTTGCTCTCCTAGTTTTAGAATTTAGAATTTTGGTTTTCTTCTTTTGGTGGGTGTTTATTGGGGATGTTTTGGAGGTAGAGTGAGGAGATAAGCAGGAGTGTGGGGTTTTGTTTTGTTTTAATGAATGTTGTGTGTGGTATAACTGATTAGATTTGTGCATCAATACTTGTGTGGATCTTTGTGTGTCTGGTAGTGACCAGCTGCTTATTGAGGCTCCCCAGCTAAAACAGTATGTGTCTGGGAAAGTCAGGGGATCTGAGGCAGGCCAGGATCAGCTTTTCAGTCCGCGGGCCTTTTTTGACCTCACAGTTTCCATCACCACAGCTCATCACTATTTGAAGGTCAGAATTAGAAGGCCTCATATTGATTGATTATGGCAGAGTGCCCCATGCACAATAGAGGGAAGGACTGAGGTTAGCAGGTGCAGAAGGCATCCTGGGTGCTGGTGGAACTTAGGGAGAGGCCAGATGTGCTTGGTTCCCATCCCCAAGGTTTCCACCAGACCGAATGGACTAGAACCTAGAAAGGCTTCACTACCCACCAATCCTCTAAAGGGCAATGCTTTGCAATGCCAGATTGATTAGGAACAAGACCACAATTATAGCAGACTTGGTTTCCTCTGTCAATCTGGCTTGCATTACCAAGACCTGGGTGGGTGAGGATGCAGGCCCGGTTTTAGAGGCCACCCCCCTGGATACTCAGTGGTACACTGCCCTGGAGTGGAATCCAGGGGCAGGGGAGTGGCCATCTGTTTTAGATCCAAGTTTGGAATCAATGTGCACCAGGTGGAAAGACTGGGTTCTTTTGAATGTGTGGTTGTACGTGGGGGACTAGGGGCAGGCTGCAGGTTTCTCCTAGTTTACTGCCCCCCAAGGGCGGCAGGGGAATTTTTGCAGGAGGTAGCCGACTTTGTCATTTGTGAGACATTTGAGTCCCCAAGATGTTTAGTTCTGGGGGATTTCAGTGTCAGGTCCGATGATGAATTCTCTAGGCTGGGGTATAACCTCTTCCAGATGATGTAATCTCTGGGCCTGTCACAAGAAGTTTCATCTGTGACCCTCCGGGGCAGCCACATGTTGGACCTGGTCTTCTCTCTTGGGCTTGAGATTAATAATCTCAGACCTGATTGGGTCATTTGGTTCGATCACTACACAGTGAAATTCTTGCTTAGGGGCCCCCCTGTGAGCCCTTCCCCTACAGAGATGGTAAGCTACCACCCTTTGAGGGGTTTGACCCGGAGGGATTTCTGGTGGTGGCAGATTTATCTAGTGTGAGTAATGCATGTATAGGGAGTATGAGAGCCGTGCATACCTAGAAGCGATTTTGGCCATACTCAACTCTTTCGCACAAGTCCGTGTACAACCCAAATCCTCTCACTTGAGGTCCAAATGGTTTGATGGTGAGCTCAAGGTGATGAAGGTTTTGGCTTACAGGTTAGAGTACTGCTGGCAGATGTCCAGACTGGAGGTGGACAAACCTGCCCTGTGCTCTCACTATGTTGAGTATCATGGGGTAATCACTCATAAGAAGGCAGAGTTCCTATCCAGGGAGATTGCTGCTAGGAAGAACCAACCAACAGTGCTGTTTTGTGCTGTTGACAGGTTGTTAAACCCAGCTTGTCTACAGCCAAAAAAAACATTTTCTGACATGCTATGTGAAGAATTTGCTTGATTCTTCCTGCACAGGGTGTCTACCATTCAGCAGGGTGTTCTGCCAGTGTGCCACACTGTGGCTGACAGTGATCAACTTGGACATTGTAAGAGCTCCCTGCCGTTGGGAGGAGTTTAAACAAGGAGGGGGTGGCTGAAGTCATTGAGGTTGCTCACAGGCTGAAGCACACAGTTTCACACGCGTTTCTTGATAGCATGTGTCAACACTGTTGGCCTGGTGTTCACCTTGATTGTCCAGTGCTCTATCTCAGAGAGGGTCTTCCCAAATACCTTGAAGGAGGCACTAGTTTGGCCTCTTGTGAAGAAACCATCTTTAGACCCTGATGTCAAGTCAAACTGTAATCCAATCTCCAACCTTCCTTTTTTAAGGAAGGTTTTCGAGAAGGTTGTAGCTAAGCAGCTTGAGGAGCACCTCATGACCTTTGACCTGTATGAACCCCTCCAGTTAGGGTTTCGGGTGAGGCATAGCATGGAAAATGCATTAGGTCGGGTGCACAATGACCTCCTTAGGGCCTGAGATCAAGGAGAAGGGACAATTCTCATTCTTCTCGATCTCTCTTCAGCATTTGACATGATCGACCATTGGGTGTCACGCGACCACCTGAGAACATTTTGTGGACTCACCAGCACTGTCATTCGCTGGTTTGAGTACTATCTCACAAACAGGAGGCAACAGGTAGTGATGGGAATTTCTCCTTCTCCCCTAGCCTCCTATCATGTGGAGCACCTCAGGGTTTGGTCTTGTCACCAATGTTGTTTGCCATGTATATGCTGCCCTGGGAGAACTCATTAGAAAATACAGTATGAGTTTTTTTTTGCTATGCTGATGACACCCAACTGTATTTTTCCTTTGCTCCTCGAACACCTAATGTGGTGGAAGTGCTTAATGGCTGCCTCACCAAGATCAATGACTGGATGGCCTCCAGCTGGTTGTGACATAACCCTGATAAGATGGAGGTACTGGTGGTGGCTTTGAACAGAAGGTGTGCTAGTATGGCTTCAGATGCAGCAACAGGGTTATTCCTATGTTCTGTGCCATTAAAGGCCTCCTCTAGGGTGTGCAATCTTGGTATGACCTTTGACACTGGACTGACATTTAAGTTTCAGGTGTCATCTGTTGTCTGGACCAGCTTTTATCATGTAAGGAATAGCACCAGGATCAAGACCGTAGTTCCACCCATGGACCTCCTCACATTGCTACATGTCTTCTTAATGTCCAGGCTTGATTATTGTAATGTGCTCTACTTCAGGGTCTCAGGAGGTACTCTCCATAGGTTGCAGCTAGTGCAGAACACAGCTGCCAGATTGTTAACAGGGCAATCTAAATACTGCTATATTACCTTAGTGCTGCGTGAACTGCACTAGCTGCCGGTCAGGTGGAGGATCCTCTTCAAGGTGGGCTTGCTCACCTTTAAGGACCGACATGAGCTGGACCCTAGATACTTGTCAGACCTTCTGACTCCTGCTGCCTCAGTCCATTCCCTTCACTCTTCATCTAGTGGCCTCCTTGTGATTCCTAGGACAAGGCTTAAAACTGCCAGTGACAGAGCACTTAGTGTCACCAGCCCCCTCCTGTGGAATTCACTTCCTCCATCTTTGAGGGGGGGCCCCTTCAGTGGAAGTATTCAAGGCCTGCCTAAAGACCCTCTTGTTTAGTCAGGCCTTCTCTGACACTGGTTAGTATATTTCAGCAAGACAGTTTTTTACTAATTGCTGCTGTCTTTTAATTGTGTTTAGATGGTTTGTTATTTATTAGTGTTTACTCATGTATCTGTTTTATTTAAATTGAATAGTTAAATTTTGTGTACGGCACCCAGAGCATCTTGGATTGTGCTCCTGAAAATAAAACTTGCCTTTCCTGTGTGGTTTGCCTTGGCATTCATCTTAACATTGAACCACACTGTATGGTGATCACTAGTCCCAGAATGACTGCCCAGTGATGTCTGCAATTTTATTAGGAAGAATGAGGTCCAGCACTGCCTCGTCCCTACTAGGCTCACTGACTTGCTGCCTGCAGAATGTCTCCTAATGGGAGTCAAGGTTGGGTCACTTCTTGCTGGGCTGCAGCTGGAAATCTCCAATCCACATCTGGCAGATTGAAGTCTACAGCAAGCACTACTTATCTGCCATCATGAAAATTGCTCCCAACAGTGCCTTATCCAACTCCTCTCCCTTTGTTGGGAGATCTGTATACTACCTGCATACAGATAGTGGCCCAAGCTTCTGCCTCCAGGGTGACCCACAGCAGCTCCAGCCTTTCCTTTTCCTCCTGGTTCTCCTGTATTTATTTAGCATTGATTCCCACCCTCCAATATAGAAACACCCCTCATCCTTCCTCCTATCTCTTCAGGACAGAGAGTAGCCTGGATGGTCATATCCCAGTCATGATCATGAGTGCACCATGACTCAATTACGGCCACCAAGTGTAGGTCATTCTCCAACATGATATTCAGGTCCAGAAGTTTATGTCCTAGACTCTCTGCATTGCTCACACATGGCTTCCCATACCTTGCTGTCTCCCTACCTGCAACCCCTCTTTCCCTCCTCCCTACTGCCTATGTGCTGCCCCTGACCCCTTCCTTCTCATTTTATCTTCTCTTCTTTTTGTCTCATTTATGTCTCTCTTTCTGCATACTTGGTTTATACCCTCCTTGATCTCTGTCTTGTCTGCACTCTTTTCTTTTTGTGCCCCTGCCTTAGGGGTAATCCTTCTCCTCAGGTCACTTCTTCCTGTTTCTTCATCGTGTGGAGGAGGAGCAGCTCTTGCCACCCTTGTTAACACAGCACTCCCTGCTGGTTTAAGTAGTCATACAAGTAACATTTAAATTTCTCACTAAAGACTGATTTTTCTCCTCTACAGAGGCAGGACCACCAGCAGCATGGGTTTCCACATGTGGAGGTGATGTTATGTTTCACCAGGAAGGCACACCGAGCAACAAGTTGCTCATCTCCTGGTGCAACCGGGGGGGGCAGTTAAATAAAGAATCAGACATACAGTTTACCTTTTAATACATCCAAAAAATTAAACATTGCTACATTTGCAACAAGACATTGTTGAAAAAAATCCTAAATAATCATACAATCACATTTGTGACATAACATACAGTTGTCAAACTATTCTCATAGATTTCTTTGCCTGAGTTCATGGAGAGGAGGATCAAGGGAGAGCAACGGATATTGCCTATCTGGATTTCAGTAAGTCTTTCAACACTGTGCTGCACAGAAGGCTAGTTAAGGAACTATGCAGCCTGGAGGTGAGGGAAAAGTGACAAGCTGGGTATAAAAGTGGTTAAAGGGTTGGATGCAAAGGGTAGTGATAAGTGATAGACACTCGGGGGGGAGTGACTGACCTGCCACAGGGATTACTGTTGGAATTGTTTTCTACAAGACCTTCATAAGAGATTTTGTAGATGAGCTGAAGGGGAAGCTGTGTCTATTTGTGGATGATACAAAAACCTGTAGCAGAGTAGAAACTCATGAAGGGGTGGAGAGAATGCAGAGGGGTCTAAGGAAATTAGAACAGTGGTTTCACCAGTGGTAGATTGATTTCAGTGTCAAAAAGTGCAAAATGTTACACCTTGGGTGGCTAAATCTAGGAACTATGTATAGATGGGGAAAGAAGAATTTAGTCAAGCAAGAAAAGATCACGGGGCATCATGCCTGATGACCTCAAGGTGGCTGGTCAGTGCGATAAAGCAATAGGAAGGCTAGTGGAATCCATGGGTGCATTGGAAGGAGGAGAGAAATGTTGTTGCCATTGTACTGCTAACTAGTGAAGCTACACCTGGAGCACTGTGTCCTGTTTTGAAGGCCATACTTCCTCAACGATATTGACAGGGAAGAGATGGTACAAAGAAGGGATACCAACATGGTGCAAGTGTTGAATGAGAAGCTGTATGAGAAAAGGCTGAAAGAGCTCAGCATGTACTCTGTGAAGGAGAGGACAGTAAAAGATGATATGGCCAAGACCTACAAGTACTTCAAAGGTGTGAAGTAGGTGCTGATGGAGGGTATATTTCAGAGAAAATGGAGCACCAGAACAATGGGGACATTCTGTGAAGCTAAGGAGTGATATTTAGGAGGGATGTGAGGAAATACATCTTCATAGAAAGGGTGGTGGATGACTAGAACAGCTTACCAATGGAGATAGTGGGTGCAAAGACTATGGGGAGCTTCAAGCATGGGTGGGATAGGCATATGGGCATATTAGGTAAGGAACAGGGAGGAATAATGGGACACTACTGACCAGATAAGGTCAATGCAGTCAGAATAGGCAGGGAAAAGGGGCAAACTATATGGGTCCACCTGTCCATTTCTGATGACAAAGTCTATGTTTCTATAGTGCATGCGTTCACCCTTGTAGAGACTTATGTCCACACAGGGTGATCCCCAGTCTGCAAGGTATATGAACCCCCTCACCATTGATTCGTCTTATTTGCAAAAGTCCTGCAAAGTGCCCTGTTCTACTATCAGCTACCCACAGGTAACACCTCAGCCAATTTGACTGTACACACTACCTGTTTATAGGCCCTTCCTATCTGCCTGAAATCACCCATCATCACTCTTACACTACTCCATCCCATCCCATCCCATGCAATGTCATTTGTCCCCAGATTGACAGTGATATCTAGCTCTCTCTCTGTTGTGACCTGCCAACCTAGCAGTGCACTAGATCCAGTCACCATCCCACTTAACTGAAGTGCCAGGAAGCATGTTACCTCTCTCAGCTCTCCATCTCCCAAGTCTCTCTCTCTATTGATAGAGTCCCCTAGCAGCAGCTGCTTTCACCTTGGCTGTGAGCTTCTTCCTCCCATCTTGAGGTCTCCCCTTCTGAGGACCCACACATCCTCCATAGCCACTACCTCAGGTGTCTCCTCCCAGCTGTTCCATCGCACCAGTGTAGTGAAACAATTTTGTAGCAGAACAGGCTAAGGAGTGTGTACCCAGAGTGTGTGCTCTGACTTTGGTCACTGCTTGCAGTTAAAAAGATGTGATTGTTTTCTCTCTGCACATGTAGGGGGATTTCTTCAGATTGATATTTTTTCTCAGTCTTATTCTGTTTATGGTTATTGTCTGCATTTTGAAAATGTAATTCAATGTTTTCCCTGCTGGAAATGTTCTGTATGGGTCTTTGTTTTTTGCTTAATAATCTTTTGTCCAGTTTAATTGCTGTTTTTGGCTACCATACCCCACCTCCCATGTTTTATTACCTGCTAACATACTCCCTTTTGGCCAGGTTTCGACCAGTGAGAAGCCAGAATTGGTCAGACCCATTCTATGAATATTATCAATAAAAACAATACATTTAAATGTTGCAGAAGAGTAATTTACTCCATTTTTTTAAATAGGAACGTTTAAAAGCACACTTCTGAAGTTAAATCTCAGGAACATTGATGGAGCTCTAGAAAAGATTACAGAAAAACAACTCACAGATTTGTTTCCTTATTGTAAGAAAATACTAATTAAATATCTATGTTTAGTCAGTAGGAAGTCTGAGTGCAGTGAAACTTGGAGCCAGCACTCATCACTCGAGAATTGCCATCTGAGTCACGTAACAGAGAAATTCCATCAGTATCCTCAGCACAGGAAGAGTTTCCATGGCCTACATCTCATCACTGAACAACAACAGATTCATGAAGGTGAGGGGCAATTGAAATGTATCAAATATCACAGGAGATTAAGCAAACTAAATGCAGTTAAATGTACTGATAAAAGTTTTAATAAACAGCATAAAACCATAACACAGCAAATTTACAAGAAACCATATAAATGTGCTCAATGTGGCAAGAATTTTACAGCACAGACTGTCTTAATGAAGCATCAGCAAATTCATATGGGGAAGAGACAGTTTAAATTAGCTGAATGCGACAAGAGTTTTGCGCATAAGGAAAACCTGATAAAACAACTAATTCATACTGGAGAGAGACCACATAAATATGCTGATTGCAACAAGAGGTTTAGCATGAAAAGTGATCTAAAAATTACACAAGCAAATTCACTCTGGACAGGGATCATATAAATGTACTGAATCTGACAAGAGTTTTGCCTGTAAGCGTGGCCTAAAAAAACATCAGTGAATTCATTCTGGAGAGGGGCTTGGATGGAGTGATGAAGTGAGAGTGACGAAGCATTGGTGGAGCAATTTGTGACACTAGTGACAAGCCACAGTTATTTCGTGCTCAAGTCTTGGTGAGTACCTTCATGTGGTGGGCCCTGTTTTAACAGAATCTCACCAAGGTGATACTACTGTATAGACAATATATAGTATGGAAAGAGACAAACATGAAACTGAAAGCTGGACGCTTTGAATCCCAGCATAAAAAGTGCCCCAACCCTAGCCTGAGCACTAGGGCAAGGGGTTGGAGCATGTGATAGTGCTGCATCCTCGAGTAATAGTACCATCCCTGCCACAGTGTCAGACCATGGAGTGCATTGTCCCACAGTGGTAGCAGAAGCCAGCAAGCCACAAACAGTAAAAAGACTGATAGGCCAGCCCAGAGGACTGCAAACAGTTAAGTGGACTTACGAGGACAAACTAGAAATTATGTATTGTTATTATTATGCGACGCACCCTGAGTTTCCAGTAAGAGGATATACTACACCTTATGAACTTCAAAAGGAAGCTATTTTGGGGACATTGCGTGTGCTGAGAAGAGCGCTCTCAGCAAACATCAAAGATTAATACAGTACTAATTTCTTGAGTTTTGAATATGCCCTGGCTAAAGAATGGGGTCCATTCTTGCCACGGTATTAGAAATCCCTAAACATTTGGAGACACTAACCCCAAGAGGGACCCTATAAATGTGTGGAATCCAATATATGTTTTGGCCAGAACAGTGGTCTAACAATACATCAGCAAATTCACTCTGGGGAGAAGCCTTCAGAAGGGTAGCAGAGATTGATGTCAATCCACAAGTAGATAAGGAATTGTCAGCAACAGAAAATGCAAAGAATCAGAAAAAGGAGTATAAGGATAAAGACCAACAGAAAAGAAAAAACAATTGGAAAGCCCATAATTACAGTGGAAAATACAGGGAGTTACTGGAGCAACCACAGGTCGATCAAGCCCTGACCCATGAGTGGTTAGAAAGAGGTGAATTTAGGCCACGAGATGAGAGACTAATAATGGCAGCCCAAGATAGTGGGCTATGCACGAGATGGTTCACAAAATCCATAGAAAAAACAGGAGAAACAGACAAGTGCAGGTTCTGTAGTACAGAATTAGAAACAGTTGCACATCTCGTGGCTAGATGTGAAGTACTCATGGCAGAAGGCCTGTATACTGAAAGACACAACAATGTAGCAAGATTGATCCACTGGAAACTGTGCAAACACTATAACATACAGGTAGCAGAGAGACACTGGAAACATGAACCACAAAGAATCACAGAGAATAAAGAAGTAGTGATCACATGGGATCACCCAATACCAACAGCCAAGAAAGTGGAAGCAAGAAAACCTGATATTGTAATACAAGAAAAGAGAACAAAGGTAGCATTACTGATTGAAATAGCCACCCCTAGTGACTACAGTGTGCTGTGTACATAGAGACATAAAATCATGAACTACCAAGATATGCAGTCAGAAACTAAACTGATGTGGAATAAGGACACACAGATTGTTCCAGTAGTGCTTGGAGCAATGGGACTAATCAAAAAGAACTTTCAGGCACATTTAAATATACTGCAATACTTGTGACACCTTATGAACTTCAAAAGGGAAGCTATTTGGGGGACGTTGCGTGTGCTGAGAGAAGCGCTCTCAGCAAACATCAAAGATTAATACAGTACTAATTTCTTGAGTTTTGAATATGCCCTGGCTAAAGAATGGGGTCCATTCTTGCCACGGTATTAGAAATCAATAAACATTTGGAGACACTAACCCCGAGAGGGATCCTATAAATGTGTGGAATGCAACAAATGTTTTGGCCAGAACAGTGGTCTAACAATACATCAGTGAATTCACTCTGGAGAGAGGCCATATCGGTGTGCAGAATGCAACAAGAGTTTTGGCCAAAAGGGTGGTCTTATAATGCCTCAGTGAATTCACTCTGGTGAGGTGAGGTGAGGTGAGGCAGAAAGCCCATAATTATAGTGAAAAATACAGGGAGCTACTGGAGCAACCACAGGTCGATCAAGCCCTGACCCATGAGTGGTTAAAAAGAGGTGAATTTAGACCACAAGATGAAAGATTGATAATGGCAGCCCAAGATAGTGGGCTACACACAAGATGGTTCACAAAATCCATAGAAAAAACAGGCGAAACAGACAAGTGCAGGTTCTGTAGTACAGAATTAGAAACAGTTGCGCATCTCGTGGCTAGATGTGAAGTACTCATGGCAGAAGGCCTGTATACTGAAAGACACAACAATGTAGCAAGATTGATCCACTGAAACTGTGCAAACACTATAATATACAGGTAGCAGAGAGATACTGGTAACATGAACCACAAAGAATCAAGAATGAAGAAGTAATGATCATGGGATCACCCAATACCAACAGCCAAGAAAGTGGAAGCAAAAAAACCTAATATTGTGATACAAGAAAAGAGAACAAAGGTAGCACTGCTGATTGAAATAGCCACCTAGTGACTACAGTGTGCTGTGTACAGAGAGACACAAAATCATGAAATACCAAGATATGCAGTCAGAAACCAAACTGATGTGGAATAAGGACACACAAATTGTTCCAGTAGTGCTTGGAGCAATGAGACTAATCAAAAAGAACTTTCTGGCACATTTAAATATGCTAACAATACGTGTGACACCTTATGAACTTCAAAAAGAAGCCATTTTGGGGACATTGCATGTGCTGAGAAGACCGCTCTCAGCAAACATCAAAGATTAATACAGTACTCATTTCTTGAGTTTTGAATATGCCCTGACTAAAGAATGGGGTCCATTCTTGCCACAGTATTTGAAATCCCTAAACATTTGGAGACACTAACCCGTGAAAGATTTATGAAGACCCAGTTGAACATAATAGGGAAGCAAAGTGGATACAGGAAATAAAAGACAGCACAAGAAATGGTACTACCAGGAATATGGAGTGGCCTGACGTAACAGCTAAGGAGATAGAAGCAAAGATAAGGAAGGCCTCCAACTGGAAAAACCCAGGTCCAGATGCTGTACCTAACTTCTGGCTAAAAGTACTAAGATCTTTACACCAAGATTTAGCCACCTCAAAAAACTATTTATACACACACATCCTGAGTTGACACCCATCTGGTTAACAACAGGGAATACCACACTTCTTATTAAATCTGAGCATGCCAATCTCCCCAAGAACTATCACCCAATACCCTTTTTGCCAACAACATATAAACTATATACTGGAATCAATGCAGACAGAGTCTACAATCATTTAGATTGCAATAAACTCATGGCAATATAACAAAAAGGCAATAAAAGAAAATCATATGGTACAAAGGACCATCTCCTGTTGAACAAAGCAATTATGGAGAGCTGCAAAAAAATGCAGAAGCCTTAGTGTAGTATGGATCAACTACCAAAAAGCATTTGACAGCATCCCACACTCCTGGATCACTGAGTGTTTATAGATCTACAGGATACATCCCACACTGATAAACTTCATCACAACAACAATGAGAAAGTGGCAAACCACCCTGCAATTAAATCATGAGAAAGGTTAAATCACCATCCCAAATATAAGCATCCAACAAGGAATATTTCAAGGTGACTCCCTGTCACCACTTCTATTTTGCCTTGCCCTAAATCCCTTGAGTAGCCTAATCAACAACCTAGGCTATGGATACAGCTTGTACCCCATAAACAAAAACAATCAACAGCTAACATCTCGCCTTCTATTTGTAGATGACCTAAAACTTTATAGTTCATCTGACAAACATTTGAAAGAGCAACTACAAATTAAGACATTTTCTGATGACATATGGATGAAGTTTGGCCTAGACAAATGTGCCAAAGCAACATCTGTAGCAGGTAAGTTAACTCATGAAGAAAACATGAATCTGGTGGAGGTTTGTGACATAAAAGAACTTGAGCAAGAGGGAGTGTATAAATACCTGGGAATAGATGAAGGAGCGGCAGCACAACATGAACAAATGAGAGTAAAAGTAAGCAAGGAATATTTTAGAAGGTTGAAGCTCATTCTGAAAACTGCTTTGACAACATGAAATAAAGTGCAAGCTATAAACCAACTTACACTACCAGTGGTATCATACAGTTTTAGTGTGATAGACTGGCCACAGAAAGTGTTGAACCAGCTAGATATTAAAACAAGAAAAATGTTTCATGCTCATCAATTAATATACAAAAACCAGTGCATGCCAAAATTATACATCCCAAGGTCAGAGGGAGGCATGGGTCTCATTGAGATTAATTACACATATAGATCCACAATAGTGGGGCTACATACATACTTACTGACATCCTTGGACCCAAATATAGTCAAGGTCTTGCATCATAAAGAAAATAAGCCTAAGAGGACTTCACTCATTAAATTAGGAGAAGCTTTCAGAAGGGTAGCAGAGATTGATGTCAATCCACAAGTAGATAAGGAACTGTCAGCAACAGAAAATGCAAAGAATCAGAAAAAGGAGTATATAAAAAAAGACCAACAGAAAAGAAAAGACAATTGGAAAGCCCATAATTATAGTGGGAAATACAGGGAGTTACTGAACAACCACAGGTCGATCAAGCCCTGATCCATGAGTGGTTAAAAAGAGGTGAATTTAGGTCACGAGATCATAGACTGATAATGGCAGCCCAAGATAGTGGGTTATGCACAAGATGGTTCACAAAATCCATAGAAAAACAGGAGAAACAAACAAATGCAGGTTCTATGGTACAGAATTAGAAACGGTTGCACATCTCATGGCTGGATATGAAGTACTAATGGCAGAAGGCCTGTATACTGAAATACACAACAATATAGCAAGACTGATCCACTGGAAACTGTGCAAACACTATAACATACAGGTAGCAGACAGACATTGGAAACATGAACCACAAAGAATCACAGAGAATGAAGAAGTAATGATCACATGGGATCACCCAATACCAACAGCCAAGAAAGTGGAAGCAAGAAAACCTGATATTGTAGTACAAGAAAAGAGAACAAAGGTAGCATTGCTGATTGAAATAGCCACCCCTAGTGACTACAGTGACCTGTGTACAGAGAGACACAAAATCATGAAATACCAAGATATGCAGTCAGAAACCAAACTGATGTGGAATAAGGACACACAAATTGTTCCAGTAGCGCTTGGAGCAATGGGACTAATCAAAAAGAACGTTCATGCACATTTAAATATGCTACCAATACTTGTGACATCTTATGAACTTCAAAAGGAAGCCATTTTGAGGATGTTGCGTGTGCTGAGAAGAGTGCTGTCAGTAAACATCAAAGATTAATACAGTATTAATTTCTTGAGTTTGAACATGCCCTGGCTAAAGAATGGGGTCCATTCTTGCCACGGTATTAGAAATCCCTAAACATTTGGAGACACTAACCCCGAGGGAGAAGGAATCAGAAAAAGGAATATAAGGACAACAGAAAAAAAAAGCTGGAAAGCTCATGTTTCAACTTCTGTGTTTAATGATAGTGGAAAATATAGGGAGCTACTGAAACAACCACAGGTTGATCAAACCATGACTCATGAGTGGTTAAAAAGAGGTGAATTTAGGTCACGAGATGAGAGATTGATAATGGCAGACCAAGATAGAGGACTGCGCACAACCAACCAACTGCCAAGAAAGTGGAAGTGAGAAAAACAGATATTGTAATACAAGAAAAAAGAACAAAGGTAGCATTACTTATCAAAATAGCCACCCCTAGTGACTACAGTGTCCTGCATAAAGAGAGACACAAAATCATGAAATACCAAGATATGCAATCAGAAACCAAACTGATGTGGAATAAGGACTCACAGATTGTTCCAGTAGTGCTTGGAGCAACAGGACTAATCAAAAAGAACTTTCAGACACATCTAAATATGCTACCAATATTCGTGACACCTTATGAACAGCAAAAGGAAACCATCCTGGGGATGTTGCATGTGCTGAGAAGAGCACTCTCAGCAAACATCAAAGTCTACTGAGTATTGACTGAGTTCCTGATATTTGAATGTGCCCTGGTTTAAAAATGGGGTCCATTCTCGTCACGGTACTGTAAATCCCTGAACATTTGGAGACGCTAACTCTGAGAGAATCACAGAGAATGCAGAAGTAATGATCACATGGGATCACTTGATACCAACTGCCAAGAAAGTGGAAGCAAGAAAAACAGACATTAAAATAGAAGAAAAAAGAACAAAGGTAGCATTGCTGATCAGAATAGTCACCTCTAATGACTACAGTGTTCTGCACACAGTGAGACACAAAATTATTAAATATATAGATATGAAAACAGAAACAAAGAGGATGTGGACTAAGGTCTCACACATTGGTCCAGTAGAGTGCAAAACAATTGGGATAATCAAAAAGAACCTTCAGGCACGTCCAAATATGCCACCACTATCCTCTCTTGTGAGTCCACTCCTCAGGGTCAGGCCCACTGAGCTCACAGTGCCCACACTTAAGTGCAGTCTGTGATGGGGGGAACAGGGACACCCTCCTTGTGCTTTTGAATCCTTGCCAAGGTCAAGGCTGCACCACTGTCACAAAGATCCAGGGCACCCCTCTAGCTCTGGATAATGGCACAATACTAGACTCACATCTTGTGGCCAAATATGGACACTTTCCTTGGCTAGTATACAAAGGTCCAGGTGTTACATACCTTTCTACCATTGACTTGACAAAAGGGTGGAATTAACTGCCAGAGCTGGGGAGAGGTCAGCCTTCGTCACTCCAATAGGATTATTTGAGTTCAGGGTAATGCCTTTTGGAATGAAGAACACCCCCTGCCACCTTCCAAAGGTTGGTCAGTCAGGTATTACATGGTACTGAAGAGTACACAGTGGCATATCTGGATGATATTGCCATCTTCAGTAGTAGTTGGAAGGAATGCTTGTCCCACCTGTGGGAAGTGATGGGCAGGATACAGAGGGCAAGGCACACTGTCGAGCTTAAAAAGTGCCAAGTGGACATGGAGGAGATGGCATACCTAGACCATGTAGTAGGGCAAGAGCATCTCCATCCCAGTCAAGCCAAGATTGAGGCAATAGAGGCATGGCCCAGGCCTGAAACCCAGAAGCTGGTTTGGAGTTTCCTCGGGACCGCTGGCTACTATCGAAAATTTGTACCAAATTACAACACCCTGGCAGCCCCCTGCCTGGCCTGTTAAAGAAAAGAACTCCCAAAAAGGTAAAATGGGAGCCAGCCTGTGAATGAACCTTTGCATGGCTAAAAGAGGCACTGCTCAGTGCCCCTGTGTTGACCAGTCCAGATTACAATAAACCATTTGTAGTCCAGGCAGATGCCTCAGATGTGGGGACTTGAGCAATCCTCAGACCTGTGACTAAGGGAATGATCATCATAGTATCATAGTAAAAGTCAGCAGAATAGGCCCCGTGGTCTATTGTGTCTGCTTGGAAGCTCACTCCTCCACCCCTCCCAGCCCCAGAGGTGGCCCTCCCTGGCCTAAGCTTCCCCCTGTACCTGTCCCAACCCTTCTTGAATCCTTCCACTGTGGTCTCTTCCACCAGACTTCTGGACAGTGCATTCCATGGTTCCACCACCCTCTCTGTGATGAAGTGTCTCCTGCGCTCCCCCTGTACTCCCACTTCCAACATCAGTCATGCCCCCGGTAGCTCCTCCCTTCTTAAGCATGAACACTTCCCTGACTCCATCCTTATTTATTCCCTTTACATACTTGAAAGTCTCTATCATGACCCCTCTGTCCCTCCTCTCCTACAATGCGTACAGATTGAGTTCATCCAGTCTCTCCTCATAGGTCCTACCCTCCATGCCCTGAATCATCCTGGTCACCCTCCTCTGGACCCTCTCCAGCAGTGCTATGTCTCTCTTAAGATGGGGTCTCCAGAACTGCATGCAGTACTCAAGATGTGGCCTAACCAGGGCATTATACAGAGGGAGGACACCTCCCTCCCTCCTCCTGGAGGTAATCCCCCTGGTTATGCAGCCCAGTATCCTGTTTTCTTTTGCTGCAGCTTTGGGGAGGGGGGCATCACTGGCAGGTGGGGGGAAGGCAAAGCAGGGGGATAAGGTAGCAGAGGTGGAAATCATGGCAGAGAGAGTGAAGAAAGCCCTCAGGTTCCTTAAGTTGGAGAAAGCACCAGGGCTGGATAAATTGCATCCCAGAGTGCTGAAGGAACTGGCAGGTGTCCTGGTGAAACCCCTGGTGGAGCTCTTCAGCATCTCTCTGAGGACAGGGTGGGTGACCCAGGACTGGAAGGTGGTGCATATAGTGCCTATCCACAAGGGGGATCAAGGGAGGTGGCAGGGAACTACAGGCTCATCAGCCTGACATCAGTGGTGGGCAAGGTGATGGAGGGCATTGTCAAGGAGAGACTGGGGGGACCTGGAAAAGTTGGGGCACTTGGACGATAGACAGCATGGATTCATTCCAGGGAAATCATGTCAGACAAACTTTGTGGAGTTCTATGACTGGGTGACGAGTGCCTTGGACCTGGGTAGACAAGTGGATACCCTCTTTCTTGACTTTAGCAAGGCATTTGACTCTGTTCCTCATGGGGGCCTGTTGGATAATCTGGGAGAAATGGGGGTGGGGATCCAGATGATCAGATGGATAGGAAATTGGCTCCAGAACCGGACCCACAGGGTCATGGTTGGAGGGATAGTCTCATCCCCAAGGAGGGTCATTAGTGGAGTCCCTCAGGGATTGGTCCTTGGGCCCCTCCTGTTCAATGCCTATGTCTCTGACATAAGGAAGGGTACCAGGAATCAGATGAGTCTTATTGTGGATGACTCAAAACTGGGGGTGGTGGTGGATGGGGAGGAGGGGAGGGTGGCCCTACAGAGGGATCTAGAGGCTCTGGAAAGGTGGTCTAGAAAGCAGAAGCTGAGGTTCAATGCGGGAAAATGCAGGCTGCACCTGGGAAAACCAGGTCAAGTGTACACCCTGAGGGGATGCTACAAGTCTCGATGGCTGAAGATACCTGGGGGTGGTGGTGGATGTCCAGGTGAACAACTCAGAGACTTGTAGGAGGCGGTGGCCAAGGCCAACAGGATGCTTGGATGCATTGCTAGGGGCCCACCTCCAGAAGGAGGGAAGTAATACTCCCTGTATAACTGCTTGGTGAGGCCGCTCCTCGAGTACTGCATGCAGTTTTTGAGGCCACACTTAAAGAGGGACATTGAACTCCCAGAGAGGGTCCAGAGAAGGGCCACCAAAATGATCTGGGGCTTGTGGGATAGGACCCATGGGGAGAGGCTCGAAGAGCTAAATATGTACACATTGGAAGAGAAAAGGGACTGGGGGGACACGATAGAAGTCTTCAGGTACATGAAGGGGGTAAATAGGGAAGGAGCAGTCAGGGTGCTCCAAAGGAAGGAGGGGGGGCAACTAGAGGGCATGGGTGGAAGCTGGAGGAGGGGAGAAAGGAGGAGGTGCTACTTCACTGAGAGGGTGATGGAGCCATGGAATGTGCTGCCCAGGGGGCTGGTGGAGGCAGAAATGGTGGAGGGGTTCAAGAGGAGGTAGGACAGGTACAGGGGAAGGGTTCTGGAAGCAAAAAACAGTGCAGCAAGAATATCTGGGACTGGGAAGGCAGAAGCCAGAGAGGGAGAGGGGGGCAGCAAGGTCAGCTCTCAGGGTGGGGGCTAACCAAACGAGCAGACATGAAAGACTGTTAGGCTTATTCTGCTGGCATTTTAGTATGTTAGTATGTTAGCTCTTCGATAATTCTCTGTGTTATTCATTTTGATGTCCACCACTATCCCTAAGTCCCTCTCGCCCGGTGTGACTTGCAGTGTGGTTCCCTTCAGGGTGTATACATGTCCCGGGTTTCTGACCCCCAGATGCATCACCCTGCATTTCCCTGCATTTCCCTGCATTGAACTTCAACCTCCACTTCCTTGCACACCCCCCCCAGGGTATCCAGATCCCCCTGCAGGGCCTCTCTCTCTCCCCCCTCCTGCCTGTCTGCCTGTGTTCCCAGTTTTGAGTCATCCACAAAGAGACTCAACTTACTCCTAACACCCCACCCTATGTCCAAGACATAGGAATTGAACAGGAGTGGCCCCAGGACCAAACCCTGGGGGACCCCACTGATGACTCTCCTGGGGGAGGAGACTATCCCTCCCACCACCACTCACTGTATTCACCCCGTAATCCAGTTTTCCACCCACCTGAGCAACTGCCCCCCCAGATTTGTTAGTAGGACATTATGGGGCACCGATCTAACACTTCACGGAAATCCAGATAGAGGACGCCCAACTGCCTATGTCGGTCCAGGGCACCCATCACCCAGTCATAAAACTTCACCAGGTTAGTCTGGCAGGACCTCCCTGGAACAAAACCATACTGCCTATCATCCAGGTGCCCCAACCTTTCCAGCTGCCTCCCAGCCTCTCTTTGATAATGCCCTGCATAACCTTGTCTACCACAGACATTAGGCTGACGGGCCTATAATTCCCCATCTCCTCTTTGGACCACCCTTGTGGATATGCACCATATGAGTTACCTTCCAACCTTGAGTCACCTACCTTGCCATCAGGAAGATGTCAAAGGGTGAGGCCAGTGGAGCTGCCAGCACATCCGCCAGTTCCTTCAGCACCCTTGGATGCAGCCCATCTGGCCCCAGTGCCTTCTCAGTCTTTAGCGACCAGACGGCCTCTCTCACCCTACCCACTGTGATTTCGCCCTTCCATCCTCCCTCCTCATGCATCCTCTCCTTCCATTCTAGATATGACCCATCCCCTGCCCTAGTCTCATCCAGTCTTTCAGTCTTCAACTGACCTCCTGGTTCAGTGGGTCTGTGACAGACAGCTGGTTCTGATTAATCTATGTTTTTGCAATCTGAAATGTGTAGTGGGAATGTCTGTCAGGAGCAAATACTGTCTTGCTGAAATGACATGTCACCCTCCCCCACCCAGGTATCAGTTCAAAAGACAGGATATATATTAAACCAGCAGATCTCTGAATGCAATTAACTTGTCAGTTTGCTTTGAAGCCAGGAACTAATATATCCATTTTATAATGTCCTCAGAAAAGTCATTTAATTGCACCTGGTGTCATAAGGAAGTGGAATATCCATTTTATGATGTCCTCAGGAAAGTCAACGAAAGAGAACTGCTCATGAATCAAAGGGACTGAGAAATTACAGTCTTAATTAAGAGTGTCATCATTTGGACAATGGGTCTTGCTGGAGTCACAGAATCCAATACCTTGATGGGTCTTCCTGTTTTGTACATATATATATATAATTTTTTTTATATAGCCTGAAAGGGAGGAGCTAGATGATGACATCATGAAGAGTTTTGAAACACAGCATTTTTAAACTGTAGTCTTTTTTTCCATTTATACACATTCATATACTTGGACTGAGAGAAGGAACATCTAAGAACATTGAAAGATTATAAGAAATATCTTAACTAAATAAGCCTAATGGTTGGTAGGAATTTTGCACTTTTAAACCTGTTTTGTTTTTAAGATTGTATGCATCGGCTATTTTGTTCTGTAGTTACTGTTTACCTATTATTATCTATCTTAAAGATACATATTTTAAAAGAGAAACTGCCTGGTGTGCTTTGGAATTTCTTTTTTTTTTGTAAGTGAAGCTTAGATGGTTAAAAAAAAAAAAAGTTGACACTGTGCTTAAGCTTATATGGTAATATCAAACTGGGAAAAGGTAAGAGTAATCTGAGGTCTTTATTAGAGTTTTAAAGGGTTCATTTTGTACACCTGGTTAGGTGCCTATAGGCAAAAGATATCTGGCTACCCAAAGAGCAGAATTATCTGAGTCTGTACATTGGGTACGCTACCCAGGAGGTTCACAGTTTGAATCCCTCCAAGACTTGAGACCAAAGGGTGAGTCAAACCCACAAACACAGACAGGAGGGTTACCCTGTTTCTGTTTCCTGTTCACAAGACTGCACTCAGAGGTTAGCATTGTGGGAGCAGAGGGCCTGACCTGCTGAGTGGGTTTGTGACAGGCTCATCTACCCTCCCATCGGGTCAGAAAGATCCCCCACCTCCCCCAGTAAAGACAGAGGCAAAGTACTCATTTAGCACCACTGCTTGTTCCCCAGCTTCCTGTGCCTATCCCCCCCAGTTCTAATCCTGCTGATCTGTTCCCTCACTTTTCTTTTCTCCCCTATGTATCTATAGACCCCCCCCGCGGATATCCTGGCCAGTTAAACTCCTTCTTTGCTTTGGCCCACCCTTACCACCCTGGTGACCCTCTTAGCCAGGAAATCATACTCTCCTCTCTCCCTAGCCCCCCTTGAGCTCTTTAAGTGCACATAGGCAGCCTTTTTCTCCCTCACCACCTCCTGCACCTCCCGGATCCACCAGCATGGCTTACTGGCCCTACATTGCTTGCACCTTACCTTTGCGCAGGCCCTTGAAACCTCCTGCACTCCCTTCTTAATGGTCTCCCACAAGCTACCAGCATCCATGTCTGGCCTTATCTCATCCAATCATCCTTCAAGAATCCTTCCCATGCCCTCTAAGTCTGCCCCACTGAAATCTATTACTTCTGTGTTAGTGCAAATTTCCTCTCCCCCTAGGAACATAAGAAACCAGACTGTGGCATGGTCACTGCCTGCCAACGGGCTGCTCACCTCCAGGCCCCTTATCTGGTTAATATCTGCTAGGACAATGTCCAGGATCTGATCCTGCCTAGTAGGCTGACCCACATGCTGGACTAGGAAGGCATCCTGGAAGACATCCATCAACCTCTGCTCCCTGGCCACTGAGGATGTCATGGTGCCCAAGTCTGCCCCCAGCATGTTCAGGTCACCCATGATCATCACCCTGCCCTTTCTGAGGCCACAGTGACCTCTGATGTTCTCAGCCAGATCATCCTCCAGTTCCGCTTCCATTGCAGGGGGTCTGTACACCACCCCTATTTTTAATCTTTTACACCCCCGTTTGTAGGGTTACCCAAATTGCCTCCACATCTCCTTCTGCCTCCTTGATTCCACCAACTACTATGTCATTTTGAGTATCAATGTCACACACACCCCTCTTCCCACCTCTCTATCCTTCATAAACATTGTGTATCCCTCTAAATTAGGTCCCAATCATGCCTTTGGGTGGGCCATGTCTCAGTAATTGCTGCCAAGTCTGCTGCACCCTCAACTAGCATTGCCTGGAGCTCTGGCATTTTATTACCCATGCTCTTGGCATTGATCAGGACCGTCCTCCACCCGACTCTCTCCCCCCTCTCCAGTCTTCTCAGCCCACTGCAATCCCCAGTCTCTCTTCCCTTCTCAGTTCCCCTGGTCTTTTAACGCTACCCACAGCCCGCTTTGCATGATCTAGTCCTGAACCCTCAAGCTTCCTCACTGGGGCTTTCAGTCTTTCTATCCCTTCCCCCTTTATAAGTTTAAACCCCACCTATTACCAATGAATCCAAAATGTTTTAGTTTAAGGATCTCCCTCCCCTCCAGGTTGAGATGCAGCCTATCCCCTTGTCTTCCCATGTATGAACCCAATTCCCCATAAGTCCATACCCTTCTGACTTGCACCACTCCCTGAGCTACTGGTTCACCCCCCTAATATTTTGCTTATTTTCCCTGCTTGCACTTGGTACTGGCAGTATCGCAGAAAAGAAGATTGAGCATCCTATAGAGTGGCAAACCCTGGCCAATTCCCTGAACCTTGCCTGTATCTCCAGTTCACTGTTCTCTTCTAAATTGTTTGTTCCCAGGAGAACTAGAAAGTCTGGGGATCCTCCACATTCCATTGCCATTGAGTATAGCTGGAATTTGGCCTTATGTACTGATAGGCCTGGGACACATTTAACCTTGACTGGGCTGCCTTTTCCCTCACCAACCTCCTCCCACTGGACACCTCAAATTATGGAGTCACCTAGAAGGAGCACCATCACCTCTCCCTCCAAGTTACTAGCCCATTTGTGCCCTTCCATACTCCTTTTGTCTATGTCCCCTGACTTTCTCCTTTCACCCCCCACAGCCTGGGTGTCTCTATTTTGTGTGTGCCCTTCCAGGCTCCCTCTTCTGCCTATGTCCCCCAGTTTTCTCCTTTCACCCCCTGCAACTTGGGGGTCACAGGTCTGTATGTGCCCTTCCTGACTCTTTCTCCTGAGTTTGCCCCCTGCTTGCTCCTTGCCCCTCCTACAGCCTGGGCATCACTAGTTTGATTGTGCACTTCCAGACTCCCTCTTCTGTCTCCCTCACCCAGCTTGCTCCTCACGCCCCTTACAGCATGAATATCACTAGTTGCCCCCTTAACTCTTACCCAGTTGGTCTGTTGTCATTGACTTCTCCACCCAGGCCTCCTATTCCTGATTTCCTTCTCCCCTTCCTCCCCCCTTAGGTTCTGCAGTAACAGACCCTTGTGCCCTAGTGCTCTCTACACCCCCTCTTCTGGAAATTCCAGTCTTGGAGCTGGCCTACCCAGAGTGCTCCACTCCTCACCGCCCTCCTTGTCCATGTTTCCCTTCCTCAACTCTGTCCTGTCCTGGGTCCTGGCCTCATCCACCCTGACTCAGTTCTATGCATCCCCCTCTTCCTTACCTCCCTCAGACCTGGGCTACTGCCCCCTTCCCTGCCTGTCTGGTGCCCTGGTCTCACATTCCCCATGCCTTCCTCTCCTTTGGATCAGGCTCCCCTCCTATCCCCTTCCCCTTCCCCTCTCTGACACCTGACCAATCCCTCCCTGTCATCCTGCACCCCCCCACCCGCCAGCCTCTTCCTCCTCATCTTCCGGATACCGCAGGGTGAAGCGATTTGTAAGTGTGATACCTGCCCCCAAGCTCACCACTCCTGTCCCCCTCCCTCTTCCTTGGCTCTCTCTGGGCTGCCGCTTCTTCCGCAGTGAAGACTGTACACTGGCATTTTCATGTCTCTCCCCCCGGAGCGACCATGTGGTCATAGTCCTCTCACTCCCACCTACCCCATACCCTGGGGTATGCCATTTTGTCCTCGCCTATCATCATATGGTTCCTGCCCCCTTTCCTATCCAACCCACCCCCTCCCTCCCTCCAACTGCTTCCTGATCCCCTCTACCTCCCACCTGAGGCCTGCCAACTGGTAACACACTGGGCATCCCTCAAACCTCCATGCACAATTCAATATTATGGCTGCCTGCACATCTAATCACCCTCCCGAAGATACTGGCTCTTGCATCATTCAATCCCATCCTCACTGTTAGGTGTGGGCAATATGGGCCCCCCTCGGCAATAAAAGTACCTTCCAATCCGTATACACTCAATCAATCTGCAATCTAAAAGTACCCTTCAATCCATATACACTCAATCAGTCTGCCCTTTTCCCAGCAGTAGCCAGCATATGCCCGAGCAATTAATACAAACAGTACCTAAGATGCAGTAACCAGCACTACCCATGCATCACCCTAATAAGATTAGGATGTTGCAATGCCTTATGGACTCACCCAATAAATGTAGGGTGAGCCTTGGGTGGGTGAGTTGTGGGGTGGGTGGGTGGAGTACACCACAGGCTGTGTCAAAACACAATCAGCCAAGAAGTCCTCTAGCAGTGACACTCACACAATCACCAGCTTGTCTGCCAGAATCCATTACTCCTGCCCAAACTAAATGTAAAAGCACAATAAATGGCAGTTATGACCAGCCCTCAAATACATTTACAAACACACAGAATTACCAGCTAAGAAAATCTTTTAGATCTACTTACACTCACAGCCACCAACTAAAGGCTCCTTCTCCCTCTCCCCTAAATGAAGACTAAGTGAGATGGTAGTTACAACTCACATTCAAACAGAACTAATCCCCTGTAATATGATGCCTGCACTTACAGGCCAGACAGCAACTTTTAAACACATAAACACCAACTTGTCTGCTAGAATCCTTACTCATGCCCAAACTAAATGTAAAAGCACAATAAATGGCAGTTAAGACCAGCCCTCAAATACAAATACGAACACACATAATTACCAACTAAGAAAATCTTTCAGATCTACTTACACTCACAGCCACCAGCTAAAGGCTCATTCTCCCTCTCCCCTGACAATACAGTATCTTAGAAAAGGTTGTTTCTCCAGGAGCAGGCCTATTCCACAGCTGAGAAGGAATGCCTTGCGCTGTAATGGGCCCTGAAGAAATTAGAGCCATACCTCTATGGGAGGAACTTTGAGGTACAAATCAATCATAACCCCCTAGTGCTGCTGACTCCGAAGAGTAAAACAAAGGGTTGTCTCTTAAGATGCAGCATTGCCTTACAGGGCTGTAATATGACCATTATTCACAGGGCTAGATCGGTCAATGCCAACACAAGTGGGCTCTCTTGGGGGTCACGTGATGGCAGCTAGCTAGGCAGCAGCTGGTTTTCTGAGCTCTCCCCTCTAGCCACCTTTCCTGCCTCTTTTCTGACTCATCTGGGCATCAGATCAAGAAATTTCATCAGGGGCCGTCTGATTAACCTGCCTACTATCTCAAACGAGTCTCTGTGAAGAAATAGCTGTATATTACTCTGGGATGGAGGTGGATGGGAAGCAGGCCCCAGTCAGGCACACACCTCCTGCTTCTCCAGAGAAAGCTGCCAAAAAGCAACGCAACCAGGGTACTTCTAAATCGGACCGAGCTGGGGACAAAGTGCAACAAGCCATTCCCCTAACAGAGGATAGGTTCCTTCAAGAACTTACTCCTTTGAAGGATATTTTGAAAGAAATGACTGGGGAGCTTAAGTCCCTGCGTTGCGATCTATCCTCCGTTTCTACTAGAGTCGCGGATGTGGAGGCCCGAGTGTTTTCAACAGAACAATGGAAAACCAAAACTGAAAGTGAAATCACGGAACTTAAACAGCAGATTAAAAAATTGCAACTTAAAACAGAAGATTTAGAAGGACGTAATTGCTGGAACAACTTAATAATCTTGGGCCTACCTGAGATGGAAGAGGGACCGGACTTGCTAGCTTTCTTGCAGAAGTTTCTGTGTAAGATCGTCGGCCCATCCCCTATTAGCTCCTCGTATCATATTGAACGGGCCCATCGCTCCTTAAGACCTAGGCCCTTGTCCGGATCCCCCCCACGTCCTATCATCGCCAAATTTCTGAGTTACCTTGAAAGACAGCATATTTACACTAAGTCGCGTGAGCTTAAGGACATTTTTTGGGGCACATCCAGAATTAGGATCACGCAAGACCTGCCTAAAGAGACCCGAGAAAGAGGCAGCTTCATCCAGTTGTCCAGAAGCTCATCGCTGCCTCCATCCCTTTCAGAATGACTTATCCTGCTGTTTTGAAGGTCACTGTTGGGGGCACGGCTATGAGTTTTAACTCTGACGGCATCTAAAGAACTTCGCAAACAGACTCCGGACCTGTTTCAATCGTCTGGTTGAAAGGATCTTCCCTGTCACCCTAGGATATGACTATGCTGACTTTGGGGGCTTCACCTCTTTGGCTTAAATATCAATATTCTGGTTTGTTTGGTTTAAAGCTCACTGTTTGATTGTGCTCGCTGTTTGGGGGTATTTCTTGGTCCTACCTTTTTCTTTCCCTTTTTGACGGCCTTTTCCTTTCTGTTCCTGGTCTTCTTCCGCTTTTCCTCGTGTTCCTGCTTTCCTGTCTCTTTCCTGGGGGTTGCTCGGTCGGGCTCGGGTTGAGAGAGGGTTCCTTTTTCGGTTGGCTGGGGACCTCCTTGCTGCTCCTATTTGGGCCTCCCCGCGACGGAACCTTTGTTGGTGATCACTGTTTCCGGGGGGAACTTCCTGGTGGTCGGACCGGTTTGGTTCCTCTTTTTCATCGGTCCCTCTGGAAACAGTGGCTCTGAGTTGGTGCTCTCCCGGGTCTTAGCGCCCTATCGATTCCTTTGAAACTCTGGACTCTCTTGTGGGGAGCGACTGGATAGTGTAAGTCACTAATTGTTAAATGCTTTCTCCTTTTTCTGTGGCAGATGCGGGGGTCGTGGTGGATAATGGGGTCAAGTGAGAGTCGCCTGCCGTCCTACATATTTTTTTTGGCCTGGCTGCAGATCTGCCCTAAGGTTGTAGTTTGTCCTTATAGTGGATACGCTTTTGTGGCAGTGTTCTGGGAAGGATGGGTGCAGGGCGGTGCTGTGCCTTGAGGATGCAGATCTGTTTTGCCCTAGGATTGCATTGGGTGGTCTGTCTCTTGTGTTAACACTGCCATGGGGTAATGTATTCTATTCTGGGGGCTGCCCTTGGCTTAATCTCCTTGTCCCTGATTTTCTGGGCTTTGCTCTTAGTTCGTGGGGTGGGGATGGGAGTGATATAGATAAGGATATAGATGGTTGGGGTCTTATTGAAGGTAGGATCATCAGATCTTTAGACCCCCCTCTTGTCTGGTCTCCTTACCCCATGGGTCAAAGGTGCATGGGGTGGTTTGGGGGGGGCTCGGGCCTAAGAATGGCTGCTTGCTGGGTGTGGAATCGCGAGCCATATGTTGGGGGGTTTGCCAACCTCTCCCCAGTTTTGGGCTTGTTAGGATGTGCTATGGTTCGTTGGTTGGTGTTTGTTGTTATCGGGTTTTCTTCGAACCATTTTGCGTGCTGGTTCCTGCACCCTATGCTGGGGATTCAGAGGTTCGCCATGGGGGCTGGGTGGTCCTGGTTCTTAGGTCCTAGATTACTTTACAGGGTTATTACACTCGGGCTGCTCGTTGTATATAGTTGCCGTTTGGCTTGTTGGGGGTATTGGGTTTTTGCTGGTGGGGGGCTTAACCTGACTCTTAGTAGGTTATGTTGGATCTCTGGACTTTGGGAGGGGAGCAGGGTGGTCTTCTTGTTACCGTCTGTTTTGTTCGGGGTTTGGTGGATTATGATCTTTGTTGGGTGGGTGGGGGCGGGACTGAGGACTGCCTTTTTCATGTTTTGTACGGTCTTCTGGTTATTATGGGGAGGTTGGGCCTCAGTGGGTGGGGGCGGGTTTGATGAATGCTTTCCTGGTAATTTATATGTTATTTGGTTTATTAGAGCATGTTGTTATGGAAGGAACATGACTTCTGTAATTTTTGTTTGGGATTGTTTGGGATGGGGCTTACTTTGGGATATATAATTGTGGACTGAGGAATATAGTGGGAACAGTATATTCTCACATTTGTTTAATGTGCTGTTTTGGGAGGATGAAAATGGGGGTTCTACCTATTGGGGCTAAAAGCTGGTTGGTCTGGGTATTATACAATATTCCCAGTCCTTCCTTGTGGGGTGCACCTATTCTTTCCTTGTTATTTTAATTGTGTCTGGATATCTAAATGTTGTATTATGTACTTAAAATGGCTATGAATACTCTTAAAATAGCCTCTTGGAATGTACGCGGACTTAGGGATTGGGCCAAACGTTTGCAATTGTTTAAACATTGTTCGCTACTGCAAATTGATATACTTTTTTTGCAGGAAACTCATCTCAGCTATGGTGACACCAAGCTGTTATCTCGCTGGTTTTCTTCCTATCTTATGGTAATTCGGTTTTAGTAAAGGGTAGCAGTCTTAATTAAGAGGCATGTTTTATTTACTGTAGAGACGACTGTGTCAGACCCAGAGGGAGGTTCTTGTTGGTTAAGGGTTCTCTTAATGGGGACAATGTTGTTCTGGGCTCTATATTGGCCGGTTGGGGGTGACCAGGGTTTTTATGTCCTTGCTGAAAAATTGGCTAACTTTCTTCCTGCTCAGTTTATACTGGGTGGGACTGGAATATTCCCTGTTTACCCATTCTGGATAGCGACCCTCAGGATAGGCACCTCCTTCGCCGCTCATCGAGCCTTTTCGGATTGAGATCCTTGCTGGTCTATGTGATCCTTGAGACAGGCCAACCCTCTCTTCGAGCCTTTTCCTTTTTTTTTCAATCGTATGGTACCAAATCTAGGCTGGATATGGTTTTAGTTAGTACCTCATTTCTTCCGAATCTCTGTCTATCTGGTATCGAGCCAATTATCTTATCAGACCATGCTGTTGTCTGGATTAAACTTTCTTTGGCCCCGGATTTTTCCCGGGACTCAGTCTGGCGCCTGAACACACAGTTGTTGAAAGACCCACAGAATGTGTCAGATATCAGTGCCCTGATTTCCTTCTTTTTGGAAGATAATCTTACTTCTACTCCGAGGCTGGATATGGTTTGGTCTGCCCTGAAATGTTATCTTAGGGGCGAGCTGATTAAACTGGCTTCCCTTAGGAAGAAAAAAAGGCTCGCCAGTTCGTTATTTTTGATGGGTAGAATCAGGGATCTGGAGGCTAAATACTCCTCAACTTCTTCTTTAACGGATCTTAAAGAGCTCCTATCAGTTAAGAATGAATACTTAGATCTTTTGAAGGAGAAAACGGAGTATTGTTTATTAAAAACTCAAGCCAAGTATTTTGACCATGGGGAGAAATCCGGTAAGATCCTTGCCTTGCGACTGCGGGCATTGGAAAGCTCCAGGATTATCCCTTCTTTAATCTCCTCATCTGGTATAGTCGTTACCTCACCTAGAGGAATTGCCCGTATGTTTAAGGATTACTACCTTGACCTTTATAATAAATCCCCTATTTCGCACTCTCCTTCAGATCTACGAATACTTGCGGAGATCGATATCCTTGCTTATCAGAGGCCCAACAGGCTATTCTGCTGGCTCAATTTCGATGGAGGAGATTGAGAGATCAATTGCTTCCCTTGCTCCCGACCGAACACCAGGTCCTGATGGCCTTCCGGCTAACTTTTATAAGGCCTTCGCTAAGGATTTGGTACCTACTCTTCTTAAATTATATGAGTACTTATCAGTAGCTCCGGATGTGGATTCTTCATTGTTCGAGGCTACAACTGTTTTGATTCCCAAACCGGACAAGATTCACACAGACCCGGCCAATTATAGACCAATCTCTCTTCAGAACTACGACATGAAAATTCTGGCTAAAATTCTTGCCAAAAGAATCAAGAGGGTGTGGTCTGATCTGTTGAGTCCTGAGCAGGTCGGGTTTGTTCCTGGCAAATCGCGGCTGATCATCTGAGGACTTTGTCACATATCTCTCAATATGCCCAATCTGTTTCATACCCAGCTGCTCTGGTCTCCCTTGATGCTGAAAAGGCCTTTGACCGTGTAGACTGGTCTTTTCTCTGGGCAGTTATGGAGAGAATGGGTTTTCCTCTTGCTTTTCTAAACTGGATTTGGGTGTTTTATAATTGCCCTTCTGCGGAAATTTATTGTAACGGGGTGTTCTCCTCCCTTTTTCGTCTTTATACCGGTACCAGGCAGGGGTGTCCCCTCTCTCTTTTATTATTCAATTTGTATCTGGAGCCCCCTACTTATTAGGCTTAAGGCTTCTTCCCAAGTCAAGGGTCTTAGATTACATCAAAGGGAACTGGTTCTCTCTGCTTACACAGATGATATTCTTTTGCATTTGGTAGATCTGGCTGAATCCTTGAAGGCGGTGATAGACATAATTGAGAGGTTCGGTACCTTTTCTCGGTATAAGTTGAATATTTCAAAATCTGAAATCTTTCCTCTTAACGATATACCCACAAATCCGTGTTTTCTTCCTTTGGGATGAAATGGGTCCCTAGATCCATTAAATATTTAGATTTATTTTTCTACTGACCTTCTCTTTGAGAAAGTTAAACTTGGATAGAGTTAAAATTCGGTTTCTCAAGATCTACAACGCTGGTCAGCTTCTTCCTATTTCACTTTGGGGAAGAATAAATATTTTTAAAATGAATATCCTCCCTCGGATTTTCTATCCATTGAACCTGGCTAATCTGTGGCTTCCTATCTCTTATTTACAGCAGTTTCATATGCTTTTTTCCAATTTTGTCTGGCAAGGGAAAGGGGTTAGGTGTTCCTATGCTAAATTATCGCTTCCTAGGGAAAAAGGGGGTTTGAGACTACCTAATCTCCTGCTATATCATTGGGCGGCCCACCTTTCCAAGATGGGAAGATGGTTCTCTACTGAATCAGATTCTTCCTGTCCAATTTGGCTTCAACTTGAGCGTTCCTCTTTCTCTGAGATTAAACCAAATAGGTTTGATTTGCCTTATTTACCCCCTAAGGTACTTTCATGTTGGATGTCGGACAGTACGATGATGGTCGCCCTTAAGTCGCTTGGACAATGTTTAAAGTTTCTCCGTGTCTCCCCCATCTCAGATCTGGGACAACCGGTTGTTTGTAATCCCAATGTTAAGTTGGGCACCTCGTGGATTACCCCGGATTGGCTACCGCAAATCAGAGAAGCCAGACTTGAGCATTTCTTCAGCAGGGATCTGCTTCTCTCTTCCAGTGATATAATGGAGAAATTCGATATACCTAGGAGAGATATTTTCAAAGTATATCAATTGAGACATTTGATCAGTCGGAGATTTGGTACTGCCTTTAGGGACTCGGCTGTTAATCCCTTTCTCACCGGAGTTATCCAATTTGCTTCTCAATCTCATTCTATCTCTCTGATATATTCCTTCCTTCTGAATTACAACTTACGGAAGTGGTTGAAGGATCAGGTGTCTGGGCGCACCTTTTACCTGATATCTCTCTGGACTGGTCGGGCATCTGGAAAGATCTCTATAGATATACTCAGGACAGGTTCCGGTTAACGCAATTTTATATTGTTAATAATCTCTACTATACACCGGTTAAATCATCTCGGCTTAAGAGGGTCTCTCATTCAACGTGTTCTAGGTGTCTACAAGGGGAAGGTAGCTTAATCCATATGTTCTGGAACTGTCCTAAAGTCGCCCTCCTGTGGTCCCTGGTTCGAGATTATCTTGACCCTCTTCTGGGTCTGTCTGGCTTCTTCTCTCCTGAGATATATATTCTTGGTGATTTCTCCCGTATAGATAGTGCTGAGAATAGATATTATATGGCTTTAGTGTCTATGGCTGTTAAAAATTGGTTTTAAGGCATTGGACTGATCAACTTGCCTTGTCATTTGCTGATTGGTTGGTCAACTGGTTTCATATCTCCAGTCGGAAAGGTTGATAGCGAGTATGAAGTGTCGCTTAGACCTCTTTCAGCGGAGATGGAGTAAGTTCCAAGCTTTGTGTCTGACCTGATCCAATTATACTACTCTAGACCCATTTCCTTAGGTCTGCCTTGTAGCTCAAGAACTATATTAATCCTGATTATTGGAAATGTTCTGTTTTTATATCAACGACAAGTATTGGAATGATGGTTATATGTAGCTTTATCCAGGCATCGTTAGGTGTTTGTCAGTGCACCCGGGGGGGGGATGGAGTCATTCTCTGGGGGTGAATGTTTGGCATTATACATTGTGTCTTGTATTAATGAGTGGGTGGGTTCATGGGATAGTGGGTGGGGTTGGGGTTTCGGGGGGTTGGTTTTGTGTTTCTTTTCTTTCTTTTGTATGGGGTTAGGATATGTTTGGGTGGTGGTGGGGTGCTTTGGTTGTACCGCTCATTTTAACTTTTTCTCTGTACTTCTTTGGTGTGTTTTTGTGAGGTGTTGTTGTTGTTCTTGTTTCTTTTTCAAAATAATAAAGTTAAATTTCAAAAAAAACAAACAAATGGGCTCTCTTACCAGTAAGAGCAGTGACTAGAATTTGTAAAAGTCATACCCTGCCTAGGGATGGATTCCCACAAATTCAGTCTAGGAGGGAGTGTCTGTGGTGAGCTGCCCGGCAGCTAGCCCTTATTTGTAGATATTATTCTGTTTTGTGTGTGTGTATGTGTGTGTGTGTGTGTGTATATATACATATCTATATATATAATAGATAACCCACTCTGAGGTGTGCAGTCGGACTCTGATATATGCAAGCCTTGGTGTGCATTGTTGTGCATGAGGCCACAGGCCGAGTGCATCAACCACCCAAGGCGTGCGTATATCAGAGCATGACCGCACATCCTAGAGTGGGTTATCTATCTTATGAAATGGCAAAATTGTTTTGGAGGGGGGTAAAAGTGGAGGTGTGAGGTCATGCTCTGATATACCCACGATCATGTGATGTGTTTCATGCAATCAGAAGTTTGGATTTGGATTACTGCTTTTTATCCCTTTTATAAATATATATATGTGTATATATCAGGGTGGGACAAATAGGGTCACCAGGTCACCAAATGCAACTTGGCTAGGGATTCTGGCCACTAGTTTTCATGTGAAACTCGACACTCTGGTGACAGGGTGGAGCCTCAGTCGTCACACATGCGCAGTAGCTCAGCACTCTGTACCATTCATTTTTCTGCTGAGCTACCATCATTGCATGTGTGTGGCATACTTTTGTCCTTTTGGTGTACATGTCGTAAGGATCATCTGCCTTTCTTCAAATTCCAGCCCCCCCCGGCAACCTTGAGTCACAAAGCACAGGATGAAAGGGGAGAACCCCAACCATGAGGTAAATCTTCTTGCATTCACATGGTCAGGGGGAAGGAGGATGCTGTATTAGCAGTGCATTGGTGAGGCAGCCTGCCATTTCCATCAGAGCCACAGAGACAGCAGCATACCCTTGCTGCTTCACTTAGTATTCTACAGTTTGTAGTGTTTGCAGAGCACCAAAATCCCTTTTAAGGGCCAAGTAATACTTACATACAGATACAGTGTGAGTCTACTACTGTGTACTGTTACTAAATTGACCAAAAACAGAAATTTGGCAAAAAAAAAAACGATCTCAGACTTGCTAAGGAAGGAGAGGGGAGCAAAATTGTTTGGTTGGTGGGGGTATAGTCTGTGTCCAAGGGACAGAAAAACAGATTTTAATTTGAAGATCTCAACTTTCTCACCAGAACTGAAACAAATCAGAACTTAAAAGTATTTGAAGTAGTCAGAGCTGCATTTTCCTTAGAGGGGTCTTTCATCTACTAGAGGCCTCATAAGTTGGAACCAGAACTGCATATCTGTCCTTAGAGAGTGGTGTTTCATACATAGTCACAGCCTGCAGGCAGCTGGATTAAATGAACAAAAAAGAGAGAGTACTAATTGAAAGTCTGTATTATCAGAGAGAACTTGAGGGAGTGTGCTCTGTTGCCTAGTAGCCCTAGTTTCTAGCCTTGGCAGACCAAGTTCTAACTGTGAGGGGGAAAATACATTAAATAAATTGATGCTGAACTTGTATAAGCTTTGAAAAAAGGGCTGTGTGGGTGTGGTTTGAGCACTTGAGCTACTACTGCCCTGTCCATCTGGGTGGGAGGGGAGCCCTTTTGCCTCTGACTTCCAGTTCCTGAGGGAAACAAAAATTAAATACATGTAAGACCCTCTGGTTTGAGGAAATAAAATACCTTGCCCTTGCTGAAAGTATACAGGAGTATCTGGGTGAACTGCCAGCTAACATATTACTGATGTGACCTTGCTCAGACACTAGTCTATTTGGGTGTGGCCGGGTGTCTCTGTCTCGTCCTGTTTGTCATTGCTTTTTTGGGTGGGACCAGGACAGAAAAAAAAGTTACCAGCTTGCTGCTGCAAATAAAGTCCACAGTACGACCTGCGTGCATATTATTGTCAGCATTTCTGTATTTTGACAGTCCATCTGTCTCAGATGTTAGTCTCAGGCTTTTTTGAGGGGCTCATTATTACAAAAAAATACAAGTTTACTACAGTAATTAAAAGTCCATAGTACTACTAACTGTGTGCATAGTATTGTCAGTGTCTCTGTATTTTGACAGTCCATCTGTCTCTTCCAGTCCTCTTGAGATTGTGCCAGGCTCAACCTTTTTTGTGGGGACCCCCCAAATAAAATAAAGCTTGCCACAATTAATTAAAAGCCTATAGTACTACTACTACCTGTAGTGTGTGCATGTTATTGGCAACGTGTTTGTTGTATTTGACAGTCCAGTCCTCTAGTGGCTGTGTAAGTTAGTCAGTTTGTTTTGGGTGGGACAAGAACCAAAAAAAATACAAGCTTCCTACAATAATTAAAAGTCCACACACATAGTACTACCCGTGTGCTTGTTATTGACTGTGTCCCTTGTTTGATGGTCCATCTGTCTCATCCAGTACTCTTGAGGTTGTATAAGCTCAGGCTTTTTTGTGGGGCACCCACAAAAAATAAAGCTTGTCACAATTAAATTCCATAGTACTATAACCTGTGTGCATATTAGTGACAGCATCTCTCTAGTCTGGTTCAATCTGAATCTGTACAAACATCAGTCTCATCCAGTTCCCCTGTGGTTGTGTCAGGTTTTCTTGGTGTGAAGGGGACAGTCACCCAACAACTGTCTGTTGCTGTGCTGCCAACACCAACCACTCACTCATTCTTCTTCATACTGCTTTGTAATTGGAGTAATAGAAACATAGAAACATTGGCTCTGACAGCAGATAAGGACTGCTTGGCCCATCTAGTCTGCCCATTTCCCTACCTACAGGATAAGCCACAGATCCTATTTAACCAACAGCCTATTTCTTTCTACCCCTCACAAGAATTGCCTCATGTCTGTCCCATGCATTCTTGAATTCTCCCACAGTTTTAGACCCCACAACCTCCTCAGGAAGGCTGTTCCATGCATCCACCACCCTCTCTGTGAAAAAAGTACTTCCTCACATTGCCCCTGAGCTGTCCCCCCCATCTTCAAATTGTGTCCCCTTGTTCTTGTACATCTCTTTTTCTGAAAGATGCTACCCTCTTGGACTTTGTTGATTTCACTGAGGTACTTAAATATTCTATCATGTCCTCCCTCACCATTCTTTCCTCACTTCCCCACTTCCTCTTTTGTGAATACTGAACAGAAGTATTCATTCAGTATCCCTGCTTTTTCACTGTCACTCTCTGCCCACCCACCATCCATTCTCTTCAGCCTCACTATCCCTCCCTTTGTCTTTCTACACTCTCTGATATACCTATAAAAGGTTTTATCCCCCTTCTTAACCAAGTTGGCTATCTTTTCCTCAGTTTGTGCCTTAGCTAGTCTGACTACCCTCCCTGCTTCCTTCTACCTTAACTGGCACAGTTCTCTGTCCTGCTCCTTCTGTGTGTCCTTATACTTCCTAAATGCTATCTTTTTCTCCTTAACCTTCACCGCCACTTCTTTTGAGAAACATAGTGGCTTTTTATTTCATTTTGATTTGTTTATTTGCTTCACACAAAGACTTGTTGCCTCTGTGATGGCAATTTTGATATTTCCCCATTGTTACTTCACCCCTCCTTCTAGCCTGTTGCTAGTGCTTTTCTAAGGCACTCTCCCATCTTGCCAAAGTCAGCCCTCCTGAAGTCCAGAACCCTCACTTTTGTATGGCTTGACTCTGTAGCTGAGTTTATCTTGAACTACACTGTTTGGTGGTCACTTGTTCCCAAATGGCTACCCACTTCTAGATCTGAGATCCTATCACTGTCCCCATTTGAGAGTATGAGGTCTAAGATTGCTCCCTTATGAGTAGGTTCCAAAACTAGCTGTCTGAGGTATGCCACCTTAAGGGCATCAAGAATGGCCCTGCTTTTGGATGTGGCTGCAGCAAAGGTGCTCCAGTTAACATCTGGCATATTAAGGCATAATAAAAAATTTCTGAAAGAAACAAAAACAACAACAACCAAATTTGTTTTCCTTTAGTAGTATTAAACCAGTCTATCTGTTGTGGAAGAATCATGTAAGGAAACCATCCAAGTCATCAGTCACTCTGACAGTAACATTGTTGATGTTGCTGATGAGGTACATGTGAATTTAAATCTTCCTGTTGCTAACCCTGCTGCTGTTGTAGTTGCTTCTTCTTCAGGGGGAAGGAGCCAGGGTGACTATCACAACCATATTGACAGACCATCAGTAATGGTTACTGATGTTCAGGTTCATAGTGTTTCTGCTACTTCCAGTACGTTCCATAGTGTTTCCGTTGCTGGTGCTTCATCTTCTTCCAGCTTTCTACCCAGAGTAAATCCTACCAACAGGAAAAAATATTCAGTGAAATGCAAATTCAGGGCTGAATGGGCACGGGAATTTGACTGGCTTCAGTAGGAGAAGCAAAGCAACACTATGAGTTGCAAGGTGTAGGTAGCAACCCCATCTGGCAGATCATACATCTGTGTTTTTTGTTGGTTGCAGTGCAGTACTTTCAAAATGGAGTCTATAAAAATTCATGATGCAAGCAGTTCCCATGTAAAATGTATTCTGGCTGAAAGGGCTCAAAAGGCACCTAAATCCACACCCATGGTCTTTTGTTTTCAAAAGATGAATGCTGCAATGAGGGAATCCATGCAGTGTCTTTTTAATGTTGCCTATGTTTTGGCATCAAGGGATAGGCCATTCCAGGACTTTCCATTTCATACCTCACTGTTACGCAAATGTAATATAAAAACAATTGAACAATACACAAATCATAAAAGGTGCTGCGAGTGTGTGCATTACATTGCAGCAGTAATAGGTAGGTAGGTAAAATTTTGTTTTACAGTGATAAAGCCATTAGGGTTCCAAAAATTCCTATTCACAAGGCTTACCTGCTTACATAATACAAAAAACAATTACAACTTTACAAATGTTTGTTATAATACAAAAACACAAAACATACAAAAAATACAATACAATTATTACAATAACGTCAAAAACAGGCAAAAGATCATTTAACCTCTTCATTATTGTCACCTGATACAATAGCAGTAAAAACTAAGTTCATGATTCAATACTCACAAACAAAACTGAAACAATGAAAAAATCTCCAGCTGTTGCGCTGTTAATAGACAGAAGCACTGACAGAAGTGTAAGGGAATTTGTGAATGTGTTTATCAGTTATATTGGTGATGATGGTATTCCAAATACTTCCTTCACTGGTACTGAGCTATTAGGGAAAGCAGATGCTGATGGATACATTGCAGCATTAGATTCACTCTTTAAGAAACTTAACTTCCCTTCATGGAAAAATCTTCCATGGATTTCTGGGATGGCCACTGATGGTGCATCAGTCATGTGAGGACAACATGGCGGAGTCACTGCTAAGCTACAAAGCAGTGGCCTGCCTTGGTTAATTGCAACTCACTGCATCGTGCATCTTTTACAGCTTGCCCTTCTGGATGCCCCAAAACATGTGCCAGAAGTTCATGAAAATGAAAGTGGCTTGAGGGCCCTCTATTCATTTTATCATTCTTCTCACCGAAGAATGAGAGTCTTGGAGGAGGCTGCTAACACTCTTTCCATTGAGCTGAAAAAAAATGGTCAGCATTTTCACAGTGCACTGGGTCAGTTCACACCACAGTGCAGTGTCAGCTCTTCTCCACAACCTGCCAGCAATAATTGCACACTTAGAAAACAAAGCCTCACAGCACAGTGGGAGTCCTGATGCAAACAGTGCTAAAGGACACTTGAACTTTGTAAAACAACAAAAAAAATGTGTTTCTTGGACTTTCAACAAGATTATCTATCTATTCTTGGAAGGGTTTCTCAAAATTTCCAGAAAGAGGGACTGCTTCTTAATCAGGTACAGCCACGCGTGGAGAGCTGCATTTCAGAATTCATCAAGCTGAAGACCAGTGCGAGCCCTGCTGAGGCACAGTTTTTAGATTATGCAAGTTTGGAGGGCACTCTTCTTACTGGTGGTGTGGATGGCAGCTCTCCTGTAGCTCCTCCTGCAGATAAAAATAGGAATAATAGGCAAAAAAGAACCAGTCAGGCCACTGCTTCAGACCAAGCAACTGAGGAGTTGTTTCCAGTGAAAACGCCCGCAAACTGATCAAGAAGAAAGTATGCGACAGTGTGGTTGGATTTTTATGTGATAGATTTGAGCTCATGTGGCAGTCAGAAGATTACAAACAATTTTCAGTATTTGACACAACTGTTTGGCATTCTTCTGATGACCCTCTCTTTCTAAATTTTGGTCAGGAATCCATCACGGGGCTTTGCCGGAGTTACATGTCATTCCTGAAAAAGCAACATGGTTCATGACAACTATTATCTGATCCAGAGTTGGATGCCAAACTTGAAAGAGAAATTACGCAACAACTTTTGGAAGAGAGGCATGATTTCAAAAATGCTGTAAAAAATCAAAATACAGAGCGCGCATTAAGAAAGGGTCACCAAAATCTAAAGAGTTTTGGTCACAATTTTTCAGGTAATGCCAGTGAGTACAGCTGTTTGCAAAAGGGGATTTAGTGCTCATAACAGGATTAAAACAATATCTCGTAGCAATCTTATTGATAGCACTATGGATGATCTGCTGATGATCAGTTTAAATGGACCCACAATTGAGGACTTTAATCCAGACCCATCAATTGATCACTGGTACTCATCAACAGCTGGATATCGACATCTTTCTGGGCATAAAGTCACACATCCAGGTGTAATGAACTTGGAAGGGGAAAGAGATGAGGAGTCAGACTCAAAGGAGATGACTTGAAAGTGGAGACAGAGACAGTGGTTGGAGTGGAAGATGGACCCATTCTGAAGACAGCAACAGAATTACTATTAGCAATCTGTCAGCCATAGTTTTAGGAATCATTTAAAATGTATTTTCTACCCTTGACCTCACAAATTTAACTTTAGTGACCCTACAGTCGTGGTAACAGCACAGCAGCAACGCAGGCCTGGCCATGTGATGAAAACAAAAATAAGTCACAAAAAAGTAACCCCTCCCCGCAAGAAAAGAACACACAAGACAATAAGAGAACCACAACATCTATTCTGAAAGTTGTAATGCTTTATTTTAAAACAAAGTGTGCACTTTTAGGACTTGTTTCCACTTGTAAATCAGCATGATCTGGTCAGACTCCATTCCAGTCATGGTGCTTCTCCGCCAGTCCTATCTTCAGTAGTTATCCTCTTGGTGATGTTCTTCCCATTTTCTCATAGTTGTGCCGCCCTTTCCTTTTTGGATTTGGTCATGGTGTTTCTCCAACGGTCCCTCCCAGCTTCAGTAGTTAGTTACCCTCTTCATGATTTTTGTTTCATTTTTTCATAGTTGTACCACCCTTGCTTCCCTTTTCGGATTAGACAGGCAGGCCAGAACTTTGAATTTGTACTTCATAAATTCTCCCTCCTAACACTTAATACTGTTCTGGCAGACTAATTCTCATCAGGATCTCTGGTAAAGACTTTCCCAAATGTAGGTTAATAGACAATTCCTCGGCTAAAAGGCAAGGTAAAAAAATGGCTACCATATTTTATAGTATAGTGGACGTAAAAAAATTGGCCACCTAAAAAAAATTTTGCCCACCAGATTTTGAGGTATGGTGGCCAAACTGGCCACCAGGTCAAAAAGTGATTTGTCTCACCCTGATATATATTTATAAAATGGGTTTTAAAAAAAGAAACTAATCAGTTGGTGAAAGACCATCAGGTGACCGTGTGTATGTCAGAGAGTGACCACATACCCGCACCTTTACCCCCCTCAAAAACAATTTTGATATTGTATAAGATAGATAAACCACCCTGAGGTATGTGGTCATGCTCTGATATATGCACGCCTTGGTCAGTTGACACACACCAAGGCGTGCGTATATCAGAGTGCGACCGCACACCTCAGAGTGGTTTATCTAGTACATACTTGTAATTCTATGTACATGCTAGTGTCAACACAAGGCACCTAGAAAAAAGACTGGATCTTTAAAAGGATTTTGACCTTCATCAGACCTGAGATGCCAGCTACTTGCAGGAATTTGACATGTTCTTGTCAAAAAGCTTGTGGATGCTTGATCACAGGGGATATTTACAATAGGAACTGACCAAGAGAAACAGAAGTAATAAAATCACCTGTATAATCATAAAACCTACAGGATCTCCCTTATAACTAATAAAATTAAGCCAGTTCAAAGCCCAGTAAGTTTTAGCCAGGAAAGATCCTTCTAACAAGCCTGTGTGACCTAATAAAAAAGAAACACATCCTTATAGCATATCTGTGTAAGAGTGTAAAACTTAGGCTAACTATGAGAATCTGACATCGAAGATTATCAGGAAAATAAGACTTTTGGGGAAAGCGCAAGAGTGACACCCTATGGCCTAAAGCAGAAGACCAACCTCTGGTCACTGACTTGGAAGGGCCAGTCTGTATTCACAGACTAGGGGTGGTCTTCCATATAAATTCTCCAGCACAGACACTCGGGATCATTTTGCACATTTTGTGTGGACTCTCCTGACAACAAGTTAACAGCTACCAGCACAGACACTGCCCAAGAACACCGGCTGTTACTGAAAGACTGAAATATGTTTGCAAACCAGTGATTCTCTGGATTTTGAAATCTTACTTCAAAAGGGTTCCTTCAGTAGGTCATCACATACAAGACTAGCGCCATCTGGCATCTGGGCTGCATGGCAGACTTCCAGCAATACCTGACAGGGGACCACCCACCTGGTGTCAGCATGACCTTATATAGTGGGCATTCCCCATGCCTGCCCTCCAGTTCTTTCCCGCCATTGCCTCATGTCAGTCACATTGGTAGACTCACTAATGATTGTCGCAGAAAGTTTTTTCTGTCAGTTACTCCAAGTTTTCTGTTGCTTTCTCGTTGTTTCTATGTCTTTTCCAAAGAAGAGGTGTCAGTCTTGTGGCACTCAAATCCCACATAAAGACAGCCACGTGAAGTGCGTAATTTGTTTGGGCCCAAACCATCCTATTTCATCCTGCCCAGGTTACTAGCCTTTTAACCAGGCCATGCACAAGAGGAGGCAGCAGGCTCTCGAGGCCCATCTCTTGAAGACCTGGCTAGTGTCTTTAGGGAAACAAATGGAGTGTATTTGTGATTCTTCTTCTTCTTCCCCCTCCAAACATCAGAAAGAGAAGCACAGGGAGTGGGAGAGCTCCACAGAGGGTTCCCAGGCAGAAGCCTCTAGGCCCTCTACTAGCAAGGCCTGTTCCCAGCCGCCACCTAAGGAGAAATCTGCAGTAGGCGATCCTGGTAAGACTCACAAGCCCTCCACAGCGGGTAAGCTGGCCGCCAGCTCCTCCGACGGCTGCACCGTGTCTGCCATTTAGTCTGCCCCGGCTCCTCCAGGGACCATCCAACGGCCAGTAAGTCAGCTCCCCAAGCTTCGGGGACTCGCACGGCCTTAGCTGTTAAGTCAGTTGGGGGCTCCTCCCCCTCCCACCCTGCATTGTCTGCTCAGGCGACTGCCTTCGGTGGGCACTCAGATGTGGCTGTCCCATCAGGGCCTAGCGGGGTGATGATAGTGTGGGCCCCTAGATGTTGAATACACTTCTGGGTCTATCTCCCACTCCCCTAAGGGGGTTGCTGTGAAGGAGGTCCTCCCTCAGCCATCCAGCCTTACTCCAGAGGCCCCTTCTTTCCCTTCTGGAGGAATTGTTTCTACTCCAGCATCTATTGCTGCTCCGGACAACATCCCTTCATCAGATCCGGCGAGACCTTTGCCTATGCCGGACCCTCCGACGACAATCTGTGAGCCGGGGCCCATTCATCTGCCTCCGCCACCAGCTCCCATGCCAAATGAGGTCCCTCCGTCGAAGCCCCTTTGTTGGATCCCGATGCTGACTCATCCAACAGCGGACCCTTTTCTGGCATCGGATCGACTGGTGCTGGCTCCGATGACAGCGGTCCCAATGACGGCTCCCCCTACGTCAGACTTGCTTCTGATTTACATGTCAATAGGCCCTACATGGGTTCCCCATCCATCAGGTTCCATGACGTTGGGCCACTATTCGTGACCCCAGACTGTCCCACGTTACCCTTGGGGTATCCTGCAGACCATCCCCTCACAGGTACCCCTCCTGATTGGAGTGGCACAGGACATTATTTTCCCAGATACAACCCTTACTGGGGTTATGAATATTCAGGATACCAGGGGTATCATTATCCACTTCTCCCGGCTATCCCTCCTCCTCCTCCCCCCTCCTCCTCCGCCTCCTCCACTGCTCTGACCCAACTGGACTTTAAGATTCTCATCCAGTCTTGGTGGCAGGAGGCACGCATAGAGCTGGTGATGGACCTAGGGAGCAGACTCCCACCTCCCTGCTCTCCTAGGTCCCTGTCCCCGGGGAGTTTGTCCCCTTCCACGGTTCATATTATGGGGACCACTTCCAAGGATCTAATTCTCCCTGATTTAGGAGATCATCTGGACATGGGGGGATGATGATGATGATGATGAATCCTTGGAAGAGCCCTCAGATCATGAGTCCCAGGTCCCTAATGGTATCCCCACCAGAGGACCCTTCCTTTTCTGACCTCCTGAAATTTATTCAACATCACTTTGCCTGGGAGTCAGAGGAACAGGATCCAATGTGCCAGAGACTCATCGAACATCTGGACCTAGAGTTTCTGTCCCCGATCTCTGTTCCTCCATGGACTGGACCTCACCACCACAGTCTGGCAGATGCCTCACTCAATCCCGACTGTCCCCAAGAGAGTGGACATGGTTTACCAGGTACCTAAAGATGCTCCCTTTCTTAATGTGCATCCAAAGGCTGACTCCATCATGATTTTAGCTGCTCATGACTGCACCTAAGCACATGACCACCTCTCCTCTAGACAAGGAGTCGAGTCAGTTAGACCAGTTCTGGAATAAGGTCTTCTCATCGGCCACATGTGCACTACGGTCCCTTAATTATGTGACCCATATGTTATCACACCAGAAAGCAACCTTGGCCAGGCTCAAGGCTCGAGTCCAAGCTATGGACCCTTCGGACCTTAAGGAGGAACTCACCAAGGATCTCCGCCTGTCCCGTATTTCATGCATGCATGCGTTGCTGGCTACTGATGACTACATCGATTCAGTAGCCCACGCCTCGGCGACTACTGTTTCTCTCTCTTTGATGACAGGCCTGGCTTTGCATCTCTGGCCTCACAAACAAGGTTCAGACTGTGATTCAGGATGCCCCCTTTCAGGGCTTGATTCTTTTTGGTGGAGACACGAAAGACATCATCACTGACCTACAGGACTGAGATCAGGCCCTGAGGTCAGTGCAGTCCATGTACCAATCAGGTGCCCAACAACAGCAGCCCTTTCAGAAAATGAAGGCAGAGGAAGCAGGCCCCAGCACGACTCCAGGGCATGCGTAAGTCCATGGGTACAGTCACTCCTCCCGCCTCCAAGAACCAGAGACGTTCAGGGGGTCCTCCCCCTACCTGTCCTGCCACCTCCTGACTCCCTTACCCCACCCCCTCCTCAGCCTCACTGTGAGGAGTCAGTGGGGGAGGTTTGCTCACCATGCACAGGAGTGGCAGAGCATTACCCCCAATGCATGTGTCCTGCAGCTAGTATCCCTAGGACATGCCATAGAGTTTCTGGAGTTTCCCCCAGATTCTCCTCCAAAAAGGCTGGCCTATTCTCGAGACAAGGCTCTTCTCATAAGGGAAGAAATCTAAATTGTCTTGCTCAAAGAAGTCATAGAGAGCATTCCCCTCCAGCAAAGGAGAAGGGGGTTCTACTCTCATTTTTTCCTGGTTCCAAAAAAGTCAGGTGACCTGAGACCCATCTTCAGCCTGAGTAGTCTTAATCTGTTCATTGAGTACAAAAAGTTCAGAGTGCTGACTCTGTAAAGTTTACTCCCTCTCCTTCTGGAGAACCAGTGGCTTTGTGCCCTGGATATGCAGGATGCCTACCTGCACATTCTGATCTTCTCCAACCACCACTGGTTCCTGTAGTTTTATTTACAAGGGGAGCATTTCCAGTTCTGGTCTTTCTTTGGCACTTCGGATCTTCACCAAGTACCTTGCTGTGGTGGCAACTTTCCTGCATCACCAGGGCATAGCAGTTTTCCCTTACCTGGACGATTGGCTGATTTCATCCCCATCCAGGGAATCCCTCCTGGAAGCTCTGGCCACTACTCTGGATTTGTTTTCCAAACTGGGGATTACTGTCAATTTCCTCAAGTCATTCCTTGTCCCAGCCCAAAGGTTACAGTTTATTGGGGTGGTTTTGGATGCTGTCCAGAGCAGCGCTTTCTTTCCTCTGGACAAGATGGAGGCCCTTATGTGTCAGGCATCCTTAGTGGCCTCATCCAAAACCATCCTGGCCAGGGAGATCCTCCGTCTGCTCAACCTGATGGTAGCCTCCATCACAACTGTTCCCGCTCCGAGACTTTGCATGAGAATCTCTCAGTGATCCTTCTGGGTGCAATGGGATCAATTCCTGGGTGATCTGGATCATCCTGTCCTGGTGTCATCCACGGTTCAGGAAGATTTGATCTGGTAGATGGAGCCCTGCAATCTTTCTTTGGGTCTTCCTTTAAGCTTCCCAGCCCCCTAGGCATGTCTGACTGCAGATGCCTCGAACATGGGATGGGGTGCACACATAGGGATCACCAAGCCCAGGGACTCTGGTCCAATTTGGAGATGTCATTGCTCATCAACATCCTGGAGATGAGAGCGGTCTTGTATGCACTTCAGGCATTCCAGACTATTCTTCCCCAGGGATCATTGCTCATCCAGACGGATAACATGTTGGTCATCTGGTACATCAACAAACAAGGAGGAACTCGCTTGTGTCTCCTCTGCAAGGAAGCGATGAGCATGTAGAACTGGGCAGTCCAGCATGACCTGTTCTTAACAGCCATGCATGTCCCAGGAGTTCAAAACATCTTGGCGGACAGTCTCAGCAGGTCTCAGACCCTCAGTCACAAATGGGAACTAAATCAGGAAGTGGCAGATTCTCCCTTCCTAAGGTTGGGGCATCCAGAACTAGACCTTTTTGCCTCCCCTACAACACAAAACTTCACAGTTTTTGCTAGCTCATTCCAGGGCATGGTGCTTTCTGGCACGAAACACTGTCTCTCTCTTGGACAGGGAAATTTCTGTACACTTTCCCTCCGTTTCCCATTCTCCAGAGGGTTCTCCTCAAGTTTCAGGCAGAGAACGTGTGAATGATTCTCATTGCCCCCCTCTGACTGAGACAGATTTGTTTCCTGCTTCTGCAGCAGTTAGCAGAGTAACCACCGGTACCACTTCCAATGACTCAAGACTTTTTGACGCAGAAACAAGGTTGGCTCATTCATCCAGGGCTCAGAACCCTGCACTTGCATGCATGGCTCCTGTGGACATAGCGAGTTCTCTCTTTGGGGTCTCCACTCGAGTTGCCCAGGTCCTGGTCGAGGCTAGAAAGCCTTCTACCCACTCCACTTATGCCATGAAGTGGAAGTGTTTTTCCATTTGGGCGGATTCCAAAGATTGGAACCTCTTTTCTTGTTCTTCCCTGCAAGTCATGGATTACCTCCTCCATCTTTCAGATTCAGGCCTGTCTTTTTCTTCCTTGAAGGTCCACCTTTTGGCTATCTTGGTGTACCATGAGCTGTTGGATGGCAAACCAGTGGCTCAGTTAAAAATCTCAAAAACCTTTCTGAAAGGGATTCTCCATCTGAAACCCCCAATTCATAATCCTACGCCACCTTGGAATTTGCATTTTTTGTTGGAGAAGCTCACTCTCCCACCTTTTGAACCAGCGATGAGCTGCGATTTGCACTTCCTGTCATGGAAAGCATTGTTTTTGGTTGCGGTTGCCTCTGCTCAAAGGATCTCAGAGCTTGAGGCTCTGGTGTGCAAGGAGCCATATTTAATTTTCCATAGGGACCAGGCAGTCCTCAGGATAAATCCTAAGTTTTTACCTAAGGTTGTGCTGGAGGTCACACTGAACCAAACAGTGGAGCTCCAAGTTTTCTTTCTGTCCTCTGCGAATAAAGGTGAGGCACTCCTGCACACAATGGATGTGCATCGCATCCTCCGGTGCTATACCCAATGAACCAAAGATTTTAACCTTCTCCCCCAAATACTTGGGCAAAGTTGTTTCTAAGCAGTGCCTGTCCAAATGGTTGGGCAATGCATACGCTTCTGCTTTCAGAAGTATGACAAGCCTCTGCCGGGGTCCATGAAATGTCATTCTACAAGGGGCATGGCTGCTTCAGCAGCTTTTTTGCGTAATGTGTCTGCAGCAGATAGTTGCACAGCAGCAACTTGGAGTTCTGTCCATACCTTTACCAAGCAATACAGTCTGGACTTTGCTTCTAGGTGGATGGCAGGTTTTAGCCTAGCTATGCTGCAGGACCTTCAGTCCAAGACTGGTTCCACTCTGTTTTTTCTTTTGCTGTTGGAGTTTTTTCCTCCTCCCATGTTTCTCTCAGTCTTTCCTAGGAGGGACTGCTTGGGATTCAGTCCTATATGTGATGACCTACTGAAGAAACCCTCTCGAAGTAAGATAGTACAGTTATGTAGGAACTTACCGTAACAGTAGATCTTCGAGAGAGGTTCCTACACTAGATCATATTTTATCCTCCCTCCTTCCCCCTTTTTCTTTAGGAACTTCAGACTCTGTTTCCTCCTGCTGTCAGGCCTCTCCGGGCTCTGGCAGGAGAACTGGAGGGCGGGCATGGGGACCGCCCACTATATAGGGTCACACTGACGTCAGTCATGTGACACTGGGTGGGTGGTCCCCCATCAGGTATTGCTGAAAAAGTCTGCCATGTGGCCCAGACGCCAGATGGTGCTAGTCCTGTATATGATGATGTACTGAAGGAACCTCTCTCAAAGATCTACTGTTACAGTAAGTTCCTATGTAACTGGACTGTCTTTGTACCACAGGTAGACTTAGCTAATCTGTCCAAGTGCATTTTTCTGTACACATTTCCATTTTGTTTCTTATACTGTAACCTACCTTAGTATATGTTCTTTTTTAGTTGTAACTCCATTTATGTAATTATTTTAGTAAAAACTTCTTTTCTAAAGAAATTCTGCCTGTGTAAGAGTTCTTGTATTGTATGTGTTGTCTGTAGGTTTATTAATAATCTGTGACAACTGTTAATGGCATTGGGTGGGCGTCAGATTTTTGTGACTGCACTGAGTCTATGAAAAAGTCCACACAGCAGACTGGGTGGGCCAAGTGGTCCTTATCTGCCGTCAAAGTCTATGTTTCTATGTATGTAAGTGAGTAGAGATGCCTAGCTTGGGAATGAGGAATATATGTGATGCCCAGGGGCTGTGGGATTTCTGGATTATCCCTAAAGCAGGTATTTCCTCTGCCTCCTTCATAAGGATGGCCTCAGACAACCAGGGCAGGATTCACAAAAAAGATGTGCTTGGCATTAATGAGATGTGCTGGTGCAAATAGGATGCACCCAACAAATGCAGAGTGATGCACAAAGGGATGCACCATGCGCAATCCCACTGTGAATCACATGGTAAGGGTATAGTGCAGTGGAGATGTGCCAGTGCATCCGGGATGCGCACAACCACCCAGGGCAGCAGAACAGTGAATACGGAGCAACCCAGCAAGGCATGTGGTAGCAACAGGAGAAAATGCAGTGAGACAAAGGAGAGAGAGGGACACAGAACCCAAGGGATAAACCAGAGTGGCCAAGGGCAAAACACTGACCAAACAGGTGCAATACCAAGATTGGACATACAGAACAACATCCAGAAGCACAGGTCACACCCCACACAGGCCCAAGGCAGGCACACAGAACAGGTACACTGTTGCCAGCATGGTGCCACACAACAGCAGGGGAGTGTAAGCAGCAAGGTGTTGGCCACTGGACCAGACCAACACCACAGGTGGCCAAGACTGTGGCCATGTAGGAAGCCACACAGGGTGACACTGTGGAATATGTAGGGTGGCACACAGTGCCACCACAATGCCACACAGCCAGTCTCAACCTCCAACCACAGGACACCACACACAGGGCTACCGATCAATAGTGCTGCAGTGCAGTGTATGCATGCCACAAGCAGCACACACAGACCAGGGGTATACACATGAGCAGCAGGACATGAGGTGCACCCACATGCCACAGGCAACAGTGAGGCCACACAGAGGCTGGGGAGTAGGGGGATGCAGACCATACAAACAGGAGCAGACAGGATTAAGGCAGCAAGGGTACAATGAGGAGCTGGAGACAATAACAATCTCAGGCCCAAGGAACAATGAAGGATCACAGACAATGTGAACCAGATAAGAAAATATTTAATACAAAAATATAATCAACAACAATATGCACAAAGGTGAACAAAATAATATAATACAGGGAATGTAGAGCAAGGGATGGGGTGTGAGGGACTATGTACAACCATCTGCAGGTGTGAAATAATGAGGTGCAGACAGGATGTGGGGATGGGTACAGGGGATGGGTAAAGCAACATATGTAGGCAGGGAGGTTGGAAATACAGTACACAAGAGGAAACACTATTTACAATATGTACAACCCGAGTGGTGGACCAAGGGGGAGCAGTTGATGTCACCTACCTTGACTTCAGCAAAGCTTTTGACACTGTTCCACATAGAAGATTGATAAATAAGCTGGGTAGGCTCGGGGTGGGTCAGAAGTTGGTCAACTGGGTGGCAAACCGGTTGATGGGAAGAAAACAGAGAGTGGTGGTAAATGGTATACAGTCAGAAGAGATGCAAGTCACAAGTGGGGTACCTCAGGGATCAGTCCTGGGGCCAGTCCTCTTCAACATCTTCATTAGTAACCTTGTAGATGGACTAGAGGGTAAGGCTTGTCTGTTTGCAGATGACAGCAAGATCTGCAACAGAGTAGATGATCCAGATGGGGTGGGCAGAATGAGAAGAGATCTGGATAAACTAGCAAAATGGTCAGAAGAGTGGCAACTGGGATTTAATGCAAAGAAGTGCAAGATCATGCACATAGGGAAGAGAAATCCTGAAGCCATCTAAAGGCTGGGAGGGGAGTTGCTGTCAGTCACAAGGGAAGAAAGAGACTTGGGCATCATCATCACTGATGATCTGAAATCATCCAAGCAGACCTCTAAAGCAGTAGGTAAGGCTAGGAGGGTGTTAGGGTGTATTAGTAGGGGTATCACAAGTCGTAAGAGGGAGGTAATAATCCCTCTTTACAAGAAACGGGTTAGGCTTCATCTGGAGTACTGTGTACAGTATTGGAGGCCACACCTTCACAAGGACATTAACCAGATTGAGGCAGTCCAGAGAAGGGCAAGACTGCATCAGAAGACATATGAGGACAGAGTAACAGAGCTCAATATGTATACCCTTGAACAAAGGAGGGAGAGAGGTGATATGATTGAGGCATTCAAACACCTTAAGGGCATTAACAAGGTGAAATAGTCTAACATGTTTAAATATAAGAAAAATAGCAGGACAAGAGGACACAGCATGAGATTAGAAGGGGGCCAATTAAGGGGGAATGTGAGGAAATTCTTTTCACAGAAAGGGTGGTGGATGCATGGAATGGCCTACCTCAAGAAGTGGTGGCTATGACTACAGTGCAGGGCTTCAAACAGGCATGGGATAGGCATAAGGAAGCAATACAAATGAGTATGAATAGATAGGCCACTGACAGAGCAAAGGCCGATGGCACATTTATAAGGTAGAAAAAAGAAATGGGCAGACTGGATGGGCCTGGCGGTCCTTATCTCAATCAGTCAATCAATCAATCAATTGAGCAAGGCTCATTTACAAGATGGACTTGATAAGGTCAAGGTTCGAGTTGGTGCACAGCAATTACATCACATACTTATGAGACAGTTATACATACAGAAACAAGAAAATGTTATTTATAACACAATAATATACAGAGAATTCACATGTTAAAGCTTGGCAAGAGAAAGTTAAACTAACATCTACAATATGTACAATACATATATATCACAATGAGGGCTATGACAGTCACTCACATAATGAGTACAAGGATGGTGAAGGAATATTGGTGCCATATACTGGCGGTGTCTGCTGAAAGGAATATGTCATATGTGATTGGAATAAGGTTTTGTGGGATGACTATTCTATCTCTAGTGGTAGCAACTGCATTTCTCTGTGAAGAAGGCTGTACAGTGCTGCTTGAAGGATGTAAATGGAATGATAATGGACAGTTTTAGGGATTTTGTAGGTGTTCCATGCTATGGCTAGAGAGTAGCTGATTGCTGCACTCCTATTTTGGTGTTGACTTTGGGTAATTTGAGCAGGATGATATTGTTGCTTCTTAGGGCATAGGAGCTGGGAGTGGTCAGGTTGAAGCAGTCCAGGATATAGCTTGGGAGTTTTTGATAAAGCTCTGTAGATCCATAGAGCTGCATTTCTGCTCCTCCTGACATGAAGGAAACCCATCCAACTGAATCATAGAGAGAACAATGGTGAGTACTATATGGCAGGTCTGTAATGAACCTTATTGCTCTATGGTATAAGGTATCCGACTTTTGAAGGTAGGAGTGGAGCAGTGACTATAGAGGAAGTCTGCGTAGTCAATGACTGATAGAAAGATGGCCTGGACTAATCTCATCTTTGAATCTCTATTAAGGAAGTTTTAATCTGTAGAGGAGGCCAAGCCTTAGGCTAAGCTTTTTCAGCAGTTGTTCTAGATGCTGAGTAAAGTCAAGTCTGTTGTCAATCCACACACCTAGGTATTTGAAATTTTCAACATACTCCAGATTTTCTCAAGTATAGTGCATATCTGGGGAGACTGATTGAAGAGGATGTGTTGGTGGAGTTTTGGGTTGTGAACATCATTGCTTTGGTTTTCTTTGCATTTAGCGAAGCTTTTCTCGAAGTTGATGTTGTAACAGGGAGAATTCTGCTTGTAGGATTTCATGAGCAACTTTAGGTGAAGGTTGCTGACATACAGTACAGTGTCATCAGCAAAGAGATGTACTGAGGACTTGGTAAGGGTTGAATCAATTTTATTTATATAAATGGCAAAAAGGATAGGACCCAGAATAGAGCCTTGGGGGACTCCTCTTGACAGTGGTCTTAATGGGGAGAGGTCACCTTCAGCTTTTACCTGCTGTGATCTACCGGAGAGGTAGCATCTGAACCACTTAAGGGAGGATGGATCTAGGCCAATGGAGTGTAGGGATGAGAGTAGCAGTTCAAGGTTCACAGTGTCGAATGCTTTGCTCAGGTCCAGGAATACTGCACAGATATTGTTCTTTTTTCCAGTTCGGTTTGCCAATCATTGGTGACCTTGGCTAATGCAGTGATAGTGCTATGTTTGGCCCTGAATCCAGATTGAGCTGGATTTAATAGATTAGCATTGTCCAGATATTCCCTTAACTGAATACTCACTAATTTCTCCAGCATCTTGGATAACACAGGTAGGATGGACATGGGCCTGTAGTTATTAAGATCCTTAGGGTCCCCCGATTATAGAAGGGGTACCACTTGGGCTGTCTTCCACAGTGTGGGAATAGAACCAGAGTTTAGGGAAAGGTTAAAGAGATGAGTTAGGGGGACTGCAAGCACATGACACGCAATCTTTAGAAAGCATGGGTCCAGAAGATCTGCTCCTGCACTTTTTTGGTATCTAGATGCCATAATAGATCCTCAACTTGTTTCAACAGTATAGGTTTGAAACTAAAGGAGGAGTCAGCTCTTTGTTCACCAGTATAGTGGGAGCTTAAATGATCCCTTAATAGGTTAGCTGGGGAGGAGTCAAAGGCAAGACCAGCTGTTGTGAAGTGGTTGTTGAATGCATCCAGGATTTCCAATGTGCCAGTAATGGGGCCATAGTTACTGTGTAAATGGGTTGGAAGGGGGTTGATAACATCCTGGCCCATCATACCCTTGATGGTGCCCCAAAATCTAGCAGTATTATGGTAGGAGGAGGCAAGCTGGGCCAGGTAGTAGGCAGCCTTTGCATCCCTAACTTTCCTAGTGCATTTATTCCTGGCTTTCCTAAAGATCATCCAGTCCATGATATTCTTAGTTTTTCTTGCTACTTTCCAAAGTTTATCTCTCTCCAGCAGTGCAGCTTTGAGGTCAGCTGAAAACCAGCGACAGGATTTGTTTTTTATTCGGATACTAGAGATTGGGGCATGGGTGTTAAGGGCATTTAATATAATGCTATTTAGCACCTGCTGAGCTTTTTACAGAATGTGCAAGGTAGAACTTTGCCAGTGTGGAGAGGCTAGATCATGCAGATATCCTTCAATATTGATGTTTTTCTTGGATCTCCGTCAACTGCCACAACTTCTATGTTTCTATGTTCAATCAAGCGCCACGCGATGCGTTCACACACCCACTGGTGGCCATGTGACTACAGCAGTCACACTACAGCAGCAATTGTCCACATCATCCTCCCCTGTTGCTGCAGGATGGGCATCAGTGCCTCCCTGATGGCCCTCCACACACCAGGCCGAACATTGCTGTGATATTCCAGTGGTGGTCCATGTCCTACCTCACTGTGACCATCCTGGGGACCTACAGCAGGAACATAGAGAACAGATACTAAGTGCCATTGTAGACACAGAGCCCCCATGGAGCAGAAGCCCACTGCACCCAACAGACACTGCATGCATGACATAGCCACCTACCTGCACTCAGTCACCACGTAATAATCTGTCTGTGGGTCCCTGCCTGTGTACTTCAGTGGTCTCTGTGGCACACCGCCTAGCCTCCAGCCTACAGGACACAAAAGACAGAGACTGCCATGAGTAGACATGACATTCCACAAACACCCCCCCCCGAACACCAGTGTGGGCATGCAGTGATGGAGTAAATGGCCAGTGCAACACCGGTGAATGGCCTGCCAATGTGCAGCAGTACACAGCACCCTGGCTTGAGTCCCCATGGTGACCAGTCACAGTAAAGCACTGCGACCAGTGGTCCTACTCCAAGAGTAACACAGGGTATCAGTCCCACACACACACACACCACCGCAGAGTGGCCCACCCCATGTGGCATGTATGACACGGCACCACAGGGCAGGTGCAGCCACACACAACTGTGCATGTTCAAGTCATACATTGCCCATGTGAGTGTGATATTGTGGTGTGCGCCATCCCCACCCCACATGCACCTGTGCTGCACACATATGTGGGATACATACCTGGGTGTGGCAGTGCACCCCTGTGTGCACGCTCCCTCAGGCACTCCAGCCTCACCCTGTCCCTCCGCCTGAGGTCACCATACTGGTGCCTGCACTGTTTCCCTGTGCGTGGAATATCTGTGTGACGCACCAGCCACCTGTCAGCCCACACCTGTGCCCTGGGCACCTGCAGGTCCTCCCGCCCAAATAGCTGGCCCTCCACCCACATCACCAGGGCCACCAGGTGAAGCAGTTCAAGGTCTGACCAGTTCATGGCCCTTGCACCTGACCTCCTGACTCTGGGCATGTCTGCAGCACAGTGTCACAACAGTGCAGTAGATGAGGCCTGTGCAACTGAAAAGCCTAATCACACCAATTGTGCCACTAGGCCACATGCAGTCCCCCATGCACAGCATCGTGGTGTGCAATTGGCCAGGCATGAGCCTCACAGGTGCATGTGCAGTGTTATGATGGGAATGCGATGTCATGGGTCAGGACCAGGTCACGCAAGTGCAATACATAGGCATCCGCCATGATGTGTGTGTCATGCAGTATCGTGCATGGTCCCTTGGATGCACAGTAGCACAGTGCTGCACTATGGCATGTAACACGCAATTAGCGCACAACCATGGACAGGTGGCATAATGTGCATCGTGCATTTGGACGCGCATGTGCATACAGACAGCACCACGTGATGTACACTATATGCATGTCCATGATGCCACTGTGAGGTCATTTGTGCATATGTGTTGCAGTGGCAGACATGCATCACACACAGTGCATGTGCGTGGAATGTGCCCACGCACTCGTGCCCCATTCAGGAAGATACCCCCAACACACCATGCAAGCGTGGCAAATGCACCATTTGGAAATGCATTCAATGCAGCAGATGCACTGTGCTGATTGGGAAGAGCTGAGGGCAATTATGAGTGCACCCAAATCAGCCCATTAACACATTCAGAGACATCTCAGCTGATTAACATCTCATTATCACTGCCCCAGGCTTCATTTGCATGCCCTGAGCCATAAATGTGCCCAGCTCAGCCCACACTGAGATTAGGTGACTGAGAGGATTCACAGCCTTGAAGATGAGTACAGTTTTACCATACCATTACCAGTATAACTACACCACATGGTGCAGTGGTCAGTGGACAGCCTGTTGCCATCCAGACATGTGCAGGGACACCTGTAGCACACCATTCCATGCCACACACTGTCCCACAGGCCACCCTATGACAGGAGGGGGAATGTCGTTGGCTGCTGTGCTTTCACAAACACTGAATTGTGCATAGTGTCAGTGATGACCAGGTCAGTAGCATATGTATCTGGACATGCAACACTTGTGGCATGTCCATAGATGTGCAGCCATCCTTGGCATTGCAGATGACCACAGTGGATGCAGCACAGACCACCACAGCAGACCGTGTACCACAACAGACATGCATTGCCTGCAGGCCTTTGTCTGGCGGTTGCTGTGGTGGAACACTGTGGCCACTGTATGGCGGTACTGGGCACACGGGAACCTGCATGTGCTGACATAATGTCTGTCTGTTCTCTCCCACAGAATCCAGAAAGTCTGGAGCATACAGTGCTGACAGTCGCAGGCAGACAAACTTTACTAAGGATGAGGAGAGGGCCTTCATTGAGGCATAAAACCTGTGCCGGGATGTCCTCACTGGCTGGGGCAGCAGTCATGCAGCACAGGATAAGGGTTGGGAGTCAGTGACATGCCATGTCGATGCTGTGGGCAAGTACAATCCGACCCCCCAGGAGTGTCAGAATCACCCCAATGATGGGAAGCGGAGGGCCAAGGATAAGGCCGCCCACATTGAGGCTTCACTGTGTAGGACGGGGGGTGGCCCATAGTCTGACGTGCACCTCAGCCCAAATGAGGAGCTGCTAGTGGCCACTATTGCCTGGTCCACTGTGCAGGGTATCTCTGGGGAGGTTCCAGATGGGCACAGCCCATCGCAGCACTGTGAGTAGCCATGCCCATGACACATGTCGGGCCATGTTTGTGTGCCATGTCCACCATGCCAGACCCAATGTGTGCTACTGTGCAACTGTGTGCCCACAGACTATGCCATGTGTGGTAGTGACCCATGCTGTGGTCAGTTGTGTCTGCCAGTCCATACTCGTGGTGGCACATGTTCTGTGTTGGTGCCAAGCAGGCTAGTGGGACACTGCCACTGTTGGATGGGCATGGTATAGCACTGGACACATGGTGCCATGTAGACATGTCCAGTTACCATGCAGCCACAGTCACACAGCAGAGTTACAGGTGTTGCACGGCCATGCCAGGGACTGTCTTGCGCAACTATGGCACAACACTGTGACACAATTCATATGTCTGTTTGCCACTGTATTATCCATTGACACTGACCATGTTCTCCCCTCTTCTTTTCACAGCTCCATCACGCCTCACAGGTGCAGCTGTGTCAACAGCTGCACAGGATGCCCTAGCAGGTGATGATGCTGGGTCATCACACAGGGCTGAGGGCACATCGGGGGATGGTGCCATCCCTGGACCATCCATTGCACCAATGTCACCTGCTGCAGTGCCAGTGGTGGTGGGCCCATCAGACCCTTCAGCCATTGCTGTTGCTGCTGGAGGGCATGACACCACAAGGCTGGAGGGTCTCCTGGGTTTGTCTAATGAGGAACCAATGGATGCAGTGGCCATCACTGAAGCCTTACTTGTGCTGGCATCAGGCACACCAGGGACATACAGCGATAGTCCTGCTGACGACAATGCCTCAGAGATGCAGGGAGACATGATTGATGGGGGGCAGCACACAGGTGCCTGCACAGGTGGCACCTGATGCCATTAGTGACCCTACTGCACATAGCATGACTGCAAGGACCGCACAGCTGCCCACAGTGGTGGGTGCTGTGCACCCTTCATCCAGTTCTGGTGTGGTGGCGTGGTCATCCAGCGTGCTATGTGCGGGTGCTGTGGGACACATGCAGGCACCGTTGGACCATAACTTCACCGGCCGTGGACATGATGGAGCTGTGCATGCCCATGCCCCACCCATGTTGCAGCCTACCATGGTGCAACTGCCGCCCGTGGATACCCCGCACCAGGCTGGATCACCACCTAGCTGTCAGCGACATCACCATGAGCCAGCATCCACCGACAAGACGGAGGGCTATGCCTGCCTCCTTCAGGAGACCGTGGAGGGGCAGGCAGTCATACTTGTGAAATTCAGGGTTCCCCATACATTGATGGTCCTGGAACATGAGTCTGCAGTCACATGGCTTGACCAGATGTTGGCAGAGGCACACTTACTGTTGGTGGCCATGACTGCAGCATTGGAGTGGATTGCAGCCACTGCTGAGGCAACGTGTGCATCCAGTGCACACCATGGCCATTGGGCCTCGTGCCGGACACCCAGGAGTGCCTCCTGCATACCCAGGCAGTGGCGTTAGGTGAATCCATTGCTGCTGATGTTGTCACCACATTTCGCACCACCCAGCATCCCCGACACAAACATGACTCATGGGACCACAACACCAATGAGCACCTGTTCTTGGTCTCATTGCAGTACCCCTACAGGGGTGTTGGTGACACCTCTGTGGCTGGTGTTGCTGGGCCTGCATCCACCAGTCATGGCAAAAGCCATCCACATGTCCATGGTGGCTGTGATGCCAACCTGTGATGTCCAGGTCCCCGAGCCAACAGCCACTGCACTTGCCACCTCTGTGTCCCACTCACCTGGATACCGATGCCTGGGGTGGCATGGGTGGCGTGTGCCTGCCCCAGTGCACCACCATCATGGGCCCCCGTGCAGTGCCACCTGCATGTATGTGTGCACTACTGTTGTGCCATGTGGCATGGGCGTGATGAGTGCGGTCCAGTGTCTGCTGTGCCTGTATGCCAGCAGTGATGCACACTCATCTATGCCATGCCTGGCACTGTGATTGTGGCACACTGCTTTGTTGCATGGTGTGTGTGTGTGTGTGTGTGTGTGTCTAGGCCTCATGGTCCCTGGCATAACTGCGGTCCACAGCTGCCCCACCACCACTGTGTGGTATGTGTTCTATGTGTACCTGTATGGGGCAGTATCTGTGTTGTGCTGTGTCCGCCATGCACTACATGCTTATTGTTACTACCTGAGGTCATCAGTGTGCACCTCCACTATACAAACCTGTATTACTCACCTGTGGTTCCCAAGGTGCTTTTCCACCAGTGTGTTCCTGTACTGCGGTGCCCTTGCGGCCAGGCGTGGATCACGCTGTGGCATTGGTGGCTGGCCCCGTATGCACACCCAATGGCAGTGCATCTTCCTCCCCACCCTCCTCCACCTCCTTTCCAGAACTGTTACCCTCACTGACCTCAACAGCTATTCCACGGTCCATAGCCATGTTGAGCGGTATACAACAGGCCAGGAATATGCCACAGGCCTTGTCAGGGCTGTACTGTAGGGCCCCACCTGACCTATCCAGGAACCTGAAACGCATCTTCAACATGCCAGACATGGCTTCTGTACTCTCTCCCTGTGTGCTTGGGAAGCAGAAGTATTCCGAGCATGAGGTAGCAATGCAGTAAGGAACTGTGTGAGGAGATGGGAGGTGGATGCCTGCAAGATGCCAGTGGTGTCCCCAGATGGCCTCAGGAGGTCCCAGTGGTGAGCAGGCACATTACTGTTCTCACCTTGATCTCCACTTATATTTATTTATTTATTTAGTTAGTTAAACATCAGTTTAGAAACCTTTGAGCCAGAGGCTCATTTACAAAGGTACCTCATCACAAAATGACCTGTCATGGCATGACCTAATCCGGTGAGTGCCTACATTTTCTCATGGCACAGCTCACAGAGCTGCCTCAGAATGGCCTTATTCAGGCAGTACTGGCCTACTGTCTCCGTGTCCATGAACTGCTCAAATGACAACCTGGCACAATACCACCGCCTACAGTACCTTCCTCCCCCCGTCTCATCATCCCCATTATCATTCCCACCTTCAGGAATGGTGCACCATCCATGTTTGGATTGAACTGTCTGTCCCTCCCATTGTCTGCTGGATTCTGCAGTTCTGCTGCTGGCCTGCTGGTGGCTTGCACTTAAGTCTACTTCTTTTATACTTATCTTTCCATGGCGCATCTGGTACTTGCAGCATATTTGCTCTGTAGTTGCTCCTTCCTTTTGCACTGTGAATTGCTTTGTGCTGTGTATTCATGTCTATGCCCCCTCTAGTTGTGTTGCATATCATTTACATGTGTCTATGGTGCATTCAGTTCAGCACCAAGTACATCTGGGATGCACCAGTGCATATGCCCTGTCTGTGAACCGTTCCATGGCACATCTTCAGGATGCACAGGTGCATCTCCTTTGCACCCGGCACATCTCTTTTGTGACTCCTGCTCCCAGTAGGCTGTTTGCCATATGGCCGATTGTGTCTGCTTGTCTACATTGTGTGTCGCTAAGGAGAGTTAGTCCCAGCATGGCCATAAACAAAGTAGCAAAGTCCACTAAAACCTCCTTCACTTCCTGGGTCTGTTCCAGAGTCAAATGGGGTAACAGTTTTCCTTCACAGAGGACTCCTGCTTGCCGTCCTCCAGCAAGTCCAGTAGGGGGTCCTCTTCATCCATTGCCTCCCCAGGACTACACACTGAAAATGCCATGTCAGCCCTATTTGCATATGGCTTATTCATTTTGACATGGTCCATTCTATGAGCATGTCTACTGTCATGCAATTCTACAATATAATTCATATAATTTACCTGTCAGACTACCTTGTATGGTCCCGCCCATTCAGCTGACAGCTTGTACTTCTGGACTGGAATAAGGACCATGACTTCCTGACCTACTTTGTATGAGCAAGTTCTGGCTCTGTTGTTGTACCAAGCTTTTTGCTTCTGCTGGGCAGCTGACAAGTTGCTGTGGGATGCTCCCATAAGCTCCTTCAGCTTTTCCTGAAATATTAAGACCTATTCCACTATGGGAGTTCCCTGGATAGTGTGCATACCTTCCCAGTCTTCCCAAATCAAGTCTAGGGGGATCATGTACCCTATATCCATATAAGAGTTTGAAGGGGGAAGCCCTCTCAACTCTTGGGGCAGCTCCCTATATGTGAACAACAGGTGGGGGAAGGTATCTCGCCCAGTTCCTCCATTGTTATTCAGCAAATAATTGGAGCATCAATTTTAGGGTACCAATAAACCTTTCCACAAGCCCATTGGCTTACAGGCGATAAGGTGTCATACTTCTCTGCACCACTCCACACTTCTCCCACAAACACTTCCTCAGGTCCAACATAAAGGTATCCCCTCGATGAGTGATGTCCTCCTACAGAAACCGGACATGGGAGAAAATCCCTAGCAAGGCATCTGCCATTTTGTCTGTGAGGAAAAGACAGCTGTGTCTGGGTATTGGGTAGCATAATCTGCTGCAGTCAGGATAAACTTTTCCCGGAGGAGCTTGGAGTACTCAAAGGTCCCACAATATCCATTCCTACCCTCTGGAAGGGCTCCTCCACAATGGGCAAGAGAATTATGATGGCTTTGATTTTACTACCTGCTTTATCTAATTGTTGGTACCGGTGACAAGACCTGCAATATTTCTTTACCTGCTGGGTGAAGTTGTGCCAGTAGATATTCTGGGCCAATCACTGCATGGTCTGCACAAATCCCAGATATCCTGAGCTATCTTGAGCAACCACCAACAGTACCTCTGGGGAATGACAAGCTGACTGCCCATCACAAACTCCCTCTGTCTACTAAAGGAAAGACTGGTGTCATACTTGGAGGACAGTGGCCTCCGGGATGTGAGGCAGCATGGGTTCATTTTGGGGAAGTCTTGTCACACCAACCTAATACAATATTATGACTAGGTGACAGGTGAACTGGTTAAGGGTCATGCGGTGGATGTTCTTTACTTGGACTTCAGCAAGGCCTTCAATTCAGTGCCTCATGGGTGACTTGGGGGGAAGCTAATGGGTGTAGGGGTGGGGCAGAAATGATGAACTGGATTACAAGCTGGCTGAGTGGGAGGCTACAACGGGTGGTAGTGGGAGGGAAACTCTCAACTCCAAGGCCGGTGATGAGTCAGGTATCACAGGACTCTGTGTTAGGAATGGTATTGTTTGGGCTCTTCATATCAGATATTGCACATGGGGTGGTGAGCAAAGTAAGTCTGTTCACAGATGACACCAAAATGGGAGCAGTGGTGGATGGAGTGGAGGGATGGAAGCAACTGCAGGGGGACCTAAGAAAACTAGAGGAGTGGTCAGAGAGGTGACAGCTGGGATTCAATGCAAAGAAGTGTAAGGTTATGCACTTCGGAGCGAAGAACCCAAGAAGAGAATATTGGCTGGGAGGGGTTAAGCTGGGGATCACTGAGGAGGAGGACCTAGAGGTAATGGTAACAGGGACCATGAATAACACTACCCAGTGCAGGACAGTGGCTGCAAAAGTGAACAAAATGCTGGGTGCATAGCAAGGGGGTTTTCATCCAGGCGAAGAGAAGTGATTTTGCTCCTCTACAGTTGCTAGTAAGGCCACACTTGGAGAATTGTGTGCAGTTTGGGAGGCCATACCTGAAGCATGATATCATGCAATGGAGGGGGTGAAGCGTAGGGCAACGAAGATGATATGTGGAATGGAGGAGAGAGACTATGACAGCAGGCTGAGAGACCTGAATATGTACACCCTAGAGGATAGAAGGGACAGGGGGGACATGACAGAGACATTCAAGTATCTGAGGGGAATCAATAAGGATAGGGCAGATGGGGTCTTTAAAGTAAGGAGGGGAAGGGGCACAGGCTAAGAATAGAGGGGGAAGATTTAGGCGGGAAATGAGGAGACACTATTTTATGGAGAGGGTGGAAGCAAAATGGAATGCACTACCAGAATGGGTGGTATAATGTAAATCTGTGAACAGCTTCAAAAGGGCATGGGACAGGGAGCAGGGGAGAGTGAGGGTGGGGGAGATGGCTGGGTGGTAGTGGGATGACAAAGGGAGGGAGTGGGCAGCTGCAAATCAGGGGTGCTAGTATACACTCGAGCGAGACTTACATATACTCAGGGAGTCTGTTTCTGCTGGCAATATCCGTGTATGTTTGTATGTCTTTACATCCTGCATATACAACAGTTCATTGTCCCAATATACTAACATACTAAAATGCCAGCAGAATAGGCCTAACGGTCTTTCTTGTCTGCTCGTTTGGTCAGCCCCCCCCCGAGAGCTGACCTTACTGCCCCCCTCACCCTCTCTGGCTTCTCCCTTCCCAGTCCCGGATATTCCCACTGCACAGGACTTTGCTTCCAGAACCCTTACCCTGTACCTGTCCCACCCCCTTAAACCCCTCCACCATCTCTGCCACCACCAGTCCCCTGGGCAGTGCATTCCATGGCTCCACCACCCTCTCAGTGAAGTAGCACCTCCTCCTTTCTCCCCTGAATCTCCCCCCCCAGCTTCCACCCATGCCCTCTAGTTGCCCCCTCCTTTCTTGGAGCACCCTGACTGCTCCTCCTCTCATTAACTCCTTCATGTACCTGAAGACCTCTATCACGTGCCCGGTCCTTCTCTCTTCCAATGTATACATATTTAGCTCTTCAAGCCTCTTCCCATAGGTCCTGTCCCCCAAGCCCCAGATCATTTTGGTTGCCCTCCTCTGGACTCTCTCCAGGAGTTCAATGCCCCTCTTTAAGTGTGGCCTACAAACCTGCATGCAGTACTCGAGGTGCTGCCTCACCAAGCTGTTATACAGAGGGAGTATAACTTCCCTCCTTCTGGAAGTGATCCCCCTAGCGATGCATCAAGCATCCTGTTGGCCTTGGCCGCTGCCCTCCTATAAGTCTCAGAGTTGTTCATCTTGACATTCACCACCACCCCCAGGTCCCCCTCAACCATTGAGCCTTGTAGCATTCCCCCTCCCCCGGGTGTACACTTGGCCAGGGTTTCTGGCTCCCAGATGCAGTACCTTGTATTTTCCTGCATTAAACCTCAGCTTCCACTTTCTATGCCACGTTTTCAGAGTCTCCAGGTCCCCCTGTAGGGCCACCCTCCCCTCCTCCCCATCCACCAATGCCCCCAGTTTTGAGTCATCCTCAAAGAGATTCATCTCATTTCTGATACCTGTCCTTATGTCAGAGATGTAGGCATTGAACAGGAGGGGCCCAAGGACTGATCCCTGAGGGACCCCACTAATGGCCCTCCTTGGGGATGAGACTATCCTGCCAACCATGACCTTCTGGCTCCAGTCCTGGAGCCAATTGCCTATCCATCTAATCATCTGGCTCCCTATCCCCATTTCTCCCAGCTTATTCAACAGGTCCCCATGAGGAACAGAGTTGAACGCCTTGCTGAAGTCAAGATAGAGGACGTCCACCGGTCTTACCAGGTCCAAGGCACTCATCGCCCAGTCATAGAACTCCACAAGGTTTGTCTGACATGATTTCCCTGGGACGAATCCATGCTGTCTATCATCCAGGCACCCTGACTTTTCCAGGTCCCCCCTAGCCTCTCCTTGACAATGCCCTCCATCACCTTGCCCACCACCAATGTCAGGCTGATGGGCCTGTAGTTCCCTGCCACCTCCCTTGATCCCCCCTTGTAGATAGGCACTATATGCACCTCCTTCCAGTCCTGGGGCACCCATCCTGTCCTCAGAGAGATGCTGAAAAGCTCCACCAGGGGTTTCACCAGGACATCTGCCAGTTCATTTGGCACTCTGGGATGTAATTAATCTGGCCCCAGTGCTTTCTCCATCTTAAGGGACCTGAGGACTTCCATCACTCTCTCTCTCTCTGCTGTGATTTCCACCTCTGCTACCTCATCTCCCTGCTTTGCCTTACCCCCTCCTGCCAGTGATGGTCCCCCTCTCCCCAGACCGGCAAGGGTTCCCCCTCCTCAGTTTCACCATCTCCTCCCATGTATGATGCAGTCCCCCCATTTTCCTTGGGGAAAACTGAGGTGAAGGACTCATTTAGTATCTCAGCCTGCTGCCCTGGGTCTTGTGTCCATCCCGCCACTGTTTTAATCCTGCTAATCTGCCTCTTCACCCCTTGTTTTCCCCAATATATCTAAAGAACCCCTTATTCCCTCTCCTAATTTCCCTGGCCAGGTTCTGCTCCTTACTTGCCTTAGCAGCCCTCACCACCCTAGTGGCCCTTCTGGCCATCAGCTCATACTCCCCTCAATCCCTTTCACTCCTTCAGCACTTGAAATGCCTATAAGCTGCCTTCTTTCCCCTCACCACCTCCTGAACCTCCCTGGTCCAGCAGCAGGGTTTACGGGCCCTACTGCATTTTCATCTTACTCTTGCACAGGTGCTGGTAGCATCCTGCACTCCCCCTCCTGATGATTTCCCACCTACTATCAGCATCCATGTCTGGCCCAATCCTATCCAAATGCTTCTTAAGGATCCTTCCCATTTCCTTGAAATCTGCTCCCTGAAGACAGTTATCTCTGTCTTTGTGCAGCCTTCTACCCCTCCTAGATCCAGGCTGAACCAGACCGTGGCATGGTTGCTCCCCGCCAATGGGTCCCTTGCCTCCAGGCCCCCAATCTGGTCACTGTCTGCCAGGACCACATCCAGTATCTGCACCTCCCTGGTAGGTTCCCCCACCTACTGAGTTAGGAACGCATCCTGAAAGACATCCTACAACCTCTGTTCCCTGGCCACTGAGGATGTCATCATCTCCCAGTCCATTCCTGGAATGTTTAAGTCCCCCAACACCACCACTCTTCCCCTGCCCAATCTGCAGTGTCTACCAACATCTGCCACCAGACTCTCCTCCAGCTCCTCCACCAGGTCAGGGGGTCCTATACACCACTCCTATTTTTATTCTCTTCCCCCCTTTGTTATCATGATGACCCAAATCACCTCCGCAGTTCCCTCCGCCTCCTCCACTCCTTCTTTGCCAATGCAGTTTTTGACTTTTATTACTAACCCTCCTCCCCTTCGCTACCCCCTGTCCTTCCTGAATATGGTGTAACCCCCCAGGTTCAGGTCCCAGTCATGCCCTGCAGTGGCCCAGGTCTCAGTGACTGCTGCCTTTAATTAGCATATACGCTATGCCTCCCATTACCTCCCTGTGTCATATCAGATTCCATACAAGCCCTCGGCCTCTCCAAACTAGGATACATGCACTAATCAACTGCAAATTTTTCACATCTTCCCAAGTCATGGGACATGTCCCCTTCAGTTCCTAAACTGGGATCCATAGTGCTAGCATCAGGGCATTCAAGGTCGCTGTTATCACTAACATTCTATCCATGGGTCATCCCTCCCTCCACAGAGTAACCTTATGTAGCTGTTTTTTGAACTTCTAGTTGGGGAAGTTCTACCTCGTGTTCACTACTCTTCATGTCAGGAGACACTTGCTGGGGAGCCATCCTCCCATTGTTTTCCACAGGGGCATCTATGAGGTCCAGGGAACTACAATCAGTCTTTGCCATCTGACTGCAGGTAACCACACACACCATCCCTTCTGGAGATTGTTTCCAATAATCACATCCAGGGTGAGGTTGTCTGCTACTGCCACCTTTTGCAGCCTCTCTCCATCTCACCCCAGTCCAGGAGAATGCTAGCAAGTGGCAGAGGTTTCTCCTCCCCCCTGAATCCCTTCACTGTTACAAACTGATTAGGTATCAACTGTTCAGGCCCAAGCGAATCCTGTTACTAAGATGAGAGATGCTCCCATGTCCATTAACCCATGGGTGTGTGCCCCATTTACAATAACAGGGTGTATGTGCTCCCTCATGTTTATAGGCATGCTTTCAGGGATACACAGTGTGCACAATTCTGTTCAAGCACCACTTTGTCTGCTGTGTGCCTTTTTAGGACACTGTCTATCAAGATGCCCTGGCTGTTTGCAAAACCAACAGTTGTAATTTTTTAATCAGATAACACATTTTATTTTAACCTGGGACTTCCCCCTTTCTATGAAGGTAGTGAGGGTTTTAACTGCCCTGAAGGTGCACTTTTCCCCTTCTGTGCTGCCATGCCCACCCCACTCCCTTTCAGAGCAGATCTGTTCCTGATATAGTGATCCAAGAACTCAGCAGCCTGCTGCACTCTTTTGGGGTCTCGGTCCTCTAACCACATTTTTAGCTCTGCTGGGCTCCTGATTTTGCCACTTTTCTCTAGAGTTTCCTTCTACTCTCCCTCACCAACATTTCCAAAACTGACGTTGCTTTGTGGCAAGGTCCTCATAGCTCATGTCAGGGCTTCTCCTGAGCTTACAAAACTTAACCTTGTTTGCTTCAGGCAGCATTAATGCATACTTTTTAAGCAGTGCAGCTTTAAGTCTCTCACAATTACTACTGCCCTGATTGTCCATTTGGCCTAACACCTCACGCCCTTTCCCAGTAAGCAGCGATGAAGTTCCAGGACTCCCTGAGTATTTTAGCCTGGATACAGACCTTTTCAAATCAATTCAAAAATGCATCCATTACCCCCCCTCTTTAATTTCAGCTATTAATATAGAATTTAATATGCACCCTAGTCCTGTAATTCCAGGTTCACTCTTGCCACTTACCTCCTCTGGCACTGTTCATTAGAGTTTTAGCTTCTCCAGTTCAAACTCTCTCTCTCTCTCTCTGTGACACTAGTTTTCTTTTTCCTACATCTCCAGTTCCATCTGGGACTTATTCTGCTTCTATTCCATTTGATTATGGACTTCAAGCCTTTTCTGCTTAAATTCCCTTTGCTGCTGGGCTTCACATGTTTTTGCTCTAATTCCAGCTCCAGTCTCCCCAACTCCAGCGGCAGCCTGATCCCTTCTGGCTTCAGCATTGTGGTGACCATCCCCAGGTGCTGTGGCTCTGATTTCCCTCTGGTCTTGCTGTCTTTCTCCCTGGGAATGGACACTGCAACATCCCTTGGCACCTCTACACGCAAGGTCTGTTCTCTTTCGGTCACCGACTGTGACTCGAGGTCCTGGGCAGTTGCTTGCCCATCGACTGCCAACAGAGCCTCCACAAGGTGCTTTTTAGTTCACCTCTTGCACTGGACTCCTGTTTCCTGACACAACTGCTTTAGGTATTCTGCTGTGTATTCACTGTAAATGGAAGCCATCTTCTTCCATAACCACTGCTACACTTGCTCACACCTGAGGAAAAAAAACAGGGCACTTTATACTGTAACCAAAGTATGTATTTTGTTTTAATTTCTGCCTTGATTGTGTGCTTTTAGCTTTTGGCAAAGAGCAGCAAGAGGAAGGCAGCAGATCCTAGAACTTTGCTACTCTACTGAGGAACAGTGACTACAGGTCATTGTGGTTTGAAATCACACAAGTAGCAGAATCAAACTACACAAAAAAAAATTCTCAATTTTAGGAGGGCAGAGAAATTGAAAGTCAAAAAGATCACATTCAGGCAGTACAAAATGATGCAGACAGAAAGGGACATAGAGAAGTACCAGAAGAAGCAAAGTGAGGCAGAGAGATCAGTAAGGCGAAGCCAAAACTCAGACAGAAGTGTACATTGCAAAATTAGTGGGTAGAGGGGACAAAATCTTTTACAGGTACATAAGTGAAAAAAGAAGGGCAAAGGGAAGGATCGTTAGACTGAACAGATATTTCTGCTCAGTATTTACTAGAGGAAGAGGAAGGTAATGGGCCTGAAGGGAGCAGAAGGGGTGGGAACAGTGCAGAAACAGACACAAGTCCCTTTACACGGGAAAGGGTCCTAAAGGAACTGGAATGAATAAGAGTTGATAAAGCAATGGGACCAGATGGGGTGTATCCCAGGGTCCTAAAGGAACTAAGAGAGGTGTTCAGTGAACTTCTGGCAGTCCTGTCTAGCTGATCACTGGAAACAAGGGAGGTACCCATAGACTGGAGGACAGCAGATGTAGCACCTTATGAAAAAGTGGGAACAACGAGGAAGCAGGGAACTACAGACCAGTCAACCTGACCTCGGTAGTGGGGAAGATCGTGGAAACACTACTGAAGGAAAGATTGATGGAACATCTGGTTGCCAGTGGACTATGGGAACCAAGGCAGCATGGTTTCACCTGGGGGGGGAGGTCATGCCAGACCACCTTCATTGAATTTTTTTCAATTGGGTGACAAGGGAGGTGGAGCAGGGGAGGGCAGTTGATGTGGCTTATCTGGACTTCAGCAAGATCTTAGACACTGCTGCATAGACAGCTATTAAACAAACTGGGGAATATGGGAGTGGGCAGGACATTAGTGTGGTGGGTGGGTAATTGACTGGGTAGCAGGACACAGAGGGCGGTTGTAAATGCCTGTCACTTAGCAGAGGAAAGAGTGACTAGTGGGCTACCACAGGGATCAGTGCTGGGACCAGTCCATTGCAACATCTTCATCAGTGACATTGCACAGGACCTAGAAGGTAGAATTTCCATGCTTGCTGACAACACAAAGCTCTGCAACAGAGTGGAAATGCCAGAGGGTGTAGACAGAATGAACAGGGACCTGCAGAAGCTTGAAGAATGGTTGAGGGTTTGGGAGTTGAAATTCAATGCAAAGAAGTGCAAGATAATGCATATGGGGCACAAAAACCCTGGAACAACATATCAGTTGGGGAGTGAGAATATAGTATGCAGCAAGTAGGAAAAGAACCTTGGTGTTATCATGTCTAATGACCTCAAGGTAGGGAAACAGTGCGGCAAAGCAGCAGGTAAAGCAAATAGGATGCTGGGATGCATAGGCAGGGGCATCACCAGCAGGAAAAGGGAGATCATAATTTCAGTAAACGACACTAGTGAGGCCCCACCTGGAGCACAATGTACAGTTCTGTAGATCTTGCCTATGTAATGACATAGATAGGGTGGAGATAATTCAGAGGACGGCAACAAAGATGGTATAGGGATTGCATCACAAGTCCTATGAGGACAGGCTGAAGGACTTGAATGTGTACTCCTTGGAAGAGAGGAGAATTGAGGGGATATGATGGAGATACAGACGTACCTTACAGGGAGAGACAGGGTGCAGGAATACACTGTTATCCAATGAAAAAGATGTTCCAGGACTAGAGGGCATGGGATGAAGTTGGAGGGAGGGCAATTTAGAGGAAACATGAGGAAGGATTTCTTTACAGAAAGGGTGGTGGACAAGTTGAACACCCTGCCAGAACAAGTGGGGGGGGCTGAAACAATCACAGGATTTAAGAATGCATGGGATAGATACGAAGGAATCTTGGAGGTCACAGGTAAGGGGCAACAGACTTGTAGAAAAATGTAAAGGGAATTTACAAGCCCAAATGGGCAGACTGGGTAGGCCATAGGCCCTTATCTGCCAACAGTGTCTATGTATCTGTGTACTACTGGGACTAAAGAAATAAAACTCTACTTCTGAGACCTTCAATCAGGGCACAAAAACAAACAAAAAGAAACAAGAGGTAGTATGCATGTCTGAGTTGGGGGAAAGGTACTTTTATCTGTGCAGTTAACTAGGTAAAGAGGAGAGTTGTAAATTAAGGGGAGTGGCTTAGGCAGCAGAAAGTCAGGTGTCTGTATTTAAAACACTCCTAGTTAGTTTTTGGCAAAGAGCAGCAAGAGGAAGGAGACCACTGCTAGAACTTTACCACTCCACTACTGGGACTTAAGAACTAGAACTCTACTACTGGGACATTCAATTAGGTTAAAAAAAAATTAGTTAGTATGAACATTCGAAATTGCCGGCAGATACCACCCATTCAGTCTATGTAATCTGCTCGACTATGCAGCAGTTCAGTCAATTAGAATGCAGCTGCCCCCCTCCCTCATATACAGTCCCCCCATCTCCTGCCCCTCCCAATTTGTACCCCCCTTGAATGTCCCACCCCCTCTTGAAGCCCCCAACACACTGCAGCTTGGCAGAAGACAACAGGAGAAAGGACTGCTGTGTGACTGAACTTCTCTGCTGGGACTAAAGTAGAAGAACTTTTGTATCTGGACCTTTAATTTAGGGTAAAAAAACTAACATACAAAAACAAAAAAAAAAGTGTGTGTTTGGGTTAACTGAACTGAATGGGTAACTGAAAAGTCATCTAGGTGTAAATCTCAGGTGACTGGAAGGACTTAACTGCTGTGAGGTTTAAATTACTTGAAGAAAGATCTGGTAAGTAGGGGGAGTGGCTTAGCTAGAAGGAAGCTACATTTAAAGACTGCCTTAGAAAGATTCTGCTCATAGCTTGGCAGAAGACAACAGGAGAAAGGACTGCTGTGTGACTGAACTTCTCTGCTGGGACTAAAGTAGAAGAACTTTTGTATCTGGACCTTTAATTTAGGGTAAAAAAACTAACATACAAAAAAAAAAAAGTGTGTGTTTGGGTTAACTGAACTGAATGGGTAACTGAAAAGTCATCTAGGTGTAAATCTCAGGTGACTGGAAGGACTTAACTGCTGTGAGGTTTAAATTACCTGTAGAAAGATCTGGTAAGTAGGGGGAGTGGCTTAGCTAGAAGGAAGCTACATTTAAAGACTGCCTTAGAAAGATTCTGCTCATAGCTTGGCAGGAGACAACAGGAGAAAGGACTGCTGTGTGACTGAACTTCTCTGCTGGGACTATATTGCCCTCCTTCCCTCTCCTCCACCCCAAGCTAGTTCTATTTTTATAGGCACAGGATTTGACTGACAATAGGAACTTCCTGTTTAGGGGCAGGAAGTGAGTGATCACAGAACCACCAAGGACTCACCATCCTAGAAGGGCAAGAGTAGCTCTCCGTCCCTCTAGCTGCTGGAGGTCTGCCTCTGAACAAGTAAGTGGTCTACTGAGAAATATAGGATATTCTTGTCTCAGAACAGGACAATCAGGAGCTTAAAGGGCACAGGCAGAAAGTAAGGAGAGAGAAAAAACAGAGGAAAGAGTAAGGATTGCAAACAGTTAGAGGGCCAGAAATAAGACATGATTGGAGTGGTGAGTGCAGTGGCTGTGGAGCAGTAGTCTTCCGGGAGATGTTCTGGAGGATGCGGTGTTGTCCCATCTGCAGGCACCCTCTGGGCTGAGGGAGGAGGTTGCTCATCTCCAGGCTGAGTTGGCCAGGATTTGTGGGACCCTCTTCCATCCAGGGACCACCAGTGCCACTGCCGTTGCCTCAGAGGTTGCCAAGAAAGAGGAGTGGTTGGACCACAGTGGGCTCAGGGAGGGTGAGGGTGGTGGAACAGAGGCACATCCTCCAGCTGTACCTCTCCACACCCTATGCCATTCTGGCAAAGTGTGGTTCCTCTATGGAGGCACCTACAGTGGAGACCAAGGAGGATGCTGGGAACCTCCACAAAGGAGACCCACAGGAGGATGGCAGGGGACCCTGCAGGGGAAGGAAACAACTCCTGGTGGGGGACTCCATTGTTAGGAACGTAGAACTGGGCAAGGAAGGGGAGAGGGAGGTAAGGTGCCTGCCTGGCTCCATGGCTTGGAGGGACAGGGAGCGAATCCTCAGGATTGCCGGAGCAGCTGCACAGGGGAGGGAGCTGGATGTCATTGTCCACCTAGGGACAAATGATCTGGCTAAGAAAGGGATTAGAGAAGTGCAGGAAGAGTTTGTGGAATTGGGGAGGGGCCTTAGTCAAGTAGCATGCACGGTAACCTTTTCGGAGGTGCTACCCATCTATGGCATAGGAGAGGCTAGGGTGTTCCGTACCATGAGATTCAATCAGTGGTTGAAAAACTGGTGTGGAGCTCAGGGATTTGGCTTCATTGGGGACTGGGGGTCCACCTGGAGTGATGCAAGCCTACACTGGCATGATGGGCTGCATCTGTCCGGGAGGGGAACCAGGATCCTAGGTGATAGGTTTAAATGCTTCATTGGCAAGCTTTTAAACTAGCCAAGGGGGGAGGCACTGGAAATGAGCAGGAAAATCCTAGCCCCCCCCAAACAATCACGGTAGTAAGTGTGGCAAACACCAACATGGAGTTGTCGATAGGGAGAAGGGCAGGGGTAAATGGAGAAAGTGACAAAGGCAAGAAGGACAGGGATGGGGCAAAAGGGCGTAAGGCCATCAGGAAATGGAGGGTAAGAGTACCAATGCCTGTAGTCTGGGCAACAAGCTCCTGAGCTGGTGGCCTTAATGGAAGAGGGATGCCTGGATATTGTAGCAGTCACAGAAACATGGTACACAGAGAACCATGACTGGGATGTTAACATACCAGGGTACATAACTTACAGGAGAGACAGGCAGGGAGAAGAGGGGAGGAGTAGCTCTCATGTAAAGGAAGGGATAAAAGCAACTGAGCAAAAGAGTAAACAGGGAGAGGAGGCACTGTGGGTCACCTTGGAGACTGGAAAGGCACCACAATCCGCACAGGGGTTGTGTACAGACCCCATGTCAGGGGAAGGAATGGACAAGGATATGATGGAAGGCATTCTTAGAATGGCAGAGAAAGGGAGATACTGTTGATGGGAGACCTGAATATGCCAGATGACTGGAGCACATTTGCTGCAGCCACATCCAAGAGCAGGGCCATTCTTGATGCCCTACAGGTGGCAGGCATTAGACAGCTAGTTTCGGAACCCACTGTGAGGGAGCAATCTTAGACCTCGTGACTCTCAAACGGGGCAGTGAGAGGATCTCAGATCTAGAAGTGGGTTGCCATCTGGGGACAAGTGACCATCAAACAGTGTGGTTCACGTTAAACTCAGCTACAGAGTCAAGCCATACAAAAGTGAGGGTACTGGACTTTAGGAGGGCTGACTTTGGCAAGATGGGAGAGTGCCTCAGAAAGCACTAGCAAACAGGCTAGAAGGAGGTGTGGAGCAACAATGGGGAATTATCAAAACTGCCATCACAGAGGCAACAAGCCTTGTGTGAAGCAAATAAACAAATCAAAACGAAAGAAAAGCCACTATGGTTCTCAAGAGAGGTGGCTGTGAAAGTCAGGAAGAAAAGATAGCATTCCGAAGTATAAGGAAACACAGAAGGAGCAGGACAGAGAGCTGTACCAGTTAAGGCAGAAAGAAGCAGGAGGAAGTCAGAATAGCAAGGCCCAAACTGAGGAAAAGATAGCCAACTCAGTTAAGAAGGGGATAAAACCTTTTATAGGTACATCAGCAGCGTGAAAGACAAAGGAGGGATAGTGAGGCTGAATAGAATGAACGTGGGTGGGTAGAGGGGACAGTGAAAAAGCAGGAATACTAAATGAATATTTCTGCTCAGTATTCACAAAAGAGGAGGGGGAAGTGCCTAATCCAATTAATAGAAGCACTCTTGTAGGGGGGTCGATCCCAGTCCTTTCACAGAAGAAAGGGTTCTGCAAGAACTCCTAAAACTGAAGGTGGACAAAGCAATGGGTCCTGATGGAATTCACCCCAGAATTCTAAAAGAATTAAGGAAGGAACTAGTGAAACCACTGGCTACTCTTTTAATAAATCATGGGAGGATGGTGTGGTACCCAGGACTGGAGGAAGGCGGATGTGATTCCCATTCACAAAGTGGGACCAAGACAGAGGCAGAAACTACAGACCTGTCAGTCTGACCTCTGTGGTAGGGAAAGTGATGGAGTCACTTGAAGGAAAGAATAATTGAGTACCTAGAGGTCAGTGGAGCACAGGATCCAAGGCAGCATGGGTTCACAGTGGGAAGGTCATGTCAGATGAATCTAATAGATTTCTTTGACTGGGTGACCAAAGTAGTAGACCAGGGAGGGGCTGTGGACATGGCCTACCTAGACTTTAGCAAGGCATTTGACACAGTCCCACACAAAAGATTATTAGTCAAATTAACCAGCCTGGGAGTGGGTCCCAGGGTGGTAGCCTGGGTAAAACATTGGCTGGACAACAGGACACAGAAGGTGATTGTAAATGGAGTCCACTTGAAGAAAGGGCGGTTACCAGTGGGGTACCGTGAGGGTTCAGATTGGGTCCAGTCCTTTTAATGTCTTCATCAGTGACATTGCAGAGGACTGGAAGGAAAAGTATGCCTTTTGCAGATGACAGAGATCTGCAACAGGGTTGATACACAAGGAGGTGGAAAGGATGAAAAGGGACTTGCAAGGTTGGAGGAATGGTCAGACATATGGCAGCTAGGATTCAATGCAAAAGTGCAAAATAATGCACCTGGGAAACAAGAACCCAGGGAAGAATACACAATGAGTGGGAGGTAGTAACAACAACAAAACAGGAAAGGGACCTGGGGTAATCATATCAGATGACCTTAAGGTTAGCAAGCAATGTGAGAAGGCAGTAGGGAGGGCTGGGGTATACTGGGATGTATAGGGAGAGGCATCAGCAGCAGAAAACAGGAAGTTGTTATCCCTCTGTACAGACAGTTGGTGAGACCCCATCTGGAATACTGTGTCCAGTTCTGGAGACCCCATCTCCACAAGGACATAGACAGGATAGAGGCAGTCCAGAGGAGGGCAACTAAAATGGTGCAGGGTCTGCAAGAGAAGCCGTATGAGGAGAGACTAAAGGAGCTTAATATGTGTACCCTTGAGGAAAGAAGGAGAGGGGGACATGATAGAAACTTTCAAGTACCTCAAGGGAATCAACAAAGTCCAAGAGGGTAGCATCTTTCAGAAAAAGAGACTTGCAAGAACAAGTGGACACAATTTAAAGATAGAAGGAGGGAGGTTCAGGGGCAATGTGAGGAAGTATTATTTCACAGAGAGGGTAGTGGATGCATGGAACAGCCTTCCTGAGGAAGTTGTGGGGTCTAAAACTGTGGGAGAATTCAAGAATGCATGGGACAGACATAAGGCAATTCTTGTGGGGGGCAGAAAGATATAGGCTGTTGGTTAACTAGGATCTGCAGCCTATCCTGTAGGTAGGGAAATGAGCAGACTAGATGGGCCTAGCGGTCCTTATCTGCCGTCAAAGTCTATGTTTCTGTTTCTATACAACTTCCTCTGGCAAGCATTCCATCCTGCCACCACCCTTTCTGTGAAATAGTGCCTCCTCATTTCCCTCTTGAACCTGCCCCTTCCAGCTTCATAGAGTGTCCCCTGGTTTCCCTTCTGCCTTTTGAAATTGAACATACACCTGGTGCTGGTGCCTACTTTATTCGAACCCTTCAGGTACTTGAAGATCTCAATTATAAATAATTTAGTTATACATTTGGGAACCAATGACCTAGCTGGGGAGGAGGTTGAGACAGTGCAAAGTAGGTTCGGGGAATTTCATAGTTTCATAGTAGGATTATGAGTTCTGAAGGCCAAAGCCGATTCTGAACTTGCCACCATTTGTTTAATGGTGATAGTTGTATTTCTTCTCTCCCATGTATTGGTCTAACTGTTTTTTAAAGGATTCTACAGTGTCACTCATTACCACATGTGATGGTAAAGAATTCTATAATGGTGGCACCTTTTGTGTAAAAACCTCTGTCGCCTCAATGTCTTACTAAGAGAACATTGCAATTTGGCCTTGTGTGACCTTGTATTGTTCATAGGTAACTGTCTTTCAAGACAGGTGGTATTTAGTAACTATCCTCTATGTCGTGCATTATTTAAGCAATAAGACATGACAGTGGGTGTGTTATGGTGGGATAACGGCTCACCTTTGGGTGAGTTGAAGCTCGAGGCATAGCCGAGGGCTTCCACCACCTGAGAAGGGCCATTAGCCCACAATAACACACCCCTTGGAGTGCCTTATTGTGATTATGAAATGGGTAATTTTTAGTAAATTTTATGCATTTTTAAACATAGTACTTTCAGCTGGGCCATTGTGCTGGGATAATGGCCCAGCTGAAAGCAGCTCTCGGCCAATCAGAATTCAGCATTCTTTCTACTCATGAGATCTCCTCTTAATAGTCTATATTCAAAAGAGTATAAATTAAGTGTTTTAAGTCTGTTTTCATAACTATCATCTGACAAGTTATTAACTCATCTAGTGGCCTTACGTTGGACTTTTTCAGCCTTGATCTCACCTCCTGTTGGGGCACAAAATGGAGCACGATACCCCAAATGGGGTCTGACAAGGCTCACATAGAGAGGCATCAAGACCTCAGGTTTTTGACTTTATACATGCTTATGTATGCATCCAAGTACAGGGTGACATTTTTTTAATGGTTTTCTTTGTGTGTTTAGCAAATTTAAAATCATCAGGTATTGTTATTCCTAAGTCCCTTTCCTTTGCAGTTGCTTGTATGCTGCTGTTCACAGTATAACATGCACCTATATTATTTTGCCAAAGTGCATTACCTTGCACTTTGTCTCATTAAATTATAATTTGATTTTCCTTCGCCCATAGACTTAATTTATTCAGATTGTCCTGTAACATGACTACTGATTCTGGATTGTTAACAATACATCCGACTTTGAAGTCGTCAGCAGATTTATTTATCCAAACTTGTTCTGCTACCTGCATGCTTGACACTAGGAAATTGAATAATAACTGGCCCAGTACTGAGCCTTGTGGAACTCCACTAGTAACAGGGCCGCATTCTGATTTCGTGCCCTCTTAGTACCATTCTCTGTTTTCTATCTTCAAGGCATGATCTATCTTCAATCTATCTTCTATCATCAAGCGCCACTCACTGGTGCTTGCTCAGGTCTGCTATATGCAGACTATCTTGTTCTTTACTCATCCTCCTCAAACCTCTCAGATATCAACCTGAATCTCAAAAGTAGCTTTAATACCTTTCAGAGCTGGCTATTGCAAAACAAGCTTGTTTTAAATAAAAATAAAATGATGACTATGTTCAAGTTCAAAAATTCGGTCCTGCACCCAGCCATTAAGTATCAGAGCGCTTGATGGCTCTCCCCTCAACACAGTTACCTCTTTTAAATACTTAAGAGTAATCCTTGATCCTGCCTTGGATTTTGACCTGCACCTTGCCTCAGTTATTAAATCTGTTAATATTCAACTTGAAACAAACCCAAGAAGCAAGCACTTGGACCAAAAAATTGGACACGCTAGAAATTCAATGCAGTTTAGAACAGGTATCCACAGCACTACACCTCAGCACTTTGTGTCCTATCCGGACACAAAGCATTGAGGTGTAGTGCTGTGGGTACCTGCTCTAAACTGCATTGAATTTCTAGCATGTATTTTGGTTCGAGTGCTTGCTTCTTGTGTTTGTTTTGATTTTCTAAAGTTATAACACCCGTTCGTTCTGATTAGCGCACTTGCTTGTGTCTACCAATATTCAACTTGGACTGGCATATAAGGTGAGACATAGCCTAACATCCACAGTGAGGATGGCCATTGCACAGGGGATCCTGAGACCCAAATTGGCATATGGGTTAACAGCCTTTCCGGCAACTACTGGAAGGCTCCTCCGAAAATGGGATGTCTGCTACAACAGCATTTGCAGTTTTGCTTTGTCTTTGCCCAGACTTACTCACCGATGCACTCTATACTCCAGTCTGGGATGGTTTACCCCCTCAGCCTTCTGACAGTTTACATCTCACTGTTTTATAAAGAATATAATCTTCTCCCTGATACCTGACAGTCTGGCTCTGCTGCTCAAACCTGTGACCTCTGCCTACCCGCTGAGATCAGCTGACAAATCCCTTCTTGTCCAACCAAGATGTAAAACCAAAATTGGGGAGAATGCTTTCTTTAGCTGGGCTCCTAAACTATGGAACTCCCTTCCACCGAGTCTAAGAATCTCCCCTTCTCCACACAGCTTCAAACAGGAGCTTCATATGGCCCTTCTAAGCTCTGAACCCTACTCCTGTCCTCTATCCACCCACTCCTGTACTGGTTCCTCCTAGCTGCCTACTGGCTCTGACCTCTGCTACTCTCAAACCTGCCTGGAAATCTTGTTATTTCCTCTCTTCTAGCACTTACTCACTAGTTGTATGACTTATGACTGTTAGTTATTTGCACTTATATTTCTGTTTTGTTACTACATACAGATTCCTGCAAATGTACTGTCATTTGCTGAAAATTTTGTGTAAGTGTACTATGTCTGACTTCTACTTGTCCCATGATGTTTTCTTGTATCTATTATTGTCTATGTACCCTTTGTTGTAATCTCCCAGGTCATACCTAAAAATAGGCAGCTATGCTGTGTAGTGTACCTACCTGGTTAACAAAAACTAAATAAATAAATGATGTGATCCAATTTATAATATCTGTGTTTACTTTTATTTTAATAAGCTGTTCTATTAATATTTTGTATGAAACAGTGTTGAAAGCTTTTGCATAGTCCAAATAAATGACATCAACCGGCATACCATTATCTAAGGCTATACTAACTGGTTCAAAAAAGTTGATGAGGTTAGTAAGTCACCCTGGGGTAAATCCATGCTGTAAGATAGCAGAATAACCCCCTCTAATAATATGCTCAGTTATCCTTGTCTGTAATAGCCTTTCCATCATCTTGCCTATTATAGATGTCAGGCTAATAGGCCTGTAATTCCCAACCAGTTGTTTACTTCCACCCTTATGTATAGGTATGATGTTGGCAGATCTCCATGTTTTTAAAGTTCTGCCATGCCTAAGAGTTGTATTGAATACAACTGATAAAGGTCCAATGAGTTCCTTCACAAGTTCTCTAATAAATTTAGGCATTATTCCATCTGGTCCTGGGGATGAGCCAACTTGAAGTTGCCAAATAATATCCTCCACTTCCTGTTTTGTTACCTGAATTGTAGCGTCATCAGAACTTGGTTGTTCTATCGCAATATGTTCCTTTTGCTTAAATACAGTCAGAAAATATGTATTAAGTTCTTTAACCATCTTCCTTTCCTCTGTCATGACTGCATTTTTAAGCTTTAGTGGTACCATGCATCCTTGACTACCTTTTAAGGATCCAATATTATAAGAAAAAACTCTTTTGTACTTTTTCAGTTGGACTTCTAAATCCTGTTTTTTTGTGTGTATGAGTTTTTTAATTTCTTTGCAAGTTTTTTAAGTTTTATCCAATGGTTAGTGTTGTGTGATTTACTGTATTTATGGTACGCATGTTGTTTTTTATTTAAACTTTGTTTTATTTCGTTAGTCCACCGTAGAGGTTTTCTCTTTTATTATTATTGTATTTGACCCCAAGTGGTAGCCATGTAGATATACTATATAATATTCAATTCTGTAATATAATTTATTCCATTGATCATCTAGGTTAAGGTTTCTAAGCTCATTAGACCAGTTCCAGTCTGCCAAGTATTTTTTAATACTTTTATAATCAGCCTTATTGTAATCTCTTATTTTTGTAATGCCTTTATTATTGTTGTTTACATTCATATTTATATTGAACTGAACCATATTTTGATCACTATCTCCAATTGGAATGTAAAATTAAAGGTGGTGTCTTTATATTCTTAATATTAGTCAAAATCAGGTCTAGTATATTATTATTTCTGGTTGGTTTTAACTGTTCCAAATCTTGCTGTAGTGTCACCTCTAGAAATCTTTTTTCCAGATGTTCATGAACCTCAAGTGTAGCCCATTTAATACTGGTTAGATTGAAGTCACCCATTAAAATACAGTCATTATTGATTTCTATGCATTCATTTTCATTTATAAAAGACTCATTTTCTTCTAATCCTAGATTTGGAGGTCTATAGCCCAGTCCTATTGTCATTGTTGTGTTATCTAGATAATGATCAGCCCAGAGAATTTCTGAGTTTATGTCATGCTGGTATTTCTGTTGACTTTTTATATTTTCAGATATATATATAATACTATGCCTCTGCCTCTTTTGTTTTTTGGATTATTTTATATATTTGGTGTCACCTACTATAGCTGTACCCCAATCATTGTCAGCAAACTAGGTTTCACAAACTGCGTAGACATCTATATTCTTACTGCTTAGTATATAGCTTAGTTCATCCATTTTGTTATTCAGGCTCCTAGCATTGATCAGTAAAGTTTTAATATCTTTTTGCTTTTCCTGATTTCTGACTTTATTATTGGGCCTGCTCTTTCCCACGTCCTGTTGCTGTTTTCTGTCTATAGAAACACAGAAGTTGATGGCAAATAAGGACTGCAAGGCCCATCAAGTCTGCCCATTTCTTTTACTACCTTATAAATGTGTCATCGGCCTTACTGCTGTCCATTGTCTTTCCATCCTCCCCATCTTCTAGTTTAAATAGTTATTAATGTAAACTTTTAAATGGATTCCTAAGAGTTGACTACCCATTTTACTCAGATGAAGCCCATCCCAATTGAAGTATTTTTCATTAATGGCACATTCTTCCCAATGGGTTATACATCCAATTTTCTATTTTAAGCACCACAGTCTTACTTACTACTTTGATTTTATTTTTGCTTATACTTTGCTCTAGGAATTGGTAAAATCCCAGAAAAATGCAAACTCACAGCCCTGTTCTACTAACTTGTTTGTAATATCAACAAATTCCTGTTTTATTTGTTGTTCAGTTTGTTGAAACACACTGTTTGCTCCAGCATGTATTATTACCAGTCATTTGCTCTGTTCTGTAATATTTCATTTGTCATCTGAGTAATGTCTGACACCTTTGCCCCTTTAAAATATGACATAATTCTGAATTCTTTATCTTCATCAGATATGGCACTATCCAACTTTTTAACCAAGGAATCCCCCAATACATATATTAGTTTTTTTAGTTTTAGGTGTTATTTCCATGTTTACAGTCTCTGTTGCTCCCATCATATCTGCAAACGTTATTCGCAAATTCAGATCCTCTGTTATTGCCTCAATGTCAGAGTCAGGTTCAAGCATTACTAGAGGGACTGTGGAGGTGGTTGTTTCTGTACCAGTTACTCCCATATCCTGTAAAGGTGCCTGTACCCCATGTATTACATCAATGCTTATATGGTGTTCTCCCATTTGTAATAAGGGGTCAAAGCTATTCTCTAGGGAAATATTGAATTGATTTACATTCATTCCCTTTCTTCTTTTGGTGACTTTGGAACTTTGAACAGCGATAGTGGAGAGAGTTGGACCACCCATGTTGCATAGCGCAAAAGCTACAGGAATCGCACACCACTAGCCACTATAAACATAAGCGTAACGTAACGCTACTCGAGCAAGTGAAGTAACGGTGATGAGGCACACGTGGCAACTGACCCAGCTATCAGGGGTCTGTGCCCCCTCCCGCACAACCCCGCTTTCTCCTTCACATCACACAACCACCATCAATAAAAAAAAACTAATATGAAAAGTGTAAAAGTGTAAAAGAAAGCAGAATAGGAGACTTAATCAATTTATTTTACCTTTCATCAGGGGGGCACCCACCCAATTAGGACTATCTCTGATCAATCGTAGACATAATCAATTAATTTTACCTTTCATCGGGGGTGTACCCACCTCTAAATATTTGTTTAATTAAAAAAAGATCACAATAAAAAATGTACAAACACAACAGCCGTCTACGTAACATGACCACGAATGCATGAATTAGCACTTATCTAGGCACATGCGTAAAGTTGCACCTAGCTATGCAACATCATGATTACGCATTGTCAGTTATGCATTAAGCGCAGCACCACCACTGGTCAGACACACTCCACTATCACCCTTTGAACCTGGAACCAATGATCTTCAGCGTTAACAGTTATATCCTCTTCTCTATGTCTTTTTTTAGCAATGGCATTTGTATTTGCATTGATCCTATGATGAGATATGCCTTTATTAAAGTTTGGGTCTCATAGTAGAATAGTTCTTATGCAACTGTCCTTATTGTTATCTGCCAGCTGTACACAGAGCGTATTAACCATTTCCTCTTGACATTGTTCCAGCTCATTCAGTCTTATAGTAAACAACCTTGACTGATGCTTTCTATATTCTCTTTGAATTTTATGCAGATATACTGTACATTAAATAAGTTATCTAGGTTTAATGTGTGCATATGACATGAAATACACAGCACCCCAGTTCTGCCATCAATAGTTTCAATACAGTAATCCATTTTAGCTGTTTGTAAACTATTGCTGCCAATCTGTAGTGTTATATTGCTTGTCTGCTAATACTGTATTCGTGCCAAAGTCTGAACCAAGTAGCTTACAGTGCATTACCAGGGTCCCTCTATTAATGTTACCTGTATTACGACATGAAGTACTGATCCCTCGGCCTCCTTGCCAAACTCGCAAAACACACACAAATGCACATGTCTTTGCATGTGTCTTCACCCACACTGATGCACGCTCACCCTGCTCACCGAAGGGCTCGAAAATATACAGGTCAGTGACCCAGAAAGGCTCCTCTGGGTCACTGTGCAAATCAAAGCTAAAAGCTTCTAAAACAAATTAAAATATGCTCCCAAGTCCCACTACAATGTGTGTTAACAAAATAAATGATAATTCACCCCCAGAGCAGGAGAAATTTGCTAAAACAACCGAGTTGTAGTTCCCAGCCAGGGCTAGGGAACTACAGCTCCTCTTCTTGCTTCCTTCCTAAGCAGGGCCCCAGGTCACGTCTAGCACAATGTATTACTTTAACAGATTTCAAGTTTCATACACATTCAGTGAGCTGCAGAGCCTTGTGTGTGTTAAATGCAACACTAGCACCACAAACTGCTGCTTTCCAGCATACGCTCACTGCAGGGCTCTCAGATATACAGGTCAATGACCCAGAAATGCTCTTTGGGATCACTGTGCGAGTCCAAAGCTAAAAGCTTGTAAAACAAATTAAAATATGCTCCCAAGTCCCACTATAATGTGGGTTAGCAAAATAAATGGTAACTTACCACCAAAGCAGGAGAAATTCACTTAAGCAACTGAGTTGTAGTTCAGGTCACATCTAGCTACAATGTGGGTTAGCAAAATAAATGGTAAGCCACCACCAGAGCAAAGTTGTAGTTCCCAGACAGTGCTGGGAGTTAGGGAAGATTTGCAGGGAGGAAGGAAGTTCACTGACCTTCTCAGAGGTGATACCAGTACCAAGTGCCAGCACAGCTAGGAAAAGCAGAGTAGAGGATTTTAATGACTGGCTGAGGAAATGGTGCAGGGAGGAAACTTTCATACATATTGGTGACTGGGATGCGACCTGGTTAAATGAAGCAATCTTTTCACCAGACAGGCTACACCTCAGTAGGGAGGGTTTGAAGGTACTCAGGGAGAAACTGGGGGAATGCATAACCACTACACTTAAACTACTGAGGGGGGCAGTGGCAATGCAGGCCCATGGACTCTGAGAGGAAGTGGTCAGTGAACCTCCCCCAAAAGTGATGGAAGAGGTCTGGAGGGAAGAGGCAGAAAGGGCAAAAACACAGTTAGCAAAGGGTAGAGGGGTGAGGAACACATAACAAGGGTATGTGGAGGGGTGCACACAGAGGGGATAAATGTGAATAGAAGAAAAGAGGGAAGAGAAGGAAGGTCAGGCTCTAGGTGCAGGGTTGTGTCTCTGAATGCATGGAGTCTTGGAAACAAGATGGATGGCTTGCAGGCACTGTTAGCAGACAGGAGGGTGGACATAACTGCAGTAACCAAGTCTTGGGCAACATCACACCATGACTGGGACCTTGCGATCCCTGGATATAACCTACACAGGAGGGACAGGATAGTCTGGAAGGGGGAGGGGTGGCAGTTTTTATCAGGGAGAGAATAAGTTGCACAAGGGAGGAGTGGGAGGAAGGGGAGGTGGAGGCATTATGGGTTCAGTTAAGGTCCACTAGAGGGGTAAGGTGAGGTTGGGGGTAGTTTACAGACCACCAAGTCAAGATAAAGGGAAGGACAGGGAATTGATCTCACAAATATTGGAAGCTGTGGGGAAAGGAGAGGTGGTAATTGTGGGGCACTTCAACCTGCCCAGGGGGGACTGGAGCATACCCTTCACAACATGTGCTAGGAGTCAGGTGATCCTGGAAGGACTGCAGAGTGGGTTCTTGACTCAGGGCATCACTAAATCAACAAGAGCTGGGTCAATTCTTGATCTGGTGCTCACTAATGGGGAGCATGTACAGGAAATAATGGTCAGGGAGCCAGTGGGTGGAAGTGACCATTCCACAGTGTGGTTCCAGTTGCATATGGACAGGAAAAACATCCCAACTAAGACCAAAATCTTGGATTTCAGGAGGGCAGATTTCTGGAAAATAGGTGAGGTGCTAAGGAGTCATTTGGTGGGCACCAGAGCAGATATGGGGTGGACCAAAGGTGGTCCATCATTAAGAAATGAATACTGATTGCCATAGATTAGTGCATTAAGCTCAGGGGGAAGAACACAAGTGCCAAAGCACCCAGTTGTTTCAGTTCTGGGGTTGCCCAGGCAGTAAGGGAAAAGAGGGTGGCCTATAGAAAATTCAGGAAGACCAAGAGAGAAGTGGATAGTGAAAATTACCTAAGGTTGGCTAGTGAGGCAATTAAGGAAGTCTGATGAGCAAAGGCACATAGGGAGATGCAGATAGCTGAAGGAATTAAGAAGTGGGAGGATGCTTTCTATCACCATATAAGTGAGAAAAGGGACAAGAAGGAAGGGATTGTTAGGCTTAAGAAAGGGGTGGAGTTGGTGGAGGATAATGGCGGGAAGCAGAAATACTAAATGAATACTTCTGTTCTGCCTTCACCATGGAGAATGACAGATCCGTGCCTTCAGGAGGGAAAAGAGGAGTGGGGGAGAGGAACATAGATGAAGTGACAGAGGAGGATAGAGTTAGGGAGGGTTTGTTGGCATTGAAGGTGGACAAATCACCAGGCCCAGACAGAGTACATCAGTTCGCTGGAGTCAAGCTTGGTACCACAGGTCTGGAGAACACCACATGTAGTGCCCCTCCACAAAAGTGATCCCAAGGATGATCCAGGGAATTACAGATCTGTCAGTCTGACCTCCATTGTGGGCAAGCTAATGGAGACCATATTATTTATTTTATTTATTTATTGTATACGATCAGAATTACAACCCTTTGAGTCACAGACTCATTTGCAAAGGCTCCACGTCAGTTACAGGGGTGGAGGGGGAAATATACTATAAGGATGCATACGTAGAAAAGCAGTATATAATAAAACATACACACTCATTTAGCAAAAAAACAGTGCTTGTAATTACATACCAGGCTCTATCATTGATATGCATAGACAGAGTAGGGGCAGTGTTCGGCACCATTTGTAGTGAGAAGGAGGGGCAGTCGTGGGGTCTAGGTAGACCCTGTGTCTGTGATTAACGAGGTTAGGAAGCAAAGCCGGGTAGAGCTAGCCACAGTCGCAGTTTTTGACTCAATTAGGTGGGCTGAGACTTCACTTTGAACAGGGAAGCCTGTGTGTCGAGTGAGGGGCCGAAAGGTAGAGCATTAAGCCACATGGGAGCACGGTATCAAGTGAACTTTGGACCCATAGATGTCCTACAGTGGGGGACCTGGAATGGGAGTCTAGTATGAAGTAGTATTGCGCCTGTGGGGGCTTCTTGGATTAAGGGAGGAGGCTGAGGCTTGGAGTTGTATTTTTTGCCAATATGCAGGTGTGGTAATGTGAAGTCTTTGTTGGAGATTTAACCACCGTAAGGACAAAAGGTCGCATGTAAGAGTAAGACGGTCACTGCCGGTGACTAGTCGGCATGCTTTATTTAGGCAGTGTTACTGTGTAAAGTGGTGGGTCAGCTGATCCATATATCGTAATCCCATAGTCAATTAGGAGAGGATTGAGGCAGAAACAGCTAGGTGCAAGGCCTGCGGGTTAGACAGTGTTTAACTCTATAGAGGACTCCCACCTAGTGTTAACAGTGGTTGACAGCAGTTTAATGTGGCTACGGTAAGAGAGAGCGGTATCTAACGTGATACCCAGGTATTTGAAATTAGAGACGTGTTCAAGGGTGGTTCCTTGTTTGTTTTTAATTAGTAGGGCCAAATGGCTGTGTGGGCTTTGACAGTGAGCAAATAACATGGATTTTGTTTTTGAGTAGTTGATGATCAGACGGTGCTCATCAAACCATGATTCAAGCTCCCCAAAGAAACCCTGTAGGGCTTGTTGTAGGGCGCTAGGTTGTGAGTGTTTCCAGAATAGTACTGCATCATCCGCATAGAGAATCAAATGGCCACTGCAAGCTTTGGGAAGGGAGTTTAAAAAGAGGGAAAAGAGAAGAGGGCCAAGGATAGACCCCTATTAAAGGAAAGGTTGGTGAAATATCTAGAGGAGCATGGTCTCCAGGATGAGAGGCAGCATTGGTTCATGGGGGAGAGATCATGTCAAACAAATCTGATTTACTTTTTTGATTATGTCACTAAGACAGTAGACAGGGGCCAATCAATAGACATCCTCTATTTTGATTTCAGCAAGGCCTTTGACTTTGTGCCACACAAAAGGTTGATCAGGAAGTTGGTGGATCTTGGAGTTGGGGAAAAGATGGCCAGATTGATAGAAAACTGGCTGATAGACAGAACTCAGAGGGTGATTGTAAGGGGAGAGTTATCTGACACCAGAGAGGTAACTAGTGGAGTCCCATAGGGCTCTGTGCTGGGGCCACTGTTGTTCAATGTCTTGATCAAATGTGCCTATTCGTGGATGACACCAAATTCTGTGGGAGAGTGGACACAGCTGAAGGGATACAGGACCTACAGGGAGATCTGGAAGAGCTGGGGAGGTGGTCCAGGATCTGGCAGCTTGGCTTCAATGCTAATAAATACATATTGGAGCCAAGAATCCCAGAACAGTGTACTTCCTGGGTGGAGTACAAGTATCTGCATCAGAGGAGGCGAAGAACCTGGGAGTGATGATCACTAGAGACCTGAAGCACTCCACACAGCGCAAGAAAGAAGCAGCAAAGGCAAACAAGATGATGGGATGCATAGCTGGGGGATCAGTTGTAGGAGAGAGGAGGTTATACTGCCCTTGTACAGGTCACTGGTAAGGCTGCAGCTAGAGTATAGAGTTCAGTACTGGTTCCCACACCTCAAAAAGGACATTAACCTGCTGGAGAAGGTCCAGAGGAGGGCTACAAAGATGATAGCCAGTCTGCAGTACAAGGCATATGAGGAGAGGTTGAGGGCACTGAGTATGTACTTCCTGGAAGACAGGAGAAAGAAAGGGGACATGATTGGGACCTTCAAGTACTTAAAATGGATAAATAAAGTTGCTAAGGAGAGTCTCTTTAAGCTGAGTAGCAACCATGACATGAGGGGGCCCAGTCTTAAGCTGAAGGGTGGGAGGTTTGGGGGGAGGTCAGGAAGCACTTCTTCACAGAGTGGGTGGTGGACACTTGGAATGTGCTACTGGAAGAGGTCATCTCGGTGAAGAGAGTGAGCAGCTTTAAGACAGGCTGGGATAGGCATGGGGAAGGTAAGGATCATGGGTAGGGAGGATGGGAGGAGTTGGGAGGAAGAGCAGGGACATTAGCTCAACCCTGTGAACCCTGTAAGTTAGTATCCCTCTGAACAAACAGTTGTTGAGACCCCCATTTGGAGTACTGTGTACAGTTCTGGGGACCTCATCTCCACAAGGACATAGACAGGATGGAGGCAGTCTGGAGGAGGGCAACTAAAATGGAGCAGGGTCTGCACCAGATGTTATACAAAGAAAGACTAAAAGAGCTTGATATATATACCCTCGAGGAAATGAGGGAAAGGAGGGACATGGTATGATAGACACTTTCAAGTACCTCAAGGAAATCGCCTAAGTCTGAGAAGTTACCATCTTTCAAAAAAGAGATGTGCAAGAACAAGGGAGAACAACTTGAAGATGGGGGGGTGGCTCTAGTGCAACAGGAGGAAGTATTTTTTCATGAAAAGCATGGTGGATGCATGGAATAAACTTCCTGGTGAGTTTGCAGGGTCAAAAACAGTGGGGGAATTCAAGAATACATGGGGCAGACATAAGGCAGTTCTGGTGGGGGTAGGAAGAAGTAGGCTGTTGGTTAACTAGGATATGCAGCTTATCCAATAGATAAGGAAATGGGCAGACTGGTGGGCCAAGCAGTCCTTATCTGCTGTTAGATAATGGGTGAAGTCAAACTCTCATCCTGATTGGCTGAAACAGCCTGTCACCCGGGCTGTTATTTCTTAATAATGGCCTGGTAAAAAACAAGTGCCAAATCAGGATCCCCATTATGTAGAGGATCCTAGGGCCACCCAAATCGCAAAACTTCTCACTGTCATGTTCTTCGTGCTCGCTTTTAGCAACATTCACCTCACTACACATTATACCATTACTCAAACTGCACAACTTCAAAGAAAGAGTAAAGATACATTTTGTAAAAAAATAAAACCCAAGCCTTTCCCTAAAATCCAACCTGGTGTCACTTTCACTCCATAAAAAAACTACAGGTGGTTTCTCGGAGTGCCTCTTCCGGTCATGCTATCACTTACACACCCCTCCCCCTGTTCAGCCACACTGTTTCCTTGTAAACAAACTAAAAATACGGACGCAACACACAGGTATTAATTTTTTTTTAATCGTGTGTTTTTCCTTTACCACACAAAACACCCCTGTTCGTTTTCGTTATCACTGACGCTGTTCTCGGAACCTAGCACGTGAAGATCTCGGCACCTGCACTTTTTAATGAAAGTCCATCATAAAAACACACGTACCTCTCTTTGCATCCAGTTTCCAAATCGGAACACAAGTCTATACATTTCCCTGTTCCCACTCACGTTTATTAAACAAATCTAAAGTGTTCTACTCTTCTGTCTCTGGGAGCATGGCAAGATAAAGCAGCAGAACCATCTTAAGCTGGAGAGCATCCTCATGCAAACAAAAATAAAAATAGCAGCGCCCTCCAGTGGTGATTCCACTAATGCAAGAACTTTACCACAACACTTACTTGTAATTGTTTTTTTTTTACATATTTATTATTCTTTTATATTCTATTAAAAAAACACATATAGCCTATTATCCAAGTGTAATAATACCTTCCAGGGTGGGCGTTATGGGATATAACGGACCTTCCAGGGGCTATAAGGCCCTCTGCCTGCGGCATCGGGCCTCATTACGCCCCTGGGTGGTCTGTTATATCCCAATAATGCCCACCCTGTCGGGTATTATTACTTACTCAAAGTCTATGATTCTATGTGTCTGAACTGTTTACAGTTTATCAATCTAATACACTTGGCTTGAATCCACTGTTATGTTTGTGTGACCAATCTCTCAAATTGCAACAGTATGCAACTGAATCTCTTTTGGATCCCACCACTGCACACCAGATGTGTCATGAACCCAATCCTGGGGGTCGGGCCCACTGAGCTCACAGTGCCCACCCTTAAGTGCAATCTGTGATGGGGACAGGGATACTCTCCTTGTGACACTAAACCAAGACAGAATGGTATGCATGCTGAGAATAGCACTCCTTGCAAACATCAAAGACTAACACAGTACTGAGTCCCTAATTTTTGTGGATGCGGGCAAAGAGCCTACAGCCATCTTGCTATTTGTAGCTGGAAAATGGAGTTTCATGGAACATGTGTTTTGGACTTTTCAATGTATCCTTCCATGCCAACTGAAATAAAATACTCCCTTCTTTCTGTTAAGAATGTTGGACACATACAGTAACTCCAAGCTGATTATCAGATGTCATTAGGAAACTGAAACAGCTTATTAAATATTGAGAAAATACAAAATCACACATGCCCCCACAATACAAAGCATCATGGGCTGTATATGTAAATCACCACAGATTGTTATGCTGGTCCAACTTTATATTGGTTGCCTATTAAGCTGTAGATTTTTGTTACCCCTTCAGAATGCAACAAGTATAAGTTGCACATTTAAATACTTAGGCTGGGATATTCAAAGGGGTTGCACATGGCGCAACAATGTTGCACTGTGCGCAACCCACTGATGTGCCCTGGCACGATATTCAAAGGGGTAGGTTGCACAGCGCAACCCCCGATGCACCGGGTGCACCAGTAATGTATGCGGTGCAAGTGCAGGGAGCATGCCCATGCATATGCTGCGTAACTCGATAGTCAGCCTGAGATGTGCGGCGCATATGCAGGCACAAACCCACCTTGCACTGCACCGGGGGGGTGCAAAGATGTGCCTGTAAAAAACAAGAACATGTTGGGGGACACCCACAGGTGGCCCACTGTATTGCTGGGTGCAACACGGCAGCCGACTGCTGTGGGTGGCCACCCAACCTCCTGGTACACAGTCTGGGTGTTGTGCCCCCCCACCCAATCATATAATAGCCCTGGTGTTCCAGTGGACCTGATCTCCTGCCCGATCGCTGGCATATGTAGATAAGAACCCTGGTGGTCCAGTGGACCTGAACTCCTGCCTGATTGCGGGAAAATGTAAATAAGAACCCGGTGGTTCACTGCCTCCTCCTCATCACCCACTGAGCCTATTCATCTCTGCACCTGGTCAGCGGTGGTGGCTGTTTCACTCATTGCCGCTTAGTTATCGTTGATCGACAGCTATAGCAGTTGTATTTCTTATTGGTCGCACTGGGCTACAATGGGCTTTCAGATTGTACTGTATTAGTATTACACAGTCCTGAAATGTGAATGAACCATTAACAATTCAGGACTGTGTAGTACAGTACGGTTCTGCATACCCATTGGCCCACGTGGTGGACCAATAGGCATACAGCTGTACTGTACGCTGTCAGTCAGCAGGTGGCTGGGCTGCTTGCAATGGGAGTTGTCACCGCCGCTGACCGGGGGGGTGCAGGGCGGGGCTCAGTGAGCAGGTGGGGAGGGAGGTACTGCTGGACCACCAGGGTTCTTATTTACATTTGCCCATGATAGGGCAGGAGATCAGGTCCATTGGACCACCAGGGTAATTTATATACAATGCCGGTGATGGGGTAGGGTTCACTGGACCACCAGGGATATTCTTCTTCACTTATGCCCATGATCGGGCAGGGGATTGGGTGCACTGGACCACCAGTGATGAATTAAACATATGCCCGTGATGGGGCACATTGCCCGCCGAGGGGCAGGAGGCGTTGGTCCCAGACGGCTGAAGCCTGGCAGGGTGCCAGGCACAAGCCACCGGTGATCAGCATACCACGTGCAAATGGGGACATAATGACATGCAAATGGCCCCATTTGCACCTTGCATACATAATGATCTCATTTGCATGCTCATGGCTGAAGATCATTTGCTGCGCCTAGCACAATCCCACTTGCGCTGGCGCAGCCCCCTGCTCCCCTGCTGCCACTTGTGCTGGTGCAGTGCCACTGTGTCATATGCAGTGCATGCGCCCTCAGTGTCATATTCAACGGTGCTGCACCATGGCGCAGGTCCACTGAATATCGCCCGGACAACGGCCTGGCTTACCCCAGTTGCCCTGCGCCCAGGCTTGTGCCCCTGCCTGGCGCAGTCTGAATATCCCACCCTTAGTATTTAAACAGCTTCTTCCTACTAATTTCACTTAGAAATGTATTTTCTTTCAAGAAATATTCATACCTCTTAAATGTCATCCCTTTCCCAGCAAATCTATCACTTACAATGTTTTTTTTTAACCTTGAATGACACTGACCAATAAACACTGTCTCAAGCATAAGCCAGGTTTTTAGTGAACTACCCATACTAAATATGTAGCAATCAGCAGGTATTTTGTGCTATACTTTTTTGGAAAAAAATATATTGAGCTGCAGCACCCCCCCCCCCCATTACACACACACACTTTGTTTATGTCAGTGAACAAAGTGAAGTTCAGTTTAGAGTTGATTTCCTTTAAATATTTCTTATCCTATATTTTGTATCCCAGAGACACACACACACACACACACACACACACACACACACACACACACACACTTTATGTCAGTGAACATAGTGAAGTATGTGATAATATGTCCCTCGGAGCAGCTCATTGCTGAAAACGAGTGCTTTCACTTGCCTTCTGCTGAGCGAGAACAGCGAAGAGAAGCTAAGCTGTTCTGGCTCAAACTGAAGGCAAGTTAAACCACTCATTTTTAGCAATGAGTGGTGATGGGGGATGTATTAATATATTATTGATCGAGAGGGATCAACAATATATATATTTTTTTTAAACTGTTCTCAGAATGTGCCAGTTTCCAGGGCATCTGTGTGTGAAACGCTGTTCACAGAATAAGAGTGCCTCACGCGCAGGGGAAAGGAGCACTCCAGTTGGTCAGGAGCACTCCTTCGCTCTATAATACAGTTTAGAGTACATTTCCTTTAACTATTTCTTATCCTATATTTTGTATCCTGGATTCCTGGACACACACACACACACACACACACATATACACACACTGTACACAACATCTTCTTGGCCACAACTTTCAGAATAAATACTGCATTCTAATATGTTATAAAACAATAAACTGTTTATGTCAGTGAACACAGTGAAGTTCAGTTTGCAGTAGATTTCCTTTAAATGTTTCTTATCCTATATTTTGTATCCTGGCTAATGCAGGGGAGATGCTGCACCTCATTGTCATAGGATCTTCATTTACACATTTTTGCACTGTATTCACTCAGGCTGTCCCAGATTAGATGCAATATCTTGTTTTTAGTTGGGTCATGATTTTACCATTTTGATGATGTACTGTATTTTTTTCAGGGTAGCCTAGTCCAGAGCCCCCATATTCAAAATAGATGCACATTGCATCCCTGAGGAAAAAGGAGATGTGCTGCACAGCTCCAACAATGTGCCACAGCATGATATTCAGATGTGTGCAATGTGCCAGCCACAAGGGAATGGACCCAGGTGCACACAAATAGTGTGCCGTGCAAGTCGAGGTTGCATTCCCATGCATATGCCGCACTGCAGCATACTCAGTGGGAATGCACTCCTCGCAGTCAAGAGCAGTGCAGCCCACAGTTAGACCATGCATAACTGGCCTAATCTGGCCAGCCACCCTCAGGCAGGCTGCGGAAGTGCACCCAGGTACACAGCAGCCTGGCAGCTGTGGTGAACTAGAGGTACCCCCTCCCATCTCCAATCGATCCAGCTCCATCCCCAAAGAGTTCCATAGTGTAGGGTCTCCTGGATCCAGTCACACCAGAGAAAACCATGGTCCATATCTATATAGAAGAAGCCAGAAGGAGAAGGAAGGAAACATATTCAATTCAGTGCTTTAGAGTAACTGGTAATTGATATTTTTCTTTTAAACTTAGATTGTAGGCTTGTAGTGACACTATACTTTCTTTCTTTGTTGTCTTGACTTATAATTGTTTTTGGGCTGTTGAAAATTTAAAACATAGTGGTGGTGTAATTCTGTGCTGTCTTTAATTGCTGCAAATTTCTCGCCCTCCCTTCCCCCAACTCTTAATTATATGCCCTGATAAATCTGATTGACAGGAGCTAAACACAGGTATAGTAAGAGGTGTGAAGTAGGAGGGGCATAAGGGGAAGAAGACCACCTCAGCACAACAAGTGTTTTGACTCATTTATTTATTTATTGGTTTCTTTTCCTTAAAAAAATATATATATATCTGAGGATCAGTTACAGGATTTTAGTACTGTAAATTAATAAAAGAGAACTAAGAGAGCTTCAGTAGCAGACAAGTAGTGGAATTGCAGTATAATGGGGAGTGGTGCAATGCAGTGGCTGTGGGGCAGCCATATTCAGGCAGACCTTCTGACACTGAGGTGCTGCCCTATCTGCATGCATCTCTGGACTGTGGGATGAGGTAGCCAGACTCAGAGCGGAAGTAAACTGGGTCAGGAGTACCATCCCCCCTATCCAGGGACCACCCAGTCCAATGCAGCTGCCTCAAAGGATGCTGAGAACAAGGAGCACTTGGATGATAGTGGGCTCAGGGAGGGTTAGAGCAGTCAGGCAGAGGCACATCCCAGATCCTATTCCTCTCAAGAACTCATATGCCACACTGGCAAATGAGGACAACCAAATAGAGGTACCCAGAGAAGTGGAAGGAAAGGATGTGAAGGTTAGCCAAGGAGGTGACCTCAGTGGGGAAAGCAGTGGACCCCAGAGGAGGAGGAAGTGAATCCTGGTGGGGGACTCCATCGTAAGAGGGATCCAGCTAGGAACACAGGAGGGGGAGGACAGGGAGGTGAGGTGCCTACCAGGTGCCACGGCATGGAGGGATGGAAGGAAGATACTGGGGATCACTGGGAAGGCAAGACGGGAGGGTGAGCTGGATGTCATTATCCACCTAGGTACTAATGACTTGGTAAATGGGGAGCCAAAGGAAGTTCAGGAAGAGTTTAGGAAACTGGGGAGGGGTCTCAAGCAAGTAGCTACTTCTGTCACTTTCTCAGAAGTACTACCTGTGAGAGGCAAGGGAGAGCATAGGAGTGCATGCACCAGGAACTTTAACTCATGGTTGAAGAACTGGTGCTGTGAGGAAGGGTTTGGATTCATTGGTGACTGGGGACCCACCTGGAGGGATGGAGGTTTGTTCAAGCCTGACGGCCTGCATCCATCCTGGAGGGAATCCAAGCACTCAATGATAAGTTTAAATGTTACATTGACAGCATTTAAACTAGCAAAGGGGTGGCAGGCCAGCAAGGAGGGTACCTACTTGCTCACCCCCCACAGCTAGCAGTGGAACCAGTGAACCAGAGGAGTGGCTATCTCTGCAAAGCAGTGTGCAAAAGATGGAGATTAGTGTCCAAAAGGTGGATAAGCAGAAAAGGGGCAAAATTCAGCAGAAGGGCAGACAGCAAGGAGAACCAGGGATAAATGACAACCAAGGAAGGGGCTGGAGTAGAACAGTGAAGCAGTCTAGGGAGGTCAAATCATGGAAAGCCATGTGCAAATGCCAAGAGCCTTAGCAACAAGATGGAAGATCTGGAGGCTGTCATGGTACAGTCAGACCTGGACATTGTGGCCATCACTGAAACCTGGTGTAATGATAACCATGACTGGGAGATGGCCATACCTGGCTACAACATATTCAGAAGAGACAGATCAGGCAGGAAGGGAGGAGGAGTGGCACTGTATGTGAAAAATGACATAAGGGCCACACAGATCCAGGAGGAACAAAATGGGGGAGAGATACTGTGGGTTAAGCTGGAAAGGAAAATGGGGCCAGACATCCGCACAGGTGTGGTCTATAGACCACCAGCCCAGGAGGAAGAAACAGATAGGGAGCTGATGCTAGCCGTCCAAAGGATGGCAGACAAGGGTGAGGTAGTACTGGTTGGAGACTTCAATATTCCAGAAGTGGACTGGAGCATCCCAGCAGCAGCATCAACTAGGAGCAGATTTATCCTGGACTCCCTTCAGGGTGCCTTCCTCAAGCAACTGGTCATGGAACCAACTCGGCAGAAGGCAATACTGGATCTTGTGCTCACAAACAGGGACAGTGTGATGGCGGTAACAGTGGGGGAGCACCTGGGTAACAGTGACCACCAGTCATTGTGGTTTGAAATCACAGAAAGAGCAGAACCAAACCACACAAAAACACGTATCCTGGATTTTAGGGGGGCAGACTTTGGGAAAATGGGGAGATACTTGAAAGAGGCATTAAGGGGAATGGGACAGGAATCAGGGGTTGAGGAACAGTGGCAGTATTTAAAATGGGGATTATAAGAACAACAGAATTATGCATTAAGCAGGTTAGCAAGAGGAAAAGGAAGAGGAGACCATTATGGTTTTCCAAAGAGGTAGCAAAGAAAGTGAAAGCCAAAAAGATTGCATTCAGGCAATACAAAAGACACAGGCAGAAGGGATAGGGAGAAGTACCAGGAGAAACAAAGGGAGGCAGGGAAGTCAGTAAGGAAGCCAAAGCTCAGACAGAAGAACACATTGCAAAATCAGTGGGTAAAGGGGACAAAACCTTTACAGGTACATAAGTGAAAAAGAAAGACAAAGGAGGGATAGTGAGACTGAAGGGGAGGATGGGAGCCATGGAGGATGACAACAGTAAAGCTGACATATTGAACAGGTATTTCTGCTCCAGTCTTTACTAAGGAAGAGGGGTAATGGGTCTGAAGGGAGTACAAGGGTGAGAATGGTGCAGAAATGGACACAAGTCCCTTTAACGAGAAAGGGTCCCGAAGGAACTGGAAGTAATAAGAGTTGATAAAGCAATGGGGCCAGATGGGGTGCACCCCAGGGTCCTTAAAGAACTAAGAGAGGTGGTGGCTGAACCTCTGGCTATCCTGTTTAGCCAATCACTGGAAACAGGGAGGTACCCAAAGACTGGAGGACAGCAGATGTAGTCCCCTTTATACAAAGAGGGAACAAAGAGGAAGCAGGGAACTACAGACCAGTCAGCCTCACCTCGGTAGTGGGAAAGATCATGGAAGCACTACTGAAGGAGAGATTGGTGGAACATCTGGTTGTCAATGGACTACAGGACCCAAGGCAGCATGGTTTCACCAGGGAGGTCATGTCAGACCAACCTCATTGAATTTTTGACTGGGTGACTAGGGAGGTGGATCAGGGGAGGCAGTGGACATGGCCTATCTGGACTTCAGCAAGGCCTTTGATACTGTGCCACATAGAAGACTATTACACAAACTGGGAATATGGGTGTGGGCAGGACAGTAGTGTGGTGGGTAGGTAACTGGCTGGGTGGCAGGACACAGAGGGTGGTGGTAAATGGCTGTCACTCCACAGAGGGAAGAGTGACCAGTGGGGTACCACAGGGATCAGTGCTGGACCGGTCCTATTCAACATCTTCATCAGTGACATTACGCAGGATCTAGAAGGCAGAATTTCACTGTTCGCTGATGACACAAAGCTCTGTAACAGAGTAGATACACCAGAGGGTGTAGACAGAATGAGAAGGGACCTGCAGAAACTTGAAGAATGGTCAAGGGTTTGGCAGTTGAAATTAATGCAAAGAAGTGCAAGATAATGCATATGGGGCACAAAACCCTGGCACAATATATCAGTTGGGGTGAGGATATAGCATGCACCAAGCAGGAAAGGATCTTGGGGTTGTCATCTCTGATGACCTCAAGGTAGGGAAACAGTGTGACAAGGCATCAGGTAAAGCAAATAGGATGCTGGGATGTATAGGCAGGGGCATCACCAGCAGGAAAAGGGAGGTCATAATTCTGCTATACAAGACACTAGTGAGGCCCCACCTGGAGTACAGTGTACAGTTCTGGATACCATACCTACGTAAGGACATAGACAGGGTAGAGAAGGTTCAGAGGAGGGCAACAAAGATGGTGCATGGATTGCATCACAAGTCCTATGAAGACAGGTTGAAGGAACTGAACATGTACTCCCTGGAGGAGAAAAGGGAGAGAGGGGATATGATAGAGACATACAAGTATCTTACAGGGAGGAACAGGGTGCAGGAAAACACTATTTTTAAGCGAAAAAGATGTTTCAGGACTAGAGGGCATGGGATGAAGTTGGGGGAGGACGATTCAGAGGAAACATGAGAAAGAATTTCTTCACAGAACGGGTGGTAGACAAGTGGAACACCCTGCCAGAGGAAGTGGTGGGGGCTGAAACAATCACGGGATTTAAGAATGCATGGGATAGACATAAAGGAATTCTAGAGGTCAGGGGTAAGGGGAAATAGACTTCTAGGAAAACAAACTGAACTTACAAGCTCAAATGGGCAGACTGGGTGGGCCATAGGCCCTTATCTGCCGACACTGTCTATGTATCTATGTAACATAGAGGACCTCCACCCACTGCCTTGGTATCAAGACACCCCCACTGTCCTGTACCTGACCTGTTGTGAAGACTGGCACTAACCTCCACACCCTGCCATGGTCAGCCACTTACTGCACTGGACCTGGGCCAGGGGCCTGCACTCCAGAATGACCCAAGTGACTGTACCATGCATCGGGGCACTACACAAGCTGTGGACCCACCAGTGTATGCAGCTGTGTGTATGTCCCTGGTGAACTGTAAGAGGGAATGGACACACCTCCAATGCATGCCTTGTTGATGCTGTATCTTCCTGCTGTCATACACCACTGCAAGCCCACACTTTTCTCAATTCTGTTATGTAAAATGCCACTCCATAGATTGCTGAGGTATCCTGGGTGCCATGGGGTGCAGTATCCTGCAATGCCATTTGCAGAGTTTGCTCCAGGCTATGAATAGTGTGTCTGTGGTTCCCTGATTGTACAAACTAATGGGAGGTCAGCTGTAGCATACCTGTTCCGAGACCTGTGTGAGTGGGTACAGCATTGACTGTCACCTGTACTGAGCAGTGCAATGGCACCCGGATGATGGATCCACATGCGAGCGCCTGTGGTGTATGGCCATTGGACCTTATCACCAGCACACAGCTTATGCCTATGTATGACACATTCCAGCATTCTACTGCCAGTGCTCTGCCACCCAAAAATAAGATACCAATTATTCTGTAAACTATCCAGGCTAAATATATAGCAATCAGCAGACATATGCTAGGAACATACATTGTAAAAATGTTTGAAAGGAAGACAACATTGAAACTGCCTCTTAGCAGATTTGCATTGTGCAAATTCATTAGAAATATTGGGCTGGATATTCAAAAGGGTTGCGCCATGCGCAATAGGGTTGCGCCTGCGTAAGTCCGAAATTGCGCCATTCTGCCATATTCAGCAGGAGGCAGTTGCACCCCCCAAGTCAAGCTGAGCAACAGTGCAATGCTAATGAAGGCATGCTGAACTGGAGGGGGAGGAACCATGCATAAACTGCACAGCCCAATATTCAGCGGGCTGTGCAGAGTTGTGCAGGTGCAACCCCCAACCTGCGCCTGCACAACTTTGAGCAAAAAAAAAAGGGGTAAGTCGAGGGCCACCCACAGGTGAGCTGCCGTATTGCAGGGTGCAGCACAGCAGCTGCCGCCTGTGGGTGGCCCTCAACGTACTCCCTGTGCCCCCACTGCAGCCCAATCATGGGCATATAGTAACCCCCCTTCCCCGACTGGCCCGATCACGGGCATAAGTTAAAAAATCCCCCCACCCCCCGACTGGCCCGATCGTGAGCATAAGTTCAGAACCCCCCCCCGACTGGCCCGATCACGTGCATAAGTGAATAATCCCCTTCCCCGACTGGCCCGATCACAGGCATAAGTGAAACAAAAATCCCACCCCCCCACTCAGCCCGATTGCAGGCAGAAAAGAGTTCAAACCCCTCCCCAAGAACATATCCCTAGTGATCCAGTGGATCTGCAGCCCGATCGCGGGCAGAAAAGAGTTCAAACCCCCTCAAGTACCACCTACCCTGGTGATCTAGTGGCCCCCACCCCACCCACCCACGGAGCCCCACCACCCCGCTTCCCCAAGTCAGCCGACGGGCGGCAGTATCCCACCCGCCTGCCACCCTGCTGCCCACTGATTGACTGCTCGGGGCTGACGCCCATTGGTTCAGAGCAACAGCCATCGGCATGCAGCTCTATACATACTATAGCAGTCCAGATATGTGAATGATGAATTAATGAATTCATTCTACATATCTGGATTGCTCTTAGGGAGGAGCGGTACGCCCATTGGCTCTTGCTCTGAACCATCGGGCGCGCAGCCCTACCGGCAGTCTGTCGGGCGGGCGGCAGGTGGTGGGACACTGCCACCCACCGCTGATGGAGGGGAGGGGTGGTGGGCTCCATGGGTGGTGGGGTGGGCCACTAGATCACCAGGGTAGGTGGTCCTTGGGGGTTTGAACTCTTTCTGCCTGTGATCAGGCTTCTCGGTCCACTGGACCACCAGGGATATGTTCTTGGGGAGTTTGAACTCTTTTCTGCCCGCGATTGGGCTTCGTGGTCCACTGGACCACCAGGGATATGTTCTTGGGGAGGGTTTGAACTCTTTTCTGCCGCGATCGGGCTAGTGGGGGTTGGATTTTTTTTTCACTTATGCCCGCGATCGGGCCAGTCAGGGGGTGGGGGGTTTCTAAAGTTATGCCCGCGATCGGGCCAGTCGGGGGGTTGGGGGATGTTTTCACTTATGCCCGCAATCAGGCTGCAGGGGGTGTCGGTCCCCGAAGGCTGCTGCCTGGCAGGGTGCCAGGCGCAAGTCCTCAGGGATCAGCGTACCTGCATGCTAATGGCATGCAAATGGGGCCATAAATAGATGCAAATGGCCCCCCTGCGCCTTGCATGAATTATGGCCCCATTTGCATGTCACCTTTTGAATATCGGAAATTTGTGCATGGTGCAATGGTACTTGTGCCATCGCGTCTTGAATGCTCCACTCTGACCACTTGCGGTGGCACAAGTTCCACTGTGCCATGCACAGTGGCTGTGACCGGGGGGTGATATTCAAAGGAGTTGCTCAATAGCGCAACTCCGTTGAATATCGCCCCGGCCACACCCCTGCGCAACTATTTTGTGCAGCGCAAGGGCTTGTGCCACAGAATAGCGCAGTTTGAATATCCAGCCCAATGGGTAAAAGCATCCCAAAAGCTCTCCACAGCCATATTGGCTCTAACTACAGCTTGTTTAAATATGCCCTACCTTAAGAATGGGGTCCCTTCTCATCATGGCACTATAAATCCCTGAACATTTTTGGAGACATTAACTCTGGGAGAAACCATACAGATGTGTTGATGAATGTTTTGTCCAGAAAGGTAACCTAATAAATATTACCCTGGAGGGGGACCATATGAATGTGTTGAATGCCACAAAAGTTTTCGCCAGAAGCATGACCTTATAACATGTGAGCGAACAACTGGGAATGCCATATGTTTGATCACATCTGAACCTGCCAGACACCCAAAGAGCTATAACCTGGTTTCCAATAACATAAAAACTATATACTGTAATTGAAGCAGACAGAATCTACATCCATTTAGATCACAACAAGCTCATGGCAATAGAACAAAAATGCAATAAAAGAAAATTCTATGGAACAAAGAATTAACTGCTGCTGAACCAAGCTATAATGCAGAGCTACTAACAATGCTGAACTCTAAGTGTAGCATCAGACTGACACAAAGCTATAATTGGGAGCTACCAACGATGCTGAACTCTTAGTGTAGCATCAGATCAACACAAAACTATAATGGAGAGCTACCAACAATGCTGAATTCTTAGTGTAGCATGGGATCAACACAAAACTATAATGGAGAACTACCAACAATGCTGAACTCTTAGTGTAGCATCAGATCGACACAAAGTTATAATGGAGCGCTACCAGCAATGCTGAACTCTTAGTGTAGCATCGGATGAACACTAAACTATAATGGAGAGCTACCAACAATGCTGAACTCTTAGTGTAGCATTGAATTGACACAAAGCTATAATGCAGAGCTACCAACAATGCTGAACTCTTCGTGTAGCATCGGATCGACACAAAGCTATAATGGAGAGCTACCAACAATGCTGAACTCTTCGTGTAGCATCGGATCAACACAAGACTATAATGGAGAGCTACCAATAATGCTGAACTCTTAGTGTAGCATGGGATCAACACAAACCTGTAATGGAGAGCTACCAACAATGCTGAATTCATAGTGTAGCATGAGATCGACACAAAACTATAATGGAGAACTACCAACAATGCTGAACTCTTAGTGTAGCATTGGATCGACACAAAACTATAATGGAGAACTATGTACCAACAATGCTGAACTCTTAGTGTAGCATCGGATCAACACAAAGCTATAATGGAGAGCTACCAACAATGCTGAACTCTTAGTGTAGCATTGGATCAACACAAAATTATAATGGAGAACTACTGTACCAACAATGCTGAACTCTTAGTGTAGCATCAGATTGACACAAAGCTATAATGGAGAGCTACCAACAATGCTGAACTCTTAGTGTAGCATCTGATCGACACAGAGCTATAATGGAGAACTACCAGCAATGCTGAACTCTTAACATAGTGTGGATCAACTACAGAAAAACATCTGACGGCATCCCACAAGTGTTTATCTATCTACAGGGTACATCTCACACTGATAAACATTATCACAACTACTATGAGAAAGTGGCAAACCACCCTGCAACTAAACCACGAGAAATGTTAAATCACCATCTCAAAAATCAAGCTCCAGCAAGGGACATTTCAGGATGACTCCTTGTAATCACTTCTGTTCTGCCTTACCCTCAACCCACTAAGCAGCCTAATCAATAATCTGAGCTAAGGATGCAACTTGAAATCCAGAAACCAGAACGATCAACAATTAATATCTCACTCCTGCTTGTAGAGGACCTGAAGCTTTATAGTTCATCTGAGAAACAAGTGAAAGCATAATTACAAACTGTCAAGACCTTCCAGTATGATATACAGATGACGTTTGGCCTAGACAATTGTTCCAAAGTAACATGTATAGCATGAAATGTACATCATAAAGAAACCATCAAACTGATGGAGGGATGTGACATAAAAGAACACGAGCAAGAGGCAATGTAAAAATACCTGGGAATAGATGAAGGAACAGCAACACAGCATGAACATATGAAATCAAAAATGAGCAAGGAATAATTCAGAAGGCTAACGCTTGTACTGAAAACTGCTTCAACAACTCAAAGCAAAGTGCAAGCTATAAATCAACTTGCCCTTCCTGGGATATCATATAGTATCGGTGTGACTGACTGAGCACAGAAAGTAGTAAACCAATTAGATATAAAAACAAAGAAAACCACCCCATGTCTACCAGTTAATACATACAAAATGTGCATGCCAAGATTACAAATCCCAAGATCTCAGGGAGGTATGGGCCTCCTTGAGACTGATTAACATACAGATCCAAAATTGTGGAGCTACAGACATCCCTACTAATATCCCTGGACCCAAACATAGCAATGCCCTGCGTCATAGAAACATAGAAACATACATAGAAACATAGAATTTGACGGCAGATAAGGGCCGCTTGGCCCACCCAGTCTGCCCATTTCCCTACCTAATGGATAAGCTGCAGATCCTAGTTAACCAGCAGCCTACTTCTTCCTACCCCCACCCCCTAGAATGGCCTTATGACTGTCCCATGCATGCTTGAATTCCACCACTGTTTTTGACTCCACAACCTCCTCTGGAAGGCCGTTCCATCCATCCACAACCCTCTCTGTAAAAAAATACTTCCTTAAATTACCTCTGAGCCGCCCCCCCCATGAAGAAAACACGTGTAAATTGACTTCTATCATCAAGTGGGGGGCTTCAGCAGGAGAGCAGAGACTGATGTACAGCCACGAGCAGATAAGGAACAAGCAGCAACAGCAAGTGCAAAGAAGCAGGAAAAGATAAAAGAACAAAGATCAACAGATATATATATATTTATAAATCCTGACTGGCAGTGAATTATCAGCCCAATATAAATTCAAATATGCAGTAAGGAATGTTAATACTAAAAGCCACGATAAGCAACTTCTTATTCAGAGAGTTGACACATGCAGATGAGATTGTTTTTCTCAAGGGCCACAAAGGCTTGGAATTTCTTACCTCAAGAAGTGGTTGACTCATGCACCTTCCCAAAATTTGAAAATCTTTGGACAAACATCTAATTTGGGCCAGAATAGAAAAATGGAATTTAATACAGTAAATTCATCCACTAGGAGTGGAAGATGCTCTCAATAGGCTTCGCCTTTTTGTGCCTAAAACCAAGTAATCTAGTTACCAAAAAGAAAGAACAACTGGAAAGCCCATACTTATAGCAAAAAATACAGGCAGCTGCTGGAACAACTGCAAGTCGATGAAGAACTGACCCATGAGTGGTTAAAAAGAGGTGATTTTAAGCCATGAGATGAGAGGTTGATAATGGCAGCCCGCAATAGTAGACTGCACACAGGATGGTTCATGAAACCCATAAAAAAAACAAACATAAAAAACAGACTGATGCAGCTTTGGTAGTACAGAGTTAGAAATATATGCACATCTAGTGACTGGATGTGAGGTACTCATGGCAGAACATATGTATACTGAAAGACACAACAATGTAGCAAGACTGTAGTACAGTAGTAGTAAAAGTCTTCATTTTTTACACAGGAACCTTTAAGACCAAAGTCTTGTTTTCATGGTGTCCTGTTTGCACTGCAATTAGATCATGTACCACATTTAACACACTTATCTATACAAATATATTATTATACTACATCAACTTGACAAATGTACAGTTTGATAAAAACATTTAAATCACCACAAATTCATTTTTGTAAACAATTGTTAATTACTGCATGAACCCCAGTATATTTAGGAGATTTCAATTTTAGTAACAGGTGGTTTCAAGTATCTTTGTTTTATTTACAGTTAACAAGTTGTTTGATATGTGACTCTGAATTTAAAATGAAAAGGGGAGAGAGAATGATATCTGATGTTACACTTTATCCTTTCCTATAATTTCTGTCCAGTAACGCATTCTGAAGGCAAATCATGTTTAAAATGAGCAGGGAATAGTTTAGGATGTTTCCTTAATTATTATTCTTGGTTTTTGACAATGTGCCCGTGTGTGGCATACATTAAATGAAAGCGTCATGTTTCCAGATTTGTTATGAAGCTTTTGAGTTGAAAATATAAACTCCTTATTTCTGAGATTATATTTATTTTCTCTTTTTATAAGTTGTTTTGACAAGGTAATCTGGCTTTTCTGATTTTAGTGTTTTATGAATCAGACATGTCTAGTTTAACTTTCTTTTGTTGGGGGGGCGTGGCCAACTGGCAAACATGGTAGATGCTTGCGAGAGCAGCTCCTCGGGACAATGATTTAAAAATTGCCTAAACAGCTGAATAACAGACTTTTGGCTATACTCTTGTAAATCGCCTTTCTCCCTGACCTGATGACATCTAGCAAATTAAAAAACAAGCAAGCCAATCTGCAGTTTAAATCTCGCCAGCAATCAAAGAAAACAACGTGTGACCCTTGTGACCCTGGGCCTACTTCGACAGGTGCCTGCCCTGATGCTATATAGCAAGATTCCAACCTAATGGAGCTAACAAAATCACTGGCCGGCATCTCTGAAATGCTGCTACATATGCAGCGTGATATGAAATCAGAATTCTGCAACCTGAATAACCAATTTGCACATCTGCAGTCTGTGGTAACCAGCCTCACTGAAACCACCACCACTCATACCTCCCAAATTTGTGAGATGGAAAAAATGGGTCAGTGAAATGGAAGATTGCTACGAAGGAGTAAATGCAGAGAGACGTGGCTTACTTTCCACCACAGCTGAGCTACGTGAGCATCTGGATGACCAAGAGAATCAATCTTGGAGATTGAATCTGCAGATGATTGGCCTGCTGGAGGGGACAGAGGGCAGAAACCCCGATGTGGAAATACACAAATGGCTAGTCAAGTATTTAGACCTCCTGGACGAGGCTCAGAGCTATGAAATTGAGCGTGCCCACCGGGTAGGCCCTCTACCAAAACCAGGAGTGTGCCCGCGTCACTGCTTAATCAAATATCTGTGATTTTCAGATAAAAAAAGAATCTTTAGTCAGGCTAAAATGCAGGGTCCTATAACAATTGAAAATACTAGCATGCATATATTTCAGGACTTTAGCCGGAACTTATAGGCTAAGCGCCAGGAATTCAACCAGGCCAAGAGCTGGCTCTACAAGCTGGGCTGGAAATGTTCTTTCTCCTACCCGGCCCGACTGTGAGTGGATCAGCCAGGGCAAAGCCCCCATTTTTTCACTTGTCACAGGCTTGCTGAAAAATGGATCGAGGAGGAGGAGGCCAGAAGGGAGAGAGTGCTACCAGATGCAGAATAAGGTACTCAATTGAGCATATATATTGGTGTGTGTTGTCTTTTCAGGCCAAGGTATAGATGTTATTGGGGGACTATCTCTAACTATGTCTCTGGTGCTCTTATTTCCTCCTCACAATTGGAGAGACTTAAGGTTGGCCCTGGACTGGTAGTGGAGTAAAGCAACTTCATTATGGCCCTGACCAAATCTGGGGATTCAGGTTACAGTGAGGAAGAATTATACCTGGGTTAAACGAAGAGGAGGATCCAGTAGGCTTGGAATTTTTTTACACTCCCTTTGATATTAGTCTCGGGGTATAGTTGGTAGAAATGTCTGCTATGCTTCGCGCAGGTACAAGGTTCATCAGTGTGGAATTTTGGAAGCGGAGTGCTTTTGGCTTAGTGCACCTGGGCCTACTCATGAGGAGGAGGATTGTCTTTGGTTTTTTTAATTTAGGCATTTGGGTCTAACTGGGAATAGATTACAACTTTTAACACCAGCCTGACTGCATCTAGGGATGCGGGTAGCTGCGGGCTGGTCTTTCACCCTTATCTTTGTGAAGCAGCTCCCCAACCGATGCAGAAGAGCGTGGTGGACTGGAATGTTCATAAAGCAGCTTTCCAATATCTTCAGAAGCTGAGTCCTTTATTATGTTGTATGTCTGGACCTACTCATGAGGAGGAGAACTGCCCTTACTTTCAATCAACTGGCTCTACCTGGGAATGAGTTATAACCCTTTTCACTAGCCCGACCGTATCTGGGGATGCGGGATGCAGTGGGCTGGTCTTGAACCCTTGTTTTTGGGAAGTAGCTTCCTGATCACTGTAGATAAGTGAAATGGACTGAAAATGACTATCCCCAGGGCTTCAACACATGGTTTGTACCCTGCAGAGATGCACATGTATTTTGTTTGGCCTTATATAGTACCATAACTATAGCCATAATAGATGTTTAAGCTAAGTTTTAACATTATAATTTCAGCCGTTGCATTTTATTCATGATTGAATTAGTTTACCTGTTGCCCCACAACTGGAGGGTGATCAATTCAGACATGTTGTTCTGTGTCTATCTTATGTCTGTAGTGGGCTATCTGGCAGATTTTTACCTGCTGGGGGGAGGGGGAATAGTCCTAGGAGGACTGTACACAGGGGTTTTATGTTACATTTTGGGGAAAATAGGGACAATTTGGGTCAGGAGAATGGGAGGGTCTATACACAACCCAACTAGTGGATTACTCCTAAAAGGGGCTAATGGGAATGGAGGGGCACTGGCTTTGCGATGCCCCATGATGCTGGACCTGGTGTACACTGGCTCTGTGCCCCTCTCAGGAACCAACTGGTTTACAACAGATAGTTGGGTAAATGGTATGGTTTACGGAGGGGGGTTCTGGACTGGGGGTGGTGGTGGGGTTTAATACTGGGGAAAATTGGATGTGAGCTTGCAGAGTATCAGACCGGAGGAAGGACAATGGTAGATCTGGCATGATGGGGGATGATCTTAAATTCATATCGTGGAACATTAATGGCATTAAATCTATTTTGAAACAGGAGGGCTGTTGCAGAGGTACGACGACATACAGGCACAGTGATTATGCTGCAGAAAATGCATTTCTATCCTGCTGAAGCACAGAAAACTGCTGGCTTTATGGGAGGTGTCTGGGTCTCCTCCATTTTCACTTCAAAAACCCGGGGAGCCTCCATCTGATACCGAAGGGCTCATCTGTTCAACTATTGGATAGCATGGTAGATCAGCATGGTCGATATGCGTTAGCTAAGGTTCAAGTATCAGGCAGAGGTATGCTCCTGATTGGCTCCGTTTATGTCCAAATGTGGACAGCCCAGGTTTCTTTCAGAAGCTGGCTCTCGACATGGCTAGGTGGGAGGGTCCCTGGATCCTAGGAGGTGACTATAACTGTGTCCTGGATGCAGTTTTGAACCAATCTAATAGGACCCCTGCCCCAAAGTCATCTAATGTGAGGGCTTTGGAGGCAATTCAGACTGACTTATATCTTACTGATGCTTGGCGGCACCTATACCTTTCCATCAGAGAGTATCGTTTTTACTATCATGCACCTAATTCCTATGCATGAATTGATAGGCTGCTCATCTCTAGCACCCTGGTAGTGCATTTAAGGGAGGGGGGATATTTGCCCATTCTTATCTCTGACCATGCCATGCACTGTATCTCCATCTGAGGGCTGGGGACCTTATACGGCCCTAGAGTCTGGAGACTGGATCCCATCCTTCTTAAAAACCATCCATATGTTACATATATGAAGGGAAGTCTACAAGAATTCTTAACTTTTAAATGTCAAGGGGACACCTCTCATTCTGTCCGTTGGGAGGCACTAAAAGCCTTTGTGTGGGGGCAATCAAGTTCCTTCGTCTCTCGCATTAAGAAAAATGCAACCAGGGAATTAGAACTCCTTAGAGATAAAATTGCAGCATGTGAAAAAGCACATATGCTGAACCCAACCCCAACCCTCTACACAATTGTGCAAAAGCTAAAATGGAAGTTCAACACCATGTCTAGTGCACAGCTGGAGAGAACTATACTTTTGTCCAATTCAGGTGCCTACTTTTGATGGTGATAGAACAGGTAAATATTTGGCGTGGCAATTGGGAAAAAAAAGGAGAATGCTAGGACAATTAGTCAGATTCAAAATGCTCAGGGAACCCTCATGCAAGGTCCCAGCCAGGGCCCCGTATTTTATGCAAATCTGCGGTTACAGCAGTGGCCGCAGAAATCAGTGCTTGCCGCAGAAATCAGGAAAACCAGCCACGCAGCCACAGAAATGCTAGCTATGCTATGCAGTCACACAAGGCACGGGCATAGCTATTGATGTGTTAAGTATGCCATGGCACCCATACTCATTAGAAGGGGCACCAAACTGATACTGTCTACTACAAAGCCAAAAAACTAGTGGCTGCATGGCATCTTGACTCTTGCTGGCTCTTGTTACATAACTCCTTCCAGCCAGTATTTTGTGTGTGTGTGTGGGGGGGGGGATGACTGACGCAATAGTAGCAGAGCTTGATTAGGTCCACGGCAGTTATGATTTGCTGCGGTGTAGGTGTGAGTAGCTCAGCCGTGTTAATTTTTCATTGGAAGGCTGTTCATGGTGCACGCTGAATCCTTGGGAGATGAATTTGGAAGGAAGACCTGGAAGGCGAGCAGTAGTCAAGAAGTGAGAAGATTCAGTGGTGCCCATGGAGGTGGAACTGATCTCAGTGTGGTGACAGGTATTGGAGGAGGAGCTGATTGCAGAAACATAGGGCTGGCAGCAGACTGAGCAGATGACTCAGTCCCCACTGGTGGACATCTATCATAGTTTTCATTTGTGGGCTGCAGTTCTGTACCTCTAAGTGTGAGAGTAATTTCTTGGCAAATCTGAACCTGCAGCCTAAGTGGCGGCATCAGGCTCAATTCTTAAGGAGGGTCAAGTTGCCCAGCTAAAGCAGAGTTGGGGACCAGGGTATACTAGAACTGGAGTAAACAGGTGTGGAAAAAAATCAGAATGGAGAGTTTGATTACTGCTGTACACAAGTGAAATGAGGGTCACTGACTGAAGAACACCACAACCCCCGAGTTGTGAGGAGAAGAGAACATGCTAACCAAGGTTACTCCAGCTTAATAAGAATGATTTGCTTGTATTTTTTAGTGTGTCCTGCAAAAGAAAATTCAGGAGTCAGCAAATCCTACAGACACTGCAAGTTACACCCTCCTTCACTATTATAGGAAGGCAATCCCCCAAAAAAACACAGATTTGTACACTGCACTCAGTATGTTTGTTGCAAGGCAGTTGGAGTATTCCTAGTTTACAAAAATAATAATTTAAAAGAACATTGATCAAAATCAGAAAAAAAATGGTCTTCAAGTTGAAGTCTCTCTTTATCTCTGCTAACTGTAAATATAAACCAGAAGAAATCCAAGCAGCTTTTGCCTTCTGTGTAGGTTTAGCTAAGTGTGTATGTCTTCCTCCTCTGATTATAACCTAGGTGAAGAGCAAAGGCCACCAATTTCCAGAAGAACAGATGAGCCTTAAAATTTGGGGTGGGAGGGAAAGTTCATTAAAAGAGTACACTGATGCCCATGGTTGTGCCAGGTTTGGGTCACTGATGTTTAATATTTGTGATAAGAAGACTATATACTGTTAAATGACATGCTGTTCCACGTTCAGTGTAGCAGAGTGGTTGCACAAAAGCAGTCAAAGGGTTAACTAAGACTTAATCCCTTTGAAGGTATGGGCCCGGATATTCAAAAGGCTTGCTCCATGCTCAACAGGGTTGCGCATGCTCAAGTCCTACTTTGTGCCATTCTGCGATATTCAGCAGGAGGCAGTTGCGCCACTGAAAACAGGCTGAGCAACAGCGCAATGCAAATGAATGCATGCTCAACAGGAGGGGGAGGAACCATGCATAAACTGCACAGCCCGATATTCAGTCGGGCTGTGCGGTCTGGCGCAACCCCCAGCCTGCGCCTGCACAACTTTGAGCCAAAAAAAGGCTTAAGTTGAGGGCCACCCACAGGCGAACTGCTGTATTGCAGGGCGCAACACAGCAGCTGCCACCTGCTGGCCCCAACTCAGTCCCTGTGCCCCCCACCAGCTCGATTGCAGGCATCAATGGCCCCTCCCGTTCACATCCCTGGTGGTCAGTGGACCGTAATGCCCGATCGCGGGCGAATTTAATAAGAACCCCCCATCCCATGTGCGATCGTGGGCAGAATGTAATAGAACCCCCAACGAATGTCTCCCTGGTGGTCCAGTGGACCGTGATGCCTGATCGCAGGCAGAATGTATATTGACAACCCCCACCCAAACATTTCCCTGGTGTCTAGTGGTCCCCACCCACCACCCACCATCCACACCACCCGCTTCCCCGGCAGCTGGCGGGCGGCAGCATCCACCTGCCTGCCGCCCGCCCGCCAACTGGCGGTAGGGCTGCCGCCCATTGGTGCAGAGCTAGAGCCAATGGGCATGCAACCCATACCGTACATGACAGTCCAGATTTGTGAATGACTTCATTCACAAATCTGACTGTCATTCGTATGGGCTGCACGCCCATTGGCTCTTGCTCTGCACCAATGGGCGTGCAGCCCCACCGCCAGTAATGGAATGGGGCGGCAGGCAGGTGGGATGCTGCCGCCTCACCGCCGCTAGGGGAGCCGGGTGGTGGGGCTTCATGGGTGGTGGGGTGGGGGACATACACTAGACACCAGGGAGATGTTTGGGTGGGGGATTGTCAATATACATTCTGCCAGCGATCGGGCATTACGGTCCACTGGACCACCAGGAGATATTCGGGTTGGGGTTCTTATTACATTTTGCCCGCGATCGGGCATTATGGTCCACTGGACCACCAGGGAGATATTCAGGTTGGGGGTTCTTATTACATTCTGCTCGCGATCGGGCACATGGGATGTGGGGGTTCTTTACATTCTGCCCATGATCGGGCACATGGGATGTGGGGGTTCTTATTAAATTCTGCCTGCGATCGGGCACATGGGATGTGGGGGTCTGTATACTTTCTGCCCGCGATCGGGCATTTTGGTCCACTGGACCACCAGGGAGATGTACGGGAGGAGGTGGAGGAGCCACATTGCTGCCCGAGATCGGGCTGCAAGGTGCGTCGGTCCCCGACGGCTGTTGCCTGGCAGGGCGCCAGGCGCAAATCCTCGGGGATCGGTGCACCTACATGCTAATGGAATGCAAATGGGGCTATAATGACATGCAAATGGCCCCCTGCCTTGCATGTATTATGGCCCCATTTGCATGTCACCTTTGAATATCGTGATTTTGCACATGATGCAGGTACTTGGCGCCACCGCAAGCTGACTGCTCCACTCTGTCAACTTGCGCTTGCGCAAGTTCCACTGCGCCATGCACAGTGGCTATGGCTGGGGAGCGATATTCAAAGGAGTTGCTCAATAGCGCAACTCCTTTGAATATCGCACGGGACACACCCCTGCGCATCTATTTTGCGCAGCGCAAGGACTTGCGCCTTTGAATGGTGCAGTTTGAATATCCGGGCCATGCTGTTTAGCCACAATTTATCTGTTGCAGAATACCACAGAATCAGCAGTTGTTCTGCCGCAGAAAGTATGAGATTCTGCCACAGAATGTAGGTCCACTTTGCCGCAGTAAACATGGGGCCCTGGAACTAGGTGACATCTTTAGCGACTTTTATATATCATTATATACCTCTGAATGTAACCCCTCTCAAGAGGAACATGATAAATTTTTTGAGGCAATACTCATAAAAGGGCTCAAGTGGGAGGATGCTGTGAAATTGGATGAGCCCGTGTATAAACAGGAGCTCAGGGAAGCTACGCGTTCACTCAAAAATGGGAGGGCCCCAGGCCCAGACAGCCTTTCTATTGATTTTTATAAAACATTTGTTAGTTAATTAATGGAACCCCTTTTTGATGCTGTTACTGAGGGCCTGACAAAGGGTGAGTTGCCCCCCTCCACACGGTCTGCAATAATAACAGTCTTGTCTAAGCCTGGAAAAGATACTAATAAGTGTGCTTCCTACAGACTGATCTCGCTCCTTACAACTGACTATAAAACTGTAGCAAAAGTCCTTGCATCTCAACTGGAGGGGTTACTCCCAGGCATTATCCACTCAGAGCAATCTGGATTTGTGAAAGGTCGAATGGGGAAATATAACATCAGGGGTGGGATATTCAAAGGGGTTGCTCATGGCGCAACAGTGTTGCGCCATGCGCAACCCACTGATGCACCCCAGTGAGGTATTCAAAAGGGATGTTGCGCCATGCAGACACCAATGCACCGGAGTGCACCAGTAATGTATGCAGCACAAGTGCAGGGGGCGTGCCCATGCATATTCCGCACATCCCAATATTCAGCCTGGGATGTACGGAGCATATGCTGGTGCAACCCCTACTTGCGCCGCACACTGGTACTCAAAGTTGAGCCAAAACGATATAGGAGCAAGGGCTGGCCACCCACAGGTGAGCTGCTATATTGCAGGGTGCAACACGGCAGCCGCAAGATGTGGGTGGCCACCTGAGCACCGGGGCCAGGGTCTGTCAGCATCGCGCCCCCTCCCACGCCTGATCGCAGGCATAAGTATAGTTAAAATCATGTCCAATATCCCTGGTGGTCCAGTGGACCGCTTCCAGCCCAATCGCAGGCATAAGTATATTTAATATCACATCCAGTATCCCTGGTAGTCCAGTGGACCACTTCCAGCCCGATTGTGGGCACAAATATATTTAATATCACGTCCAATATCCCTGGTGGTCCAGTGGACTGTTTCCAGCCCAATCGGGGGCATTAGGACATTTAAAAACATCTTGAAATCATCCGTGGTCCAGTCTGCTGCCTCACTTCCGCCCACTCGAGCCCTGTCATCTCCTGCCCCCATCAGTGGCAGGTGGCAGCCCCACTGCATGCCGTCCAGCCACCCACTGACTGACTTCATACTGCATGGCTGTAACCATTGGTCCACAGCATGGGCCAATGGATGTACAGATCATACCATACTACTGTTATACTCGGGAATGTAGCCATTCACATATCTGGACTGTGTAGTATGGTACAGTCTCACACTCCATTGGCCCACGCTGTGGACCAATGGATGTACAACCCTACAGCACGTAGGTCAGTCAGCGGGCAGCTGGGCGGCTTGTAGGGTGGGGAGCTGCTGCCCGCAGCTGACGGGGGTGCAGGTACGGGACCCAGTGGTGGGTGGGAGGGGGGCACCGTTGGACCACCAGGGATGATTCAAGATGTTTTTTAAATGTCCTAATGCTCGCGATCTGGCTGGAAGTGGTTCACTGGACCACCAGGGATATTGGACGTGATTTTAAATATACTTATGCCCGCAATTGGGCTGAAAGCGGCCCACTGGACCACCAGGGATACTGGACATGATTGTAAATATACTTATGCCCACGATTGGGATGGAAGCGGTCCTCTGGACCACCAGGGATAATTCAAGATGTTTTTAAATGTCCTAATGCCCACGATCGGGCTGGAAGCGGTCCACTAGTCCTCCAGGGATATTGGATGTGATTTTAAATATACTTATGCCCGCAATCAGGCTGGAAGCAGTCCACTGGACCACTAGGATTATTGGACGTGATTTTAAATATACTTATGCCCACGACTGGGCTGGAAGCAGTCCTCTAGACCACCAGGGATGTTGGACGTTTTATAAATACACTCATGCCCGCGATCAGGCATTGGGGCACTTTGCTGGGATGTGCAGGGGGTGTTGGTCCCAGATGGCTCCAGCCTGGCAGGGCGCCAGGCGTAAGTCGCAGGGGATCGGCACACCTGCATGCAAATTGGGCCATAATGACATGCTTATGGCCCCAGTTGCACCTTGCATGCATTATGGCCCCATTTGCACATCCACCACTGAATATCATGGCTCCTGTGCCTAGCACAACTGCACTTGCGCTGGTGAATCCCCCTGCTCCACTCTTTCCACTTGCACTGGCACAGTGCCACTGCACCATGTGCAATGCGGGAAGTCAAGTTGCAATATTCAATGGTGCTGAGCCATGATGCAGCTCCATTGAATATCGCCCATGCCCTGGCGCATCCCAGTTGTGCTGCGCCCTGCTTGCGCCCTTGCCAGGTGCATTTCTGAATATCCCACCCCAGGCGTCCACTTAATATTATACTTAGATCGGCTCACAAAAAAAGATCTCATGAGGCCGCAGTGGTGGCACTGGATGCAGAAAAGGCATTTGACCATTTGGAGTGGGGGGTACCTCTTTTACACAATGAACAAGATGGGGTTTGGCCCAGCCTTCTGTTCCTGGGTGGGGACCTTGTATTGCAATCCATCTGCACAAATTCTGGTCAATGGAGAGCTATCAACCCCCTTTACTTTGGGCAGAGGCACACATCAGGGGTGACCTCTTTCCCCATTGCTATATGTATTATCCCTGGAACCATTGGGTGCTGCTTTGAGAACAAATGTAGGCATTAGAGGATATCGGGGAAGGGGTAGGGAGCACACAATTGCTCTGTATGTGGATGATCAATTTCTGTATTTGCAACACCCCGATGAGGATCTACCTAAGGTCCACCACCTGATGCAAGCATTTGGTTCCATATCTGGACATAAGGTTAATTGGTCTAAAAGTGAGCTGATGTCTGTGGGTAACATGAATCGTGCTCAGCTTATAGCTCAATTGGGGGGCCTCCAATTGGTGCATAGATTACGTTTCCTGGGGGTCACAATCTCAAGCGCAGTAGGTGCATTATATCAATTAAATCTAAAACCACTGTTATCAGAGATTACAGAGGACTTTGAGAGATGAGCAGCACTACCCCTGTCTATATTGGGTAAAACTGGGGTTATTAAAATGACTATGCTGTCGAGGGTGTTATATCTCTACCAGGCTCTCCCTATTAAAATCCCACAAACTCATTTCAAGCAATTAGATGCCATTTTACACAAATTTCTGTGGTGAGGGGCCAAGCTAAGCTTTCCAGATCCTCCTTGCAAAATACAATGGGGAGAGGCGGAGCAGGGTTGCCAGATTTTAAGCTCTATTACTGGGCTGCCCAGTTAGTCTTCCTTCCCATGGGGAATTCGGGAACAGACTGCCCCTGGTTGAGCCTGGAGGAAGATATGCTGCAGGGAAACCTCCGTAATGTACATTAGTCAGATAACTGCAAGACATGAGAGAGATGCATTTGAGCAACCCTTTTACTGCTAACACCTTGGGGACCTGGCTGTGGGTGCATAGACAGGGTATAATGGGGGTAACTCCCCAAATCTTAGTATATTAAACTTCATGCAATCCAAGGTGCAGTGCTCTACAATGATGATACAAAGGCTGTGGGTATGGAGAAAACATGGGCTTATTACTGTAACTCAGCTGTATGAAGGGGGTATAATGAACAGCTTTGCCCAAATATGTCAAGAGTGGAGTATTCCAGTGGGAGATTTCTTCTTATATTTGACAATTCGTTAGAAGTGTGGGACTACACTAACCGCTACGAACGGGTGGGCTTGCCCTCTCCTTTGGAGGAAGAATTGTTTTATTCTCAACCAGACTCGAAACCCATGTCCCTTTATTATCACATACTGCATGGAGCCCTCTTACAAGAGCCTCATCCCAGATGGGACAGATGGAGCGAGGATTTCCAATTGCCTATAACACAGAAGCAGTGGGCCATAGCTTGCACACACCACCAACATTGCTCCCATAGCAACAAACTACAACAGATTCAGCTATTCTTTTTACATAGCGCTTATGTAACCCCACTGAGATTACACACCGTCAACCCTGCTGAAGCACACCAATGCCCAAAATGCACAGCAGACAGGGCAGATTTTATCCACCCAGTGCTTGCATGCCCAAACGTTGCCCCTTCTAGCACTCGGCACACACTTTACTGACTAAAGTCTTAGGCTACAGCCCTTCAAAGTCTCCCCTGGTGCTGTTACTTGGGGTGGAGCCTATGCACCTGGGTAGTAAGGCCTCGAATCTGTTATGGTCTATTGCACTCATCAATGCAAGAAGAACCATAGCACAAATGTGGATGGCCTCCACTTCCCCTTCAGTTACCAGATGGATTATAAATGTTAAAGAGTGTATGCTGCTTGAAGGAGCACAGATGAGTACTATTGGTTAAATGCCCCAATTTAGGGAGATATGGGGCCTATGGATATCAGCAGTGGAAGCCAATCTAATCAGAGACTGATTAATATTGCATGCCATTAAGTGATTCATCAACATGTGTTTTTATGCCCCTGTATGATGTCTATATATACCTGTCCTTTTTATTGTATATCTGTCAGTATATGAAGTCTGTCTGTACTGTATGCTCATGTACATCCTTTAATAAACCATTTTACAAAACAAAACTTTCTTTTGTGTTCTAAGTCTAACCACTTTAGACTTTTTTTTACATTGTACAATGATGTGTTGCGTAATTACATTTCAGAACACACCTTGCCACTATATTATATAATCTGTCTAGCTTTATTAAATTTGTTTTATTTGCCAAGCTGTATATATGGTAACCTTGCCACTCTACTATATAATCTGTCTAGCTTTATTAAATTTGTTTTATTTGCCAGGCTGTATATATGGTCCCCCTAATCTAGAATTGGAATTCAGAGTTGGTTTACTACAGGCTGTCTAGTCCTATAATTTAGGCAGAGACTGGTTCACCTAAAAAAATAACTAATTAATATCTGTTTTTTAATCAACCCGTTTATAGGATGATCAAAGCTCAGAGTAGCACCCACCCTGATCCCCAGGTATTTAAATTCACTAACAAACCAAAGTAAAGCACAGCACTCAGTCAGCAGATAACCTGCATTTACAGATAAAGCATCAGTTTCCTTTAGTAGGGCAGTAATATCAACATTATAAATGTCAGTCAGGTCCCAAGTAGTACTGTCCCAATATTCAGTTTCATGTGTTGATCAGCCCAGTAAATCGAAATCAGTAGAAGGTGAGACCTGTGTATCAATTGTCTCCTGGAGAACTGGCTCTTTGCTGCCTCCCATGGTGGCTAGAGTCTGTTGTTTTCCAAAGAAGTACTTTAGCTTAAGTTTTCTTATTAACTTAAATATGCCCACCCTGGTTTTAAATAAATCAGGACATGGTGAAGGTAGAAATGTTAGTCCCCTTGACAATACAGAAATTGGTCCACAGTTAGTGAAGTCCCAGTCAAATTTATTATTTCCCTTCCTTGTCGTTGTTCCTCAGTGCTCTCTGGTTGGTTGTAAATTTCCATTTCCCTCTACTTCCCCTCCTCATTTTTTGAAATGGATCCTTTTTGGTTTATCTGTTTTAGTTCCTGTAATTTCCTGCTCTCCGCTCTCTTTGAAGACCCGCTGAAGGGTTGAGCTGCTAGGGGTACTAGTTCTCTGCACAGGGTTTTTTGCTGACAAATAAAACAGCACCTTGCTTTAAAGGAAAACTACACCCAAAACTTGAAAAAATATATGTTGTGCAGAGTGTTTTAATTTGTATGTAAAGTTCTAGTGTTTCCTTCCCTCTAACTGGTATTAGGAGTTTTTCTTAAATTAGCCTGCTAGCTTAAGGGTAGTTTTATGACCCCTCGAGATCACCATATCAAATAGGTTTATTGCATTTCTTTGTCCTAGAATGCACCTTGTTTCATGTGATGGTGATGTAGCAGAGCCCATAAATCCAGCAGAAAGCATTGCATTACAATCAGTTCACAACATAGAGGATTGTGTATGCGCAAGCATACACAACAAGGCAGTTGCGATCGAGAGGTTTCCTTGGTAACCTGGGACTCTGAGAGCGTGAGCTCGAGAGGTCCGCTACCACGAAACCCCGATCGCATAACTCGCCTTAAACAGGTATGGTTGCTCATACACACCTTTATAGTGTAAGGGCAACCATAAATACCACGTGGAACACTCGGGGAAAAAAGCTTACTTCTGTGTCTGCCGCCAAAGTGCCACCTTCCGTGTTGCCGTGCGCGCCGCTCTATTGCGCATGAGCAAATGTGTTCGATCTTGTTGTGCTGCACTGGTGACGCATTGGGTGCAGCACAACAAGATTGTAACGCACCCAGTGAAGGACAACAACGCCGTTCCAGGCATGGATTTCCATGCGGAACAGCGTTCCACCATACACTATAACAGAGATGGCTATATTTTAAAATCTGTAGAATTCAGCTTGGTGACCACCCTCATCCTAAAAGTTTTACTGTCCTGAAAAACTTTGCTGCTGGTAATTTTTGTGCAGCTTGTAAAGCTTCCAAGATATTTAGTTTGTTTGGCATTCGTGTGCTGAATGTTGGGTCTCTTTTACATCACAGTCACATGAGACAAAATGCACTGTGGGAACCAGAAATACAATTACACTATCAGGTATGGAGATCCCCAGGGGTCATAAAACTAGCATAAAGCTAGCAGGCTAATTTGTGAAAAACTCCTAATACCAGTCAGAGGGAAGGAAACACTAGAACTTCACATACAAATTAAAACACTCTGCACAACATATATTTTTTCAGGTTTTGGGTGTAGTTTTCCTTTAAACTCTGCTGCATGAGTGCTGTGCTTTATTTTGGTTTGTTCGTATAATGAGCTGGCAGCCCTTCTCGTGCACCACCTCATCTAGTGCACACACAGCTTAATTGTCTTCATTTATATTCACTAACTTGAGATAATATTTCATTGTCCCTTGTTTTAATTGTGATGGTTTTCTTTTTCTTATTTTCTGCTAATGAGCCAAATACCATTGCCTGGGACTTTTTCCCATTCAAGACTAATCCAGAGCCTGCAAACCAGGTGCACAGCACACTGAAGTCATTTTAGAGGTGTTTTCCATTTCATGCAAGGTGTTGCCTATTGTTAGCAGCACTGTGTCATCCGAGCACAAGCACAGGCTTGTATTCTTCATGTACTATGCAGCCTGGTTCACATACAAACTGATTCACTGTAAACTACAGCATGCAATCACTATAACATACAGGTAGCAGAGAAACACTGGAATCATGTACCAAAAAGAATATCAGTGAATTGAAGAAGTGATGATCACATTGGATTACCCAATACCAACTGGCAAGAAAGTTAAGGTGAGAAAACCAGACATTGTAATAGAAGAAAACAAGAACAAAGGTAGCACCGCTGATTGAAATAGCCACCCCTAGTGACTACAGTGTCCTGCACTTAGAGAGACACAAAATTATGAAATACCTAGATATGCAAAAAGAAACTAAACTGATGTGGAACAAAGATACACAAATCATTTCAGTAGTGCTCAGAGTAATGGGGCTAATCAAAAATAATTTTCAAACACATCTAACTTTGCTGTCAGTATCTGTGACACGTTATGTACTGCAAAAGAAAGCCATCCTGGGTATATTGCAAATGCTGAGACGTGTGCTCTCAGCAAACATCACAGACTAATACAGTACTGATTTTCTTATTATTGAATGTGTCCTAGCTTATGAACAGGCTCCATTCTTACCATAGCACTGCAAATCCCTGAACATTTGGAGACACTGACCTTGAGAGATACCATATCAGTGTGCTGAATGGGACAAGAGTTTTGGCCATAATTGTCTGATAAAAAATTAATTAATCCAAATGGGCGAAAAGGCCATATAAATGTGCTGAATAAGGTAAGAGGTTTATACAGCTTTGTAAATTCACAAAACAACAACAAACTCAGTGAATAAGGCAAGCATTTTATACAACTCTGTAAACTCACAAAACAACAACAAATTCAGTCTAGAAAGGGACCATACAAATGTGCTCAATGTGACAAGAGCTTTAATGCACACAACAAAACTCCTAACACATAGACATGTCACACAAGGGTGAGGTCATAGAAATGTACTGAATGTAACAAGAGTTCAAAATCACAGAAAACCCCATAACACATCAGCAATGTCATATGGGGGGAAATCATATAACTGAAAAGTCACTAATGTCTTATACATGTAGAGGCCCAATGTCATTAAATACTAGGATAAACAAATTGAGAGGCTATCATCTCATGTACTGGTGCAGCTTTTTCCCTGTTTGAGTTCCCACCCAACTTCCTTCCTATTTATTCACATGCATTTATAGCTAGGCAGGAGGGTGCCTGATGGTGCATGGTCAGCTGTCTCATCTCCAGCATCTCCAGATGCCCCCAGCAGGAGCTGCTAGAGAGTAGCACTGTGAGTGAGCTCCCACTGGGAAGACATCTAAATAACACTGCTGCACCATCTCTGCTGGTCACTGCTTCTGTCATCCCAGGCTCCCCCCAAAGCACACTTTCACCATTCCTGATGACCTAAGCTCCAGACATCCAGGACTCCTCCAAAGGATACAATTTCACACTCCCTGCTGGCCTCCTCTCCTGATGTCTTGAGCTCCCTCCAAAGGATACTCTTTCAATTTCCCTGTCAGAATCTGCTCCTGACATCCCCCGGCTACCCCACAAGGGCACTTTGTCACCCTTCCTACGGGCCCCCTTTTCTGATGTCTTCAGCTCCCTCAGCGGGGAGTCTTGCACTTTTCCTGCCTGTCACTGCTCCTAATGTCCTTGGTGTGGGGTGTGAACCCAAACTGAATGCCTTCCAGAGCAATCCCCATCACTCAGAGCTGGCTGAACTGCCACTTTAATAACTAAGGGAAGGAGTGTAGCTTGAGCCCCAGAAATAAAAAGGACTGTCAAACAACACCCCTTCTTCTGTTCAGAGATGACGTAACGCTTATAGCTCATGTAACAAACATTTGAAAGAGCAATTGCAAACTGTCAGGTACTTCTCTGATGACATCAGGATGGCATTTGGATTAGACAAATGTGCTAAAGCAACAGTCATTTAATGAACAGCAAGCTCTGCCGTACTGAAAACATCAATGTGAAAGAACTTGAGCCGAGGGGAATACGCAAATAACTGGGAATAGAGAAAGCAGCAGCAATGCAACATGAACAAATGAGAGAAAAGATCTGCAAGGGATGCTTCAGATGAATGAAGATTGCTTTGACAGCATGCAACGAAATGTAAGCTATAAATCAACTTGCTGTCTCTGTGATCTCATACAATTTTTGTATAATTGACTGACCAAAGAATGATGTGGACCAGTCAGACAGAAAAAACAAAAGCAAACAAAGAAAATAAACAAAAAGCTGCTTTATGCAAGCCAATTAATCTAAAAAAGGAAAAAAAATGTGTGTGCTAATATTATTAATTCTAGTGTCAGAAAGAGGCGTGGGCCTTATTGAGATTAACTACACACGCAGGCTGATGATTAATGGGTTTACAGACATATTAACAGACATTTCAGGACTCAATCATAGTCAAAATCCTGCATTGTGAATATAACAGTCTCAAGACTACTTCCATTCCAAAACATGGAAAGCCTTCAGGAGAGAAGGAAGCCTTGAATGACAAATGCCATTTGCAAACAAAAGACTGCTGGAGAACCTCCACTTACAGTAGAATAAATGTGCTGTTTGTGACAAGAGCTTTATATTGCAGAGTAACCTCAATGTATCAGTGGATTAACTTGGGCAGAGATCATATGACAAGAGTGTTATAGTACAGAGCAACCTGTAGCACATCAGTGGCTTCACTTGAGGCAGAGACCATGTCAATGTGCAGGATGTGACAAGAGTTTTGTAGTGCAGTAACCACATAACACTTCAGAGAATTCGTAGGAGATGAGCTTATAGAGAAGAGAAGAGAAACTGCATAACACTTCACCGCACATTCATGTGGTTGAGAAAATGTATAAAGCAGCAGAAGAAAGCCAAAAAACAAAAACTAACAGCCACAAAAAAACTGGAGAGCCAACTACCAGAGTGGAAATGCAGGGATCTGCTGCATAAACCCTCTATTGACACAGAACTGAGGCATGAGCTAACAAAAGAACAATTCTAGTCCCAAGATTAAATGTTTTTATTGACACTGGGGTACAGACATGACGATTCCCACACTGAATAAGAAAACAGGCAAGGGTAGGCTCTGTGGTGTAGAGTTAGAATATGTTTCTTAACTAGTGCCATGATGGGAAGTAATCTCATACTGTATGTCAGAAGGTCTTTATACAGAAAGGCACAATAATGTAGCAAGACTGTCTACTTGAAACTTTACAACCTTTGAAACATACAGTTAGAAGGAAAAATGTACCTAGAACTATGAGCTGAAAGGTAAAGAATAAAGATGTAATAATCACACGAAACTATCTGAGACTGTCAAATAAGTGGAAGACAGAAAAATAGGTGCGGCAATGCAGGAAAAATGAATAACGTTAGCTCCACTATTCGATACCCACTATCAATCCAGTGGATGCCTGAAAAACAGATATCGTAATATGAGAATACAAACATATGAATCTGCTAGCAGAAACAGGCCTCAGATGGGGTTGGCAGAATGAGAAGAGATCTGGATAAACTAGCAAAATGGTCAGAAAAGTGGCAACTGGGATTTAATGCAAAGAAGTGCAAGATCATGCACATAGGGAAGAGAAACCCTGAAGCCACCTATAGGCTGGGAGGGGAGTTGCTGGCAGTCACAAGAGAAGAAAGAGACTTGGGCATCATCATCACCAATGACCTGAAATCATCCAAGCAGACCTCTAAAGCAGTAAGTAAGGCTAGGGATGTTAGGTGTATTAGTAGGCGTATCACAAGTCGTAGAGGGAGGGAGGTAATAATCCTCTTTACAAGTCACTGGTTAGGCCCCATCTGGAGTACTGCATGCAGTACTGGAGGCCACAGCTTCACAAGGACATTAACCAAATTGAGGCAGTCCAGAGAAGGGCAACCAAATGGTGTAGGGACTGCATCAGAAGACATATGAGGACAGATTAACGGAGCTCAATATGTATACCCTTGAGCAAAGGAGGGAGAGAGGTGATATGATCGAGGCATTCAAACACCTTAAGGGCATTAACAAGGTGAAAGAGTCTAACATGTTTAAATATAAGAAAAATAGCAGGACAAGAGGACACAGCATGAGATTAGAGGGAGGCCAATTAAGAGGAAATGTGAGGAAATGCTTTTTCACAGAAAGGGTGGTGAATGCATGGAACGGCCTATCTCAGGAAGTGGTGGCTATGAATACAGTGCAGGGCTTCAAACAGGCATGGGATAGGCATAAGGGAGCAATAGAAATGAGTATGAATAGATAGGCCACTGACAGAGCAAAGGCCGATGGCACATTTATAAGGTAGAAAAAGAAATGGGCAGACTGGATGGGCTTTGCGGTCCTTATTTGCCATCAAGTTCTATGTTTCTATGTTTCATGGTCTATCAAGCCTATTTGAATGTGCAGCCAGTGCCCTTACATTACATACTGATGATAGTACTGCTAATCAAAGTGTATATTACAGGGAACTATTCAAACTCCCCATAACTAACAACTGTGGTGTCTTGCAAATGAAAAGACATGAGATCCTTAAATATCAAAATATGCATATACAACCAAACGATGAAGAAAGACACATAAATTCTTCAATTAGCATTGGAGCCATGATACTAATGAAAAAGTCAATTTAGGCAAATCTTTCTTCTTAAACATTATCTGCTTGTTGCATGATTCCTCCACTAGTTGCCTCCCTTGAGCACTGCTTTCTCCTGAACCTTTAAGGAGCACCAGCTCACTTTTATTAATCATCACTAACTTGTATTTATAGAAGTCTCTCTTCCCCTCCCCTTATTCTTGTCCCCTCCTCCTCAGTTCACGCAAATTAGTAACTATCATAGTGCCTTCCTTACCCATTTTCCACAATACTCTTCCCTCATTCCATATCTCAAAACCATGTGGTTTCTAAACTGTGTAATTCTCCTTCTCCTCATGTTTGCCGCTACCCCTGCCACTACATACCTACTTAGGAGCAAATTTCTGCCCCCTTATTATCCACACTGAGAGCCATCCCTGTTGCCTCTGAGAGCTCAGTTGCTCCATTAACCCACACAGCATGTTTACCTAGGGTATGCAGCCCCTCCCAACCACCCCTCTCTCAGTACTCTCCCTCCTCCTACCCCACACCTCTTTCCAGCCCACGTCTCCCAAGGACACTAAACTGAAATACATCAGATCAACATCTCACCGAAAATGCTCAAGCAACCTTTTACCCATAATTCAATACTATTGTTACTTTTATCAGGGAATGCCCACCCCAACCCTGGTCCCTTGCCATGCCCCTGCCCACCCAATTATGGCCTTAAGCTTGCTTCTGTAAACATCTGCAGCCTCCTCCAAAGGATAGATTTCCTTCAGGAGTGGGTGTCCCAGCACAACCGTGATGTGCTTGTGGCACTCGAGACATAGTTGTCCTCTCAGGTTCTGGACCATGCCATCTTCCTTGATGGCTATACCCTATTTAGGGAAGACTCAGTAGGAAAAAGAGGTGAAGGATGCAGCATGTATATTAGGACGTCCCTCAAAGGACATGTCCTCCCCAAAATGTTCACTTGGAGTAGCACTCAGGTACTTGCATTAAATTGCTCCTGGGTCAGCAAGGAAAAGCCCACACACTACTCACAGCCACATCCCCCCACTGGACCAATCAAATGGTTTCAACTTCATCTTTGATTATATATCTAAATTACCCCACCCCACCAAAGTAATACTCCATGGCGACTTCAATATCAATTGGATCTTGCTGGATGCCAACCCCTACAAAAAATGCGGCCACAGCTATTGACCTCTCTCAGGTTGTGTCTACCCCTACCAGATTCAATTTTCTCAAAAGAGGTGGCAGGGAAGGTTAAGGAGAAAGGAGAAAAGGATAGCATTCAGGAAATATAAGGAAACACAGAAGGTGCAGGACAGAGAATTTTATCAGTTAAAGCAGAAAGAGGCTGAGAAGGCAGTCAGAATAGCAAAGGCCCAAACCAAGGAAAGGATAGCCAGTTCTGTTAGGAAGGGGGATAAGACCTTTTATAGGTATATTAGGGAGCAAAGAAAGACCAAAGGAGGGATACTGAGGCTTAATAAAGGGGAGGGAATGTGGGTAGAGGGTGACAGTGAAAAAGCAGGGATACTGAACAAATATTTCTGCTCAGTATTCACAAAGGAAGAGGAGGGGAAGGTACCTAAACCAAACAAGAGAAACACTCTGAAGACGGGGGTCGATACCAGTCCATTTACAGAAGAAAGGGTTCTGAAAGAACTAATAAAATTGAAGGTGGACAAAGCAATGGGGCCTGATGGGATTCACCCAAGAATTCTAAAAGAACTAAGGGTAGAACTAGTGACACCACTGACTACTCTCTTTAACAAATCATGGCAGGATGGGGTGGTACCTGAGGACTGGGGGAAGGCAGATGTGATTCCTCTTCACAAAAGTGGGAGCAGGACAGAGGCAGGAAACTACAGACCAGTTAGTTTGACCTCAGTGGTAGTAAAAATGATGGAATCACTTCTGAAGGAAAGAATTGTTGAGTACTTAGAGGTCAGTGGGGCACAGGACCCAAGGCAGCATGGATTCACAATGGGAACGTCGTGTCAGATGAATCTAATAGATTTCTTTGACTGGGTGACCAAAGTAGTAGACCAGGGAGGTGCTGTGGACATGGCCTACCTAGAGATTTAGCAAGGCATTTGATACAGTCCCACACAAAAGATTAATACACAAGTTAGCCAGCCTTAGAGTGGGTCCCAAGGTGGTAGCCTGGATAAAAAATTGGCTATACAACAGGATGCAAAGGGTAGGAGTAACTGGAGTACACAGTGAAGAAAGGAGGGTTACTAGCAGGGTACTGCAGGGTTCAGTACTAGGACCGGTCCTTTTTAATGTCTTTATAAGTGACATTGCAGAGGAACTGAAAGGAAAAGTATGTCTCTTTGCAGACGACACAAACATCTGCAACAGGGTTGATACACAAGATGGAGTGGAAAGGATGAGAAGGGACTTGGCAAGGTTGGAGGAATGGTCAAATGTATGGCAGCTCAGATTCAATGCAGAGAAGTGCAAGGTAATGCACATGGGAAACAAAAACCCAGGGGAAGAGTACACAATGGGGGAGTGAGATACTGACAACAGTAAAAATGGAAAGGGACCTGGGGGTAATTATAACAGATGACCAAAATATGGGCAAGCAATGAGAGAAGGCAGTAAGGAAGGCTGGGGGGATACTGGGATGCATAGGAAGAGGCATCAATAGTAGTAAACAGGAAGTTGTTATCCCTCTGTACAAACAGTTGGTGAGACCCCATCTGGAGTACTGTGTGCAGTTCTGGAGACCCCATCTCCGCAAAGACATAGGCAGAGTGGAAGCTGTCCAGAGGAGGGCAACCAAAATGGTGCAGGGTCTGCACCAGAAGACATATGAAGAAAGACTAAAGGAGCTTAATATGTATACCCTTGAGGAAAGAAGGGAGACATGATAGAAACTTTCAAGTACCTCAAGGGAATCAACAAAGTCGAAGAGGGTAGCATCTTTCAGAAAAAGAGATGTGCAAGAACAAGGGGCCACAATTTGAAGATAGAGGGGGGATGACTCAGAGGTAATGTTAGGAAGTATTTTTTCACAGACAGGGTTGTAAATGCATGGAACAGCCTCCCTGAGGAGGTCGTGGAGTCAAGAACAGTGGGGGAATTCAAGAATGCATGGGACAGACATAAGGCAGTCCTAGTGGGGGTAGGAGGAAGTAAGCTGTTGGTTAACTAGGATCTGCAGCTTATCTGTTAGGTAGGAAAATGGGCAGACTAGGTGGGCCAAGCGGTCCTTATCTGCCATCAAATTCTATGTTTCTATGTTCAATTACAAGACCAGTACATGCACCCTACTTTACCTGGTTTTTACTAAGTGTTCTGCATGTATATCAGGTACAGTGGTCCTCCTGGACTCTCTCAGCAACCACTCCCCTGTCATCTGCCACTTGTCCAACAGGTCCCCAAGCAACCCTGCAAGTGGTTGTACCACTATGTCCTCAATCAGGAACAACTTAAACAACTTCAAACACACATCCAAAACTGTGAGTGGTCACCGTTAGACACTGCACCTAGTGTTGATCAGGCCCTCGATTGCTTTTATTTCTGAATTCAGCAACGCTGGTGACACCTACACCCCCTATAAAAAGATAAAAAATGCTAACAACCCATAAATCACCTCCACACTGCTAAATTAAGTGTTTAATAGGGATCATCTATGGCACAAAGCATGGGCCACTGGAAAACCAGATGACCGGCAGCAGTACAAAGCGGCCAGAAATGCATGCACTCAGGCTACCAGCTTAACCAGTTTCGTATTACAGTGATGCTCTAACCATTCCCTGTGGAGACAGCAGGAAATTGTGGGACAATCTCAGGGAACTGTCAGGGAAACCCAATAAATCTTCTTCCTCCATGCTGAATTTAGATTGCACAACTATTCTGGACCCAAAACGCATAGCAGACACTTTCAACTCTACGTTTAACGACCTAAGTTGTGTACTCCCGTCTGATTTTTTTGACACACATTCCAAGCTACATGACCCTAAGAACCTGACTCCACTGTCGCTTAACCAACCTTTCTGCTTTTAATAAGTCTCACTTGTAAAGTCCAAAAAAAAACATTCTTCAGGTATTCAGCAAGGCATGCTTTAGTAGTGACTCACTGGACCTAAAACTCCTGCACCTCACGTTAGATGCTGTGCTTCTGCCTCTCACAAATATTCTAAGCATGTCACTGTGCCTTAGTCAGTTTCCCATGTTATGTAAAACAGCATTAGTGACCCCTATTCATAAATCTGGGGACAGAGCGGATCCTTCAAACTATCGTCCAATTTCCATTCTCCCTCCACTCTCCGAAGTACTTGAACATATAGTCACAGACCAGCTCACTGACTACCTTTCTAAGTACAAAATTCAATGTCCTGAACAGCATGGCTTCAGAACAGGCCATAGTACCATCTCTGCCCTCCTCCAATACAGAGATTTAATACACCAGACAACTGATCATGAGCGCTTAGTGTGTTTGATTACTGTAAATCACTCCCTCCTACTCAATTTTCTTCTTGATATTGGTTTATCAATGGATGCAGCAGCTTGGTTTAAAAGCTATCTAGCCGGAAGGGTCCAGCAGGTCAAAATAGGTGTCACTTTCTCAGATAGCCAAACAGTTCTCTTTGGTGTTCCCCAAGGCTCCATACTGGGGCCGCTGCTTTTCAATCTTTCTAAACTCCCTCCCACTTGTCCGCACCAATAATCTCCTACTATATGCGGTTGACACCGTTATAGTCTCCAGCCATTCAGATCCACTGCAATTAGCCGATAGCCTACAATGTGATTTCACAACTGTGGAGACCTGGTTCTCCAAGCACAAATTAGTTATGAATTACAAAAATAAAACCCATGAAATCTATAATTTTTGCCAGCCCTCATAATAACAATCTACACCACTAATCTTACGGAACAATCTTGATGTCCCTATAGAGCATTTCTGTACCTTTAAAGAGCTGCTCAGTATTTCCACTTTTTGTAAGAACATATAATGTATGATACATGTTCATTTAACTTTTTAAAACTGTGCCATGATATCAGAAGTGTAGTTTGGGGTTGTATTTGTTCAACTGCTGTTTCTGACAATTTTACTTGTCCAGCTACCTTCATAAAATTGCCCCCAGAGATCTTGTCTTTTTCCATGAAAACTGAATCTTGACTACTACATCAGTCGGGTAATGCATGCGGTCTCTTAGTACCGGTAGTGATATTCTAAATGCTGTCACCATGGCAATTGGCTTTTTCTTGCTTAAAATAAAGATTTGCCCCTTATTCATGAGAATGAAAGTTTTATTCACGTCAGCAAATCCCATGTTATATTAAAGTTTGAATGGGTTTTGTTTTCAATCAACGGTCATGTATTTAGGAAATGTTATATTCGGTGTCTATTCATAATTTTCTCTTATGATTATGTTACTTTAATGACATAGACTGAAGGGAAAGTAATAATTATTGCTTTGTTGTCTATTAGCCCGTGATTGTTGTTGTTGGGCATAAAGCTGACTTGTTTCTTTATGAAACATAGGAGGTAACTTAACCATCAAAATCACTGTCTGTTTTCTATCCCTCTGTCACTTGCCATGTGTGTTGCCTATTTGTTTCCATCTCTGTTTATGTTATATTAAATTGTCTGAAATAAGCCGGAGATTGAGTATGACACAGATATAGGGCAATCATTTAATAAATATAGGTGTATACATAATCTTGTTTCCTGCATGTTCAAGACCACTGCGCAATACTGTATTTTTTTTTTTGACAATTCAATGCTAGTAGTAAATAAGACACAGTTCTTGTTTAGCCTGATTAGTAGTATACTTTTTAATACCCTAATCATAATTTTATTGTGAACATCACACACACATATATATATAGCATTGTAGCCTACTGGAAGACAGTTCAGTTCCGCAGACCTGTATACCTTGGTTTGAGTCCCACAGCCTCTACTTGTGTGTCCCTGAGGATGTCATTTACTTTATTTTGATCTCGGGTCTCATCTGCAAACAAGATACAACTTAATGTGTCCTTCCTGATTTAACAAGTTCCCCTTTTACCTTACAGTTAAATTTTTTATAAATTATTATTTCTTCACATAAAATATTTTACACATGAAGTGTTTTGAATATAATTTTAAATTAATGCAGCCATGTGATTCTCATTGACAGTGAGTTTGTATAATGCAGTTCATTTAGTGGGACTCTAACTTTTGATTTTTTGAAATCTGACTGTTTGTAGACATAGCTTTACAAATTAATTTTCAAAATTACATTTTAAAAAAATCACACACAAAGGACTTTTTATATTTTTGCTAGTTTGTTTGTTTGGGTTAGAAAGTATGCCAAAGCGGTGTGTGGCTGGTGGGTGTGATAACACCACTCTTGATAATGTTAGTCTGCACTTATGGCCCAAGGATGATGCCAAACGTTCTGAATGGGACATATTTGTAGCTTTAACCCAGAGCCACTGGCCTGGAGGAAATGCAAGTAGTGTAGTGTATGGTGCTCACTTTGTTGTACCTAATGACTTCATTGGTTATAATTAGTGACTGTTAGGTTATAAAAGAAATCTAGATCTTGTACCAGGTGCTGTCCCCACAAAGAAAAGCAAATCAGGAAATTTGCATGTTTATGACTTAGCGAATCACATCGTAAACATGTATAGAATATATACTGAAAAGGTAAGTATTGTTAATCTTGATTTCACATTCAGTGCCTACTCATTACTTTTTATTGATTTCATTAAATTCAACTGCAATTATACAATAGCTTTATCTCTTGTTATATTTTACTTAAACTCCCTCTCGATTTAGTCTATTCCACGCAGGTCCTGCCATTCACTACGTGGCACCCCTAGGCAATCTTACATATTGTGAGCCACATCCCAATAAGAGTTATCAAGCTCAGTAGTATCATTCCGGAATAATTCCTTGGTCTGTCATTGACCTTGGTACACAAAATGGTCCTTCTCTTGTCAGTGTTTTGCTCTGTTTGACTGTCTGCCTGTAATGAAACAACTTTAATATTTCCAGTCCAGGATGACATACACTTTGAGTATGAAGCGGGACCCCTGCCTCAAACCTCAGTCACTACTTATGTTTGATGTGCTTGCCTACCGTATATTTTGGGATTAGCACCAGAATATTTGGGGTGTTACCACAGAACTCATTGCATTTGTGATCGAAATTTAATGGGCAATCTTCATATGTCAGCACAAACTTTGGCCATGACACAACTTGCTGCTTGCTGGTCAGTACTATCAAAAAAATTATTAGCTCAAATCAGTGTGGGCGTCGATGACCAGCAAGCAGCTGATTGACTTTCAACACCAGCCAAGTGGACTAGATGGACTCAGAAGAACACCACTGAAAGTCTTACTTCTTGGTGTCATCTGCAAACAGGCAGACCTTTCCTTCCAGCTCATCTGCAATGTCACTAATGAAGACATTGAACAGGACTGGTCATAGTACTGATCCTTGTAGTACCCCACTGGTCATCCCCCTCTCCCCAGATTGTAACCCATTTACCACCACACTCTGTCCCCTATCTGTTAACCAGTTCCTAACCCAGTTCACCACCTTGTCTCCCAGGCACCAGACTAACCATCTTGTTAATCAGCCTTCTATGTAGGACTATGTTGAAGGCTTTGCTGAAATATAGATAGGCAACGTCTATCTCTCCTCCCTGATTTAGTTCCCTAGTCACCCAATCAAAAAAATCTATTAGATTTCTTTGACATGACCTTCATGTTGTGTATCTGTGTTGCCTCAGATTATGAGCACCACTGTATTCAATATGAGCGACTGTCCTTTCTTTCAGCAGTGTCTCCATGATATTTCCCACCACTGAGGTGAGGCTGACTGGCCTGTAGTTCCCTGCCTCCTCACTATTGCTGCTTTTGTGCAGTGGGATTACAGGTGCCCTCCTCCAGTCCTCTGGAATGACACTTGTGTTGATTGACTTCATGAACAGGGCCACTAGAGGCACTGCTAGTTCCCTTCACAGCTCCTTTAATATCCCTGGGTGGATGCCATCTGTCCCCATGGCCTTATTCACTTTCAGCTTTGTTAGTTCTTCCAGAACTCTCTCCACTGTGAATTGACTGGTTTCCACCTCTCCTCTCCCATTGCCTCTGCAACCCAACTGTGGTACTTGACCCTCCCCCACCTTAGTGAATACTGAGCAGAAGTATTTTGTTCAGTATTTCTGCCTTGTCCAGATCCCCTCTATACACTCTCCCTTCTCCCCTTTGAGCTTCAAACCCCACCCCCCGGTTTTCTTCTTTCACTGATGTCTATAAAATGCCTTATCCCTTTGTTTACAGACTGTGGTCAGCCCTCTTCTGTCTGTGCCTTCACCCTCCTAACAGCCTTCCCTGCTTCCCTTTGACATTCAAGGTACACCTCCTTTTGGCTCTCCTTGTATTTCCTGAAACTCAACCCTCTAGCCCTGACTTTGTCCCCCACCTCCTTGGAGAATCATAGTGGTTTTCTTCTTCTTTTCCCTTTGGCCACTATCCTAACACATTGGTTTGTTATATTCACTATGGCTCCTTTCAGTTTCACCCATTGTTCTTCCACCCCCTCTACTACCTCTCCCTTCCCCAGGACTGCTTGTATACATCCACCCATTTCAGTGAAGTCTGCCCTCCTGAAATCTAATACTCTTGCCCTTCTGTGGCTCAGTTGAGTCCATGTCTCCATGTTGAACCACACCATGTGGTAGTCACTGGACCCCAGCTGCTCTTCCACTTGTATAGTATTTCTTCGACTCTTTTCCCATTGGTCCACACCAGGTCCAGAATTGACTTTTCCCTGGTTGGCACATGCACCAGCTGCCCGAGTCCAACCCCCTGCAGGAATTCCAGGATGGAAGTGCTTCTGGCTGAAGCAACCTTCTGAGTGGCCCAATCCATGTCCAGCATATTGAAATCACCCAGTAGTAGGATTTTGCCCTTAGATGACATGTCATGTATGTTCTCCACTCGTTCCCTGTCTACTTCCTTCCTCTGTGTTGGAGGTCTGTAGATCACCCCTGTGAGTACTGCTGTTCCATTCCTTGGCTCCAGGATGACCCACATCACCTCAGCTTCCCCTGTCTTTCCTAGACTTCTGTAGCCTTTATGTCATCTCTGATGTACAGGGCCACTCCCCCACCCTTTTTACACTCCCTGTCCCTCCTGAACAGTGTATGCCCTGGTACATTGACTTCCTAGCCATGATTAGCAAAGCACCATGTCTCTGATATTGCTGCTATGTCAAGGTCTGAATCTACCAACTAGGCCTCCAGGTCTGGAACCTTACTTCCTAGGCTACGGGCATTCATTAGCATGACCGTCCATGTTTTACAGTCTTCCTTCCCTCTGCTTTTGTTCTCCCTCTGCAGCAGGTTCCCCCCACCCCAGTTTCATTTCCTATGTGCTCTTGCCCCCGTATCACTAGTTATACACCCTTCAACTGCCCCCATCCCTGACCTCTTTAGCTGTTCCCATAGTCAACACACCAGATGACACTGTATTATGCCATTTAAGTTGTATATCGTTTCTATTAAAAAAAAAAATTACTAATTTTTGTCCATTATACAGCAAATTACTGAATGGGACCATATGCTGTAACATATTTGGCCTATCATATAGGCCAGTCATTATTAAATTTATCTGTGTAATGGAGGCTGGACTGGAGGGGAGGGTGTGACTATCTACAGATGATACAAAGATCTGATATAGGGTGGCCATGGGGAAGGGGGCAGGTTGTAATAAGTAGAGAGGTATTAATGCCTCTTTACAAAGTCATGGTGATACCGCTTCTTTAATAAAATAATTTGTATATAATATCAATAAAGCAGTCATAGTTAGTACTCAGTAGTGATTTGTAAGTCAGCTGTTCCCTGTGCAACTTTATATCACTAGGTGTTGCTTAACTGCTTTTTAACGTATCCCCCGAGTATAGTATGCCTCATTGCTTATTAATGATACTTATAAAGTAAGCTGACAGTTTTAGGTGTATATTAAAAACATATCCAGGCATGATGTATTTGCTTCATTATATATATATTCTGAGTTCTACATGTATATCTCCATTTCTATGTTAAACTATATTTGCATATATTTTTTTGTTTCCTATGCAATAGGCAAGCGATGATATCTTCAACACAGTTTGTACTGGAAATGCTATGTCTGATGAGGGTATTATTAACAGAAACAATATTCCAATTGAAGATATAACAGAAGACGTCAATCACAGTTTCATAAACAAAAGCCCATCAGATGTTACTACCGATACAGATGTTCTATGCTTACCTATTATTTCTTGTTCTACTAGTTACACTAAAGCCACTCAGTGCGATATCAGAAAAGCAAGACGTAGTATAGGTAAATTAATGCTGACTTTTTTCTTTTCATTGTGTTATGTGGGATTTGTAAATAATAATCTATTTCATTTTTTTCTTGTAAATAAATTAACACATGGTTTTGCATTAATTTGTCTGGTGCACACTGCAACAAAATGTATAAATAATTATCAGTATCCCTGATACATTAAACGGTCACTCTTTCCTTTATTCATCTGCATAACAGCAAAGGTGGAAAATATGACAAACTGATTTGACATCCTGATTACCAGTCAGTCTGATAGTGACATGTTCGGTATATTGTACTGAGAAGGGCAGATGTGTATTTAGAACAACCCATCAGCACTGTCTTTGTTTATCTCCTTTAAATACTTGAATGTTTCAATCATATCCCCCCCCCATCCCTCCTTTCTTCCAGGGTGTACATATTCAGCTCACATAACCTGTCCTCATAGGCTTTGTTCTCCATCTCCATAAAATTTTTGTCACCCTCCGCTGCACCAACTCCATCAGTTTAATGCCCTTCCTCATATATGGACACCAGTACTTCATACAGTACTCCAAGTGCGGCCTGACTAATGACCTGTAGTGGGTCAGGATCACTTCCCTATGCCTGGATGAGAATCCCCTTGCAATACACCCCAGCAGCTTGTTAGCCTTAGCTGCGGCACTCCTACATTGAGCAGAGTTGTTCATGTTCCCAGTTATCAACATCCCGAGGTCCCTCTCTTCCTCAGTGTCCTCCAGCCTCACCCCACACAACCAATAGCCCCTATCTGGGTTCTTTGCCCTAAAGTGCATAACTTTGCATTTCTTCAGATTGAAGCCCAGCTGCCACCTCTCTGATCACTCCTCCAGTGGTCTGACCGCTCATGCACTCCAACTGAGCAGATGAGGTGCTGAAATTAGCCATTGCGATCTATACTGCGGTGGATCTGTAGCTGCCTGAATTGAATGTGTGTGCTTTGAATGACTGTCCAAGCAGCAGATCACCTCTTCTTTCCAAGGATTTTGACAGGTTGTGACAATATATCCTGTAATCCCATCATTATGACATAATTAAGCAACGTTTACAGCATACTGATGTCATAACAATGGGATTATCAAATTGTAAACTGATTGAAAGTGATTAATCAAAAAAGATTGATGTAAATGTGTTAGTACTTATTTTCTTTAAACATTGACAGGAGTTCAGATGTTTCTAGAGAAAAAAGACAAAGAAGTACAAATGTACTCATCACACAAAGAAAGCTGAGATGGTCAACATAGATGTACAATGTGACATACCGAATGACAGCCCACCAGAACAATGGTTGACCAATGATAGCTCAACTCCTCTATGTCATCTGAACAGTGTTGATGATGATTCTGTAAGCTCTAAATGTGGTAGTGTCAGATCATCTGACTACATTCCATTAACAGTGTCTGATGATGAAGACATAAGTTCTGACATTGAAATGTACATTCACACATACACAGACTTACTATTACATTTTTTTTTCATTTGATTGAAGTGGGTTATAATAGAAACATAGAATCTGACAGCAGATAAGGACTGCTTGGCCCACCTAGTCTGTCCATTTCCCTACCTGATAGATAAGCTACAGATTCTAGTTAACCAACAGCTTACTTCCTTCTACCCCCCACTAGAATTGCTTTATGTCTGTCCCATGCATTCTTGAATTCTCCCACTGTTCTTGACTCAATAACCGCCTCAGGAAGGCTGTTCCATGCATCCACAACCTTCTCTGTGAAATAATACTTTCCAACATTACTTCTGAGCCGTCCCCCTCTATCTTCAAATTGTGCCCCCCTTGTTCTTGCAAATCTCTTTTTCTGAAAGATGCTACCTTCTTGGACTTTATTAATTCTCTTGAGGTACTTGAAAGTTTCTATCATGCCCCCCCTTTCCTCGAAGGTAACATATTAAGCTCTTTTAGTCTCTCTTCATATGTTTTCTGGTGCAGACCATGCACCATTTTGGTTGCCCTCCTCTGAACAGCCTCCACTCTGTTTATGTCTTTGCAGAGATGGAGTCTCCAGAATTGCATGCAGTACTCCAGATGGGGTCTCACTAACTGTCTGTACAGAGGGATAACAACTTCTTGTTTTCTACTGTTGGTGGCTCTCCCTATGCATCCCAGAATTCCCCCAACCCTCTTTACTGCCTTCTCATATTGCTTGCCTACATTAATGTCATCTGATATGACTACCCCAGGTCCCTTTCAATTTTTGTTGTTGTTAGTATCTCACCCTCCATTGTGTACTCTTCCCCTAGATTTTTGTTTCCCAGGTGCATTACCTTGACCTTCTTTGCATTGAATCTGAGCTGCCACATATTTGACCATTCCTCCAACCTTGCTAAGTCCCTTTTCATCCTTTCCGCCCCACCTTGTGTATCAACCTTGTTGCAGATCTTTGTGTCGTCTGCAAAGAGACATACTTTTCTTTCCTTCCAGGTGCTCTCCAATGTCACTTATAAAGACATTAAAGAGGGGGGTCATGTGATGGCTGCCTAAGAGAGAGGACATGTCTTGAGTGAGCCCCTGCACCCCTGCATTAATTCAGTTAATATTTACATTTTAACCCAGCTCCTTTGTTTACCTTAATTGTGTCTACATCCTAATTATATCGGAGAGCAGGCAAAACAACAAATTGAAGCAGTATGGAGATGGAAATGAGAGATCCTCCAATCCTCCACCACAACATACTCCGCCGACAACCCCGACGAGGGACAAACAAGCCAAACAGGTGAAGGCATAGCTTCGGTTACAGCGCCATCACTACCAGCATCCCAGGCCATCCTTACAGACAGTAAATTCCAAGAGGGCTTCAATTCACTGAAAGAAATGCTAACTAGTGATGGGCTAAGTGGCCCCAATTCACTCTGCGAAGTGATTCACGGAGTGAAGGTGAATTCGCAGAGTGCTCCACAATGCAAAGTGGAGTAATTCACGTTGTAATGGGTAATGCGTAGCCCATTGAAAACAATGACTTTGCATTACTCCGCCTTCCACTTTGCCTCACTTCGCCTTGTTTTTAAGCTCCAAAGGTGAATTTTGCAGTGATTCATGGGATTTCAGGTCACATGGGCTCTAGATTGTTCTGCACAGCCTCAGTTTGGGATAGTGTGTGTAGGAAGCTGTAGGAGACAATCTGCTCTGAGAGCTCTCTGCGATTCAAACCTTCAAAAAGCTGTTAAAAAAGCCTTTTTGAGTCTTTTTTTTTTGCTGACACTTTAGTTCAGCGATTATAGGAAACCCTCCTGTGCTCATATCATCAAGCGTTTATTATTTGTGTATGCATTTTAAATGTTAATGTACAACATTCAGTCTGTGTACTGAGAGACAGTGGAAGTGTGCTTTAGGTGAGGGGCATATCTGTGGTGTGAGTAGATTAACTTGGAGAAAAAGACAGTGCTTTCTGTTTTGGTGATATTTTTCTTCTATAACTGTGTTAATGTACACAGTAATATTTTCAATATTTCTTGCCATGTTTTGCTGATTGTTGTGGTGCAGCAGTGCATAATTTTAGTTTGTTTAAAATATGTTGTTATATTACTGACGTTTTCAATTTGCTATGCATTACTTAGTGTGTGTGTGAGTATGTGTGTGATGCGTGTCATCAAATCAGACACCTTTTATTGTGCCACATAATAATTTCAGCAATGTGAAGCTACTATCCACTGCAGCTGTGTGATTTTTGTACTTCTTTGTGGTATCTTTACTGGTACTAGTACTAGTGATCATTACTGCAGCAGTGCAGTACACTTCATGCTCCACCCCCAACCGGCAAAGGTATTCTTTCCAGATTTGAAATTTGATGGTGAGCACTGGTTAGGTGTTGTGCCTTGTGTCTGCATCTCTTCAGTGTGCAGTGCAATCTTAATCTGTCTGTGCATTTGCATCTCTTTAGGGCCCAATCTCCATCTGTAACTTAAGTCACAGTTGTTTCTTTGGCTTCCCTTCACGTACTGGACAAGCGTGGTGTTTAATTCTGCATGAACATTGTACTTATTAATATGCGTTTTTAAGTCAGGACCATCATCACAAGTCACTCGTGATACAAATCACATTCTTCATCATCACAGTCACAAATGCAATCACAAATCATGACTCACAATCATTCACATTACGATTCACAATATTCATTTTTTTTTCTAGTTACTTGGATGTATTGTAAGCCTGTTTTGTAGTATCTCTCCATGCTTCACCACCCCACCATTGTACTCATTAATGTTTGTTTTTAAGTCAGAGAGTTGGACAGTGACTGCAGTACATACACAGACTGGAAAGAAGACTGACTGCACACATGCAGTTTAGCACAGTATACTTGCATTGCTCAGAATACAAAGTGTCATGCATACGGAAGACAACAAAAAAAGGCATAATTACATACAAGGATCGGGGATGGTGGAGGAATGCATTTTATAACACAGCAAGGAAGGTGTGGGGGGCACATGGTGTGAGGAAAAAAAAAACTAATGTGGGATCCGATGGTGATCCAGCAGCAGTTCCAGCATGGACATAATTTGCAACTGATGTCCTCTATGTGATCCAGCCGCTGCTCCACAGCAATCACCCTCTCATTGTTCTCCTCAACAGCACTCCAGAGAACTGCCAAGTCATCCTGTGTTACATGCAGTTCTCTGGAGTCCACATGTTCTACAGGCTGACCTGCTGGTGGGGTGGTGGGGGGGTGCTGTGGCCCTCCTCTTCTTAGGGATGTCGCAATGCACAGCTGCACTCTCTGCCACAGAATGGCCAGCAGGTACAGGCATGGTCTGTTCTGTGGCAGCCTGCCACTCCAACTGCTGGTGATTGAGCATATGGGTGTGCTGGCCCCCAGCCCCCAGCCCCCAGGTGAGTCCCCCGGGGGCCACGGCGCACCTTCACCTCACATAGGCGGCATTTGACCACACTGCTGTCCCCCGACACAGTCAAAAAACTGCCAAACAACGGAAGTGCGGGGAGGACCAGGCACAGGCAGGGGATGGCCAGGTGAACTGGCAGCCAGCTGGTCATGGTGCTGAACAGGGATGGGATCCACACCTGGGCCTGGGGGAAAAGGCACATCCTGCTCCAGAGGACCTGGTGCTGGACTTGGTGGTGGTGGTGTTTCAACTGCCTCAGAGTCAGAACAGGAGGCGGTGATGGTCCTGCTTCTGGGGGGGACACTCACATGTTTTGAGTGGTCCAACAGGAATGGGTGCACATGCCTTCCACACGTGCACACAGTATGACGCTTACCACTACCACGCTGTCCCACAGCTGCCCCCGCCCCAGACATTCCTTCACCCTGGTCCATCTCTCCTACTGAGCTCCCTCAGTCCAAGCAATCACTACTCACACTGTCACACAACACACAAACACAGTCACACACAAAAAGCTAACTACTTATAAAGGTAAGAAAAAGAAAATTTACAGAAAGAATAAATTAAGTAAAAAAAGAGTACAGAAAAGACAAAAAAAATGTAGCTTTTAAAAAAGCTGTTGGGTCTAAATCAAAGTTTAAATCTCCTCCTCGCACTGATCTCAAAGTATCAGCAGTCACAAAACACACTACTCTCTCTCTGTCTGCACAGGTGAAAGTAAAAGTGTCTGCTTGTATGACTCACTTTCTTCCTGCATAGCTAAAGAGCATGTGACTTATAGTACTGTAAGCCATGTGATGTGTGGGGGGGAGCTTCCAAATCTGAAACACCAAGTGGATCACTTAGAATCATAATGAGGAATGCGAAGTCCATTAAAAACAATGACTTTTCCTTACTTCGCATTGCCATTCTGCTTTAACGTGAAGTGGTAATGACAAGGCTGAGTGAGCACTTTGCATTGCCCACTCCATGTAGCGGAGTGGCAATGCGAAGTGCCCACTTCGGGTTCACTTCGCCGGCAGAATTTAAATTTGCTGCATCACTAATGCTGACCAACTTGTCGATAGACCTTTACACCATGAAAACTACTGTGGAGCAATTAGCCATCCAGACTGGAGACAATGAGGCCAGGATTTCATCTTTAGATGACTGGCAGGGTCGAACAGAACCAGAGTTATTTACCTTGCATCACTGACTTAAGAAGGTTGAAGAGAAGATGGAGGACCCAGAGGGTAGGTCCAGAAGAAACAACTTAACTGTATTGGGCTTACCAGATAAAGAAGAAGGTTGGGATGCTATACTTTTCACCCAGAGGTTGTGTGAGAAACTCACAGGCCCCTCTCCCAATGGGCCTGCTTACATCATCGAGCGGGCTCACCGGGCCCTCCGGCCAATCCTCCCACCAGGCGCTCCTCCCAGACCACTGATCTTTTGCCTTTTAAATTTTTTGGATAAGCAACATATATTAAGTGCAATCAAGGATATCAGAGAGGTGCAGTGGGTGGATAAACAGATTAGGATTGCCCAAGATCTTCCGTACACTGTATGGCAAAAAAGAGCAGCACTGCATCCCATAATTGTTAAGATTGTCACAGCTGGTATTAAATTCAGAGTTAAATACCCGGCATCTCTACAAATTTATCTGAAGGATCAATGGCACTCATTCAGCTCTATAGAACAGGCTCGAATTGCCCTCCAAAATTTGCTGCCAGACCTCTTCATGTGAGATTTCAATGTGGCCTGGATTTATTCAGCATTAGTGGCAATGTTTAGATTAGATTATTGTGTTCTACTAATTCTGGCACCGACAGTGTAATCCATGACAGCACTATGTCCCAGTTCATCATGTGCTGACCTACAGAAAGTAAATAACCCCAAGTGGCTGTGGTATTTCGGGCCACACAGGAATCAGGACCTGAACTGTACCTTTCTATTTGTTTGGGCGTCTCACCCAGGCTGTTTTTGGGGAACTTCTTGATCTGTCATTTGAGTTCCAGTTGCCACCATGAATGTGACTTTTAGCTTAGTGTTTGGTACAGTCTTCACCCTCTTTCACTTTTCTGGGTATGGATGCATAACTAGATTAGTGAGTTTTGTTGAATTGTAAAGTGCTCCGACGTCATCTAGCGGACATTTAATGTTAATGTCCGATGCATTGCGTTTATTAATTGTGTATTTCTTGCAGTTTCCCATTCATTCAGCTTCACAGGACTGAATTACAATTTTTGGATTACCTTTGATCAGTACTATGTAATTTTCCTTGGGACAGTATATCTACATTTACTTTTACAAGGTTCAGATCTCTCCAATGATGTTAGTGATATGGCAGTTCTCACGAGAGGCAATGGAACTTTCAGTATCTGTTTTCTCAACTTTATTACTGTTTATTATCCTAAATATGGTTTGAATAACTACCAGTTCTGTAATAAGTTAATTATTATCCCAAGGGTCTTACACCTTGGACTGAAGGGCTTTAAGGGGGAAGGGAGGTTCCTATAAAGATTTGGTTCCTTGTTAAGGGCTTGCATCTCGAGACCTCAGGATATTATGGGGCACTGTACCCCCTTCGTTACCTGCCTTTAATCGGGGATCTGTGCCCTATTATTACTGTGCTTAGAGGCTAGTATAGACTCACAAGTCCTTCTTTTGCCTTTTCTTTTGATCTTTCTTATAATAAAAGTAAGAGCTCTAGTTTTACCTGTTGGAAAGGAGCAGGGATGGGGAGGGGCATGCGCTCTGGGCAGTGTACTTAAATCACATCCCAGGTCATATGGAGGTTCAATCTATGGGATTGGGGTTTGTCAAGTGGGAAAGGGAGACTGTTATGGGAGTTTTGTTTCCTTGCCTGTTGATTATTTACTGTTCTTTGTTGCTTTTAATTGTTAGTAGGGTTATTTTGGTGGGATGAAGGGAGTATATACTCACTTGTCTTTTTTTTGGAGGGGTTGTTTCTCCTTTCCAATGTTTATTCTTGTTGGGATGAGGGAGGGGTGTGGGTGTGCCTAGCGTGTTAGGGGGTTGTGGTATACCTTCACCAGCTAGAGTAGTACTAAGGAGAGGAAGGGAAAGGTCCCTTGATCCCCTGGTAATACTTGATTAAATATGCATTATGAGCAGTCAATACACCGTAATCAGCTGGAACATTAAAGGGGCTCAGGATAGCCACAAATGAGCTACAATTTTAAAACACCTTCAACATCTGAAGGCTCACTTTGTTTGCAGGAAACACACCTTAAGCGGAAGACTCTCCCATTGTTACGCAGATCCTGGGAGGGACAAGTATTTGGGGCCGGGTCCTCCTCTAAGCAGGGAGGCACAGTTATCTTGGTGGCCAAGTCAGTCCCATTTACAATGCTTAAAGAATGGTGGGAGCCATTGGGGCTTTAGATTGTTCTTCAAGGCACCTTGAAGTCCTTCCCTATAACTCTCGGATCCATTTATGGTCCAAATGTAGAGACCCCACAGTTCTTCATCGACTTATCGGTGGTAGCTTCAGACCCCCCTAGACTCACCATTCTAAGAGGAGACTGGAATATAGTACCCCAAACTGATATTGACTGCTCAGACGGCAGAAGAGTGGGGTTATCGCCAGCTCAAATGGCTCTAAGAGACCTTATGGCAGGCAAAGGGACACTAGATGTGTAGCGTACACTTAACCCCAAGGAATGCCAATATGCATTCTTTTCTCCACCGCATAAAACTCTATCTTGTATAGATTATATATTACTTAGTACTGCCTCCCTCCCAGGGGTCTTAAATGCAGATATGCACCCTAGGGTCCTGTCTGACCACTCTCCAGTTAGTATCTCCATCCTTTTGGGACCAGGGCTCAAGAGGGATACCCTTTGGTGCCTTAAGACACAACTTTTGCAGAAACCTTCACTGGTCGAATACATTCAAAATTTTATTCCCATCATTCTGGAGATCAATAAGGGCTCACTGACCAGGATAGATCTTATTTGGACAGCGCTAAAATGTGCACTCCAGGGAGACTTCATTCATTTAGTGGCCACATATGTAAAACAGAGTAAAGCCCAGTTGAGTTTCATCTTAGAAGACATAAGGCAGCTGGAACATTCCTTGCATCGATACTCCCCGGACTCTGACTGGGCCAAACTACATTTTCTCCAGTCCAAATACTCAGATATCATGGCCCAAAAAAACCAAACTCTCTTTGCATTGTACTAAAATGTGATATCTGGAGTCAGGAAAAAGAGTCGTGAAGCTCCTGGCCCTTAGGTTTAGGCAGGCTGAGACCACCAGGTATGTTCCTAGTTTGCACCCTTCCCTGGAAGAGGATATTACCTCTAACCCAAAGGAAATCGCAGCAATCTTTGGCAGTTACTACAAAGCACTTTATACAGCTGATGATTTCCTACCCCCGAGGGCCTTACTGTAACCGACTACTTAGATTCAGTAGCATTGCCCACTCTCTCACCTCAGTGGGTCATCACTCTAGGATCCCTAATTTCCATCATGGAGGTGGAGCGTGCCATTAAGCTTTTACCCCTAGATAAATCCCTGGGGTCGGATAGTCTGCTGAATAATTTGTAGAAAATCTGCTGTACCCAATAGGCGCCATTCCTAGCAAAGGTGTACAATTTCTGGTTTCAAAAAGGGATTAGCGACCAATCCTTCCTAGAAACCCTGATCACTGTGATCCCCAAACCAGCAAAGATCCCCTCCACCCTGGGAACTACTGCCCAATCTCCCTCCTGAACTCAGATGTGAAAATATTGGCAAAAATATTGGCTGCCAGACTTGCACCGCTTATGAGAGAAGTCATTGGATGCGATCAAGTTGGCTTCATGGCAGATCGCTCCTCTGGAGACCATATGAGGAAACTTCTGCATCTAATCTTGGCATTGAGGGAGTCTGAAATACCTTCTGCCTTGGTCTCCCTCGATGCTGAGAAAGCGTTTGACAGAGTCTACTGGGATTTCTATTCGCCTCCCTTTCTAAGTTTGGGATCCCTGATGACTTTATTAAGTGGGTCTGGATACTATACTCTGGCCCTACAGCCAAAGTTTGGTGCAATTGTCACCTTTCGGGCTCATTTCCCTTGCAGCGGGGGACCCATCATTGTTGCACACTTTCCCTGCTCCTTTTACATTTTTACTTAGAACCTCTTATCCACAGATTAGTTAGCTCTATCAGTTTGACTGGTATCTGACTCCGAGATTTATTTTATTTAGTTTTTGTTTACCGGGTAAGTGTACTAGCCATAGCAATGACTGTTTTCCGGCACGACCCGGGAAGATACAGTACAAAAACATGGCATGAACACATTACAAATACAGGATTATACATTATCAAAACTATTGAAATACATATGACATGATAAGATTGGCTAAGTTTAACAGTATCTCAAAATACATACGAAACCTAAAAACACAAAACCGTCTGGTAGATAGTGTACAGACTAACATAAATTACTGATCTGTGATGAGAGCACATTAGGTAAGTAGTAATAGGCTGATTCATAAAGAATTTCTGTATGGTGGTAAGAGGGGGAAGGGAGTGGAAGCGGAACAGCCCAACCTTAGAGGGAGGCCTGTGAGAGGAAAAGAAAAGGGAAATGACAGGAAAAACCGGGAAAGTGCTTAGTGTTGAAAGGCACAACATAGGTGACAGAACAAAAGGAGCAGAATGAAAGGATGAAACAGGTTAAGGGGGTTTAAAGCAAGTGCAACTGAGGGAAGTGACAAGGTGGTTATATAGCCCTTTCTTAAAAGAAGCACGGGAGGAAGACTGATGCAGGGCAAGTGGGAGGGAGTTCCAGAACAGGGGGGCACGGCATGCAAAAGCCATAGCGCCTTTAGAAGAATAGTGCCTGGGAGTAAGGACTGGTGCATTATCAGCAGATCGTAGGTCATAGTGTGGGGTAACCTTAAGAAAGAGATCCACTAAGGGTTTTGGTATTTGTAAATGGACAATGTTCTCAATGACAGAGCCATAGGTATAAAGTTCAGTAGGAGGAAGCCATCCCAGATCTGAGTAAAGGAGGCAATGGTGTTTTAACCTATGAGAGGAGGAAGCGTAGTGGCATACATTGTTATATGTGATGTCCCATTTTCGGAGGCTAGATTTGGACACAGAGGTATAGGTGGCAACCCCATAGGTGAGAGAGGGAAGGAGTATGCCCCGGGCAAGAGCAAGCCTAGCAGAGGGGGTGAACATGTGTCTGGTGCGGTATGCTATCCCAAGTTTAGAGTTGACCAGCTTGCAAGTCTGTTGAATATGCAAATCAAAGTTAAGCAATGGGTGTAGAGTGACCCCAATATATTTAAATGAGTCTACCATCCCTAGAGTTGAACCATTGGAGGAGGAGACACTAAATTTAGGCTAGGAGAGTTTAAGCTTGGCTTTAGACCAGAATAGCATAGCTTGGGTTTTTGACTCATTTAGAACAAGCCTATGGCTGGTTAGCCATTGACAGATTTGCAGAAAGTCAGTAGAGTTTTTGGTTGATGACCTCAATGCTTCTGTCACTAGTGTAAAGGACAATATCGTCAGCATATAGCAATGATCCAGTCCCTTTGATGTTAGTGGTGATGTTATTGATGAAGATGGAGAAAAGCAGTGGTCCAAGGATTGATCCTTGCGGCACCCCCATGTTGATGGAGGTTTTGTCAGAGTAGGTGGAGTTATATTTAACAGTTTGAGCCCTGCCTGAGAGATAGCTGCCAAACCACCGAACCACATTTAGAGAGAAACCAAGTGGCTCAAGGGAGGTTAGGAGGAGGGGGTGGTCAGCAAGGTAAAATGCCTTGGTCATATCAATAAAAACAGCCCCCATGAGAAGGACAGCATCCATAGCCATAAGGGTATCCAAAGTAAATTTGAGGAGGGCAGTAGTAGTAGTGCTATGACCCTTGCAAAAGCCATGCTGGGCTGGGGTAAGAAGGTCATATTTCAGCAGGAAATCAATTGTTTGACTAGCTACCAGCTTCTCAAGAATCTTATTGAGAACAGATAGGATGGCTATGGGGCAATAATTTGTGGGGTCTTTGCGATCAACTTTTTTGAATACAGGAGAAATTCTAGCAATCTTCCATAAATCCAGGATATAGTACTGGGACAGGGATAATGTGAACATTTTGGCTAAAGGACCAGCAATGAAGAGGAAGCTAACTTTAGGAGCTTAGGTTCGAGGTTGTCAGAATCAGCTACAGTGTAGTCAGAGATTTTATGCAGTAACTCAATTACTTCTCACCTGGTGACAGCCTTGAAAAAGAAATGCGGACCATTAGCAGGGGATGAGGAGGGAGTATTTGTCTGGATGGGGAAGGTGGAGGTGTAGGTGGATAAATTTGAGAACTTGTCATTGAAGAAATTTGCGATAGTAAGAGGATTGTTGCAGTGGACCCCATTTAGTATCATGTCAGTGGGGGCTGCTGCAGGATTTAGGCCGAGGAAGAATTTTATGTGGGACCAGAATTTTTTTGAGTCACCAGAGGAGTTTGCTAGTAATTCTTTACAGTAAGAACTTTTAGCCTTTTTGATGTCCTTTCTACAGGAATTTCGCAGGGCCCTATAAGCATTTAGGTCAGAAGCTAGCACTGATTTCTTGCATCGGAGCCAGCTTTTGTCTCTATGTTTTAATTTAGTAAGTAGATCAGATTTCAGCCAGCGAGTTTGTCTATTTTTTACCCTACGAGTTATTAATTTGCAGTGCTTGTCTTGAAGAATGAGGAAGTGAGTTATGAATAGGTTAAGAGAGGTATGAGCATCATTAGATGTTAGGAAGGAGGACCAATCAGTGGAAGCAATGTCATGTAGGAAAAGTGTGGGGTTGAAGGTCGCATAGTTGCGGAAAGTGATGAGATGGGATTTCGATGGAGTAGGCTTGCTTTTACCCCAGATACAGTAGGTAGGGGAGTGGTCTGTGATGGCATCAGGTAATACACCTGAAGCAACGATGTTTTCAGGGTGGCTGGGGAGGATCCAATCCAGCAGATGAAAGGTATCTCCTTTCTGCCTATGCGGATGACCTTCTGCTGCAAGTAGAAGAACATGCTTCCACAGTGCCAGCCCTAATCAAAGAACTGAAGCTATTTTCCAGTATCTCCTCCTAAAAGCTCAATCTCTCTAAGTACCAAATCTTCCCTCTTAACCACTGTGTTATGAAAGCCGTGCTTTTTGGTTTGGGATTGACATTGACACCCCGTACTTTAACATACCTGGGAATCAAAGTTACCTGAGACCTGCCCTCAAGGAGGCAGGAGAACCTTATCAAGTTGGTCTCTACATTGAAAGCAGACCTGTACAGGTGGAATACCTTGCCTATGTCCATCTGGGGTCATATAAGTGTCCTTAAAATGAATGCACTTCCATGGATTATGTATCCGATGGGGATGTTGGGCCTTTTTCTCCCTAAATCTTAGTTTACCCAATTGCAGAGAATGTTTAATAGGTTCTTATGGAAGAATAAGGGAATTAAAAGAGGATATGACAATTTAACTGCTCCCAAACTACGGGGGGGGGGGCTGGCACTCCCATCCCTCTTTACCTACTATGGAGCCCAACATATAACTAAACTGGCAAAATGGAGGACAGACCTTGTCACACAACAGACTTGTTGTTACACCTCAGCATGGGTCGAAATTGAGAGAACCTCAGCAAAATGTAACTGCTGTTCCCTATTGTCTCTCATGTATCAATTCCCGTCCCACCTGCCCGTCCCCTTAAGAATTCCTCCATAGGCTGGTCCCTCCGGGCCTTACACCAGATACAGGTACACCTTTCTTTCACTTGGCACAAGTCGGTAAGTCAACCCCTTTTTAAAAATCCTCACTTTGTAATAAATAACCATACAATTCTACCCTCTTTCTGCCCCTGGCTACAATACAGCGTGCTGGGAGACTTTTGCAATGGAGACTCCATACTAACATTCTACTCCTTGCAAGAAAAATTCCAACTAGCCAATAACGAAGTCTTCAAATTCTGGCAAATAAAACATTCTATTCTTGCTTTCTTAGGGCCCAAACCCTGGACTCCTTCACCACAGGTTGACTTACCTGAGGTGCTTGAGGTGGTGAGGCAACCACACGGGGTCTCTGGGATTTATAAATTCCTGCAGAGTCTCGACTCTGCCCTCCCAACAGGAGTTTGCTATTACTGGACACAAACACTCTCCCTCCCAGACAATCCAGGTTATTGGGGCAAAGTGTGGAAAAACACTTACAAATTTATTAAACAAGATAGGCTGAAGCTCACCCAATTTAATATAATGCATAATCTGTACTATACTCCTCCCGGACTACACACTATAGGAACAATTCCATCCCCTCTCTGCCATAGGTGTGGAGAAGAACTAGGAACCCTGTTTCATATGCTGTGGTAGTGCCCAAAAGCCTCCAAATTTTGGACCTCTGTCAAGGAAACCCTGGACCCCATCTTGGGCTTAGAACCTTTGTTCACTACAGAATCCTGCCTGTTAACCCTATTCCCACAAGGTACACCTAATTCTCGGAAAGCCCACCTGTCCCTAATAGCAGCCACCACTAAGCTGGCTATACTTAGGCATTGGAAAGACGAATCACTACCTTCGATACTGTAATGATACCAGGAGACGTTAACAGCCATCCAACTGGAGAAACATATTGCCTGTATGCAGCATAGGCTAGAGGCTTACCAAGCATTATGGGAACCTCTTCAAACTCTATTATCTCTTTTGCAACCTTAAATAGCTAGTTTTAGAATTTCTAATATCTACTCTACTGACACGCATGCACGGGGAGGGAGGTTGGGGGTTTATGTAGGGGGAATTTATGTTGTATGTTGGTATTGTGTCTTGTTATTGTTTAAGATCGTATGTTTGGTTATCTAATAATGTTGCAGCTGTACTGGTCTCATTGTGTCACCTATGGTAAAAAGCTGCTGAAATCAATAAAGCATATTAAATAAAAAAAAAAGACATTAAAGAGGACTGGCCCCAGTACTGAACCCTGCGGTACCCCGTTAGTTACCCTCCTTTCTTCACTGTGAACTGCATTTACTATTACCCTTTGCATCCTGTTGCCCAACCAATTTTTTATCCACAATACCCCCTTGAGATCCACTCCAAGGGTGGTTAACTTGTATTTTAATCTTCTGTGTGAGACTGTGTCAAATGCCTTGTTAAAATCTATGTAGGCCATATCCACAGCCCTCCCTTGTCTACTACTTTGGTCACCCAGTCAAGGAAATCTTATTAGATTCATCTGACATGACCTTCCCACTGTGAATCCATGCTGCCTTGGGTCCTGTGCCCTACTAGTCTCTGGGTACACAACAATTCTTTCCTTCAGAAGTGATTCCATGATTTTCCCTACCACTGAGATAAAACTAACCAGTCTGTAGTTTCCTGCCTCTGCCCTGCTGCCACTTTTATGAAGTGGAATCACATCCACCCTCCTCCAGTCCTCAGGTATCACTCCATCCTCCTATGATTTGTTAAAGAGAGTAGTCCATGGTGTCACTAGTTCTCCCCTTAGTTCTTTTAGAATTCTGGGGTGAATCCCATCAGGCCCCATTGCTTTGTCCACCCTCAGTTTTAAGAGTTCTTTTAAGACCCTTTCTTTTGTGAATGGACTGTTATCGACCCCCCTATCCAGAGTGCTTTTCTTGTTCGGTTTAGGTACCTCCCCCTCCTCTTCTGTTGTGAATACTGAGCAGAAATATTCATTCAGTATCCCTGCTTTTTCACTATCACCCTCCGTCCACATTTCCTCCCCTTTATTAAGTCTCTGTATCCCTCCCTTGGTCTTTCTTCACTCCCTAATTTACCTATAAAAGGTTTTATTCCCCTTTGTAACAGAATTGGCTATCTTTTCCTCTGTTTGGGCCTTTGCTATTCTGGCTGCCTTCCCTGCCTCCTTCTGCTTTAACTGATAAAATTCTCTGTCCTGCTCCTTCTGTGTTTCCTTATATTTCCTGAATGCTATACTTTTCGCCTTAACCTTCCCTACCACCTCTTTTGAGAACCATAGTGTTTTTTTCCTTCATTTTGTTTTATTGATTCACTTCACACAAAGGCTTGTTGCCTCTGTGATGGCTGTTTTGATTATTCTCTATTGTTCCTCCACCCCTCCTTCTTGCCCATTTGCTATTGCTTTTCTGAGGCACTCTCTCATGTTCCCAAAGTCAGCCATCCTAAAGTCCAATACTCTTGCTTTTGTATGGCTTGATTGTATGGCTCTGTTTATTGTGAACCACATTGTTTGGTGGTCGCTTGTTCCCAGATGGCTACCCACTTCTAAATCCGAGATCCGTTCTCCATCCCCATTTGAGAGGACCAGGTCTAAGATTGCTCCCTACTGAGTGGGTTCCAACACTAGCTGTCTGAGGCATGCCCCATGTAAATCATCGAGAATGACCCTGCTCTTGGATGAGCCTGCAGCAAAAGTGCTCCAGTTAACATCTGGCATATTCAGGTCCCCCATTAACAATATCTCCCCTTTTTCTGCCATTTTAAGGATGCCTTCTATCATTTCATTGTCGATTCCCTCCCCCAGAGATGGGGGTCTGTACACAACTCCCATGCGGAATGTGGTGCCATTTCCTGTCTCCAGTGACTCATGTACTTCATGTTTACTCTTTAGTTCTGTTGCTTTATTCCCTTCCCTTACATAGAGAGCTCCTCCTCCTAATCATAATAATGTACTAGTTTGTCAAAACATGGCAAGGAGTCATGGGATGGACTAGATCCGTAATTTGGCAAAGTGTTTCATTGCAATATTAAGCCTCAGTATGAATTACAGCAGTTTCACTGTTACACTTTATTGTTAATCATTTCTTTTTTGTGTTGCTGGCCTGAGTCAGGGGGAGGGGGGCTACGGCACTTGCCTTGAAGTTAATGTTGGTGGTTAAATTTATGAGTGTGATGAGCCATTCCAAGGGTGTGCATTTCAAGGATTTTAATGAACTACCCAGTTGCATACTGAAATTCAATCATTGGTCTTGTGCAATGCCACGCAAATGAGTCGTGCATTAAAATCATTGAACTGCAAACACTTGAGGAATGACTATTGCTGTATTCTATATCAATCTTAAAATAAATGTAAACAAATGAAACTGTAACCACCAACAGCATAATATAACATAACATATAGTCTTTTTATTTTCTTTGTGTTTCACTGTAAATAGAGACACCAATATACCATTGTATCCATTGGATGAACAATATAAATACATCATATTTGAGTCAAGTCTTTTGTAACTTTTTTCTTCTTGTCAGAATTGTTATCATCCAGTTAGAGGTATTGTCACTCGGACATGTGGTATAGCCATCCAGGTTTCATAATATTGTGAACTTTGTGGAAATACAAGGAAGTGGGCAGGTCAGCCATATATTGGGCAAATGCCTGTTGGCAATCTGCTGCTATCTGGCACAATTTTGCTTTCAGTATGTCTACAAAGGAAAGTACTTTTGATGCACCAGTTTTTGAAAATACCAATTACAAGCACAACATTTTTCAAGCATCAAAGACTATACTTGCATCCAACAATATTTAAACTGTGGAATTCTGAACAACAACATCTTATTACATTGTTAGCAAGAATGGAGGGGAATTTGATAATTGCGGGTGATTGTCGTTCTGATAGCCCAGGTCATTGTGTGAAATATGGGTCGTATACTGTAATCGAGGAGAGGATTAACAAAGTTCTTAATATCGAATTAGTTCAGGTAACTGAAATAGTTAAATAGTGTATATATTTCACAAACAATCAATATTAGTTTGTTATGCATATACAGACAGCAAGGAAAGTATTCACAAATTAAAAATGATTCTTTGTTACAGTTTAAGTAACAGTTTTTATTTTATATTTGTAAGGCCTTAACAGGGACCACTAATCACATAGATAATAAGTATATAACAGAACTGATAACTATAAAAATTACTACAGTTTTCTCTTATAAATCATGTATATTTTTTAACTAGTGTAGTCATTTTTTATACATTACTGATCCCAATAGAGCAATGAAGTAAAGGTAGTAGGTAGTACATGGTGCGAATTAGAAGGGTTAAAGAGAACAGCGACCTTCTTAACCCAGGCCAACAATATGACAGTGGACAGTATAATAATAGGCAGGTTGCCAAGTGGATTCATGAGAATCTTGCCCAGGTGAAGCATCAATACGATGTATGGCATGTTGCAAGAAGTATGTATTTATTTATTTATTTTGTTGTTTTTATATTGCATTTTTTATAAAGAGATACTGTACTGCCAAAAAATTGTAGTTAGATTTTAAAAGCTTCCAGCCATCACTCTTTATATCTTATTCACTATTCTTTTTCTATTTGTTTCATTTGATACTTTTTTTTTTACAATGTTATTATGAGTAATGCGGTGGTCAACTTTAAGACTGGCAGATTACCTGTCTCATGTTTGTGACACTAGTCACAGTGCAATTTGGGATTTTCAGAGCCTACTCATCTGTTGAGTATGGTTGCTCACACAGCTTCAGTTGAGAAACACATCTGACTGGGCTGCTTCCTTTGGGGGGGGGGGGGAATCATTGGGAGGACCGGAAAAAGGATGATATCCGCTTGTATGTGTAGGGTAGTTCAGTTGTCAGTAAATATTATCTGTAACTTATTGTATTGAATTTAATCTACTGGACCTTATTCAGAGTACATTTTAATATTTTCAAGATATGAGTAAGTTATGTGAACACGTTTGTGATGGCAACACTCTTCTCTACAGGTATAGGTAAAAAACTAGATGTGATTAGCAAAAGGAAAGATTGTGAAGACATTGGGCTGTGGCATTCATCTATTCTTAATCATTTATATTGGTGTGCTGCATCTGGCAATGGTAAATCTAACAAATTTATGGTAGCACCCATGTAGAGTGCTGATTATTGAGCGCTGCACTTTTGAGCGACTCAATAATAGTGCTCTACAAGACAGCGAGTGGTGCAATACGTTGCTATATCCTGTATAGCGAGTATAACAAGGAGCTGTACTCACTACTGCAGAATATAGCATCCTTTGTGAACAATTCCCACCGAGCTGCTTGCATAGTGTAGTGGTGTACACCACCACTTGCGATGCAAGCAGACCCGGGTTCAGGTCTGGCTATGGGCATAATAATTTTTTCTTTTTAAATCCAATAACTTGCCCCATGGTCTGCACCCCCCTTGGAGTTGGTTATTTAAGTTTGGGGGGTGCGGGGGGCTCGCCCCCACATTAAAAAAATGTTTTTTTTGTGCTTTTGTTAAGCATTGTAGCGAACGTTGCTATTTTCGACGGTCGGTAAATTATCCATCGCCTTTTTGACCATGGGCTCAAGTTTGTTCACTTTATGTGATAGGCAGTCTTTCAGACTCACCTTTTTCACATAAAACCCAAATTTATAATCGTTAAATGGTCTAGCGTTCTGAATCACATTACAGATGTTCATGATGGACATGTTCCCGCTGTTTCCAGCATGTGAACATGTTATTCTCAAGGACAAAGACAGAGACAAGCAATGTCTAATACCAAGCATGTAATTTCCATCTACACATACTGTAACTATATATATGGCAGTTGATTATTTTGAATTACTTATTGCTTAGTTTATGAAATGCAATAAATCCAGGAATCTCTAATGGCTGTGATTAGCGGGGGTGCTGCAAGGATCGGTACTGGGGTTAGTGATAGCTGGAAATTTCATAGCGTGTTGAGGTTGATTGAGACAATACTTAAAGAAAGGCTAGTGGCCTTTATAGAATGGGAATAGCTGAGTATTACATATGGGTCACAAGAGAATTGGACAAGGACCATGCAGTGGCTATCATATACTTAAGTAATAATGCATGACAGGGTACGTGTTGTCGTGGGATTTAAACATGCCTTTAACCACACAAGAAGTGAATAAATCCCACTAGTACACATGCCCTGAAGTTGATTAATGCAATTATAAAATGAATCTGTTATATAAAATTAATGTAAAAATGAATTCAGAAAAATAGTGGATAGTTTTAAGAGGGAGATGGGTCAAGTTGAGAGGGGGTAGTAGGAAAGGGGGAATGGGGCATGTCAAGCTGCAACATTAGGGTGCTAGTTGCACACTCGAGCAGAGTTGATAGTTCAAGTGTCCAATTTCTGCCTGCTATTTAGATAGAGGCCCAGATATTCAAAAGGGTTGCGCCATGCACAATAGGGTTGCACCTGCGCAAGTCCGAACTTGCTCCATTCTGCGATATTCAGCAGGAGGCAGTTGCGCCACAGAAAACATGCTGAGCAACAGCACAATGCAAATGAATGCATGCTGAACTGGAGGGGGAGGAACCATGCATAAACTGCACAGCCCGATATTCAGCAGGGCTGTGCAGAGTTGTGCAGGCGCAACCCCCAACCTGCGCCTGCACAACTTTGAGCCAAAAAAAAAGGCTTAAGTCGAGGGCCACCCACAGGTGAGCTGCTGCATTGCAGGGTGCAACACAGCAGCTGCCACCTGTGGCTGGCCCCCATCCAGTCCCTGCCCCCCGCAGCCTGCGGCTCGTTCGGGCATAGTCTAATTCTCCCCACCAGCCCGATTGCGGGCAGCAATGGGCTCCCCAAATGTATCCCTGGTGGTCCAGTGGACCGTAAATCCTGATCGCGAGCAGTAGTTGTTTAATAAACCCCCATCTCCCAAATTCATCCCTGGTGGTCCAGTGGAACGAAAAGCCCGATCGCGGGCGTGGTTGCTGTTCAACCCCCGATTCCCGAATTCATCCCTGGTGGTCCAGTGGCACATCCCGATCGCGGGATGTAAAAGTTGAACAAACCCTCCCCAAACATAGCCCTGGTGGCTGGTGTCCCCCACCCCACCCACCCACGAGCCCCACCCGCTCCCCCAGCAGCGGCGGGCGGCAGCATCCCACCGCCTGCCACCGCCGCCCACCGACTGACTGCCTGGTGGAGCTGCCGCCCATTGGTGCAGAGCAAGAGCCATGGGTGTGCAGCCCATACCATACATGATAGTCCAGATTTGTGAATGAATACATTCATTCATTCACAAAACTGGACTGTCTTTGTATCGGTATGGGCTGCACGCCCATTGGCTCTTGCTGTGCACCAATGGCTGCAGCTCCCTACCGGCAGTCAGTCGGCAGGTGGCGGGGCGGCAGGCGGGTGGGATGCTGCCACCTGCTGGCTGTGGTGGGGGGAGCGGGTGGGGGCTTCGTGGGTGGGTGGGGTGGAGGGACACTAGCCACCAGGGCTATGTTCGGGGGGGTTGTTCAACATTTACATCCCATGATCGGGATGTGCCACTGGACTACTAGGGATGAATTTGTGAGGGGGGGTTTATTACACAACTACTGCCCGCAATCGGGCTTTTCGTCCACTGACCACCAGGGATGAATCCGGGAGGGGTTATTATCAACTACTGCCCGCGATCGGGCTTTTTCAGTCCACTGACCACCAGGGATGAATTCGGAGGGGTTATTGAACAACCACTGCCCGGGATCGGGCTTTTCGTCCACTGACCACCAGGGATATGTTGGGGAGCCACATTGTTGCCCACGATCGGGCTGGTGGGGGGGGTTAAACTATGCCCACAATCAGGCCATTGGGGGGGTGGTGGTGGGGGATTCTACACCGTTTCACCCGCGATCGGGCTGCAGGGGGCGTCGGTCCCTGACAGCTTCTGCCTGGCAGGGCGCCAGGTGCAAGTCCTCGGGGATCGGCACACCTGCATGCTAATGGCATGCAAATGGGCCATAATCAGATGCAAATGGACCCCCCGTGCTTTGCATGAATTATGGCCCCATTTGCATGTCACCTTTTGAATATGGGGATATTGCGCATGGCGCAATGGTACTTGCGCCACCACAAGTTGAATACTCCACTCTGACAACTTGAGGTGGCGCAAGTTCCACTGCGCCATGCACAGTGGCTGTGGCCAGGGGGTGGTATTCAAAAGAGTTGCTCAAGGGCGCAACTCCTTTGTATATCACTCTGGACACACCCCTGCACAACTATTTTGTGCAGTGCAAGGGCTTGCGCCATTAAATAGCGCAGTTTGAATATCCGGCCCAGATTGTATGCAGTTGTCTAACTGTTTTTTGGTATCAGAAAATACATTCATTTAATGTTCACTTTGTAGATAAGGAGGGATCTGTTCAACTAGAGAGAACGATTCAGAAAAAGACCATCCTGAAAGACATAAAGCAGAAGCAGTTGACAACCAGCTTTCAAACATCTGGTCTAGAGGCTTTTCACAGTCTCATAATACAGTTTGCCCCTAACCATACCACATTCTCATGTCTGGGGATGTACTCACGGTATGCATGCCTATGTATTGGAATGTTTTGATAATGACCCATTAGGTATTACTTTATTTATTTATTTAGTTAGTTTTTTGTTGACAGAGTAAGTGCACTAGACAAATTGTTGCTTATTTTCAGGCACAACCTGGGGGGGAGATACAGAGATGAATGCCAACTGAACTTGAACCAGATTAAGCTGTTGGTGGTATTTTTAGTGAATGGGGGGAAATTTGGCCAGGGCACTGGGGAAATTACCCTACTCATTGGTAAGGGACGCTGTTTCCCTGTAGGAGGATGGAGAGGTTCTCTCATGAGGAGGATGTAGAGGGGAATGGATGTGTTCCTGCCGAGGAGAAAATGCAGTCGGTAGCTGTTTTGGATAACCCTGTTTCTATGCCTGGTAATCTGGATGGGCCTCTTGCTGCAATACCTATGGTTCTACATGGTTCTGATGTTAGTGGCCAGGACTTGTCTCGCTTAGACCTGATTATTCCTACAGTTGTCACTATGGCACCTATTTCTGAGGAGGAGGTGCATTTGCAGTCCGTATTGGAACATACTGGTCACAATTACTGGACATGCTTAACAAAGCTGAATCGGAATATGCCTAGAAAAAAATGCATTTAGAGGAGAAAAAAAAAGAGAAACAGATTCTGGTTAGCCCCAGAGGGGCCATCGGTAAGAAAATGCTGCTGGTCGATGCACCTCCTTTTTCTGAGGCACTGGAGTGTGTGCAGACAGATATGTTTTACGATTCTGAGGACATTCCTGCTATGGAGGAGTGGCAGCTGGCAACAGCCCTACGTGATGCTGGGTGGCTCTTCCAGGAGGGCAAATTGATTCCAGACCCCATGATTCCTATCCTGGGAAGTCTGGAAGTTGAAGATGAACCTTGTGGCTCTCCATATCCCTTGGAGATTGCAGTTGGTCCTGCTCCACATTTTTGTGACTCCCCGGAGCTGCTGGGAGGTACTGCGACAGACGCTAGGGCCGAGACCTCTACTATGATGATTGGTTACAACTGGACCTTCCCTGATTTTCCTGAGGACTCTGTGAGTACAGAACTCCTTGGAGAATATCCTGCTGAGGGGGTTCCACTGTGACAAGATACAGGTATGCATTCTATCCCTCCTATTGACACAGTTTCACCAGTTCATTCCTCAGTTTCTCTGGGTTCTAAAAATATTATGATTGAAGGGGAAACTGAAGAACAGAATAAAGCTGCTACATATTCCAGCCTATTTCATCAACCCTCTGTAGTGGCTAAAAGGCGTTTTGTAGTTCAGCTGCAGTACCGAGGTGGCCTAGAATTTCCACCTGACAGAAATTATGTGGGCAAGTACTTGGTTATGGATTCTCTGCATGTTACCCCCACCGAAGTCTATGCACCTGGGGATTTGAATTTTGACATGAGTTTTGCTCAGCCCACTTATTGGACAAATTCCGCGATTTATATCATTCAGTTCGAGACTCACCTTCATGGGTTCCTTTTGTGACCATTCCTATCTCTAAACCTACTACCAAAACAGTAATGATTCTGTTTTGGAATGAGGGGGTCTTTGTGTCTGATATTATTTTTTGGCTTGAGAAGAGATGTGATTTAGATGGTACCCCAGACCCCATTTTGGATGATAATGGGTTCTGGACAGGGGGGTGGAAATTTAGAGCCCCTCTGAAACATACTGACCATGGTATCCGGCATCTCCCAAACTGTTTTTTTGGGGGCGTGACCGGGGCATTTTATTCTATCAAGGCCAGCCCAAATCCTGCTATCGCTGTGGTTCCTTGACGCCTCTAAATACTGACTGCGACCAACTTAAATGTTTTCGCTGTGGGGTTTTGAGTCACTCAGAAAATAGTTGCAGGGTCCCTCTGATGTTTAATCTTTGTGGGGATGATGAACATTCTTTTAAGTCTTGCTCCTAGGCATCTCATAACTTGACGGACACTGCTGTACATGACTTTTACTTGAATAAAGCTCATCAGGCATTTCAGACATCAGGCCCTCAAGACCCTTTACCAACTCCTAGGCCCAGGGTACCTCCTGTTGTGGAATGGAGGGCCTCTGTGCTCCCTGCTGCTGTGTAGCCTGATATTCCTACTGAACCCATGCAAGTTGTACAGCATGGTCCTGTGGTACCTACCTCTGCCTCTGAAGTTATCTTGCCCCCCACACCCCCTGAAACTGCTCCATCATTGCCTATGGAGGAGCCGTTTCTGATTCTTAAATCTAAATCAAAACCCAAGGATCTCAAAAAATGTCTAGAATCTCCTAACATGGATATATACTGTACATAGAACACCCTTTCAAAATGTTACAATGTTGGGGTGACAGGATGGAGGAAGAGGACTCTGCCATGTCGGTCCTTGCTCCACAGACTGCTTCTGCTACTGTCAGTCTGGACCCCACGATGGATGGTTTGGGATTACCGCAAGAAAAGAGATTGACACGGTCTACTATGAAGAAGAACCCCCTTAACTTTCTCATTCTTATCAAACTCCCCCACGGCTGGCTAGCTTTAATGTCAACAGCGTGTATTCAGTTGGGAAGCGATTGGCTACTTTTTCTGTTTTGTCTCAATTATCTTATGATATTTTTTGTTTACAGGATACCTGCCTTCACTCTGTTACTGATGTTGCCCAGGCACAAAAGGACTGGGTTGTTGGGGATTCCTACTGGTCCACTGGTGAAGACCTGTGTTGTGGGTTGGGAGTCATGTTCAGTACCCGAACTGTTATTGTGCAAAATGTATTAGACCTTTTTCTAGGGAGAGCATTACTTCTGGATTTTGTCTTTTCCGATATGAGTTATCGGTTGATCAACCTTTATGGTCCCCAGACTAAGGTCTCCCATATAGAGCTTTTGAAAGTCATTCAGCCCTACTTGTATACAGGGAAACAAGTCCTTTTTGGAGGTGATTTTAACATTGGGTTGTTAAAAACAGATAGGACCAAACTTCAAAATAAAGTATATTGTGATGCTACTTTTCTTCGTAACGTAGTCACTAAAGCTAGTCTCAAGGATGTTCGTGGTTCCTTGGTGCCAACTCCATCCCATATTTTTTTTAAAGGTGTATTGTCTACTAGGATAGACTATTGGTTTATTTCCAAACAACTTCCAGTATCTTACTTGGAAACCTTATTAATTGAGACTTTGGATCATGCCTTAATAGGCATTCATGTGGTATCATCTGCCCCCCCGAGCTCTTGGGAAAGGTTTCTGGCAGTTGAATGCTCATTTATTACAAGATCCAGAAGTAATATCAGATTTGGCCATTATATTGGCAGATAGGCGGTCAGTGTTTTTTTTGTATTCTTCTCCTGTAGAGTGGTGGGCTGATATGAAATTATGTCTTTTGGCATATTTGTGGGGTAAATCTGTCTGGTAACAATCAGCTAGGAAGGAGACTTATAGGCAGTTGCTTGATAAATTATACTCTTTGATATCTGAGAATGCTACACAGTCTGAGGATCTTTCTGGCCAAATCGTTGATATTAAACGTGACATGTCTGCTTATCAATAGACAGACGTGCTCCTTTAGTGGCTGAACAACGCTTTGGCACTCAAGGAACCAAGTTACAGATGAATCCTTTTGATGACTTCCAGGCCCGAGTAGCTCACCAGATGATTACTGCTTTACAGACTGGGAAGGGGGGTTTGGTGACTGACAATAATGGGAGAGCTTGAGGAGTATGTTACAGTGCAGCAGGTTCCTTCAGCCCTTTCTCAGGAATATATATCCACTGTTATCCAGGCTGCACATTTTCCAAAGCTCACGGTACCACAGATGGAGCAGCTATTGGCCTCTTGACAAGTGAGGAATTGTCTGCTGCCATCATGGACATCAGACTGGGCGTTGCCCCCTGGTTCAGATGGTCTCCCAGGAGAATTTTATAGGTATGTATGGGTGTAGGAGGCAGAGGACATCTTGGTAGTTTACCAGGCTATGCTCGATAAGCTCCGACTTCATCCCCAGATGTATTTAGGCCTTCTCACCTTTAATTTAAAAAGGGGGATCATTCTTTATTACAGAACTGGAGACAGATAACCCTGCTTAATATGTACTTTAAGGTGTTGACAAAGGTGCTGGGGAAGAGACTTTCAGGGGTTTTAGATTGTCTAATGTTGAAAGGTCAGGTTTGCTCCATTCCAGAGAGGAAGATTATGGATATCTTGATTTTGTTGAGAGAACTGTTTGCAAAAGGGAACAGGAAGGAGCTAGAGGGTTTCTTGATCAGCCTGGACCAATCACAGGCCTTTGACTGAGTGCACCATTCGTGGCTGTGGAAATGTTTAAAAGGGTATGGGTTCCCTGTTCTTTTTATTATTTGGATTCGGATGTTGTATGGGCCAGCTGTCGGTATACCTTATTAGAATAAATGGGTTGGGACCCCATGTAAGGTTCGGGTGGGAGTCCGGCAAGGGTGTCCTTTGAGTCCGTTTTTATGCATTTTAACATTGGATCCTTTGTTATGGATTTTGGCTCTTTCACCTAGGATACAATGGATTGTGTGTGGTGGTTTGCATTCAGTTAAGGCTCTTTCCTATGCCAATGATATGATTATGGTAGTGGCTAATTTGGCTTTTGGTGAGAGAGCAGTACACCTCATGCATTCCCTAACAAAATGTGTGGGTGCCAAACTGAAGTTAGGAAAAGTTGTTGTTCATCACTGATGGAATCTAACCCCATTACTGATGCATTCATCTCTTTAAAGGTAGAGACTACGCCCTGTAAACTGTTGGGCATTTATTTTGATTCAGGGGATTTGGCATACTTAAACTGGGAAATTCAACTCGTGTTTGGCAGACAGCGGGTGGCGAACTGGAACAAATGTTTTATGAGCAAGAAAAAATGGGTATACATAATTAAAACTTTTTTAACTCCCATTTTTTTATATCTTAGTCATGTGTACCTTGTTCCCAAGCAGTTGGAGATGGCATTATATGGTTGTTTTTCTTCTTGTTTATGGTGTAGCCAGCTTAACCCCATCAAAAGGTCGCTCATCTATTTACCTGTCGAGGATGGAGGTTTGGGGATGATTACCCCGAATGTTTTTTTTCTGGAGTGTTTTTCTTAATACTAATATTCGGCCGATTTTGCAGAAGGAACTGAAATTTTGGGGGGGGTGGGTTACCCCTTCTCTGACAGAGATCCTGGACCAATGGGGGGGTGAAACTTTCCTTCTGTTATAAAAATAAAAGATGTATGAAATTATGTCCTTTATGGATGAACTGTTTTGAGGATGTTAAGGTTTTGGGGTATTTTGGTTACTCCCAGATGATTTCTTTGCAACGCAAGTTCGTTTTTAATTTTGTTTTGCATGTTCATTTTTATATTTCCCCATTTGAAGATCTTGCTACTCCTGAGAGACAAAGCATCCAATTATTCCTTATGGATACTAGGATCCCATTGAAAATGCGTGATGTGGTATGGTTGGGGGTACATGGGAAAATGAACGTTAAAGGGAATCAGAAGCATAAGGAGGTTTGTGAGAGACATTGCTCTCAAGCTTATTGCTAAAAGCATGGATCATCTATATTTTGATTGCCCTTCTGTTCTGGCCTTTTGAATGGAGATGAAACAGCACTGGAATATGATATAAGTGTCTCTCCATCCATGCTTTATAAAGGGCATATTCCCCCGGTGTGGCAACAGTATTATGGTAGTACTGTGCGGCTGATGATGGCATCTTTCCTGTATTGGATTTGGCAAATCCGATGTAGACTTGTTCTTTAAAAACTACAGATACTCCAGTTGGAACTTTTTTACATCATTCAGGCTGATTTGGTACAAGTGAAACAGAGCGTGCTGCTTTGGATTTTGACACTTGGCAGGATTTGTGGGGGTCCATCCCTTGGTTTGCCTGATCAGGACTGGGTTTCCTGTGGGATGCCTGGAGTTCTTCGCTGGGATTGTTTCCATATTTTGGGGGATTTATGGGTTTTTTTGGAGGTGGGGGGTAGAATGTTGGGGCAGTCTTGTTTCCTGACTTGTCTGTTTTTTTTCTCTGTCTGGTTTTGAGGTTCTGGAATGAAAAGGAGGGAGGGTTACCTGGGGAACGACATGTGAATGTTGGTTTTGTGTTTTCTCTCTTTTTTGGGGGGGATACTGCATGGCCCATTATTAGTTATTATATTTTATACCTCAGGGTTTTCAGGAGTTACATGTATGATGTAATTCTTCTTCTTCTCATGCTTGGTACCACACAGTGCCGTTTAGCTTATAGTTTTGATTTTCCATTGTATGGGATTATATGTATGATGTAATACTTATTTCTGTTTCTATTTTTTGTTCTCCTTTGTTGTTTTGTGTGACACAGCAATAACTTGTATGGATTTTGCTTTCAGTTTAAAAAAAAAAACAGGAATTTTTTTTCCCCTACTCTTTTAATGGGGGGTTGGGGTGAGGGTTTTGGTTACACACGTTTTTTTTCTTTATGTTCAGGGTTACTGTATGCTGAAATGATTTTCATTTCTGATTTTTTTTATAAGTGTGTATGGCGCAATACTGTTTTGTATATATTTTGTTCTTTAAGTCTTAAATAAAAAATTCCTCTACTCTTTTAGTGGGGAGGGGGAGGGGCCTGGTTACTGATTTCTTTACTTCAGTTTGGGGTTAATGTATGATGAAACACTTATTTATGTTTCCATTTTTCTTTCCTTAGGATTCTGTATGAAATAATACTATTTTGTATGTATTTTGCCTTTAAGGTATAAATAAAAAATTCCCCTACTGTTTTCGAGAAGTGCCATGGGATCTTTAACATCCACCTGAACTACCACAGAACAGGCAAATGGGACCTCGGTTTAATGTCTCATCTGAAAGGACGGCACCTCCGGAGTGCAGCACCCCCCCCCCATGCTGCACTGCAGTGTCAGTACTGGGATATTAACCCAAGTGCCTGGTGTGGGGATAGAACCAACAGCCTTTTGATCTCCCGGCCTTTATTGCTTGGTTACATCAGTTTTACACATCACATTACAAGCAGGGGTGGATGGAGGGGCAGCTGCAGTACAAGGGCTGCTAGGCCTCCATATGCTGGTGTGTTAGTATGTTTGTATGTTCGTAACACTGAATATTGCAGGAAACATTAGATTAGGTAGATCTATCAATGTTCATATTTAATAATTACTTATATCGAGAATCAGTGTTTGAAAGAGAAAAATGCCATTCCTATATATACCTTTCTCACTCACTTAAAATGATCTGAAAAAATGATGGCTTATCCTTGCTCTTTTCACTTGTTTTGTTTATTTATTTTATTTATGACTTTGTTAACTGGGTAGGTGCACTGATCCCAGGGATCGTTTTCAGGCACGCCCCAAGCCACGTAAGGTGGCACAGAGTAGAAACATCAGAATATCAAGACCATAACAAGAGGAGGTACTTGTACATGCTATGTGACTACTGAAGCAATCTTAATTTACTTTTTCTTATTATTTCGTTTTGCAAAGGAAGGGCCATATAGCATACAGTTGCACAATTTTTCATTAAGGTTGTTTCTCTTTCATTTTCTCTGTAACAGCAGAATGAGGAGGGGGTAATCAGATGTATTTGCTGCAAAGTTTGCCGCAGTTACACTTTCTATAGATAATTCTTTTGCTTATGCTGCTTTTGCATATTTTCCAGATTAAAGGGACACTGTCAACCTTTTTTGCATCATATTATTTTTAGGTAAAACCCCACATTTTATGATTGCTTACTTTATCCAAAATTCATTGCTGTTGCTGGTTATTTTATCTTCTTGCTTATTAGAATCAAAATGCATGGCAATGTATAGTTATGCCCAGCTTTGTTTTGGTTATTAAACTACTCATAGTGCACACTTCCTGAACAGTAGAAACACCCTCAAACAGTGCAGTCAGTCATGATACAATAGTGTCTTTTGCTCCCACAGCATAATGAGTGGCTAGATTGTGTTGGAGGTGTTCCTCTATTCAGCAAAGATGCAGTGGGAGCTGGTCAAGAAATGTAAACAAACATGTTTTGGTGTAGTAACACCAGTATGGTGGGCAGTCAGTTTTTTACTTTTTAAAATAAAAAAAGGGATCTGAATCAAACTACCAGCTGCATCAACAGTCTCTATAAAATGTGAACAATCATAACAAGTGTTTTTTAAACCAGAGACACTTTGAGGCCTAAGGGGGTTGACAGTGTCCCTTTAAGACTGGCTGGGCTACACTACAACTAGAATAGTGAACAAGGTCAATCCATTAGGTATGCCTACATGCGGTCTTTCAGAGGAAGGTGGGAGGGGCCACCAGGGGGCATGGTTGGAGGCTGGAGGGAGGGAGATTAAGGGGGGAAGGAGGAGGCGATACTTCACTGAGAGGGTGGTGGAACCATGGAATGCACTGCGTGAGGAACTGGTGGAGGTGTCTATGGTGGAAAGGTTCAAGAGAGGCTGGGACAGGTATAGGAGGGGGATGAAGAGGAGGGCTATATGTCTGGGGGAGGGAACCCTGGCCGGGGGAAGGAGGATAGGGAGAGAAATCAGGAGGATGGTTCTGGTGCTCATTAAGGGTACAGACTCTTGAGCAGACTCAATAGACCATGGGGCCTACTCTGCTGGCATTTTAGTATGTTAGCATATTACCTGGGATGGTCATTTTCAATTTATGATATGCTATCCAAAACACAAGAAAAGGGGACGTGTGATACATAAAAAGTGTACCAAACTTACGTACAGTTACGTTTTGAGTTTTAGTCATAATTACTTTATTACAGATAATATAGTGTCAGTATTACTGGTCCTATGTTTATTCATAGATTCATATACTGAGTCAACAGAAAAATGACACACCTGGTCCTTCGAGTCTGCCCTTTCCACAACCCCGTTGCTTGTCCCTCCTTCCCAAGTGTATCACAGTGCATTTCGCCAACATTAAAATTTAACTGCCATGTTTCTGTCCCCTATTCCAGTAATTTTAAATCATTTTTCATTTCCCTGACACCCATCCCCCTCAGAGTGTCCACCCTGTTACTGATTTTTGTAACATTACTGAAAAGGCAGGCATTCCCTTGAATCCACTCTGCTATGTTGCTGAAGTAGATGTATAACAGAATGGGTCCCAACACCGACCACTGGGGAAACCAACTCATTACACTTTTCTCACCAGAGTGCATACAACTGACAACTATTTTTTTGGTTTCTACTCATTAGCCAGATCTTCACCCATGTTATTTACTGTCCTAATCTTATACGCACAAAATCATTGTCAAGTCTGCATGTGTCTTCTGTGTCCACTGGGGACCACTGGGACCTGGCCTAGCTGAATTAAAATCAGGTATACTGCTTTTTAAAGAAATCTAGTGCAAGAAACAGTGAGTGTTCTGCAAACAGTACAATGTCTCAGGGTAAAACAAAGCATAAGAAGATTTAAAAACAATGTAATAACTGTTTAATGTATATGGAAGGAACCAAACAAGATAACTTTACATGTGAAAATTGCTCACGGATAGAAAAACCAAAGGAAGAAATCAAGCAACTCAAATATAGGGTGGAAGTTCATAAAGAAATAGGAGAGTTGGAGAACTTTCTGGACACTATGGTAGAAAACCTTTCTGTACAAGGCCAAGACCTGTTAACAAGTACACCGGGTAATTTGAGACATGACCCCGAAGTTAATAAGGAGGACTGGGAAATAATTAAATTCAAACACCCAATCCATCCAACAAAGAATAAACAACAATTCAGTGGTACCATGCCAACAAAATGTGAGCAGGTAAAAACACAAAATAAGTATGAGAGCCTAAACCCTGACCAACAAATGTTGCCACATAACATAGAACCTGACAGCAACACATTAACTACCATGTTTTTTATTTATTTATTTTATTTATGACTTTGATAACTGGGTGAGTGCACTGATCCCAGGGACTGTTTTCAGGCACAACCCGGGCCATAACACATGGCGCAGGGTGACAGTGGAGTACAAGGTAACAGTAATACACATGAAACAGATTTGATACAAGCAGCAATAGTAGACACAATATACAGGTTTGATGCATAGGTCCATTTGAGAACAGTGAATACCAGGTTTCAAAATCAGACATGAGAAGATTCAATCAGAATTACGTATTAATCCTAAAAGAAGAGCGTGAGGTAACTAGTAGTTTTCCAGCCACACAAATGGTAGAAAATAACACTCTAGGTCCTATAACCAAGCACCACCAGGACAATGACAGGCATTATAATACAAATATTGATCGTACTCATTTGGATGATAGCAAGGAATCTAGGGATATCCTTGTTATAAGTGACTCCATCACAAGGGGGATCAATACATTAGTATGTGAAGGGAGAAGGAAAAACAAGGTAGAAAGTACCCTCCCTGGAATTAGGTTGACTGATATAGATCTATTATTAGATGGTTTTATGGAAGGGACCTCTTCTCCCCCGGTTATACTCCATGTGGGAGTTAATGATATAGGTAAAAGTGACAGAGTGACAATTCAAAATAACTTCAAAAAATTAACTGATCGAATTAAAAACATAGGGGGTGAATTCATTATTTCAGGGATACTGCCCACACATGGATACCAGGCTTACAAAAATATGACCATAGACAAAGTAAACATATGGTTACCGCATTTTTGTAAATTAAATAAATTGGTTATATGGATAATTCCATTACATTCCAGAACAAAACTGTATACAAAGTGGATGGTATGCACTTAAATAAAATGGGGACAAGATTACTGGCCAAGAGAATTAATGAGGTTATTAAGCTTCATTTAAACTGGTTTCGGTGGGGGGGGGGATGTCCCAGCAAATATAATGTTCCAAAATAAAAAAAACAGTTACACCTAAACTAATACATGATTGGAAAGGGGTACTTTTAAATGCAAGAAGTTTAGTAAATAAATTTGATGGGCTGGATATTCAAACTGCGCTATTCTGTGGCGCAAGCCTTACGCTGCACAAAATAGTTGCGCGGGGGTGGCGAGGGGTGATGTGAAAGGTTGCACTATTGAGCGACTCACCCGAATATCACCCCCGGGCCACAGCCACTGTGCATGGGAACTTGCACCACTGCAAGTGGTCAGAGTGGAGCATTCAAGTTGCGGTGGTGCAAGTACCATTGTGCCATGTATAAATTTCCCATATTCAAAAGGTGACATGCAAATGGGGCCATAATTCATGCAAGGTGCAGGGGGGCCATTTGCATCTATTTATGGCCCCATTTGCATGCCATTAGCATGCAGGTGCTCCGATCCCCGAGGACTTGCGCCTGGCACCCTGTCAGGCAGCAGCCATTGGGGACCAACTCCCCCTGCAGCCCGATCGCGGGCATAAGTGTAAAAATCCCCCCTCCCCCCGATTGGCCCGATCACGGGCATAAGTTCATAAACCCCCACCCCACTAGCCTGATCGTGGGCAAAAATGTAAATCAAACCCCCCACCAGCCCAATCGCGGGCAAAAGTGTAAAATCAAACCCCCCCACCAGCCCGATCGCGGGCTACAAAGTGTTCAACCCCCAAGAACATATCCCTGGTGGTCCAGTGGACCTCGAAGCCCGATGCGGGCTGTAAAGTGATCAACACCCCCAAGGACCACCTACCCTGGTGATCTAGTGGCCCCACCCACCACCCACAGAAGCCCCACCACCCGCTCCCCTCATCAGCCGGCAGGCGGCAGCATCCCACCCGCCTGCCGCCCGCCACCGCCGACTGACTGCATGGTAGGGCTGCCGCCCATTGGCTCTGCTCTGCACCAATGGGCGTGCAGCCCTACTGCAATCATCGTACGAGGCGGCAGGCGGGTGGGATGCTGCCGCCCGGCTGATGGGGGGAGGGTGGTGGGCTAGTGGGTGGGTGGGGTGGGGCCACTAGATCACCAGGGTAGGTGGTCCTTGGGGGTGTTTGACCACTTTACAGCCCGCAATCGGCTTCGAGGTCCACTGGACCACCAGGGATATGTTCTTGGGGGTTGAATACTTTGCAGCCCGCGATCGGGCTGGTGGGGGTGGGTTTTATTTTACACTTTGCCCGTGGATCGGCTGGTGGTGGGGTTGATTTTACACCTTGCCCACGATCGGGCTAGTGGGGGTGGGGTTTATGTATAAACTTATGCCCGCGATCGGGCTAGTGGGGGATGGGGTTTATGTGAACTTATGCCCGAATCGGGCCAGTTGGGGGAGGGGGATTTTACACTTTGCCGGCAGTATGGGCCAGTCGGGGGGAGGGGGGTTGCTATATGGCTGCGATTGGGCTGCGGGGGGGCACAGGGAGTACGTTGAGGGCCACCCACAGGTGGCAGCTGCTGTGTTGCACCCTGCAATGCAACAGCTCATCTGTGGGTGGCCCTCGACTTACCCTTTTTTTTTTTGCTCAAAGTTGTGCAGGTGCAGGTTGAGGGTTGCACCTGCACAACTCTGCACAGCCTGCTGAATATCGGGCTGTGCAGTTTATGCATGGTTCCTCCCCCTCTGGTTCAGCATGCCCTCATTAGCATTGCGCTGTTGCTCAGCTTGACTTGGGGGGCGCAACTGTTTCCTGCTGAATATGGCAGAATGGCGCAATTTCGGACTTGCGCAGGTGCAACCCTTTTGAATATCCAGCCCGATGAATTTAAATATTTCTTAAACTCCCAAGACGTTCACATTGCACTAGTGACAGAAACCTGGTGGGAAGATTCTGACCCTTACAATAAAAATATCAATGGCTATACACTCTATGCTAAATCAAGAACTCATAGGAATGGGGGTTGCATAGCTATTTATATAAAGAATGATATTAAAAGTGAAGAATTTATTCTGGAATCTAACAATGTAGAAATGCTTTGGATCAAGCTATTTTCATCTAAAGGTGTTAAAATAAACCTAGGGTTGATTTATAGACCTCCCATAATTTCTATTGGAGATGATAATCAATTATTAGATTTTATATGCAACCTAGATCCATATGAGAAACACATATTAACGGGTGATTTTAATCTGTCAGGAATTAACTGGAATACACAAAGTGGTACTAATAGTACTGAAACCAGATATTTGGAGCATTCGATCAAGCTTGCTAAATCAAAGTGTAAATCTTGGAACCAGAGGAGAAAATATTCTTGACCTAGTTTTGACAAATAGAGAGCATATAAAAAATATCAAGGTCATAAACCCCCTTGGAAATAATGATCATCAGATGATATTGTTTCAAATTAATGAAGATTTTCTTGCAGAAAGAACCACTACGCAAACACACAAGTTACATTTTAAAAAGCTGATTTCCTGTCATTTAACCAAACTATGAAAAAATGGGATTGGTATAATATTTTTCATAATAAAATGATAGATGAAATGTGGCTAAATTTACTCAATAAACTTACATTGGAAACCAGCATTCACATACCAACCAAACAATTATACAATAAAACAAAAAATACAAATGGTTGGTTTAACAAATCTATAAAGAAACTAATTAAAAAGAACAACACAATGGGTGGGATATTCAGACTGCGCCAAAAAGAAGCACAGTAGAGGGAGCAGGCACAAGTCCAGTGCGCCACCATAGTGCAACGGGCACGATATTCAAACCATGCACAGGGCAAGGTGAGCCTGCGTAACATGGCTGAATATCGCACCCGATGCACCATAGCGCAACGAGGGATGCACAATGGAGCAGGGTTGATGTGCAATAGCAACCCTAGGGATGCGCATGGACAAAGACAGGAAGCAGCTTTGCAGCCATGGATGCGCCATGCGCCGAGGAGCATGCACCAGGACAGACAGACCAATCTCCTCCAGCCCCACTGCCAGGGCAAGGCCCCCATGAGCTGCACAACCAGACATAAACAGGACAGACCATCGGCCCATGAACCCCACTGCTGAACCAACAGCAGACATGGGCCAGCAGTCCCCACCCACTGGGCAAGGTGCCCCTGCACCATCCCCCGGTCAACAGAGACCGGAACACAAGGATAGCCAGGCCCCACCCATGCCACGGCACCACACCAATGCCGACCACCCCCAGTACAGTGAGCCCAAGACACCTAGCCCAGAAGCATGACCAAACAGTGCATGGCACTGAAGGCATTCCTCCACCACTGTGACAATGCATCCTGTTGTCCCAGGGCACCATGCACATGCACCACATCCCCACGGTGACCACCCACTGCATGCGGTGACACCATCCACTGACGCCACCACAACCTGCACAAGGCCCCCTACATGGCTCCCACAGAGGCACAGCAAGGTGGGGGACCTGGCACCAGTACCTGAGGGACCCCGCACATGACAAGGCCCACCCCAGATACCGCCACCAGCGGGAAGGCACTCCAAACACAGGACCTGTGCACAGTCCGCCACCCATGCACACACCCTGTCCCAGCACTGGCCCCACCAGACAGCACAGCACCCTCCTGTGGTGCATGGAGGCATGCGCCACACATGAGGCAACACAGGGCACACACAATGCCCCCCAACCCAGTCCCATGGGTATCCCGGCAAACAACCACACATAGCGGTGCAGCAGACACTGCCATTGTGAGGTCCATGGTGCCATGTACCTGCGGCCTGCACACCACCATGGTGCTGGTGAGCCTGCCATGTGGTGTTCCCACCATGATCCAGGCCACTGCTCGCATGCAGCAGGACCCCATGTGACAAACACCAGACCACAGGCACCACCCCAGTCACCATGGACTGCATGGAGGGGGCCTACAATAGCACCACCCACAGTGGCAACAAGGACAGATGTGCAATAGTCCAGGGGTTGGGATGCCAGCTGCCAGGGTGCTGTGCCTGGAAGGTGGTAGGTATGGACTGCCTCTGAAGTCACATCAGCAGCCATACATGCAGTGGTGGGGTTGGCACGACCGTGCGTACCACAGTCACGCAAGGTGGCTGGGTAGCAGCAAGGGCACAGCGCACAGGCATGGCACACACTGACAGGGGTGGCTGGGACATGGCACATGTACCAGAGCCCGCTGCACACAGGCAAACAGTGCACAGGGCACACCACACATTCCCCATACAGAGCCCATGGCCCCCACCCACACCAGTGGAGGAGCCCCGCCAGACACACCTACGGCCAGGCCAGCACCACCCCACAGTAGCCATGCACACCACTGCAGCAAGGCTCCATGCACCCGTTGAAAATCAGAGACCAACACAGACATAGTTGTAAAAGTATATATTACAAGACAACACAACACAAACATAAACTATGCACATATATATGCAATGGGTGAGGGGATGTGCAAGGCCGCAATAAGGGGGGGTGAGAAAATGGCAGGGGACAATGGGAAAGGCAAAGGTGGGGAACATGGGGGGTGTGGGGTACAGTCCAGTGAGGGATGGATTGTGGTATTGCGCCACAGGCCCTATTAGCGGCCCCGGTCCTCTTTGTCCTCCCTGTGGCTCCTGTGGTGCCACCGACTGGCACCCCTGTCCATCCTCTCCAGCAGCTCCAGCGTGGCCCGGGTGACCTGCAGGATCTCCTGGAGGGTCCCCTCCATGGCTGACCAGCACGGTCCACCTAGAACAAGGGAGCAGAATCAGTATGAGTGGCTGGCCAGACCAACGCAGCCCACCCAATGTGCATGGCATACATCAGTGACCTGCACCCCTGGGATGGCATGCGACCACCCACAGTGGGTGCACCCGCATGATCTGCCTACCCGGGCACCCGCAGCCATGTGAACCGCTGCACAGCACCACCGCCCATGCACTGCACAGCACCATCATGGCTGTCTGGCATCATGGCAATGCAGTGGGAAGGCAGTGGCACAGCCAGGCACTGAGTGCACCCACAGCCCACCTGCGACACTCATCCACATGTGTAGTCCCACAGGACGGTGCAGAGGGCACCCACATGATGTGCACGGCTATAGGGGCCATGCCTCACCACCACCCCTGCAACCCACCATGCACAGGTGTAAAGGGAATCATGGTACTCACCTGCATCCCAGTCAGCAGGGCGCTGCTGTCCCCCGGCACCACCACTGTGCCCTGACTGCATGGCCACACCTCCGGCGTCATCCTGCTCTTGATGCTCCTGGGCCATCCTGGCCCTACAGCAGTCCTCTGGGTCTAGTGGGGAGACATGGAGAGAGGCTCATCAGTACACATCAGACCCATAGCCCCCAACCAGTGCACGTGCCTGCATAGCCTGTCTGGGCCGTGGTGGTGCAGGGTGGATATGATGCACCCCCACAACTGACAACACAGGTGCTGGCCCACCCCCCCCAGCAGCATGGCCTGCTGAACACTGTGCCACCAGGACAGACGGATATGACTAGTGATGGTGAAGGAGCACCTACCTGGATGTGGCATGGCTCCCCTCTGGGCACATGCCTGCAGTCACCCCAGGTGGTTGGGGTCATGCCGCTGGAGGTCCCCATAGTGGTGGCAACACTGCTCTGTGGTCCTACTGCTCCCAGTAGCCTCCTCAAGGCCTTCAGCTACCTCCTGCCACACCTCAGTGCATGGCCTCAGGAGGGGCACGTGCCTAAACAGGACACCTTCATGGGGCTCCACAAGAGCCACCAGGTTTGCCAGCTCAATGGTATTCCAAACAGGGGCTCTGGGTGCGCGGCATCATGCAGCCTCTGCTGAGCTCAAAATGGCACCCGGTAGTGCATGTGCCCCATGTGCGGAGGCAATGCGGTGCTGCACTGCCAGTCACAATCATGCTGGCACCGGACTGTGCAATAGGGGGTAGCCATGCAGCCACATGGTGCTTAAAGGTCAAAGGGCAGCCGCAGGGACAAGGGTCTGTCTGTGCACAGAGCACCACTGCGCTATGGGGAGGCCCCTGCATGGAGCACAGTAGGGTGCATGCGTGTGATGCCATGCAGTGGCCTACCGCGCAGAGGCACCATGGCGCACCATGGCATGTGTGCCCCTTTGGACATATTGAGCACGAGCGCCACAGGCACAATAGTGGCAGTGCACGTACTGCCTCCGGTGCACAGTGCGTCTGCTGTGCCACTAGCATAAGCGTCAGCACCACGCACATGAGTGGGTGTGGTGCCAATTGCACACATCACAGTGGTGCACCACAACCTGAGCATGCTTAACACCATTGCACATGGTGCATCAGTGTGATATTCAGCCAGGTTATGCAAATCAGCTAATGAGCCAATCCACAATGCATCCACTGTATTTGCATCCCATTACAGTTGCGCAAGCCCTCATTTGCATGTGATGCACTATAAAAGCGACATGGAAATGCACAGGCCATGGATCGGTATTGCAGCCTTTGGAGGTAGGTGCCATGCTGTGCAGACATGGGGACAGTGGTCTGGGAGGGCTGTATGGGACTGCACAGTTCATGGTAACACCTGTCCATCCCCCCCAGGCACATGCACGACCAAACATGAGGATGATGAGGAGCAGGGGAGGGTGCGGAAGCAGAGGCCCAACTTCACCAGGGCAGAATCAGATGCTCTGTTCGAGGCTTACCTCCACAGGGAGCCACTGCTCAGTGGACAGAGGGGCACACCACAGGCCCATGCAGTGGCATGGGGAGAGGTGGCACGTGCCGTCAACCAGCAAGGCAGCCACCAGCGTTCCATGTAGGAGTGCAAGAAGATGGTTGGCATGGACAGGAGGCAGATAAAGGACAAGATGGTTGCCAACAGGGCAGCACGTGCTGCCACTGGTGGGGGCCATCAGGACGTGCCCTGCCTGACGCCACTGGAGGAGCAGGTGGCTGGCAGCATGTGGCATTGTGCCATTGAGGGTGTTCCCGGCGGAGGCTTCCAGATGGGCAGCAGCCCATCACTACATGGTAGGACCGGTGCTGGCAGTGTGTGGGAGGCAGGCCCCAGGGCCAGGCAGAACCACTAATGGTACTGTGTTCCTTTACAGCTCCTGAGCATCTGCATGGGGCAGCAAGGGTGGGTGTGTCCACTGAGGGGGCACAGCCCTGGAACTGGTGGAGCACCCATCCACCTCCACAGGTGTCCGAGGGACCAACCACCTACAGCCCTGCACAGCTGTCCAGACTGATGCCTGTGGTGCGGGTGCAGATAAGGCCCTGGCTGTGTTCCAGCATGATGCCAGTCACGGTGTCCTGTGTGTTGAGACACAGATTGGGACCGACTCCAGTACTGATGACATGATGCACGTCCTGGACAGTGATGTTGGTGGGTCACAGGGGGATCCCACGAATGGAATCCACCCAGGCGGCAGTGCGGGCAGTGCTGGTGTGGTTGCCTGCCCAACAGCCCTTGTCCAGACCGCATCTGTGGGATCCAGTGGGGCAGCACTGGTGTACTGACGCAGTAGTGGGGCTGTTGGCACCACTGCTGCCACGCCGGCAGTGCCTGGTGATCGGCAGCCGAAGGGGCAGTGGCAGCAACTGGACTGTGTCAATGTGGGGACGGGGGCGGGGGGAAGCAACAGTGCACTGTGTGATGATGTACCCCAGGAAGGCACCACCGTGCAGCACCCACCATTGAGGGGCGCTGTGCAGCAGGGCCAGGAACATCACGGGGGCCAGCATGCTGGCCATGCAGATGACCCCTTGGATGACCACAGCCATCTACTCCAGGCCTCTGTGTATCAGCAGGTGTGGCTCGTGGTGGCAGTGGATGGACTTCATGTGAAGCTGCGCCAGGCAGAGGAGCGGCAAAGCAGGGACCAAGCCCTGCTCCTGGCAGAGTTGGCTCAACAGCAGGCAGATGTGACCACAGCCATCGACAGGCACACCACTGTGATGGCGACTGTCGTGGCTACACTGGCTGACCGGCTGTGTGCCCGGCTACCACACACCCCACAGAGTGCAGTGTCCACCCCCATTCCTGGCATTGGGTGACCCCTGCCATGTCGACACTGGGTTTGGCTGTGGGCATACCAAGCACACCTGGTGCGGGCATGTTCGGTGGCCTGCAGACACCTGCATGGACATGGTCATGTTCACACTGCATCACCCCTGGTGGCCCTTTGGTGCCACCCCATGAGGCCACTGGTCAGGCTGGAATGACTGGCAGGTCTCGGTGGGGCCGCCCATGCATCCGTGGTGGCCGTGCTACTGTGCTGCATGACTGACCCTTCCCCTTCCATGGCCACTGTCTGCCACTGCCCAGTGTGCACTGTGGTGTTCTGTGTGCATCACATGGGTGTGGTGCCCTGTCCTGCGCTCACACAGTCCCTGTGCACACCCTCCCAGCTGCTGGCCACTGTGGCGTGTGCATGATGATGCCAGCTTAGCGCTGTCCACCACTGTGCAACGGTGCTCAGTGTCTGAGGCATGCACAGCGCCAGCCACTGGGTGTGGTTGTGTTGGGTCCTGTGTGGGTGTGGGTGGGCCTGTAGGGGTGGGTCTGCATGTGGCCCTGTGGGCATGGGTAGGGGTGTGCTTGCCCATGTGTGCATGCCACATGCAGCCCTGCTGTTCCCTGCCTTTGTGTGCAGGCCCCCACTCATTCCCACGCCCCCACCACCGTCCTTCCCTGGTGTCCACCCCTGCCTGTCTGTGGGCTGTGCCCTTGCCCCTGGTGCTTGCACGTGACCCTGTTGACCTACCTGTGTGGTCCAAAGTGCTCCTCTGCAATGGTGCCCCGGTGCTTCTGGGCCATCCGGGCCAGCCGGGGATCCCTTCACCCAGGGGGTGGCTGCCTAGCACCAGCTGGACCAGCATCATCATCATCCCCACCGCTGTCCCCCTCCTCGACCTCAACAGCTATCCCACAGTTGGTGGCCATGTTGTGCAGGATATAGCAGGCTAGGAATAGCCCACAGGCCTTTGAGGGGCTGTACTGTAGGGCACCTCCTGACATGTGCAGGCAATGAACTCATGCCTTCAGCAGCCGAAACATCCACTCAATGACATTCTGTGTTGTGGCATATGCCTCATTGTACTGTTGCTGCTCTGGGGTCGAGGGGCACTGGTATGTTGTGAGCAGCCAGGGCCGCAGCAGGTACCCACTATTACCTGTGTGCAGAGAGGTATTGATGGCATGGTGGTCTGTGACACTGTGCCACTGGCCTTCTTGGCCATTCCCCATGGCACCCCTGCCCATACCCCACCCCCCATCTGTATCCATCGTCTGGAGTGCACTGCATACTCACCTACCAGATGGCCAGTGAGGATGTCCCCACCCTCAAACCTATGGCACAGTGCAGACTGGTGCCAGATGAAGACATCGTCTGCTCCCCCAGGGTGCATGGCACAGACATTGATTATGCACCCCCTGGCATCGCACACCACCTGGCAGTTGACACTCGGGTATCCCTTGCAATTGATATATGCCACCCTCCAGGCTAGGGTGGCATGCGGATGCCAACATGGGTGCAGTCTATGGCTCCCAAGCATGCTGTGCACCTGCAAGTACCCTGGAACTCTGCATGTTTGCTGTGCGCTCTGCCTGTGTGCTGGGAAAATGGATGTACTTCGCAGCATGTAGCAGCAGTGCGCTGAGGAATTATGTGAATAGGCGTGATGCGGCTGACTGGGTTATGCCTGTCATGTCCCTTGTTGGTCTCTGAAAGGTGCCCGTGGTAAGCAGGCATATGACAGCTGTGATCTTAGTCGCCACGGACAGTGCAGGGCTCCATTGTGTGGGTGCCTGCATCTCCTCACTGCACAGCTCACAGAGCTGCCTCAGAATAGCCCTGTTCAGGTGGTACCAGCCCACAATCTCAATGTCACTGTACAGCTTGAAGCTGCTGCGGGCACGGTACAGACTGTTCTGGGCATACTGCCGCTGGGCCCTTCCATGGTTGCGCCTCCCTGCTGCCTGCCTTCTCACATGCCTCATTACTGCCTCCATCTGGAAGGTGGCACTGGCCATGTCCCTGGTCGGTGTCCCCCCCAAGGCGGCTGTCTACCTGGTCCCCCTCTGGCTGTGTGCTGCTGGTACTGCCCCTGCACCAGGTACACCCCTGGCACTTCATCACTGTGTGACCTGCCTCTGCCCCACTGCCCTCCTTCCTCTGTGGCATGCTCAGGCCCTCATGCACACCCACCCTCACTCACTCGCACACACCTCCAGTGGCCCCCCGTCCACTTCCTGGCCACACCTGACCCCTGCTTCTTTGCTTGCCTCCCTGCCACTCTGTCTCCACACTCCCCCACTATGGCTCCTCTGTAGCACAATCATCCTCCCCTCACTTGCTCCCTTTTATATTCACTCATATCCGCTTTTGTGCAACTTCCGCTTGCTCCGCTATTGAGCACGTCACCTGCTGTTGAATATCGCACTGTGCACATTATTCCTGGTTCCGCACCCTGCACTTGAGCATGCCTTCATTACTGTTGCGCTGTGGCATATTGGGTTTTGTACTGCGCATCCGCTCCCACTGAATATCACACTTTGGCGCATGTCCACTCTTGTGCGGGCCATCCCTATTGCGCATGGTGCAACTGCTCTGAATATCCCACCCGATGTATAGAATAATAAAGAAAACTAATGATCCTGAAGGAAATAAGGTTTACAGGGCTTTGGTCAAGGAAGTAAAAACATCTATTAGAAAAGCCAAGGCCAATTATGAATTGACTCTTGCTTCAAAATCAAAGGGTAATCATAAATTGTTCTATGCACATCAATCAATCAATCACTTTATTTTACCAGGCATAGACACCATTGAACAAGCTCATTTTCAAGACGGTCCTGGACAGATAACAATACAAAGCAAAACAAGCAGTACAGTAAGTACAAGGCATAGAAGGAGCAGAATTTTACAGCATATACACAAATGTCCAGTAAATAATTGACCTGGCAGGAATTACAAACAATGCCAATACAGATATAAAAATTGTACAAAGGTGAGGAGGGTCAACAATTCTAATCAACATCCACTGTTGGAAATAGACAAGGTAAGGAAGGATGCAGCTACACGAAAGATAGGAGAGGGAAGATGTGAAAGACAGAGTATCTAAAAGTGTACAAGGAGCTGTAGGTCATTTATGAGGAAGGGACTTGACAGGTGTTAAGATTGCCGGAGGGGAAAGCAAATGGGGAAGAACATTTTTGTCTGAAGCAGTTGCAGTTTTCACTCAAGGAGTCGGCTAGCATATTTCTGAATGTGGATAGGTTTGGAAGTGATGACATTTTTAGTACGCTTTGCATGGAGTTCCAAAGGAATGGCAGGGAGAAGTTAACTGCCGCCAAGCCAAAGGAGGTATTTACTCTAGGAGTCTGAAAGCAAAGTATAGAGAAACGTCTCAGACCATAGAGACCCTTGGTACACACAAATAAATTACAGATATATTCTGGGAGCTTGTTTGAGAGAGCCCTATGTAACCAAAGTAGAGCATTTCTTTTCCTCCTAGCTGATAGAGAAGGCCAGCCCAATTCCTGGTAGAGTAGACAATGATGAGTATGTAAGGGTAGATTAAGGAAGAATCTAAGGGCCCAGTGGTATAGTATGTCAAGTTTACCAAGCAACGTTCTCGGACGGTGAGAGTACATAAAGTCAGCATAATCCAGTAAGGGTAAGAATGTAGATTGTACTATTCTCTTTCTAGCATCTAGGGTTAGTAGACATCTAATCCGGTAGAATATGCCAAGCGGCTGTCTTAGTTTCTTCGAGATTTCATTTAGATGGCAATTCAATTTGTTGTCCAGCCAGAAACCTAGGTATTTAAAAGTTTCAACTGTTTCATGAGGTTCATCTAGTAGCGTTACAATCTGAGCAGTAAGTATAGGTCCAAGGTCAACTTTTGGTGATAGGACCATGACTTTTGTCTTTTTGGCATTAAGGAGAAGTTTGTGTTTAATGAGATTGTGTTGGAGCTTATTAAAGTCCTGCTGTAACTTGTCCTGTGCCACTTCTAAGGAGGAGTTTATGGTGTATAGTACAGTATCATCTGCAAATAGATGTATATTAGCTGTTTGTAGATGTAAGTCGATGTTATTAATATAAATTGTAAATAGAATTGGGCCTAATATGGAGCCTTGAGGGATGCCCCTCAGGAGGGTTTTTTGTAAAGAGAGGTCACCTGCCGCTTTTACTTGTTACAGTCTGTTGGAAAGGTAGCTGGAAAACCATTTGATTACAAGGTCATAAAGTCCTATTCATCTTAAAGCTGCAATCAATATGTTGTGCTCAACAGTGTCAAAAGCTTTGCTCAAATCCAGGAAAAGGGCGATCACATGTTTCTTAGAGTCTAGTGCAGTTTGCCAATCTGTAGTTACTTTTGCTAGTGCTGAAATTGTGCTGTGCTTAGCCTTGAAACCAGATTGTACAGGGTTTAGTAGATCATGCGTATCCAAATGTAATCTTATTTGGGCATTAACAATTTTTTTGAGCAGTTTCGACAGTGCCCGGAGTATAGAAATAGGACGGTAGTTATTCAGATCACATGGGTCACCTGACTTGAATAAGGGTAGGATGTGGGAAGATTTCCATGGCTGGGGGAAGTTCTCCTTGCAATAAAGACAAGTTAAATAAGTGTGTAATAGGGGCAGTCAGGTAGAGGTATCCTAGTTTGATGGAGTATGGTTCTATGTTGTCTGCACCTGCACTCTTTTTTGTATCCGAGGAGAGTAATAAGTCCTTGACCTGCTTGAAGGTGACTGTATTGAAACTGAATACAAGAGTGTTAATAAGGTCAGTGGCAGGGACTTCCTGAGAATTAATTCTACTAATAGGAGAGGAGTCAAAGACTAGTCCCGCAGTGGCAAAGTGATCGTTTAACTGACCAAGTATATCCATTCTATCTGTATATGTATTCCCATTGACACAATTTTGGCTGGTAGTGACGATTCTGCAGGGTGTCCTTCGACTTCTCTGAGGATGCTCCAGAATTTGGCTGAGTTATTTTTATTGGCTTCTAATTCCGATTGGAAGTTTCTATTTTTTTCAGACCTAATTAACTTAGTACAGGCATTTCTAGAGATGCAGAAAGCTAACCAGACTTCTTCCAGATGAGATATCCTTGCTCTGTTCCATAAGTGGTCCCTGTCCTTAAGTGCTTTCTTCAAAAGAGGGGAGAACCATCCAGGGGATCTTTTCTTTGATCTGATCAGCCTTAGCGGGGCATGCTTATCAAGTAGGTTTGTGCAATAGCTATGAAAGATAATAAATGCCTCGCTAATGGAGGGAGCTAGGAAGAAGCTCTGCCATCTGATCATGCTTAGGTCTTTCAGAAATTCATTATGGGAGAACTTTTTCAAGCTCATTCTTAATAAAAATTTAGTGGCCTGGTTTAATTGTAGAGGGTGTCTGATACAGGCAGTGGCACAGTGGTCACTTATGTCATTGAAGAACACACCTGCATGTGAAATATTGTGAGGCTTACTTACTAGCATAAGATCAAGTAAGGAACTACGCTCTGGGAATTTCCTATTTGGCCTGGTATTGGCAGGTGTCATTTGTACCAAGCCAATGGTATCGCAAAGGTCCTTCAGGCTTTTGGAACTGTCATCATTCCAGTTCAAACTTGAGGTCTCCTAAAATGATACACTCTGTGTTAGTAGAGGCAGTGATGTTTTGGAGATGCATGAGGAGAACCATGCCCCCAGATGGGGGATGGTAACAGGCTATAATTAGAAGCGATTTCTTCTTAGTGAGGGATAATTTAAGAGCAAGACATTTGAACTCTTTGGGCTTTGAAGTGACATCTGTGACCATAACTGAAAATTTGTTCTTTGCATAAATTAGTACTCCTCCTCCTCTCGTATGTCTATCATAGCGGTATGTATTGTACCCTGTAATGTTAATGGATTTGTCTGGCGTTGATGGTTTAAGCCATGATTCAGATACCAAGAAGAAGTCAGGGGCTGCATGGACAGCCCAGGTCTGAATAAGGTCCATTTTTTTCAGTAGGCTACATACATTAATATGCAAAAAGCTAAGACCTTTATATTGGGGGAGATTTGCAGGAGTTTCCAGGAGAGCAGGTGGGCCTGGGTTTAGCTCAACATTACCCGAACAGAGTAGGAGAAGTAGTATTAGTTTTTTGAAGTACTGACTTAATCTATTAAGGATACTTTTTCTGTTAAGTCCTGTGTTTTGTGCTTTGTACTTCAGAAATGGCTTTTGTTTGGATATTGCCATAGTTAGGTGAGGACAATGCAAACATAAGAGCTAAAACCAAAATGGACAATGACATTTTTACAGGGTTTCTGGGCACTATTTGGTGTGAGTGAGTAAATATCCCAGAAGGGGATGCCCCTGTTCTAGATTGCCTTAACATATTGGGAAGGGGTAGATCCAGATATTTATCAGATATACTTTTTTGGTATTTTGGCAGTTTAGGAATTGGCAGTATGAATAAAGCAAACAATAGTACTGTAAGGCAGCTACATTGGACAGTAATGGAAAATGCCATTTTTGATAAGGTAATATCACCAACAGCAGTGAGTATACACCAGGGTGTCAAATTCTAGCACACTCTCCTTTAAACAGCTAAGACAGAACAAAGGGCATGGTTTGTTGACGGTCATCCAATCAGCCGGTAGTGGGTTGGCCTGGCTCATTAATGAAAGAGCATTTCATAGAGGCCGGGGTCGGGGCGGGCGGTGTGGAAAGAAAATTTGCAGCAAGTAGAATACAAAGGCAGGCCGAGGCACCCAGAGCACTGACACAAGCTACAAGAAGCAGCCACCAAAGTGGAGAGTCCATGGGGCCAATGGCAAACAAAGCCGTAAAGGCAGCAGCCAATCGGTGGTGAGTCCCAGAAACCTTTACCCAATCAGGGCTCCCACTTGGTACCGAGATAGCCCAGCAGGCTTACTCATTTAAGGAGCTTCCCCTGCGGCCAGGTGAGGTGCATGCAGCTGGCTGGCTTCTCCAGCCACTGCCGCTTCTGATCCAGTGGCAGCCCGATCAAGGGCTCAGGAGCTGAGGGAGGAAGCAGATTTGGGAGGTATTACTTAAGGGCGCTGAGAACAAAAGGGAGTAAAAGCCAAGGCGTGGGTTAAATCGGGGGGTGGAGGTGTGATTGCAGCGTCTGGTGGTGAACAAAGGCCAGAGGAGGGAGAGGGGGAGGAAAAGAATAATTGAAGATGATGCTTTAGATTACTATGATGCCGTCATGCCCAGAAATTTATGCAAGGGAGAAATTAGCATCAAAATAGGGAGAAATAGTAAGTGGGGCAAAGTTTTAGGAGCAGGAGATGCAGTGCAGAAATATACAGTTAGATTCCATATAACACACTAGCATAGTCAAGTTATCCACTTTACACAGTATCTTGTCCTTCTCTTCCCTGCACATATCAATAGGCTGAAAAAACCAATGCGTATTATAGGCCCTTTTAAAAAAACAGATAAGAATACAGCAAATGATAAGAAATCAGCTGATATTCAAAATAGTTGTTTCTGCTCAATATTTAACATTACAAAAAACACAGTGGGCCGGATATTCAAAAGGGTTGCGCCATGCGCAATAGGGTTGCGCATGCGCAAGTCCGAAAGTGCGCCTTTCTGCGATATTCAGCAGGAGGCAGTTGCACCACCGAAAACATGCTGAGCAACAGCGCAATGCAAATGAAGGCATGCGCAACCGAAGGGGGTGGATCCATGCATAAAGAGCGCAATGCGAGAGCCCAAAGACTTCGCGCACGCGCAACAGCCGAACAGCCGGAAATTGCGCCCCAGCAGAAATGAGCCAAATAAAAGGCTCAAGGAAGAGAAGCAAGAATCTCATATATAGGGTGCCAGTGGGAAGAGAGAGAGAGAAAGACAGACATGACAGGCCAGGGCAGGCAAGGGAAGAAGTGTGGGCCAAGGGTCATGGGAGGCCAGCGGGGTGCCGGTGCAGTGGAAGTAGCAGTCAGGACAGCGGGTAACAGAGCAACATCAGCCAGGGGGGGTCACAAGCCAGGGAGATGGACAGTGGCAGCTTCCACATGGAAACTATAATGAGGGGGTAGAATGCAAGGTGCAGGGGCGTGGCCGTGGATGGGCCGTTGCTATGCACGCCCCAACAGGCAGTACCGTGCCCACATCTGCTTTGAGCTGTGCACAGATGTAGAGATCGGGGCGTGCACCGCCTCCGGAACAGGGCAATACTGAGGCGGCTCTGTGAGCTGTGCAGTGATGTGATGCAGGAGCACTTTCACGACAGAGTCACGCTCTGTCAGTGGAGACCAAGATGACAGCCTGCATGTGCCTGCTCGCCATGGGCACCTTCCAGAGGCCAACAGGGACACCACAGGCATCACACAGTCAGCCATGTCACGCATCCTCACCCAGTTCCTCAGCGCACTGCTGCCACATGCTGCGGAGCACATCCATTTCCCCAGCACCGCGGCAGAGCGTACAGCAAACATGCAGGAGTTCCACAGGGTAAGCGATGATGCCTCGGCGTGCTAGGGGCCATAGACTGCACCCATGTGGCCATTCAAGAGCTCCACCTGGCTCCGATGGGGGCATATATAGGAACAGAAAGGGCTTCTCCAGTGTCAACTGCCAGGTGGTGTGTGATGCCACTGGATGTATAATCAATGTCTGTGCCACACACCCTGGTGGAGCACATGATGCCTTCATATGGCATCAGTCCACACTGTGCCATCAATTCGAGAGTGGGGACATCCCCACAGGCCATCTAGTGGGTGAGTACGCATGTAGGAAATGCAAACTCAGGGCAAGGGTGGGAATGCCACAGGTGCCATGGTAGTGGCACACAGGGATATGAGCAATATGTACCTGAACATGATACTGATCTCCACTATCTCCACACAGGTGACAGTGGATACCCACTCTGTCTCTGGCTGCTCACACCGTACCGGCGCCCCATGACCCCATCGCAGCAACGCTATAATGAGGCACATGCCACCATGCAACATCATTGAGCGGTGTTTGGGATGTTTAGGCATGCTTCCAATGCCTGAACACCTCGGCAGTGCCCTGCAGTACAGCCCCTCAAAGGCCTGTGGGATATTCCTGGCCTGTGTATCCTGCACAACATGGCCAAAGACTGTGGAATAGCCCTACAGGTTGAAGAGGGGGACAGCGATGGGGACACCAGTGACGCCGGTGTTGATGGTGATCAGCAGCCCCCCCTTAGACGGCAGGAACCCCGACTGATCCGGCAGGCCCAGCTGCACCGGAACACCATCATGGAGGAGCATTATGCACGACACAGGTAAGTCAAGGGGCCATGTGCAAACAACATTGTCCTGGCACAACCCACAGGCACACAGAGTAACACACCAGGGGTGCATGACGGCAAGGGGAGTGGAAGGGACCAGGCACACAAACACACCATCAGGGAGGGGCGAACAGTCATATGGATACACACACACACACACACACACACACACACACACACACACACACACCAGGCACAAAGTGTACATGGGCAGGTGACAGCAGAGCAGGAACAGACATGGCAAACACACAGATCCACAGACCACACCCACCACCTGTACTGTCAAAGTACGTGTCATGATGCTGGGCACCCTTGTACCTTGGTGTACAGTACAATGCAGGCATCATCATGCACACGCACCTGTGGACAGCAGTCGGGATGGTGTGCAGGTGGTCCTTATGTCAGCGTGATGTGCAGGGCACCCACCAGTGCACTGCCAACCATGACGCACGGTGCACACAGGGCAGCACCAGACAGGGCCCACACTGGAAGACAGGTCAGTCATGTTGCACCATTCCACAGCCACCGTGGATGCGGGCGGCCCCGCCGTGACCCAACAGCACTGGCAGGCTGAGCAGGGGCCATATGGGGTGGCACCGATGGACCACCAGGGGTCCCACTGCGCGATCGCGACCTTGTCCGCAGTGGGGTCTGTAGGATGCCAAACATACCTGCACCAGGGGTGCTTGGGATGCCCACAGCAGAACCCGGCGTCGACAGGCTTGGTGTCGCACGATGCCTGGAATGGGGAGTGGAGAGCGTACTGTGTGGGGTGCGCGGTACAGGAGCACCTGCTTGTGTGCCCAATGCAGCCACGACAGCGACCAATGCCTGGGTCTGCCTGTCAATGGCGGCAGTCACATCCATCCGCATATGGACTATCTCTGCACGGTCCAGAGCACAGTCCCTGCTGTGCCGCTCCACAGCCACACACAGTGCCGCCACAGACATTGCAACCCGCCTTTGCTGCTGTACTGGTTCCCGCAGCAGGCGGGTGTGCTCTTCAAATGGGTACTCTGCCACAACGGCATCCTGTCCCCCAGGGTATGGAAGGTCCTGATGCTCAACACCCCTTGAGGGTGGGCGCTGTTCACCAGGATCAGGAATGGGCATATCAAAGGGTGGTGGGCATGTGCCACCGCTGGACACTGTACCCCCAGACCTGGTGGGTGACTGCTGCTGCTGCCCCTCCAACCATTGTGCCCCAGGGACCACTCATTCCACTGCTGTGGCCGCAACAGTGCCAGACACCTACACAGCTACCGGTGCTGCCCCACCGGTGCTGACAGGCACAGCCTGGGACTGTGCCGACATGCTGGCACACATGTTGGAACCAGGTAGGTCCGAGGCACGTGCTGGCCTGCTGTGTGTCCATCATGGGACACACATATGTCACTGCCCATTGCAGTCCTTGCATCATCAATGGTGCAGATACGTGCTACAGCAACAGTCACAGCGTGCTGGCATGCTTGCATGCCAGACTGCTGAGACACAGGCTGTGCACCCCCCACACCCAACTCACCGACACCAGAGTTGGCAGCCCGGCGTGCATGCTGGTGCAGTGCATGCTGGCTGGTGACAGAGGTGGATGGACCCTCCTCCATGTCCAGCAAGTCTTCCTCACTGCCTGGACCCACCACCACCATCATCCCCTGAAGACGAACAGGATCTGTAACAGAAAGAGAGGACATGTGAGTGCATGTGAACAACCTTCCCCCCCAACACCACCACCATGTCATACCGTGCAGTGATGGGCTTCCACCTGTCTGGAATCCACCTCCTGGTACATCCTCAATAGCACTCTGTTGCATTGATGCAGCCAGTCGGTCCTCAGCCGGGGTCAGCTCCACCACCGCTGGCTGGCCCTCACCAGTGCCAGCACGTGCCACCCTGAGGGCTGCCACCTTCTCCTTCACCCTCCTGCGGTCTGTCCCAATCTTCTTTTTACATTCCTGCACGGAGCGCTGGTGGCTTCCATGCAGGTTCACTGCCTGAGCTACCACCTCCCATGCAGCCGCACGGGCCTGAGGGGTGCCCCGCCATCCACTCAGTAGTGACTCCTCCTCCAGGTAGGCCTGGAAGAGGGCCTCTGCCTCCGCTGTGGTGCAGTTGGGCCTCCTCCTCCTTCGCCCACCATCCTCACCCTCACCTTGGCTCTGCTCGGTCATGGCGATCTGTATGGGTGGAAGTGGACACCTGTCACTGTGCAGTCTACAGCGTTATCCCATGCCCATTGTCCAGAACATCCCACAGCATGCAACCCACCTCTCACCTGCAGTAACGAATCTGGCCAGCGCAGCCCAATGTCACACATTTATAGCACAATGCATGCAAATTAGGAGTGGAGCAACTGTAATGAGATGCAAATTGCGCCACTGCGCCTTTGAATGGCTGATCAGATGATTTGCATGTGTCGGCTGAATATCACGCCGTTGCGCTTTGTGCAATACAGTTGAGCCGGCTGAGCCAATGGCGCAGATCTGTGACTGTGTGGTACACTGCATTGCGCATGTTTAGGTAGCTTACGCAGGTGTCTGCCGCGCTGATGACGTGCTGTGCGCGATCAGCAAGTCAGGCCATGGCCACCATTGTGCCAGTGGCGCTACAGCACTGGGCACCATATGGCGCTGTGGCACTACTGCGCAATAGTCCACTGTGGCACTGGCATGCAGGTGGTCGGTCGCGCAGGATGTGTAGACATCAGATGGCGCTGTGCGTGGCCTTGCATCATAGACCCCTGACCTGGTGTCCGAGCTTTGCACCCTTGCGCTGTTCGGCTGCCATGTGTACGGCCCTATTGCGCTGTTTGGTGACAGCGCTATGTGAACTGATGGCACTGTATGAACAGCGTGATTTGAACCTATGGTGGTCTATTGCGCAACATTGCCACGTGGGGTTGCAGCGCTGCAGGGCGCCATATTGCCTGCTGTACGACCCGAAATATGGCACGCAAGAGAGCGCCCCAATGAAGCCAGGTGGAGGTGGCCAACCTGGTGGCCCTGGTTGAGCCCCACTATGAGGCACTGTATGGGATGAGCCCCTCACCATGGCCCGCACCCAGGTGTGGCTGCAGGTGGCCACTGACCTGGTGAGGGTCACAGGGTGGTGCCGGTCTGCAGAGCAGTGCAGGCACAGGTTCAGTGACCTCCGCAGGAGGGAGCCGGATGTGCTGTGATGCCTCAGGTCACGTGCCAGGAGGGGCGTTGTGCCTAGGCCAGGTGGGTGTACCATCTATGCACCTGCATTCTCCGTAGGGGTGTGACTGTGTTTTGGTGGCGGTGCATGGGGGATGGCTCTGCTATGGTTGGCTGTGTCAGTGTGTGCAGGTGTGAGATGCATGGGTCTGGCCGTGTGGGCAGGCACACTCACTGGGGCAGGGGGCAGTCTGCTTTGGGGTCACACTGATGTTTTTCTCAACATTTGTCACCCACAGGCCTGGCAGAGAGGATGCAGGCACAGGATGAGGAGGGCCGTGGCAGGGCCCAGGTGGCGGACAGAGGAGACGTGAGGGGTGGGTCACAGCAGCAGCAGCAGCAGCAGCAGCAGCAGCCACAGCTGCTTGATGAGTGTGAGTATCATTACATCATGGATGCTATTGCATGCTGGAGGGGGTGGGCATGACCACCAGCCATGGACAACACAACCATGCATGACACAGGCGACAGTCATCACTGTCCAGTGTCACTGCATGTCTGTGTGTGCATCACTGGTGGTCCATGCATGCACTGGGCACATGGCTGTGGAACTGGCATCCCACCACATTGCCACGTCACTTGACAGCCTTGTTTGTGCTGTGATGGACATGGGCAGTGTGTGTGTGCAGTGGTGCACATAGCTGGTGCTGCCTGGTTGGGCATGTCATGTGCATGGTCACTGTGGGTGGGTGCATACCATCACAGGTGTGGGGCACTGGGCTATATGCCTTGCAGGATGAGTGGTGTTCAGGGTTGTGGACAGTCACAGCCATTGACTGTGTTCCCTTTTCCTAGGCCTCAGCATCCTATGCTGGATGGAACGTGCCCTCCAGCGGCTGACCAGGGTCTCGATAGAAACACATCACATCCTCTGGGACATTCAGCCTGTGGCCCGTGGACGGCGGGAGCCGACAGGGACAGCACCAGGCAGCAGCAGACCAGCCTGCAAGATGTTGAACGGCTTCCCTTCCCATTTCACTCCATCCCTCCCACCCTGCCTTCCCTCTCCCAGTTGTTCACCCTACCCTTGCCCACCCCTACCTTGTACCCCTACCCCCGGTCTTGTAAATATCTGTATATAGTTTTGTTCTTGTTCTTGTTGTTGTATTTCTCTTTTCAATATATATATATATTTGTTATGAATACTGTGGTGGTCTCTGATTTGCAGCTGGCTATGGTTGCTCAGTTGCAGTGGTGTGCATGCCATCTGGGGTGGTATGGTCCTGGTATGTGTGTGTGTGTGCGTGTGTGTGTGTGCATGGGGAGGTCTCCAGTGTGGCAGTGACTTTCAGTCGGTCTTGCCATCTGCTGCCGCCCACTGCTGGGTGCCCAGGGTGGGTCTGACTTGTATGGTTCTATGCTACACGAGGTTGATGTGTGCCGGGGGGGATGCATGGTGTTTACTGCAGTGACAGTCACTGCACATAGGTGGTGTCTTGGGGTCACGGTGCAGAGTGTGCTGTGCAGACGGGGGGGCTGATGTACACTGTGGCTGTCAACCCCCTGTGTGTGGCAGCCTCAGCCTGACAGTGGTTGTGCTGGGGCATCATGGCCCTGCTGTGCTTTGTTGGCTTGTCCCCATGGGCCAGTGGATCATCCATCCCTCCCCCAGTGATGCTGTGCTTGGGGTGTGCGGGTGTCTTGTTGGTTCTGCAGTGTGTTTCTGTGCCCATGTGTGGCATGGCTGGCGGTGGGCCCCAGTCTGCCTCCCTGGTTGTGCAGTTCCATTGCTCTGCTGGGGGTGGGGGCTCTGCTTGCGCTATGGCACCTCTGGACTGCTCAGCTGGGCTAGCCTTGTTGCGCTATAGGCGCAACCTTTATACTCAGCTTCCCTTTTCTTGTTGGGCGCTATGTATGATAGTCGAAAGCGATATTCAGACGCCACAAGCTTGCGCAATTTGTTTTGCTCCATGTTTGAATATCGCATCTGTTGCGCCTATGCGCAATTGACTTGTGCTTGCTCCTGCTGTTGTGCACATTTTGGGTGCAGTTTGAATATCTGGGCCAGTTAGTCCCCTTATTATCCCACCTCCAGTACTTGGTAAAATTAAAATTGAGGTTAAAGATGTAATGGAACGCTTAAATAAACTAAACATAAATAAATCTCCTGGTCCAGATAACATTCACTCTAGAATTCTGGCAGAGTTATCAGAAAATTTGGCATCTCCATTAACATACATTTTCCAAAAATCCCTAGATTTGGATAAAGTAGTCCAAAGCTGAAAAGATGCAGTAGTAGTACCAATTTTTAAAAAAGGTCCTAAGACAAGCAAAGAAAACTCCTGTCCTGTAAGTCTTTCCTCCATGATATGTAAGATTCTTGAAGGTATAATAAAAGATAAGATTCTGATCCATTTGGAAAGTATGAATTTGATAGATTCTACTCAACATGGATTTGCAAAGTCGCATTCATGCCAGTCAAATATGTTATCCTTCTATGAGAGAGTGAACAGGACCTTGGATAGAGGGGACGTGGTGAACATAGTATTTCTTGACTTTCCCACAGCATTCAATAAACTGCAGCATGAGGAGTTGATAATTCCATTAGAAAAAACAAAACTGGAGGCTAATTTGTTAAACTGGATCAAATCATGGTTGATAGGGAGGAGACAGAGGGTAACTATAAATGGAACCCTGTCAGACTGGGCAGATGTGACAAGTGGGGTTCTGCAGGGTTCCATTTTGGGACCCTGTCTCTTTAATAAATATATATATATCCTCACTTAATTGTGTGCAAGATAACAACTGGCTTACCAGGTTTACCTATGATTGTAGAATTGGAGCAATAGTTAACAATAGCGAAGATGGCATTATCATGCAAAAAGCACTTACAGACATAGAAAATTGGACAATTAAACATAAACTGGAATTAAATTTTAATAAGTGTACTATAATGCATTTGGGAAATAAGAATCTTACCCTAACATATAACATGCTAAATAAAACATTGCCTATCACTAGTGAGGAACGTGACCTAGGGATAACTTTAACCCCTGATCTTCAGTTTAGTTCACATTGTAGTATTATTACTAAAAAAGCAAATCAAAAACTACATTGTATACTACGACATATTAAAAGTAGAGACAAAAAAGTCATTATCCCCTTGTATCAGGCTTTGGTATGGCCCCACTTGGAGTATGGTGCACAAGTCTGGACTCCATACAAAAAGGGAGACATTGATAGATTGGAGGGGGTGCAGAGAAGAGCCACAAAGATGATAGTGGAATATCGTGACATGACATATTCAGAGAGACTTAAACACCTGGATATGTTTACCCTACAATATAGGAGACTGAGGGGAGGTATGTGTATGACCTTTACAGCATTGCAGGATAAAACAATGTGGTCAGATTATGGCCTTAGACTAAAATAATCCTCACACGATACCAGGGGACATCCCTTTCAACTAGTAGCAGATAGATGGAAACTTCTAAAAAGAAAATTCTGGCATAGTCAAAGAGTGATTAAATTACGGAATGACTTACCAAATGATGTGGTTGCAAGTAACACAATGGATCAATTAAAAAAAAGGGATGGATGCCTTTTATTCTAACAAGTATGGGATACTCTAATCGAAGGCAAGCAACCAAGGACAAAAGTCAATTCATGCTTGATAATTCTATGAATCCTATGAAAAGTCTTTTGTGAGGAACTGTGTTGAAGGCCTTCACGAAGTCCAGATCAGCCATGTTCACTGCCACCTTCCTCCTGATATACAGCCATTGTCACCTCATCGAAGAATTGATTCAGGTTTGACTGATATGACCGACCCAAAGAGAAACCATGCTGCAGAATGTCTTACAGCCACCTCCTCCAACCAGCTGACCATCATGTGTTTCAATATCATCTATATTTCTTTAAGAATCTCAGTTGTCGAGTTCACATAAGTGTCAGCTACCAAGTTTGTCTTGTAAAATGAAGGCCTACTTTTTATAGCCTAATATGAGATAAATTATTACTGTTACTATATTTTGATTTTTCCCTGTATTTACATCAACTGAGTATGCTTCTTCATTAATGACAAATTTGCTGCATGACTACAAGGATGATAGAGAAAATCTAATTCATTCAATGGACGAAATTCATCAAAGTTTACCTGATACATTAACTTCATCCATAGCAGTCAAAATTTCAAAAGAAGAGGCAATAACCAGCTATGTCAGTCGATTTAATGAGTTGTAGACTTAACAGCCTTCAGCATTTTGAATATTTCCAGTGAGAGTATACAAAATAAAAAAAACAATGTTTGTTTGTGATGACTGTATGTAGTTAATGCTTAAGTAGCAAATATTTCTGGCAGATTCACACACGTGTATCGCCACCACCAATCATACATGCTCACTGAAATCAGATAGAAAGGCACAACTCTCTCACACACAAACATACTCATATGCCTTTCCCTGATAGTGTAATCCTGCTTTTAACACAACAATTTTCTGATTTATTATTGTGTGTGTCTTTTATCATCCATTGTGATGTCAATGTACCATGCTGCATGATAATCTCTGTGCAATAGATGACTGTCTAATTGGACATCCAATATTTTTGTTACAATTTGTAAGCACAATGACCAATATAACCACATCATGGGTGAGTTCAATCATCAGCTGTCTGATGTACTATAAAGCCGGGCATCCAGGATTACTCTGTTCATTTATGTGGATGCAGCATAGATGTATCACTGAACACTGCATTTTAGTATATCACATATCCATTTAGTGGTGTTGTTGTTGAAAGGGCAGATGAGGGGTATTCTATGATGAAATTAAGTACCCTCAACAGTTGCATCATATATGTTTGAATTTTTAATTTTAATCATTTTTAATTGGAGCCATGAATAAATGAGGTAGTTCAGTGGTGATGACATTACATTCACAAACAATATATATAATTCTGCTAAGTGAGTGCAATCTAAACAATGCATGTCAGTAAGACAGAAAATAGAAAACTATGTATGTTGTGCTTAATGTAAATTATAGAAAATGAAAGAGTAGCATTCTGGTATGTACTACCTCACATTTAAAAAAGAAATGATGTTTGACTTGTATTGATAATATGCTGTTTCTGATTCTCCATGGTTGATACTTTTATTAATCTTTTTGGATTGTTGCAAATGAATGAACACAAAAGTGGTTTCTGTCAGGATACTGAAAAGAGTCACTTACCACAAGATAATCTATAAACATTACCCATGAAGCTTGCAGTAAAGAGACAGCATATAAAACTATGACTCAATGACAATACAGTAATACCATAATAGCATCACAACTATGTCAGTGGGTAGATTTATTTGCACATGGTAGAGTGTACCAAACCTTCAAATTTTCATCACGGTTTAAATCATATCAAAACATATAAGATGCCAAATACTTCCTGCATTATCCCTTGAATAGAATATGATTGTGGGCTAATAAAACTGTATATGATATTCAAAATACTGCCATATAAAACAAGTTTTTAAACTTTTACCTTCAGAATATAATTCTGCTTTAGGCTAAAAAATATCAAAAAATATCAAACATAGGTATAGTTTGTAAGTGTGTTTAATTCTAATATAAGCAATATAACAAGTAAACAGAAAAGATGAATTACTTCATAGATACATAGATACATAGACAGTGTTGGCAGATAAGGGCCTATGGCCCACCCAGTCTGCCCATTTGAGCTTGTAAGTTCAGTTTGTTTTCCTAGAAGTCTGTTGCCCCATACCCCTGACCTCCAGAATTCCTTTATGTCTATCCCATGCATTCTTAAATATTCAGTATTATTTTATTTGATACCAACTTATACAAGCATTAAATTGCCACAATATTAATTCTGCAAATATAACAATTGGTGCATTTGTTATTGATAACATTGTCATGTATTATACCGATAACATTTTCAGAATAAGTTAATAATACTTCTTCAAGACTAACAAACTTTTAAAATATGAAATGCATAAAATGTTGCATACTTATTCTTTTTGGCAAGTACAGAAATAAAATATTAATTTTTAAATTCTATGCATTTGTCATCATGTAGCTCTACCTATATGTTGTTTGTATTAAATTAAATGATTCAAAAACCATGATACAAGCCATCTCCATCTGGAAACTCTTCTTGTATCTTCTTCATGACACATGCTGGTAGTGCACTCTACTGTGTCTGCTGAGCCAGCCCCAGCACCATCTTACAAATTGCCTGTAGAAGGTATATCTATATTACCTGGAATTCAAACAAAAGATGGAATTTATATCACTAAAATGAGAAGTCTAACTATGTATATATAAATTATAATATTAATATACAATATTAAGAATCATTATAAAAAGGGGATACAATTCAAAGAAGTTTAATTAGTTAGCATTAATCAGTTGACAGTTAAATATTATAGCATATTGCATAGACGTCCTGGTCCTAAACTACATCACACAACGAGCAAATTAGTCCTTGTACAATCAGAACTATCTCTCATTAGCCCCCTTACAACCAGAATTGATCTACCATCCAAAAACATGGATTCTTTAAAGTATAATTATGAAACATGATTACTCATGCAGAGGTCTTGATTGTTCAGCATCCTGTGTGTACTCTTGTCTAAATTGGAAATATGCAGTCTCCAAAACCCATTGATTTAAGCATATACCCTCGAATTCAGGATGCACAGTCAGAAGGCAGTCAGAACAGCAAAGCCCCAAACCGAGGAAAAGATAGCCAACTCAGTTAAGAAGGGGATAAAACCTTTTATAGGTACATCAGGTAGCAAAGGAAGACCAAGGGGGATAGTGAGGCTTAATAAAGGGGAAGGGGTGGGCAGAGGGTGACTGTGAAAAGGCAGAGATACTAAACAAATAGTTTTGCTCAGTATTTACAAAGGAAGAGGGGGAGGTACCTAAAACGAACAGTAGAAACGTTCTGGATACAGAAGTTGATACCAGCCCATTTACAGAAGAAAGGGTTCTGAACGGACTCTTAAAACTGAAGGTGGACAAAGCAATGGGGCCTGATGGGATTCATCCCAGAATTCTAAAAGAATTAAGGGTAGAACTAGTGACACTACTGACTACCCTCTTTAACAAATCATGGGAGGATGGGGTGGTACCCGAGGACTGGAGGAGGGCAAATGTGAATCCCCTTCACAAAAGTGGGAGCAAGGCAGAAGCAAGAAACTACAGACCTATTAGTTAAACCTCAGTGGTAGGGAAAATGATGGAATCACTTCTGAAGGAAAGAATTGTTGAGAATCTAGAGCCCAGAGGGGCACAGGACCCAAGGCAGCATGGATTCATAGCGGGAAGGTCATGCCAGACAAATCTGATAGATTTCTTTGACTGGGTGACCAAAGTAGTAGATCAGGGAGGGCTGTGGACATGGATACCAGACTTTAGCAAGGCATTTGACACAGTCCCACACAAAAGATTAATATACAAGTTAGCCAGCCTGGGAGTGGGTCCCAAGATGACAGCCTGGGTAAAAAATTGGCTGGAGAATAGGACACAGAGAGTAATAGTAAATGGAGTCCACTCTGAAGAAAGGGGGGTTACTAGTGGGATACCACAGGGTTCAGTATTAGGTCCGGTCCTCTTCAATGTCTTTATAAGCGACATTGCAGAGGGACAAGAAGGAAAAGTATGTCTCTTTGCAGATGACACAAAGATCTGCAACAGAGTTGATGCACAAGGTGGGGTGGAAAGGATGAGAAGGGACTTGGCAAGGTTAGAGGAATGGTCAAATGTATGGCAGCTTAGATTCAATGCTAAGAAGTGCAAGGTAATGCACCTGGGAAACAAAAACCCAAGGGAAGAGTACACAATGGGGGGTGAGATACTAACAACAACAAAAATGGAAAAGGACCTGGGGGTAGTCATATCAGATGACCTAAAGGTGGGCAAGCAATGTGAGAGGGCAGCAAGGAGGGCTGGGAGGATACTGGGATGCATAGGGAGAGGCATCACCAGTAGAAAACAGGAAGTTATTATCCCTCTGTACAGACAGCTGGTGAGACCCATCTGAGTACTGTGCAGTTCTGGAGACCCAATCTCCGCAAAGACATAGACAAGATGGAAGCTGTCCAGAGGAGGGCAACTCAAATGGTGCAGGGTTTGCACTGGAAGACATATGAAGAGAGACTAAAGGAGCTTAATATGTACAGCCTCGAGGAAAGGAGGGAGAGGGGGGACATGATAGAAACTTTCAAATACCTCAAGGGAATCAACAAAGTCCAAGAGGGTAGCATCTTTCAAAAAAAGAGGTGTGCAAGAACAAGGGGCACAATTTGAAGATAGAGGGGGGGGCGGCTCAGAGGTAATTTAAGGAAGTATTTTTTCACAGAGAGGGTTGTGGATGCATGGAACGGCCTTCCGGAGGAGGTTGTGGAGTCAAAAACAGTGGTGAAATTCAAGCATGCATGGGACAGTCATAAGGCAATTCGGGGGTAGGAAGAAGTAGGCTGCTGGTTAACTAGGATCTGCAGCTTATCCATTAGGTAGGGAAATGGGCAGACTGGGTGGGCCAAGCTCTCCTTATCTGCCGTCAAATTCTATGTTTCTATACAGATTGGTATTTGAGTATCACCAGCATGTTGCAATAATTGTAAAACTGACATCACCTCAGGTATTTCTCTGCAGCATATATTATTTGGTGGCTCCAGAATATAAATACATTTGCAACAGATGCACCTTTAAGTATAAGTAGCACATCTTAGTTTAATTCATTAATTAGTAATTACTTACAAATAATACCTACACCAAGAATACCTACACCAACAGGACATAAGCAAGTGACAGTGTATGACAGGATTTGCATTGCAAGGTTTAATATATTTCCTTTATTTACCATTCCAATAACTACTTACAATAAAATTTAGGTATATTACATAATTGTTATTGAAATAATTTAGCTGTAATAATTTATAGCATGGCGAACATATTTAAGCCACATACCAATCTGTTTTCTGTACAGGAAGAAAAATCTTGAGATTGTGAGGACTGAGCGGCAGTAGTTGTTGGCACCCTTGACCGTGCTGCTGGTTCTAATCAATAAGGCATCATTGTCAGAAACCTAGACTTTATTTCATTATCTGAATCACTGTTGTCGACATGAAAAATAGCAGAACTTGTGGTACTGGGGCCGGCCCGCCGGTGCAGCAGTTGGAATTTCGCTTGCGATGCTGGTGAACCAGGTTCAGGAACGAGCCCGGGTCATCGGAGGGCTGGCTGGGGGGGGGAGATTGAGCATCCCTAGGACTGCTCTCCTTCTCCAGGGTGGGGAGTTCCCTGCGGCTGGTGCGGGTGTGACACCTAGTAAGCTGGGTGTAACTCCCTAGCACAGAGCACATAGTCAAGGGCACTGGGGCGGACAGACCAGTGTCACAACGTCCTCCACCCCAGGCTATAGGGACAAAAATACTTCTCTGCCAGACGTCTCCATGACTCCCTGCCCCCAAGCTTCAATCAGCTGCCTGGCCATGGGCTCCCCCAACCAGATGTAATTCCACGGTATCAGTTCCTGCCACGGTGCCATGTCCTGCCTTCTGGGGGGTAAGCCAGGAGTAACCGGGGGAGCGAGGGACTCAGTAGGCAGTGGAAGTCTCAGGGGCTCCGTGGCCAGGGCGGAGCTCTGACAGATGGCGGAGGGGCAAAAAGTAAGATAAATACAAAAAAAGAACTTGTGGAACTAGATTTGCTACTATCAATGCTGTTGACATCTGAATCAGTTCCATCATCGTCAACTACTGGAATTATTTTTGTCATGACACTAGACATTCTGTAATGGAAGTTAAACATTTAAGGGAAATGTACTAATGGATACATTCAAGTTCAGAAATTCAAATCATGTAAGAAGTTATTCATCACATAACACCAGAATTTAATTCCAGTTAATGAAGTGACAATATTTATGCGCAAACTATTATGTTATGAAAACACCTCTCTACAAACTAAGAGACAGACTTGAATTAAGATATACAAAAAAAGGAGCAAAAGAATTATATGTATCAGCAGGGACTTGAAACCATCATGGCTGGAATACAGTTTAGCATGCGCTATCCAGCTGCGTCACCAAGGCAACTGGGACCAAGTATGATCAGGACCAATGATTGCTCCGGGGTACAAAATACTACTGTGGTCTCCTTGAAAGTGCAGATTGTTAGCACAAACTGAATGCTTTGTACAGCACTCTGGTTTAAATTTGCATGAACCGAGGGACTTCAGCATCAATGGTACTGTTATTTGATAAGTTACTACGAGATGGATAGAATGACTTCTTCACTTAGATAATCGAGTAGGCTAGAAGTAGGTACAGGAGTGATAGAATCATGAGAAAGGGTGATGGGCAGAAAAAAGAGAGGATCAGTTGGAGGCATTACAAGAATACTTCTCAGTGTGCATGTGATAAATGGAATGGATAATACATATGAATTATGGTGGTAGGTGGAGGGCCAGTAGCAATAGGGTGGTGGTGAATGGGATACAAGCCTGCAAGAGGGTGGTGACTAGCTGAATACACCAGGTATCAGTACTTCAGCCAGGGAACTGATTGGGAAGCACCAGGATTGAGATAAGTACCTGAGATACAGGGTTACATGGCTTAGTGGGGGTGGGAGGAATCGAGTGGGAATCCTCAGAATCAAGATAAGTGCCTGAGATGTTAAGTGACAGAACTGGGACTGGGGTAAGAAATTAGATAAGCACTGAGATTGAGGTAAGTCTCTAATATTCTGGAGATATAGCTGTGGGTAGAAAACCCAGTGTTGATGTATATCCCTGCTATTCTGGTTGACAGGCCTGTGAAGTGTAAACTGTGGGAAACACCAGGATTAAGGTAGGTCCCTGAGAAGCAGGATTACGGGGGGTAGTACAATGGTTGGGAAACACCTGGATTGAGGGAATCCAAGAGATGCCAGGTGACAGGGATGACATGGGTGGTGGGGGTGGGGATGAGCAGTGGGGGAAACAAAATGGATTGAGGTAAGTCCAGTCAATGAGATACAGTGTGACAGGGATTGGTGGAGGGAATTAGGCGGAATATGTTAGGGAAGTACCAGGATTTGGATAAGTATCTAAAATGATGAGTGACAATACTGGTTGGTGAAAAGCTTAGGAGTAAGCACCAGTACTGAGGTTATTCCCTGAGATTCTGGGTGACAGCGTGCCGTGGCTAATCTCTGCGGGAAATACCGGGATTTAAGTAAGTCACTAAGATGCTGTTAGAAATTCTGGATGGTTAGATATGTGATAAGCCCCAGGGTTGAGGTTAGACCCTGAGAGGATGATAACAGGGCTGGGGGATAGACTGTGTGGGAAGTAATGAGTTTGATATAGTCCCTGAGATGTTGAGTGACTACACCTTCATTCGCTTCACTACAAGTCTAGCATTGCTTGTAAAGCACTTTGAAATACACAGTGTATAAAAAGCGTTATATCAATGCTGATTCTTCTTCATCCAAAAAAAGGCATCAAAAAAATAACAGAGACCAGTTTGGTTAAATTTAAGTTATCTAATTAATCAGGTTTGCATTGGACATGTTGCTGATATATGCCACAGTATAAAGTAACCCCTGCTCATATGTATTGCTTATGAGAAAACAAAATAGTGAGAGGTGAAATGTGTAGACTTTTTTTTTTATTTATGACAATTTCAGATAACACCTTTGAGCAAACAGTGCTCTTTTACAAAGGTTCCACGTCATGGACAATGGACAAGAATAGACAAGAACAGGCAGGAAGATAGCAGTTAATACAATTACAGTACATGAGCTGCCAGTGGCTTTGTCCAGATAAGACAAGAAAAAATAATTAATAACAGTTAAAACATTACAGGATGCATGAGCTGCCAAATGCTTTGTCAGATGATGCTTGTCTGTGGAAATAAAGTGACAAGCTTCACTTGGGTAAAAAAAGAGTATACGGTATATGCTCATTCTACAGTGAATCCCTACACTAACAATTTTAAAAAAAAAATCTTATGTTGGGAAGCTGTCTATGCTGCATACTTTGATCTCACACAAAATGGGAACAACGAGGAGTTAGATTTGAACAGATCAATCCTCTGCATCACACAATCCAAAAATATCTTCAACCCGCCCAATACATGCACACACACACACACACACCTATGCATCTCCCTCCAGATTTTTGTTTTTGTTCTTTCTCCTTCCCCCACCCAACGTTGCCCAATTAAGATATTCCCAGATGATTGGTGCAAACAGAATCAAGGACAACAGGACATTCTTGAAAGGGGGGGGGGCATCTTCATATTGAGCGACATGTCCACATGACACAGCAGTAGCTCACTGCCCCAATGAGGAGGAGATCCTAATCATACAGTTAACCGTGTAAATCAACGGTTTTCTATCGAGAGCTCCAAACCATTTCTGGAGCCCACCATCATTCACCTCATGGCTCTCACAAGAAAATTAGTTGTGTTTTCTCACCTTTCCATTTTGAGACTGCTACCAGTGACAGATCTGTCCCTCCTCCCTCCCATCCCCATAGTGGAACTATTCGCCAAACCAAAAATAGGTAGCCACAAAAAATATCTTAACCTGCAATCAGTAAATGATGCACAGTTAATTAATTAAACATTTGCTAGACTGTTGTGAGATCAGGGTAAAATAATTGTATGAACTAGCTCTGGCTTGTGGACAGCTGGTTCTGATTACAATATGATATTTTTTCTGCAATATAAAATATGTAGGGGAGTGTCTGACAGGAGAAAATACTTTCTTGCTGAAACTGACACATCAAAACCCCCAGGCATAAGTTCAAAGGACAGGACGTAGGTTAAACTACAGATATCTGAGAAGCAATTATCTTGTCAATTTGCTTTGAAGCCAGGAACCAATATATCCATTTTATAATGCCCTCAGGGAAAATCCTTTGAAAGATGGTACCTTCTTGGACTCTATTGATTCCCTTGATGTACTAGAAAGTTTCTATCATGTCCCCCTCTCCCTCCTCTCCTCGACTGTATGCATATTAAGCTTCTTTAATCTCTCTTTAGAAACATAGAAACATAGACTTTGATGGCAGATAAGGACCGCTAGGCCCATCTAGTCTGCCCATTTCCCTACCTACAGGATAGGCTGCAGATCCTAGTTAACCAACAGCCTATATCTTCCTGCCCCTCACAAGAATTGCCTTATGTCTGTCCCATGCATTCTTGAATTCTCCCACAGTTTTAGACCCCACAACTTCCTCAGGAAGGCTGTTCCATGCATCCACTATCCTCTCTGTGAAATAATACTTCCTCACATTGCCCCTGAACCACCCTCCTTCTATCTTTAAATTGTGTCCCCTTGTTCTTGCAAGTCTCTTTTTCTGAAAGATGCTACCGTCTTGGACTTTGTTGATTCCCTTGAGGTACTTGAAAGTTTCTATCATGTCCCCCTCCTTCTTTCCTCAAGGGTATACATATTAGCTTCTTTAGTCTCCTCATACGGCTTCTCTTGCAGACCCTGCACCATTTTAGTTGCCCTCCTTTGGACTGCCTCTATCCTGTCTATGTCCTTGTGGAGATGGGGTCTCCAGAACTGGACACAGTATTCCAGATGGGGTCTCACCAACTGTCTGTACAGAGGATAACAACTTCCTGTTTTCTGCTGCTGATGCCTCTCCCTATACATCCTAGTATACCCCGCCCTCCCTACTGCCTTCTCACATTGCTTGCTAACCTTAAGGTCATCTGATATGATTACCCCAGGTCCCTTTCCTGTTTTGTTGTTGTTACTACCTCCCACCCATTGTGTATTCTTCCCTGGGTTCTTGTTTCCCAGGTGCATTATTTTGCACTTTTGCATTGAATCCTAGCTGCTATCGTCTGACCATTCCTCCAACCTTGCCAAGTCCCTTTCATCCTTTCCACGCCTCCTTGTATATCAACCCTGTTGCAGATCTTGTGTCATCTGCAAAAGGCATACTTTTTCTTCCAGTCCCTCTGCAATGTCACTGATGAAGACATTAAAGGACTGGACCCAATACTGAACCCTGCGGTACCCACTAGTAACCGCCTCTTTCTTCAGAGTGGACTCCATTTACAATTACCTTCTGTGTCCTGTTGTCCAGCCAATGTTTTACCTAGGCTACCACCCTGGGACCCACTCCCAGGCTAGTTAATTTGACTAATAATCTTTTGTGGGGACTGTGTCAAATGCCTTGCTAAAGTCTAGGTAGGCCATGTCCACAGCCCCTCCTTGGTCTACTACTTTGGTTACCCAGTCAAAGAAATCTATTAGATTCGTCTGACATGACCTTCCCGCTGTGAACCCATGCTGCCTTGAATCCTGTGCTCCACTGACCTCTAGGTACTCAACTATTCTTTCCGTCAGAAGTGACTCCATCACTTTCCTACCACAGAGGTCAGACTGACAGGTCTGTAGTTTCCTGCCTCTGTCTTGGTCCCACTTTTGTGAAGGGAATCATATCCACCTTCCTCCAGTCCTTGGGTACCACACCATCCTCCATGATTTATTAAAAGAGTAGCCAGTGGTTTCACTAGTTCCTTCCTTAATTTTTTAGAATTCTGGGGTGAATTCCATCAGGACCCATTGCTTTGTCCACCTTCAGTTTTGGGGTTCTTGCAGAACCCTTTCTTCTGTGAAAGGACTGGGATCGACCCCCTATCAAAGAGTGCTTCTATTAATTGGATTAGGCACTTCCCCTCCTCTTTTGTGATACTGAGCAGAAATATTCATTCAGTATTCCTGCTTTTCACTGTCCCCCTCTGCCCACCACCACCGTTCATTCTATTCAGCCTGCTATCCCTCCTTTTATGTTTTCTCGCTCGCTGATGTACCTATAAAAGGTTTTATCCCCCTTCTTAACTGGAGTTGGCTATCTTTTCCTCAGTTTGGGCCTTTGCTATTCTGACTTCCCTTCCTGCTTCTTTCTGCCTTAACTGGTACAGCTCTCTGTCCTGCTCCTTCTGTGTTTCCTTATACTTCCGGAATGCTATCTTTTTCTTCCTGACTTTCACAGCCACCTCTCTTGAGAACCATAGTGGCTTTTTCTTTCATTTTGATTTGTTTATTTGCTTCACACAAAGGCTTTATATGTCTTCTGGTGCAGACCCTTCACCATTTTAGTTGCCTTCCTCTGGACAGCCTCCATCCTGTCTATGTCCCTGCAGAGATGGGGTCTTCAGAACTAGGAGTCATACTAGGAAAGTATAGATGTACAGAAGGCGGAAGCCCATAAATATACATCTCCTGCCTTAGCAGGCATTTATTCCCATTTCCCTAATTTAACAAAAACCTATCGAGCTTTAATTTAAATGTGTTATAAGAATCAACTTCAACAATATCTTTTGGTAGAGAATTCCATAATACAATAATCCGCTGTGTAAAGAAATTCCTCCTTAGCTGAGATTTAGGATATGTAAGTCCTAGTTGATAACTATGACTTCTTAAAGAAAACAACTTTTGACTGCGAATAAAACCTAAATCTGAAAACAATATAGGGTCCCTTGTAATTTTGAAGATTAATAAGAGATCACCTCTCTTTCTCCTGAGTTCCAATGAATAGAGATTCAAATAGAGTAATCTAGTATAATAATCTTCCCCATGAAGGCCCCGAACCATCTTAGTAACCCTCCTCTGTACCCCCTCCACTCTTTTTATGTCACCAGGTAATGAGGGGCTCCATAAAGGAGAGCAGTAATCCAAGATAGGTCATACATAGGCCCTATACAAGGGAATTATACAATTTCTACAGTACTCCAGATGGGGTCTCACCAACTGTCTGTACAGAGGGATAACAACTTCCTGTTTTCTACTAGGGATGCCTCTCCCTATACATCCCAGTATCCCCCCAGCCTTCCTTTCTGCCTTCTCACGTTGCTTACCTACCTTAAGGTCATCTGATATGATTACCCACAGGTTCCTTTCAATTTGTGTTGTTATTAATTCCCCACCCACTGTGTTCTCTTCCCCTGGGTTTTGGCATCACTTTGCACTTTTTTGCATTGAATCTAAGCTGCCATATTTTTGACCATTCCTCCAATTTTGCCAGGTCCATTCTCATCCTTTGCACCCCTTCTTGTGTATCAACCCTGTTGCAGATCTTTGTGTCATCTGCAAAGAGGCATAGTTTTCAATCCAGCCCCTCTGCAGTGTCACCTATAAAGACATTAAAGAGGACCAGTCCCAATACTGAACCCTGTAGTACCCCACTAGTAACCCCCCTTTCTTCAGAGTGTACTCCATTTACTATTACCCTCTGGGTCCTGTTGTCCAGCCAGCTTATTATCCAGGTTACCACCGTGGGGCCCACTCCCAGCTGGCTAACTTGTTTATTAATCTTTTGTGTGGGACTTTGTCAAATGCCTTACTAAAGCCTAGGTAGGCCATAACCACAACCCCTCCCTGGTCTACTACTTTGGTCACCCAATTGAAGAAATCTATTAGAATCATTTGACATGACCATCCCTCTGTGAATCCATGCAGCCTTGGGTACTGTGCCCTGCTGCTTTCTAGGTATTCAACAATTCTTTCTTTCAGAAGTGATTCCATCATTTTCCCTACTATTGAAGTCAAGCTAACAGGTCTGTAATTCCCTGCCTCTGCCTTGCTCCCACATTTGCGAAGAGGAATCACTTCCACCCCTCTCCAGGTCTCTGGTACCACACCTTCCTCCCATGATTTGTTACAAAGAGTAGTCAGTGATGTCACTAGTTCTCCCCTTAGTTCTTTCAGAATTCTGGGGTGCATCCCATCAGGCCCCATTGCTTTGTCTACTTTGAGTTTTAGGAGTTCCTTCATAACCCTTTCTTTTGTGAATGGACTGGTATTGACCCCCTCCCCCCCTCCAGAATGCTTTTATTGTTTGGTTTCAGTACCTCCCCTTGTTCTTCTTTTATGAATACTGAGCAAAATATTTGTTCAGTATTGCTGCCTTTTCACAGTCACCCTCTGCTCACCCCACCCCTTTTTTAAGCCTCACTGTCCCTCCCTTGGTCTTCCTTCACTCCCTTACTTTTACTAGCTCTGTACTCTCCATAATAGATTATGGCCTAGTCATTTTTGGCGCTGCCTCAGAGATATCTCTTAAAGGAATACACATGACCCTCAACAACTTCTGCCATCTATTCTCGAATACACCCAGACACACACATACATGTGACCTTTTCATCCCCAACAAATGGCTGAACCTCAGTTGTAGGACTACTTATCAAACCTAGAAACATAGAAACATAGAATTTGATGTCAGATAAGGACTGCTTGACCCACCTAGTCTGGCCATTTCCCTACCTAATGCATAGGCTGCAGATCCTAGTTAACCAACAGTCTACTTCCTCCTACCCACCACCAGAATTGCCTTATGTCTGTCCCATGCATTCTTGAATTCCCCCACTGTTTTTGACTCCACTACCTCCTAAGGAAGGCTGTTCCATGCGTCCACAACCCTCTCTGTGAAAAAATGCTTTCTCACATTACTTCTGAGCTGCCCCCCCATCTTCAAATTGTGCCTCCTTGTTCTTGCACATCTCTTTTTCTGAATGATGGTACCCTCTTGGACTCTATTGATGCCCTTGTTGTACTTGAAAGTTTCTATCATGTCCTCCTCTCCCTCCTCTCCTCGACTGTATACATATTAAGCTTCTTTAATCTCTCTTCGTATGTCTTCTCGTGCAGACTCTTCACCATTTTAGTTGCCCTCCTCTAGACAGCCTCCATCCTGTCTATGTTCTTGCGGAGATGGGGTCTCCAGAACTGGACGCAGAACTCCAGATGAGGTCTCACCAACTGTCTGTACAGAGGGATAACAACTTCCTATTTCTACTGGTGATGCCTCAAAGAAAACCTCATTGGGGATGACCCCCCCATCCTCTCCGCAGTTCATTATGCATGGTCCCAAGCAGGCACACTTACCTGATCCCTTTCTGTCAGACCACACAAGCTCAACAGTCATTCAGGTATTGTGCTCCTAACTGGATAATAAACTCCTCATTAACGTCCTAGAGGAACCTAAACTGGGCACATTCAAACAGAAACTTAGCACTTCATTTCTATTAGCAGCTGTGATTGCCATACTTAGGCCCTTTTCAGCCTCACATGTTGCCTTCTCTCTGCACCCAAACCATTCTGACCTACCCCATCCATTGTTCCACCCCTTCTCCCCCATTCTGTTTCCCTGTTCCTGCTACTTGTCTCTCCTCTCCCTTCCCCTCCCTGTCTGTGCCTTCTCCTCTCCCTTCCTGTGATCCCACCTCTCCTTGCACTTCCTTTTGAAACACTGCTCACAGACCCCTGTCTGCCCTTTCTCTCCTATCCACACTGTTCTGCTCCCACCCGTCTCCCCTCCCATCACCCACTACAGTTTCAACCAACCCTCTTTCCTCCCTCTCGTCTCCAAATTCTCTGCTTGATAATGTGAAATCCTGACAGCATCCTTCCCTTTTCTCTCTTCTGCACCCCTATAACAATGTCAGATTCCTGACAGAATCCCTCTGCACCCTTCCGCTGTGTACCTCCTTAAGTCCTTAAAACCCACTGCACGTCTTACTGAAACCTGAATGTAAAAGTTTAACCAGATTGTAACTCTTGCTGTATCTTGAATTGTTTCCTCTTTACTTGTCTGTAACTTTTATGAATGACTGTACCCAACTCTATGTATTATGTATTCCACTTGTTTTCTATTTAGTTCTTTATTGTGTTGTCTTTACTCTGATGTGGAACTTTGTAAGAGTCTTTGACTCAAAGGTACTTTAATCTGATACTTAAATAAATAAATATGTTAATATTGGTAATACCACCGGCCCGGTGGTGCTGACGGTTGAGATGCTGGATGCCACACCTCGTGCCATGCCAGTGACTCAGGTTTGGGAACGAGCTTGGGACATCAGGGGCTGGCAGGGTAGGGACAGGATCTAGCATCTGGAGGACTGCTGTCCTCTTCCAGGAGGGAGGGGGATCCTGCCTCAGGCTCTGGGGACTCCTAGTGATGGCTGGGATCACAGCAGCCTGAGACCAGGAAGTGCAAGGGGATTGGCTGCACAGAAGCATGCATGCCCACGCTGAGATGCATTGCATGACTGAGCCAATTGGAAGGGACCTAAAGTAGAAAACCCCCATCCTCAGGGATGGGCGATGACACCAACACCATCAGCCACACTCCACCACCCGGACTCCTTCATCTCCTGGGCTGAGCCCAGCTTAGCCTGAATTGCAGATAGAGTGCCCTGGGCGGATAGGGCTGCCCTACCTCGGGGGGGGGCTCAGAGTCGAGGGGATAACTGGGCTGGTGCCAGGATGATGGAGGAGTTTCAGACCAAGAGGTAGAGCTGTGCAGTGGGAGATGCCTGATAGAGTTTCCCAAGAAGATAGTGAATAAACAGAATTCTAAAAAAAAATATCTGTAATACCTTATGAACTACAGAAGAAAGCCATTCAAGGAATGCTACATGTATTATGAAGAGTAATTTCAGCAACTACTAAAGATTAATATTGCACTCAAGACCCCATGTTTTCTGTGATTCCGTGGCCATGGAAATTGCTACAGAAGTTAATGTAAAAATACCACAGAAAAAACACAGAATATTATTCTGCAGTTTACAAGAACTGCCTAATATTATTCTGCAGGTTAAATGAACTGTGGACTATTATTCCGCAGTTCACATGAACTGCACAAAATGATTCCAAAATTTACATGCTCTGCAGAAAATTATTCATCTGTTTACATGAAATGCAGAATATCATTCTGACGTTTATAGTGAAGAATCAGTATTTAGTTGGCCCACCGGAACTACTGTACTGTTAACCCTCACAACCCTGATGACCCATGTTCGGAAACAAGACTGAGAAGTTAGAGGGCTGTCCTTGGGAAGGAGGGGGATCCAGTGTCCTATAAGCTGCTCTCCTACAGGGGGGGGGAGAGAGAGAAGTCACCAGAGTTTGGGTAACCTCTTGTGATAAATTGGCATGTGAAAGCTGGAACTGACAATGTTTGGGAGGTGTGTTGGATGTTCAGCATGCCACCCCGACATCACTACACAACATGCCTCCCAGGCAGGAAACAGAAAATGGTGGTTCTGTCACCGCACAATTACATCTGCCCCCACATTGCAGACCTCATGACACCGACTGGGCTCTCATTCCCATTCTACCATTCAGTCTCCATTGGTGGAAGGACTCACTGGGGGCCCCACATCTGGGGAGTAAGCTGGTAGTGTTTGGAACTGAGGTAAGTCCTGGGGCATGTGTCATGGCTGAGCATGTATTGATTAAATCAACAGGGGCTGGCAGATGAGGACATAAAACATAATAAATGGGAAAAAATAAGTATAAATTCTAAGTAAAACAAATCTGCAGTTTACATTGACTCTGACCAAAGAAAAGTATTCCATTGATTATATAAACCCTGGAAAACTAGTCTGCAGCTTAGATTAAATTCTTCAGAATGTTTTTTTGAATTCTGTGGATTTAAAAGCAACATTTTTTTACTTTTTAATACTAAGAGCTCATGAGTTAATTAACAGCCATCTCTGGTTTGTAGGTCCCAGCCCCAAAACAAACATTTTCCCCTTCCTGAGTGTGGGGCAGGAGTGTTGCTGACTGCTACGGAAGCCCACAACTGCTGCCACAAAATTTCCACAGAAATAGGAAACTAATGCTGCCAAAATTCTGCAGCGACAGGGGGGAGGTTGCCACAGAATTTAGGCCCACATTGCTGCAGAACAGTTGGGGCCTTGACCTAATCTTATTGTTGCCAGGAACCTTGTTCTTATGTAACCTTGCTGGCAATACTACTGTCTTGTATCCCTGTTGTATAACATTGTTGTATTGTTTCACTACCTTGTAACCTCCCAGGTCGTGCCTGAAAATAGTCATCGCTATGGCTATCTCACCCTAACCGGTAAACAAAAACTAAGTAAATAAATTATGTATATTTACTAGGTACTTTTCTTTTTAGTACCCAGACCAATCCTGAAAAAGGGTTTTTTACGCCCAGTGCACTTAGATAATAGCATAATTAAATTACTAAATTCCATTTTGCATTTTTGCAAATGATAGTACAGGGTGTAAGTTTAGATCTGCTTGTGAATACATCAAGATGCTATGATATTTGTCTTAGTGGCTGGTAATTCAATATGGTGCATTCTTTTCTTATGAGATGAGAAAAAGAGAAACTCAGCAGAAGGAGGCAGACAACTGGAGCTATAAAATAAGTCCTTTCTCTGTGCTGTTTATTTTCTTTTAGAATTGAGGTAGTATTTCATGAGATGGAAATGTGTGCTGTGTGATTTAAATAGTGTAACTTCCAAACAAATGATTTTGTCTTGGCTGGGAGGAGGGGGGGCAGGGCATTTTACTGAGGGAGGAAGAGGTTGGGAAATGCACTAAGGGGGAGGGGTGGTCCTGTGACTCGGACCAACCAATAGCGGGGCTGGGATCCAATTATGTTTCAAAGGGGACCAAGTTGCCCCAAAGCTTGAGTGGCACAAAACAGGAGTGTAGCATCTTTAGTAGAATCTACAGGGCCTCAGCAGGGAGGTCAGCAGGCAGCAGGCCACACTGGTAGACAGGGAAGAGCCTAGCTGGGAGGGCAACATATTTTCCTGTACAGACATGGGGAGTCCAAGGTGGGGGGAGGCTTCCATGGAGTGGGGTAGGACCAGGTTAAGTGAGGAGAGGATGAACAGGGACAGTCAAATAGGGCAGAAGATTGGAATGGTTGTATGTTGCCAAGGATGTGGAGCAGCGATATTTCTAGGAGTGGCTTGGATGTTAAGGGGTCTTAGAGTGTGTTGGCAGGTGGGCCAACTCAGGCAGGAAATAGGGTGGTTGAGGAGGGAACTGAAGGCATGGAGGAGACAGAACTGGGGGGGGGCACAGCCAGGAGGGGAAACTGATGAGGCATGCAAAAGAACTCAAAACAGGCAAAAATAAGGGGGAACTAGGCAGGACAGCAGGACGGCCACACAAGCGGGTACAGCCAAGGGAAGGAAGTGGTAAATTGGAGGAGGGTCAGGCACAGGAGCATGACTAAGACTGGGGCAGAGCAAAGATATCAGCCTGTGGCATATGGGACTGGACTCACTCAAGGAAAGGAGATTAGCACTGCAAACAGATTCTCAGTATTGGTTGCTCTGGAAGGCCAGGTAGCAGACAGGAGGGAGGTTACAGAGAAGGATCAGAGAGAGGACACTACAGAGAGAAAGTTACACAGCAGGGAGGCAGTAGGTAGTGCACCAAGAAGACACAGTATAGCGGCGGTGAGGGATGCAGTATAGCGCAGTGATTTAAGACTCTGAGCTGCAAATCTGGTGACATCCCGCAGACCAGACCTGGGTTTGAATCCCACAGTTTCCACTTGCATACTGTGTAACCCTGAGCAAGTCACTTAACTTCCCTGTGCTCCCAGGTTGTGCCTGTAAAAAAGCTTTCAGCTTAGTGTGTCTCACCTGGTTAAATAACTAAAAAGCAAACAAAAAAAAAACAACAGTGGTGGGGGAGCTTAGCAAGGTGATGTAGTATCTCCAGTGGAAAGTAAGGAGCAAGGAGTCAGGAGGACAGGGAAAGTGGCAGGCAGCCCAGGGAAAGCTAAGAATAGGGAGAGGAGGGGAGTCAAAACAGGGGAAGGCCACATTTCAAGGAAGACACACTGAAGTAATAGCAGAGGAGGTGGTAGCATGGTGGATTGAGCAACAAATGAGTGCAAAAGGGAGGTTCCATATATGGAAAATAGTTGGGAGGTGGAGGTTGGTACCCTGGTCATATTTCCAAGGGGGGGGGGAGAGGACAGGGCAAAGGTTAGAGGAGACAAAGGGGAGGCAGGATGGGGGAATGAGAGGTCCCCACAAGTTCAGTGGCAGGGGAGTGAAGGGCAAGAAGAGGATGAGCAGGATAAGTGCCAGAGAGTCATAATTCTAGGAGATTCTATACTTAAGTTTATAAGATGGGATGAAGGGGCACCAGAAAAAGCAACATCTGCATAGAATGCATGCCAGGCATGACAGTAGGTAGAGTGGGTCAGAATATGGGCAGATATGTGGGGAAGGTGAGGGGAACTGCATATTGTGGTGCACCTGGGAACAAATGATCTGGAAGGAAGAAGGATAGAGGATGTACAAGACAGCTTCAGGGACATGGGAAAACTATGCAGCAAAGAGGGAACCATGGTAGCCTTCTCAGAAGTTCTGCCAGTGCCAAGGGCTAGTACAGATAGGCAGAGAAGAATCAGTGACTTCAGCAATTGGTGGAGGGAATGGTGTGTGACCAAGAGGTATGGATTGGTGGGGGACTGGGGTAGAAACATAGAAACATAGAATTTGACGGCAGATAAGGACCGCTTGGCCCACCCAGTCTCCCCATTTCCCTACCTAATGGATAAGCTGCAGATCCTAGTTAACCAACAGCCTACTTTTTCCTGCCCCCACCCACTAGAATTGCCTTATGACTGTCCCATGCATTCTTGAAATCCACCACTGTTTTTGACTCCACAACCTCCTCAGGAAGGCTGCTCCATGCATCCACAACCCTCTCCATGAAAAAATACTTCCTCACATTACCTCTGAGCAGTCCCCCCTCAATCTTCAAATTGTGCCCCCGTGTTCTTGCACACCTCTTTTTCTGAAAGATGTTACCCTCTTGGACTTTGTTGATTCCCTTGAGGTACTTGAAAGTTTCTATCATGTCTCCCGTCTTCCTCCTTTCCTAGAGCCTATACATATTAAGATCCTTAAGTCTCTCTTCATATGTCTTTTGGTGCAGACCCTGCACCATCTTAGTTGCCCTCCTCTGGCCCGCCTCCATCCTGTCTATGTCTTTGCGGAGAGTGGGTCTCCAGAACTGCACACAGTACTCCAGATGGGGTCGCACCAGATGTCTGTACAAAGGGATAACAACTTCCTGTTATCTACTGGTGATGCCTCTCCCTATGCATCCCAGTATCCCCCAGCCCTCCTTACTGCCCTGTCACATTGCTTGCCCACCTTTATTCATCAGATATGACTACCCCCAGGTCCCTTTCCATTTTTGTTGTTGTTGGTATCTCACCCCCTATGGTGTACTCTTCCCCTGGGTTTTTGTTTCCCAGGTGCATTACTTTGCACTTCTTAGCATTGAATCTACATGGGATTACATAGATATTTAAGCAGGGGTTAGATTATACCTCAGCAGGGCAGGGCCATGGGTGTTGAAGCAGAAGCTGGGGGATTTCATCAATGAGAGGTATCATTTAAACTAGGTAGGGGGAGTCATTGGAGCTAGGAATCACAAGGAGATGGGATGTAATGGACCCCCCCAACCCAGGGATAACTACAACCTTAGGTGAAATAAGGGTTGAAGTGAAGGGTAAAGAAGCAGGAAGGATAGAAGCAGTGTTGAAAATGGTTTCACTAAATGCTAGGAGCCTGGGGAGCAAATTTGCAGAGTTGCAGGTATTGATGGCAGAGGGAAAGGTGGACATAGCTGCCATTATTGAGATATAGGCAACCAGGCGCCATGACTGGGACTTAACCATCCCAGGGTACAAACTATTCCAGAGGGATAGAGAGAAAAGGAAGGCTAGGGGGTTGCATTTATGTAAGGGAAGGGATCACATGTAACAGGGAGGGAGGAAGGGAGGAGGGCAGGTCAGAAGTAATCTGGCTGCTACTACACAGTCAGAAAGGGAGCAAGATCTGTTTAGGGGTTGTTTGTAAACCTCCGGCCCAGAAGGAGGACATTGACAGGGAAGTGGGGGAGCAGATAAGGAAGCATAGTGGCAAAGTGAGACCAGTGGTGGTGGGTGATTTTAATCTACTCGGGGTGGATTGGAACATTCCAGCAACTACTTGCACCAGGGAGTAGATCCTCCTGGAAGCATTCCAGGATGGCTTCCTTACCCAGAGGGTAGTGGAGCTAACAAGGGAAGGGAATATACTAGACCTGGTACTGGAAGGTGATAAACAGGTCAGGGATGTAATGGTGCAGAAACCTCCAGCAAGCAGAGACCACCACGCAGTGTGGTTCTTAATCAGTCTGGGTAGGGAAGTAGCCACTACAAAAACTAGGGTCCTGGACTTCAGAAGGGCAGACTTTGGCAGGATGGGGCACATACTGGAAAGTCATATGGCAAGCATCCACCCAGAAATGGACACAGAACAAAAATGAGCAGTCATCAAGGCAGTACTGGCTGAAGCCACTAAAATTTGTGTCAAGAACAAGAGCAAGAAAGCCAGGACCAAGAAACCAAGCTGGATGAGTAGAGAGGTTATGGAGAAGGTGAGGCAGAAGAGGAATGTATTTAAGATCTACAAGAGATCCTACAGGTCAGAAGACAAAGAAGAATATGTGAAGAAATCTAGAGATGTGAGCAGAGCGGTAAGGGCAGCAAAGGCAACTAGGGAACAGAGGTTAGCACAGGGGATCAAAAAAGGAGAAAAGGATTTCTTCAGATAAATCAGAGAGAAGAGGAAGAGCAAGGATCAAATTGTTAGGATCAGGAGGGGATGTGGGTGGGTAGAAAAGGGGGCTGAGCAGGCAGAAGTACTTAATGAATACTTCTCTTCAGTCTTCACCAAGGAGAGGGATGGGCCCATACCTGAGAAGAAGGGTGAGGTGGGAAATGGTGGGGGAGAAGGAACCACAGATGGGGAAATCACAGTGGAAAGGGTGATGGAAGACCTTAGTTCCTGAAGGTGAAGAAGGCACCTGGCGCAGACGGAGTCCACCCCAGGATGCTAAGAGAGAGGACAGAGGTCCTGGTAGGGCCATTGGTGGACCTGTTCAATACCTCACTGAACTCAGAGCGTGTGCCCAGGGACTGGAGGGAAGCACATGTGGTATCTCTCCACAAGAGTGGGCCCAAGGATGAACTGTGGAATTACAGACCAGTAAGCCTTACTGCAATAGTGGCCGAACTGATGGAGAAAGTCCTCATGGAAAGACTGGTGCAGTTTCTTGAGGATAACAATCTCCAAGACAGCAGGCAGCATGGGTTTGTCTTGAGCAAATCCTGGCAGACAAACTTGGCTAATTTTTATGACTGGGTTACGAGGGCACTGGACAGGAGACATGCGGTGGATGTCCTCTACCTGGATTTCAGCAAGGCCTTTGACTTGGTGCCACACAGTAGGCTGACCTGCAAGTTGAAGAGTCTGGGAGCAGGGAGGAAACTGGTCAAATGGGTCAAGAACTGGCTGCACGGTAGACAGCAGAAGGTAATAGTGGGGGGGGGGAGGCATCTGAACCCAGAGCAGTAACAAGTGGTGTACCACAGGGCTCAGTGCTGGGACTGATTCTGTTTAACATTTTCATAGCCGACATTGCAGTAGGGATGAAGAGCAAGCTCAGCCTCTTCACAGATGACTCAAAGATTTGTGACAAGGTAGAAGGGGGAAGGGAGCAAAAGTACTTCAGGAGGATTTGGTAAAATATGAGGACTGGTCTCACTCTTGACAGCTTGGTTTCAATAACCTGACAACTGAAATAGTGGAGAGCTCTTCTATTGATGTTTTTAAACACAATTTGGATAAGCTGTACAAGGCAGCTAAAATTCAGAATAAGTGAGAAAGTCTCCGCTCTCAAATCTGGAACTCTCTTCCCTCCTGACCTGAGGGTGACTAAGTCTCATCTCTGCTTCAAAAGGGAGAAGAGGCACTATTTATCACTGACTGAAACCTGCACTTGTTTTAGCCATACTTGATTACCCCTATCACTCACTCTCTCCCTATCTATATTCCTGATACGTTTTCTCTACTCCTCACATGTTGTTTTCCTTTTACCCACCCTAGTCTCTCTGTCTCTAGCTCTTATACAACATATACCACTGTTGATGTGTACTGCCCTTATGTAATATGTAATATTATTCCTATGTTTATATGTTCCATTGTATGAAACCCTGTATCTGTATGTACTAAAACTGCTCTCAAGAATTGTTAACTGTTTGTATTTACCTGTTGTACTCTCCCAGGTCGGGCCTGAAAATAGTTAATTTTGGCTAGCACACTTACCCGGTTAACAAAAACTAAATAAAAAGTAAAAATAAAACAAAATAAAACAAAAAAATCAGAAAAGGAGCACTATGGACTTGCATCCCCTCAGCTCTGTAACTACCTATGTAACCTATGTACTGCCAGGAAGTGCAAAGTGATGCATTTAGGAGGCAAGAACCCAGGACATAATTACTGGCCGGAGGGTGTCCCATTAACAAAATCCAAGGAGGGGAAGGCTCTGGGAGTGCTGGTAACAGGGGAGATGAACCACTTTGCTCAATGCAGGAAGGCAGCAGTGAAGGCAAACAGAATGCTTGGGTGCATAGCAAGGGGGATTACCTCTAGGAGTGGGGAGGTCTTCTTTCCCCTGTACAGGTCCCTGGTGAGACCACACCTAGAGTACTGCATGCAGTTCTGGCACCCCTACTTGAAAAGGGATGTCAAACTACTGGAGGGGGTACAGCACAGGGCAACAAAAATGATCTGGGGTTGGGGGGCTAATATGTATCCAGTAGGAGATTTAAAACAGAATTGGACACATTTTTTCTGGGGAAAACTAACTAAATTCCTCCCACAGTTGTGGGAAAGTGGTCTCGATGGGCCTAGTGCCTACTTCCACTTTTCTCTAACAGAGTAATACTGAGTATACCCTGGAGGAAAGAAGGGAGAAAGGGAATATGATTGAGACCTTCAAGTACCTGAGGAGTTTGAACAAAGTAGACACCAGGTGTATGTTCAATCTGATGGGTGGAAGAGAAACCAGGGGACACTATGAAGCTGGAAGGGGGCAGGTTCAAGAGGGAACTAAGGAGGCGCTATTTCACAGAAAGGGTGGTGGCAGGTTGGAACACTCTGCCAGAGGAAGCTGTATTGCTGCAGAGTGTTGGGGGCTTCAAGAGGGGATGGGACAGATTCAAGGGGAGGGTACACATCAGAAGCTGGTGGGAGATAAGGAAATGTATGAAGCAATCCATAAGATAGCTCGTAAGGGGAAAGGTATTGCTAGTGGCAGACTTCAGTCTGTCTGACCTGGATGTGAACCTCCCCATGGCAGCAGTTACCAGGAGTAAGGATGTTCTGTACTCCCTGCAAGGGGCATTCCTCGGGCAACTACTTAAGGAACTCACTTGTGAGGGGGTATTGCTGGACCTAGTACTGACAAACAGGGACAGCATTGCTGACATCACAGTGGGGGACCATCTCAGGACCAGTGATCACCGGACAGTATGGTTTAACATAAGAACAGGGCCAAAATCAAACCATGCAAGGATGAGGGTCCTGGACTTCAGGAGAGCCAATATTCAATGGGAGAGTACCTCAGGGAAACTAGGGTGAGCAGGCAAAAAGTTGGCTACAATAACAGAGAAAACTGAAAAAGTACTAAGCTCTGTGTCAAACAGGTGAGCAAGGGCAAAAGGAAACAAGTTTTCGTCATAGTCAATATGGCCGTGGAGAGCTTTTGGAATGCTTTTACCCATTATTTCTTTTTTTTTTTGTATCATTTTTTTTATTAGCGTTATACAAGATACACTGGCAAATAGCAGAAATACAAAGATGGGATTCAGCAATGATATGAGCTACAGTTATTAATGCCTTGTACAAGGTTTTCCCATCCCATACGGACAAATAACCCACATGGGGGAATTAACCACAATTGATTCATCAATTAGAATAATAAATTCGAAGGCCTACAGCCAAAGGAGGTCCTCAGAGGGAAAACATCACTGACTGATCACAGTGGACCAGCAGCCCCCTAACAGGATTGCACATTCAGTTGACAAACAGCTCCACCTAACACAACAAGGGATTATAAATATATAAAGCATCCACGTGACAACAAAGCAAACTTCCGTTAGTATCTTAGGTAATTAGCTACACTAAACATGCTTGATAGACTATCAAATTACAAGTTTTCAAATCATAGCAATTACCTATTAAGTGCAGTCTTCATTTAGATGCTGTTAATGAAGAAACAGACAAAGAGTAATATCATGAGTTATAACTCATAACAAGGAACAGGATACTGTGCTGTACTTTTAAGTAAATAACAGTGCCCAAGTAACTTATACAAAAAAAAAATCCACATTTCCACCCTCAACATCCAGATCATCCCCAGTCAGTGTTGTTGGGCACCACACCATAAAAATGACATTTTAAACAGCTATAGTAAACAAAGCAGGAACGTAATAGTCTTTCTACAGTTCACTCTCCCGGTGTCTCTATTGTCTCCTTCTATTGGGATGCCTCCAGTCCATTTTATCCAGTGCCCTTTCTGCCTCTGCAGGGGTGTTAAACATATAGGTATTATCCTGCCATCTCGCACGCAGCCTGGCAGGATGCAGAAGTTGATGGGAGATTTGTAGCAACTGTAGGCGGCTCCGAACCCCATCAAATAACCGGCGACGCTGTCGAGTTTGAAATGAGAGGTCCAGGAATATCGAGAGCACCGCATCTCCATACCTAAGCTGTCTGCATCTCCTCACTGCTGCCAATATGTGGTCGCGATCTCCCACACAAAAACACACCACCACCAAAGTTCTGGGACCACTTTGAGGCTGAAACGCTCTGCGAAGTGTAATACGAAAGGCCCGCTCCAGAGAAATTCAGGGGTCATCTTCACCAAAGCCCAAAATATCAGGTAGGAAAGTTTTCATGAATTCTAAAGGGTCTTCACCCTCTGCCACCTCTGGAAGGCTCAATATATGGATGTTCCTCTCTCGGGTTTGATTTTCCAGCTGTTCTTGTGCCAGTGCAGTTTCGTAGTATCCCCAATAAGTTTTGTAGACACATCCATAGTTTTATTTAGATTCACCTCTAGCTTTGCCACCATTTGCTGACTCAAATCTGCTTTGGTTTCAAGTGCAGCTACCCTCGGTGTTAATGAGTCGAACTTAAGATCGAGATCCTGGACCATATGCACCAGTTGCTGTAGTGTCTGATTTACCATAGCCAGTGATACTTCCTGTGGCACTACATGTCTCAATGTCCCAGGCTCACCACTCTGGGTAGGCCCACCTCCCCTGGTGTTTCTCGAATGGAAAAAGTCTGTTGAGGCTGCAGCTGAGCCCTTGTTCTTTCCCATAGTACTGCAGTTAAGCTCAGGATGCAATTCTAAAGGCACTAAACTAGAGAATAGGCACCAAATAGTAGTTGTTTAATAATAAAAAAATATAGTGAATGTTGTGGAGCCGAGAGAACGTGCTGCCTCCTTCGTGGTTGCTCAGCAGTGCCCCCCTACCCATTATTTCTAATGAATTTGCACAGTGCTGATCTGTGGAGGGGCAGTTTCAATGTGGTCTTCCTTTTACACATTTTTACACTGTGTTTTCCTAGAATATGCCTGCTGATTGCTATATATTTAGCCTGGATAGTTCACAGAAGAAATGGCATTTTATTTTTAGTGGGGCTCTACATCTATGCAATATTATGCTGCATTGCGTAAAATCAGAATGCACTGAAAACAATATTTTACATCTGGGAAACGTATTAAGTGTCGGACTGATGTACACACAAAAAGATGCATTGTGCAAAGAGGGTGCACTGGCTGGCACCAATACAATATTCAAACAGAATAGGCCTCCAGTACAGGGCGCGCATACCTGTTGAAAATGTGACCCTGGACAGGAGGCACAGTGGATGGCCACCAAGCAGGTGCATCCACGGTGCTCCTGGCTCAATACCTTCCTAGGGGATTGTGTGGCACGTATCAATATGCACAACAGCCTCCATGGGAAATATTCAGTCCAGAAATGCAAATGAGCTGAATGAGCATGCAGGGTGCAAATGGGGCATTATGCATGCTGTTTACCAGGCTTTTTGCATGTTGGCATGGGGATGAATGCACCAGAGCAGCGCTTGCCCCCAAGCCCAGACCCTGGTTTTCCCATGTAGGACTCACTCTGAATGTTGCTGCTATGGTGTAGTGGTAGTGTATGTGCCTGAAGTGCATAGAGTACCAGGTTCAAGTCTTGATCAGGGTAGTAGGAGAGAGCTAGACTAGTGGCTGTAGCAGCAGGGAGTTGGGTTCAAGGTTTGCAGAAGTACTTAGATAACACTTTTAGTGACCTCGCAGATGGACTAGAGGGTAAGGCTTGTCTGTTTGCAGATGACACCAAGATCTGCAACAGAGTAGATGATCCAGATGGGGTGGGCAGAATGAGAAGAGATCTGGATAAACTAGCAAAATGGTCAGAAGAGTGGCAACTGGGATTTAATGCAAAGAAGTGCAAAATCATGCACATAGGGAAGAGAAACCCTGAAGCCACTTATAGGCTGGGAGGGGAGTTGCTAGCAGTCACAAAGGAAGAAAGAGACTTGGGCATCATCATCACTGTTGACCTAAAATCATCCAAGCAGACCTCTAAAGCAGTAGGTAAGGCTAGGGGGGTGTTAGGGTGTATTAGTAGGGGTATCACAAGTCGTAAGAGGAGGTAATAATCCCTCTGTACAAGACATTGGTTAGGCCCCATCTGGAGTACTGCGTGCAGTATTGAGGCTACCTTCACAAGGACATTAACCAAATTGAGGCAGTCCAGAGAAGGCAACCAAAATGGTGCAGGGACTGCATCAGAAGACATATGAGGACAGATTAACGAGCTCAATATGTATACCCTTGAGCAAAAGGAGAGAGAGGTGATATGATCGAGACATTTAAACACCTTAAGGGCATAAACAAGGTGAAAGAGTCTAACATGTTTAAATATAAGAAAATAGCAGGACAAGAGGACACAGCATGAGATTAGAGGAGGCCGATTAAGGGGAATGTGAGAAATTCTTTTTTCACAGAAAGGGTGGTGGATGCATGGAATAGCTTACCACAAGAAGTGGTGGCTATGAATACAGTGCAGGGCTTCAAACAGGCATGGGATAGGCATAAGGGAGCAATACAAATGACTATGAATAGATAGGTCACTGACAGAGTAAAGGCCGATGGCACATTTATAAGGTAGAAAAAGAAATGGGCAGACTGGATGGGCCTTGCGGTCCTTATCTGCCGTCAACTTCTATGTTTCTAATGTCTCTGGTGGTACAGTGGCATCCCCTACCCATTCCAGCAGCCCCAATCATACCAGAGTCCAGGCTCTATAGGTTTCATACTGTAGGAGCCTGACTCCCATCCCTGACTGCAGTGAAATACACCTACTGACTATGTCCATAGTGTAGTGGCCCCCACCCCCCTCCTCACTGGTGCATATACACCCCCCTCCCTGCCCCAGCTTGTCTCATTGCAATGACTGGTACTGTGACAGAACTGTACCACTATATCAGTCTGTGGCAGAGCACTGGCAGTAGGGTGCTGGAATGTGTCATATGTAGGCACAAGCTGTGTGCAGGTGATAAAACCTAGTAGCCATACACCTCAGGCACTCGCTTGTGGATTGATAATCCTGGTGCCATTGCACTACTCAGTGTGGATGGTGGCCGATGCTGTACCCATTCACACAGGACCAGGAACAGGCATATTACAGCTGACTTCCCATTTGTTTGTACAACTGGGGAACCATGGTTGCACTATCCATAGCCTGGAGCATACACTGCAAATGGTATTGCAGAATGCCACACCCCATGGCACCCGGGATACCTCAGTGGTCTGGAGGGTGGGATGTTACACAGGGGAATGGTGAGAGTGTGGGTCTGAGATGGGCCAGCCAACCACAGGCGGGCTGCAGAAGTGCACCCAGGTGCACAGCAGCCTGGCAAGCCCTGGTGGACTAGAGTTACCCCCTCCCATCCCCAATCAATCCAACTCATCCCCAAAGAGCCCAGTAGTGTAGGATGCCCCCAGACCCACTCACACCAGAGGAAACCATGGTCCATATCCACAGTGTAGAGGACCCCCACCCACTGCACCGGTATGCAAAAACCCTTGTTCCCCCATACCCAACCTATTGCAGTGACTGGCACTGCCATCCACACCCTACCACAGCCAGTCAATGACTGCACTGGACCCAGGCCGGGGACTCGTACTCTGGAATGACCCAAGTGGCTGTGCCATGCATTGGGGCACTACACAAGCTGTGGAACCAACAGTGTATGCAGCTGTGTGTACATCCCTGGCAAACTCATTGCCTCACGACCCCATGGCACACCCCGGCATCTGTCAGTATGTGGAGGATGGGAAAGTGGGGTGTGGGGGGGTTAGGGGCTCAACTCTAACATCTCATTTCCCCACTTTTGTTGCTTTAACCCTAACTGATGCACTAAATGCATTTTTTTGCAATTAATTTCCTTATTTTTTGAAAAAGTATACTATAACTAGTAAATATGTTTTGGTGGGAGCGCGGGTCCCCCACCAAGATGCCCATTTCTACATAATGATATATGTCTGTGGGAGCACAGGCACTCTGGGCCTTGTACTACCATCTTATACATAGCTACAGAGCCATGCAGCAGTCCACCAGGGCAAGGAACACTTGTAACACTAATTTGTCAATATCATGGAACCGTAGCTGCTAGGAAAAAAAATTCAAGTGTAGTTGTAATTGGGACAGTGAGACATCCATGTGAGATAGGTTGATTGAACCCGTATCTCACATCATTTATGAGATATGGGCACCAAAAAGCACTGAAAATGCACCCTTGGAACCCTTGTGACACTAATTTGACAATATGTCAGTAAACGTGCAACCTACAAAAAAAATCCACTGCAGTTGTAGTCTACATTTTCCAGTCTTGTTCCAACTGGTTACATCACTGGTGATGTAAGCCATCATTAGCAAAAAGTCTGTATCTTGCTTCATTTCTGAGATATGGGCATCGAAAAGCACAATGGGTACCACAATGTTATCCTATGGAGAAAATCTTAACTTCTTGATGGCATATCTATGGAGCCACTTAAGTATCCAACACCTGTGCAACATAATTCACATCAGTAGGGCATCCCATCAATACCCTGATAATTGCAAGTAAAAAGACCAAACCATTGATGAGCTACACAATAGTAAAGTTTTTACACCTTTAAAAATGTCTAGTCCATGAGGTAGCAGAATTGTGGGCCATCAGATCAATCCCCGTCCTCCAGGTGTCAAAATCCCCATCCAAGAGAAATCCTAGGCCACCAGGTTTTGTCATCTGGTCCCTAAGTGACGGACTAAGATTTTGTTACTTTGTGAAAGAGGATTGGCTGGCAGGTTATGATTTTGACAGCTCACAGACTGCGAGCTGTCAACTGACAAACCAGGATTCAAAAAAACAATCCTTGTCCACGAGCTGATGAAATCCTAGTCCACCAGCCGATTCTGTTTCGCGAGGTAGCAAAATCCTAGTCCGTCAGCTTAATCCTGGTCGGCAAGAAGGGCCATCTGGTCATAAAGTGATGGACAAGGATTTTGTAGGCTTATGAATGAAGAACATTTCATGGATTAGGATTTTGACAACTCGTGGACTGCGATTTGTCACCTCGCGAACCAGAATTCAAAAAAGTCGATCCTTGTCCACAAGCTAACAAAATCCTAGTCTGCCAGCTGATCCTCTTTCACAAGGTAGCAAAATCCATGACTGTCACCTTGATCCTGGTCCGTGAAAAGGGACATCTAGTCACAAAATGATGGACAAGGATTTTGCTTGCTCGTGAACGAGGATCATCTCACGGACTAGGATTTTGATAGCTCGCTGACTAGGATCGTCAGCAAGTCATGGTCAAATAATTTTTTTTATTTTAAAAAGCTATTTTTGACCTAAATGAGCCAAACCAAAGGCATGGGTTTGTAGAGGGAATCACACTGAGCAAAATATATGCCTCGTTTGGTCCAAAAGTCACCCGTGGAGAAAGTGAAAACATTTTGTTTGGGAGAAAAACTGAAAAGATGGCGGCTTGAGGAAAATAATTTTTTCTGACGGACTAGGATTTTTTTCAATCCTAGACCACGAGCTGACAAAATCCTTGACTGTGAGATAGACCAATCCTATTCCCCAAAAAATATACATATAAATTTTGGAGTTAACTGAGCATGTTCAGAACTCAAAAATTTTAAATTAAATAACTTTGGAAGGGATTAATATTTTTTTTTACCAAACTAACACTTGATTGTTCCTTGACCCAAACTCTTTCTACATTTCATATTTCAGACCAAAAGACCACATGGTGTGGTCGCAGTGCCACAGGCAAAAAGTGTCAAAATTGGAAAAAAACACATTTTTTAATGTTTTGCTGTGCAGAAACCGTAAGTCTGACTGAAACCCAACTTGACAAATCAGGAGAACTACCATACCAGACAGTGCATTCCAATTTTCATGCAAATCCATCAAACAGCTGCAAAGTTATTAACGCACAGTAATTGAGGTTTTAAAATTAAAGTGCCTACTCAACCCTAACTATAGGGGCGCAACTGTATGCTCCACATGGCCTGCCACTCTGTTGTGGTTCAACAGAAATATCACATATATAGTTGATTGTTCATGCCACAGATCAGATTACGGTCTGTCACATATCAGATTACTATCTTGTGAGCGCACTCCATATTCACAATGTCAACACCCCTTGCACCTTCCGATTCACTGATGCATCTAGTACAAACAAGTGTTTTGTACTGTTACTGTTCTAGATACCATGTAATAGAATATATTCCTTATACTAGAATAAAACAATAGACTGAGAAACACTGTTTGCAGCATTGCAACATAATTTATTTACATTTGGTGAATAGGCCCGGATATTCAAACTGCACCATTCAAAGGCACAAGTCCTTGGGCTGCGCAAAATAGATGCGCAGGGGTGTGTCCCGTACGATATTCAAAGGAGTTGCGCTATTGAGCAACTCGCTGAATATCGCTCCTATCATAGCCACTGCATGGTGCAGTGGAACTTAGCAAGCGCGAAGTTGACAGAGTGAGCAGTCAACTTGGCGGTATGCAAGTACCATTGTGCCATGCGAAATCACGATATTCAAGAGGTGACATGCAAATGGGGCCATAATACATGTAAGGCACAGGGGGCCAATTGCATGTCATATAGCCCATTTTTCATGCCATTAGCATGTAGGTGCACAGATCCCGAGGACTTGCGCCTGGCGCCCTGCCAGGCAACGCCGTCGAGGGACGGCCACCTGCAGCCAATCTAAGAGCAGCAATGTGGCTCCCCACCTCCTCCCGTACATCTCCCTGGTGGTCAGTGGACCGAAATGCCCGATCGCGGGCAGAAAGTATCTAGAACCCCCACCATCCCATGTGCCCGATCGCGGGCAGAAAGTATTAGAACCCCCCACATCCCATGTTGCTTGATCGCGGGCAGTAAATGATGCCCCCAAAACACCTCCCTGGTCTCTAGTGTGGCCCCACCCACCCACCACGAGCCCCACCACCTCCCCCGGCAGCCGCAGGCAGCAACCTCCCACCTGCCTGCCTGTCCCGACCACTGACTGGCCGGTGGGGCTGCAGCCCATTGGTGCAGAGCTAGAGCCAATGGGCGTGCCAGCCACATACCCGCTCACATGACAGTCCAGATTTATCGAATGATTTCATTCACAAATCTGGACACTATCATGTACAATATAAACTACCGCCCATTGAGACCGCAGCTGCTGCAGCCAATGCAGCGTGCAACCGACCAGTCAGCTCGGCGGCCGGCGGGCGACGGGCAAGTGAGACCTTACCCGGCTGCGGGGGCGGGTGGTGGGGCTGGTGAAGGGGTGAGGCCAGCATCAGGGGAGATGTTTGGAGCGCAATTACTGCCAGCGATCGGCATGAAGTCTGTTTCTTTCTGCCTGCGATCGAGTATGAAGAGTGAGAGGCTGATTCTTTCTGCCAGCGATCAAGCTAAGTGGGGGAGTCTGTATTCTTTCTTGCCCGCGATCGGGCACATGGGATGGGGGAGTTCTGTATACTTTCTGCCGCGATCGGGCATTTGGTCCGCTGGACCACCAGGGATGTGAATGGGGGCCACATTGATGCCTGTGATCGGGCTGGGGGGCACAGGGACTGGGTTGGGGGCCAGCCACAGGTGGCAGCTGCTGTGTTGCACCCTGCAATGCAGCAGGTCACCTGTGGTGGCCTCAACAAGCCTTTTTTGGCTCAAAGTTGTGCAGGCGCGAGGTTGGGGGTTGCGCCTGCACAACTCTGCACAGACCGACTGAATATCGGGCTGTGCAGTTTATGCATGGTTCCTCCCCCTCCTGTTGAGCATGCATTCATTTGCATTGCGCTGTTGCTCAGCCTGTTTTCTGTGACGCAACTGCCTCCTGCTGAATATCGCAGAATGGAGCAAGTTTGGACTTGAGCATGCACAACCCTGTTGCGCATGGCACAACCCTTTTGAATATCCGGGCCATAGACTGTTACTGTTTTCTTGATGGATTATTGAAAATCTGTATTTCCGTAAAATGTTACTATGCACAGTCATATTTTAATAAACATGTTCTGTTTTTTCTGTTTTTAAAAGCTTTTATTTTAGCCTAAATTATTTGTTGTATTGAATTTTCCTTTAGGATACATCAATTATGAAGGTTACACAATTTTAAGAATATTGTGTGTTTCACACTTTTGTTGACTGCCATGCATATTCGTGAGAGTGGTATACAAATTAAGCTTACCATGACTAGGTTTTAACAGCACTGAAACAAAACCTTTGTTAATGCATGCAAACAAGTTAATAAACAGGTAACTTTCTTTTCTATATATATGCTATGCATTTTTGTGCCGCTTGTTTTTGCCTGTACCCAAATCTCAGACGCGCATGTGTATGTGGTGGCATGGGTACACAGTGGCAGAAGGTGCCCTCCCAAGACTCGTCACCCCCTCAGCCTATGCTAGCAACTGGACCTCCAGCCATTGGCAGTGGAACTATGGGAGGATGACCACCACTCTGAGAGAGGAGTGCTGCCTGTCAGCTGCTCCTTCCTGCTCTCACATTCCCCGCTGGTGCTGGCTCCTTGATGACCCTAGTCCATTCCAGAACCTGGGTCACTGGCATGACATGATTTAAGGTGCTCAGTGCCTCAGCCCTCTTCATCACTGGACCAGTACATGTAGCTTTATTTTTATCAGCAAAAACTTTGCATCTCTGCTTTTTTCTTGTAAGGCTATAACAACTAAATAGAGTATAGCATATAGTGGTTGTATAACATTTGGTACTAACATAGATGAAGTCATTGGTGGAACAGTAGCAGGTGAATGTTGATTAAGCAAAGATATATGCATGGTTTGTGTTAAGCTTACTTCAATGGCAGTCAGCGGGCAGGACATCAATCCTTATGTTGTCTGGAAAGGTGTCACTAGAAAATGATCCATTGATTCTTCCTACCACCTCCCAACATCCTGGGTAGAACCTGATGCTGCTTCATCAAGTACCTGATTTATTATTTAACATACAATGGGATTAAAGAATAATGAATTTGAAGCGGATGACTGGCACATTCTTCCCATGGTAAATTGTTGCATAAGCCATGGGAAAAGATAACAGCCAGTTGCTCTAACAAGATCTCTAAGAATGTGAGGACCCCAAAAATGCAAAATAAAATGTGCTATGTTAGATCACAAAGCTGACATGTTGCATTCTGCATAAGCACCAATGGAGAACAGTGACCTTCACAAAGCAAGTCATTCATTTGGGGATTAATGATCTGTCAGGTAATGAAGTGGAGCAGGTTCAGAGAAGATACATGGTGGTGGCAAGCAGGAGACATGTCCTTGACATTCTTGGAAGTCTTGCCAGTCCCCTGTGCCTGCACTGCTAGACAACAAAGAATTAATGAGTTCAATAAATGGGTCAGAGAATGGTGCTGGAAGGAAGGGTTCACCTGTACAGGTGAATGGAGTGACACATAGGAGGATGAAGACTTACATTGGGAGGACAGACTGCATCTAAGTGAGAGGGGGCAAGAGAGCTGAGGGGGCGTCTACAAGGTTATATAGATAAGTTCTTTGGGGGGGGTTAAACTGGTAAAGAGTGAGTACAAAGCTAGGAAGGAGGAGGGACTTCCAGGTAAAGAAAATGGACTGGCTATCACTCCCCTGTATAAAAGAGTGGGTAGGGTAGAGGGAGATGGCAGAGAGGAGGGGGTATATGGTGGAAAGGATTATCCACAAATGCCAGGTGACTAGGGTACAAAAAGGTGGACAGAGGCCAGAATGGTGGATGAGGGCCCGGACATTATACCCATAAGCGAGACTTGATGGTCTGTGCACCAGACATGAGAACACAGAAACCTAGAATTTGATTGCAGATAAGGACAGCTTGGCCCACCTAGTCTGCCCATTTCCCTACCTAATGGATAAGCTGCAGATCCAAGTTAACCAACAGCCTACTTCCTCCTACTCCATCTAGAATTGCCTTATGTCTGTCGCATGCATTCGTTAATTTCCCCCACTGTTTTTGACTTCACTACTTCCTCAGGAAAGCCATTCCATGTATCCACAACCCTGTCTGTGAAAAAAATACTTCCGCATATTACCGCTGAGCAATCCCCCCATTATCTTCAAATTGTGCCCCTTTGTTCTTGCACATCTTTTTCTCTGAAATATGCTACCCTCTTAGACTTTGTTGATTCTCTTGAGGTACTTGAAAGTTTCTATCATGTCCCCTGCCCCTCCTTTCCTTGAGGGTATACATATTAAGCTCCTTTAATCTCTCTTTGTATGTCTTCTGGTGCAGACCCTGCACCATTTTAGTTGCCCTCCTCTTGACAGCCTCCATCCTATGTCCTTGAAGAGATGGGGTCTCCAGAACTGCACACAGAGTACTGCAGATGGGGTTTCACCAACTGTCTGTACAGAGGGATAACAACTTCCTGTTTTCTGCTGGTGATGCCTCTCCCTATGCATCCCAGTATCCCACCAGCCCTCCCTACTGCCTTCTCACATTGCTTTCCAACCTTAAGGTCATCTGATATGATTACCCCCCCAGTCCAGTTCCATTTTTGTTGTTAGTATCTCACCCCCCATAGCGCAGTCTTCCACTTGTTTTTTTCTTTCCCAGGAGCATTATTTTGCACTTCTTTGCTTTGAATCTTAAGCTGACATACATTGGACCATGTAATAGGGTACCCCTGTTAAAACTGATTAAATTAAATAAAGATGTGTGCACCTTTCCCAAATGTTCTTTTCCTGCTTTTCTATTGTCTTTCTTTTCTTCTTTCTTTGCATTTCAGGGTGGCCAACCTGGCATTCTCTAAACAACTTTACTACCCCTTTAAAATCCTAATAACCCTTTTAGTGCACATCTCCAAAATAAATCTTGACTTGTTTAAAAACAGTGTCCCTTATGATAAGAGTTTCCCCTAGTTGTGTATGTGGCACTATGTGCTATTATGATGGTGCCCTTTAACCAAGCAAAGCACATGACGCAAGGAGCGCCACGCTGCAAGCCCACGGTCGGGCTGTGTAAATGAAAGGGCCACTTGTTGCAGTAAAACTGAAAAGCTCTTTTTGTGAGCTTGAATTTGGAAGTGCTGCCTTCTGCAGTAAAAGAATAGCAGCGCTGCATTTTGCATCAGAGCAGGTTTGCGCTCTGATGTACATGCACAGCTTGCAGCTGACTCGAAGCAGGATGCTTCATCTTTAAAAGTAAAAGCACCGCTCTGGGCGGTGAAAGTGCAAGACACAAGCCCATAAAAGGACACGAAGGGCAGAAAGGGAATCCTTGCAGTGTCATCGATTTAAGAGTTGCAGTTTTTGTTGTAAAGGACAGCCCCAGAGAAGGAGTACCTGGGAGCTGCCAGAAGGCCAAATTGAAATGTTTAGCTGGCAGCTGACATTTCAGCCACTGAGCTGCATAGAAAAAGACTGTGTTAAGTGGAAAGGGCTCTCAAAAAGGGGTGCAGAGCCCTTCTTGAATCAAAGTATGCAGTTGCACAATGTTGTACTGTATAATAACAAGACATAATGTAGCTATTCGTTTTTCTTGCTTAAATAAAATATGCTTTAATGGCAGGTCTCCTGGTCTGGCAGGGAAAGGCAAATAGGGAGCACGCCCCTGATTTGCCATTCCCCTGTCCAGACTGAGTATTCCTTCTTGTATATTACCAAGTTTAAAAATAATTATTCTTCTTTACCTGAAATCCTGATCATTTGGGGAAACTCCTAATATAGGGCAATCAGCCCAGATAATGACTGCCATTGTAGGAATCAGGAGAGATGAGGTCATTGCAGGTGGGAGGAGTTATGCTCCAAATAAGGTAGAAACCCCCTAATTAAGATTTAGATGATCTACAATTGATATTTTAGGATATATTCACAGAAGGAATATAACATGAATGCCTGTCTTGTTTGTTTGTTTGCATAAAGAGTATCCTAGATATACTTAGATAGGACCTAGAAATGGTCTAATCATGTTATCTAGGAGATCACCTGATTGTGATGTCACCCTGGGAATTCCTATAAAACCTGCCACAGGGGGCTAAGAAAGTGTGTGTGGGTCAGTATCTTCTGACCACCGAGGAAGAAGGAGCTAGTGTGAGTGCTTACACACTGTGTTGGATAGTCTATCTACAAAAAGAAAGAAGTCTTGAGGAGAATTTATTTTTTTTTATTTTATATTTTTTCAAAGTTTGCAAATAAATTGATAAACACATTTATTGTGTTTTTTATGCATGAAATAGTACTGTCTGGTGCCTGTCATCTATCCCACACTTCTACAGAAGATTCCTCCAAGCTTGCCACATCCCTTCTAATCCTTTCTACCCCACTGTCAGTGGCTCAGTAGGTAGCACATTTGCCTCTGAGGCCAGGAGATCAGACGGCTGTGGGTTCAGTTCCCACATCTGGCACTTGGGTTAATATCCCAGTACTGACACTGTAGTGCAGCATGAGAGGGGTGCTGCACTTCCAAGGTGCTGTCTTTTGGATGAGACATTAAACCGAGGTCCAGTCTGACTGGATTGGTGATAGTTCAGGTGGATGTTAAAGATCCCATGGCTCTTATCGAAAAGAGTAAGGGAAATTTGTATTCAGTATTCAAAAACAAAACATAAGCAGTAGCAAAAGTGAAATCAAAACACAAATAGTATACAACTCATATGACCCACCACATACGTCATACAGAATAACATCCCATACATAGTGCTTATAGTAACACAATCCCTCAGCAAAATTAAACCATGAGAATATAAGAAAAGTCCCATCACCAAAACGCATTTCTACGTTTAGCACAGAGATATCGGAAATTCAATACTCTAGCAGAAAAACCAAAAAATACAGCAAGTTGTAAACCCACCCACCCAACATTCTTTCACAGCCTAGAACCCACAACCTGTGCTAATGTTCGAAACTCATAGTCATAGATTTTATCAAGTTCTCCCTGAATATTAAACAGTACTTCCTGCTGTGTGACCACTTTACCTTGCAGAGATCTTTGACATCTTGCTTGCCATAATGACCACTTTAAGCAAGCCAAAATTACATAAATAGTACTTTTTGTCCATTTTAACCATGAAGCAGGAATGTGTCCCAATATTAAAATATCATAGTCCATATACTGAAAGGGATCTTCTCCCCACCAACCAGCTAGCTGTTTCCAAAACCCATGAACATGAACACAGTCACAAAACAAATGCTGCACGGTTTCCAACTGACCATTACAAAGCGGTTCTCCACATCCTCTGTCATCAATTGGTTTATGTTTTTGATTGCCCTTTACATTCAATTTCCGGTCTCCACATAACCAAATTAAGTCTTGCATTTTGAGGGGAATCCGAGGTTCCACAATACTTTCCACTAGCTACTCTGTATTAATTGTAGGGGGTACCTGAAATAAGGGCTCCTCCTCCTTATACCATTTGTCCAGCACAACTTTATAAAAATGTTTCTTCTCATGTCCCAAAAACCAACCAAGCTCAATTTTCCAAGTCCTAACATAAGGTAAAGTGGTCTGTAAATACCCCATGCCATTAAAAAAGGGTTCCCCACAATCGCATACATAACCATCTCATACCCTAGGATTCTAAAACTAAGGGACGAATAGAACTAAAAAAGAAATTCCCCAAAAATATATTAAAGGCTGAATCATATTCAGGCTCCCCACTTTCCAAGCCCTGTACATATGTACCCTCTTGACTGGATTCAACCTACTGCCCCACACACAAAAAAAGGGCCATAACTTTTGTATGCATAGCAAAAGGAAGCGGAAATACATGAGAGACATATAAAAAGATGGGAGCTATATATGCTCTAAGAAAATAAACCCTCTTTTTCCTAGTCATTTTCCAGGAAAGCCATGACATAACTTTAAGATTAGCCAAGTCATATACAGAGTTACCGTTTTTCCCTTCTGATTATCTAGAACCAAAGAACACACCTAAAATCTTAACTTCCTCTTTCATCATAGAAATAGGAAACTCCTCCACCACCTGTGCAGCTCCCAGAACTAAAACTTTACTTTTTCCTATATTAATCTTAATCCCAGTAGTATCATAAACTTCTTCCATCATCCTTAAAATCCGTTTTCCAGATTCTAAATAAGCTATAGTAAAAACACAATCATCAGCATAAGCAGTAACTTTCTGTAAAACAACTCCATTCTTATTCATAATAGTGTTGATGTCTGCTGCCTGTTCAATGCTCCTTAGTATGGGATTTAGTCCAAACACATTAAGCAAAGGACTCATTGGACAGCCCTGTCTAACACCATTTCTTAAATATATTGGAATGCCTAGAGGCCCATTCACCAAGGGTGTAACCTGCACTTCAGTATATAATGTTCTCAATAAAGTCAAGAATGACTCTGGAACACCATAGTAGTGTAATACCATCCAGATATGCTCTTGCCATACAGCATCAAAAGCAGTCTCCTGATCAATAGTCAGCAAATAACCATCCAAATTCATGCATAAACCTTGTTCTACCACTTCTCTAATGAAAGTCAAATTCTGAATAACATTTCTACCTGGAATTGCACAGGTCTGTACAAAACTAATTACCTGTTGTGCAATTTGGGCTAAATGACTAGTCAGAATCTTAGTCAAAATCTTGTAATCAGAGTTTAGCAAACTCAAGGGCCTCCAGTTCTTAACCTCTTGAGGATCCCCTTTTTTATACAGGAAAGTCATAATTCTCTCCGTCATGCTAGATACCAACCTATTTTCTTCCCAAATAGCCCCATAAATGACCTGTAACCAAGGGACTAGGATATCACAGAAACATTTATAAAAATCATTAGGTATTCTTCAATCTCAGGAGTAGTCTTAGGCGTTAATTTAGTAACAGCTGCCCTTATTTCTGTAACGGAAAAAGGGACTACTAAACTGTGCTCCTCCGCTTTACTCAGCTGTGGAATATCCAATTGTTGCACAAAAAAATGTGACTTCTCTACCCTGTCCTTCTGGAAAGTAGTCTTAACATGTTTTTGAATTAACAGCATGAGCCCACTATTATCTGTCACTAAAGTTCCCATGTCACCCTTTAAAGCAGTCATAACCAGGCATTGAGCCCCATGTAAGCCCAGATCATAAGGGTTCACCTGCTCTTTTGTTCCCCATGTCTGATATTTTTGTTGTTGCGCTGCCCTAGCTTCTGATACTTTCAAGTACATATACATTATGTCCTTAATGGATTGTAACTGCAGCTTCACATCATTCTTCAGATCAGCAGCCTGAGTTAACAACTGCATATGTTTTGCTCTAAGTCCCAAAGACTGAATATATTTTCCTTTAGCCCTTTCACATGTAATACTTTTGTGGAGTTTTTTTCAGATCTGTCTTAGTGTCCTCCACCACTGTATAGGACTATCATATAAAAAACAAACATCAGCTCTCAGTATCAATACTCTCTTATAGAATCCTGTATAAGGGGCTCCTGTAAAACAGCTACATTCATTTTCCAGTATCCTCTCCCCATGGGAAACTTCTGCACTAATTCTAATTGAAGTTTTACAGCCATATGATCTGAAGTTTCCAAAGGTACAATCACCACTTCCTGACAAGTAACCCAATCAGACATGAACCGAAAATCTATCCTTGTAGACAAATTTCCTTTATAAAAAGTATGTGACGGAACCTGTTTTAAAAGATCATAAACATCACATAAATTATTAATTTTTAAGATTTTAAGCAAAGGTATTCATGTCACTAAATATCTTTGTTGTGGCTCTCCCCCAATCCCTATGTGATAGGCCACAATTAAAATCACCTCCCCATATCACCAGTTTCGAAGTGTGTAGGTAAGGCTCTAGTCTTCTAAAGAGAGAAGACCTATCCGCCTTCAGTTGAGGAGCATAGATGTTTATAATCCTATAAGTTATATTACCCAAAACCACATCCATTATCATGGGTCTCCCTGGCTGGACATCAAAAACTTGTAATACCTGCGCAGGCAGACCTGAAAATAAAAATCCCAATCCTGAACAAGTGTCCTCTCCTAAAGACCAAAAAGAGACACCCCATTTCCAATCCCTCTGAGCCTCTCTCACCTCTGTCAAAGAATGTAATCTTGTATCCTGCAAAAGAATAACATGTTCCCTCCCTTCTCTAAGACTAGCAAAGGTGACTTGCCTTTTTTCTAAAGACTTAATACTATTCACATTAATAGTGAGAAGAGAAATAGTGACATTCATAAGATGTAGAATATATAGGAGAAAAAAAAACAGAACAACAAGGCTTGATAAATAGTCAATCACAGTCATTTTTTCTTTTTACGTTTCCTAGGCTAAGGCTTATCAACAGGCCCTACGTCAGTGGTAACTTCAGCCTGCAAAGAAGCAATAGAGGATAAGTCAGAATCAAGACTCTCATCTTCACCCCTTTGTTCAAATAACAAAGCATAAGAATTGTGTACTGGGAGACCATCTGAATCCTTAGAAACAACTGGAGAGTCTATGGGGGGGTCCCCTGCTTTTGATCTAGTAACTCTGTGAAAAACTTCCTCTTGTTGAACATTAGGAGGAGGCATGGGATTCCCACCCCCCCCCACCATCTCCATATCCTGCACAGAGACATCTTGTACACAGGGCTCAATAATATACTTGGAAGGGGGATCACATAAATCAGCTACAGCCTTTGTATCCGAGGTACTTGTAGTTTCTACAATGTCAGATGCAATATCTATGACAGCAGTCTAAGGCTCAGGTATCTCTCCATCCAGAGTTACTTCCTCTGTGGAGACCTCTTTACATGGCCTAGATACTCTTTGGGGTTTGGGTTCTATGTTCGGTACAGACTTCAATAAGTCCAGCATACGCAGCTTCTCTTTTTGTGCAGTGGCTACATAAGCATCTTGCTCACCCAAACAGCCAGATCTCAACTGTTATGGGAAGCCCAGGAACAGCTACGAAAAGTAGGACCTTGCTCATCATACAGATTACACCGCATGAGTTGCTGACACTGAGCCCCAAAATTACCCACTTCACCACAAGGGCCACACTTCTGCTTATTGCAAACATTACTTAAATGTACAAGATACCCACATTTAAAACAAGCCCTGGGTTGTCCTGGGTAGAAAATTACCCCACGGTCCCGTCCTAAAAAAAAAAAAAAAAAACAATTAGGCAAGTGTTTAGTCAGCCCTTCTTCCAAGTTCAATACAACCTGATATTTCCATCCACCTGTCTATAGTTGTTCATCATCCAATAACGGCTCTGGATACACTTTTACTGTGCAATGCTGTTGTGACCAATAAGTAATATCAGCAACATTCACCCCTTCATTCCAAAATAATACAGTTATTTTCTTTGTCAGGGGTTTGGTCAGGGGGATAGCCAAAAATGGCTTCCATAAAGGAGAAAGCTTCAACAGCTGGTAGTTTCCAAAACCGTTCTAGGCCAGCTGGGTGTTTAAAACTGATGCCAAACACAGAATCCCCAGATACATGTATGAGGGCATATACTTCATAGGCATAGTACTTCATGTTATCTTTAAGTAAGGCTCGCCCTACAAAATGTCTGTCAGGGACATCTGAGATATTACCCCTATATTTTAAATGCACTGCATTTCTTCTCATTGCTGGTTCTGATAGAAGCCTAGTGTCAGAGGGAAAGAGTTCATCCCTAACTTTATCATGCCATACTTTATCAGGGGCCTGTAAGGACTTTTCTGGGCCTATAGGCATCTCGGGGGTGGTATCCTGACATAAAGGAATAGGGCCAGCCAAATCCTCCTCAGGAGCTATCAAGAGAGAGTCCAGCAAACCAGGCACCAATCGTCACCCTCCAATTTTTTTAATATCTTCTAATATAGTATTAGAAGTAGTAGGCTGTATATCTATATTTTGTCCCAAAGGAGATTGTTGCCCTGGAGGCAAAATAGAGCCATCACTAAATTCAGGAGAGGGGGTAGAAATATTAAGAGGTTGGTCAGGGACAGTACTGGAAGCCTTCATACCTTGAAAATTAGCATTCCATCCCGTACCAGAATCACTTTTCACCCACCCAGCAGCTTCCAAAGCAGACGAGACCCAGTCCACAAAACTAGGAGAAGGCCTTGATAAAGGTACGTCAGGAGTATTCTGATCAGTACCAGAGGATTTACTAATAGCAATGGGGACCTGCGAACATATTTTTCGGCCTTTACGCACTCCCTCCTTACTGATAATTTTTTTCCACCTCCCGAGGAAACCCCAATGGAAAAAACAATCAAGGATAAAGGGCCTGTCCCTCCACCACCTAGTAAAGCTGAAACAGGTACATTACTTTGAGGAACTTGATTCCCAGAATCTTGGGGAGAAAAAAGTCACTAGCCATCTGTGCTTCTTTCCGTGCACTCCCATCCAATGTTGAAGCCTTTATGGCTTCATTTGCCTGCATTACCGAAGAGCCAGGGGAAGCGATAGTTGTACAAGTTATTGGTAGATTCCCTGTCTCTCTCGAACTTTCAGCACAAATCGATTTCTATCTCACTTGTTACCATATCTGGTTCCTGAGTCGTGCACTGCTCCTCCTGCAGCTGCAATTCCTCCTGCAATTTGTTCAGAGTCTCCACAAATTGCTTCCCAGCCAGCTCCATCCTCAATCGAATATCAGCCATCTTTGTTCCTAAGACAGCCTTCTGATCAAATTTCAGAGCCCCGGTTCCTGACTCAGCTGTACAAAGTAAGTCAGCATTCGAACCATCCATATTTTTTGCATTGACCAACACAGGCATTTCCTCCAAAACAGGTTCCATATCCATAGTAGCCTCTAGAACAGGGAAGGCCGAGGAGGAGACCCGCTCCTCAGCCACCCACACGTCTTGCTCCTCCAAAATCTCTTGCACTCTGTTCACTGTCTCGCAGCAATGCAGTGCCCTCTAGCAAAAAGAGTAGTTTTTTTAAGATAAATGCATACAACATAACTCAGTAAATCATACAGAACCACAGAAGCTCATTAACAGAACTAATCCATCAAATTTTAACAGTCTTTGATAATCCATACCATTATGTTCTAATACATACTAATCATCTTTATTTGTACTTAAGAATCTGTGAAAATCCCTTCCACCGTTTTAGTACTTTACATGAATTAAACATTTGAACATCTTTAAAATTCACTTTTTGCAATTCACTTATTACTAGTTGACTATACCCCTCGTATGAAACTATTTTCTGATAGATTACCCATTGACACCAAGACTGCCATAAATAGTATCTGATACATCCCAAAAATACCCCAAGGGTACTAGAATTAAAGTGCATAAGACTTTGGGGATAAATACCTATTACTAAAATGTCATAGTTCAGGCTAGTGAACCAAGGAAAATTAAATTTTTTTGCTAAAAATACCCATAGATGTTTCACATAAGAGCAGTGTAATATGAAATGCTCCATAGTCTGTTCCAAACTGATGCAATCTGGGTATGGACAATTTCTTTCCTCTTTTGCCTTATATTTTGCTGTACCTCTCACATTAATCCTGCCGTACATAATTAGCCATTGTGTTTCCCACATAAAAGCAGGAAGTCTTGAATCATTTAGTTGCTTTAGAACGTAGGGGTTATGGGCCATTGGACAATTCTTAAAATTAGGTTCTGTAGGGTAAATTGAATTTAAAATATCCTTATATAAAGATTTAACTGAGTGGGAAACAACTGACTGCTTAGAAATCTGCCATTTATATAGCTTTTGTACTGCGGGTTTAAAATATAAAGGGGTATGTATATGAGGATTTAGTTTTGGAGCTAAATTCTGCCATGCTTTAAAGTACCAACCCAAAGCTATATTCATCCAGATACCTTCTCTACTCTCTGGCCTTAAAAGTAGACTTTTGATGGATTGTGTGATAAAGAGGGAGTTAAAAAAACAATAGGGTCAATCATACTCAATACTCCTTTTGTAGTTTCTAGGTAAGTATAGTATCTTTTGACAGGATTTAGCCTGTTACCCCACAACAACTGAAAAAAAAAACAACTAAATAATCTGGTCTCAAACTTAGTTGGTAAAGGAAAAATCATTGCTACGTATTGTAGGATTGGGACAATAAATTGTTTTAGAATTAGAATGCGTTTAGCTTTAGAAAATTTTTAGTGTTTTCACCTAGAAATTTTTATTTCTGCTCTAGTCAATACAGTTTCCTAATTACTTTCTGGTAAATTCTGTGGACTGAAGGTGATACCTAAAATGCATAAGGGATCAGAAGATATCCTAATTTCTTGAAAAACTATCTCTGACTGACCCCCAGCTCCGATGATTAAACCCTTAGTTTTTAAGAAATTGATTTTAGCATTTGAAACTTCTGCAAACTGATTAAATTCACCTAAAAATACCTGCACTTGCTCATAATTACTAAAAAACAGACACACGTCGTCTGCATATGCTTGTATACATAAGTGGGAATCAGAATGAGTGCTTTTAATTCCTTTCCACTTAGGGGTTATAGCCAAGGTTCTAATTAAAGGTTCTAGGGTAAAAACATACAAAAGGGGACTTAAAGAACATCACTGATGAACTCCAGCTTGTAAGTGGGGTAAGCAGGGAAGGCAGTAAGGCAGGCAAAGTCCCAAACTGAAGAAACACTAGCATGAACAGTAAAAGAAGGTGACAAGACTTTCTATAGATACATTAGTGAAAGGAGAAAGTCAGAGGGGGTATGCTAAGCTTAATGGAGAAAAGGGAGCATGTGAGGAGGAGGACCATGTAAAAGCATCTATCCTAAATAGATACTTTTGCTCAGTATTTACTGAAGAGAAGGTAGGGCAGGGCCCATAGCTCAGCACCATGGACACAGGGGGAGGAGTTGAGCACTACTTCCTTCACAAAAGAAAGTGTCCTACAAGAGCTTGCTAAGCTCAGGGTGGACAAGGCAATGGGACCTGATGGCATACATCCCAGGGTACTTAAGGAGCTAAAGGTGGAACTAGCAGAGCCATTAGCAGAACTGTTTAGTGAGTCTCTGAGCACAGGAGAGGTCCCAGAAGACTGGAGAAGAGCTCATGTGATCCTGCTCCACAAGAGTGGTAGCAGGGAGGAGGCAGGGAACTACAGACCAGTCAGTCTTACCTCTGTAGTGGACAAGATTATGGAGGCACTCCTTAAGGAAAGGATAGTGCAACATCTGGAATCCATAGGGGCACAGGATACAAGACAGCATGGGTTTACAAAAGGAAGGTCCTGTCAAACTAATCTCATAGATTTCTTTGACTGGGTAACCAGAGTGGTGGACCAAGGGGGAGCAGTTGATGTTGCCTACCTTGACTTCAGCAAAACTTTTGACACTGTTCCACATAGAAGATTGATAAATAAGCTGGGTAGGCTTGGGGTGGATCAGAAGTTGGTCAACTGGGTGGCAAACTGGTTGACAGGCAGAAAACAGAGAGTGGTGGTAAATGGTATACAGTCAGAAGAGATGCAAGTCACAAGTGGGGTACCTCAGGGATCAGTCCTGGGGCCAGTCCTCTTCAACATCTTCATTAGTGACCTTGCAGATGGACTAGAGGTAAGAGCTTGTCTGTTTGCAGATGACACCAAGATCTGCAACAGAGTAGATGATCCAGATGGGGTGGGCAGAATGAGAGAGATCTGGATTAACTAGCAAAATGGTCATAAGAGTGGCAACTGAGATTTAATGCAAGCAGTGCAAGATCATGCACATAGGGAAGAGAAACCCTGAAGCCACCTATAGGCTGGGAGGGGAGTTGCTAGCAGTCACAAAGGAAGAAAGAGACTTGGGCATCATCATCACTGATGACATGAAATCATCCAAGCAGACCTCTAAAGCAGTAGGTAAGGCTAGAGGGTGTTAGGGTGTATTAGTAGGGGTATCACAAGTCATAAGAGGGAGGTAATAATCCCTCTTTACAAGACACTAGTTAGGTCCCATCTGGAGTACTGCGTGCAGTATTGGAGCCACACCTTCACAAGGACATTAACCAAATTGAGGCAGTCCAGAGAAGGGCAACAAAATGGTGCAGGGACTGCATCAGAAGACATATGAGGACAGATTAACAGAGCTCAATATGTACCCTAGAGCAAAAGGAGGGAGAGAGGTGATATGATCGAGGCATTCAAACACCTTAAGGGCATTAACAAGGTGAAAGCGTCTAACATGTTTAAATGTAGAAAAATAGCAGGACAGAGGACACAGCATGAGATTAGAGGGGCCGATTAAGGAGGAATGTGAGGAAATTCTTTTTCACAGAAAGAGGTGGTGGATGCATGGAATGGCCTACCTCAAGAAGTGGTGGCTATGAATACAGTGCAGGGCTTCAAACAGGCATGGGATAGGCATAAGGGAGCAATACAAATGAGTATGAATAGATAGGCCACTGACAGAGCAAAGGCCAATGGCACATTTATAAGGTAGAAAAAGAAATGGGCAGACTGGATGGGCCTTGCGGTCCTTATCTGCCATCAACTTCTATGTTTCTATGTTTCTAAGTGAAATCCCTCGGTTTGAACCCCTTTCGTAAAAGGATACACGGTAGCTGAGGAATACAAAAATCTAATGATATTAATGATCATCTGTGGAATTCCAAAGAATTGTAACACCTGAAATAGATATGTATGATCTACTCTATCGAAAGCTTTTTCTAGGTCCGCTGTTATTAGATAACCTGTTTTTCCTTCTAATGCTAAATGTCCTATAACATCACTGAGAATCAGTAGTGCTGATTGTATTCTCTGACTTGGTAAACTACAGTATTGATAAGGAGAAATAATTTTTTCTGCATATATTTTCATTCTATTATTTAACAACCTTGTAAATATTTTATAATTAGTATTCAAAAGTGTTATAGGCCTCCAATTTTTAATGTCCCCTTTATCTCCAGCTTTATAGATGTGTATAATTAGTCCATCTAGGAAAGTTGAAGGCATCAACCCACCCGTCATAATATGTTAAATCACTAAAAATAAACAAGCTGAGAGTTCTGTTTTAAAAGCTTGATATAATGCATTTGCAAGTCCATCCAGTCCTGGAGAGACTCCTTCTTTTAAATTCTGAATCGTGTTTTCAATGTCTAATTTAGAAAATGGACTTAGTAATTCCCTAGCTTCATTTAGAGGTGTAGGAGCAGAAATTGTATCTAGATATTCTACTACCTGAGCTTGTTGAACAGGGGAAGTAGGATACAGAGATTCATAGTGAGAGTTTATAATTAAACTCATGTCCTTCTCAGTTACCACTTTCCTACCATGTAACTCTAAATAATCCATTAAGGTTGATTCTTTAAATGATCTACAGATCTCAAATGGATCCCCCAATTTTGTTTTTTGAGTTTGATTTGTAAACAAGGCTTGTAGGGTTTTTGCACAATCATATTGAACCAGTGTCATGCGATTTTTAATGTTTTCAATTTGATCTGAGAAGTCACACTGAGAGGTATTTGCAATAGAAACTAATTTCTGTAAATGCAGTCTTAGTTTTAGATAAGTGAAAAAATTATTACTTCTCTGCTGCAAACCATATTTCTGAAACCATCTGCTCAGATCTGTTTAAGTTTCTACCCACCAAATCCCTAAATCAGTATATAAAAAGGTTACTGATAACCGTGCCTTCAAGATACTAACCACCGCATTTTTTAAGTATGCATCACAAAGAATGGAAGTGTTTAGTTTCCATCGCAGTTTTCTTTTAAGTACATCTTTCAGAGTCCCAAAAGAATAAATTAAAAATAAATAATCAGAAAACTCTACAGGGACTGTTTGAAATTGCCCTATAGGCACATCAGAGGAGATAAATAAATAATCAATAGTTCATCGTAGTTTTCCCTTCATAAAGGTAAAACTGGGTCCCATGGTGCTATACTCAAAGCAGTTTGTGAGTCCTGCCAATTTAATAATTGTGTCAAAAGCATGTGAATCACAGTAGATTTTCTTTGTAGTGTGTCCTTTTAAAAACAAACTGCAATTAAAATTACCACCCCAAAAAATCTGATAAGATGTCATTAAGTATGGTTGTATAGCTTTCATGCAATTTATACATTCAGCCTTGATTTGTGGATTATATATATATATTAATAAATCTACATATCATATTATTCAATTTCCCATCTAACATTAGAACCCTTCCTGGAATCAGGTCTATTAGTTTATCCAGTGTAAAGGAAAAAGAATTAAACAAAATACCCACTCCATCCGCCCTATCTTTAGCAAATGACCGATACGAGGGCCCCAAGGCCGATCTCTTTTAAAAGAAGTGATTTGCTCTATGGAATACATCCAAGTTTCCTGCAAAAAGCATATGGAAATATTATCATCATGAACCATCTGAAATAGAGCTTGTCTTTTAATAGAGTTCAGAATACTGTGCGTATTCAATGATCCCCATTTTAAAACCATTTACTATTACTTCTACCTAGCTTTCTAACTACTTTTTCCTCTTTTTTTTCTTTTTCCCTTTATATTCTTCAGCAGTTAACCCCATAGGGTCTTGTACTGAAGTCCGAGAATCAGTAACCATCATGTCCATTTCAGAGTCACCCCAATTAGTGAATAATGCAGCACAGGAATTCTGGGTCTCAATGCTTGTGTTAGAGGGGGAAGCTTTAACTCTCTGGTTTCGAGATGATCTTCTTGGAGGCAAGGGAGATAGGGGGGCATTATCCACTCTTGATTTTTCTGAATTATCTATAACCCTGTAGCATACAGGCCCTAAAGGTACTGGGGTAAAATGATTTTCCACCAAATCCTCTTGCTTGTCCAAGTTGCCATCATAAGCTTTAGGGCCTGGATCCAAAAGCTCTTCTTCTGTGAGGGACATGGGGGGGGGGTTAGAAGACAGCTGCTCTGTATCAGCCACCGTTTGTAGTGAAACAATTTTAACAGTCAGGATACTCTCTTTTTTATTAGCAGAGGCGTCCTGGGCAAGCTGTATCAATAGCTCTGGACTGATACATGAAGCCTTGTTCTTTGCAGCCCAGGGGCATTCCCTAAAAACATGACCATACCCCTCACACAAATCACATCACAAATGATTAGTGCACTACATTTTAACATGAAGACTTGGTTTGCTGGCCAAGACACCTAGCTTCATCTGAGCTCTTTCCTTCTAAGACTGCTTAAAAGGCAGAGTAGAGAAACTTACCAGAGCAAGGGAAAAGGATTAAGACTTATTTTGGCTAAACAGATTTACTGTGTGGTGGTGTTTTTATGTTTTACTCACAGGGATTGCTACTGTTTGTTGCTAACATTTCATTGCTTTATTTTTCTCTGTAGCAAAGTGTTTCTTACAGCGTATATCTTCTCTGAAATTATTACAGCTGGTGTTTTACAGGTTTTACAATTTTATCTAACATTAGGATAAAGCTTTCAGGTTACTGCATTTTGTTGTTGACTGATTGTTTCTGCTCTTACCTCCTTGTTCTTTCATCCGTGGTTCTTCTTTTTCAGCAGGGGAAGGGCCCAGCCACCCACACCCATCCCCAACCACCCCACACTACACTGCTTTTATAGTGTACCACAGTTGTGACATTTCCTGTGGCAGAGCAGGAAGGGGTGGATCAGTGGGGCCTCCACAAGGTGAGCTCATTTACAGGGGCACTAGTAATTTAACTTGTTATAACAAGTTAAACAAAATACAATCAAACCATTACTTACATTTTTTCCCTTTTTTTCCTTCTAATTACTCTTACTAGGTTATAAACCCAGCAACTTATCTGGAATGGATATCATTAACTGCAGGTACTGTGGAACAATTTTCAGAAGGACAGTCTTACAGGATTTAGGACACTGTCCTACATGCTGGGCCTTTGGAGATCTTAGGGCTCAGCTCTGGGCAGCATGGGCAGAGATTGCACGCCTCAAATTTCATATGCAAGAGGAAATACATTATAAGAACCACCTGCCATTTCCCCCAGCATCTAACAGAAAAACCTCGACCGCAGAGGGTAGTTGGTCCAGGAGGTTGGCAGGTGGTTAGGAGAGGAAAATTGGGTGCCCCATCACTCGCTGCTCTCCAACATAATACCTCCAAAAACCATATAAACACTACAAACAGGTATCTGCCTCTATCTCTGAAATCAAATAAAGAGGCAGAAGACACTGCAGAGCAGGACACTGCAGCACAGGAGCTAGCACAACAAAACTCACCCAAATCAGGAACCAAAACAAAAAAAGCAAAAAGGAAATCCAAAAAACTTCTGATCATAGGAGACTCCATGATTCGGGGAGTTGATACCCATCTCCAGCCAGGGGTAATGGTCAGATGTCTCCAGTACATCAGCATGGAGAAACACTGACCGCATTGCTAAAATGTTCACAAAGCAGGAGAAAACATTGATGTCCTAGTACACATAGGGACTAATGATCTCACCAGCTGGTCAGTTGTGAGACAAGGAACACCTGACCAGGCTGGGTGACAAACTATCATCTATTTCATCCAGCATCTCCTTCTCTGAGATCCTGCCAGTCTGGGAGAGGGAGCAAATGGAGCGGAAGGTCAGAGAAGGGAGATAGGGCTCACTACGTGGCTAAGGGCTGGTGCCAGGAAAACGGACACAGATTTGTATGGAACTGGCAACAGGTCTGGGAGTGAAAGTTCTTTAAATTTGATGGACTGCATCTGACTAAGGAGGGAGTCAGTGCATTGGGGCAGAAGTTTGACGTCTTTGCAGAATATTTAAACTAGCAAATGGGGAGAGAGGTGCAGCACCCCATACGTCGAATGGGAAGAACACCCCTCCCCCCTCAGCTAGTGGTCAAACAGGGATTCAGCATGTTTGCAGTTCATTTGCATCACCAGGTAAGAAAAAAGGTTTGTCTCCCCATACGACGCACAGGGGTAATGCTAAACCTCACCCAACAACTAACACTCCAAAATCTGGCCAATGGAAAATCATGTACATAACTGCTCACAGCCTGGGAAATAAGATCCCAGACCTGCAGGCACAATGTCAGAGGCTAAACTGGACATAGTAGCAATTAGTGAGACGTGGTTTACCAGTAACCACACTTGGAGACTTCAGTACCTGGCTATGTATTGTTCAGAAGAGACGAGGGTGCAAAAGGGGAGGAGTGGTCCTGTATGTCAATGAAAATATCAAAGCTACAGAAATTCAGAATACACATAAGAGCCAGAAGAACTGTGGGTAACCCTGGAAACAGGAAATGGGACAGCCATAAGAACTGGGTTGTCTAGCGCCCCCAGACCAGGGGAGGACATTGACACATTACTGTTAGAAGATATACAAAACATGACAGCTAAAGGGAGTTCTGATAATAGGAGACTTCAACATGCGGATACAGATTGGTCAATACCAGGAACATCTGCCAGAACTAGACACATAGTGGATTCCCTGCAGGAGGGCCTCAAACAACTGGTACAGCAACCCCAAGAGACAGGGCTATCCTAGATCTAGTACTGACTAACAAGGAAGGATCACAGATCTCAGGTAGAAAGGTCACCTGAGGCCAGTGACCATCACATGGTATGGTTCAATTTGACTACTACATCTAAATCATCCATTCCAAGGCAAAATATGGGACTTCAGAGGGCTGACTTTGATAAGATGGCCAACAGAGTTAAGCTAGCCCTGGCAAAAGAAACACAGGTGAGGGTGTACAGGCAAAGTGGGCAAGCATTACGGATGCAATACTTCAAGCAACATCCCATTGTGTTAGACAGAAAGGAAGTGCAAAGAAGAAGGAAACCACTTTGGTTCTCAAATACAGTAGCAGAAAAGGTCAGAGCCAAAAGGCTGGCCTTCAGGAAATATAAGGGAACACAGCGGGATGAAGATAGGGAGGCATGCCAAACTGCCCTAAGGGAAGCAGGGAAGGCAGTAAGGCAGGCAAAGTCCCAAACTGAGGAAACACTAGCATGAACAGTAAAAGAAGGTGACAAGACTTTCTATAGATACATTAGTGAAAGGAGAAAGTCCACAGGGGGTATTGCTAAGTTTAATGGAGAAAAGGGAGCATGTGAGGAGGAGGACCATGTAAAGGCATCTATCCTAAATAGATACTTTTGCTCAGTATTTACTGAAGAGAAGGTAGGGCAGAGCCCACAGCTCAGCATCATGGACACAGGGGGAGGAGATGAGCACTACTCCTTCACAAAGAAAGGGTCCTACAAGAGCTTGCTAAGCTCAGGGTGGATAAGGCAATGGGACCTGATGGCATACATCCCAGGGTACTTAAGGAGCTAAAGGTGGAACTAGCAGAGCCATTAGCAGAACTGTTTAGTGAGTCCCTGAGCACAGGAGAGGTCCCAGAAGACTGGAGAAGGGCTCATGTGATCCTGCTCCACAAGAGTGGTAGCAGGGAGGAGGCGGGGAACTACAGACCAGTCAGACTTACCTCTGTAGTAGGCAAGATTATGGAGGCACTCCTTAAGGAAAGGATAGTGCAACACCTGGAATCCATAGGGGTGCAGGATCCAAGACAGCATGGGTTTACAAAAGGAAGGTCCTGTCAAACTAATCTCATAGATTTCTTTGACTGGGTAACCAGAGTGGTGGACCAAGGGGGAGCAGTTGATGTTGCCTACCTTGACTTCAGCAAAGCTTTTGACACTGTTCCACATAGAAGATTGATAAATAAGCTGGGTAGGCTCGGGGTAGGTCAGAAGTTGGTCAACTGGGTGACAAACTGGTTGACGGGCGGAAAACAGAGAGTGGTGGTAAATGGTATACAGTCAGAAGAGATGCAAGTCACAAGTGGGGTACCTCAGGGATCAGTCCTGGGGCCAGTCCTCTTCAACATCTTCATTAGTGACCTTGCAGATGGACTAAAGGGTAAGGCTTGTCTGTTTGCAGATGACACAAGATCTGCAACAGAGTAGATGATCCAGATGGGTGGGCAGAATGAGAAGATCTGGATTAACTAGCAAAATGGTCATAAAAGTAGGCAACTAAGTTTTAATGCAGAAGTGCAAAATCATGCACATAGGGAAGAGAAACCCTGAAGCCACATATAGGCTGGGAGGGGAGTTGCTAGCAGTCACAAAGGAAGAAAGAGACTTGGGCATCATCATCACTGATGACCTGAAATCATCCAAGCAGACCTTTAAAGCAGTAGGTAAGGCTAGGGGGGTGTTAGGGTGTATTAGTAGGGGTATCACAAGTCGTAAGAGGGAGGTAATAATCCCTCTTTACAAGACACTGGTTAGGCCCCACTTGGAGTACTGCGTGCAGTATTGGAGGCCACACCTTCACAAGGACATTAACCAAATTGAGGCAGTCTAGAGAAGGGCAACCAAATGGTGCAGGGACTGCATCAGAAGACATATGAGGACAGATTAACAGAGCTCAATATGTATACCCTTGAGCAAAGGAGGAGAGAGGTGATATGATCGAGGCATTCAAACACCTTAAGGGCATTAACAAGGTGAAAGAGTCTAACATGTTTAAATATAAGAAAAATAGCAGGACATGAGGACACAGCATGAGATTAGAGGGGCCGATTAAGGGGAATATTGAAATTCTTTTTCACAGAAAGATTGGTGGATGCATGGAATGGCTTACCACAAGAAGTGGTGGCTATGAATACAGTGCAGGGCTTCAAACAGGTATGGGATAGGCATAAGGGTACAATACAAATGACTATGAATAGATAGGCCACTGACAGAGCAAAGGCCGATGGCACATTTATAGGGTAGAAAAAGAAATGGGCAGACTGGATGGGCCTTGCGGTCTTTATCTGCTGTCAACTTCTATGTTTCTATGTTTCATGCTCCACTTCTCCACAATTATCACACCTAGGCTGGTTGCAGACACTGGACAAATGAGTTCTGGATCCACATTTATAACAGGCCCTAGGTTGTCCCCCCATACAAACAAACACCCCTGTCCCTCCCTAATAGAAAGGAATTTGGGATATGTTCCACCCCTGCTTCTGATTGTCTTAGCTTTACCTTATACTTCCATCCACCTGTCCAGAATTGCTCAGTATCTAAAATAGGGTCAGGGTCACTTAGCACTTCACATTTCTGAGCTAACCAGTAGGTTATATCCTCCACATGTACTCCCTCATTCCTGAACATAACCATAACAAATTTGATTAAGGGTTTAGTGAGAGGAATAACTAAAAAGGGAGTCCATGTGGGAGAAAACTTTACTTGGTTATATCACTCCCAAAACAGATCTAATGCATAGGGTGTTCTGAAGCTGATATCGTAATTATCTTCTCCGGATATGTTGATAAAAGCATATACATCCCTTGGAGAAAAATGCAGAGATTCCTTTATCAAACATTTCTCACATAATACCTATTTGGGTGCTCAGCTAAACCTCCTTTATAACGTATACACACAGCGTCATGTCTTGGAGCAGCCTCTCTTTTGGATTGTGAAAAAAGCTCTGACATTAATGTTTTTTTGTGACCCAAAGAGGTAGACTCACTTTCTTTATCATTAGGGTCTTTTAAATTATCAAGAGAACCACTGTCCAGATCAGTGTCCTGGACTTTAGAGGGCTGTAAATGCTTTGCAGTTTAAAGCCTTGGCCATCCCCCTTTATCACTCATAGTTATTTTACTATCCCCTATATTACTAAGAACAGTTCCCACAGTAATGTTAGGTTTCCACATTGGAGTGGAGTTTTTTAAGTCAAAAGAAGGATCACACAAAGGATCAGGAGTCCAAGAGCCCATGACTGCCTTCTCCCAGCCAGCCTCTAGAAGCGCTCTATGCAGCGACCAATGTTCATCATAACTCAACAGTTTTGATGTTGAATGGCCATTGTTTAGTGAAAATCCTGCTCCATTAGTCTTTTCGGGAGGCGACTGGGCCGTTTCACTCGTTGCCTGTAAAACTTTAGGTAAAGTTTTATTCGAGCGATGAGTGAAGCTGAACTCCATAGCTCCTGATTGAATGTCACAATCATTTTGAAAAATAACCGGAATAGCGTATGCTTTTGGTAGTTCGTGATTCCCTTGTAATTTAAACACAAACCCGTATCTTTGGACAGGTTCTTTTGCAGGCCAAAGGTAGTACTGTTAAAAACTGTCATTATTTGAAGCCAACGCTTTGACATTTAAGTCAGCTAGAGTGATGTCTAGTATGGGCTTTTGGCACTCGCTTTCAACTGCGATAGTCCTGCCAGCCGAGCTACAAGGCTCCATACCTTGAAAATCATTAATGCCATGACAGTCCCCTCTAGCAGACTCACCTTTAGATAGCAAACACAATACCTGTGCTGCTTTCCTGATGCTGCCATCAGTTTCTTCTTCTGACTTCTTAAAAACCACAGCTATCTTTCCAGGTGTTTGCGGGAATAGTTCTTTCTCAGGCATTTTATCAGTTAATTTTGCATTTAAAGTATCTTCACTACATTGCTGCACTTTCTTATTAAAGATTTGATGCTCACATATTTGGACAAATTCATCCATAGTGCCAATTGCTTCATGAAAAATGTCCTCCGAATCCAGATCCAATTCACTGGCCTGCAAAGCCTCCGTTTGTACTACAGTGGAAGGTGAGGCCTTCCCCTCCACCGAGCCAACATCCTCCTCCTCTGACAGCTCTCCCAAAGTGGCCATCATGCTCACAGATAGCCCATCCACCTACAGGAGAGTAGGGGAATTTTATTAAGCAAAAGAAACATAACATCAAGTGTATACATACAGGAATAACTGTAATAAGTCAATAACATAAGAAAAACAAAACATTACAAAACAAATGACAAAATAACATAGAGGAAGAGCAAGAGTCAAGCAATGGTGCAATAACATTCAATGCAAAAAATGAATATTCTTCCAAAAAGAAGTAAAACAAGTAGCTGAAAACTGGTTATGTTCTAATTCCATAAGAGTCAACAAAGCATTTTTCATTTGCTTTATTATATTAGGAGGAGAAGTCTGAACTTGCTGTAGTACATATTGACAGCGAACTTGCCACAAAAAATACTTACAAACTGAAAAAATTACTCTGAGGGTACTGGGATGAAATTGCATCCAAGGAGTAGAGAAATCTCCCAATATCAGAATTTGATAAGTAATTCTGCTAAAAAATGGCCAGTTCCATTTGTTGGCCAATGTTTTCCAGAATAAAAGAGCATCAGGGCAGTCAAAGGAAAAACGGGACATGGTTTCCTCAATATTAGAACAAGAAGGTTTTGGGCAGTACCGATCCTGGGACGATTTATGCTTCAAATTCCCCCGAACAGGTAATCGTCTGTGACAACACAACCAAGTAATATCCCACATATGTAAAGGGATTCATGTATCTCTAAGCATTGACAAAGCACAATCTAGTCTAGAAGGGGAGTGCAATGGAAATTGTAATACTGGTCTAGAGATATTAATGAAAGTATTATATAACTGTTTTCTAGAGAGCGTCATGATGGATGCTTTTGAAAGTTTCCAACTGCGTAATTTTCTAAAACTATCTACTGCATAAGTTGGAAAACCAGGGACACGGGTAATTATAGGAGGAAGTAGGTCCCAATTATCCAGTACATTTCGCATGTTATAACTGATCCAGGTGTCACAAACATGAGCTATGAATCTAACTCTAAAAAAAAAGCTGAAAAAGAAAAAAGGAAAGAAAAAAAGCAATAGGGTGAACCATAGCAAGTCCTCCTTGTCAAATAGGTAAATATGTGATGTCACGCTTAACAGGGTTGAGACGACTACCCCATACTATTTGAAAGAACACACTAAAGATTCTGGTTTCTAGAGTGCGGGGCGGGGAGCATATATATAACTAAGGTACAAAAAAATTGGAATGATGAATTTCTTAATAACTAAGATCCTCTTTTTTTTTACTCAATTTCCAGGATTTCCAAATATTTACTTTAGACTCTCCAATACTCAGGCGTTTTTCCCAGTTATAGAGGGCAGTATCCTGGACATTAAACCAAATTCCCAAAATACGGCGTGGAGACAAACATATCTTAATCCCACCTATATCCGTTACTATGGCAGAGTCAGGATCTAAGGGGATAGAGACACTCTGCTGAAGGTTAAGAGTGCCTCCAGAGAGTATTGAAAAAGTATGAAAGACATCCACAGCACGGTCTCCTGAATCTTTATCCTGAACAAATAACACAACATAATCTGCATATGCAGATATCTTAACTTGGGGTATTGTTGGCTGAGGTGCAAGGCCTATAATAGAAGAGTCCCATATAATTTGGTGAATAACAGGGTCTAATGCAAAGGCGTATAATAATGGGCTTTATGGACAGCCTTGATGAATACCAACTGTCTGGAGAAGAGTATTCCCCAAATGTCCATTAAGTATGGGCACAAAATAGGCCATTGAAAATAGATGGGTAGGTCATTGGAGAAAAGTGGCTGGGATACCATAGTATGCCAGAACCTGTAACAAGTATGCATGTTGTACTGAATCAAAAGCTTTTTCTTGATGCAGAGAAAGTACAAATCCTGAAAGAGCATGGTGGTTTTTAGCCTCAAAAATCTCACAAAGAAGAAATAGATTGGCTTGTACAGAGCATCCCGGAACAGCACATGATTGGGCAGGGTCAAGTAGGTCAGGAGCAACATGTGATAACTGGGTACTTAGAATTCTGGCTAAAAGTTTATAATCCATATTGAGGAGATGCAGAGGTCTCCAATTCTGTAGGGCGTGGGTATCTCCTTTCTTATATATTGTATAAATTTAAGGAAGGACATACCAAAATCAGGGATAATCTCTGTAGAGAGTAATATATAATTGAAAACTTGAATCAGAATTTCTAGAAGATTTTCCTTAAAAGTTTTATAAAACTCATGAGATAAGCCATCAGGGCCCGGGGAGACCTGTAACGACAGGTGAGAGATGGCAGATGCCACTTCCTCCTGTGTAATAAGTGAAATGAGGTCTGGGAGATGGTGTACAGGAAACTGTGGGAATGGGGCCGAAAAGACTGAGGATAAGTCCAGTAAAGTATGTGATGGCCTACAAAATTGATGATGCAGATGAGAATTAACAATTGACAGCATGCTATGAATGTCAGAAACAATGATACCTTGCTGATTTAATAAACCATGCAAAACTGTGTTCTGAATCCTATCTTTATGTGTAGAAAAAGGATTCATGGAGGGGGAATTCGAAGTTCCCACTCTCATAAAATAATCTAGCGTATGAGCACTGTTATATTGATATGCAAACATATGACGCTTTACTGTAGAAATTTGGGAAGAATAATCAATATGGGAATTAGCCGATAGAGAGAGTAGTTTATACAATTGATTTCTATAGGTTAAATATGTTATGTAGTTATCACGGGCTATCCGTTTTCCGATAGTCTGAAATAAATGACGTAGTTCTAATTTAGTATCTGTCCACCATGTCAATGTTGAATCATAAAAACATAGAACTGAGATCTGGGCATGGAAGAGAAGATGAACACGAGCTTGCATAACTAGGGAAAAAATTAGAGTGTTATTCAATTTCCACTGAGTAGAAGAAGAAAGGATGGAAAATGGGGAGGTAGTGACGAAAAACATGCTAGAGAGTAAAAGATGATCTGAGATTTCTGTGGGTCGGAGTGTAGCCGTACATGCTACACAATGTGGAGAGGAAAAAAAATAATCAATTTGAGTGTGGAAGAGGGATCTATAATATGTATGACCAGCAGTAGTATGCAAGGAACGATACGCATCGATGAGACCCATATTTTTCACAAGGTCAGATAAGGCAATGGAGTCACAATAAATTTTCTTCTCCTCTGCTGTCCGACAGGCAACATCTATCAAACAATTGAAATCTCCCCCCCAAATAACATGTTTTGTTGTACATAAATAAGTTTCACAAGGTCCATTAAAGAAATACAAATAGCCTTAGTTTGTGGGCCATAGATATTAATAAAACAAAAATGATGACAGTGAAAGGTACAATCCAGGATTAATGCCCGACCAGGACAAACATCAACAATGCGTGTAATAGAAAATGCCATAGAAAAGAACAAAATAGCAACCCCATCTGAGGCATCCTCTCCAAAGGTCCAATATGAGGGACCTTTAATCCATCCTCGTTTAAGGTGCTGAACCTCAAACAATGTGGGAATCACGGGTTTCCTGCAAAAAAAGAATGTCAATGGGAAGGGAAGCAGCAAGATGAAAAAAAAAACAGCCTCTTCTTGTAGCTTTTTATGCTACAGACATTTAAAGAAGCTATTTTGATGGAAGCCAGGACAAAACAGTCATTCACCCGCTCCCATCTGTAAAGGCCATATTTTTCCTCTTCTTACTTCCCTTTTGGGATTTGTTTTTTTTTTTACGAGAAACATCAGGAGGTTTGGTAGTAGTCAAATCCATATCTGAGGGAAAAATAGAATTATCAGAATCACTATCCAACTCCTCCCTGTCACCCTTGAGACAATCAAAAGGATTGGAGAGGGGAATGGCAAATGTTTTCACACTTTTTCTAGTAGTAGCTCTGGTGACCCTTCTACGGGGTTGAAAACCCTCCAGATCCATAGGGGATACCACAAGAGGAGTAGCAGAACAGGATGAGGGAGCAGCTGGAGGTACTGGAGCAATAGGGCAAGCTAATAGAACAGGTGGTTCAACTCTCTCCAGGGGAAGGGGTAAAGGGGGGGGTGAAATATCCATGGAACTGGACACAGCAACCGGAACAAGGATTTTATCCTGTGCTTTTTGTACCAGTACATCAGGATCCCACCCCTCCTGATGGTTTTTACTTGCCCAGGGACATTGGTGGTATGCATGCCCTTTATCATCACATAAATTACATTGGAAAACATTCTCGCATGAAACACTAGGGTGTCCATACCCTCCACATAGACTACATTTTAAGAGATCACACGTACTGCTTAAGTGTGTGTGAGCACCACATTTGTAACAAGCCCTGGGTTGTCTCCACGTGAAACATACACCCCGATCCTTACCCCCAAAAAAACTATTAGGTAAGTGAATTATTTCAGAGTTAACGAGAAAGAGTTTCACCTTGAATTTCCACCCTCCCGTCCAGAGGCTTTCCCATCTAAAAGGGCCTCAGGAGGGGATAAGACTGTACAACGATTCAGTAGCCAATGATTGATGTCACTAACACTCACACCTTCATTTCTAAACATTATAGTCACAGTGCGAATAGAAGGTTTAGTGAGAGGAACCACATAAAAGGGAGTCCAGGGGGAGGTATTTTTTAAAGAAGCATATTTATGCCAGAATCTATCTAGACCACTAGCAGTTTTAAAACTGATATCAAAAGTCTCTTCCCCAGAGACATGAATCAAGGCATAGATGTCAGAAGCCTGGAAATGCATAGTACCTTTTAACAGGGTGTGAGCCACATAATATCTGTCAGGGAAATCTGGAAGGCCACCTCTATAATGCAAACGAACAGCATTGCATCTGGAAGCTTGTTCCAGTTTGTTTTTAAATAAATCAGAAAGGACAGGACCTCTGCCAGAAGCAGGAGGGGGTAACACTGGGGAAGGTTGTAAGGTAGGTGCCATGGTTGAGGGGCCTTCCCTGGGATCATCAAGGAGGGATGGTGGAGCAGCTGCTACAGAAACAGAGACAGATCCTGAAAGAGGTGGGGAGGCCTTATCAACTAATTTAGCAGGAGTAGCAACAGACTGAACAGTATTAGAAGCAACTGAGTCTTGATGTAAGGCAATAAGGGGAGGTTCAATAGGGAGAGGTTTCTCTGCAGAGTGAATAGGGGAATTAGATAAAACAGTTTCCTGTAAATCCATAATATCCCCCCAAGCTGCCCCAGTAACAGTAGACTGCAAAGGAATAACATGGTCAACTACTGAAATGACTAAGGTAGGAGAAACACCCCTGAGTATAGGTACCTCGTTGGAGCTCTTAACATTTGCAGGCCTGGATGGTGAAAATAAAACTCTGTGGCATTCAGCATTCCAAGAAGGGTCCAGGGTCCAGGAACCAGAGGCAGTTCTAGTCCATCCTGCATTCTGAAGTGCTCCCGTAGTCGTCCAGGGTTTATCTGAAACAGTTATGTCTGGTGGCAATCCGAAGCGAGAACACAGAGGATCCGTTGTGGAGTACTGAGGTCATGGAGCTAACTGGGCAGGTAGCGGAGAGAGAGAAGGTGTAGACAGGTCTCCCGAAAGCGACTCCAAAGTCGCAACATCTCCAGAAGCGGAAACACAAGGGGGAGCATCCAGCAGGTTACACAGTGTCGGCTGATCTAAGTGTTCCACGTTAGAACCTGAAGCAGAATCCCTCGTGTCAGTCAAAGGCTCCAAAAGAACAAGTCCCGAAGGTAAATGGTCTTTCTCATTGTTACTGTGGCGAAATTCAGAACATGAATCATGAGTATGCATAGGCGAGTCCACCGGTGGCTGTTGCTGGGTCGAAGCTACTGTGGACAGCGTTGTAATCTCCTGAGAAGGTGCATCACCATCGTGATGCTGACACCAAGTGAAAGCTTCCATGTCTGTGCACTGGAAGTCCCCCACCGAAAAGAGAAGGGGAATTTCCCTGGTGTCCTGGCCAAATTTCCCTCATTCACTAAAAATACCTCCAACAGCTTAATCTGGTTCAAGGTCAGTTGGCATTCTTCTGTACCCCCCTCCCCCGGGTCGTGCCTGAAAATAGGCAGGATTTATTTAGTGCACTTATCTGGTCAAATAAATAAATAAAAACCCTGTTGCAGATCTTTGTGTCATCTGCAAAGAGACATACATTCCTTCCAGTCCCTCCATAATGTCATTTACAAAGACATTAAAGAGGACCAGTCCCAGTACTGAACCATGCGGTACTCCGTTAGTAGCACCCCCTTTCTTCAGAGTGGACTCCTTTTACTGTTACCCTCTGTGTCTTGTTGTTCAGCCAATTTTTTTTCCAGGCTACCACCCCGGGACCCACTCCAAGGCTGGCTAACTTGTATATTATTCTTTTGTGTGGGACTGTGTCAGATGCCTTGCTAAAGTGTAGGTAGGCCATGTCCACAGCCTCTCCATGGTCTACTACTTTGGTCAACCAGTCAAAGGAATCTATTAGATTCATCTGACATGACTTTCCTGCTATGAATCCAAGCTGTCTTGGATGCTGTGCCCCACTGGCCTCTAGGTACTCAACAATTCTTTCCTTCAGAAGTGATTCCATTATTTTTCCTACCACTGAGGTCAAACTAATGGGTCTGTAGTTTCCTACCTCTGCCTTGTTTCCAGTTTTGTGAAGTGGAATCACATCTACCCACCTCCAGTCCTCAGGTATCAGCCCATCCTCCTATCATCTGTTAAAGATGATAGTCAGTGGTGTCACTAGTTCTACCCTTAGTTCTTTTAGAATTCTTGGGTGAATCCCGTCAGGCTCCATTGCTTTGTCCACCTTCAGTTTTAACAGTTATTTCAGAACCCTTTCTTCTGTGAATGGACTGGTATCAACCTCCCTATCCAGAGTGTTTCTATTGTTTAGCTTAGATACAGTAGAGTGGTGATAGTATAAATGTTTGGAAGTGCTGAGGCATACCTTGAGGTACTTTGAGGTACCACTGAGGCACTCAGGTTCACGTGATGATTGTATAAAGGTTTTGCAGGGCTGAGGAGGTACCTGGTACCTTAAGGTAGACCTCAGCACTCCCTAAATTTTATAGAATCACCATGTGAACTTGAGCGGCTTAGTGGTACCTCAAGGTACCTTGAGGTATACTTCCTCCTCTTCTTTAGTAAATGCTGAGCAGAAGTATTCGTTCAGTATCCCTGGTTTGTCACTGTCACCCTCTGACCACATTTTCTCCCCTTTATTAAGCCTTGGTATCCCTCCCTTGGTCTTTCTTCGCTCCTTAATGTACCTATAAAAGGTTTTATACCCCTTTTTAGCAGAGCTGGCTATCTTTTCCTCAGTTTGGGCATTTGCTTTTCAGACTGCCTTCCCTGCCTCCTTCTGCTGTAACTGATAAGAAGGAAATAAAAATGGCCAAGAGTGCCTATTGCAAGGATCTATTAACTAAATCCTATGGAGACTCCAAGAAATTTTTGGTCCCATATAAAGTTCTTCCTCGGCTCAAATCCAGCCCCTACCCCTATTGACATGTCCCTAAATGGTGTACACTGCAATAATCCCGTAACCATTGCTAACTTTTTTAATACACAGTTCTCTGCTCTTACCAATTATACCTCCTCCTTCCCTGCCAATCAATCCTTTACTGCCCAACCTGATGTCTCCGGGCTTAAATTTCTTTTCAAATCTGTATCTAGCTGGGAAGTACAAAGACTGCTTGACAGCATCTCCGAGTTCACTGCTGTTGGGTCCGACAACCTTGAACCTAAGCTCCTAAAGCTAGCTGCCCCATATTTTGCTGCACCATTCGTTAAAATCTTCACCCTCTCCCTATGCCAAAGCCATGTTCCCAACATATGGAAGACAGCCAGAATTACCCCAGTTTTCAAAAAAGGCGACCACAAAAATCCTACTAACTATAGACCCATAGCCATACTGTCCATTCTCAGCAAAATTCTTAAGAAGTTTGTAGCCACACAAACCATCGACTTCCTTCAGAAATATGACCTTCTTACTTCCTCGCAGCATGGATTCCACAAGGGTCATAGTACCACCACTGCTTTACTCAGGTTTACATCTGATACCCTAGTGGCTATGGATTTGGGTCCTCTAACCGGGGCAATTTTTATTGACATGACAAAAGCATTTGACCTTCTTGACCACCCCCTTCTCTTAGCATCTCTTAGATCACTAGGCTTTTCATCGAATGTTGTTGCATGGTTTGGTAGCTATCTTTCGGACAGAATGCAACTAGTTAAATATAATTCCACCCTATCGGACTTAACGACTGTAAGCATGGGTATGCCACTTGGTCCCCTGCTCTTTACCATTTTTATTAACAACATCACCACTAACCTCCACCAGACTGCCTCCCTGCTATACGCTGATGACATTGTTCTGTATGCCAGTGCTTTTAACATAACTAAAATAAGTCAGCGTCTCTCTCTAAAGATTTCCATCAAATTCAACGGTGGCTGTTTAACCATAAGCTTGTATTAAACATATCCAAGACCCAGGCCATGCTCTTTGGCTCCAAGGCTAAACTCAAACACTCTCAACCTAATTTCAGTGTCTCTGACATAAGCGGGTCATCTGTTTTGGTGGCACCCTACTTTAAATATCTGGGCATCACTCTTGATCCATCTCTTACCTTTGACCTTCACATCCAGCAGACCTGCAAGATGGTCAACATGAAACTTGGCATTGCCTATCACTCCAGCTATGTGCTCACCCCCTCAGCCAGGCTTGCCATTGCACGTGGTATACTTCTCCCATCGCTCACCTATGGGGTTGCTACTTATGCCTTGGCAGTTAAAACTACATTTTGGAAATGGAATATCATGTACAACAACATCTGCCACTATGTTACCTCTTCACACCGAACGAAACACCACTGTCTCCTCTACTCCGAATTGTGCTGGCTTTCTCCATCTGCTTCTAGAGCCTATGCCTATGGCTTGGTCATTGACAACATCATCAGAACCCAAACACCCAAGCCCCTAGCAGGGCTATTTCTAAACCAAACATCCAACTATGGCTTATGCTCAGCAGCTAAAGCCCCTGTCCTTGTTTTCAGGGACAACTCTTCCAAAGGTGCGGGTGCCTTCTCCTGTCATGCCCCACTACACTGGAACTCCCTCCCTCTAACTATACACCTAGCACCATACCATGCCTCATTCAAAAAACTGCTACATAACCATCTTGCTGAATCCTGCACTTGCACATGTTTTAAACCTCCATAGCTCTAACAGTTCTATCCAACCTCTGCACCCACAAAACTGCCTATATCAGAATCTTGCCCCATACAAATGTGCTCAGCACTTACCCCTTGCCACCCTACTGCCCTACCTTTCTGTTTGTTTGTTCCTCTTTCCCTGTTCCTGTAATAATTTTCTATGCCACCTAACCATGTTCCCTATACTATCATTCCTACTTCTCTCTACTTCCCCATCCTCCAATATCCCTCCTGCTCTGACAATAATAGTACTACAGTCCTCATTGTACTATCCTACCAGTTTTGTCCTTGAATGTTTTGCCTTTCAGCCCTGTTTATTGTACTGCTTTATCACATCTCTTTTTTTACATTACTATGCACTCAAATTGTACCTGTTATTCTGCCCTGTTTTGTATTGATTATTACATTCTTCTTTATTCATTGCTATGCACTCAAATTGTACCTGTTTGTTTTTCTCCTGATTGTACTGTAATTCCTATCGTAGAATTCATGAAATGTTTAAATGATTACACTGCTATTTCCTGCATCTAATGTAACTGTCTTTGTAACCTCCCGGGTTGTGCCTGAAAATAGTCATTGCCATGGCTAGTGCACCCTACCCGGTCAACAAAAACTAAATAAATAAATAAAATAAATATAGTGATTTGTCCTGCTCCTTCTGTGTTTCCTTATATTTGCTGAATGCTATCCTTTTCTTCTTAACCTTCCCTGTCACCTCTTTTGAGAACCATAGTGGCTTTTCCCTTCATTTTGTTTTGTTGATTTGCATTACATAAAGGCTTGTTGCCTCTTTGATAGCAGTTTTGATTTTCCCCATTGTTTTTCCACCCACCCTTCTTACCTGTTTGCTAGTGCTTTTCTGAGGCACTCTCCCATTTTGCCAAAGACAGACTCACAAAGTCCAAAGCACCCCTAAAGTTCAACACTCTTGCTTTTGTATGGCTTCACTCTACAGATGTGTTTATTGTGAACCACGCTGTTTGGTGGTTGCTTGTTCCCAGATGGCTACCCATTTCTAAATCTGAGATCCTCTCTCCATCCCCATTTGAAAGTACTAGGAAAGTAGGTATCTTGGAGTACAGGCTTTTTAGGAAGAACAGGGCTGGTAGAAAGGGGGTTGGGAGGTTGCATTACACATCAGGGACAACATAAAGGCAACAGAAGGGCAGGAGGAACAAGGAGAGGCAGAGGTCTTGTGGGTCACACTGGTAAAACCGTCTGGTACAACATTAAGACTGGTATGATTTACAGACTACCTACACAGGGGGAGGAAGTGGATAGGCAGTTGCAGGCAGTTCAGTGGATGGCACTCAAGGTGGAACATTTGCTGGCAGGGGACCTTAGCCAGGAGCAGAGAGATCCTGAGGTCCCTCCAAGGAGCTTTCCTGCAACAGCTCGTTAGGAAGTCCGAAAGGTGTGGTAACATTCTGGATGTGGTCCTTACCAATGGGGATAGTGTGGAAGAAGTTGTAGTGGGGGACAACTTTGGAGCAAGTGACAACAATACAGTGAGTTTCAAGGTAAGTACGGGGAAGGAAACAAGTCGAATCATCACAAAGGTTTTGGACTTCAGGCAGGGGGACTTTACCAAAATGAGGGAGATATTTAGGGACTAAATAGAGGGGAAGGAAAATGTAGGAATTATGGAAATCAGTTGGGGGGTTACTGAAAGTTACTGAACTCTGCATAAAGAAGGCAGGGAAGACCAGAAAAAGAAGGCCACCACTCTGGTTCACTGGGGATGTGAGGGGGCAATATGGGAAAGAAAAGGGGCATTCAGATTATACAAGGGGACACAGAGGACAGAGGAAAGGGTAATTTACAGGGAGAAACTGAGGGTGGCAGGAATAAGATTGGGAAAGAAAAAGTAGAACCAGAGGAGAGAAGTGCTAGGCAGGCCAAACAGGGAGATAAAACTTTTTTAGGTATGTATGAGAGAGTAGGAAGGTAAGGCAGGGGATAGTACAGGTGAAGGGAGAGGGGTAGTACACTTGGAGGGGGACTTCAAAAAGGCAGAAGTGCCAAATAGGTACTTCTGCTTGGTCTTCATGGTGGAGGGGAGGAGAGAGGACCAGAGCTGAGGGAAAGAGGAAGGGAGGACATAAGGGTAGATCCTAGCCTGTTCAGTGAAGAGAGGAATTAGGAAGGTTGAGAATGGACAAGGCAATAGGTCAAGATGCCCTGCATCTTAGGGAACTCTGGGAACTAAGGCAGGAGCTGGCAGCACCTCTGGTGAGACTGTTTAACTTTTCCCTGGATATAGGGTGGGTGCTGAAAGACTGGAAGAGGGCAGACATGGTGCAACTTCAGAAGAGTGGCAGCAGGGAAGAGATGGACAATTATCATCCAATCAGCCTCACCTCAGTGGTGGAAAAGGAGATGGAGGGGCTATTAAAAGAATGGGTCATCAGCTGCCTTGTAAACAGTGGACTACAGGATGACAACGTGGCTTCATGCAAGGAATGTCATGCTAGACAAAATCGAGTTTTTTGACTGGGTGACAAAGTTTGTCAATTGAAGGGCAGTGGACATGGCCTATCTAGACTTCAGGAAGGCCTTCAACACTGTCCCCCACAGAAGGCTGGTAAATAAGATGGAAACTTTGGGGGTGGGTTTGAAAATAAGGTGGGTGGGGAACTGACTGAGGACAAAATTCAGAGGGTGGTGGTAAATGGGGTGCATTCCAGAGAGGAAGGAGTAATGAGCGGGGTGCCCCAGGGGTCTGTGCTGGGACCCATCCTGTTTAATATCTATATCTACAACATAGTGGAGAGACTTCAAGGGAATATCTGCCTATTTCCTGATGATACAAAGATCTGAAATAGGTGGGCACCCGGGGGGGGTGGAGGAGGCAATGAGGGTGGATCTAAATATCCTAGAGGGGTGTCAGAAACCTGGCAACTGAAATTCAATGTCAAAAAGTGTGCAGGAATGTACATGGGGTGGAATAACCTGTAAACCATCTACACATGCCGGGGGGGGGAATTAAGGCAACTGAGCAGGAGAGGGATCTTGGAATTATAATTTCAGATAACCTTAAGGAGGAGGAACCAATGCAGTAAGGTGGTGTGCAAAGCAAATAGAATGCTGGCATGCATAGAGAGGGTATAACAAGTAGAAGGAGGTAGGTGCTGATGCCCATTTATTGATCCATGAGAAAGCCTTACTTGGAATACGGGGTTCAGTTCTGGATACCTCACCTACACAAAGACATAGATATGGACTGAGAGGGTTCATAAAAGGGCAACCAAGATGGTGCACAATATGCATGGGAATCCCTATAAGAAGAAGTGGAGGGAGCTGGATCTGTACCCACTGGAGACTGGGGGGGCATGACAGAAATGTTTAAGTATGTGAAAGGGATTAATAAGGTAAGGGGAAGCTTATCCACAAGAAAAGTGCTAGAACTAGGGATTATAGTCTAAGGGTAGAAGGAGGAAGGTTTAGGGGTGATGTGAGGAACATTACTTCACTGAGAGGGTGATGGAGTCCTGGAAATGTCTGATGGAAGAAGCAATGGGGCTGAAACAGAGGAAGGATTCAAGAGGGCATGGGACAGACACAAGTGGTTGACCAATTTGCAAATTGGGAGATCTCTGGTCAAAAGAGACAAGTGGGAGGGTAAGGGGCAGACTAGATGGGACAGCAGGGTCCTTTTCTGCCACCAGATTTCTGATTCTATGATTCTACACTGTCTTCAGCACTAATTAATCTCTGCTACCACCCCTGCCACCACCAACAGCTAACAAACAGAATCTGTGGTTAAATTTGGAATCCCCTATTTTATGACTGTGGTTGTAGCCCAGCAGAAATTTTGCATTCAGAAAAGGGCTAATGTCATTTTTGCTACCAAATAACATGATAGAGTGTTAAAAATAGATTCATTCACTGAAGCCTCATTAATACGCTGCTTGTGTGTGTATAAGAAGCTGTAGAACACAATTTTGTCTCTGGCTTGAGGAGTTAATCGCACCTACAGAAAGTTGACTCATTATCTTCTGCCAGTCATTCTGTGTCAGAATATCAATGGATAGTACAAACGTTATAGAAAACTCTTGGACGTAGAATGTGTTAAATATTTTCTGGAACTTTCTGCATAAAAATAAGCTCTGCTGTTCCTCTAAGCCCCTATGAACAGCCTCATTTAGCCATTTGACACCACCATCCTAAGAACAGTCATTCTGCTACTTTACAGGACATTCCATAGCAAGAGGCCCAGTGTTGCCTGTTTCCAAATAATACACCAACTTCATTTTCTCAGGCAGGCAGTTCTGGGCTACTGTTTATATTCTACTGAATGTTCTTAACCTGCAATGTGTGACTATAGGTGTTAACAGCTGGATGGCAGTAACCACATTTGCTTCTCTTGCAGATAGGTATGTGTGTGTGTGTCTATTTTTTGTTTGACTTGGGTTACACATAGAATCTGATCAGTTTATAAAATGCTGCATTGTGATTAAATGAACTTGATAAATGAGGGCTTTGGTTTCTTTTACAAATTCATTTTTCCTGACCATGGATATATTAAAACAAAAATGTCTCAACAAAATGTTTTAAAATTAGAAGTTTAGCAGTAATTTAGTTAAAATATTGTATAACGAGCTGCTCCCTGGAAAATTTCCTGGTTTGGGGGGGGGGAGTTGCCACAAGCAGAATGGGACTTCATGAATGAGGGAGCTCATGGCAGCAGAAAAGGCATGATAGCATTACAAGATTAATGGTGTGGGTGTAGAGGCACCAATATTTAAGCATGACTTTGGTAGAGGACTAAGTGTGACTTGGGGGTGGGGGAGTGAGTCTTGGTATTTTTAGCATAATGGTTTTCTGAAACTTCAACCTTCAATAGGTTAGACTCTGCATTCTTCTGTACAGTATGTCACTAAGCCACATACAGTGGGGCATGGGTAAAAACCAAATCACCAGACCTGGACCAAAGCTGTAAAATCTGGACTGGGCACAGCTTGTGCAAATATTGCTGATCCACACATTCCAGATGATCTGCTCTGGCTTTTATCTATCTGGTCTGGACCTGACAGTTCCTTTTTCAATCATGTCAAGGAAGAGTTAAAAACAGACTTCCAGGAACAGACCAGATATGTAAAAATTGGACTGAATAGTGCAACCTGAGTGACTGGACCAGCGGTATTTGTTCAAGTTGCACCCAGTATGGCCAGTCTGGATTTTTACAGAATTGCTGTGGTTCAGGTCTGTGAGTCCAGTTTTTAATAAATCAATCTTTATTTTATACTGAAAGGTATGTGAGCAAAAATGCCCATTTACACAAACGTCCAGTTTAGCATAAAAAGAGAACAGAACACCAGGTCAAAAGGTTACATAGTAAAACACAGTATAAACAGGTCTAATACAGAGATCTTGAGGGATATACAGAAGAAAGGGGAAGCAAATAAATAACAGTGACAAATTTACAGCAATGGATATAGTTGAAGGTAAAATTCAGGAACATGAACAGTTGGGTGATGTACTGAACAGAAGTACATGTCCTGCAGCACCCAGATCCTGCATGCTGATGAGCATTCCTGCTGCGTGATTTGCTTAGCCCCCAAAAACCAGGCCAAGGACTGTGCACCCTGACAATCCTTCAACCAGGCCACATGGATTAGGCAACAGAGAAAGCTTGAAACCCATTTTCTGGAGAAGTGCTTAACTTTTGATGTAAAAGAAGCTGCAGAATCTGGGAAAAATCTTCTCCAATGCCAGAACCCAAAAAGAAGAAAAAGGACAAGGAGAGGCACCAAAACTGGGATAGGTCTCCATCCACTTGGCAGCAACCATCGGGCACCACTGACACCGGAGGGGCCTCTGCTTTGGTAAATGCCCCTGTGACACCTGGCCAGCTGGTTATGAATGTTCTATGATATTTGTAATATAAAAATGTAGTGTGTGATTGTCTCACATAAGATCAACTCAGCTATGGGTGCCCCCCCCCCAGGTTTCAGAGAAGTTGCAGGCTATATTAACCTGAAACCAGGAGGTAATTAAAAATAGTCTCATATTTTTCTATCTTAGTTAGACCTGACCCAGCTGTCAGGATATAGGGCTTATAAACTTTTATGACATCTTAGAGGAAAAACATGTTATACCACCATGGTGCTAAAAGCTATAAAAATCCTTTGATATGCCCTGGGAATATGAACTGCTTGAGATCAAAGAGGGGATGTTAATTAAAGACTGTCATAATTTGGGAAATTAGTTTTTGTCAAAGTATTTAAAATATCTCAGGAAGATCACTGTTTGTATATTTTTTATATTCTAAAAGGAGGAGCTAGATGACATCATAGAAGGGGTGTGGAAACACAGAGTTAAACTGTATTCTGTGTTTGAACTGAGACTTTTTTGGACTCTTATGAAACAAGATCTCTGATCTAACTTAAGCACTGTAAAGAGGTAATACATTAGATAGAAAAAGTCTAATTGTATTGTGGTAGGAGTTTATGTTTTGTACTTTAACCTTGTTCTTTTAAGTGAATGTATGCTTTTTGATATAGTGTTCTGTGTTTACATTTTACATATTTTTGTCCATTTTAGTAAAAATATTATTTTGAAAGACTACCTAGGTGTGTCTTTGAAGTTCTTTTTGCATGAGACGTATAGAGGGTTAAGACTGACAAAAACTATTCATAAGCTTGATGGTGTTACTAAACTGGGAAAAGGTAAGAATATACCTAAGGTCTTTTATAGATTTTTAAGGGTTCATTTTGGATACCTGGTTAGGTTTCCTTAGGCTAAAGATATCTTGCATCTCCCTGAAGAGAAGATTATCTGAGCCTGTACATTTGGGTACACTAACATAAGGCTCACAGTTTGAATCACCTCAGAACTTGAGACCAAAGGTAATTCAGACCTACAAGCAGACAGGAGGGTTACCCTGTCTGTTACCTGTTCACAATATTGCACTCAGAGATTGGCACTGTGGGAGCAGAGGGCCTGACCTGCTGAGTGCATTTGTGACATCCCTACTGACAGGTCTCCTACCACTTTGGTGGATCAGACCATAGCCTCACTTCCTGCTTTACTCACGGCGCAGTCAGGGCTCTTTTTGGATGGCAGAACCCCTACTGTGCTCCTTAGGCCCATATCTTCTTCAGGATCTATTGCCAGCAGCCAGGACAATAAGTGACTCCTCAGCCCCACCAAGGAGCGCAAAGTCACAGCTGATAAACTGGACTCCAGTTCCACTGTTGTCTGCGTGGCCCAGGCTGATATGTTGGATATTAACTCTTCTAACATCTGCACGCCCATGGCTAAGTTGCTTCCCGGTTCATCTGGGGGCCACACAGCTGAAGCTCTCCCGTTGGGGTCGCAGTATACCCCCTACATCGAGCTGAGCCAGCTGCTGGACATGCAACATTATTTTTAAGGTTCCTTGCTCCCACTGACACAACCAGACTCTCCGGGTTTGCCTGAAGATCCAGAGCTGGAGTTGGGCACTAATCTGGAGGTTCCCCCCCCTTCATGATTCACCCACTTGGCCTGTTGTTAAATCCCCCTGTGAACCTCCGTCATGACCTCCTCAACCCAAGCCCCCTTGGACAACCAGGTTCCACCATCTTGGACTCCGGCTCCCTAGATGATGGCGAGTATTCCATTGGGTTCTACTCACACCCTGACCCCAAGTGACCCTTCACCATGTGACCCTTTGCAGGGTCAGGGTATATCTGGCACTCTGGCCATTCCTCAAATGCTGGACAGCCTTCCATCAGGCCTCCAGGCACAGAATCATCCAGTGCTGGACATTCATGTGCCTGATCCAGTGCCAGCCCCTTCAAATGTCCCTACAGAGCTGATGTCTGGTCCTTCTGGACTTTCTGCCAGGCCTTTGGCCCCACCTCCTGCTGAGTCTTCAGCTCCACCTCCAGCTGGACCTATGGGTAATGTTCCAGGCTCTCCACCCCTACAATATCCAATATACCCTTAGCTGGGGTATCCAATGCCTGGCCATCAGCCCCATTATGTACTGGGGTACCAGACACTGGGCTATGTCTAATCAAGGGTATGCTACTTCTGGCTTTCCCTACTCCTATTAAGCTCATGGATATCCTCAATATCAGATGCCGGGCTATCCATTATACAAGCCTTCTCCTCCACCACCTCCTCAGCCTCTGCCTCCACAGCAGCCTCAGGCTGATATCCAAGCAGTGTTTCAGACCCTGATTCAGGAGGACAGGACTCAACTAGTCTTGGAACCTGACCATCAGAAATCAGTGGCGGCCTCTATTCCTGCCTCCTTTCTGCCCCTAGATAAGCCTCTCCAGAGAAGGCTGCTTTAGACATCAGGTCAGGGATAAAACCCAGGACACTGCTTTAAAAAGGGTTCATACACCAGCAGGCACTCTTCAGACTCTGACTCCAACTTGTCCTCCAGCTGTGGTATGCATACACCTATAAAGCCACAGCCTAAGGAGTCCCTGAGGTTCACTCCGGAGGACCCTTTCTTTGCAGAACTCCTCAAAACTACATACAGACTGCACCAGAGATCAAAGGAGATTCCACAGGGGTTGAGGGGAAGACTTCTTGCTTTTCTTTTTTTTTTAATCACATCTCTGTTTCTGCCCCACGTGGCGGATCGCTATGATCCCCCGGCCGCTGACACCTGCACCCCCCCGGGCCAGGTCTGGCACCCCCTCAGAGCTGGTCATTATTGCTCACATTGCTCTGAATGCAGGATCCTCTTAGGTACCAGGCGGCACCGGGCACAGCCATCAGCCGCCGAGATCGTGCCCCGCCATTTCTGCTTGATTTTCCTTGCCCCAGAGAGCCAGATGTGCAATTGTGTGCAAGCACATATGTGCTGACACCCGCCACACTCTCCCCCCACTCTACTGATCACTGCTGTAGTGCTACTGGTCTTCACCAGTCACCGCTACAGTGTGCTGCAGTGCTCAAGCCTTCCCCAGAGGAAGGAGAGCAGTCGTAGGATGTTTGATCCTTCCTCTCCCCTGCCAACCCCCAGTGGCCTGAGTCTGTTCCCAAACCCGGGTCACCGGTGTGGCATGAGGTGTGGCATCCAGCACCTCAACCCTGAGCACCACCAGGTCAGCGTGGAAGACCTCTTGCTACTGATCACCTCCCCCTGTACTGGAGCAGCAGGATTTGTAATATTGTCGGGGTCTAAGGTCAGACCTGGTGACTTACAGGACCCTAAGGAACCAGTGCAAACTAGCAGCGATGGCTGCAAAATGGGACTACATCAAGTGTCTCCAGTAAACCATCCTTGCTGATCCAAAGTCCTTCAGGTCCCACATCAATGATCTGATAAAAGGCAGTGGTAGACCATCCCAAGACCCAATAGAACATAATGGCCACACACTTAACAAGGGCCTGGAGACTGTCTCAGCCTTTAATAGGCTATACACCAACTTAGAAGAATACAAAACGAGTCGCCCTCCAATGACCACTGGGCATCAATGTACTGAGATGCAGAGCCTGGACAGACCACACTTTCACCTAAGGTTTGTAAGGACAAAGGAAGTGCTCCCTGCCCTAAACTCCATCAAAGAGAAAGACTCATCTGGCCCGGATGGTCTTGAGTCAAGGTTGTTGAGAGCAGCAGCACCAGCCATAACCTTACCAGTTACATGGCTCATAAATAGGTCCCTACAGGAAAGGGTTGTGCCTAATAGATGGAAACAGGCACACATGGTCCCCACACATAAAGGGGGTCCTAGAGAGCCCATAGGCAACTATAGGCCTATCTCTCTCCTATGCATCCATGCCAAAATCCATGAAAGGTTAGTCTACTACCAGCTAAAAGACTACCTGGAGACTAACAAACTGCTAGTGTACACACAGCATGGATTAAGGCAAAAACATGGAATGGACACAGCCCTTATCAGGCTCACAACTGACGTCCTTATGGCCATGGACAAGGGCACCCCCACTGGAGCAGTTTTTATAGACCTAACCAAGGCCTTTGATTTAGTAGACCACGACCTCCTAATAAACAGACTGGGTAACCTTGGCATGGACCAGCATTCCCTAACCTGGTTCAATAGCTTCCTGACCAATCGCTCCCAACAGGCCAAGTAGAGAGGTGTGGTATCTGAGCCACTCCCCTCAGGGAAGGGGTACTCCAGAGATTAATACTGGGCCCCCTCCTCTTCATGCTATTTGTCAAGAATCTGAATAAACGCTGTGGAGGAAGCTCGTTGGTCTAGTATTCAGATGACAGAGATTTACCAGTCCTCAAGTAATACTGCAGACCTTGTGGCTCACATACAATCTGATTTTGTAACACTGGAATCCTGGTTAACAAAAAACAGGCTAATCCTAAACACAACTAAACAAAGGCTATGGTATTTGGCCCAGGAACTCTTGGGCAAGACATAAACTCCCTACTCCCTATAGTCTCCTCAACCAGAACCACTATAGAGGTAGTGAAATCTTTCAAATACCTGGGCCTTATTGTGGACCAATGTCTTACTCTAAAGCCTCATGTTGATCAGATTACCAAAATGCTGCACCAAAAACTTGGTCTCCTATATCGCCTGAATGCCCAGCTGATCACCGAAGCCAGAGTTACCATTGCAAGCAGCATTTTCTTCCTCCCAACCTTGACCTATGCTGCCCCAGTACTGCAGGGCATGACAGAACAGGAGTCCAAAAGGATTCAAGTGTTATACAACAAGGTTGCCCGCTTCACCACTTTGTCTCACAAGAGGAAGCATAACTGCGAAGCACTGGCCTCCCTTAACTTGCCATCACTCACTAATCACCTACAGTATTCATTACTATGCAATGCATATAAGCTCATCAGCTGCCCGCCCGGCAACCTGGCTGGGCTGCTGGTCCCAAAGAGGGCAGGCAGGCTCCTCCATACCACAGGGAGAAATCTACTTGAGGAAACTAGGGTACGCACTACAGTGGGCACAAAGTCCTTTGCCCATGCAGCACTGGTGATATGGAATAAGCTACCTCCACAGCTGCAAGATGTGACCTCCCTGAGAATTTTCCAAAATGGGCTCTGCGCACATCTCCTAACATTTAGAATACTTTATTAGCATTTTTAATGTAAGCCTTACATACAGTACATGTACAATAGCATTAAACATGTCAAGCTGGCAACTCTACCAAGGGCACATCTCCTAACAAAAAGCACAAGTACGTGTGCAAGAGCTCTTAATCATAATGATTAGCCCCAAATCTAAATTGGCCCAACGCAGTGAAGCAACTGCATTGTCTATTGTTTGTGCACAGAACAACATTTTGGATGTAATGTGAGCAAACACTGCCAAAAGAGATCATTTTTATAACATCAGAGACACTAAACTCTGGAATACCCTCCCACAAGAATTAATTGAATTAGATAACTTTAATTATTTTAAAACAAAATTAGATGACTGGCTCCTGTCGACTACTTAATTAGGAATAAATTGCCCGCAAACTGTGAGGGACAATCTCGATGGGTCATTGGCCTACTTTTGTCGTACCAAACCTAAGTAAATTCCACCCCCTGTACAAGTTTTGTTGATGTCTAATGTGTGTATGTCAAAATTCTAATGAGCACTAAGATTGGTACCCAGCTGCATACTGACCAGATTGTAGCCATTTTTTTTTCCATCATCAGTGTTTTATTGTTTAGCTAAACAGCTGTTACAATTAAAATATGTCACTCACAATCTATAAACATCATAAATTATTGGACATAGAAATACATATTCATATGTTCAAACATTGTAAATTATTGCATACACACAGTACATGATCTCCTGTTCAAACATCTTAAAGGAATAAAACATCCTATCAACATTACCTCATATGCAATTATATTTCAATATTGCACATTTAAATTAATTTCTATATGATTTTGATTTTGTTCTTAATCTTATTTATAGCAGAAAAATACTTTGCAATCCTTATAACAGTCCATGTATCTTTAGGTCCAGTTATTCAGACTGCACTGGGCAGTGGCGCAAACCTGGGTGCAGCGCAATGGTGCTGCACCGGGGCCAGGACTAGGACCAGGACCAGGACCAAGACCAGGTGATTTTCAACTGTGCTGAGCCATGGCACAGCACTGTTGAATATGGCAAGGTCAGCGTGGTATAAGTCACTAAAGATACTCCGGTAGTCCAGTGCCCCCCTGTCCCCGATGCACCAATGTGTATGTAATACGCCCATCCCTGGTGGACTAGTAGTTCCCCCTTCCACCTCAGTCCTCAATTCCTTGAAATATAACATGAAGATGTCCCTGGTGGTCTAGTGTAAGCCCCCACCCATTGCCGTGATTATGGTACACACCCGTTTGCAATGCCCTGGTGATCTAGTGGAACCCATCCACACAGAACCCCTTTCCCACCCCGCCCCCCGTCATTGGCAGGCAGCTGCATCGCCCATACCACCCAGCCACCTGCCAAATGACAGGTACAATATGGGTTGTAAGTCCATTGGTCCCCAGTGTGGACCAATGGGCTTACAGAGCCACCATACAAGACGATCCCAAATATGTGAATGGAGCCATTCACAGATCTGGAACTGTCTAGTACAATATGCCCTGCAAGCCATTCATCCACACTGGGGACCAATGGGCGCGGCCCATACTGTACCTACCATTTGGTGAGGCGGTGTGGGTAGGATGCAGCCACCAGTCATGATGGGGAATGGGTGGAAAAGGGTTCTGTGTGGGTGGTGGGAGGAGGGGTGCCACTAGATCACCAGGGCATTGCAATACGGGTGTTTACTTGATCGTGGCTACAGGCGGGGGGGTTTCACTGGACCACCAGTTTTATGTGTGCTTGCAGACGGTGTTCTGGGTGGGCGGGTGGCCACCCACGGCTGGGTTGCTGTGTCACACCCTGCAATACAGCAGCCCACCTGTGGGTGGCCAGGCTTTGCGCCTACTCTGCACAGGCTCAACTTTGAGCCCCCCTCTGCGGTGCAGTGCAGGGGTGTGCCGGCATATGCGCCACACATTCCGGGCTGAATATCGGGTTGTACCACATATGCATGGGCACACCCCCTGCATCTGCACTGCATACAGTTACATTGTGCCCCAGCACATCGGGACTTGCACTGCGCCAGGCAGCCTTCTCAGTATCCCGCCGGGGCACAATGCAGCGCAACCCCTTTGAATATCCCGGCAGCAGTGTTTATCAATATATTTGTCAAAGTAACTTTATCTAACATATACATATTGGGTTGGATATTCAAACTGCGCCATTCTGTGGCGCAAGCCCTTGCGCTGCACAAAATAGTTGCGCAGGGGTGTGGCCGAGGCGATATTCAACGGAGTTGCGCTACTGAGCAACTCCTTTGAATATCACCCCCCAGCCACTGCCACTGTGCATGGCGCAGTGGAACTTGCGCCACCGCAAGTGGTCAGAGTGGAGGATTCAAATTGCGGTGGCGCAAGTACCATTGCGCCATGTGCAAATTTCCCATATTCAAAAGGTGACATGCAAATGGGGCCACAATTCATGCAAGGTGCAGGGGGGGCCATTTGCATCTATTTATGGCTCCATTAGCATGCAGGTGCACCGATCCCTGAGGACTTGCGCCTGGCACCGGGGACCATCACCCCCTGTAACCCGATCGGGCATAAGTATAAAGATCCCCCTCCTGACTGGCCCAATCACAGGCATAAGTTTACATAACCCCACCCCCCACCAGCCCGATTGCCCGCCGACTGACTGCCTGGTAGGGCTGCATGTCCATTGGTGCAGAGCAAGAGTCCATTCATTCATTCACATATCTGGACTGCCTTGTACAGTATGGGCTGCATGCCATTGGCTCTTGCTCTGCACCAATGGGCATTCAACTCTACTGGGTCGGGCGAGGGCGGCGTGCAGGCGGGTGGGATGCTGCCGCTGGACGGGGAGCGGGTGGTGGCTTCATGGGTGGGTGGGTGGGGGCCACTGACCACCAGGGATATGTTCTTGGGGGTGTTTGAACACTTTTCAGCCTGCGATCGGGCTTGAGGTCCACTGGACCACCAGGGATATGTTCTTGGGGGTTGAACACTTTTCAGCTCGCGATCGGGCTGGTGGGGGTATGATTTACACTTTTGCCCACGATTGGGCCAGTCGGAAAGGGGTTACTATGCGGATTGGGCTGCAGGGGGCACAGGGAGTAGGTTGAGGCCACCCACAGGTGGCAGCTGCTGTGTTGCACCCTGCAATGCAGCAGCTCACCTGTGGGTGGCCCTGACTTACCCTTTTTTTTGGCTAAAGTTGTGCAGGCACAGGTTGGGGTTGCACCTGCATACTCTGCACAGCCCGCTGAATATCGGGCTGTGCAGTTTATACATGGTTCCTCCTCCAGTTCAGCATGCATTCATTTGCATTGCACTGTTGCTCAGCTTGCCTTGGGGAGGCGCAACTGCCTCCTGCTGAATGTAGCAGAGATGGCGCCGAATTTGGGACTGCATGGCGCGAACCCTATGCGATGGCGAACCTTTGAAAAGCCCATTATTTGTAAATGATGACAACCAATATGCCCTAGGATTATCATACCATGAGCAATACCACAGCACACGCTCTAGATCTTCTGTACAACCCTAGCTACAATCACACTGTCCTGACAAAATGCTCTCCTTTCTATATCTTTGGTAAAGAACATTGCTTGGGAACTGTTCAGATTTATAGCTGGAAAATAGGAACCTTAGTTTAGGATCTGAAATAATTTCCAGATATGGTTTAAATCCAAAATAGAAATTGTTTTGAACAAACCATTTTGAATATTTTGATTTAGATATTAATTGTGGATCTTGGTAGTTACCATGATTATTTATTTTACTAGCTATATATTTTTTATATTTATAACTTAATGTGATACCTTTATCTACTGCTTTTTTTAAGTTCTCAAATTTATGCTTTTTCCAATAGGATTCAAGTGCTGTATACCACAGTCCATCTTTGTCTGACACTGCCTGTAACATCAATTGTCATTGAGCCCTCATTACAATTAACGGTCAGCACACCCAATTCTGTATGTGAAATGTGTTTACTATGTAACTAAATCTGAGTCGCCCCTGAAAAGAGACCTTCGAGACTCAGTGGGCCTACCCGGTTATCAAAATTGAATAAATAAATAAATAAATAACTATACTCAATGCCTGTGGCTGGGCTATCCAGGAACAGGATTCAAAGTGGAAAAGGCTTGCACAGCATCTAGACATGACTGACACAGCTCCTATGCCCATGTGACCTTGGACTGGGCCCCATGAAGACCTCACATCCACTATCTGGCAACAGCCTTCCTCCATTTTGGCTGGTTCAAAAAAGGAAGACAGGGTGCATCACCCCCCCGATGGGGTCGTCACACACCTTACTGGCCATCTTAATGCAGACTCAAATATTATCACGGCTGCCCACGACCGGTCCTCTAACTCACTCAGCCCCATAGCACATATGTGCATCATCAGTAAAATTCCTCTAGTCCCCATAGCGCATATGTGCGTCAGGTATTCACTTCCTCTCATCCCCAGAGCACATATGTGCATCCTGCACTTCTTATGCACTTTCTGGATCAACCAGTCGGAGATAAGGTTATTGGAAAGTGCAGGTCAGTAGCAAACATTCCTACCTACCAGAATACCAACTTTAAGATAGGGGTCACCGCTGAGTTAAATAAAGTAAATTACTTTTTTTTTAGGTTTTAGTTATGGGTTAAAACTTGAAGAAAATGCTGTTTATTTCTCCATTACTAGACATGTGTGATCCCTGATTTGAAAGCTCTTTTCATTGTGAAAAATTAGTATGCTGGTGTCTGGGAGCTAGGAGGTATACTTTTTTGTTTTAGTTTTCTGGGGTTAAAAAAAGTGTAAAATGTAATTTTTCTCCATTTCAGGTACTGTAAAAAAAAAAACCTATAAAAAGCAAGAAACGTGTGTGACCCATCATTTGAAAGGTCTCTTTAATGTGGACCATTATCATGCTGGGGTCTAGGAGGTGTACTCTTTATGATGTAGGTTTTTATTTGGGAACAAAATGTAAAAAAAATGCTCTTTTTATCATTTCAGGAACTGTAAAAAAATATCTGCAAATGCCACTAACATGTGAGACCCATCATTTTGAAGCACTTGTTATTGTGAACATTTTCCGTGCAGGTGTCTAGGGGCTAGGAGGCATACTTTTTAAGTTATCGTGGTTTGTGTGTCATGTAGGCAGTTGAGCAGATCATTTTTCTGAATTCAGTTGGTTTACTGGTGTCATGTGTTGGCACACGCCTTAGTTTATGGTCTGTTTTATTATGTAAAACAGCTCAGAAATACTCTAAACTGTGACAGTGTAGTGCACAGATGTTGGTGTGATAGAAAACCATCATACAACAGATATTTGCCACTTCTAAGGTGTTTTTTGAGTTTTTTTATTTTAAAAAAAGAAATTAAAATTGTCATCATTACATGCTCTGTAAAAAAAAAAAAGAGTTGATGCTACTTACATGTGTGACCTCTCATTTTAAAGATTTTTTTATTGTGAGCAAACTTTGTGCTGTAAGTTTTGTGATAGGAGTTATACTTTTTTAGTTATTTATACTCCAAGTCGGAAGGTTACTATTTTAGTTCCGAACATTCTAACTGCTCAGGAAAAAAGTCATTTTTACACAGGAATACAGCAGTCACTCAAGATTTCATTCTAGAGCTGAGTGAGCTAAATGTAACATTTGAGCGTGTCTCCTCCTGATAAGAAGACTAAGCAGCAGGACAATTTTGGTCGCAAGATCCAGTCCTTCTCCACCTGCACCCTCAGGTCTCTTAACCCTTAGGCTGCCGACAGAATTAGAACATATAGAAATTCTGGACTGATATATCAGTCTGCGGCCCTGCAAGGGTTAATTATGTGGCTCATATGGTTTCCTATCAGAAATCTTCCCTGGACTCACGCAAGTCAAAGATAGAAGCTATCCAGGACCAGCAGCTTAAGGTTGAGATTGCCAAAACAGTGAGAATGGCTGAAAATCATTTGTAATCATGCCCTCTGGGCCACTCATGACACAGTAGACTCAGCTGCTTGCACCACAGCCACTGCGGTCTGCATTAGGCGACATTCCTGGCTTAGGACAGCTGGTCTGGCACAAGATATCCAGACCTCCATCCTGGATGAGCCTTTCAGGGCATCCATTTTATTCAGAGTTGACACTGAGAAAGGAAAGTATCACTGAATTGCAGGACAGAGGTAAATTCATCTTCGATGTCCGCTTCATGTACTTAGGGGGTTACAAAGGCAAACAGCCTTTTCTTTGGCAATAGAGATGCCAGACTAAAGCGGCACCTGTCAAATGCTGATATCCAGCATCAGGAACCCCTACTTCCCCTGACCAGTCTCACAAGCCCCCTGGAGGAGCTGCTGACTCCCTCCCCTCAGACTCCTGACTTGTGGGGGATCTCTTGCCTACTCCCGATCCTCTAGGGAAACCAGTGGGGGGAGATTTGCCCTCCACCTTCCAGGGTCATAGGTCATAACCACAGACTCTTGGGTCCTTCAGTTAATAGCAAGAGGTCACAGAATAGAGTTCCTAGCCAGATCTCCAGACAACCCCCCAGGCCTCTCTTATTATCCTCCAAGGCACCGGTCTCTGACAGGGGACAAGATCCAGACTCTTCTGCAATATTCAGCCATACAGCCAGTGGTTCAGCACAAATAGGAAGAGGGTACTACTTCCATTTTATTCCTAGTGCCTAAAAAGACGGGCTACCTAAGACCCATCATTGATTCTGTGGAACTACATGGTGGTTTGCTCCTTTTATAACTTTATTACCACACAAGTGAATGGATGACAATATCTGTTTTCAGGAATCCACAAGGTGTCAAAGGTATTATCAACATATTAAGCTGTGCCTAAATTGTCTTCTTGATTAGTCTTGTGGTTCCAATGGCAATTGGAGTATTTGTGCCTGATTTCAGAACAGTTACACATGTTGCAAAGTGATTTGTGCCAAACTAAATGGCACAAGTAGGACTTTGCGCCATGCATTACAACTGGTATTCCAGAAGGCAGCCTGTGACATGTTGCAGGCTGCCTGTGCCAAAGGGTTGCTACACCACTGGTTATGCCATAAACCCCCTGCGACATGGCGCAAGGGGGGTTATGGCAGCATTTACGTCGGATTCCAAGAGGGTGGTTGTCGGACTAGCAAATGTGCTATTCCAAGACAGCCCCAGAAGACTTTTGTCTAAGTGTACCCTACCTTAACGGGGGTGTACCTCTATGTCAGGTGCCCCACAATCACTTCCCCACGGTCCCACACAGGCCCTCCCACTTGGCTCCAATTGGCTGGAAAGCCCTCTGTTGGCTGCTGGCATCTCCTCACCCCATCCCTGAGTATTGCCCCACAGGGCAGTCCACATCCCCCGGTCCCCAGGCCCCAGTCCCCAGCTTGTCACTATTAGCATGCATGCCATGCCAAGTAATTCTTTGTAGTCCAGTGGCTCCCACTGAGCTGTGCCAGTCCACCCCATCCCCCACACCTGTTACCAGTCAGCGCCTGCTCAACCCTCCGCTCACCTCCACAGCCAGCCATCAACTGACCTCCATCTGAATGCATACTACTGCATACAGTATGCACTCAATAACTGATGGAGCATGTACCATCTACAGTAGTATGCATTCCAAGGGAGTGCTATCAGCAGCTGGCTGTAGAGGTGGGAGGTGGCTATGCCAGCTGCCAACCAGGTGTGGCAAGGTGGACTGGCACTGTTGGGTGGGAGGCCATTAGACTACCAGGTATGTCTGGATTCTGCGTGGCTGCCATCAGGGTGGGGGGGTTGAGGCGGGTATGAAGTGCCCTGCAGGGCATTGCCATGGTATCTGGGAGCGGGGCTATGGGGGAGCCTTGCCAGTCACAACTTGTGCCCTGTTGGAAGACATTACTGCAGCTTGTGGCACCTAGTTCAGGTGTGGCCTTCTTTTGGGGCACCGCTGGAGGTGCCACAAGACCCAGGACGTAGTCATCGGGGATGCTGCCTGTTCTAGAATCTGGTGCAGGGTCACCAGAGTATCGGCATATGTTGAAACTCACAAGCACTAGCGAGTTGCAACATTCATCTAGGAATGTGGCCCTTTGTGTCCTTATTCAACATTGACTTGGTTTAATTTGTATACACTGATACTGTATCTGAGGATCTCATGTCTTTTCATTTGCAAGATACCATAGTTATTAATGATTGACAGTTTTAATAATGGGGCTAACTTTGTTAATTTTTCTGGTAATACAATATCTAGGTTTCTGTCATCCGTTCACTTATGTGGTAACAAAAAACAGCTCCACTGTCTAAGAGGGTGCAGTTGCAGCCAAAATCATACAGTAATTTCAAGAAACCATACTCCTTAGCTGAAAAAATACTATTTTATTAAATAAAGCAGACAAAAGGCTACAAAAGGAGAAAATCACCATGTAGCTCCACTGAATCGATGAAATCTGGGCCAGTTTCTTATTCACTATATCATCAGAGGGATGGGTTTGATGCGCACATATTGCTTGTTAAATAGGCATAAATTTAAAGTGACAGTCCTGAAATAATTCACATACGCATTGAATTTTAACCAAAACAGTCCTCACACACAACAATAGTGCAAATTAATAGTGTTCCTACCAAGTGTCACTCAATAGATATCCTCATTTTTATAAGTGTTTTCAATATGCCTAGACCCTATAGAAAGCAAAAAACCACACACAATTTAAAAACAGTGATGGGCTGTACCCTTAGTGCCCTCCCATAGAAAATAATGTTCAACATACCCTACCCCCAGTATGACTTAAAGGAGATATGAAACAGTTTTCTGCTGTAAATAACATTCAAACAAATTATGATTAACTGACAGCGGTCTTTGTGTGTGTGTGTGTTTTTTAATTCATGTTTATTGAATCTATAGACATAAACATCAGATAGAATATCTCAGGTACAGTTTTCTACTTTTTCTCATAACTTACAAGCTTTTCTTTACACTAAATCACAATTGAGCCCTCTTTTTAACATTATCCTCTCATACACCATTCTCAGTAGTCCTGGAGGATAACCTCCCACAGCCAAACATCATGCCCATCTTTCTATTGATTTAAATTAAAGGAGATCATTCAAACTTGTTTTTGTTAGTTATGCTTTAATGCTTTCTTCTTCTGGTATGCCTCCTCCCCTCTGTTCTCCATCTCTCCAACCCTCTTCCCACATAACCCTCCTCGTCCATCTATTTAAGAACAGCAGAGTCTGGTTATTAATCCTATGTGTCAGCTCCTCCATATCTTTTATTTCTCTAACTACTTCTCTCCACTGATTTAGTGTTCATCGGATTAATGAGATCCACTGCCTGGTAATGACCTTATGTGCCACAGATATGAGGATATTCCATAAATACATTTGATCCTTAATCTTCAGGTCCCTGGGTGTCAAACCTAGCACTAGATGTTTCATGATCAGGGTTTCTGAGAGAGGAAGCATTTCTTCCAAAGCTTTCATGACCCTCCTCCCACCAGAACGCAACCAGTTTAGGACATTGTCCCAGAATATGTAAGTGCCCTGTCTTCTCCTCTTTGCACTCCCTCCAGCAACTAGAGGTATGCACTCTGTCCCACTTGTGCTTTATCAACAGAGTGATAAAAAAGTGTACCCTGACTTTCCACTCATAGTCCTTCCATCTCTGGCAGTATGTGGTCTTGTGGGCCTGCAAGAAAATTTGTGTGGTTCATAGCTCAGTGCTTATGTAACATATAGTGGAATGGCGTAGATAGGGTTACCACCTTTCAAGAAGCCCAAAGTGGGACATTTCTTACTGAAACATGATTTTTCGCAGGACAGTGCATCACCTCAACCGATGTAACAGACTTGTTTTCTCTATATAATCAGAATTAAGGCAAAGTGCAGTAGTTTCCTAATTGCTTCTATTGTTTTTTTATATTTTTAAGGTGTTTTAGTTAAGGTATTGTAGTTTTCTACAACATTTAGTGGAAAGTTAGAAAATATTTTTTCTACTATAAAATCAGGACATTTAGTATTTTGCATGTTTTTTTGCAGGACACAGCTGCTCAAATCAGGACTGTCCTGCGAAAATCAGGACTGGGGGTAACCCTAGATGTAGATGGTGGCTGGATACAGAGGCCAGCATTAAGAGGACACTGTTTTTAGGTAGTAGTATAGAATGTTTGTGCTTAGGTAGTTGGATGCTTGAATGAGTTGTTTGATAATATTTGATGGTTTTGGCCCTTCTCTGTATCCCACCTGTAGGAAGGAAGCTTGTTTTAGAATTATGAAAGCCCCCCTGTGAGATAAGAGTGCCGCAGAAGGAGGAGGTGTCGGGGAAGATGGTGGGTGAGTGCTACTCACTCTAAGCAAAGTGGGAGTCAGCTGCTTCAGCTAAATAGGCTGTGGGGCTGGAGCTCTTCCTTCACATAATCCTGGGCTGCTCCCTGCAATTATGTGTGGTTCATAGCTCAGTGCTTATGTAACATATAGTGGAATGATGTAGATGGCTGTTGGATACAGAGGCCAGCATTAAGAGGACACTGTTTATAGGTAGTAGTATAGAATGTTTGTGCTTAGGTACTTGGATACATGAATGAGTTGTTTGATAATATTTGATGGTTTTGGCCTTTCTCTGTATCCCACCTGTAGGAAGGAAGCTTGGTTTAGAATTATGAAAGCCCCAAAAGAATAATATATATCAACAATTGTTCTTTAACTGAATGCTGAAGAAGTCATGCATGACAACACCTAATGATAGGAATAGATGATCACCTCTTCCAACTCCGGACAGTGTGACCAGTAGCACTCAGGAGAGGAAAAAACCCCTTGGGGGAAACCTCTGAGGACCCATGACTACCGACCTGCCCGTCGTTCTGGGCATACTAAAGGAGAGAGATCCTAATTAAACTAAATCAATCAGCTAAATCTGAATTGTAAATGTAGAATTTAATCCAGATAAACAGAGCTTAAGAAGAACTGAATTGCAAATGTCCAGTGAAGTAATTTCCTCCTAGTAAAGTCCAAGTCCGAGAATCCATGTACAATTCAGAATGATGGAGAGTAGATATGAAGAACATTCTTCCTGACTTCAGTTGATAGAGGGCATAATCCAGGAAATGTATGACGGTGGTGATGAAGTGATGACTGACGAATTCAATACAGGAGACCAGATGCAGATAGATGTATCCAGATTTGACGTCAATGAGGCAGGATGAATAGAAGTAGAACGACTTCCTGATTTCTAATAGAGGGCTTGTAAAGTATGTGTAATGAGAAGGCTTGTAGGCCAGCGTTACCGACTGATGAATTCAGTTCTAATAAGTGAAGTATATTCTTAGGAATTGATATGAAGGCAACGGCTGTAGAGTTTAGCTGGAATAATGGCAAGCTGTAGAGGATAATCAGAGATACTGGTGCAAGGTATGAAGCATCCAAGTAGCAGAATAAGGTGAGACTATAAAGTAAGCAAAGCAGTCGGACTGCTAATCTGAAGCGAGAAGTAGCAGGAGCGGGACTGCGCCCATGAAGGCAGATGAGAATGAACAGGATGTGGCAATCAGCCCTTGAAGAAAGTGCAGCTTAACTGACAGCTGGTGAGGTAGGAGAGAGAGGCGGCTGATTCCAGGTATGGGAAGCGCAGTCAAACCCATGGAAGTCAGCTGGTAGAACAGAGCTTGGCTGGTAGTCCCTCGATGAGAAGCGCAGCTTTTCCATCAGCTGGAGAGGTAAGTAGAGAGGCGACTAACTCCAGGAAACAAGAAAATACAACCAGACCTATGGAGGTCAGTCAGGAGGAATATTGTGTGGTATAAGCTTCCAGGAGACGTATCTTGAGTTAGTGTAAAGCAGAGTAGGACTGCATTGGTGAGGCAGACGTAGAGAATGGAATGGTGCCGAGGACAGACGGGTCCAGTAGATCAAGGATGGCAGGGATCGCATGGACGAGACCGTGGCACAGAGATGGCAACTTGACAAGGAATAGCAGTCAGAACTGGAGGTATGCAATGTTTGAGGCAGCAATAACGAGACGAGATCAGAATAGCCAAGCATAAGAGTCCTGGATGGAGATAATTGAAGAGGCACAGTCAAATGGAGTAGCTTTGTCACAGGGTCAAAGCAGTAGAGCACAATCAGGATAAGGTCATCATGAGGGACAACTAAGTGTCCTAGAAAGGGTAAGCAGCAGCAATTCCACATGGCTGAAGCAGCAAGGCAAAGCATCCAAGGATAGAGGAGGAACGAAGAAACGGCCTAATGCGGATCCATAATAAAGGAGTTTCTGGCTGGTTGACACGGCAGAAGGTAGGCGTATAGTAGAATGTGTGAATCTCCAGGCCCCGAGCCAGGCGAGGCAGAAGTAGAGCAGAAGCAGGTAAACATCCCAGCCTGAAGGGCGAAGGCATGTCGTTAGAAGCAGGCGATTAGTAGGTAAACCTCCCAGCCCAATGGGCGAAGGCAGGTGGTAGAAGCAGGCAAGTAGTAGGTAAATCTCCCAGCCCAATGGGTGAAAGCAGGTCATAGAAGCAGACGATTATGGTGTAGTAGAATATAGGAACAAAGGACCTCCGGGCCTGTAGGGGCACAGGTCTGACAAAAGCGATGGCGAACTTCCGGCCTCACGGGCGAGGCAGGTTGCAGAGCAGACGTACATAATGCAATGGAAATGTCAAACTGCAAGCAATGCAGAGGGTCATGTTCTGGCATGTAGAGATCGCAGTAAATACATAAACATAGGTAGATGGATGTCAGTTCAGGAGGAGCGCAGTAGATTGTAATGGCAGGTTAGTCGTGATGACCCCCAAGTCCTGGGAGAGTGAGGCAGGTAATATGAGCAAGGAAGGTAAGAAGGGAATCTGTATATAAGTTGTAGTAAGCATGCTGAATGATGCAGACATAGTAGCAGAGAAGCAGGGCAAAGCATCCAAAGAATAGATGATGAACGCTGAAACAGCAAAATGTGAATCCACAGTGAGGAGCTCCTTGGCTGGCTGCCACGGCAGCAGGTAGGCGTATAGAAGGATAAGCGAATCTTTAGGCCCCGAGCTGACGAGGCGGGAATAGAAATAGCGTACCCTTGCCCCGAAGGGCGAAGCATGCAACTTGCTCTAAGCAGAGCGGGAGTCAGCTGCTTCAGCTAAATAGGCTGTGGGGGTGGAGCTCTTCACCCACATAATCCCAGGCTGCTCCCTGCAATTATGTCCCAGTCCTTTTCTGTAATTTGCTCCCCCAAATCCTCCTCCTCCCACCTCTTCTTAAGGGGGTCAGTTTGCCCTTTTCCTCTATCTCTAAGTGCCCTGTAAAGAGCAGAGATATGCCATTTTTTCAGTTGAAGGCTCAAAAGTTCCTCTATAGTGGTCTGTAATCCCGTTTGTTCTGCCAAAGGACCAAATTTCTTTTGCAGTGTTAGGATGTGAGTCCTAGGTTCAAGGTATCTGTAATGGTCTGCATTTCTTAATTGGTGCTGAGCCTTTATGTCTGTGAAGTCTCAAATTATATTTCCATTCAGAAGCTGTCCCAAGGACCTCAGCCCTAATCTACTCATCTTCTGAATGTGAAATCCAGACTCGCAGGCTCGAAGTCTCCATCTCAGGCAAACCATCTTGAGGACCAGATCTGTTTTTGACATTTATATTTTGTCCAAATTCTATGCACTGCTCTGAGGGTATTCCTAACAGAGCACAGGGTTTGCTGTTTTGTATTTTTAACCTTTAGAACACACATTTATATACATATCCACATTAGGCTGAAATGACTGAGGGCTTGACTGTGTGTTTTTGTATCGGGATTCAGCACGTGACAAGCTTTAAAATACATATGTCACAGACTCCCAATACAACATTCAGCTAGCTGCTCGACTGCATTAACTGATGCCATGCTGCTAATCTTATTTCCAGGACATCAAGTGAAAGAGCTGGCACTGAGCAACCGTCATAAAAATTAGGCAGTGCTTTATTTTTAGGAAGACAAATAAACAGCACACTTATAGATGCTTCACCACGCAAGTGTATTCCAGTAAGTGAAAAGTACAGAAAATCAGTCGCTGGTTACTCATTCATTCTGCTGAAAGCTTTCTGAACAGATTCTGTTGCTCACTGCTGGTTCTTTCCAATTTTGTATGTTTTATCCAGTGTAACCAGGCTCATGCAGCTGTGACAATTACTCTTCAGTTGTTTGTATGGACACAAGACTATAATTGCAAGAGCGTTTGCCAACTGTCAACCCCCCCCACGACACTTGCCATACAGTTAAAGAAAAAGTCAGTAGTCAATAAACTGTTTAATTTGTCTAGGGAAACATTTTATTTATCTACTCCATGTTGTCATGTGGGTCTCTGCCAACCCCTCTGCTAACAAGGAATCTCAAGAGTCCTTAGCATACTTTCATGGTTTGGATGAGGAGCCACCGGACCGCTGAAATCCTTTTCTTTTGCGGATGCATCTTTAATCCTCCAGCACTCTCATGAACTGCAACTGGGCCTGGAAACACACGAAAAATCTGCAGGCACATAGCGCCATGAGTAAGTTTGCTGCGGTGCATTGTTGCACTTCCTGCCCCACAGTGCTGGCTGGCTATGGGGAAGGGGGTGGTGGTAGGGTCTTGGGTGCCTGCTGCCTGCAGATACATGGGCACATTGATGTAGCCAGCAAACAACTTGTGCTGCAATGCATGCTCCTGGCCCTGCTGCTGGAATGGGCTCAAGAAACAGCATGCTGATTATTCATGAGTACCAATTTGCTGCTGAGTTCATGTAGTTCACCCAGAGTATGGACTCTCACTCACCATACATGAAATGCAGCAGATTTTTTGTGTGTTTCTTGGCCCAGTTACAGCTCATGAGAGTGCTGGAGAATTGAAGATGCATTTGCAAAAGAAAAGGATTTCAGTGATTCGGTGGCTCCCCATGCAGGGCATGAAGGTATGCTAAGGACTCGGGAGATTCCTTGTTAGCAGAGGGGCTTGGCTGGGATCCACATGACACCATGGAGTAAATAAATGACATTTTTCCCTAGACAAGTGAAACAGTTTATTGACTACTGGCTTTTTCTTTATCTGTATGGCGAGTGGCGTGGGGGGGGGGGTGGCAGTTGGCAAATGCATTTGTAATTATAGTCTTGTGTCCATACAAACATGTGAAGAGTAATTGTCACAGCTGCATGAGCCTGGATACACTGAATAAAACATACAAAATCAGAAAGAACCGGCAGTGAGCAACAGAATCTTTTCAGAAAGCTTCCAGCAAAATGGGTGCTTAACCAATGACTGATTTGCTTTGTACTCTTCACTTACTGGAATACACTTGCGTGGTGAAGCATCTGTAACTATGCTGTTTATTTATCTTCCTAAGGAACAAACCGCTTCCTAATTTTTATAAGATGGTTGCTCAGTGCCAGTTCTTTCACTTGATGTTCCAAGAGATAAGAATAGCAGCAAGGCATCAGTTGATACAGTTGAGCAAGTAGCTGAATGTTGTATCGGGAGTCTGTGACGTGTGTATTTCATATCTTGCCATGTGCTGACTCTCGATACAAAAACACACAGTCAAGCCCACAGTCATTTCAGCATAATGTGTGTATGTATATAAATGTGCATTCTACAGGTTAAAAATACAAAACACACAAAGGCCACTGTCAGTTGACCATAATTTGTTTAAATGTTATTTACAGCAGAAAATAATTTCCTATCTCCTTTAAGTGCACTAAGGGTACAGCCCATCACTATGAATATGCTTTAGCAATTTGCAGTGATATTTGGGAATTGCAAATATTTTGGTTCAGTATTGTTATTAATTGTTGCTAGAAGTCAGATAATTTACTGTATATTGTATATTTCTCTTCTAGGACTGGAATGGGTTGCCTTGGCTGTCACCGGTTACCTGTCTATAGACACCTTCTAGTAATTAAGTAATTAAATCATATCACTTTATTAAGAATGTCATGTTGTAAACATATAATTGTTTTTAAATGGTGTGGTGTTTTTTTTTATTTCTGTAGGCTCTAGGCACATTGAAAACATGTATACAATGAGGATATTTATTGAGTGACATGTAGTAGGAACACTATTTAGTAATATGCACCATTGTGTATAAGTAATGTTTGGGGTAAAACTCAATGCATGTGTGAATTATTTCAGTACTGTCACTTTCAATTTCTGCCTATTTAACAAGCAGTACATGAGCATCAAACCCAACACCTTGATAATGTAGTGAATACGAAACCAGTCAGAGTTTATTGATTTTGTGGAGCTACGTGGTGGTTTGCTCCTTTTATAGTATTTATTCAGTTGAAGAGTGAAGCTTTTGAAATTACTGTACCCATTCACTTGACAATATCAGGTAGTTTCATGTAATCAGAAACATACGTAGAAACAGAATTTGACGGCAGATAAGGACCGCTTGGCCCACCCAGTCTGCCCATTTCCCTACCTAATGGATAAGTTGCAGATCCTAGTTAACCAGCAGCCTACTTCTTTCTACCCCCACCCCCTAGAATTGCCTTATGGCTGTCCCATGCATGCTTGAATTCAATCACTGTTTTTGACTCCACAACCTCCTCTGGAAGGCCGTGAAAAAATACTTCCTTACATTACTTCTGAGCTGCCCCCCACTGTCTTCAAATTGTGTCCCCTTGTTCTTGCACACCTCTTTTTTTGAAAGATGCTACCCTCTTGGACTTTGTTGATTCCCTTGAGGTACTTGAACGTTTCTATCATGTCCCCCTCTCCCTCCTTTCCTCGAGGCTATACATATTAAGCTCCTTTAGTCTCTCTTCATATGTCTTCCGGTGCAGACCCTGCACCATTTTAGTTGCCCTCCTCTGGACAGCTTCCATCTTGTCTATGTCCTTGCGGAGATTGGGTCTCCAGAACTGCACACAGTACTCCAGATGGGGTCTCACCAGCTGTCTGTACAGAGGGATAACAACTTCCTGTTTTCTACTGGTGATGCCTCTCCCTATGCATCCCAGTATCCCCCAGCCCTCCTTACTGCCCTCTCACATTGCTTGCCCACCTTTAGGTCATCTGATATGACTACCCCCAGGTCCCTTTCCATTTTTGTTGTTGTTAGTATCTCACCCCCCATTGTGTACTCTTCCCCTGGGTTTTTGTTTCCCAGGTGCATTACCTTGCACTTCTTAGCATTAAATCTAAGCTGCCATACATTTGACCCTTCCTCTAACCTTGCCAAGTCCCTTCTCATCCTTTCCACCCCACCTTGTGCATCAACTCTGTTGCAGATCTTTGTGTCATCTGCAAAGAGACATACTTTTCCTTCCAGTCCCTCTGCAATGTTGCTTACAAAGACATTGAAGAGGACTGGTCCTAATACTGAACCCTGCGGCACCCCACTAGTAACCCCCTTTCTTCAGAGTGGACTCCATTTACTATTACCCTCTGTGTCCTATTCTCCAGCCAATTCTTTACCCAGGCTATCATCTTGGGACCCACTCCCAGGCTGGCTAACTTGTATATTAATCTTTTGTGTGGGACTGGGTCAAATGCCTTGCTAAAGTCTAGGTAGGCCATGTCCACAGCCCCTTCCTGATCTACTACTTTGGTCACCCAGTCAAAGAAATCTATTAGATTCATCTGGCATGACCTTCCTGCTGTGAATCCATGCTCCTTGGGTCCTGTGCCCTCTGGCCTCTAGGTACTCGACAATTCTTTCCTTCAGAAGTGATTCCATCATTTTCCCTATCACCGAGGTTAAACTAACTGGTCAGCAGTTTCCCGCTTCTGCCCTGCTCCCACTTTTGTGAAGGGGAATCACATCAGCCCTCCTCCAGTTCTCAGGTACCACCCCATCCTCCCATGATTTGTTAAAGAGGGTAGTCAGTGGTGTCACTAGTTCTACCCTTAGTTCCTTTAGAATTCTGGGATGAATCCCATCAGGCCCCATTGCTTTGCTCACCTTCAGTTTTAAGAGTTCTTTCAGGACCCTTTCTTCTGTAAATGGGCTGGTATCAACTTCCGTATCCAGAGTGTTTCTATTGTTTGTTTTAGGTACCTCCCCCTCTTCGTTTATAAATACTGAGCAAAAATATTTGTTTAGTATCTCTGCCTTTTCACAGTCACCCTCTGCCCACCTCCCCTTTATTAAGCCTCACTACCCCTTCCTTAGTCTTCCTTCGCTCCCTGATGTACCTAAAAAAGGTTTTATCCCCCTTCTTAACCGAGTTGGCTATCTTTTCCTCAGTTCGGGCCTTTGCTGTTCTGACTGCCTTCCCAGCTTCCTTTTGCTTTAACTGATACACTTCTCTGTCCTGTTCCTTCTATGATTCCTCGTACTTTCTGAATGCTTTCTGTTTCTCTTGAACCTTCACTGCCACCTCCTTTGAGAACCACAGTGGTTTCTTACATCGTTTTGTTTTGTTTATTTGCTTCACACAAAGGCTTGTTACCTCTGTGATGGCAGTTTTTATTATTTCCCATTGTTCTTCCACCCCTCCTTCCTGCCCATTTGCTAGTGCATTCCTTAGGCACTCACCCATTTTGGCAAAGTCAGCCCTCCTGAAGTCCAGTACTTTTGCCTTTGTATGGCTTGACTCTATTGCTGTGTTTATTGTGAACCATACTGTTCGGTGGTCGTAGTTCCCAGATGGCTACCCACTTCTACATCTGTGATCCTCTCTCCATCTCCATTTGAGAGGACCAGGTCTAGATTGCTCCCTCTCAGTGGGTTCCAATACTAGTTGTCTAAGAATGCCCCTGTAGGGCATCTAGACCCCACTCTTAGAAGTGGCTGCTGCAACTGCACTCCAGTTAACATCTGGCATATTCAGATCACCCATCAGCAATATCTCCCTTTTTCTGCCATTCTAAGTATACTTTCTATCATTTCCTTGTCCATTTCCTCCCCTGAGAGGGGTCTGTATCTAACCCTATGTGGATTGTGGTGCCATTGCCTGCCTCCAAATTGACCCACAGTGCTTCTTCTCCTCCCTGTTTACCCTTTTGTTCTGTTGCTTTGATTCTTTCTCTTATGTGAGAGCTACTCCTCCTCCTCTTTTACCCTCCCTGTCCCTCCTGTAGATAGTGTATCTGGTATGTTTATGTCCCAGTCATGGTTCTGTGTGTACCATGTTTCTGTGACTGCCATGATATCAGATGTTCCTCCTCCATCAGGCCACTAATTCAGGAATCTTGTTACCCAGACTACGGGCACTGGTACTCATTGCTCTCCATTTTTGATGGCTTTACCTTCTGTAGCAGCATCCCCACTGACCTTTCTACCTTGGTCTTTCTCATTTAGTACCCTGTTTTTGTAGGGAGGCTGGGATTTTCCTGCTGCTTATCAGTGCCTCCCCTTGACTAGTTTAAAAGCTTGCCAATGAAGCATTTAAACCGATTGCCCAAAAGACGTGTTCCCTTCCTGGACAGATGCAGACCATCCTGCCAATATAGGCTGGTGTCCCTCCAGGTGGAACCCCAGTCCCCAATGAAGCCAAACCCCTGTGCTCCACACCATTTTTTCAACCATTCATTAAATTGCATGGTGCAAAGTACCCTCGCCTCACCCATGCCACTGACAGACAGCACCTCTGAGAAGGATACTGTGTGTGCTACTTGTCTTAAGCCCCTCCCCAACTCTACAAAGTCCTTCTGCACTGCTCTGATCTCATGATGAGCCAAGTCATTTGTCCCTAGGTGGACAATGACATCCAGCTCAGACTCCCGTGCAACTGTTCTTGTGATCCTAAGGATGCGCTTCCTGTCCCTCCAAGCCATGGCACCAGGCAGGCACCTTACTTCAGTTTTCCATGCTCCCCCCAGTTCTATCCCCCTAATAATTGAGTTCCCCACCAGGAGCTGCTTCCTTTCCCTGTGGTGCCCTCTGCCTCCTTCCTGAGGGCCTCCCTGTGACAATCTGTCTGCACCCTCCTTAGTCCCCTCTGTGGGTGCATCCATAGGGGAACCATGTCTCCCCAGAATGGTGGTGTATGGATTGTGGAGTGGAACTACTGACTGGTGTGCCTCTGTTCCACCACCCTTACCCTCCCTGAGCCCACTGTGGTCCAACTGCTGTGCTTTCTTCGCAACCTCTGAGGTAGTGGTGGTGGCTCTGGTGCTCCCTGGATGGGGGAGGTTCCCTTGCTACTGTCCAGTGCGGCCTGAAGATGGGCAACTTCCTCCCTCAGGGCAGATAGTTGTCTGAAAACAGGGCAGCATCTCAGCCTCCAGAAAGACTCCCGGAAGACTGCTGCCCCACAGCCATTACATTGTACTACTCCCCACATAACTGTGTACCTTGTTTAGTTTTTTTTTTGTGTGTGATTGGTGCGTTATATAGAAATATATGTATTTATGTAATGTGTATGCTTATATTGTCAGTGCAGTGTGCTAGAGATGATATGACAGTGATATGCACCTTGCCCTCTTGAGGAAATGATGTCAGAACCCCAGCTATAAATGAACTATTTCCAGGGGTAGGGGGGTGAGGGGTGGGAAGGGTTTGGGCCTAAACTGTGCCCTCACAAAACAATCAGCTAAAAGCTCTGACCTACCACTGCGATGAGTGCCTTCCTGTCAGCAAGATGCCATACATGATAATTTGTAATACTGCTTCAAACCAATTTAACAGAGAAAATACCCTGCTAATCAAACAGAGAAAAATCCAAACATCCAAGTCAGACACAGGTAAACCTCCCCAGCCCCAAAACAGCCTGGTGACTTGTGCTCTGAAAACAGTCAGCCCCAAAACACGTCAGCTGTGCAGGAGGGCAGACACAGAAAACAGTATCAGCATCTTTATTCTCTATTTTTCAGGTTCATAGTTTTTTCTCTACCTGTATGGTACAATGGTTGCAAAGTTTCAACTAGACCAGTCTAGTTTCATTACTGTGTCTTTCTGTATAAAGACCTTCTGGCATATGGAATACCTCACATCATGATACTAGATACGAAACGGTTTCTAACTGCACCACAGAACTGACCCTTGCCTGTTTTTCTGTTCAACCTGGGGACCATCTAGTGTCTACCCCACTACTAATATCAGCATCTCATCTTGGGACTGGAATTCTTCTCTGTGTAGCTCATGCCTCAGTTCTTGGTCAACATGGGGCTGTTGCAGCAGATCCCTGCATTTTCCTCTGTAGTTATTAGCTCTCCTTTTTAGGGCTGTGGGAAGAGCCTACAGCTCTTCTGTCATCGAACAGATTGTAGCTCTAAAATGGCTGATCATGTAACTCCATTTTTGAACATTTGAAAATATTCCTCCACAGCTGCAAAATAGAGCACTCCCCTCTGATTTTTGCTATTTGCTACTCTATGTTAAAGGCATCTGTGTGTGTGTGTGTGGGGGTGCTATAGTATTGTACCTCAAAACTTTTTAAACTGCTGTTTCTATCATTAGTCCAGCCCAGTCTTAACAGATTTGTTCTATTTCTTTCAGCAACCTAGGGGTTAACTCATTTTGTCTGACTTTTGTGAAAGCAAAAGTCAGACTCAGTGTCAGATTACAGACAGTGCAATTTATTTATTTTATTTATTACGATTCTCAGATTAGTACCTGTAAGCTCTTTACGTAGGTTCCACATCAGAAAATTACATGACCATTACATACAAACAAGACAGTAAATACATGAATGCATAGATACAGTGAAAGAAATACAGTAATACAAGCAAATAAATAGGTATAAGATGGAGAAAGTCATCCCTAGGGAGGAGGAGAAGGAACAGAAATATGGGCAGAGCCATCCTAGGCTACTGCATCAGACTGAACAGCGGGTGGTGGCCCAAGAGCAACAGGGAGATGGAGCAGCCAGTGAAGCTTTGTCAGGGGGTGGGAGAGTAAGGGGGTAGGGATGGGGGAGGGGTAATGGTGGAACAGCTGAGGGAGAGAAACTAGCAATGGCAGTCACATTGGATCTCATGTACCAGCTGCTGCTTTAGGTTGACTTTAAAGGCTCCTAATGTGGGAAGATTGGCAATGCTAACCCAGAGGGAGTTGATCCACTGAGGCACTCTGTATGTGAAGGATTGCTGGCCTTGGGAAGTGTGGCATTTGGGGGTTAGGAAGAGCTGGTGCTTTGAATTGCATGTGGGTCGAGAGTTGGTGCCGGGAATAAGTAGTTATTGAACCCTGTCGGTAGTTGACCGAGGTGGATTTTTTTTGGCGAGGAGGCAGGTTTGGTATTTCAGCCGATCTTGAAGTGGGAGCCAGTTTGACCTAGAGTAGATGTTGCAGGTATGAGTCAACCTTGGTGTTCCCATGACAAGCCTGCAGGCTTTGTTAAGCACAACTTTTTTATTCGTTGAAGTGCAGTGCCTGTTGCAGAGCCGTAGACGGCAAGCCCATAGTCAACTAGGAAGACAACAGAGTTATGCATAGCAATGTTTAAGGCTTCAGATGTCAGACTATGCTTGTATCTGTGGAGTAGACTAATCTAAGAGTTGATTGCTTTGGTGATGCTGTCAATGTGTGGGGTGTAACTGAGTGAACTGTTGATGGGGATACTGAGGTATTTGAAGTGGTGAACAAGCTCAAATGAGGAGTCAGCGTTGTTGCATTTTGAGAAGGGGTAATTTCTGTCCTTATTTGGGAGGCTTGAGAACAGCATGAACTTAGTATTTTTGTGGTTCATAATCAACCTATGGTCCTGGAACCATTTCTCAAAGCTTGAGAAATCACGCTGGAGTTGCCACTCAAGGGCACCTGGGTTTGCACCACTGGAGAAGACAACTGCATCATCAACATAAAGGAGGATGCCACTCTGGCAGGCTTGGAGGAGATTATTAAGAAATAAGCTAAAAAGGAGGGGGCCCAGGATGGAGCCTTGTGGGATGCTGGAACAAACAGGCTGACCATCTGAGAGGACATTTCCTATCTTCACTTGCTGGGAATGAATGCCTAAAAAACTACAGAACCAATTGATGGTGTCAGTGGAGAGACCAATGGTAACTAGTTGGTCGGCAAGGAGGTCATGGTGCACCATATCAAAGGCCTTAGTTAACTTGATGTAGATGGCCCCAGCAAGATGCCCTTGGTTGAGGGAGTTATGGATCGAGCCTGTGAATTTGAGAAGAGCAATGGTGGTATTGTGTCCAGTCCTGAAACCATTTTGGTCGGGGCATTGCAGCTGGTATTTTTCCAAGTAGGCAGTAAGCTGGTCTGCAACAATCCTTTCCAGTGCCTTAGAGAGTGATGGCAAGATGGAAATGGGCCTGTAGTTCTCTGGGACAGCATGATCACCATTCTTGTGCACAGGGGTTACAACCACGGCTTTCCATAGTTGTGGGAATTTAGTGTATCTGAGTGATAGATTACGGAGATATGTGAGAGGGGATTAAGATTTCCTCCAGAGTGAGAGACACTAGTTTGAGATCAAGGGTATCGCTGATGTATCTCCCTTTACCCAGGACTTTGTTCAGATATTTCCTGGCATCTCCAATGAAGACTATTTTGAAATACAAAGGTGGGTATTTGAGGGCCTGTGTAGCTTTGGTAGGGCTGGTAGAGGGGAAGAATCCAGCAGGGAGGATACTCAGGAGGTCAGTGAAAGTTTGGTTGAAAGTGTTGGCTATGGATTTGGGGTCAAGAGTAAGGGATCCATTGACATAGAAACATAGACTTTGATGGCAGATAAGGACTGCTTGGCCCAACTAGTCTGCTCATTTTCCTACCTACTGGATAAGCTGCAGATCCTAGTTAACCAACAGCCTATTTCTTCCTATCCCCCACAAGAATTGATTTATGTCTGTCTCATGCATTCCTGAATTCTCCCACAGTTTTGGATCCAACAACCTTCTCAGGAAGGTGGTTCCATGCATTCACCACACTCTCTGTGAAAAAATACTTCCTCACGTTGCCCCTGAGCCATCCTCCCTCTATCTTCAAATTGTGTCCCCTTTTTATTGCACATCTCTTTTTCTGAAAGATGCTACCCTCTTGGACTTTGTTGATTCCACTGAGGTACTTAAAAGAGTCCATCATGTCCCCCTCTCCCTCCTTTCCTCAAGGGTTTACATATTAAGCTCCTTTAGTCTCTCCTCATATGGCTTCTCTTGCAGACCCTGCACCATTTTAGTTGCCCTCCTCTGGACTGCATCCATCTTGTCTATGTCCTTGCAGAGATGGGATCTCCAGAACTGGACACAGTACTCCAGATGGGGTCTCACCAACTGTCTGTACAGAGGGATAACAACTTCATGTTTTCTGCTGGTGATGCTTCTCCCTATACATCCCAGTATCCCTGCAGCCCTTCTTACTGCCTTCTCACAATGCTTGTCAACTTTAAGGTTATCTGATATGATTACCCCCAGGTTTCTTTTCATTTTTGTTGTTGTTACTACCACCCCCATTGTGTACTCTTCCCCTGGGTTTTTGTTTCCCAGGTGCATTATTTTGCACTTCTTTGCATTGAATCCAAGCTGCCATACTTCTTACCATTCCTCCAACCTTGCCAAGTCCCTTCTCATCCCTTTCACACGCCCTTGTGTATCAACCCTGTTGCAGATCTTTGTGTTATCTGCAAAGAGGCATACTTTTCCTTCCAATCCATCTGCAATGTCACTTATAAGGACATTAAAAAGGACTGGACTCAGTACTGAACCCTGTGGTACCCCACTAGTAACCCCCCCTTCTTCAGAGTGGACTCCATATTACCTTCCGTGTCCTTTTGTCCAGCCAAAGTTTTACCCAGGCTACCACCCTGGGACCCACCCCCGGGCTGGCTAATTTGTTTATTAATCTTTTGTGTGGCACTGTGTCAAATGCCTTGCTAAAGTCTAGGTAGGCCATGTCCACAGTTCCTCCCTGGTCTACTACTTTGGTCACCCAGTCAAAGAAATCGATCAGATTTGTCTGACATGACCTTCCCACTGTGTATCAGTGCTGCCTTGGGTCCTGTGCCCCACTAGCCTCTAGGTACTCAACAATTCTTTCCTTCAGAAGTGATTCCATTATTTTCCCTACCATGGAGGTCAAACTGACAGGTCTGTAGTTTCCTGCCTGTCTTACTCCCACTTTTGTGAAGGGGAATCACATCCACCCTCCTCCAGTCCTCAGGTACCAAACCATCCTCCTATGATTTGTTAAAGAGGGTAGTCAGTGGCGTCACTAGTTCTCCCGTTAATTCTTTTTGAATTCTGGGGACAATTCCATCAGGCCCCATTGTTTTGTCCACCTTCAGTTTTATGATTCTTTCAGAACCCTTTCTTCTGTGAAAGGACTGGGATCGACCCCATCTAGAGTGATTCTGTTCATTGGATTGGGTACCGCCCCTCCTCCTCTTTTGTGAATACTGAGCAGAAGTATTTATTCAGTATCCCTGCTTTTTCACTGTCCCTCTCTGTCCATCCACCGTCCATTCTAGTCAGCCTCACTATCCCTTCTTTTGTCTTTCTACGCTCCCTAATGTACCTATAAAAGGTTTTATCCCCCCTTCTTAACCAAATTGGCTATCATTTCTTCAGTTTAGACCTTTGCTATTCTGACTGCCTTTCCTGCTTCCTTCTCCCTTAACTGGTACAGTTCTCTGTCCTACTCCTCCTGTGTTTCCTTATACTTCCTAAATGCTATCTTCTTCTCCCTAACCTTCCCCGCCACCTCTTTTGAGAACCATAATGGCTTTTTTTCCCATTTTGATTTGTTTATTTGCTTCACACAAAGGCTTGTTGCCTTTGTGATGGCAGTATGATATTTCCCCATTGTTGTGCCACCCCTCCTTCTTGCCTGTTTGCTAGTGGTTTTCTAAGGCACTGTCCCATTTTGCCAAAGTTGGCCCTCCTGAAGTCCAGTACCCTCACTTTTGTATGCCTTGACACTGCAGCTGAGTTTATCATGAACCACACTGTTTGGTAGTCACTTGTTCCCAGATGGCTACCCACTTCTAGATCTGAGATCCTCTCACTATCCCCATTTGACAGTACAAGGTCTAAGATTGCTCCCTCCCTCCCAAGTGGATTCCAACACTAGCTGTCTGAGGCATGCCCCATGTAGGGCATCGAGAATGGCCTTTCTCTTTGATGTGGCTGCAGCAAAGGTGCTCCAGTTAACATTTGGCATATTCAAGTCCCCCATCAACAGTATCTCCCCTTTTTCTGCCATCCTAAGGATGCCTTCTATCATATCCTTGTCCATTCCCTCCCCCTGACATGGTGGTCTGTATACAACCCATGTGTGAATTGCGGTGCCATTTCCAGTCTCTAAGGCGACCCACAGTGCCTCCTCTCCTCCAGGTTTACTCTTTTGTTCCATTACTTTTATCCCTTCTCTTACATAGAGAGCTACTCCTCCCCCTCTTTTACCCTCCCTGTCACTCCTGTAGATTGTGTACTCTGGTATGTTAACATCCCAGTCATGGTTCTCTGTGTACCATGTTTGTGTGATTGCCACGATATCCAGGCATCCCTCTTCCATCAAGGCCACCAGTTCAGGGAACTTGTTGCCCAGACTATGGGTATTGGTACTCATTACCCTCCATTTCTTGATGGCCTTACTCTTTTTGCCCCACCCCTGTCCTTATTGCCTTTGTTGTTTTCTCCATTTACCCCCGCCCTTCTCCCTGTCAATGTTTCTATCTTGGTGTTTACCTCACTGACTGCCTTGATTTTTTTCAGGAGGCTAGGAATTCCCTGCTCCTTTCCAGTGCCTTCCCCCTTGACTAGTTTTAATGCTTGCCAATGAAGCATTTAAACCTTTCACCTAGGATCCTGGTTCCTCTCCTGGACAGATGCAGACCATCATGCCAGTATAGGCCTGCATCACTCCAGGTGGACCCCAGTCCCCAATAAAGCCAACCCCCTGAGCTCTGCACTACAACATTGAGCATGGTGGGGGGATTTAGGCTCATGTCTGGTGACTTCTTTCAGGTTTAACCAAATTTACTGCCATCTTTTGAGCATCGTGCAAGGCTATTTTTGAAGTATGTTTTTTTGGCTGTGTGGATGGTCCCGGTACAGTTATTCCTGTCCTTTTTATAGTTTTGGATGTCTGAAGGTTTCCCGGTGTCCCTGGCTATGTGCCAGAGATGTTCCCTGTCTTTCATGAGTTTAAGAATGTTATGGTCAAGCCAGGGGTTGTTAAGGCCTTTAATTTTGCACTTTTTCAGTGGTGCATGTTTATCGCACACTTCGTTAAAGAGGCGATGAATTGTTTGAGTGCTCAGTCAACGTTGGAAGTCCCATACACAGTTGACCAATCAGTGTTTAGGAGATCAAATTTCAGATGGCCAGAGTGACCCCTTTTGAGGACCCTATTGATTACAGTTCTTGGCAGTGGTTTGGTGAACTTGTTTGACCAGCAGAACCAGACAGGTGAGTGGTCACTGATTGTATCTGGGAGAATGGTAACATTGTTTACATGCTCCGGGCAGTTAGTGCGCACCCAGTCGAGCAGGGTGCTGGTGCCCGTCCTGTAGTTGGTCCTTGTGGGGGCATCAATTAGCCGTGTAAAATGTGCAGCAGGTATGGCATCTTTAAATTGGTTAGCTTCTGTGGCAAGCCAGTTGATACTGAAGTCCCCAAGAAGCAGGACTTTGGTGCTGAGGGTCCCAAGGCAGTCTAAGACTGCTTGCATGCCAAGGGCTGCATGTCTAGGAGGGATGTACACAGAAAGGAGGGTGATGGATTTGTTGTGTGCATCAAGGAGGACCTTGATGGCCAGGACCTGTGTATTGGGACCTGGGCTGGGTAGATTCAGGACAAAACCCTGTATGTTGTCCCTGAGATAGATCACACACCCCCCCACCTCATTTGGACAGGCAATCCTGTCTGAAGACCCTATAGCCTAGGAGGATGATAGCTCCATCTGGGATTTTTGGGGTGAGCCACATTTCTACTATGGACAGTACATCTAGTTTGTGTATGGCTACCCAGGCCTACAGGTTAGTGAGCTTAGCAACCAAGCTGTAGATATTCATCGAAGCAAAGGTAAGCATGCCTGTTGTCCGGGGGGCATCACCAATTCTTTGTGGAGGGCCTGGATTAGGGTGGATATTGCCAGAGAGAGAGAGAATGAGTAAAAGAAAGGCTAATCTGAGGAGGTAGCGTTTAAAACAATTGCAGCATAGTTTGCATTGGCATTTGGTAGAAACCAAATTATGGTGCTTGTCCTTGCAGGATACAGATCTGAGGAGGAGCATAAAAGAGGGGGTGTATTCAATTGGAGGCATGGTGGTAGGGCCCCAGAGGACCCATCTGACTTGAATGACATGCAGTGGCCAGGTGGTTTAGAGCAGTGCACCGAGGTTACAGAACAGTAGGGATTTAAAGGGCTGCTGTCATGACAGATACGGAGCTCTGGTGGTCACGGTCAGCACTGTGTTTGGAAACTGACTGCAAACAGGCAGGCTGCTAAAGGATGGACTGATTTGTGCACCTCTGGTGAGCGGGTTCATTTTGGTGGGTTGCTGTGGTTACAGGGGATCGCTAGCTCTAGCCCAGAGCCACTCGTAGCATCTCCTAAAACTTCTAACAGTAGTGGACAGGTAGCAAGCGTAGTGCTCCTGGGTGTTAAGTCCACTGCATGAGGTGGCATTTTATGTCTTAAACTGTTTGTTTTTAAAATATTAGCCGATAGTGTGGCTTGTTGTGCAGGAAGTTGATCCAGCTACTCTTCCTGAGGGGACTGCATATAAGGAGCACCACAGCGAGTGGGAGTGAGCATGTGCGGGGCAAGCATGAGTTCACATGCGCGGAGACATGCACAGAGACACGCGTGTCTGCTGTGTCTGCTGCAGACACCAAGATCAGGAGCCTGAACAAATCATCATTGTTTTAGTCGGGTAATCTAAGTATCATTTAACCAGTCAGCATGCCTCAAGGTAAGGGAAGATCTAAGCAGTTGCTAAAGCAATGTGTAGTCTGTAAAAGTACACCGAGGGTGGTAAGGAGCAACAGTTCAGGTGCAACAACTGTTTATTAGTAGAGACACTTCAAGATGAAATTAAACATTTATTAGAAAGACTGGAGATTAAAAAAGAGATAGGTGAATTAGAAAAATTCATTGATACTATGTCAGAAAGCCTCCCAATGATTGAAATATGGGTTACAACTAGTACTCCTAGTTGTATGTCACTTAAAAAAAAGATCACAGTGAATAAAAAGGGTAAAGGGCTAACAAAAGTAGTGAGCAAGAATAAAAAAGAAATTCTTCCAACTAGAAGTGTGGAGGATAGTTTCCAACAAAGTAACCCCCTGCAATTGAGCAATAAATTTGAGGTCCTTGGAAAAACTATACAGATAGTCAAATTACTAGAGAAAAAATGAATGCTAGCAACAGTGAGCAACATAAGCAGAGAAAAGATAAAGGACAAGCTAGGATAGCTGATAGCTCGCATCTTGAGCTAGAAAAAATAGAGATATCCTTGTGACAGGTGACTCATTAACTAGAGGGATAAATGAGATAGTTTGTAAAAATAGGAAACTGTATACGACAGTTAGTACATTGCCAAGGGTCAAAATAACAGACTTGCGTGACTTGCTTGATGGACTGATGGAGAACTCACATAATCCCCTTGTTATTTTACATGTAGAAATTAATGACATAGGTAAAAATAAGCCAGAAATCATACAGGATGGCTTCAGGAAATTGGTAAACCAAATTCAAATCAAAAGAGGTGAGGTCATGATATCAGGAATCCTACCAGTACAAGGTCCACAAGAATATAAGAATTGGGCCATAAATCAAATTAATTAATGGTTATATTCCTATTGTATTGAAATGCATATAGGTTTCATAGATAACACTAGGACATTTCAAAATAAACATTTTTTAAGCATGATGGGCTGCACTTAAATAGAGCAGGTAGTAGGATGCTGGGGATTAAATTTAATAAGGTAATTAAGTTTCATTTAAACTGGAAGGAGAGGGGCTGGTTTTTGCAGACTTGAATAAAGCAAACAATGAGGGCACAAAGGAAAATAAAAGTAGGGATTTGAATATAGGTTTATTAAATGCAAGAAGCCTACTAAACAAATTTGATAAGTTCTAGCACATGCTGGCTTCTGGAAACATTGATATAGCATTGATTACGGAGACATGGTGGAATGAAGACGATCCATGGGGAAAATATATCTCAGGCTATAAACTATATTCCAAATCTAGAAACCACAGGAGAGGTGGTGGAATTGCCATTTATATCAGAGACAATATAAATAGTGAACAGGAAAAAATCCATTTTGATAATCTTGAAATGATATGGATAAAAATATTATATAAAGATCAGCCTAGAACTAGACTCGGATTAATGTATAGGCCTCCTTCTATAGATAAGCAAGATGATGACCTTCTCCTTGAATTTATCTCAAATTTAGACCCAGCTGAGGATATACTCCTAACAGGGGATTTTAACTTGCCTGAAATAGATTGTAAAAATCAGATTGAGAAATCCAGCACAGCAAATAAATTATTGGAAGTAATAGAGCATGGGGGGTGGAACAGAGAGTAATGGATGCAACTAGGGGCCAGAACATCCTGGATTTGGTATTAACAAATATGGGAACTAAAATTGGTGATTTAGGGTTGGGAAGTCCCTTGGGAAATAGTGACCATTGTAAAATCTATTTTACAGTACCATGTAAAGTAAATATTAAATGTGCATAAGGATTAACACAAATGCTTAACTTTAAAAAAGCTAACTTTTCTGGTTTTAAGACTAAGTTGGCGGCCTGGAATTGGTATACAGAGTTTTTGTTAAAAAGAATTAACATGGGGGTGAAAAAATGTATACCTAGTAAGAAGAAAAACATCAGTCAAACAAACAATTCTAAAGGCTGGTTTAACTCTAAAATTAAAACAAATGATTAAAGGAAATGATAAGATCTTTAAAAGGGTTAATAAACAAAAAAAAATCTGGAAGGATGGGTTTTGTATAAAGAAAAAGTTAAACATCTTAAAAAAGAAATTAAGAAAGCCAAGGCAGAATATGAACTTGGTGTAGTTACAAGAATAAAGGACAACCATAAGGCCTTTTATAGTTACATCTATGGAAAAAAGAAGGGATCTATCAATATAGGCCCCTAATGTAATGAAAAAAATGAATCTATAACCGACACTAAACAAATGGCTGACATACACAATTCTTATTTTTCTTCCGTATTTAATATAAACAATACTAGCAGTTCTGTGAATAAGTTTAGTTCCCAGGTAGGGCAGGTTAAAATTGACCCTAAAGATGTACTGGCTAGGCTGGAATGTATAAATATAAACAAATCTCAGGGACCGGATGAGCTCCATCCTAGGGTACTAAAAGAATTGGCGGCCCTTTTGGCCCATCCACTAACATATTTATTCCAGAAATCTCTAGATCAAGGAATAGTAGTACAAGCTTAGAGAGAAGCTATAGTTGTCCCATTGTTAAAAAAAGGACCGACTACAAAACCAGAAAATTTTAGACCAGTGAGTTTAACATCTGTAGTGGGGAAACTATTCGGAGGAATACTGAAGGATATAATCTTAAAACATTTGTCTTCAAACAACTTAATTGACACAACTAAACATGGATTTACAAAAAAAAAGTCATGTCAGACAAATGTGTTATCATTTTATGAAAAAGTAAATAAGGATCTGGATAGAGGAGATGCAGTTAATGTTGTTTTTTTGGATTTCTCCAAAGCATTCAACAAACTGCCACACAAAGAATTAGTGGATGTATTGAACAGTGTAAAGATACCTACCAATATAATAAACTGGGTGGAGGCTTGGCTGTATGATAGAAGGCAAAGGGTTAATATCAGAGGGAGTTCTCTCTGAATGGAGGGAGGTTACCAGCGGTGTACTGCAGGGATCGGTGTTGGACCCATGTTTATTCAACCTCTACATCTCTACAATTAGGAGCATCTTTCCTAGCATCTGGATAAGTAAATTCACAGATGATTGTAGGATTGAGGGTACAGTTAACAGTACTGAAGAATACATCAAGGTACAGGAAACATTGGACATGTTGAGCCAGTGGACGATCAACATAAATTAGAACTAAATCTTAGTAAGTGTGCTGTAATGCACTTGGGAAGAAAAAATAAAATAAAAAATATCTACAGCATAGGTAAGACTCATTTAAGGCAGACTATGGAAGAAAGAGACCTGGGGGTGAGAATAATGGATGACTTGAAATTTAATGCACATTGTAGTTTAGTGGTTAAAAAGGCGAATCAAGTATTAAACTGTATATTACGACACATTGGTAGCAGAGACATGAAGGTGATGGTGCCCTTGTATAGTGCATTGGTGAGGCCCCATTTGGAGTATTGTGCTCAGGTTTGGTCACCATAGAGACAAGTAGATGTCAGGAGATTGGAGGAAGTACAACGTAGGGCCACAAATAGAATTTCAGGTCAAGAACATGTGTCATATCAGGAGAGATTAATAAATCTAAATCTTTATACATTGCAGTATCGCAGAACTGGGGGGATATGTGCATGATTTAAAGGGCATTCAAGGATGAGCACTTAAGGCAGGATTTGGCATTAATAGTTAGGAATAATAGCTTGCATGAAACAAGAACACACAAATTACAATTAAAACAAGACAAATTGAGAACACTAAGGAGAAAGAACTGGTTTAGCCAGAGAGGTGTTAAGTTGTGGAACACTTTACCAGAACAACTAGTAATGAGTGGGTCAATGGAGTGTTTTAAATGTGGACTGGATAAATATTATCATACTAAAACATCCATGGTTTAGAGAATACATATTGATAGAAAAAAGGCAAGCATTTAGGACGTGTCTATGTAGCTTGTATAACTCATGAAACCTATAATGGGTCTGGGTGGTGTTGGATCACAGTGAGGCTGTCCAACAAGCAGAGATAGCATAGTCATTACTATACTTAGCAGTAGTAGGCCTAGGAGATCAGACATTTTAGGAGGCTAGGGCATATAGGCCTGTGGTGAGAGAGGGGATGGCAGAGCCCTTTCTGCAGTCAGGTGACCTGGTTAAATAATAATGATTCAAAAAATAAGGTACAGTACTGAGAAAAGAAAATAACCCACCAGGAGAAAAAAAATGTGGTCCAGTAGGTAGTAAGGATACCTTTAAGATGCTCAGGAGTAGCAAACAGTGTGGAAAAACAAATCAGACAGGGGGAGGTGGGAGTGGCCAATGATCGAGTGGAGGAGGCCTATTTAATAGTAGTCAGGTTGGGGCAGGTGGGCAGGAGGGAAAAGGTACAAATTCAAACACAGTCTAGGAGGCTAAGAGATTATGGCCCTATTTCAACTGGGAAGAGTCCAAAATATTAAGGTTACTGTCGCAGTCCAATGGCGTTCAGCCAGGGACCCAGAAGTGATCAGTCACAGCATGGGTTGAGGAGCCAGGAACCAATCGGAAGGTGGTGCTCAACCGCGACTTAGGAGAAGAGAGAGAGAGAGAGAATACCCTGGAGTTGAAATCATGTGGGCTGGTGGCCATAAGTGGCCGGCTAAACTTCAGCGCCGGTACCACTGGCCCGAGACGGGCTGCAGAGGGTCCCTTGATTAAACTGCAAAAGAGCACAGAAGGAGAAGGTTAAATTACTGAGAGGAGCTGGGAATTGCTGGGCATGATCAAGCCCAACAGAGCAACAAAGGGAATTAATGGGCTAGGAGAGTAGCTGTGAGGTGTGGGCAGTAGTGAGATATAGCAGAGGTGGGAGATGGTGCCAGAGGCAGCATTTCAGAAGCAAGAGTGAGGAAAGACAAAGGAGGGCATAGGTGTTGGAGTTGGGAATAGGAAGCTCAGGGGAGTGAGATAGAGAATAGTACATAGTGGGTCAAGTGCAAGGTTGGAAGCTGCTTTAGCAGTGGGGACAAGAGGTAGAGAGAAACTAGATATACCAAAACACCCAGGCCAGAACAACCAATACAAATCCCCACAGCTTTCCCACAGTTTCCCGCAGTTTCACCGCAGTTCAAACAGTAGAAATAATCACAAATCCTTTAGATTTTTAACAGAGGCTGCATAAAATCTAGGCAGAAAATAGTACAACAGCTGAAATACAACAATCCCCCCAGAACAGACAATTTGTTGGTGAGGTGAGGAAAAGATACAAGTTCAAAAACAGTCTAGGAAGGTAAGAGATTATGGTCCTGTTTCGGCCGGAAAGAGTCCAAAATATTCAGGTTGCTGTGCAGTCCAATGGTGTTCAGTCAGGGACCCAGAAGTAATGAGTCACAGTGAGGGTTGAGGAGCCGGGAACCAACTGGAAGGTGGCGCTCAGCCGTGACTTAGGAGAAGAGAGAGAGCATACCTTGGACCGTGAAATCCTGCGGGCTGGTGGCCGTAAGCGGCTGACTGAACGTCAATGCTGGTACCGCTGGCCTGAGGTGGGCTACAGAGGGTCTCCCGATTAAACTTGGAGGTGAATTCCTGTGGGCTGGTGGCCATGAGTGGCCAGCTGAACTTTGGCACCAGTACCGCTGGCCCGATGCGGGCTGCAGAGGGACCCCCGATTAAACTTGAAGGTGAAATTCTGCAGGCTGGTGACCATTAGCGGCCAACTGAACTTCAGAGCCGGTACCACTGGCCTGAGGTGGGCTGCAGAGGGTCCCCGATTAAACTGCAGTCTGTTAGCTGTCATTCCTAGGGCAGGACAGGTTGCACGTAAGCACATACACACATGCAAGTAGCATTTACTTTGACTAAATAAATTCAAGAGGACTGATTTAGCAGGAAGGCAGTTTTTGGTAATTGTGACTAAACAGCACTATAAGACACCAACAAGAAAATAACTTTGGTCATTTGGTAGCTTTTCACAGCCCTATCTGCTCTGGCTAGAATTTTTTTTTTTGTGGCTGTTGGCCTTCGTCTTTCTTCTGCTACTTCGTACATTTTCTCGCCCATGTACATTCACTGTTATGCAGTTTCTCTTCTCTGCAAGCTCATCCTTGAGAATCCTCTAAAGTGCTATGACGTTACTGCACTATGAAACTTTTGTCACATTCCACACACTTACATGGAGTCTATCCCATAAGAATTTATTTATACATTTTTTTCCAGTTTTGAAATTCATACATTCAGAATTAAACTCAGTTCAACATTTCTTATTCCCCTTTATTTCTAATGTATAAAGGCATGTCTAGACCAAGCCAAGTGGGGGAAAGAGTAAATAATTTAAAAACGTAGTTATCTTAGGTTATTAGTGTTAGCCCAAAAATATTTCTGTTTTATTATATACAGTAAATAGTTGACAAAACGGGTAAACCCCACTATCCACCTACAAAGTAATTACATCTCATAAATCAGAGCAGCTTACAGTGCAGTAATTATGTTATTGTTTGCCCCTACTACTTGCCAGTAGCAGAGTATTTAATATTAATTTACTGTCATAATTTAAAAGTTCTTACTCACAAATTCATCATCTTTTCTTCAGAAGGTTGTGAGGGAGTTGGTTTCTCTTTCTTTCTGCTTATCCAGTTCATGTAACTATATTGCATTCTCAAATTCAGAGAACTGGTCAATTTCAAAAACTATGTTGTGCACCTTTATAATTCATTTTCAACTTTGCTGCAGCTAAAAGTTGAAATTTTGCACCCATCTCCAGAAGTTCTTGTCTGAATGTCAAGAAGCATCTTCTTTGTTGTTGCATTTGGTATGAGTAATCAGGATAAATGGAGCATTTAAGTCTTATACAATAGTGGAGCTTTTAATCTGGACAGCTGAGTAGTTAAGTCCTGATCTGCATCAAAAGTGGAATATACCATAATTTTGAATTTGTTTTTGTAGCTTCTGATCTTGACCTATAATGTGATTCATTTTTTTCACTTGCATGTTTTGGAATAATTCTGTATGCATGAGTTATAAATAGTAGATTGGCTTCCATTAATACAATCAATCAAATCAATTAATTCTTTATTTATATAGCGCCTTTCGAAATCAAGGTGCTACACACAACACAAGCCATAATACTGAAACAGAAAATGGTATAAATTATTTAATATCATTCTGGAAAAGACAATTGAAATAAATACGTTTTTAACATAGTTTTACAATTATTGACTGCCAGGCATTCTCTTAACTGATGAGGTAGAGAATTCTACAGGGTTGGCACTGCAAATGAAAATGTTCGAGCTCCAGACATTTTTAAGCAAACCCTGGGAATCTCTAGCAATCTCTGTTGGCAGATCGGAGAGGACAATTGGGGGAACAGGGAGTCTGGAGATCTTTCAGGTAGTCAGGTCCCTGTTAGTGAAGGGCTTTGAAGATAAGCAAGCCTACCTTCTAGGTGATCCACCACTGAACTGGCAGCCAGTGAAGTTTGCACAGCACAGGCGTAATGTGACTGGACCTATAGAAGTACCAGTCAACAGCCTAGCTGCAGCATTCGGCACTAGCTGCAAGTGGTGGATATCAACTCCAGATAGCCCTAGGTATAGGGCATTGCAGTAGTCAAGACGGAAAGTAATGAAGGCATGGACCAATGTTGGAAGGTTACCCGGGCGATATTCCTCAGATGGTAAAATGAGGATTTGACCACAGCTGACACCTGAGATTTCAGGGTCAAGTCGTCGTACAAAAATAACACCCAGGTTATGCACCCAATCTGAGGTAGTGAGCTGGACACCATCAAGCCATAGGCCCAACATGTGCCCAGCCCTAAACTCCCCATCGAGTGGCCCAAGTCCACAGCCAATGCCTCAGTCTTATCTGGATTCAGTCTCAGCCAACTTGAGCTCATCTAGTCTTTGATCTCAGACAGGCAGTTGTTTAGCACAGAGATTGCATTAACCTGTCTGGGCACAAAAGACATACAGATGAGTATCATCTGCATAGCAGTAAAAACTCAAGCCATATCACCTGATGATGTCTCCCAATGGCAGCATATACAATGTGAACAACATGGGTACCAATATGGAGCCCTGCAGCACCCTGCAGGATAGGGGGAGGGCATCAGAGGAATAAATTCCAGTGACCACCTTCTGAGACCTACCTATGAGGAATGATCAAAATCATATGAGGACTGCACCCGACAGTCCACAAAGGAACCGCAGGGTCTCCAAAAGCACCCCCTGGTTCACAGTGTCAAAGGCTGCTGAGAGATCAAGAAGGACCAAGATGGCATGAGCTTTTCACTCTCTCACCATTAGATTATTTAGTACCTGAACAAGGGCAGTATCCATGCTATGCCTCTACCTGAAACCATTCTGAAGCGCTTCATAGACATTATGAGTTACAAGGTGATTGTCCAGCTGCAACACAACCACCTTCTCAAAAACCTTCCCCACAAAGGGAAGGTTAGAGACAGGTCGGTAGTTAATTAGATCGTCGGGATCCAAGGAGGGTTTTTTAAGGAATGGTCAAATGACCGCCTCCTTTAGGGGGTCTGGAAAGACTCGCCTCTCCAGGGATCTCTGTACAATTTAAGGTAGGATCAGGCAGATAATATCTACACACCATACTAAAAGGGGGGAGGTAGGGCCCATATCCAAACTACAACAGGCTGGGTGCAGAGTCTGGACAATTTTCACAATGTCCATGAATTCTGGTCAGCTGAAGTCCATCCAGACAGACCAGGTGCTCACTATTTCCCATCGACATCCACAACCCACTCATAGAAAGAGCTGGGCCGATTCCAGACCTGATGTTGGCAACCTTATCTGAGAAGGACCGAGCTAGCTCATCACACTCAATTTGTGAAATAGCTCTTCAGGACTGGAATTCAAATAGAGTCACCAAAATATCTGTAACTAAATCTCTTACTAATTGGAATTCTTCATCCAATGATATGGGTAAGCCAATACATTTCAAGTTTTTATATCTTTGTTGATTTTCCAATAGCTCGATCTTCCTTGTTAAGGTGACATTGCCCTGAATTAAATTAGAAGTGGTAGCTTCCACTGCAGTAGTTTTATTTACTGATTTCTCCACATCCTTTTTAGTAACTTCCACCTGTTTAGAGATTTTATCTATGTTTTCTGTGTTTTGTTTAGAATCTTGTTGGACTGGGTTAGCAAGAATTCTCCTTTCTAGGAAAGAGCTTGAAACTTTAAATCAAATGATTGTGTCCATGTTAACAGTTTTTCTAGGGCCTCCCCCAGTGAATCAATTAGCATCTCAAGTTGTTGTTCTGTCTGTAGCTCTCCCAGTTTCCTCCCAGATTTACTGGCTTATTAACCATAGGTGAAATAGACAGGGGAGACTGCAAGCTTTCCTTTCATGTTGATTCCAGAATCTTTGAATGAGTATCTAGCTGTTTAACAATACTCTCCCCTACTAAAACAGGTTTAACTGGAGATGGTAATTTCCTTAATAATAACAACTCTGCATTTTGAGAGTTTAGTTTAAAGACTTTAGTTGTATTCTCTGCATGTGGTAAAGTACTGTGGTTACAAGGTTATTTTAGATTTTTGTGATGAACTGGTAAGCTTGCCTTGACTGGGTCATCCATGGACTGTAGCAGATCAACTTTTGGTATACCTGCACTGGAGTTGGCTCTTCCTTCTCCAGCTCTTCTGATGTCTTCCAAGCTGACTTTCAGTCTATAGTATTTTTCTGAAAGTCTGATCTAAGGAGATATATACTCTTTAGATGAAGGTGAAGATTCTGTTTTCCACTTATCTCCCATGTATATCTTGAATGAAGTCACACAGAAATAATAAAATATTCCTATATTTGTTGGACCTTTCTACAGAGTTCACTCTTGAAGCAGCTACTTGCGGCCATGCTCAGGCTCCTTCTCACTATCAAACTCTTATCGCATTCAGCACATTTATATGGTCTCTGCCCCTGTCTCATAACAATTTGCTGCAGTGTTAGATGTTATTCTGCACTATAAAACTTGTCATATTAAAAAAACATGCATTCCTCTGCAGGTGTCTTCTCTGCAGCTGTCTTTCCTATGCTGCTAACCTTTGTCATTCAAGTTGTTGTCTATTGAAGGCTTTCCCTCATTCTGTAATGGAAGTAGTTTTGGGATTGTCATCTTCTTGATACAAGATTTTGACCATGTTTTAGTCCTGAAATGCTGGCAAATATGCCTGTAGCCCCACAATCATCAGCATATATCTTGAGAAGGCCCATGCCTCCATCAGACCTTAGAATAAATAATAATGGCATAAACATTTTTTTTGTAGCTTCATTGAAAACCATCAAGTGGCTTTTCTGTTGTTCCGTCTGACTGGTGCAGCTCATTGTTTGGTCAGTCAGTTACACTGAAACTATATGAAATCACAGGAAGGGAAAGTTGATTTATAGCTTACACTTTATAGCATGCTGCCAAAGCAGTCTTCAGTCATCCAAAGAATAACTTGCAGACCTTTTCTCTCATTTGTTCAAGTTGCATTGCTGCTCCTTCTTCTATTCCCAAGTAGTTGCATACTCTCTCTTGTTCAAGTTCTTTTTACATTACAGGTCTCTCTAAAATTGGTGTTATCAGGATAGGTTGCAATTCCTTTAGTGAATGTTGCTTTTGCACATTTGTCAAATTCAAATGTCATCCTGATGTCATCAGAGAAGGACTTGACAATTTGCAGCTGCTCTTTCAGGCATTTGTCACATAAGTTACAATGTTTTGGGCCATCTATGAACAGAAGATGAGATGTCATTTCACAATTCTTTTTATTGCTGGAGTTCAAGCTATACTCATTCCTTTAGTTATTTAAGTGGCTGTTCAGCCAGATCTGAGTGATAGGGGATCACACTGGCACACTAGCAATTCAGGGTCACACTATGCAACTTGGATGTCATGAGCAGTGGTTGGCAGGGAGGGTGAAAGAGTGAACTTTGTACATACTCCTCCTGGGGGAAGCGCAGAGTACTGCACCATAGGAGCTCCTAATGAGGGTTGGTGGAGATGCTGTGATGACATGGCTGACCATACACCATCACACACCCTCCCATCCAGCCATGCATGCAAACAAGCAGGCACACAAGCCAACAGGAAGGAGGTTGAGCAGAGACTCAGGGAAAATGCCGCACTGGTACACCAGATGATGGCTTCTACTTGCTTATCCCCTCCCCATATATAAGACATAGTCACTAGTCATTGATATGGTTTTTCTCCTTTGTGAATTTGTTGATGTGTAATGAGGCTTCTCTGTGATTTTAAAAACTTGTGACACTCAGAATATGTATATGACCTATCCTCCATGTGATATTACCAATGTGTTATGGGGCTTTTCTGTGATTCTGAAATCTTGTTACATTCAGTACATTTTTATGACCTCTACCTTGTGTGACACGGCAGATGTGTTATAGATTTGTTTTTATGCATTAAAGGACTTGAGATATTTAGCATGTTTTTGTGGTCCTGCTCTAGATCGAGTTTGCTGATGTTTTGTGAGTTTACAAAGTTGTATAACATGCTTATATTATTCAGCACATTTACATGACCCCTCTCTAGATCAAGTTTACTGATGTTTTGTGAGTTTACAAAGTTGTATACAATTCTTCTGTTTTTCAGCACATTTATATGGACTCTACTCCAGTTGAATTTATTGATGCTTCATCAGACAATTATTATGGCCAACACTCCTGTCACATTCAGCACACTGATATTATATCTCTCGGGGTTAATGTTCAAGGATTTATTGTGCCATGATGAGAATGACCCCCATTCTTAAGCCAGGGCATATTCTAAAATTATGAACTCTATACTCCATTAGTCTTTGATGTTTGCTGAGAGTGCTCTTCTCAGCATTTTGCTTCCTTGTGCAGTTCATAGGATGTCACAGATATTAGTAGAATATTGAGATGTGCCTTAAAGTTCTTTTTGATTAACTCTGTTGCTCCAAGATCTACTAGAATATGTGTGTGTGTTCTTATTCCACATCAGTTTAGTTTTAGTCTGCATAGCTAGGTATTTTATGATTTTATCTCTGTATGCTGAACACTCTAACTACTAGAGATGGTTACTTCAATAAACAATGCCACCTTTGTTCTTTTTTCTTCTGTTACAGAGTCTGGTAATCTCACCTCCACTTTCTTGGCAGCTGGCAGTTGGGTGATGCAATGTGATCATTAATTCTTCATTCTCTGTGATTCTTGGTGTTTCATGTTTCTCTACCAACTGTATGTTGTATTGTTGGCATCGTTTCCAGTAGCACAGTCTCATTACATTGTTGCATCTTTCAGTATACATGCCTTCTTTTATGAGCACTTTCCATCCAGCTGAAAGACAGACAGCTTTTTAGAGTTCTGTGCTGTAGAAACCACATGTTTATTTTTTGCCAGTTTTTCTATGCATTTAGTGAACTATCTTATGCACAATCCCCTATCTTGGGCTGCCATTATTGACCTCTTATATCATGCATACTAAAGTGCATACTAAGGTGTAAGGAGCTGAGAAGGTGGTTAGCCCATGTGTGCTCCTGCCCGATTTCCCATACTAAGACATAATGTTACTGGCTAAGATGTATTTACCCAATCTTTTTTTTTTTTATTGTGCTTTGTCTTTACTAATTACTACTTCCAGTGGGAGTATATTCTACAGCTAACTATCAGGAAACCTGGGCTAAGAAAGATGGTGGCCACACTGGGCTAGCCGTCGGACTGCTATTGTGGTATTTCGTTTTGGGATTTGTTTTAGTTTCGTTCTGATCGCTCATTTTGTTTATTTTACTTTGCGATCGTTTTTGTGACTGTTTTATTTTGTATTTTGTTAATTTTGTTTTCATCGGCACGGATATCTGATTTTCTCTGACCTAGAAAGTTTTGAGTTTGGACCTGGCATTCTCCTAACTTTGAATTCCGTCGAAACTTGAATTACGGAAGGTTGTGGAGAGCTTATGAATTTTGGCGGCTCTTCTGTGGAGTTCTATTGGGAGCACTCGAAATGTATGATGGATTAAGCCTTGGGAAGAAGTGAAGCTGCAGATTATTGGAGATTGTTATTGCTGAACAATCTGGAGCAGCGCGGGGTATTGTGCTGTCCCCCTTTCAGCTCTGCCTGCTGTTGGTTTGGTCGTCGGAACTGTTTGTGGCTACTATTTTTGTTTAGTCTTGACATCGGTCGCTTTTGAGCGGCTCTTATCGACACTTATATTGGTTATCTTGCTGCAGCTCATTGCAGCCGTGGATGGTCTTCTAGCAAGCTTATTCCGCTGGAGTTTGCGTGCTACTTAATTAGGAAGCTGTTTCTGTGTCCTTGATTACCGGGTGTTTTGGTTTATTCACCTGGGCCCCTGGGCTCTATTGAGGCGTTATTTAGTTGGTGGCTCACGCAGGGGTTCGGACTGGGGCCTGCTGGAGAGTTGACCTTTTGCTCCATTCCCCTAGACTCTGAGTGGAATCAGTTGAAGGGCTGATCCAGCTGGGAGTCATAGCGGTGCGCCACCACTATAGCCCGATATTGCCTCTGGGTTAATTGGTTGGACTACGTGGCTGATACACTTTCTTCTTTTGACTTTTTTCTCCACTGGAATTCCTTACACTGGGAATTTTGTTTGGTATCCTGGCTGTCAGAATGTTTTAAGGATACGGGTCTAGTACTGTTTGACTTTGTGAAGAAGTGAAAAGAATGCAGCTGGAAGACTCCTCCACAAGATAAGTGCCCGTGGACTTAACTGTTGCTCCCTTGAATCTTTTGTTATTTTTATTAGTGGACTATAGGACTTTGGCGGTCTTGGCTGGGGTCTTCGCAGTGGGGGGGAGAGGGATTGGCTAGACGGCTGGTCCTTTCTTCTCTCCTCTATACTCCTGTTGAGATTGGCCGAAGGGCCTTTTCTCCCCTGGTGTAGTAGTTGTGGGTCCCTACCCTTTCGGACTGGTTGCCTGTTTTAATTTTGTTTTATTTAGGTGCTGATATATTGATTTATTGTATTATTTTGTATTTAATTCTTAGGACTTGTGTTATTTTGTGAGGAAAAAATTTTAAGCAGTGAGAGTGCTTGATTTTAACCTATTTTCCACCCTTCCGGTCCTGTGAGAGAGCTCCGGTGGGTGGTTTATATATTTATATATATATTTCTTTTTTGTTTTTAATTTTTTGTTATAATTTTTATAGTTGTTTTTACTTTTTGTCTCATGGTCGTGAGAGGACTGTGGGACTTAGAGTAATTTTTTGATTGTTTAATTACTACATTATAATATTGTTTAATTAGTTTTATGGTGGGTGGTAGTGTTTTCATTTATAGTTTATTTATTTTATTTGGTTTTAATTTTTAGCAGCCTGATGTGCTTGCTATTTCCACTTGTTGTCCGTTACTCGGCCTCCGCTCCCTCCGCCCCTTTTTCTCCCCCCCGCTACCTCAGGTTTATCATCGTTGCCGGGCTTTGGGGATTGTGAGAAGGGGAGGCGAGGGGCAGTTGGAGGTTGTGGACAACGGAGTGAGCGTTGCTCTCCCATTGGGGTGGTAAGGCCTCGTAGACGCCCTGGGGCGAATGGGTTCTGGAACGTGGTAATTCCACTCTAGTTCCCATACCCAAGGGCACCTCTTCTTTTAGAGGGCAAGTGGCTGGGACAATTCGCCACCCTCGTCCAACTCGGGCGCTGTTGTGCAATGCTAGATCTGTCTGCAATAAGACGGCCCTTATAGCGGACTTCGTTGAGAGGGCAGATCTGGCTTACATTACCGAGACCTGGTTGGATGGGAATGCGGACCCAGTCTTGGAGGCTGCTGTCCCCTCCGGGTTCTCAGTTATACATCACCCGAGATTGGATCGCGGGGGGGTTGCGGTCTGTTTCAAGACCGAGTTGGATCTAACTGAAGTTTCGGTTGAGGAGGCCAGATCGTTCGAGTGCTTGGTGGTAGCTGGGGTGGGGTGCAGGATTGCCCTCATCTACCGCCCACCCGGGGATGAGAAGCTTTTCCTGCAGGAAATGGCAGATTTTGCCACCGACATGGCCTTGGACTCGCCCAGATTGATGGTGCTGGGCAATTTCAATGCTTGGGTCGACGACGAATCTTCGCTTTTTGGTCAACATTTTCTCCAGGTGATGTCATCTCTTGGCTTCACTCAGGCTGTTTCCACAGCTACTCACAAGGGAGGGCACTCTCTTGATCTGGTCTTCCTCCTGGGGGTCGAGGCATCCGACTTGGTGGTGGAACCAGTCAGTTGGTCTGACCATTACTCAGTTGGATTCAACTTTATGACCCCCCTGGGTAGGTCGGCCCCTGTGGAGATGGTCAAGTACCGTCCATTACGGGATGTTGTCCCTGAAGACCTGTTGGTGGTTGTTGACCTCTCGTTGTGTGACGAACTGGGCTCTGATCCTGAGCAGTTGGTGATGGCATATAATGTGGCCATTTCTAATGCTCTGGACCAGATAGCTCCATCCCGTGTTCGCCCCCTTCCGCGCCGTCCCGTCGCCCCATGGTTTGATGGGGCGTTGAGGGGGATGCAGAGGTTGGGGCGTAGGTTGGAGCGATGCTGGAGGAAGACTGCCTCGGATGCCGACCATCTCATTTTGCTGGAGCATTATAGGCTCTATCAAACAGAAATATCCCGTAAGAAGGCAGAATTCCTGTCCAGGGAAATCTCTGTCACCCAGAATCGACCGGCTCAGCTCTTCAGAACTGTCGACAGGCTGTGCAACCCAGCCTGTCGGCAGTTCCGTCGAGTTTTTATGCAGATCGACTGCCAGGAGATCACTCGATTCTTTGCGAATAGGGTGGAAGACATTCAGAGGCACTGTCCCCAACCTCACTCCATAGCAGTTGCGGTAGGTTGGGGTGTTGTCCCATTGCCCGGTGTTTCCTGGAGCTCCATTGATCTTCCTGATCTCGTGGATACTATGAGGATTGTCTCTGAGATGCACCCAACTTGTTGTAGTTTGGATCTGGGCCCCACCTCCTTGATTTTAGGATGTAGTGAACTTATTGGCCCGGTTCTTGCTCGGATTATTAGGTGTTCTTTGGAGATGGGAGTTTTCCCTAGCTCTCTGAAAGAAGGGGTGGTGACTCCCCTCCTGATGAAAGCTTCCTTAGACCCGAATGACCTTGCCAACTACCGTCCTATCTCTAACCTACCTTTTTTGGGGAAGGTTATTGAAAAGGTTGTGGCGGCTCAACTTGACAACCATTTGACCATCCATAGTTTATATGAGCCTCTCCAGTCGGGTTTTCGTAAGAGGCATAGCACCGAGACTGCTCTGGTTCGGGTGCTCAATGATCTCCTGATGGCGAGAGATCGGAGATACCGTTCTATCTTGGTTCTCCTTGATCTATCATCAGCTTTTGATACTGTGGATCATGGGGTTTAGCTCGAACGCCTGGAGTCCATCTGTGGGCTTTCGGGCACTGTCCTCAGATGGTTTTCATCTTACCTCCTGGGGAGAACTCAGATAGTGGTTTCCGGTTTATATTCGTCCGGGGCTTTCTCTCTTTCTTGTGGGGTACCCCAGGGTTCGGTGCTCTCCCCCATGTTGTTTGCAGTATATATGCTACCCCTCGGAGACATTGTAAGATGGTATGAGCTGAGGTTTCATTGTTATGCTGATGATGCCCAGCTCTATCTGTCTTTTGCACCTGACCTGGTTAGTGCTATCTCGGTGCTGAATAATTGCCTCGCTGATATCCAAGACTGGATGAACATCAGTGGTTTAAAGTTGAACCCGGGGAAGACCGAGGTTATGGTGGTGGACCCTGGTTGCAGGGTTGAGGGTTTGGGGATAGGATCCCCCTCTGGATTAGTTCTTGGGGTGGACCAGATCCCTACCTCTGAATGGGTGAGTAACCTGGGTGTGGAGCTTGACACTGGCCTGACCCTTTGTTATCAGGTGTCTGCTGTGGTCAAGACTTCATTTTTCCATCTCAGAAACATCTCCAGGATTAGGCACCTGGTTCCACCAGGTGATTTGCTGGTTTTGGTCCACGCCTTTGTGACATCACGCCTTGATTATTGCAACGCCTTATACCTAGGGCTTGCTGGGGTTGAAATCCGCCGCTTGCAGCTAGTGCAGAATGCTGCAGCACATTTGCTGACTGGGGTGTCTAGAAGATCTCATATCATCCCTGTGCTGCGCTCTCTGCACTGGCTGCCTATACAGCGGCGGATCACCTTCAAGGTGGGTCTTTTGACCTACAAAGCCCAACACGGGCTTGGTCCCGACTACCTGAAAGAGCTTCTTGTGCCTTACACTCCTCTGAGACAGCTCCGCTCGGCTGACGAGGGGCTTGCTGGAGATTCTGAGGGTGAATTTGAAGTCTTCTGGAGCCCGTGCTTTTGGCTTTGTGGCCCCCACCCTTTGGAATTCTCTGCCCCACCAGCTCAGAGAAAGTTCAACTATGGATAGGTTTAAGAAGGCCTTAAAATCTTTCTTATGGAATCAGGATTTCTCTGTTGTATCTTAAAATGTTTTTAATTACCTTATTTATTGCATTGTTATTGCTTGTTTGTTTGTTTCTGACAAATGTATGAGGTTTGTACAGCGCCTTGAATTATTTCAAAGGAGCTCAAGCAAATAAATTTTATTATTATTATTATTATTACAGGTTCAGCACCTTATTCATATTTGTTTCATGACTTAAAATACACATTTTTTTAACCACTAGTTGGTCAGTTCTTGATCAACTTGTGGTTGTTCCAGTAGCTCCATGTATTTTCTGCTGTAACTATGGGGTTTCCAGTTATTCTTTCTTCTCTATTGATCTTTGTTCATATATTCTGTTCCTGTTTCTTTGCAATCTCTATTGCTGGTTAACCCTTATTTATTGATGGCTTAACATCCATGTCTGTTACCCTTCTGAAGGATTCTCCTAATTTTATGAATTAAATTGTCTTAGGCTTGTTTTCTTCATAATGCAGGACACTGACTATGTTTGGATCCAAAGATGTCAATAGGTATTTCTGGTTCCCCACAATTTTGTGGACCTGCCTTCTTTTATGAGCACTTTCCATCCAGCTGAAAGATAGACAGCTTTTTAGAGTTCTGTGTTGTAGAAACCACATGTTTATTTTTGCCAGTTTTTCTATGGATTTGGTGAACTATCTTATGCACAATCCCCTATCTTGGGCTGCCATTATTGACCTCTTATATCATGCATACGAAAGTTCATACTAAGGTGTAAGAAGCTGAGAAGGTGGTTAGCCTATGTGTGCTCCTGCCCCATTTCCCATACTAAGACATGATGTTACTGGCTAAGATGTATTTACCCAATCTTTTTTTTTTATTGTGCTTTGTCTTTACTAATTACTACTTCCAGTGGGAGTATATTCTACAGGTTCAGCACCTTATTCGTATTTGTTTCATGACTTAAAATACACATTTTTTTTAACCACTAGTTGGTCAGTTCTTGATCAACTTGTGGTTGTTCCAGTAGCTCCATGTATTTTCTGCTGTAACTATGGGGTTTCCAGTTATTCTTTCTTCTCTATTGATCTTTGTTCATATATTCTGTTCCTGTTTTTTTGCAATCTCTATTGCTGGTTAACCCTTATTTATTGATGGCTTAACATCCATGTATGTTACCCTCCTGAAGGATTCTCCTAATTTTATGAATTAAATTGTCTTAGGCTTGTTTTCTTCATAATGCAGGACACTGACTATGTTTGGATCCAAAGATGTCAATAGGTATTTCTGGTTCCCCACAATTTTGTGGACCTGTATAACCAATCTCGAGGAGGCACATGCCTCCCTCAGACCACTGATTGAATAATATTGGCAATACACTGGTTTTTGTGTATTAACCAGTAAGCATGGAGTAGTTTTTCTGTTTTAAGATCTAGTTGATTCAACACTTTCTGTGGCCAGTCAATCACACAACAACTGTATGATATCAAAGGAAGGGTGACCTGATTTATAGACTACACTTTGTTTTGTGTTCTCAAAGCAGTTTTCAATATAAACTTTAACCTTCTGAAATATTCCTTGCTGATTCTGCTCACATTTGTTCATGTTATGTTGGTGCTCCTTCATCTAGTCCCAGGTACTTACACTCTCCCTCTTGATCAAGGTTTTTTATGTCAGAACCCTTCTTTAGGTTGCTGTTTTCTTTATGAGTTAACTTTCCTGCTATAAATGTTGCTTTGGCATATTTGTCTAGGTAAATATTATCCATATGTCATCAGAGAAGGTCTTAAAGGTGATAGGAAACAGTTTTTAAACCTCTAGATGCCCTCTAGTTGTTCTTTCATTGGTTACCCAATATTCTGATTTTTTTTACCTTTTTTGTTAAATTAACAATCTAATGTTGTTGCCTTTGTAACTACACTGAATCCCTTTGTACTCAGCAGTTGCTGCTGTCTGGTTTCATACTGTCCGAACATTTTATGACATTAAAACACCATTTCCAGATCATTCAGATGAATAGCATGGAATAGGAAGTTTGTGATGATATAGAATGGCTTAGAAATATATAAATCAAGAGCAGTAGCTAGTGAGGACAGTGGAACTCAGTTTAAATCTGAAGGCACCCCAAAGCTAGATTATTTATCAAACAATTATCAAAGCGTATCAGAATACATAACTGGCATGAAAAGTAAGATGGAAGGGTAGATAACCATGCATAAATCATGTCCTATCTCCTTCAACAATTTGTAGCTGTGCTTTTAGGTGTTTGTCAGATGAACTATAAAACTTCAGGTTATCTACAAAGAGGAGGAGAGATGTTAGCTGTTGATTATTCTGGTTTCCTGAGTTCTAGTTATATCCATATCCTAGATTACTGATTAGGCAATGGATTGCAGGCAAGACAGAACAGAAATGATGGCAAGGAGTCACCCTGAAATATTCCTCACTGGATCTTAATGTCTGGGATGGTAATCTGACCTTTCTCATGGTTTAATTATGGGTAGTTTGCCACTTTCTCAAAGTGGTTTTGATGATGTTCATCAGTGTGGGATGTATCCTATAGATCTGCAAACACTCAATGATCCAAGAGCGTGGGGTGCTGTCAAATAATTTATTTGTAGTTGACTCATGCTACACTAAGGTTTTGGCATTTTTGAAGCCCTCCATCATGGCTTTGTTCAGCATGAGGTGGTCCTTTGTACCGGATAATTTTCTTGTATTGCCCTTTTGTTTTATCGCTATGAGCTTGAAGTCTAAATGGTTATAGTCTCTATCCACATCAGTCACAGTGTATAGTTTATATGTTGCTGCCAAATAGGTCACTGGGTGATAGTTCTTGGGGAGACTGGCAGGTTCAGATTTGATCCAAAGTATGATATTCCCTATTATTAGCCAGGTGACTGTCAATTCAGGATATGCATATAAATAATGTTACAGGTGGCTAAGTCATAGTGTAGAGATGTTAATGCTTTTAGCCAGAAGTTGTGCACATCATCTGGACCTGGGGTTTTCCTGTTGGGAGCCTTCTTTAGCATTGCTTCTGTCTCCTTAGATGTTATATCAGGTCAGTCCACATCCTTGCAGTGATGTTTCTTAATCTTTCTCTCTCTCTCTCTCCCCCCAATATTCAAGGATTTCTAATACCCTGACAAGAATGGATGCCATTCTTAAGCAAGGACATAGTAAAAAAAAAAAAAAAAATCAGGAAATCAGTACTGTATTAGTCTTTAATGTTTCTCAGGAGAGCTCTTCTCAGTACACTCAACATCCCCAGGATGGCTTCTTTTTGCAGTTAATAAGGTGTCATGAATTCACTCCCGGGGTTAGTGTCTCCAAATGTTTAGGGATTTCTAGTACCATGGTGAAAATGGACCCCATTCTTAAAGATAAATGGCAACTATTTTACACATTGTAAAAAAAAAAAGCCTGAATTCAGGCCCCAGTGTCATAAGTAGCATTTCCTGAAAATTACATGTTATTTGATTTTGTGGTTTGCTTTAAAACAACATTTGCTAACTTGTTCTGCCCTAACTGAAAACAGTCAGGCTGTTTCTGTCCCTCTGACTGAGCCTGAGAGAGTGATGACATTATATTGGACTAGACTACTGCTTTAGCAGTGTAAGTACCTGCTTGACTCGATGAGCTGCTAACTTCCCAAGTAGAACAATCTGTGAGGTAATTGTTTGTTGTCCATAGTTTTTACAAACTCAGTCTCTGGCGTTTGTTCAGATGAATTAACTGAAAATCCACATTTTGTTCTTCTAAAGAGCTGATCATTTGAGTTTCAGTGCTAAAACTGAAGTGGTATGCATTTGAGAATTCGGCTTATCTGTATCACAGCTGCAGCCAGTTCTTTCTCATCAAAACTCTGTTTTTTTTCTAGCTGTAACACTGGGTTGTTTTTTGGATATAAAATAAGTCTAAAGTTTGCTAGTTCATACACACTTTGTCTTTTTATTGTAGTCTCAATAAATAGGCTCATGTAAGAACATTATTTACCTCTCAGATTGACAGACAGATGCCTGCCGCACTCTCTATTTCATGCACATGTACTACAGTATATGAACTCATACATTTCAGTTCTTTGATATTTTATGAGTTAAAATACATCATGCACACGTATAACTAGAAACACCACATGGCATCCTGATGCCCCATCTCCTACCTACAGTTGAGGCAGCAACACTCTGCTGCCCTGTCACCTGACCCACATGTCCCCTGTCATCTGCCTCAAATTTGAGGATGCTGCACCCTGTTGCCCCATGTCCTACCTGAACAATAAGAGCTGCAGCACCTGCCTAAACAGTTGAGGTTACAGCAGCCTGCTGCAGCCCTTTGGCCCCACCCCCTCAATTGGAGCCACTGCACCCTGTTCCCCCTGTTCCTGTAACTACAATTGGGGCTGCTGTGCACTTCTATACCCAAGAATCCCCATGCCCCCTGCTTCCACATTTGGGGCTGCTGCACCATGATGCCCATGCCACCAGAGGTGGGGCTTTTATTGCACTCTGCTACCTACATCCATGTTCCCAAATTGGCAGGGCTGCTGCACCATGCACATCCCATCCCACAGTCAGGGCTGCTGTGCCCTGCTGCCCCCTCCCCATGTTCTGTCCCACAATCAAGGCTTCTTCACCATGCTGTAGTCTGTCTCCTTCCACCATAGCCAGAGTTGCTGCACCCTGTTCTTGTTTACACAGTCAGGGCTGCTGTACTCTGTTGCACCCTACAGCCAGATTCCTCCACAGACCCATGACTCCACAGTTAGGGCTGCTGCACCATGATGCCCCTGCCATCAAAGTCAGATTTGTTTGCTGCACTGCCCAAAAGAAAAAAAACAAAAACAATGTATTTTCATCTTGTGTTACGGGGGTGAAGGACAGAAGGCATTAGGGTGCAGAAGTCCCAACTGTTTGGTCAAGAAACAAGGGAGGTGTTAGGGTACAGCAGCCCAAACTGTGGGACAGGATGCAGCAGCCACAACTTAGTGGAACTGACACAACTATGGGAGCAGAGGACAGGGGGAAGCAAATGCCCTAACTCTTGTGGTAAGTGGCAACATGGTGCACCAGCCCTAACTGTACAGGCAAGGGGCTCTAGGGCACAGCAGGCCACAGCAGCGCTGCCTGAGTAGTCAGGAGCAGGTGCAACAGCCCTGGCTATGGTAGTAATAGACTGTGGACAGCATGGTGCAGAAGCCTTGACTGTGGGGCAGGACACAGGGGGCATCAGGGTACAGCAGCTGACTGTTAGATGGGTTGCTCATGGTGCAGTATGCCAGCTCATTTGGGACATTGGATGTGGATAGCAGGGTAAAGCAAAAGCCCTGCCTCTGGTGGCATGGGGCAGCATAGTGCAGCAGCTCCAACAGTAGAGGCAAGATACAATGGTATCAGGGTGTAGCAAAGCTCAGCAGCCCTGACTGCGGAGATGGGAACAAGGGGCAACAGGGTGCAATGTCCCCAACTGCGGGTTTGGGGGGGCAGTGGATAGCAGATTGCAACAGCTCCAACTGTTCTGGCATGGTGAAGCAGCCCGGACTGTTCTGGCTGATGGTGGGCAACAGGGTGCAGCAACCCCAATTGTGTGGGAGAAGACAGTGGGAAACTGGGTGCAGTAGCCTTGAAAGTGGGGCAAGAGACAGAGGGCTTGTGGGGGCAGAGGACAGGGCATCTGAGTGCAGCTGTCTCAAATATGGTGCAGGAGAAAAGGGGCATCAGGATGCTAGTCACTGTTTCTAGTTATACATTAAGGGCCAGATATTCAAAAGGGTTGCGCAATGCACAACAGGGTTGCGCCAGTGCAAGTCAGAAAATGCGCCATTCTGCGATATTCAGCAGGAGGCACTTGTGCCACTGAAAACATGCTGAGCAACAGCACAATGATAATGAAGGGATGCACAACCGAAGGGGGTGGAACCATGCATAAAATGCGCAGTGCGATGTTCAAAGACTTGCGCAATGCACAACAGTGGAGCAGGCGGAAGTTGCGCCATAGCGGAAATTAGCCAAAATAAAAAGGAGCAAGGAAGAGGTGCAAGAATACTACAGGGAAGCCACATGAGGCAGGGAGAGAGACAGAGCAAGAGGGAGAAAGAGGGCAGGCCAGGGAAACAAGACAACAGAATAGGGGCAAGGGAAGGTGTGTGGGACCACAGACAGCAGAGGCCAGTAGGTGTACCCGGTGCAGTGGAGGTAGCAGTTAGGACAGCAGGGGGAACAAAGCAACAACAGCTGGGGGGGAACACAAGCCAGGGACATGGACAGTGCCACCTTCCACATGGAAGCTGTAATGAGGGGGGTGAGAAGGCATGCTGCAGGGGGACGTGGCCGTGGAAGGGCCCGTCGGTGGTACTCTCCCAACAGGCAGTACCGAGCCCCCACCAGCTTTGAGCTGTACTCAGATGTTGAGATTGTGGGCCGGTACCGCCTGAACAGAGCAATACTGAGGTGGCTCAGTGAGCTGTGCAGTGATGTGATGCAAGCACCCACACGACGGAGTCATGCTCTGTCAGTGGAGACAAAGGTAACTGCCTGCATGTGCTTGCTCACCACGGGTACCTTCCTGAGACCAACAGGGGACACCACAGGCATAACACAGTTGGCCACGTCATGCATCCTCACCCAATTCCTCAGCGCACTGCTGCCACATGCTGCGGACTACATCCATTTCCCCAGCACTGCGGCGGAGTGCACAGCAAACATACAGGAGTTCCACAGAGTAGCACGTATGCCTGGCATGCTAGGGGCGATAGACTGCACCCATGTGGCCATTCACATGCCACCTGGCCCCGATGGGGCTGCCTACATGAATCGGAAAGGATATGCCAGTGTCAACTGCCAGGTGGTGTGTGATGCCAGTGGGCGCATCATCAATGTCTGTGCCACGCACCCTTGGGGGAGCACATGATTCCTTCATCTGGTACCAGTCAGCACTGTGCCATCGATTCAAGAGTGGGGACATCCCCACAGGTCATCTAGTGGGTGAGTATGCATGTAGAACTGAAAAATAGTGGGCAAGGGGGGGTGAGCCACAGGTGTCATGGGTGTGGCACACAGGGTTTGGGGCAGTCTGAGACTGAACAAGACACTAACCTCCACTATCTCCACACAGGTGACAGTGGATACCTACTCCATCCCTGGCTGCTCACACCCTACCGGCGGCCCACGGCCCCATTGCAGCAACGCTTCAATGAGGCACATGCCACCACACGCACCATCATTGAGTGGGTGTTTGGGATGCTGAAGGTGCATTTCCGTTGCCTGGACAACTCTGGCGGTGCCCTACAGTATAGCCCCTCAAAGGCCTGTGGGATATTCCTGGCCTGTTGTATCCTGCACAACATGGCCAAAGACTGTGGGATAGCCATACAGGTCGAAGAGGGGGACAGTGATGGGGATGACAGTGACGCCGGTGACGATGGGGATGGGCAGCCCCCCCTTGGACGACAGGACCCCCGACTGATCCGGCTGGCCCAGCTGCACCGGGACACCATCACAGAGGAGCACTTCAGCCAACACAGGTAAGTCATGGGGCCATGTGCAACCACCATTGGCTAGGACACAACCCACGTACACACATGGAAACACACCAGGGGTGCATGACGGCAAGGGAAGTGGCAGGGCACAGAAGCACACACATACAACCAGGGAGGGGTGAACAGTAACACGCCACATGGACGAACACACACACACACACACACACACACACACACACACACTAGGTACAAAGTGCACAGGGGTCAGGTGTAAAACAGAGCCAGAGCACAGACGCTAGCAACACACATGTCCACAGGCCACCACGTCCACTGACTGTCTATGTACGTGTGTCAGATGCTGGGCACCATCTCACTTTGGTGTACAGCGCAATGCAGGCATCATCATGCACACGCACCTGTGGACAGCAGTCAGGAGGGTGTGCAGGTGGACCGTGTGTCTGTGTATAGGGCTGGGCACCCACCGGTGCACTGCCCACCAAAACACACAATGCACACAGGGCATCACCAGACAGGGCCCGTACTGGGAGACAGGTCAGTCTTGTGGCACAGTGCCACGTCCATCTCAGATGCGTGGGCAGCCCCGTCAAGACCCAGCAGCACTGGCAGGCTGAGCACAGGCCTCATGGGGTGGCACCGATGGTCCACCAGGGGTTCCACTGCTCAAATGCGACCGTGCCCGCACAGGTGTCTGCAGCACACCGAACATACCTGCACCAGGAGTGCTTAGGATGCCCACAGCTGAACCCGGCATCAACAGGGTGGGTGTCGCATGACACCGGGAATGGGGAGTGGATAGCGAACTACGTGGTGTGAGCAACACATGGGCACCTGACTGTATGCCCATTGTAGCCATGACAGCGACCAATGCCTGTGTTAGCCTGTCAATGGCAGCGGTAACATCCTTCTGCAAATGGTCAATCCATGACAGGATCCTATCGATGTCCCTGCTGTGTCACTCCTCGACCCACTCCAGAGCCACACACAGTGCCTCCACGGATGTTGCAAGCCGCATCTGCTGCTGTACTGATGCCTGCAGCAGGTGGGTGTGCTCATCATAGAGGTTGTCTGCCACCTCAGCAACCTGTTCCTCAGGGTATGGAAGGGCCTGATGTTCAGCACCCCTTGAGGGTGGGCGCTGCTCACCAGGACCAGGTATGGGCAAGTCCACAGGTGCTGCACAGACGCCACAGCTGAACCCTGCACCCCCAGTCCCGGAGGGTGACTGCTGCTGCTGCCCCTCTGCCTGCTGTGCCCAAGGGATTGGTTTTTCCGCCGCTGTGGCCGCAACAGTGCCATTGACCTGACCAGCCACCGGTGCTGCCCCACCGGTGCTGACAGGTGCAGCCTGGGACTGTGCTGACATGTTGGCACACATGTCGGAACCAGCCAGGTCCATGGGAGTGAGCTGGCCTACTGTGTGTCCATTCCGTGACACACACATGTCACTGCCCATAATGGTCATTGCATCATCAATGGTGCAGGTCTGTGCCACAGCCACAGCCACAGCATGCTGGCATGCTTGGACACCAGACCGCTGAGACACAGGAAGGGCCTCCCCTACACCTGTCTCAACGACATCAGTGGAGACAGCCAGGCGGACCCACTGTTGTAATGCACGCCGGCTACCTGTGGAGGTGGATGGTCCCTCCTCCAACTCCAGATGGCTGTCTGCAGTGGACAGGCCCTCCACCGCTGACCACTGCAGATGCGCAGGATCTGTTACAGAAAGTAAGGACACGTTAGTGCATGTGATCTATCTCCCCCCCGACAGACCATGACGTACCATGCAATGATGGGCTACCACCTGTCTGGAAGCCACCTCCTGGAATGCCCTCAATGGCACTGTGCTGCATGCTTGCAGCGAGCCTGTCCTCTTCCAGAGTCAGCTGCACTACCTCCGGCTGGCCCCCACCTGTTGCAGCATGTGCTGCCCTGATGGCAGCTACCTTCTCCTTCACCCTCCTCCTGTTGGTACCCATCTTCTTCTTACACTCCTCCACAGAGCGCTGGTGGCTGCCGTGCAGGTTGATGGCACATGCCACCCCTCCCATGCAGCAGCATGGGCCTGAGGGGTGCCCCACTGTCAACCGAGCAGTGGCTCCTGATCCAGGTAGGCCTTGAACACTGTCTCCATCTCGGCCTTAGTAAAATTGGGCCTCCTCTTCTGCCCACCATCGTCCTCCTCACCCAGTCCTCGCTCGGTCATTTTTCAGCCTGTATGGGTGACAGTGGTTACCTGTGACTGTGCAGTACAAAGCAAGTCCCCGAGACCACAGTCCAGAACACTACACAGCATGCAACTCACCTATAAACTGCAGTAACTGAATATGGCCACTGTAGAACAGTGTCGCATTTTAATAGCGCAATCCATGCAAATTAGGTGTGTGGCAACTTTAATGAGATGCAAATCGCGCTACTGCGCCATTGAATGGCTGATCGGATGATTTTCACATGACGGCTGAATATTGCGTTGTTGCGCTTTGCACAATTGTGTTGAACATGCTGAGCCAATGGTGCAGTTCTGTGGCTGTGTAGTACACCACACTGCGCATGCCCAGGTAGCTTACACAGGTGTCTGCTGCCCTGATGACGTGCTGTGAGCGGTAGGCAATTCAGGACATGGCCACCATTGTGCCAGTGGTGCTACGGTGAGGGTCACTACATGGCGCTGTGGCACAACTGCGCAATAGTTCGCTGTGGCGATGGCACATAGGCAACCAATCGCGCTAGACTCATAGACGTTCGATGGCACTGTGCGTGGCCTTGCACCAGAGACCCATGACCCTGTGCCTGACCTTTTCCCCCTTGGTGCTATACATCTGGCATGGCTGCAGCTATATCGCGCTGTTCAGTGACAGCGCGATAGGGAATGGCGGCGCTGTACCGACAGTGCGATAGGGAATGGCGGTGATGTATTGCGCAGCACTTCCATGTGGGGAGCACCATATTGCCTACTATAGCACTAGAGATGGCATGCAGGAGAGCCCCCAGTGGAGTGCCCTTGAGCTGGCCAACCTTGTGGCCATTGTGGAGCCACACTATGGCCCACTGTTTGCTGAGGTGCCACTGGACAGGGCCAGGACCCAGGTCTGGCAAGAGGTGGCCACTGACCTGGAGGTGGCCACTGGCCGCAGGAGGATGGCCAAGCAGTGCAGGCACTGGTATGGGGACCTGAGATGGAGGGAGCCAGAGCTACTGGCACGTCTGCGGTTGCATGCAAGGAGGGGCATGGTGCCTCGTCCAGGTGGGTGATACGTCTACGCACTTGTATGATCCATATGGGTAACACTGTCTTATGTGTCCAGCACATAGGGGAGAGATGGTCTAGGGTTGGCTGTGGCAGTGTTTACAGGGTATGGGATGGATGGGTCTGGCTGGGTGGGTAGGCACACACATTGGGGCAGGGGGAATATGCTTTGGGTTTGTACTGATGTGTTTCTCTCCTTTTGTCTCCCACAGGCATGGCAGAGCAGAGGAGGGTTACAGAGCAGCAGCAGAGGGTAGTGGACGCTGCACGGGGGCATGTTGGGGACCACCCCCAATGCCAGCAACAACCCGATGAGGGTGAGTGCCATGACACCATGATTGCTATTGCATGCTGTGTGACAGGGTGGGAAGCAAGGCATGACCACTATCCATGGACACCACTGCCATGCACGCAACATGTGACAGTCAGCACTGTCCAGTGGCACTGTATGTCTGGGAGTGCATCAATGGTGGTCCATGCATGCACTGGGCACATGGCTGTGGCACTGCCTGCCCACCGTATAGCCACGTTACTGTACGGCCTTGGTTGTGCTGTGCTGGACATGGGCGGTGTGTGTGTGTGTGCAGTGGTACACATGGCTGTTGCTGCCTGGTTGGGCATGTCTTGTGGACACGGTCACTGTGGGTGGGTGCACACCATCACAGGAGCGTGGCACATGGCTGTATGCCATGCATAATGGGTGGGCTGCAGGGGGATGGACAGTCACACCCATTGACTCTGATCCCTTGTCCTAGGTGTGCGGATACTCCTGTGAATTGAGCAGTCCATCCAGGATCTTGTGCACGTGGTGCAAGAGTCCCTTGCCATCCTGAGGGATCTCCATTGGCATGGGGTGAGGAGGAGGAGAAGGCGACCCAGGGAACAGCCCCAGGCAGTGGAGGACCAGGTTGGCTGCCAGTGACCACGGACAACCTCCCCCCTTGACCAACCCTCACACCCCGCCTTCCCTCTCCCATTTGTTCACCCCTGCCCTTACCCACCCCACCTTGTTCCTGTTCCTCCACCCCATATTTGTAAATATTTGTAAATAGTTGTTGTTTTTGTTATATATTTTCTAATACAGTTATTTTGATATGAATATTGTGGTGGTCTCTGATTTTCAGCTGGCTATAGGTGCTCAGTTGAAGTGGTGTGCCTGGCATCTGGGGTGGTTCAGTCATGGGTGTGTGTGTGTGTGCATGGGGAAGTGTCTCTGGTGTGGGAGTGGCTATCGGTATCTGTGGTGTGTGTTGTTCTGTGTGCATTGCATTACTGTGTGCAGTGATCCATGGTGCCTGCTCTGTGTCCATTGTGCCCCTGTCAACCTGTCCTTGGCCTGTGCAGCTAACACCCTTGCATGTCTGTGGCCTGCGAGGTCTGCTGCCTTGTCAGTGGTGGCTGTCCCTGCAGGTCATTCACTGTGACCGTCACAATGCTGGGTTGTGTCCTGTCACTGGTGTGGTGCATGTTTGCCTCGGGGACACTGTGGCCTCCGCAGTTGCTGTCCCACCTCCATGCTGTGGCTTGTGTGTATTGCAGGGGCTGTGCACCACTGTCTGTGACTTGTGATCCAGGCATATGCTGGTGGCGTACAGAGCCACAGTTCATGCACAGGGTGGGTGTCACCCCTGTGCCATGGTGGACTGCAGGCTGTGTGTGCACAGTTTACATGGGCCCACACTGGGGGCTTGGTTGCCATACTACTGCGTCCCTGTGTTAGTGTCCCTGAGGGTATGAGTGTGTGTTTGCCCCTGCACTGTGTTGCATCTGGTGTGCTGCATGCTTCCATGCACCACTGTGGGTGTCTGTGCTGGCTGCTGTGGCTCGTGGTGGGTTGCACTGTGACACTTGCCTACTGTGCAGAGTGCTGTATCAATGGCGGTGGTGTCAGGGGCATGCCCTTTCCCATGTGGGGTACCTCTTGTGGCGACACATGTTCGGTCTTTCAGATGTGCCTCAGGGGATTGTGCGTGTTGGCACTGTGCCTGCCGTTGTTGCATTGCCGTGTGCAGCCTCCCACTGCTGGGTGCTCATGGTGGGTCTGGCTTGTATGGTTTTGTGGTACACAAGGTTGCAGTGTGACAGTGGGGGGGTGGTATGCATGGGAATTCCTGCAGTGGTGGTCACTGCTCATGGGGGGTGTCTTGGGGTCACGGTGCAGGGTGTGCTGTGCACGGGGGGGCTACTGTGCCATGGGGGGGTCCGCCCTCCTTGTGTGGCAGTCTCAGCTTGCCGGTGGGTCTGATGGGGCACCATGGCCCAGCTGTGCTTTGTTTGCTTGTCCTCATGGGCTGGTGGATATTCCATCCCTCCACCAGTTGTGCTGTGCTTGGGGTGTTGGAGTGCATTGTCAGTTCTGCAGTGTGTTCCTGTGCCCATCTGTGGCATGGGTGGTGGGCCCCTACCTACCTACCTCCCTGGTTGTGCAGTTCCATTGCTCTGCTGCTGGGGGGCTCCCTGCTTGCGCTATGGCGCCTCTGGGCTGCTCAGCTGGGCAGCCCTTGTTGCACCATAGCGCATCGTATCTGCTCAGCTTCCCCTTCCTAGTTGCGCTATGGCACAAGTTGTGCAATATTCAGACGTTGGCTATTAGCGCAATTTGGCTTGCTCCTTTTTTGAATATTGCATCTATTGTGCATGGGTTCAATGGATTTGTGCTTGCTCCTGCTATTGCGCACTTTTTGGGTGCAGTTTGAATATCCAGACCTATGTATCTTCACACATAAACCATCAAAGAACTGACATTTTAGAGTTCACATTGTACATGTGCCTGAAACAGCAGAGTGTGGAAGGCACTTGTTTATCAGTCTGAGGGGAACAAAAATGTTTCTTACATGTACCTATTTATTGAGGCTACATAAAACTACTTATATGAATTAACAGACTTTAGCTTTATTTTATATCCATTAAATAAACAACCTAGTGTTATACAGCTAGAAAAAAACAGAGTTCTAACGAGAAAGAACTGGCAGCAGCAGCTGTGATACAGATAAGCTGAATTCTCAAATGCATACCACTTCAATTCAGCACTGGAACTCAAATGATCAACTCTTTAGAAGAACAAAATGTGGTGTTTCAGCTAATTCATCTTAACAAACACCAGAGACTGAGTTTGTAAAAACTCTGGACAGAAAACAATTACCTCACAGATTGTTCTAATTGGGAAGTTAACAGCTCGTCAAGTCAAGCAGGTCCTTACACTGCTGAAGCTGTAGCCTAGTCCAGTATAATGTCATCACACTCCCAGGCTGCGTCAGAGGGACAGAAACAGCCTGACTGTTTTCAGTGAGTGCAGAACAGGCTAGTAAATGCTGATTAAAAAAAAAACACAAAACCAAATAGCATGACATTTTCAGGAAACACTACTCATTCATAACACAGGGACTTGAATTAAGATGTTTTTAGGCTTTTTTAAACAATGTGTAAAATGGTTGCCTTTGATCTTTAAGCAAGGGCATATTCAAAACTCATGAAATCAGTACTGTATTAGTCTTTGATGCTTGCAGAGAGCACTCTTCTCGGCACACAGTGATTTTGCTGTGTTTTCTCAGATCACTCTTCTGGATAAAACTCTTGCCACATTTGGCACATTTATATGATCTCGCTCCAGAGAGAATTCATTGATGTTTTCTCAGATCACTCTTCTGGATAAAACTCTTGTCACATTTGGCACATTTATACGATCTCGCTCCAGAGTGAATTTGTTGATGTTTTCTCAAGTGACTGTTATGGCCAAAACTCTTGTTGCATTCAGCACATGTATATGGTTTCTCTCGGGGTTAGTGTCTCCAAATGTTTACGGATTTCTAATACCGTGGCAAGAATGGACCCCATTCTTTAGCCAAAGCATATTCAAAACTCAAGAAATTAGTACTGTATTAATCTTTGATGTTTGCTGAGAGCGCTCTTCTCAGCACACGCAACGTCCCCAAAATGGCTTCCTTTTGAAATTCATAAGGTGTCACAAGTATTGGTAGCATATTTAAAGTGTGCCTGAAAGTTCTTCTTGATTAGTCCAGTTGCTCCAAACACTATTAGAACAATTTGTGTGTCCTTATTCCAAATCAGTTTGGTTTCTGACTGCATATCTTGGTATTTCATGATTTTGTGTCTGTCTGTACGCAGGACACTGTAGTCACTAGGGGTGGCTATTTCAATCAGCAATGCTACCCTTGTTCTCTTTTTTTGTATTACAATATCAGGTTTTCTCGCTTCTACTTTCTTGGCTGTTGGTATTGGGTGATCCCATGTGATCATTACTTCTTCATTCTCTGTGATTCTTTGTGGTTCATGCTTTGCCTCTCTGCTACCTGTATGTTATAGTGTTTGCACAGTTTCCAGTGGATCAATCTTGCTACATTATTGTGTCTTTCGGTATACAGGCCTTATGCCATGAGTACTTCACATCCAGCCACAAGATGTGCAACTGTTTCTAATTCTGTACTACAGAACCTGCACTTGTCTGTTTCACCTGTTTTTTTCTATGGATTTTGTGAACCATCTTGTGCCTAGCCCATTATCTTGGGCTGCTATTATCAGCCTCTCATCTCGTGACCTAAATTCACCTCTTTTAACCACTCATGGGTCAGGTGAATTTGATAATGTACTTTTAGGTCATACTTCCCCAAAAAAACCTTGTCACATTCATCACATTTGTATGTTTTCTCTCGGGGTTAGTGTCTCCAAATGTTTAGGGATTTCTGATACTGTGACAACAATGGACCCCATTATTTAGCCAGAGTATATTCAAAACTCAAGAAATGAGTACTGTATTAGTCTTTGATGTTTCCTGAGAGTGATCTTCTCAGCACATGCAACATCCCCAAGATGGCTTCCTTCTAAAGTTCACAAGGTGTCACAAGTATTGGTAGCATACTTAAATGTGCCTGAAAGTTCTGTTTGATGTCTCTCCAGTGTGACATTTCTGATGTTTTATTAGATTATGTTTCTGTACAAAACTCTTGTCACATTCTGCACATTTATATGGTTTCTGCCCTCTGTGAACCTGCTGATGTGTTCTTAGATTCTGTTTCTGGGCAAAACTCTTGTCACATTCAGTGCATGTATATGGTTTCTGCCCTGTGTGAACCCGCTGATGTGTTATTAAATTCTGTTTCTGGGCAAATCTCTTGTCACATTTAGTACATTTATATGGTTTCTCTCCAGAGTGAATTCGTTGATGTTTAATTAGGCAATCCTTCCTGCTAAAGCTCTTTTCACATTCAGTGCATTTATATGGTCTCTCTCCAGAGTGAATTCGTTGATGTGTTATTAAGAGAGTCTTCCAGCCAAAACTCTTCTCACATTCAGTGCATTTATATGGTCTCTCTCCAGAGTGAATTTGTTGATGTGTTATTAGGCCATCCTTCCGGCCAAAACTCTTCTCACATTCAGTGCATTTATATGGTCTCTCTCGGGGTTAGTGTCTCCAAATGTTTAGGGATTTCTAATACCGTGGCAAGAATGGACCCCATTCTTTAGCCAGGGCATATTCAAAACTCAAGAAATTAGTACTGTATTAATCTTTGATGTTTGCTGAGATTGCTCTTCTCAGCACACGCAACATCCCCAAAATAGCTTCCTTTTGCAGTTCATAAGGTGTCACAAATATTGGTAGCATATTTAAATGTGCCTGAAAATTCTTTTTGATTAGTCCCATTGCTCCAAGCACTACTGGAACAATCTGTGTGTCCTTATTCCACATCAGTTTGGTTTCTGACTGCATATCTTGGTATTTCATGATTTTGTGTCTCTCTGTACGCAGCACACTGTAGTCACTAGGGGTGGCTATTTCAATCAGTAATGCTACCTTTGTCCTCTTTTCTTGTATTACAATATCAGGCTTTCTTGCTTCCACTTTCTTGGCTGTTGGTATGGGGTGATCCCATGTGATCATTACTTCTTCATTCTCTGTGATTCTTTGTGGTTCATGTTTCCCAGTGTCTCTCTGCTACCTGTATGTTATAGTGTTTGCACAGTTTCCAGTGGATCAATCTTGCTACATTGTTGTGTCTCTCTCCAGAGTGAATTTGCTGATGTTTTCTCAGGTGAATGTTCTGAACAAAACTCTTGCTGCATTCAATGCACTGATATGGTCTCTCTCCAGAGTGAATTTCTTGATTTTTTCTCAGGTTACCCTTGTGGCTAAAACTCTTTTCACATTCAGTGCATTTATATGGTCTTTTTCCTGAGTGAATTTTCTGATGATTTATCAAATCACTCTTCTGGCCAAGACTCCTGTCACATTCAACACATTGCTCCTCTTCTTCATGAATCTGTTGCACTACACTGATAAGATGAAGGTCATGGAAACTCTTTCTGCACTGAGGATACTGATGGTGTTTCTGTGTCATGTGACTCAGCTGGCAATTTCCCAAACACTGACTGCTGGCTCAAAGTTTCATTGCACTCAAATGTCCTGCTGACTAAAAATAAGTATTTAATTAGTATTTTCATACAATAAAGAAACAAATGTGTCAGCTGTTTTACTATAATCATTTCAAGAGCTCCGTCAACTTTCCTGAGTTTTAACCTCAGAAATATTGTTTTCAAACATCCCTATTTCAGAATACTTTGGATTAAATTATTCTTTCTGTAACATTTTAATTGATTGTTTTTATTGAGACTGGTATAATGGGTCTAATTCTGTCTTCTCATTGGTCTAAACCTGATAACAAGCAATACAACCTGACAGTAATGATATGCCAACCAAAAAGAGTACGAAACAGAACAAAAGATGATTAAGCAAATCACACAGTCCCATATGGAAAATGCCCAGCAGACACAAAAATTACAGTGGATTCCACTTGTATGCTATTTGGGTGTATGCACATTCTAGACATATGTACAAAAATAACATGTCCCAATCACAGCCCTATACACTTAATAAAATATGTGCTTTTATGAACACCAAAGTTTGGTTGTATGCACACTCCAACCTCTAAACAAGTGCTTCACAGGCTCCAATACTGTTAATTACACCTGTTAAGCAGGTGTTAACTGTGCTGCCAGCTGTTAAAAACATGAAAGTTCTACTCTGGTTCAGCCTGTTTTTCAGAACAAGGAGCTTTGGAGAAAACAAATAGAGAAAACAGCTTAGAAAATGCAACATTTGATGACTTAGCGTGTTTTCAAGGATTCTGATACATTCACTAAAAGTAGAAAGTGACTAGTAAGTGAGAAAGTGTGTTTTACTTAGTGGCTCCACTGATTTCAATACTGTTTTGTTGTATGCCATTTTGGATGTACTGTATGCCCAAAAACAGGATGTCCCAAGCATGTGCACATATCAGGAATTGACAATAAATTAGTATTTTTAAATACAGACATTAACCAGAAAGACTGAGCAAAATATCAATCTGCAGCTAAACCCTCCCTAAATGCAGGCAGTCAACAAACAAGCAATAATACCTGACAGGGTGGGTGGTATTGGGCAATCCCGGACCACCCAGGGGTGTAATGAGGCCCAATGCCACAGGTGGAGGGTCTTATAGCCCCTGAAGGTCCAGTATTGCCCATACTGCCCATCCTGGAGGGTATTATAGCACTTAGAAAATGGGCACTGTGTGAAATTTATTGAAAATATATATACATTTTTAAGTTTTTATGGTAACATTGTTACTTCATTTATTTGTATGTTAATAAAGTAATTCCTCCACCTGCTTTTTTGTGGTCTTCTGTCTTTTGCACCTCAGGTTTTGAGCAGGTTGTCCTGGCTACACTCTCCCCCCAGCACACACGCACACACAGCATCAGCAATTTTTACATTTATTTTTTTCTTGACTTTTTGGTTTGTTTGTTTGCAGGCAGTGGAGAGCCGGTAGTGGGCAGCCAGCTAGGTGACTGTAAGTGTAGTGCAACTTTCAGGGAAGACCAGAGTCAGAAACAAGCAATCGAGGGTCAAAGCCGAGGGAGTCAGAGCGAAAATAAAAAACTGTGGGGGACAGCGAGGAAAAGAAGCTTTAAGTAAGAAATGCTTCAAATTCATTTTGAATGTTTAGACTGGCACGTCAGGTGGAGGGGAGGTGGTGCATGACATGCTACAAATCGAGGATGTCTCGGTTACTTAGCAAGGACAGGTGTACTGTGCAGCACATTTTTACATTAAAAAATAGTTGAGGAAAACAGTGCTTTGTGACAAAATGCCTGTGTTTTGCTTTATATCCTACAGTCAGGTTGTGACTGCTCGCTCACTAACTGAATAAAAAAAATGGTGGCTGTCTGAAGTTATGTGTGGAGTGCCTCAGCCAATGAGGAAGCAGATAGGGCACAAGATTACTCCTCTTAGCATGAGGCAGGTTTCACAGTGAGCATCTATTGAAAGTTAATGTACCTGTTAGCCAATGAGGAAGCTGCTAGTTTCTAGCCCATTTTCTAAAATCAAAAAGAGCACAAGAAAACTGCAGCTACTCCCTCCCTGAGTAAAAAAGTGAAAAGCACTGCTTTAATGCAGGTAGTCATCACAAATTGTGAGAATACAATAAAACTGCATCTACCCCAAGTTAAAAAACATTAATCACATTTTTAAAATGCAGACAGTCACCCAAGTCAGATAGAATACAATACAACTGCAGCTAGCAATGCAGAGAGTCACCCGAGTCATCAGAAAACAACCAAAATTGTATTCTGACTTTGATGATTATCTGCACTATAAACATGTGACCCCCCAAGTAATAAACAAAATCACATTTTTATGATGCAGTCACCAGAGCTAGTCACAATACAATACAATTGTATTCTGGAGAGGCTCTGGTACCAATATGCAATTCTCCTGAGTAAAAAAACAATGTCATGCTTTTAAAATGCAGACAGTTGCTGAAGATAAAGTAAAAAGCAAAATTACATCTTTCTTCATTTATTTGAAATTACTTCAAGTGGGATATCCCCATGAGATGCAGTATCTCATTTTTATGGCAGTCCCAGGGAGAACTGCAGCAGTTAGCAGGTTAACATAGTCTAACATGAATAGTTACATATAGGCTAAAGTAAACACAGGAAAAAGAAACAAGCTCTAAATGTAAGCTCAACCAAACAGTAATCAAAACAAGCACAAAACTTGGGCTCATTGTTTTTTTATAATACGGGTAACAACTCAGTAAAGCTAGCTAGCACAATACAGTTGCAACTATTCAATCTATCTAATCAAGCATTTATCAATGCTGAACATGTTTGCTTCTATGATGTTACAAGTTAGAAAAACAGTATATTTAGGCTACAGGCAAACTGTTCTTACCTCTATTAGCCACTATATTGTGGACTTTGGGATCCACTGAGCTAATTAGTAAAGATTTCCATATTCAGAGCCAGCCATGTGCATGGAACTGACAGAAGCACAGTGCAGCAGTTAGTGCACATCCAGAAGGGGGGAATATTCAGAGAATTAGAGCAATGACTGCAGTGTGGTAACTGAATACCGGGCCATGTTAGCACAGTGCATCATGACTATGCACTGTGTAACACAGCCCCAGACTAAAAATGGCCCACATGACCCAGATGGGCATAGTACAGCCCAAATAGGATAGCACTAGGGCTCTTGTGGGCCATATTTATCCCTAATATGCTAATGCGATCACTGAACTTACGAGAATCTAAGAGCCATTAGAGGCTTATTAGCATGCATGCACAGCCCCCTCATGAGTTCAAATGCTGTAGCTGTCTTTAATATTGAATGCAAGACACCAGAAGGTGTCTACAGACTGGCTATAGTCCACAATGGGCTCTGCTGGAGAGCCAGAAGAACAGGTAGAATAAAACGCAGTGCTGTGTACACTTATCATGGAATGAGTAGGGAAAATAACTAAGGTAGTGGGTTAATAGCAAAGGAGTAAAAAAGCAGGAACTGAATATAGGTAGCTACAGGCAGAATTATAGCAGAAGACACCGTGTCTATAGTGAGGAAAGAAAGCCATTTTAAGGAGGGTGAGAAAGTAATGAAGGAAGTCAAACATAAAAATGAGTAAGCAGCGTACTGGGGAAGTGCAGCTGACAAGCATACTGGTAAAAGAGAAAACATGAAACTCCCTATCTAGGGTAAAGTAGTAAATCCATTTTGGTACTCTGAGGAAGAAGAAGTAGATTAACATGCTTAGACAGAAGGCATAAGTGGCCAAGGTAGCTTCATTTGACAAAACAAAGTGTTAAACCAATCTGTCTTCCCGGTCACCACTTGATTATAGATTACATAGCTCCGTAGCTTAGAACAAAAATCACTTTATTGTTGAACACTAGCAGGAAAGATACAGGAGCTGTGAGAAAGCACATATCATGCATGAAAACATTTGACTGGTTTGCAGGAGGGGTGTTCTGTATCTTCTCTGCTAGCATTTGACAATAATGTGATTTCTATCTTAAGCTATGGAGCTGTGGAATATATAATCAGCTGGTGACTGGTAAGCCAGCTTGGTCTCTCTTGTCTTGTGTTTTTTTGTCATTTTGGTCTGAAAAAAGGGGTTACATAGAAACATAGACTGTGACAGCAGAGAAGGACAACTTCGCCCACCCAGTCTTCCCATTTCCTACTTATTGGATAAGCTGCAGATCCTAGTTAACCAACAGCCTACTTCCTCCTACCCCCACTACAACTGCTTTATGTCTGTCCTATGCATTCTTGAATTCCCCCACTGTTTATGACCCCACAACCTCCTCAGGTAGAATGTTCCATGCATCCACAACCCTCTCCATGAAAAAATACTTCCTCACATTACCTCTGAGCTGTCCCCCCTCTATCTTCAAATTGTGCCCCCTTGTTCTTGCACATCTCTGTTTCTGAAAGATGCTCCCCTCTTGGACTTTATATCCTTGAGGTACTTGAAAGTTTCTATCATGTCCCCCCTCTCCCTGAGGGTATGCATATTAAGCTTATTTAGTCTCTCTCTCTCTCTCTCTCCATATTGTTTCTGGTGCAGACTACGCACTATTTTAGCTACCCACTTCTGGACTGCCTCCATCCTGTCTTATGTCCTTGCAGAGATGTGGTCTCCAGAACTACACGCAGTACTACAGATGGGGTCTCACCAACTATCTGTACAGAAGGATGACAACTTCTTGTTTTCTACTGCTGATGCCTCTCCCTATGCATCCCAGTATCCCCCAGCTCTCCTTACTGCCTTCTCACATTGCCTGCCTACTTTTAGGTCATTTGATATGATTACCCCCAGGTACTTTTCCATTTTTGTTGTCGTTAGTATCTCATCCCCCATTGTGTACTCTTCCCCTGGGTTTTTGTTTCCCAGGTGCATTACTTTGCACCTCTTTGCATTGAATCTAAGCTGCCATACATTTGACCATTCCTCCAACCTTGCCAAGTCCCTTCTCATCCTTTCCACCCCCCCTCCGGTGTATCAACCCTGTTGCAGATCTTTGTCTCATCTGCAAAGAGGCATACTTTGCCTTCCAGTCCCTCTGCAATGTCACTTATAAAGACATTAAAGAGGACCAGCCCCAATGCTGAACCCTGCGGTACCCTACTAGTAACCCTTTTTTCTAAGTGGACTCCATTTACTATTACCCTCTGTGTCTTGTTGTCCAACCAATGTTTACCCAGGCTACCACCCTGGGACCTACTTCCAGGCAGGTTAACTTGTCTATTAATCTTTTGTGTGGGACTCTGTCAAATGCCTTGCTAAAGTCTGGGTAGGTCATGTCCAAAGCCCTTCTCTGGTCTACTACTTCAGTCACCCAGTCAAATAAATCTATTATATTCATCTGACATGACATTCCTGCTGTGAATCCATGCTGCCTTGGGTCCTGTGCCCAGCTGACCTCAAGGTGCTCAGCAATTCTTTATTTCAGAAGTGATTCCATCATTTTCCCTACCGCTGAGGTCAAACTAACAGGTTTGTAAGTTCCTGCCTCTGCCTTGCTCCCACGTTTATGAAGGGGAATCACATCTGCCTTCCTCCAATCCCCAGGTACCACACCATCCTCCCATGATTTGTTATAAAGGATAGTCAGTGGTGTCACTTATTCTCCCCTTAGTTCTTTTAGAATTCTGGGGTGGAGCCCATCAGGTCCCATTGCCTTGTCCACCTTGAGTTTTAGGAGTTTGTTTTCAGGACCCTTCTTCTGTAAATTAACTGGTATTGATCCCCCTATCCAGAATGCTTCTATTGTTTGGTTTAGGTACATCCCCCCTCCTCTTCTTTTGTGAATACTGAACAAAAGTATTTATTCAGTATCTGTCTTTTCACTGTCATCCTCTGCCCACCCCTCCCCCTTTATAAAGCTTCACTATCTCTCCCTTGGTTTTTCTTCACTCACTAATGTACATACAAGAGGTTTTATCCCCTTTCTTAACTGAGTTGGATATCTTTCCCTCATTTGGGGCCTTTGCTAGTCTAACTGCCTTCCCATTTCCTTCTACTTCAACTGAGGAATTCTCTTTCCTGCTCCTTCTGTGATTCCTTATAATTTCTGAATGCTATTTATTGCTCCCTAACCTTCCCACCACTTCTTTTGAGAACCATAGTGTTTTTTGTTCCTTTGTTTTGTTTGCTTCACACAAAAGCTTGTTGCCTGTATGATGGCAGTTTTGATTTTGCCTCATTGTTCCTGTACCCCTCCTCCTGCCATTTTGCTAGTGTATTCCTTTGGCACTCTCCCATTCTGTCAGTCAGACTCCAAAGTCCAGTACCCTTGCTTTTGTATGGCTTGACTCCATGGCTGTTTATTGAGAACCACACTTTCTGGGTGGTCACTTGCTCCCAGATGGCTACCCATTTCTAAATGTGACATCCTTTGACAATCCCCATACCAGGTGTAAGACTGTTCCCGACCGAGTGTGTTTGAACACTGGCTGCCTGAGGCATGCCTTTGTAGGGCATCGAGAATGACTCTGCTCTTGTATGTGGTTGCAGCACATGTTCTCCAGTTAACAGTTGGTATATTTAGGTCCCCAATCAACAATATCTCCCCTTTATCTGCTATGCTAAGGATTCCTTGCATCATTTCCTTGTCCAGCTCCTCCCCTGAAATGGGGGTCTGTATACATCCTCTGTGCAGATTGTGGTGCCACTACCTGTCTCCAAGGTGACTCACAGTGCATCTTTTCTACTCCTCATTCACCCTTTAGTTTTATTGCTTTGATTCCTTCCCTTATGCAGAGAGCTACTACTACTCCTCCTCCTCTTTTTCTCTCCCTGTCCCTCTTGTAGATTATATACCCTGGTATGTTGACATCCAAGTCATGGTTCTCTGTGTAACAGGTTTCTGTGACTGCCACATATCCAGTTGTCCCTCTTCCATGAAGGCCACTAGTTCAGGAAGATTGTTACCCAGACTATGGGGATTGGTACTCATTGCCCTCCATTTTTTGATGGCCTTACCACTTTTAGCCCTATCCCTATACTTACTGCCTTTGCCTTTTTCTGCATTTATCCCTTCTCTGCCCCCTATTCAATATCGTTTATATGTTCAGCATGAAGCCATTACAAAATTTGGACATAATAAAAAGTAAAAATACACAAACAGTATTCACATTATGCTATACAACATATAACAATAGCCCATATACATTCATTTTCCTACTAGCCACATATTTTCTTCAGTCTATCCTTACCCAGTGTGACAATTTAATATCATAAATATATTCATGGCATAACACATATCTTATGTCTCAGAAGAGGGCAGAGTGTATTACTATAGGCTGATATCTCAAGAAAGTGTGACTATGGGACTACAGTTTTTATTTTATCTCATGTCTATACTATAAATTCCTGTATTCTTTTCTTCCTTATTTTTATACTGTCTTTAAGGAATATGGCTAGACTGTTTAGAACATCAGGGTTTTCCTGCATTGAATAGTAGATCAAGGACAAATTTTGTTGGCATGTATAAGGTTCCAATGTACTCCCCAATCTTTTAGTCTGTATGTGTTTGTACCATGGACATCTTAGTACCACATGTTTTAAATCCTCTAATTCATGTAGATTACAGTAGCACGTTTTTGTTTTATCCTGATCTTTGTTATACCTCACTTCTAGCACATTGCTTGGAAATGTCTCAAACTTGAATTGAGTTATCACATTTCTATTTTTGGGTTCCTGTACTATATTTAGATATGCCCCCTACTGAGTTCTCTACCTTGGTGTTAACCTTGCTAACTACCCTGCTTTGTGAGGGGAGGCTGGGTATTCCCTGCTCCTTTTCAGTGTCTCCCCCTTGGCTAGTTTAAAAGCTTGCCAATGACGCACTTAAACCTATCACATGGGATCCTCATTCCCCTCCTACCTTGGGGTAAACAGGTAAAGACATGGGCATGATGCCTGGTAACGAGTACCGGTCACGTGATGGTTGCCTGGGCAGATATGCCCTGAGCTAGCTCCTGCATCCCTGCCTAAATTAAATTAATTTATCTGCTTTTTTTCACTTGCATACCTGTTTTCAGCAGGTGCACCTCCTAATTTCATTGGAGAGCATCTGAAATAGCTAAATTGAGTGTGGATGGAGGCTGAAATATGTGACCATCCACCACAGCACATGCCGCTGACCATTCCGATGAGGGACAAACAGGCAAAGCAGGAGAAGGCATAACCGATTACTGTGGCCTCACAACTTCCCTCTCACGCCATGCTAACAGAAAGCAAATTTCAAGATGGGCTGGCTACACTGAAAGAAATTACCTAGCTCTCCTCAGATTTTCACAACATGAAGGCAACAGTAGAGTAGTTGACAATCCGTACAGGAGACAACAAGGCCACAATATTGTCCCTGGATGACTGGCAAAATTGAACCAACCCAGAACTGACCACCCTTCACCATCAGGTTAAGTGGATGGAAGAAAAAAATGGAGGACCTGGAGGGCAGGTCACAAAGAAACAATCTAATGATCCTTGGTCTGCCAGGAAAGGAAGAAGACTGAGAGGTGATTCTATTAGTTCAAAAGTTATGTGAAAAATAGTAGGCCCCTCTCCCAACGGGCCTACTTACGTTATTGAACAGGCTCACAGAGCCCTCCGCCCATCCCCTCCACCAGGCTCTTACTCTAGAGCCACTGATCTTTCGCCTACTGAACTTTTTGTATAAACAGCACATTCTGGGGGCAATCAAAGATCTTAAAGAGATTCAATGGGTGACTAAAAGAATAAGAATAGCCCAGGATCTGCCGTACTTGGTCAGGCAGAAGAGAACAGCACTACACTCGCTGATTACTAAAGTAATTGCAGCTGGTATCAAATTTAGAGTGAAATACCTGGCCATACTCCAAGTTTATCATAAGGATCAGTGGTATTCATTTGATTCTGCAGAGCAGGCAAGAATAGCCCTTCGAGGAATATTGCCAGACCTTTTCAAATGAAGACCCAGTACAGACTGCAGACCTTCATTCCTTGTGTAGCGCACAGCAGCTGCTTTGCTCAGTAACTGTATTTTACACCTGATATGGAGCAAACACTAGGTGCTTTTCTGCTATGAGCTGATCCTTTAATTGATTTGGCCCGACCTAATGTCCCTGGGAACCTAGTATTACCCAGCTCAATTGGATGCAATATTTAGATTTGGATTTATTTTCCTCTGTGCTTGGAAGCATGCTGAACTGTCTCTGAGTGGTTATGTTTGGACTGAAATATTGTCATCTGCCTTAGATGAAATATTAGGGAATTGCTTAATATTTTCTTTAAGATGAAGTACATCTATGCTCAGAAACTTAGAATGTTCTTTTGTTTCAGGTTTTTCTTTTAATTTTCTCCAGTGGTAAGTGACTCTAACTTCACCTAGTGGACTTTTGAAGTAACGGAGATGCAAAGGAGGCATTTTTCATACACTTTGGTGCCTGGTTCTAATCAGAAATTTTTTTTAGTTTCTGAGTTCAAGGACTTTCTATTGCTCACAGCACTAAGAGCCTGATAGAGTCTTGTTCGAATAATAGACTGCTCTCAATAAGTTTGCTGAAGTTAGTGTCAGGTTAAATATGGTACTTAGGAAATTGTCAGTAGTAGTCTGGATCTATTGCAGTTCAGTGGGGCAGGTAGATAATACCCTAGCGCCCTGCCTCATTTTAGGGCACTATTCATTTATAATCAGTAAAGCTTTGATTAAGTGTTTTATTCCATGCTGACTGTTTTAAGCCAATTTGGTTTATCCTGTTAACCTTGGGGCTACTTGCCTCTGATTAGTTAGTTGTGAGAAAATGCTTGCAATTTATAAGGGACCATATTGGTATACTGAGCTACTTTTCTTTGTTGTTTGTGGTCCCCCTAGCCCAAGGATATTAACATTTTTGTCGTTCTGTATATTGAATAATTGCTAAAGAGTGAATGGGTATATGTTTACTCCATTTGACAATTTATCATATAGATTTTGGTTGTTACTCAGAACTTGATGGGATTTGGGCAGGGGTGATGTGGGGCATATGCGCTGGGCAGCATAATTGAATTGTGGTCCAAAGACAGATGGAGTTCCAGTCACTAGGTCTGGGGCTGAAGAATTGGGAAAGGGGGAAGAGGAGTTAGTTTAGGAGTTTTTATGTGTGGATTTGTTTATAGTAGAGTTGGTTATTAGAGTTTATTTGTTTGGGATTTGGAAGACTGGGGAAGGGGGGTCTGGGGCTTCAGGTTGGGAAGGAAATCATGTTCACCTCTTTGCAGACTACTTTTATCAGAATGGGGGGTGGACTGGGGTGGGAAAGCCTTGCATCACAATGATCTATGGATATGCACTGCCATCTAACAGGGACAGTCCTGGAAGAGTGAGAGGAGTTCTCCCTTTTTTATTTTAATGTCCCCTCCTCCTTTCTTCTTTATCTTGCTTTCCATATATGTTAACCAGTTGACTTTATTGGTAGTCAGTATGCATTTATAAGCTGGAATGTCAAAGGGGTCCAGGATAGACAAAAATGAATTACTATTCTAAGGTACCTTCAGCATCTTAGAGTCTACACTGTGTGTTTGCAAGAGACACATTTATGACGAGAGGATGTCTCTCTCCTCCAGAGACTCTGGGCAGGTCAGATCTTTGGAGCTGACTCCTCCACCAAGCGAGGCAGCATGGCAATATTAGTAGCTAAATTTGTCCCCTTTGTAGTGGTGCAGGAATGGTGGGACCCTCAGGGAAGATATATTGTTCTGCAGGGCACCATGGAGTCCTTCCCGGTATTGTTGGGATCAGTATATGGCCTGAATAAGTATACACTGCAGTTTTTTTATTAACCTGCTGTCAGTACTTGTACTAGACCTTCCCATACTCACTATCATAGGGGAGACTGGAATATTGTACCTCAGTCTGATATAGATCACTCGGACAGCTAGAGAAAGGGACTCTCCCCAGCCCAAAGAGCCTTGAGGGACCTTATGGAAGGCTCAGGGATGGTTGATGTATGTTGTTCCCTGAACCCCCAAGATCACCAGTACACATATTTCTCACCACCTCACAGGACACTGTCCCAGATAGACTACTTCCTGCTCAGTTCCTTTGCCCTCCAAGGTGTCTTAACTGCTGAGATACATTCTAGAGTACTCTCCAATCACTCCCCAGTTAGTCTTTCTTACCTCCTGTGACCAGGCCTCAAGAGGGATTCCCTCTGGTGCCTTAACACACAACTTTTACAGAAACCCTCACTGGTGGCTCATGTACAAAGATTCATTTCCACCTTTCTGGAAATCAACAAGGGTTCTGTGCCTAGGGTTGACTCTGTTTGAGCTGCTCTTAAATGTGCACCGATGGAGATTTTATTTGCCTAGCCATCACTCATGCACGACAAAATAAGTCCCAGATGAATGCCCTACTAGGAGATAACCATCACCTAGAACACTCCCTACACCGGTCTTCTCCTGGATCAGAGAGGGCCAGATTACACTTTCTTCAATCTCAATATGCTGATTAATGGCCCAGAAGGTGGAGCTCTCCCTATGTCGCACTAAAATGTGATATCTGGAATTGGGCAAACAAGCTGGTAAACAAGCCAAAATGATCAAGTTTGTGCCCAGCCTATAACCACTTCGGAGAAGCATCATTTCTGATGCAAGAAACTGTGTCAATATTTGGCAAATACTACCAAGCACTTTACACAGCAGAGGAATCTCACATTCCTGAGTGCCCTTATTATTGCAGAGTATTTGAACTCTATCGCTCTGCCAGCCCTCCCATCACATTTGGTTGCAGGTCTGGGAATTCCAATTAGTCTTACTGAGGTTGAATAGGCTATCAAGCAGCTACCCCTTGATAAGGTTCTAGGGCCAGATGGGCTCCCAAACTATCTATATAAAGCCTGCCTTACCCAGTTAGCCCCACTCCTGGTTGAGGTCTATAATCTATGGTTTGAGAAAGGGATGGGTGACCATTCTTTTCTTGAGGCCTTGATTACCCTCATACCCAAACCTGGTAAGGACCCCTTGTGTCCAGGTAATTATCTGTCAATATCTCTACTCAGTTCGGATGTGAAAATCCTTGCAAAAATATTGGCCACCCACCTTGCTCCAGTTATGGGTGGAAATATTGGGCATGACCAGGTGGGATTTATGCCAGGTCAGTCCTCCAGAGACCATATGAGGAGACTCATGCACTTAATCTTGGCATCTAGGGACTCCAAAGTACCTGCTGCACTGGTTTCCCTTGATGCAGAGAAAGCCTTTGATAGGGTTTCTTGGACATTTTTATTTGCTTCCCTCAGTCATTTTGGGATTCCAGATACCTTCATTAAATGGCTTTAAATCCTGTACTCTAACCCTATGGCTAGAGTGTGGTGTAATGGTCATTTGTCCACTTCATTTCCCCTTCAGCGTGGAACTCATCAGGGTTGCCCACTCTCCCCACTCTTATTTAATTTTTATTTAGAGCCCCCCATCCACGGGCTACTCAGCTCTACCACCTTAAGAGGCACCCAACTAGAAGGAAAGCAGTATCTCCTCTCGGCTTATGCAGATGATGTTCTGTTCCATGTAGAAGATCCTTTCTCCTCTGTCCCCATCCTACTTGATGAACTAAACCTCTTTTTGAATGTCTCTTCCTACAAGCTCAGCCTTTCCAAGTCCCAAATTTTCCCTCTCAATCACCGCCTCACCAAGGCTGAGTTCTCGGGCTTAGGCCTATCTTGGGTACTTAAGACTTTTACCTATGTTGGGATTAAGGTAACTAAAGATGTTCCTGCTATGATGAAGAAAAATCTTACCAAGCTAATCTCTGCACTTAAGTGATTTGGATAGGCAGGGGGCTCTACCAATGTCACTTTGGGGATGCATAAATGTCCTTAAGATGAACGCATTACCGCAGTTACTTTACCCAGTGGGTATGTTGGGTCTCTTCCTCCCCAAAAATGGTTTGTTTAGTTGTGCAGAATGTCAAATAAATTCTTATGATGAAGTAAGAGTGTGCGTAGAGCATATGACAAACTTGCAGCTCCCAAACTGTGGGGAGGTCTGACTCTCCCATCTTTTTTTATGTACTATAGTGCACAGCATATTAGCAAACTGGCCTATTGGATGAGTGATTTGGCTGCATAGCAAGTTAGCTCTTATGCCCCCACCTGGTTAGAAACTGAATGGACTATGGCTGCATGGATACACTGCTCCTTGTAGGCATTAGCATACCAGCATCCTTGCCACTTCCCAAGATTTCTGAAAAATTCTCCTATGGGTTGGTCCCTACAAGCACTACACCAAGTAGTGCAAGTACACTTAATGCTCTAATGGCATAACTCGCTTAGCCAACCCCTTTTTAACAATCCCCATTTTTTAATAGGTCACCACACAATCCCGCTTTCCTTTTGCCCTCAGCTCCAGCATACCACCCTGGGGGACCTTTGGGATGGGGCTAGCCCACTTCCTTTTTCCTCCATACAGGGGAAGTTCCATCTCACCAGTAAATATATTTTCAAGTACTGGCAGTTAAAGCATGCTGCCCTGGCTTTTTTAGGCCCCATACCCTGGCCCCCCTCTACTGAAGGTGGATATATCTGTGGTGTTTCAGATCATAAATCAACTTCATACTGTATCCAGTGCCTAAAAACATCTGCAAGGTCTCGACCATGCTCTCCTGACAGGAGTCTGCTACTATTGGGTTCAGATATTATCCCTCCCTGCAGATCCCATCTTTTGGAAGAAGGCATGGATGGCCTTACATAAATTTTATTAAGCAAAATAGGTTGTAACTAATCCAGTTTAACATAATGTATAACTTGCATTACACACCTGTTGTCCAAATGAGTGTGCACTGGGACGTGGTGCTTAGAAACTACAAATCTAAATTACCAAAAAAGTTTCCAGCACAAACCTCTAGTATGGGACGCATCCAATAAAAGTTCAAGTCATGGATTCAGAGTTCATCCATATTTTAATAAGTTAAGAAACTTCCAAGCATGAAGCAGGTATTACGTATAACATGTTTCAGATAATCCCATTCTTCATCAGAGACACATCTGTTAGACTATATGCAATAGGGAAACTGGCATCTCCTCGCTGCCCCCGGTGTGGGGAGATGCTGGGAATCCCAATACCATATGTTATGGAAGTGTCCGAAGACCCAACAATTCTGGAGGGCTATTAAAGCTACCCTGGGTCCTCTGTTGCGACTAAAACTGTTATTTACCCAAGAGCTATCTCTTAACCACTTTCTCTCCTGGCACACCCAGATCTTGGAAAGCCCATCTAGCCCTGGTGGCTGCCATAGCAAAGTTAGTTATGCTAAGGCACTGGTAAGTCGAGTACCTGCCTTCATTTATGGAATGGTACTGAGAAATTTTGTTTGCCATTCAACTGGAGACGCATACTGCTCATATGCACCATAGAATAAACTCCTTTCAGTCCTTAAGGGAACCTCTGCTGGCCCTGTTATCCCTACAGCAGCCTTACTCGGCATTACTCGGTTTTGTTAAAGTGGAAGAAGGCACTAGGCCCATTGGGACCACTTTCCCCACAAATGTGGGGGTAATAGCTTTTCTAATTCCCTTATTCAGTTTCTTAACTGCCCAGAATTAATCTATCAATTTGAGCCTTAAAAGTATCTCGAGATGTTTCATCAACTATATACCGTGGCAGAGAGTTCCACAAAGCTGCAGTTCTAACAGTAAAAAAGTATTTCCTTTTATTTGTAGATACCTTGTTTATATGGATTTGTATGTTATTACACCGTAGACCATAAACCTTATCCATATATGTTAGTCCACATAACTTCATCAAATGTTTATTATTTAGAATATTGAAAAATTGCAGCAAATTGCCCCTGTCTCGTCTTGCTTGTAGATCATACAGACTCAGAGATATCACTCTATCTTTATATGAAAGATGTTTTATTTCCGGGATAAGTTTAGTCATTCTTCTTTGAAGACTCTCAATCTCTTATCCTTTTCTAAAATTGGTGCCCAAAAAGAGGATGCAAAATTGGTGTGAGGTCTTATATAGGCTTTATATAATTTTGACATACAATCTTTATTGCGCGTTATGAATGATTTTTTTATGCCATTAATAATAATACGGTTCCCTGTTTAAATAACTGCAATGCATTGACTACTCCAATTAAATTTATCATTGACTATAACTCCTAAATCTTTTACCTGAGTTCCATTCGGGATCTGAGTCCCACATAATACATAATTAATACATGGATTACTTTTGTCCAAATGCATGACAATGCACTTATCAGTATTGAACAGCATGTTATTATTATTTGCCCATTTTTCCAATATTGCCAAATTCATTTTTAGTAAATTAATTTTTAATTCTGAGTCCACTTCAGCTAAAATTTTTGTATCGTCGACAAATTTACTAATCTGGTTTACTACCCCTAATTGGAGATCCCCAATGAAAACTCTAAACAAGATAGGGCCCAGCACAGAACCCTGGGGCACACCACTGGTAACTGGAATACTAGAGGAAACTGCGTTCTTAATTCTGACACTCTGACTTCTGTTCTTCAGCCATTCCTCAACCCATTTAACAACATATCTATTGAATTTCAATTTGATTAATTTCAAAACCAACAGGTTATGTGAGACCTTATCAAAAGCTCTACTAAAGTCCAAATAGACCACATCGAGCGGAATTCCTCGATCCAAACTACTGCTTATACTTTCATAAAAGGTTATCAAATTTGTAGTACACGATCTTCCCTTACAAAAGCCATGTTGAGAGTTATCTACAAGGTCCTTATTTAGAATTTCTTGATCCATCCTTGCCTTTAGAATTCTCTCCATAACTTTACATATCACTGAAGTAAGACTAATAGGTCTATAGTTAACCACCCTACTTCTATTACCCTTTTTATATATAGGTATTACAGTAGCTAACCTCCAATCCTGGGGAACCACTCCATACATAAATGATTTATTAAAAATCAAGTATAAGGGAAATAAAAGTGCATCAGAAATCTGTCTGATCAATACCTGGGAGATTCAAATCCCCCATAATAATAAGACTAGAAGATTCAGAAAATTCTTCAAGATACTGTAAAATCACTTGGTCATACACAAGGTCAGCATTTGGGGGGTGATATAAATTTATCAATATAGTTTTTTGTTTTGATACTGAAATTGAACACAACACCCCTCGATCATTTATCAAATCAATAGATGATTCAATGACTGAAATTGTATCCTTTATATACAAACAGACCCCTCCACCTAATCTGTTACCCCTATTTATATAATACAGGTTGTAACCTGGAATAGCATTAAACCAATGAGACTCGTCGTTCCACCAGGTTTCAGTAATAGCTATGAAGTCAATATCATACTATTCCATTTTACCTGCTAGCTCCGTTAACTTACATATATTTAAGCTCCTAGCATTGCATAGAAAAAGTGTGTACTCCACAGATTTCAAGCCAATTTCCGTTGTAATGCTCCCCCTTTGCCCCCCCGTATTCAGTTTAAACACCGATTAATGACTGATGAAAATTATTTACCAAGGAGGTGACTTCCTTTTTTCCTCAAATGCAAACCATTCCAACTATAAAGACTATAATCCGTGTCAAATGTTTCCCAATGTGTAATGCAATATATATTATTTTTTAATTTAGAGACCACTGACGTAGCCATTCATTCACCTCTTTTATTTTAGAATGAATTTTCTTAGATGCTCGGGGTATAGGTAAAGTTTCAGATAGGCAAATTTCAGAATTCAAGGATTTTAATGTACTGACCAAAGACACATAGCTATTTTTTATGTCATTGACAGTAAATTTGTTTATGTCATTCGTTCCTATGTGAACCACGACTAATGGATTAGTACCCCCATTTTTAAGGACATTAGGAACCATTCTCTCAATGTCCCATATCCAAGCACCCCAAAAACTGGAACACATTCTATTTTGTTTATCACTGTTACAAATATGTCCATCCATGTATTTAATTATTGAATCGGCGAGAACTATAACCTGTCTAGGTTCCACACTATCCATAATCTTTGGATGCATAATGGGGCTTTCAATTAAGTCTATGGGTTCTGTTGTGGAATCATGCATTAATGGAACATAACTAGTTTTGGATGTTGCTTTATATGTTAGAACATCAGTTACAATATTATCCCTTACTTCTTCAGTCAGAATTATGCTGTGGTTTGAACTAATAACATTAGTGCACGTCATACCATCACAATTTTCATTATTTACCGCTTTTTCCCCCAAAATCTGGAAACTGTTTTTCAAGGGAATTTTAAATTCCATAGCTCTCCTTCCCTTTTTTGCTTTGTTCTTCCTGACCACAGGACTCCATTCATCACTGCTTTGTGTGCCTTAAATATGTAAATCTTGGTTACCCGATTTATTTAGCTATGGACACAAGGCTTTGGGAGGGGAGAGTATAGAGAGGGGAGGTGGGTTCATGTTATATGTTTGTTTGTGTAATGCTTATGTTCTTGTTGAGTAGGTCAGACTGTTAAGTGTATTTGTAGCCTCTGCTGGAATAAGTGAATTGCTTATTGTATTGTGCTGCAGAAAATTAATAAAGTGTACTGAATTAAAAAAAAAAATTATGCCTGGTAACAGATGTGGAGCCACAGTCTTTTGGGATATCTTCTGGAGACTGAGGTACTGCCCCATTTGTGGCCATCTCTCTGAATTGAGAACATAGGTCAATGGACACTGAGACCAGCTGACAAGGATGCAGAGGACCATTTGTCCCACCAAGTGGCCACTAAGGATACTGCCACTATCTCACAGGATGCCTTAGCAGAGGAATAATGGCTGGACATTTGTATGCCCTAAAAGGGTGAGGGTGATGCACAGGGTACACACTCCTCAGCCTGTGCCACTGCAGAATTCCTTCACCACACTGGTGGTCTGGGACAGATCGGAGGAGACACCTGAGTTACTGGCTAGTGAGGATGTGGGGTCCTCAGAATGGGAGGTCTTGAGGTGGGAGGAAGAACCCCTAGCTGAGGAGGAAGTAGCTGCTAATGAGAGCCTATCATTAGGGAGACAGACTTGGGAGAGAAAAGCAGAAGAATATAGATGTGAGGTGCCTCCTGGCACCTCAGGTCAGTGGGACAGTGAGGAGATCTAGTGGATTGCTAGTCTTGCAGATCACAAGAGGAAGCTGGATGTCACTGTCCAGCTGCAGACAAATGACATAGCAAAGGATGGAGTGGTGTAGGAGTATTGCTGGGCAATTCCAGGCAGTTGGGGAAGGGCCTTAAGCAAGTAGTGTGTACAGTGCTATTGGTTAAGGCATTACCTGTGCAAGGCTGAGGGGAGAATTGGGTACTTTGCAACAATTAGGACTTCAGTTAGTTGAAGGTATGGTGCCAGGAGGGAGGCTTCAGGTACACTGGAGAACGAGGGCCAGCCTGGGTATTTATACAAAGGTGCAGGTCATAGAAACATAGACTTTGTCAGCAGAAAAGTACAGGTAGGCCAATCTAGTCTGCCCTCTTCCCTGCCCATTCCAGAACCACTGATCCTAAGCAGTCACTAGTGTCCCTCCCTTCCCCATTCCATTACCTAACATGCCACTGTGCCTATCCCATGCATGCTTGATGCTCCCCACAGTCTTTGCCCCCACTATCTCCTCTGGCAAATTGTTCCAGTCATCCACCACCATTTCCATGAAGGAGTACTTACTCATGTCCCTTCTAAACCTCACCCTTAGCTTCACTGCATGCCCCTGAAGTTTTAGTGCTTTCTTTTCTCTAAAGCAGACAATCAACTAGCACCCTGTTCACTCCTGTGAGGTACTTGTAGGTATCAATCCTGTTCCTTCTCACTCTCCTCACCTCCAGGGAGTACATTTTCATTTCCTACAGCCTTTCCTCATACAGTCTCTCATGCAACCCTCACTCTGTTGTGGTAGCCCTCCTCTGTACCACCTACACCCTGTTAATATCCTTGCAGAAGTGTGGCCTGGACACAGTACTCCTGGTGGGGCCTCATTAGTGAGTGATACAAAGGCAGCATCATCCCCTCCCCTTCTGCTAGAAATGTCCCTTCCAAAAAGCACAGCGGCATCCTACTAGCACCCTTTGCAAACTGTGTGAGAGGCCTTTTGGCACCATGCAATTCTGCTTAAAGTTGGACCAGCATAACATTCTGTGGTGATTTGCATATGCAGCCCATGATGCTTTGCATTGTGGGGGCATGTGTGATTTTGTATTTTCTTGGCATCCTACTAGCCTTCCCCACTGTTTTGACACACTGACCAGACAACTTGAGGTCATTCCAGCGGAGACTTTGTTGGAGGACTTTGAGGCTGAAATTCTGTCTGACTATCCCACAGAGACAAGATGTAAAGTTTTAAGGTTTCCCTGAGCACTTGTGCTGTTTGTGCTGCTGGAGGTGTTGGTTAACTGAAGTGTGCCACAACGGCAGAGGAGTTCTGTGCCACAACATCGAAGGAGCTGGAGAGCACAAGAGCCGGCTGTGGTTCTGTTGTGACTGGAGGCTGTTGGTATGTGTGGTTGCTGGTGGATGGAAGCTTCCCGTTCACTGTTGATCATGGACTGACTACAAGACACCAGTTAACACCGAGGCTGAAGCAGCAGGGCAGACGTTTGCAGACCACAAGGTGGAGCTACAGTCCTCAAGGGAATTATCAGAAAGAGGACATTTTGTTTTATATTTCCACTGGCTTGCAGGAGCGGTGACTGAGACAAATAAATAGAGCACTCCACAAGCAGAACTTTCCACTGAATAATTTACAAATGGGCTGCCTAAGGGCTGTCCATTCTTTCTGAATGAGTGAATGCAAACATACCAAATTTTTAACAGATACAGGCTATTCGGTCTATCTAGTCTGCTCGAGTGTGCAGCATTTCAATCTGTTAGACTGCAGTTTCACCCCCTCCATCACATGTCCTCCCTCATCTCCTACACCCTCCCAATTTGTACCCTCACCTTGAATCTGTTTCACCCCCTCTTGAAGCCCTCAACACTCTGCAGTGAAATGTTTGTAATGCAGACACTTGCCTGCTTACCCATGCCTGGAATCAGTCTATTCCCTCCTCTTTGCACTTTTCATGTCCCTCCTCTCTGAATGACCAAATGTTTATAATGCAGACACTTGCTTGCTCACCCACACCTACCATCAGTCCATTCCCTCCTCCATGCACTTTTAATGTCACTTCTTTCTGAATGACCAATTGTTTATAAAGAAGGCACTTGCCTGCTCACCCACACTTGAAATCAGTCCAGTCCCTCCTCTGTGCATTTATCACATCTCTCCTCTCCTCTCTGAATGACCACATTTTTATTTTATTTATTTTTATTTACTGTACTTTTTGTCAGCACATCAGCATTGGTACTTTCGGCCCCGGTCACAGACCCAACTGCCCTCCACTTCCATATAAGCCACTACCTCCCATTGCCCCCTTGGCTTGCCCCCCAGGGTGGGCCCGCGGCACTGGCCAAAGTGCTGAAGACTTTGGTCAGGTCGGGGAGTCATCCTGGGAGTGAATGAAAGAGCGGGGGAGGCTCGTCATAAGGACGCTGGCAGGGGAGATTTTTCCCTGTTTTTTTTTCTTTAGGGGACATGCAATGACATCCCTTGTCCACCCCACCATCTAGGATGTCCAGACACCAGCTGCTTGTGGTATCCCTGACCTCCATCAGGGGTCCCTCAAGCACCAGACATTCTCCCCACCCTCCTCCTGGATAAGGAGAGCAGTCCATGGGATGCTCCATCCCTCTCCCCCAGGCCAGCCCTCTGATGACTGAGGTGCATTCCCGAACCTAGGTCACCGGCATCGCAAGCAGAAATCCAACTACTGCACCAAGCCACATTTTTATAATACAGACATATGCCTAGTTACCCACACCTGAAATCAGTCCATTCCCTCCCCTGTGCAGTTCTCATGCTCCTCCTCACTAAATAACCACACCCATATCTGGAATTAGTCCATTCCCTCCTCTGTGCACTTTTCATGTCCCTCCTCTCTAAATGACCAAATGTTTATAATGCAGACACTTGTCCTTTACCCACACCTGGAATCAGACCATTCCCTCCTCTGTGCACTTCTCATGTCCCTCCTCTCTGAATGATCAAAAGTTTATAATAGAGACACCTGTCTGCTGACCCACACCTGGAATCACTCCATTCCCTCCTCTGTGCACTTCTCATGACCTTCCCCCCCAATTATTTAACCAGGTGAGACACACTAAGCTGAAAGCTTGTTTACAGGTGCAACCTGTGAGCACAAGGAAGTTAAGTGACTTGCTCAGGGTCACACAGTATGCAAGTGGGACTGTGGGATTCAAACCCAGGTCTCCAGATTTGCAGCTCAGAGTCTTAAACCACTGTGACATAATGCCTTCTCTCTCTATCCCTCCCTCCTACCTTTCTCTCTGAATGACCAAATGTTTATAATGCAGACACTTGCCCTTTATCAACACCAGGACTCAGTCAATTCTCTCATCTGTGCACTTCTCATGTCCCTCCACTCGGAATGACCAAATATTATAATGCAGAAACCAGCCTGCTCACTCATGACTGGAATCAGCCCATTCCCTCCTCTGTGCACTTCTCACTTCCCTCCTCTATGACTGACCAAATCTATAATGGAGACACTTGCCTGCTCACCCACAACTGACATTAGTCCAATCCCTCCTCTGTGCACTTCTCACTTCCCTCCTCTGTATGACCAAATGTTTATAATACAGACACATGCCTGCTTATCCACCCTTTACCTTAGGGCTAGCACTGCCTCTGTGGTCACCTGCGATGGCGATCTACTAGCCTCCATGGCAAGAAAGCCTGCTACCGCCTGCTCCTAAGCCCTTGCTTGTAAACATCCTCTCATAGCCCTTTAGGATAGCACTGCCTCCGCGGTCACTTCCGATGGGGATCTACATGCCTCCATAGTGAGAAGAGCCTACTGCCACCCACTCCCAAGCCTTTGCTTGAAGGCATCCTCTCATAGCCCTTGGGGCTAGCACCACCTCTGCAGTCACCTCTGACAGGGAATCTACACACCTCCACAGGGAGAAGAGCCTGCTGCCACCTGCTCCTGAGCCCTTGCTTGCAGGCATCCTCTCACAGCCCTTTGGGCTAGGACTGCCTCCGCAGTCACCTCCGACAGGGGATGTACATGCCTCCACAGTCAGAAGAGCATGCTCGGTCAGAAGAACATGTTGCCACCCGCTTTCGAGACCTTGCTTACAGGTGTCCTCTCATAGCCCTTTGGGCTAGCACCACCTCCACAGTCACTTCCAATGGGATCTACATGCCTCCATGATGAGAAGAACATGCTGCCACCCGCTTCTGAGACCTTGGTTGCAGGTGTCCTCCCACAGCCTTTTGGGCTAGCACTACCTCTGCAGTCTCCTCTGATGGGATCTACATGCCTCCACAGTGAGAAGAACTTGCTGCCACCTGCTCCTGGGCCAATACATGCAGGCATCCTCTCACAGCCCTTTGGGCTAGAACCGCCTTTCCAGTCACTGCCAATGGGGATCTCCATGCCTCCACAATGAGAAGAGCCTACTGCCACCTGCCCACAAGCCTTTGCTTACAGGTGTCCTCTCATAGCCCTTTGGGCTAGCACCACCTCCGCAGTCACTTCCGATGGGATCTACATGCCTCCATGATGAGAAGATCCTGCAGCCACCTGCTCTTGAGCCAATACTTGCAGACACCTTCTCATAGCCCAAAGGGCTAGAACCACCTTTGCAGTCACTGCCAATGGGGATCTCCATGCCTCCACTATGAGAACCACCTGCTGCCATCTATTCTGAAGCCCTTGTTTGCAGGCATCCTCTCATAACCTTCTGGGGTAGCACAGTCTCTGTGGTCACCTCCAATGGGGATCTACACACCTCTATGATAAGAGGAGCCTGCTGCCATCCACCTTTGAGCCCTTGCTTGCAGGTATGACCCAGACAGCGCTATGGGAATTCAAGGCTGCATGGCTGTCTGTACATTTTCAAAGGAGAGGTGCCTTTCTCTTGGAACAGATATCGTAGGTTGCCTGTGGTCCATGGGCTTCCCAAATGGCTCCTCATCCTACCCGGAATTTTCAATTCCTCCTGGCTGGACTATGCCACTACCATTGGCCAAACTGACCTATTTTTCCCCTAATCCTGTATTGCCTCTCATTTCTGGACTATTTTCATACTCAGTGCTGCATCATAATTTCAGCCTTAGTAGTGGTCTTGTCTCCCGCAAACTGCCGATTTTTCTCATGTGCCCACTGGTGAATTTCTTTCAGTTTAAAGTGTAATTTTACATGTACTGAAACTGTATGTTTGAAATGAGAATTTTAGAGGGCTAAGATTGTATTCCTGATTCTGTGTTAGAACTTGAACAATTCTATGCCTTTGCTACCCAACTGGGATTTTTTATGAAAGCCATTTTTTAGTTAGGTTCTCCTTTTCCACCCCTGACTGTAGCTTCTTTTGTTTAGCCATTTTGCAGACCCTGCTGGCTCCTAACCCAGTGTCGGCGACCTGCTCCCAAATTTAACCCCATTATTTGTGACACAGCTCTTTTATGAATTTGTAAAACAGGAAGCCTCCTACTGTTTATTGAGCTATATCTAACCTCTGATTGTCCCTTTCTCTCTCATGTGTCCTCTCATAGCCATTTGGGCTAGCACTGCCTCCATGATCACCTCCATTGGGGAGCTACATGCCTCAACAGTGAAAAGATCTTACTGCCATCTGCTCCTGAGCTCTTGTTTGCAGGTATCATCTCACAGCCCTTTGGGCTAGCACTGCCTCCACAGTCACCTGTGATGAGGATCCACACACCTCCATGGCAAGAAGACCCTGCTGCCATCCACCCCAAGCCTTGCTTATAGGCATCATCTCATAGGGCAGTCACTTTCAACGGGGGTCTACAGTGAGAAATGCCTTCTGTCTCCCACTCCCAAGCCCTTGCTTGAAGGTTTCATCTCATAGCTCACTGCGTTTGCATCACCTCCCTGGTCACCTCTGATGGGGATCTACACACTTCCATGGCAAAAATAGCCTGCTGCCACCCACTCACAAGTTCTTGCTTGCAGGTGTCCTCTTGTGACAGGGTTGACTAGGATCATGTCCCAGTTATAGAAAGAGTTTGAATGCAGGGATCTGCTTTATTCTCTCATTTTCAGTCTCTTGTCCATCTGGTCATGCAGGCGAAGTTTTGTGCGAGACCTAGGATTTTATCACCCTGACAGTCTCACAATTATTTGCCTCTCACTGTCTCTCAACCTTCCCTTGCTGTTTTTGTCTTTTTCCTATCGTGCATATCTGCTGGTATAAAAATGTATGCAAATCATTATGTGGAAATGTCACTGATATTGAGATCCCTTTGCTTCGAAATGACATAGTGTTACTGTTGAAATGTACATAATTATAGTCTGAGATAATTGCAGAAAGCTTTGGAAACTCAAGGGGTTATCTAAGTGCAAATGTTTTAAGTCTTTTGATGAAGAGCTGTGGAAAAGGCATCTCAGCTCTGGAATACTGTGTTCTTACAGCACCTGCCTAAAATATACAAGAACAGAACACTTTAGAAGAAACAGGATGCTTGTTAAGAATGGGGATTGGAAGGACTTAGAGAGCTGAGCTGTAATTGTAAGAAAGAAAAAGAGGGACACAGAGACTGAAGAAAAACTCAAATAGACTTTTTCTGTATATTTGGCCTTTGTAAATATATTGAATAAGTTTATTTTTTTATGTTACTGCTAGTATAAATATTTTTGGTGAATTCTACAATTGCTTCTGGTTTTCCTATGCTTCCTGACCTGTGTCTTGACAACAGACGGTGTCAGTCTAAGTGGGATTTATGCCATGCATAGTCTAAGCCAGGAGTTTTGTGCATGAGTACTGTACCTAGTACCAGGGAAGCACAGAGAAAGGTACGGATTCTGCAGCAGCAAGTCCAGGAGTGGTTTCCAGGAGAATGGTAGCCAAACAAGCAGAGACAGAAATCCAAGCTGAGATTGTAAAGCAAACACAAGTTATGGAAAAAAAAAACAGGCAGTGACACAACCTGAAAGCCTGATGGACTTTTTCAAATGGTGAGCTATACAACAAAAAGAGACAGAAAAGTAGTGAGAAAAAGAGATTCAACATTTGGAAGTGCAGAGGAGAAAAGACATGCAGTGACAGGAGCAGCAGATGAGAGAAGAGATGCAGCGATGGGAGTAGGGATGGCTGGATGCCTTGCAGCTATCAAAGGCAGAGGATCTGACACAGATCTAGATGAGCAGCAAAATGCCAGCAACTTAAAAGCCTTTGAACTTACAAAGTTGTGTCCCTCAGATTATATCGAGGCATACCTGACAACTTCTGAAAGAGTTGCCACAGCCTGGCAATGGGAAAAGCAGCAATGGACAATTAGATTGTTACCATACCTGACAGGGAAACCCCAACTTGCCTAAAGCAGTATGGACACTGCACAGTCAGAAAACTATGATCTAGTGAAAAGCGAAATCCTGAAAAGGTATGGCATCTCTGAAGAGACCTACAGGCAGAGAGTTCAATCTCTGAGGTACAACTTGATTGACAATCCTCGAGAAGCCTTCCCCCAACTCAGTGAACTCCTGATAAAATGGCTCCAACCAGAGAGTAAAACAGTCCCACAGATCATTGACACATTTGTCATAGAGTAATTCATCAATATCCTGCCTACAGATGTGAAGCTTTGGGTAAAGGAACACCGACCAGAGAGTGGGAAAAAGGCTGTTTCATTGGCTGAGAGCTACCAAACAGCCAGACAGATTCCACAACAGCGAGGTAACAGCCAAGCACTGGTAAGACACTCTTTTTCCCATTTAAACTCCAGGCCTGATAAGAACTCTGGTGGGGGTAACAAATCTGGGCCCAAAGATGTTATTTGCTATAACTGTACTAAGCCAGGCTATATATATATATATATATATATATTTTACACTTTATCACCTCCGGACACCGGAACTCTCTCAGACCTGACTCATCCCCCACTCTACCGCCTGCTGTGACCTCCACCTACCTCAAAGGCATTACTCTCTCCCACAGAGCCGGAGGGGGGCAAGCCCCACGGGCTATCGAAGGGCAGAGGTAGAGGTCCAGCATTGGGTGTGGTGGTGACTTATGGAGCAGTCACCCATCCAGGCTGAGGGGTCTTTTCCCCTTATGCTGGTCCTTGCATGGGCACGGCCTGACATCTGGCACACACGGCAACTCTGCCAATGTCAGCCATGCTATACGTGCAGTCTGCATTCTGCAACACCCCCGGTTTCCACCAGGGGCCGCTGGAATGCCGGACAGTCCCTAACCCACCCCCTGGGGGAGGAGAGCAGCCCAGCGGGTGCTCAATCCCCTCCCGCCCCTGCTGACCCCCGGCGCCCGAGCTCGTTCCCGAACTCAGGTCACCAGTGTGGCACAAGGTGTGGCATCCAGCGCCTTAACCCTCAGTGCCACTGGGTCAGCTAAGCCAGGCCATATTGCAAGAAACTGCCATAGCAAGGAGAGTAGCACTAGAACAGATTTATCCTTGGCAAATTGGGGCAAGTACTTAACAGATGTGAAGGTGAGGGATAAGACTGCAAAGGGGAAGTAGATTCTAGTGCATAATGAAGTACTGGGAAAACACTGTGCAAAAGGAACAGGTATTGGTGTCATCTGCATCCATGGGGACACACAATACTATCCCACCACCCAAGTGACTCTGACTATTAAGGGTGTATCGCACCAAATGAAAGTGGGCGTAGTACCTAAGTTACCTGTACCTGTGATTATTGGAGATGACTCCACGACTTACTGAGTTGATCTAAGGAGGAGTAAATATTGATGTTTCTGCAGCTGTGGTGACAAGAGCTCAGGCAAAGAAAATTTCAGATAGTGGGGGCATTTTTTCTTTTCAGTGATTTTGATTTGGACTTGTTTAAGCACAGCTCCAAGATCTGGAAAGCTAGGAAAGAAAAAACAAAGCCTGAAGAAACTGTGGCAACAAATGACTGATTGACATGATGGGTTAAAATATGAAAATGCTGAAAATAAACTGATCACAGATTGTGATTTTCTTTTAGAACAAGCTAAAGATGTTTCTCTCTAGGTTTATTTTAAGCAGCTGGGGATGAAACTAAAACAGGGTGGACCAATGTTTAAAAAATGTAACTGGTTACTGTCATACCTCTCAACTACTAAGAATTCTGCATAGCGCTATGATTTTCACACTCAAATTTACTCTTGCTCCTCACAAGTTTATCAATGTTCCTCATAATGTTAGAGCTATTTCTGGACACACAAACTATTAAATCATTGAACTAAGCTGATAGAAACATTAATTATCACTTATTATATGGGGTCCACTATGTAAGTAATAATACCCAACAGGGTGGGCGTTATTGGGTTATACAGCTCACCCAGGGTTGTAATGAAGCCCGGCGTCACAGGCGGAGGGCCTTATAGCCCCTGGAAGGTCCGTTATATCCCATAATGCCCACCCTGGAGGGTATTATTACACCTAGAAAATGGGCTATAGGTGACTTTAAAAAAAATATATATACAAAAATAAAAAAATATATTTAAAAAAATAAATAAAAAACTATTATAAGTAACTTGTTGTAAAGTAGTTCCTGTATTTGTGAAATTACCACTGGAGGGCGCTGCTGTTTTTTAGTTTTCTTTTTAAAGTTTACATATGCAAGCTGTTTAGGCTAAGTGTCACTGTTGCTGTGTCTCCTCATGCCCCCCCCCACACACACACGACAGAGGAGAGAGCTTTATTTTGATTTGTTTTAATGAGCATCAGTGGGAAAAGAGAAATGTATAGCGTGCTGATCTGGAGACTGGCTGTGAAGAGAGGTATGTATATATATTTTTTTATCTTTTTGATGGCGCTTCAAATGTTGACCAATTTTCCAGTGCTAGCTTGACAGCATGCAGTTAGCTGACAAGGAGGACAAACGGGAGTGTTCAGTATGGTAAAAGACAGTGAGGTTTTAAAAAAAGAATGGTTTTGTGTTGCAGTTGTTGGTTCTGAATTTTTGTTTTGTTTCCAGGGAAACAGTGTGGCTGAATGGGGGAATAGTATTAGTGTAGCGTCACTGTGCGAGTAACTGACGTTTTCTTCCATGGAGAAAAGAGGAATTAGGCTGGATTTGGGGGACAGGCATACATTTTCTTTAGTATATAAATGTCTTCGCTCTTTCTTTGTAGTGGTTCAGTTTGGCTGCTGCTATTATTTCTAGCGAGGTAAATTTCAATAAATGAGCGAGGGCAACATGACGGCTTGCAAGTTATTCAAGTTGGGTGGCCCCGGGCTTTACTTAGTAATGGGGCATGATAAAGTGGCACTCGTTATTTTGTGGGCATTGTTGAGAAATAACAGCCCAGGTGCCAGGCTATTTAAGCCAATCAGGATACGACTTTCTCTTTACCCATTTTCTAACTGTAGACAAAATATTGTTTAAAATAAGAAAGTGCTCCTCATTCTGACCCTTTGCTATGTTTTTTGAAGGCCAGTGCTATGACTTTTAATGCTGAGATGCAGAGAGGTATGGTTACTGTACAGAGTTTGGGTTAAACCTCAGACACAGGAACAGACAGAACAATTGGTTATACAACAGAAGTACAGAACAGAGTTGTAAAAACAGCACATGATAGTCCTATGGCTGGTCACTTAGGGAGGGCTCACACCCTTGCCAGACTGCTGTATAGATTTTACTGACCTGGAATTCATGAAGGTGTTGCCACCTATTGTAATTCCTGTGCTGAGTGTCAGAAAGTAGCCCCAGTCACTAGAAAAGACAAGGTGCCCCTGGTACCCCTATGCTTTATAGATGTGCCTGTTGAGAGAATTGCAATGGATGTGGATGGTCCTTTAAACAAAAGTAAAAAAGGTAAACTTTTTCTGGTAGTATGTAACTATACTACTCGATACCAAGAAGGAGTTCCAATGTGTACTTTCACAGCTTTAAAAGTGGCAGCAAGGCTTGGAAAAATCTTCAGCAGAGTGGGCAGGCATATTTAAAGAAATTATTATTTATCAGGGTAGTAATTTTGGTGCTGCATTACTTAAGGAGCTGTACAGACTGCTAGGTATCACTGCCATAAGAACCTCCCCCAATCACCCTCAGACAGATGATCTTGTTGAGCATTTTAACCAAACCCTAAAACGCATGTTAAAAAGATTTGTAAAAAGGGAAGGGAAAGACTGGGACCATTACTTGCCTTACCTACTTTTTGCTACAGAGAAGTGCCACAGGCATCAACATGGTTTTCACCATTTGCAATGCTATATGGCAGGCAGCCAAGAGGACCACTGGATGTGACAAAAGAAATGTGGGAGGATAACCCACTCAGAAAAAATCTATAACTTTTTATATTTGTGCCCTAAGAAAGAAGCTGTCAAAATAAGTTGAAATTGCCCCTAGCAATCAGGAAGAGGCCCTAAAGCAGCAGAATGTATATTATGACCATTGGGTTAAAGAAAACATTTTCTATTCAGGTTACAAGGTTTTGCTGCTGTTACCTGAAACAGAAAATAAACTGTTAACAAAGTGGCAAGGGCCTGATGGCAGATAAGGACTGCTTGCCCCACCTAGTATGCCCATTTCCCTACCTAATAGATAAGCTGCAGATCCTGATTAACCAACAGCCTACTTCCTCCTACCTCCCACTAGAAATGCCTGATGTCTGTCCCATGCATGCTTGAATTCCCCCACTGTTTTTGACTCCACAACCTCCTCAGGAAGGCTGTTCAATGCATCTACAACCCTCTCTGCGAAAAAAAACTTCCTCACATTACCTCTGAGCTGTTCCCCCTCTATCTTCAAATTGTGCCCCCTTGTTCTTGAACATCTTTTTCTCTCAAAAATGCTCCCATCTTAGACTTTGTTGATTCCCTTGAGGTACTTGAAAGTTTCTATCATGTCCCCCCTCTCCCTCCTTTCCTCAAGGGTATACATATTAAAGGGAAACATCCATCTAGGACTAAATTAATCAATATTATTACCAATGGAAATCTGCTTTACTTAAGTTATTGACCAAACCTGTAACACGTTTAGGGCCAGAATTATACCCATTGAGTTTCCCCTTCCTTTATAGCTGCAGGCATCCATTTTCTAAATCACAGGCACAGGAAATGACATCACATCAGGGGAAATACATATGGTCAATAAATATTTTAACCAGGAGAGGCACACTAAGATGAAGCTTGAATCCAGGTGCGACCTGAGAGCACAAGAAAGTTAACTGACTTTCTCAGGATCATACAGTAATGCAAGTGGTGACTCTGAGAATCAAACCCAGGTCTCAAAGTTTGCAGTTCAGAGCCTTAAACCACTGCACTATACTGCCTCTTTCAAGTAAGAGGAAAAGAAGAGTTAGGCCTCTTGATGAACTGTCAAAACCAGACACTTAACAGTTCAGTGATTGCACCTGGGAGCATCAGGGAAGTGAAAATGTCTTATCTCAAAAAGAAGGGCTACCAGAGATTTCCTACTGGAAAGACATAGTGAAACAGCTGGAATCATGAAATGAAAAAACAGCTCTGCTGTGTTTTTTTTTTTACTTGATGGTGTTCAAGTAGATTTTTTTTATGTTGAAACCTTCAGAAGAAGTAGTGCTGGAACATGGGGAAAAGTGTGTGTGTATGTATGTGTGTGTGTGTTGGGGGGGCACTGTAGTAATGAGAGACCATGATTACTTCCCTTCTGACACTCCATGCATTTAGGGGCACTTTGAATGCTCATGGGCAAAAGTAGGGTGTGTCCACCCCTCATACGCATCTGTAGGTTCTGGCACCTATGTTCAGAAGTGTCCTGTATTTACAGCCACCTATCCTATCACACACCAACACAAAGCAATTATTTTGTTATGACTTATTTACCCAGGATAGTCCAGCTGAGATGTGTCACCTCATTTTCAGTGGGGTCCTGCTGCTATTTATTTATGCTGCAAGGGGGACAGAAGCACTGGGGGAGGTTATGTGACTTACTCAAGCTCACACAGTTAGAATTTGACTTTACTGAGGTTTGAAATTCTCATCTCCTGGGCCCCAAGCTTGTGCTCTAGCCAGTAGATCACACTCCTACAAACAACAGAACCTGATTCCAAAAGAAAATACTTAAACACAACTACTTCAGTGCTAACAAATACTGGAACTAAATGAGTACAGGAATTAAAATAATTTACAGTGTTACCACAGTAGCAGCATTTTCTGCAAATCACATTGGCAACAAACATTTTACCAAACTGAAATGTCACAAACCATTGTACAAAGCAGGGGTGTAGCCAGGAATTTTAAACTTGTACTCAAAACTGATGCACTGTTGCCCCTCCCGTTATGTAAACATAAACCAAAATATGTGCTGCCATGCTACATCAACAATAGGCCTGCTCCCCCCCCCCGTTTGTCATGTCTTAGTTCAAGTAGTCAGTTTCTTCCTGTAATCCTCCTTCCTTTGTTTTTCTGCCTGCCTGGTAAATTGTTCTTGTTTGTGTATGTGGCATCAGTGCCCCATAGTGAACAACAAAGGTCAAAGGTCTCAGTGCAACACAGACACAATGTGACTCGCAGTGTCCTTGCTTTCCTCTTTTTGTTGCCCCTGTCTGATTTTTTTTTACTGTACTCTGCTGAGTACAGTGCGTATGCCTGCCAACGCCCTTGGTACAAAGCAATACAAACCCCAAAGGCACTCAGAAGCTGTTGGCACTGACAGCACACGACTTTTGTTTATAGCAACCCCTTCAAGATTAGAGACAAATTCACATCCCCATGGACCGGGTAAAAGCATTTTTTGTTTAATTTTCTCTGTTTTTCAAGGAAGCAGTGCAGTGGTTTAAGGCTGTAAGCTGCATGCTTGAAGACCTGGGTTTCAATCCCACAGTCCCCACTTGCATTACTATATGACCCCAAGCTAGTCACTTAACTTTCTTGTGCTCTCAGGTCACACCTGGACTCAAGCTTCAGTTTAGTGTGCCTCTCCTGGTTAAATATGTATTAAACTTGATGTGTTTCCCCTGATGTGATGTCATTTCCTGTGACTGTGATTTAGAAAATGGATGCCTGCAGCTATAAAGGGAGGGGAAACTCAATGGGTTATAATTCTGGCCCTAAAAGTGTTATGGGTTCAGTTAATAGTTTATGTAAAGCAGATTTCTATTGGTGACAATATTGATTAATTATGCTCTTTTAGTCTCTCTTCATATGTCTTCTGGTGCAGTCCCTGCTCCATTTTAGCTGCCCTCCTCTAGACAGCCTCCACCCTATGTCTTTGTGGAGGAGGGGTCTCCAGAACTGCATGCAGTACACCAGAAGGGGTTTCACCAACTGTCTGTACAGAGGGATAACAACTTCCTGTTTTCTACTGGTGATGCCTCACCCTATGCATCCCAGTATCCCACCAGCCCTCCTTACTGTCTTCTCACATTGCTTGCCTACCTTTAGGTCATCTGATATAACTATCCCCAGATCCCTTTCCATTTTGTTGTTGTCAGTATCTCACCCCCATTGTGTACTCTTCCTCTGGGTTTTTGTTTCCCAGGTACATTACTTTGCACCTCTTTGCACTGAATCTAAACTGCCATACAGTTGATCATTCCTCCAACCTTGCCAAGTCTCTTCTCATCCTTTTCACTCCACCTTGTGTATCAACCCTGTTGCAGATCTTTGTGTCATCTGCAAAGAGACATACTTTTCCTTCCAGTCCCTCTGCAATGTCACTTATAAAAGCATTAAAAAGGACCGGACCCAGTACTGTACCCTGCAGTACTCCACTAAAAACCCCACTTTCTTAACTGTGGACTCCGTTTACTATTACCCTCTGTGTCCTGTTGTCCAGCCAATATTTCACCCAGGCTACCACACTGGGTCCTGCTCCCAGGCTGGTTAACTTGTATATTAATCTTTTGTGTGTGACTGTGTCAAATGCCTTGCTAAAGTCTAAGTTGGCCATGTCTACAGCCCCCCCCATGGTCCTTTACTTTGATCATCCAGTCAAATAAATCAATTAGATTTGTTCTGACATGACCTTCCTGCTGTGAATCCATGCTTCCTTGGGTCATGTGCCCCACTGGCCTCTAAGTACTCAACAATTCTTTCCTTCAGAAATTATTCCATCACTTTCCCTACAACAGAGGTCAAACTGATAGGTATGTAGTTTCCTGCATCTGTCTTGCTCCCACTTTTGTGAAGGGTAATCACATCTGTCCTCCTCCAGTCCTCAGGTACCACACCATCCTCCCATGATTTGTTAAAGAGATCAGTTGGGGGGTGCTAATGAGCAGCCATGAGAAAAGACATGTCTACACATCATTCCATTCCTCGTTAATAATTAAAAGAGAATTCAAAGAGGATTTGAGTGGAAAACTACCCGAAAAATAAAGAGCAGATATCCTAATGTGAAGATGGAGAAGTATCTTGTATAAAACACCACTAAAAGTCACTGGGCAACACCTAAAAACCAAGTAGAGAGGTTAGGCCCAATTTCTCTATTAGCAGCTAAAGTTAGTGCCCTGGGCAGGGAAGTAACTGGGCAGGTGCTCGCCACTCTAACACCTAAGCTGGATCAGAAAGAAGCCAAGTTTGATAAGAAATTCCAAGAGCTCATAGTCTTGCCTGTGAGTCAAGTGACACAGCTCACAGAAGTGGAGCAGCAGGTCATGGATATGGAAGACATGGTGGGCCCAGTCCCTGATCAGATTGCAGTGGTTCAGCGAGGAGTAGAGAACATTAAAGAACAGTTCGACTACCAGGAAAATTATCACAGGAGATTAAACCTCTGATTGCGAGGGCTGCCTGAGGGTAAAGAAGGGGCTTCTGGAGTTGTGTTCTAGAGTGTTACTGGAGTTGCTGGGTCATGCTCATAAGAAGGGGATATACAAGCTTGAGAGGGCCCATACAGCTGTCATGCCAAAACATAATGCAGATCAACATCACAGCAGATAAGCATGCAGTTTCACAGCTTCCAAGATAGGGAGATGCTCCAGAGAGCCTACTGTGCGGTCAGCAGTTTACAGTACAAGGGCAGCAAGTTATTCTTATCCCAGAATTACTCAGCATGGCTTCTCAAGAAACGAAGGGCCTTCAAGCCTATAATGGCTCAGCTTAGAGATTTAAAAGTTGATTGCTTCCTGGTTTACCCAGCCACCCTCAAAATAAAGCATGGAGGAGCAAATTACTCTTTTTGGGAATCACAAAAAGCAGAAACTTTTGTCAAGAAGCTGAAATGGAAAATAAGCTAAAAAGTGGAGCCTCCGGTGGTGCTCCATCATAAGACAAACTAGGACTCTCCTTGTGCGCTAGCTGCAGTGGTAACTGTATGACTCTTTAACAATTTGTTTGAAGGAAAGACCAACCTGGAATATGGGCTTTGCCCTCTCTCCCTCCTTCCCTAGAAGCAGAACAAAATATGCTAGCATTCATATAAAGAACTTACTGGCTTACTGGCAGTCTGAATCGGACTGATTCCCACAAGAAAACTATTGCTTGAACTCCCAGGATTAGGCCTGATATGATGGGGGACCTGGGAATTGATTCTCTGTGAGGCCAAGCACATGGTGATAACTGTAAGCCTATTGAAGAACCAACTGAAACAGAGATATCGATGACTGCTTGAGAAAGGTAAGCTGGGTTTGGTGGGGGGAGCTGCACGTGGTTTGAGTTCACATGGCCTAGCCCCTTTAACAACTTATTGGTAACCTGCTGAACATCTTCTCAGAGCACAATGAAAAGACTGGTGACCCACTAGGCCCTGAATCATGCTCTGGGTTTCGATTATTATCTCAACATGTTTTCTGTTAGGAAGAGTGAGGGGCGGTGGAGCTGATGGGACATGAGGGGAAAGGGTGCTGTGCAGCAGGGCTGCACGAGATGAGCGCATATAACACAATAGCAGCACAAGGCCTGGGGGTAAAACAATAACAGTTTAAGAGTAAGTAGGATTCACAGTTATAGGATCCAAAGTATGGTAACATTAAAATGTTTAAAAGTTCTATTTACTTCGGTAATTAGAAAGTAGCCTATGCATGTTAAAAGACTCTTCTTAGAAACAGCATGGGAAGAGGGTGGGAGAGGCATGTTCTTCAATGGGGGAATATGGAGTGTTATTTTTTAATAGATAAATTATATCACAATCTAGAGTTGTGGATGCAGATGAGGTTAGTTAAGGGGAGGGGCTAAGGAGGATAAATCTATAGTAAGAGTTTAAGAATGGGGTGGGTTTTTTATAAGGTTAAAGTTCTTGTATACATGTTCACTGTCTGCAGTCTTGTCTTTTGTTGGGTCCAAAGCAATGTGTTTTCCTTGGTCTCTACTGTCAAAGGAAAAAGGAGGAAGCATGCTACCCCACTTTTGAGTATCCAGACAGGTTTTATGTGACCAGCCAAGGCTAAACAACAGGAATTAGTGGTCATTATGTGAAACGTATGTGGGGTGTCATCACTGGTTAAACTTATAGCCTTGTTAACTGCACTTAAGAGACAGGAGGTGCAAGTGGCTATGCTCCTGGACCCCACTTGTCAGAAAAAAAAAAGCATGCCAAGCTGACTAAAGGGTGGGTGGGAGTGTGTTACACAGTCTCTTACAATGCTCACAAACATAGAGACATAGAATCTGATGGCAGATAAGGACTGCTTGGCCCACCTAGTCTGCCCATTTCCCTACCTAATGGATAAGTGGCAGATCCAAGTTAACCAACAGCCTACTTCCTCCTACTCCCCCACACAAGAATTGCCTTATGTCTGTCCCATTCATTCTTAAATTCTTCCACTGCTTTTGACTCCACAACCTCCTCAGGAAGATTGTTCCATGCATCTACAACCCTCTCCATGAAAAAAATACTTCCTCACATTACCTCTGAGCCATCCCCCCTCTATGTTCAAATTGTGCCCCCTTGTTCTTGCGCATCTCTTTTTCAGAAAGATACTGCCTCTTGGACTTTGTTGATTCCCTTGAGGTACTTTAAAGTTGTTGTCATGTCTCTCCTCTCCCTCCTTTCCTCAAGGCTATACATATTAAGCTCCTTCAGTCTTTCTTCATATGTTTTCTGGTGCAGACCCTGAACCATTTTGGTTGCCCTCCTCTGGACAGCCTCCACCCTGTCTATGTGTTTGCAAAGATGGAGTCTCCAGAAGTGCACGCAGTACTCCAGATGTGGTCTCACCAACTGTCTGTACAGAGGGATAACAACTTCCTGTGTTCTACTGGTGATGCCTCTTCCTATGCATCCCAGTATTCCCCCAGCCCTCCTTTCTGCCTTCTCACAAGCATGGGGTGGTAGTCTTACTCCATAAAATGTTACTTTTCAGATGGAGTGGGTGGTCGCCGATCCTGAAGAAGGTAGATACATATTAGTAGAGGAGAACCTATATGGCCAGAGGGTCACCTTCACCAGTACCTATGCCCCTGTGACCCATAATCCTGGGTTCTACCAGAATGTGTTGGACATCATATTAAGGGAACATTTCTGAGGAATAATAATGGGAGGTTACCTTAATTGTCATATCGACCCAGACCCGGCAGAGAACAGGCAGAGAATAGCAAGAAAAAAGCAGCTGCTGTTACAACTATACTTCTCTACTGGGACTAAATAACTAGAACTCTACTACTGGGATCTTCAATTTAGGGTAAAAACAAAAACAAAAAAAGTGTTAGTGTGTTTGTCTGAGTTGGCTGAAGAGAACTGTTATCTGTGCAACTATCTAGGTGTAGAAGGAACTGTAAAGTAGGGGGAGTGGCTTAGCTAGAAGGAAGCCAGGTGTTTTGGATTTAAACACTGACCTAGATAGCTTCTAGCAGAAAACAGCAAGAGGAAGGAGCTGCTGTTCTAAATATACTTCTCTACTGGTACTAAAGAACTAGAACTCTACTTTCATTCAAGTTAGGGTAAAAAAAAAAGAGCTGGTCTGTTTGTCTAAGTTGGCTAAAGTGAATTGCTATACTTGCAGTTATCTAGGTGTTTGTCTGAGTTGGCTGAAGAGAACTGTTATCTGTGCAATTATCTAGGCGTAGAAGGAATTATAAAGTAGGGGGAGTGGCTTAGCTAGAAGAAAGCCAGGTGTTTTGGATTAAAACACTGACCTAGATAGTGTCTAGCAGAGAACAGCAAGAGGAAGGAACTGCTGTTACAACTATACTTCTCTACTGGGACTATTATAACTCTCCTTCCCTCCACCCTCCACCCTTAGACAGTTCTACTTTTATAGGCACAGGATTTGACTGACAACAGGAACTTACTGTTTGGGAGCAGGAAGGGAGTGATCACAGAGCCACAAAAGACTCACCATCCTAGAAGGAAAAGAGTAGCTCTCAGTCCCCCCAGCTGCTGGAGGTCTGACTCGGAGCAAGTAAGGAGACTACTGAGAAATAGAGGAACTTCTTGTCTTAGAACAGGAAGATCAGGAGCTTAAAGGACCCAGAGGCAGTAAGAAAGTAGGGAGAAATAAAAATGATAAATAAACAGAGGAAAAAGTAAATATTCAAGACAACAGTTAAGGGGCCAGAAATAAGACATGATGGAAGTGGTGCAGTGGCAGTGAAGCAGCAGTCTTCCAGGAGATGTTCTGGAGGATGCGGTGCTGTCCCATCTGCAGGAACCTCTCAGGGCTGAGGGAGCAGGTTGCTCATCTCCAGGTTGAGTTGGCCAGGATTTGGGGGACCACCTCTCCCACCCAGGGTTCACCAGGGCCACTGCCATTGCCTCAGAGGTCACCAAGAAAGAGGAGTGGTTCTACCACAGTGGGCTTGGGGAGGGGTGAGGGTGGTGGAACAGAGGCACATCCCTCCAGTTGTACCTCTCCACACTTCATATACCGTTCTGGCAAAGTGTGGTTCCTCTATGGAGGTACCTGCAGTGGAGACCAAGGAGGATGTTGGAAGCCTCCACAAAGGAGACCCACAGGAGGGTGGCATGGGACCCCACAGGGGAAGGAAACAACTCCTTGTGGGGGACTCTTTTGTTAGGAGGGTAGAACTGGGGGAGGAAGGGGAGAGGGAGAGAGGGAGGTAAGTTGCCTGTTTGGTGCCATGGCTTGGAGGAACAGGGAGCGAATTCTCAGGATCACAGAAGCAGCTGCACAGGGGAGTGAGCTGGATGTCATTGTCCACCTAGGGACAAATGACCTGGCTGAGAAAGGGATCAGAGCATGCAGGAAGAGTTTGTGGAGGTGCTGCCTGTCTATGGCATGGGTGAGGCTAGGGTGCTCCACATCATGGGATTCAATCAGTGGTTGAAAAATTGGTGCAGAGCTAAGGGGTTTGGCTTTTTTGAGGACTGAGGGTCCATCTGGAGTGATGCAGGCCTATATTGGCATGATGGTCTGCATCTGTCCAGGAGAGGAACCAGGATGCTAGGTCATAGGTTTAAATGCTTCATTGGCCAGCATTTAAACTAGCGGGGGGAGGCACTGAAAAGGGAAATCCTAGCCCCCCCCCCAAAAAAAATCAAGGTAGTTAGTGAGGTAAACACCAAGATAGAGACATCGAAAAGGAGAAGGGCAGGGGTAAATGGAGAAAACAACAAAGGCAATAAGGAAAGGGATGGGGCAAAAAGAGGTAATGCCATCAAGAAATGGAGGGTAATGAGCACCAATGCCCACAATCTGGGCAACAAACTCCCTGAACTAGCTGTCTTGATGGAAGAGGGATGCCTGGATATCATGGCAGCCACAGAAACATGGTACACAGAGAACCATGACTGGGATGTTAACATACCAGGGTACACAACCTACAGTGGGGACAGGAAGGGTAGAAGGGGGGGAGTAGCTCTGTATGTAAGGGAAGGGAAAAATTCAATGGAACAACAGAGTAAACAGGGAGGAAAGGAGGTACTGTGGGTCATCTTAGAGACTGGAAATGACCCCACAATCTGCACAGGAGTTGCATACAGATCCCCACCTCGGGGGAGGGAATGGACAAGGATATGATAGAAGGCATCTTTAGGATGGCAGAGAAAGGGGAGATACTGTTGATGTGGCATATGAATATGCCAGATGTTAACTGGAGCACCTTTGCTGCTGTCACATCAAATAGCAGGGCCATTCTCGATGCCTCAGACAGCTAGTGTTGGAACCCACTCGGGAAGGAGCAATCTTAGACCTCATACTCTCAAATAGGGACAGTGAGAGGATCTCAGATTTAGAAGTGGGTAGCCATCTCGGAACAAGTGACCACCAAATAGTGCGATTCACAATTAACTCAGCTACAGAGTCAAGCCATACAAAAGTGAGGGTACTGGACTTCAGGAGGGCTGACTTTGGCAAAATGGGAGCATGCCTTAGAAAAGCACAAGCAAACAGGCAAGAAGGAGGGGTGGAGGAAGGAATGGGGAAACATCAAAACTGTCATCACAGAAGCAACAAACCTTTGTGTTAAGCAAATAAACCTTTGTTTTACCAGGTGAGACACACTAAGCTGAAAGCTTGTTTACAGGTGCAACCTGGGAGCACAGGGAAGTTAAGTGACTTACTCAGGGTCACACAGTATGCAAGTGGGGGCTGTGGGATTCAAACCCAGATCTCCAGATTTGCAGCTCAGAGCCTTAAACCACTGCGCTATACTGCCTCCCTTTTTTATTACCTTTTTTTTTTTACTTTTGTTTTACCAGGTGAGAATGAGACAAAAGCCACTATGGTTCTCAAAAGAGGTGGCGGGGAAGGTTAGAGAGAAAAAGATGGCATTTAGGCAGTATAAGGAAAGACAGAAGGGACAGGACGGAGAACTGTACCAGTTAAGGCAGAAGGAAGCAGGAAAGGCAGTCAGAATAGTAAAGGCCCAAACTGAGGAAAAGATAGCCAACTCGGTTAAGAAAGGGAATAAAACCTTTTATAGGTACATTAAGGAGTGTAGAAAGACAAAGGGAGGGATAGTGAGGCTGAACAGAATGGACGGTGGGTGGGCAGAGAGGGACAGTGAAAAAGCAAGGATACTGAATGAATACTTCTGCTGAGTATTCACAAAAGAGGAGGAGGGGGAGGTACCTAATCCAGTTAACAGAGGCACTCTGGATAGGGGGGTTGATACTAGTCCTTTCACAGAAGAAAGGGTTATGAAAGAACTCCTAAAACTGAAGGTGGACAAAGCAGTGGGGCACGATAAGATTCACCACAGAATTCTAAAAGTATTAAGGGGAGAACTAGTGACACCACTGACTACCCTTTTTAACAAATCATGGGAGGATGGTGTGATATCTGAGGACTGGAGAAGGGTGGATGTGATTCCCCTTCACAAAAATGGGAGCAAGACAGAGGCAAGAAACTACAGACCTGTCAGTTTGACATCTGTGGTAGGAAAAATGATGGAATCACTTCTGAAGGAAAGAACTGTTGAGCACCTAGAGACCAGTGGGGCACAGGACCCAAGGCAGCATGGATTCACAGCAGGAAGGTCATGTCACATGAATCTAATTGATTTCTTTGACTGGGTAACCAAAGTAGAAGACCAGGAAGGGGCAGTGGACATGGCCTACCTAGACTTTATCAAGGCATTTGACACAGTCCCACACAAAAGATTAATAGTCAAATTAGCCAGCCTGGGAGTGGGTCCCAGGGTGGTAGCCTGGGTAAAACATTGGCTGGACAACAGGACACAGAAGGTAATAGTAAATGGAGTCCACTCTGAAGAAAGGGGGGTTACTAGTGGGGTACTGCAGGGTTCAGTACTGGGTCCAGTCCTTTTTAATGTCTTTATAAGAGACATAGCAGAGAGACTGGAAGGAAAAGTATGCCTTTTTGCAGATGACACAAAGATCTGCAACAGGGTTGCTATACAAGAGGGCATGGAAAGGATGAGAAAGGACTTGGCAAGGTTGGAGGAATGGTCATAAGTATGGCAGCTTGGATTCAATGCAAAGAAGTGCAAAATAAAGCACCTGGGAAACAAAAACCCAGGGGAAGAGTACATAATGGGGGGGGGGAGGTAGTAACAGCAACAAAAATGGAAAGGGACCTGAGGGTAATCATATCAGATGACCTTAAGGTTGGCAGGCAACGTGAGAAGGCAGTAGAGAGGGCTGGGTGGATACTGGGATGTACAAGGAGAGGCATCACCAGCAGAAAACAGGAAGTTGTTATCCCTCTGTACAGACAGTTGGTAAGACCCCATCTGGAGTACTGAGTCCAGTTCTGGAGACCTCATCTCCGCAAGGACATCAACAGGATGGAGGCAGTCCAGAGGAGGGCAACTAAAATGGTGCAGGGTCAGCAAGAGAAGCCATATGAGGCAAGACTAAAGGAGCTTAATATGTACAGTATACCCTTGAGGAAAGGAGGGAGAGGGGGGACATGATAGAAACTTTTAAGTACCTCAGTGGAATCAACAAAGTCCAAGAGAGTAGCATCTTTCAGAAAAAGAGATGTGCAAGAACAAGGGGAAACAATCTGAAGATAGAGGAGGATGGCTCAGGGGTGATGTGAGGAACTATTTTTTCACAGAGAGAGTTGTGGATGCATAGGACCACCTTCCTGAAGAGGTAGTGGGGTCTAAAACTGTGGAAGAATTCAAGAATGCATGGGACAGGCATAAGGCAATTCTTCTGGGGGCAGGAAGAAATAGGCTGCTGGTTTAATAGGATCTGCAGCTTATCCAGTAGGTAGGGAAATAGGCAGACTAGGTGGGCCACGTGGTCCTTATCTGCCATCAAAGTCTATGTTTCTATGTTTCTAGGCTTGGATCACTCAGCAAAAAAGGAGAGGATGAGTGGAGCTATTCAAAATTGGTAGAAGGGCATGTGTGACCTAGACCTGATCAATAGCTAGAGAACGGCGAACTCTACCCTGAGGGAGTACACATTCTACTACCACCTGCATAAGACCTGGTCTCGAGTAGAATATATCTATATGCCTCAGAGCAGGTTCTTTAGAATGGTGAAGGTTGAGCATAGCCCAATACAGGTATCAGACCACGCTATGGTGAGCTTGACAATAACAGTGGATGAGCAGATGGATGGACCCCCCCATGGAAATTTCTGAGCTACTTGTTAGGAAATAAGGATTTTAAACAATATTTACAAGACCAATGGGACTACTATTTCTAGATGAATCAGGAAGCTGCACCTTCTAAAGTGAGTCTCTAGGATGCAGGGAAAACATTTATGAGAGGGACCGTAATTAAATTTGCCTCTAATCATAAAAGAGAGCTAAGGGAACAATGGAAAAGCATAGAAAATAGGTTAAAAGACCTAGAGCATAGAGTAGCTCAGGGGGGAAAAAGGGAGGTGCCAAGACTTCTGATAGCCACAAATGAGGTGCTAAATGTACTTTTGTTGAGTGAAGCCCGGAAGTTCTGGCTTTTCGTGCAGAAGCAGTTTTTTTCAAATGGGGAAATAAACCAGGACTGTTCTTGACTAACCTGTTTCAGGGAAGAAAGAGCCCACATGTGGTGCTGAGTGTTAAGGAAGAGAACGGTACTGTTAGGGGTGATAAGAAATGAATCTGAGAGAGATTTGAACAGTTTTACCAAAAACTGTATTGCTCGGAGGGCACCTTAGACATGGGCACCTTAGACTTGACTAGTGGATTCCAGGACAGTATTACCCTACCCTCTTTAACGGAGCACAAAAGACAAAGCATGGAGTCTGAGATTACCAGGGATAAGACTAAGAGATCAGTTAGTAGCCTAAAGAATGGGAAGGCTAGCGACTGGATGGATTTCCCACTGTTATAAATATATGAAACCCAAGGTGGTTGACACCCTGTAGGAGACACTGAAGGAGGCAAGGGAGGCAGAGGGTACCCTACCACATTCTTGAAGTGATGCAGTTATCTGTGTTGTATTGAAGCCAGGCAGGGACCTGTTGGATTGTGTGTCATATAGGCCAATCTTGCTGTTGAACAGTGATCTTAAAATATTGGCCAAAATACTGTTGGGCCAGCTTGATGGGATCTTGCTGAGGCTCATTCTCCTGGACTAAACTGAATTCATACAGGACAGATTTTCATATCATAATATGTGAAAACTCTTAAATGTGGTGTGGGGAGCCTCAGACAGGGATGAGGACATGGTGATTTCCATGGATTTTGAAAAAACATTTGAACAGATAGAGTGGGACTATCTGTTCGAGGTCCTGACCCAGTTTAGTCTGGGTGAAGGCTTTGTAGCCCTCATTAGAGCTATGTATGAGGCCCCAGTGGCGTAAGTTTTGATAAATGGTACCTTATCTGACAGATTGCCCTTGGGAAGGGGTACAGGCAGGGATGCCCTTTGTCATCACGGTTGTTCACCTTGGCACCTCTGGTGGTGAAGATAAGGAACAATCCAGATATAACAGGGGTCAATGGGAAGTCAGGCAGACAACACAAGGTCATGTTGTATGCAGATGATATGCTGCTATATGTAGAGCATTCACAGCAATCTATGCCACATCTTTTGGAGGTTGTTGACAACTCCTCATGCTTCTCAGGATATAAAATAAACCTGGGAAAGTCCAAGATGTTAAGAACAGGGATGGGTGGAGTGGGGGCTGCCACAGTAGACAAATGGGGCCTTCAAGAGTTACAGAACTCTTTTGTCTATTTAGGTATAAGAATAGGAAATGATCTGGGCTCTCTTTATGAATTACATTGTGACCCCTTACTCAAAGCTATAGAGGCAGATTTGCTCTAGTGGAGATCCATGCCAATCTCATGGCTAGGTAGCATTACTAAAAATGAATATTCTGCCACAAATTCAGTGAAGTAAATGATTCATGTGGGTCTTAATAAGAGAGATAGCAAGAGATTAGAGGGAGCCTTCTCTGCATTTATTTGGCAAGGGAAACACCCACAAATGGGTCTCCTGTGGCTTAAGACCACAGTAGAAAATGGGTTGATCAACTTTCCAGATTTAAAGAATTACTTCCTTGCAATTCAGCATAGATATCTTCAGGACTGGGTCAATAGACCTGTAGAGGCAGGGTGGCTGGACCTGGAGGAGATGGGTTGCCTGGGGAAACTGTCAGCTTACTTGACAAAGAAATGAAAATGGGCATATAGCAACCTCGGAGGGGCCAACTCACTTGTGGTAGCAGTGCTAGATAGTTGGGAACAATTGGGTAAGAGCGACAGGGTTGGTATGAAAAATACACTCCTGCTGCCACTGTCTGGCAATCCATTCCTTTTGCCAACTGCGAGTGACAGAGGCTTCAGAAAGTGGGAGGAGAAGGAAATCAAGTGTTTATGGGACCTCTATACAAGGCAGAGTCTTTGTACCTTCACTGAAATACAGGAGCGAACTGGAATGGGACACCCACATTTCCTTAGATACCCACAGATTAGAGCCTATTGCAGAGGATTGGGGAGAGGCCAGTTCAGAGATTCCCATACAGAGACAATAGGACAGCTCATGGTAGCAGCAAGAAGGGAACCTAATGGGGTTATCTGTCGAGCAGTGGGAGTAGGCAAACAGTATTTTCTCAACACCATGGTGAAAACAAAGAATTTGTGGGAAAAAGACCTGTGTCTGACCATGTCAGAAGATGGTTGGAAAATTATTTTAAAATTACACATGGGTCTGCTCATATGTAGTAAATATAAAGAATCATTCAATATATTTATACATCAGGGGTGGGATATTCAAAGCGGTTGTGCAAGGCGCAAGTAAGATGTGCCAGTGCAACAGCGGACATGTGCTAAGGAGTGATATTCAGTGGGTGAATGCACAGCGCATATCGGAGAGTGACAATGCGCAACCCTAATGAATGCAAGCACAAGTGCAGGGGGCATAGCCATGAATAAACAGCGCAGTGCGATATTCAAAGACAGGCCAATGGCGCAAGCATGGAGCAACAGGGACATGCATGGAGCAAGGTAGAGCCTATAAAAGGATGGAGCAAGCAGGGGATGGTGGCTTGCACCCAGGGGAGCAGGGGTGAGAGAAGGAGAGAGAGTGAGAGAGAGACACAGTGAGGGACAGAGACAGTGTGAGACAGTAACAGGGTGAGGGCCATTGGCCAGGCAGGACAGCAGCAGGGGTGCAGGACAGTCACAGAGGCAGGAGGTTCAACGGGCAGTGGGACAGGGTGTGTGAACTAGACCGTGCCTGTGGGCAGGCCAGACCATGTGTGTAGGTCCCCAACATAGAGGTGCACCCAGTACAGGGGCCCAGGCAGCAGCATAAAGCCAGGGTAGCCCAGGGAGACCACCACGGGGGCGGACAGGCCGGGCCATGGCCAGTGTAATATTCCAGATGGAGGTGGTAATGAGGGGTGTGAGGAGGCCGGGCGGCGCAGCTGTGGAAGGGCCTGGCAGCCGTATGCCTGGAACAGGTGGTACCGTGCCCACGCCACCTTCGAACAGTACAGCGACACTGAGATCGTGGGCTGGTACTGCCTGAACCGGACGATTCTGAGGCAGCACTGTGAGCTGTGCAGTGATGAGTTGCAGGCACCCACAAGATTTAGCCACGCCCTGTCAGTGAAGACCAAGGTCACGGCCGTGATGTACCTGCTCACCACGGGCACCTTCCAGAGACCAAAAGGGGACACCACGGGCATCACCCAGTCGGCCGCGTCACAGCTCCTCACACAATTCCTCAATGCACTGCTGCCAAATGCTACGGAATACATTCACTTCCCCAGCACACAGGCGGAGCGTACAGCAAACATGCAGGAGTTACAGAGGGTTGCACATATGCCTGGCATGTTAGAGGCTATTGACTGCACCATGTACGCATCCGCACACCACCGGCACCAGAGGGGGTGGGCTACATCAGCAGGAAGGGCTACCCCAGTGTCAACTGCCAGGCGGTGTGTGATGCCAAGGGGCGCATAATCAATGTCTTGCCACACACCCTGGTGGAGCACACGATGCCTTCATCTGGCACCAGTCTGCACTGTGCCACAGGTTTGAGAGTGGGAACATCCCCACCGGCCACCCGGTAGGTGAGTATGCAACAGGAATGGGCAGCCCTGCACAACAGGACAGGGCGTGGGGGGGAGATGCTATGCATGGGGCATAGAGGGTTCGGTTGTGCGGGGGGGGCAGCCACACTGACCAACATGCTAATCCAACATGTTCCCCCACAGGTGACAGTGGATAACTACTCAGGCTCTGGCTGCTCACCCCGTACCAGTGCCCATCGACCCCAGCGCGGGAAAGATACAACGAGGCACACACCAGCACACGGAACATCATTGAGCATGTGTTTGGACTGCTGAAGACATAGTTCCATTGCCTCCACAGGTCTGGCAGTGCCCTACAATACAGCTCCTCGAAGGCCTGTGGCCTATTCCTGGCCTGCTGTGTGCTACACAACATGGCCACTGACCGTGGGATAGCTGTCGAGGTCAAAGAGGAGAACAGTAGTGGGGATGACACAGATGCTGGGCCCAACAGTGGTGGGCAGTCCCCCCAGATGATGGGAACCCCGGCTGCGCATGAAGGCCCAGCAGGACAGGGCCACATTTGCAGAGGAGCACTATGGTGCATGCAGGTAGGTGAACAGCTCCACACACGTCCCAGGGACTGGGGCATGGTATACAGGCATGGCTGGCAGGGCCCCACAACAGACATGGTCAGAGGGGGGCGTCGGACATGGGACAGGACACCGTGGAAGCACCCCTGACAAACCAGTGGACCCCACCCACACAGCCCCACACACCCCACACACACAGGCATGGTCACACGGGCACACACACACGCACATTCCGAGGCCACCAACGGGCGTGTGTCAGACGCTGAACACTGGTGCACTGTGGTGGCCAGTGCTGTGATGGCATCATCATGCACATGCCACGGTGGCCAGCGGCTGAGAGGGTGTGCACAAGGTGGGCATGACATGTGACCTCGGATGTCATGGCCCAGGTATGCACACACCACACCACTGTGCATACAGGGCTGTAGCAGGCAGCTGACAGGGAGGGCGGCATATCATGACCGCTGCGCAGGTGCACGGCCGCCAGGGATACATGGATGGCCCCGTCTAGACCCCCCAGCAGATGCAGGCTGTGCGGCGGCCACAGGGGGTGTCACAGACATACTCCCAGGCATGTTGCTGCGAGTATTCGACCGGTCCCTCGCAGGCATTTGCAGGCCCCTAAACAGGCCCGCTCCAGGTGTGCCCGGGATGCCCACAGCTGATCCCAGTGAGGACAATGCTGGGGTCACACGACGCCAGGACCGAGGGGTTGAGAATACACTCCAGGGTGGCCAGTGGTGCCAGGCCTGCCGTGACTGCAGCGGTGAGCCGATCCAGGCCTGCGGACATGTCTTCCCACATGTGTGTGGCCTCAGCCAGGAGCTGCTCAAAGTCCCGGTCATGCCTCCCTACAGACTGGTGCAGCTCAGTGCGGAGTGCATGCACCCCTGCCACGACCTGCATCTGTTGCTCCACAGATACCCTGAGCAGACAGGTGTGCTCGGCCAGCAGGTTGGCGCCCTGAGGGGGTTGGGCATCGTGCTGACCCACGGGGGTCGTACAGCCCTGTGGCATGGCCCCTTGTGCAGGTGGGGCTGCACAGCAGGGCCATCTTGGCCTGTACTGTCTGTGGTGCATTGGTGGCAGACACTGCACCTGGCCCACCCTCTGCACCGTCCTGTTGCCGCTGCTGCCCCTCCGGCCACCGTGGATGTGATGTCACCGGGGAGGCTGCTCCCCCAGTGCCAGACAGGCTGGACTGCACCACAGGTATGGTGGCCACTGCAACACCAGGCGGTGTGGCCGGCGGGTCAGCCAGTGCCACCCATGCACCATCAGTGCCGCCGTGTCTGGTGCATGGTAGGGGTGCCTCCCCCTGTTCAGCATCACCACTGTCCTGGGTAGCAGTCAAGTCATCATTGAACGTGGACCCCGCCCTGATCACTGTCTCAGCATACTGGACGCCATGGCTAGCATACCGCTGAAACACTGCCTGGGCCTCGTCCGCACCCATGCCACAGGCATCCATGCAGACAATGTGGTGGGACCTGCAGTGGTCTGGGCCCTGGACCCCACTGGAGGTGGATCGGTGCTCCTCCAGGTCCTAGACATCACCCAAGGTGGGCACCACCACCCCCGCATCCACACACAGGCACTCGGGATCTATAAGGGAACATATACACATTAGTGCCGCCACCACACACCGCTGCCCCAATGTACCCCTTACCCCCACCCCCATGTGCCGCTGTACCTACCATGCAGTGATGGGTTACCCCCCATCTGGAATCCACTGCTGGGAACTCCCTCAGTGGTGCTGCATCACATAGTCACCACCACAAGCTCCTCCTGCGGTGTCAGCTGTGGCACCTCAGGCTGTCCATCGCCCATGGCAGCATGTGTGGTCCGGATGGCTGCCACCTTCTCCTTGATCTGCCTGCGGTCCATGCCTACCTTCTTTTTGTATTTCTGCACCAACCTCTGATGGACTCCCTGCAGGTTCATGGCCCTGGCCACACCCGCCCATGCTTCCGCCCATGGCTTACTGGGTGCCTGTGGTGCCACTCAGGAGGGGCTCCTTGTCCAGGTAGGCATCAAATAGGCATCACTCCTCTTGTGAAGTGGGCCTGCGCTTCCGTGCAGGCCCCTGCCCCGGCATGCTGTTCCTGCTGGTGAGGACATGTGGTTAGTGCTGGCTGCCACACGAGGCCCCCCCACACCACAGTCCTGACATGCCCAGTGCCTGGTGTCCTACCTGTGAAGGATGCAATACCGGTCTGGTGCCTGTGCTGCCACATGGCGCCTTTGTAGCACATCACATGCAAATGAGGGAATGTGCAACTGTAATGAGATGCAAATGCCTCCGATGTGTCACGGATATGCTGATCAGCTCAACTGCATATGCCTGCTGAATATCGCGGAATTGCGCAATACACAGTGGAGTTGCTCATGCGCATGTCATGGCGCATCTGTGTGATGTGTGCTCTCCACATGGTACAGCGCATGCACGCACTGACGTCACGTACGGCAGTGGCGCTATGCACAGTGCGTTACAGGCAGCATGGCGCTCTGCTGCTATTGTGCATGTGGTGCACATGCGCTGTACATCCATTGATGCCCATGTGCTATTGGCACATGGCCCATGGGACACACTGGACCCCATCGTGCACCATGCTATCCATGCCCTATTGCACTGACGCACATGATGCACCTGATGCCCTTTGACCCCTACGTGTGCCCATTGACCCATGGGTGCCTGCAGCACGTGCCAGCCTTGCCCCAGCTGCATTGTGCATACCCTGCTAATGCGCGACCGGGGATGGCATCCCATTGCCAGGCATGTTGCGCATCCACTGTACGTGTGTCTTGTGCGCTCACCAACGCCATTATGCTTCTGCTATTCTGAATACAGTCATGCCTCATAGGAGCACACCTAGAGCACCCAACTGGACCCAGGTGGAATTAGTCAACCTGGTGGCATTGGTGGAGCCACATATTGGTGCCCTTTATGGGCAGGTACCCCTGGACCAGCTGCGCACTGAGGTGTGGCAGAGAGGCGCTTGAGGAGGCCACAGAGTCATGCCATAGTGGGGACCAGTGCCGCCACAGGTATGGTGACATGCGAAGGAGGGATCCAGACCATCTCAGGACACTGCAGGCACGCGTCCAGAGGGGCACTGTGCCACGGCCAGGTGAGTGCACATATCCCCATCCATGCCATGTCGATGTTGTGTGGGTTGCCAGCGGGTGTCATGCCGTGCTGCTGTGGGTGGGGGGCAGTGGCTGGGAATGCCACCAGCCATGGCAGTGCACCATAGGTGTGCTGTGCTATGGCAATGCCACTGCGCTGGGTCATGGGATATACTGTGGGGGGGGCCTGTGTGTTGTTGCCTGGTGCTGATGTCTGTCCCTCACTCTCTCCCTACTAGGCCCTGAAGATCAGCGCAGAGCCCAGATGGCTGGTACCGCTGCCGGATGGCAGCAGGCTGGTGGTGGCGCACAGCAGAGGGATGCTGCCCAGCCAGGAGATGCAGGTGATCAGGCACCAGTAAGGCCACAACTGGCTGCAGGTAGGCACTTTGGTGGTGTATGCTGTTGTGCGGGGTAGGGGTGGGCCACAGCCTCCAGTGCACATGGCCATTACATGCTGTGCTTCACCGGCATGGTCCATCACACCATGCTGCACCCTGGGCACATGTGTGTGGCCACTGCAGGTGGGCTGTGGGTGCATCCCGGTCCCAGCCAGGCCACTGACAGCCCCACACAATGGCCAATTACTTGGCTGCCATGGCTGTGGCATGCTGCGCATGACTGGTGGTGGTGGTGTGCATTGCTGTGCATGGCTGTGGATGTTCAGGATGGCAGCTTGTGTGGGCATGCACGCTGTGGTTGGCTGTGTGCCCTCTTCAGGGCTCATGCCACCGCTGTCCGCTGTGCATGGTGGGTGGGCTATGGTCATGTGGGCATACACTCATCCATGTCTCCTCCTTTGTCCTAGGTGCCCAACTGGTGGATGTCCATACCAGGCTGCTGGAAAGGATCCTGAGGGTCACCACGCCCACCCTTGCTGTGGCCCGCATCATTCGGCGGGCCCTGTTCCAGCCACAGAGGAGAAGATGGCTGAGGAGCCGGTAGTTGTGGACCTCCCGGGGGGTCCATTGGCCTGCTTCACCCTCCCTTCCACTGACACCCCTCTCACTCCTCCATTGTACCCAGCCTACCATGTTCCCTGTTTCCCCACCCCCTTCCCCAGCCTACATTCCTGACTGTGGCCTCTCTGTTCCCTGCCCCCATCCCTGTTCACCTGTTAATAGTTTGTTGTTGGTTGTTGCTTTTAATACATTTATATTTTGGTAGCCACCCGTGTCCGTATCTGCTTTGCAGTTGACTTTGATGCCATGCTGCAGTGGTGTGCATGGTGGCTGTGTGGTATGTTTGTGGTTGCCTAGGGTTTGTGTCAAGTGGTCTGTATACAGTGGCTTGTGTGTGTGTGCCCTGTGGCGTGCGTTTGTTCCCTGCTGGGCTGTGTAGCCAGTGTGTTGTGTTCTGTCAACTTGTGTGTTGTCTGCTTTGGTCCAGGTGCCATGTCCCATGCCATCCGGTGGGTGTTGGCAGTGGCTGCCTGCCAGTGGCCATGGGTGTCACGCCACCTCCATGCACTGCATTGGAATGCATGGTCAGGGCATGCTGCCGTGCGCCTGCCTTGCCCCCTCCGGTCATCCCCTGCTCTATGGTGGCAGTGTGTCCTGCTCTTGTGGCCTGCTCCACACTGTGCCAGGTGCCCTGTGCTATGGCCCATGCACGTCTGTCCCTTGCCCTGCCCATGCTGCACCTGCGCTTCCTGCCTTGATCCACTGCGCAACCCTGGTTGTGCAATGGCACCTGCTGACTTGCTCCCCTGGCACAGCCCTTGTTGCATTATGGTGCATCCCTTCAATATTCAGCCATCTTGCACTGTCACTTACCTTGGTGCTCAGCCTTTGAATATCGCGTTGGATGCGCACCAGCGCAGTGTACCTGCGCTGCGCCACCCTTGCACCTGCTTCTGGCACATTTCTGAATATCCCACCCCAGCTGTACTGTCCCCGGCTGTAGTATACAAGTTCAACCCAGCTATTGCCCCGATATGTGCAAAGTTACGGTTACTTGAGAGGAGACCTATGTTACATATACAGATGCTTCCATGATGAAATGTTATGGGAGTGTGCTGGACTCAGGAAAAAAGAAGTACCAAATAGGGCAACTAGATTACATCCATACCAGTTACAGGAGGGAATTACAGAATGCAGAGAAAGGGGAGAGGGTATAACCAAAGGGTGGTTGGAGAGTGGAATAGGTTACCACTTGATGTTGTGGAAGCCACTATAATGGAAAAATTCAAGTGAATACTTGAATATATGCAGGAAAGAAAATGGGATCATCTCCACTGACGTAACAATTCCATCTACAGCCTATGGCTAATAGGACTTGAAAAAACAAACTATGAAACTATGAAAGGTGTAAAACAGAGGTGGGAAAATACTTTCATTACTTCTGGTCCTGCAGAATACTGCAGACATTCAGAAAAGCAGTAGCAGGTGAGGTGGAGAGGATGATAGGTTGACTTATGTCTCTCCTTTGTGTTTTCTGTTTGGTATTGAGGGTTTGAGAGATGAGGACTGGTGCATTCTAAAGAGATGGGTAACAGTAATACTTGCATTGGCTGGGCACTGCATTTTAAATATGTGGGTGTTGGGAGTGGACACATCAATACAACAATGGGGAAACCTGACACTGCATGCCCTGGCCCTAGAAAGACTCTTGTATGCCTTGAGAGGAAAAGGGGGAAAACTTGTACATTACATGCCAACCCTTTATAACCTCATTGACAACTGGAGAAGCCCAGATCCTGCAGGAGGGCCTATCATGAGGACCCCCACAAAGGATCCCTGGGAAAGCTATCCAAAAGACAGAGAACAATAGAAGGTGCACTACAATAATGAGAGAAGGAAAAGGGAAAGGGGAGCCCATGAAGACAGGAATGGGGTGGGATATTATTATGATATTGTAGTTTGGAATCCCTGCTCCTCCAGATGAGAGGTAACTAAGAATAACACTGCAATGTATTGTCATGGAATGAACTGGATCCTAATGTATATAGTTGAATGAAATGTATGTATGGTTATGTATGTCATTCAATATGTCTATGGAAAACCCAAAAACAATGATGCAAAAAAAGAAAAAAAAAGGGTAGTCAGTGGTGTTACTAGTTCTCCCCTTAGTTCTTTTAGAATTCTGGGATGAATCCCATCAGGCCCCACTGCTTGGTCTACCTTCAATTTCAGAAGTTCTTTCAGAACCCTTTCTTCTGTGAAAGGACTGATATCAACCCCCTTACCCAGACTGATCTATTAACTGGATTAGGTACCTCCCCCTCTTCTTTTTTTGTGAATGCTGAGCAGATGTTTTTGTTCAGTATCCCTGCTTTTCACCCCCTCTGCCCACCCACCCTCCTCTTTATTCAGCCTTGGTATCCCAATCCTTTCCTTTGTCCTTTTTTGCTCCCTAATGTACCCATAAAAGGTTTTATCCCCCTTCTTAACTGAGCTGGTTATTTTTTCCTCAGTTTGGGCCTTTGCTATTCTGACTGCCTTCCCCGCTTCCTTCTGCTTTAACTGGTACAGTTCTCTGTCCTGCTTCTTCTGTGTTTCCTTATACTTCCTAAATGCCATCTTTTTCTCTCTAACCTTTCCCACCACCTCTTTTGAGAACCATAGTGTCTTTTTTCTATTTTGATTTGTTTATTTGCTTCACATAAAGGCTTGTTGCCTCTGTGATGGCAGTTTTAATGTTTCCCCATTGTTGCTCCACCCCTCCTTCTTGCCTGTTTGCTAGTGCTTTTCTGAGGCACTCTCCCATTTTGACAAAATCAGCCCTCCTGAAGTCCAATACCTTTACTTTTGTATGGCTTGATTCTACAGCTGAGTTTATCATGAACCACACTGTTTGGTGGTCACTTGTTCCCAGATGGCTACCCACTTTTAGATCTGAGATCCTCTCTCCATCCCCATTTAAGAGTACCAAGTCTAAGACTGCTCCCACCAAGTGGGTTCCAACACTAGCTGTCTGAGGCACGCCCCCTGTAGGGCACTGAGAATGGCCCTGTTCTTGGATATGGCTGCAGCAAAGATGCTCCAGTTAACATTTGGCATATTTAAGACCCTCGTCAGCAATATCTCCCCTTTCTCTGCCATCCTAGGGATGCCTTCTATCATTTCCTTGTCCATTTCCTCCCTCTGAGATGGAGGGTCTATATACAACCCCTGTGCAGATTGTAGTGCTATTTCCAATCTCCAGGGTGACCCACAGTGCCTCTTCTCCTCCCTGTTTACCCTTTACTTCCATTGCTTTGATCCCTTCCTTTACAGAGAGAGCTACTCCTCCTACTCTTCTACTCTCCCTGTCTCTCCTGTAGATTGTGTACCCTGGCATGTTGACATCCCAGTCATGGTTCTCTGTGTACCATGTTTCTGTGACTGCCACGATATCCAGGCATCCTTCTTCCATTAAGGTGGCCAGTTCAGGGACCTTGTTACTTAGACAATGGGCATTGGTACTCATTACCCTCCATTTTCTGATGGTCTTACCCCTTTTTGCCCCTCCCTGTCCTTACTGCCTTTGTCTTTTTTTCCATTTACCCCTGCTCTTCTCCCTATAGACGTCTCCATCTTGGTGTTTGCCTCACTAACTACCATGTTTTACCAGAAACTGATAAAGAAGATACTGATGTAGCTTATGATAGACTGGAACAGACTGTAAATGCTGATGCTGTAAAGGTGAATGTTTTCCTAACCTCAGAGCAAACTGCAGACATTTGAAATGTACTAAAGACATTTAGTAGTTCTTTTGCCACAGTACCAAGCTGAGCAAAAGGGGTTGAGCATGTAACAATGACAAGGAATGCTCATCCTATTTGGCAAAAGATATACAAGTTAACAGAGTGGTTAATAGCGGATGTGGTTAAGGAAGTACAAAAAAAAACTGGGTATCATAGAAGAGTTGAGGAGTGCTTGGTCATCTTCAATGGTAATTGTAAAGAAAAAAGAAGAGAGTGTTAGAATCTGCCTTGATTTTAGGAAATTTAATCAAGTGTCAGAATTTGAGTTATCCTATGCTCAGAATAGATGATTTGGTGGACAGACTGGGGACTGCAAAGTGTATCAGTACTCTCAATCTCACCAAGGGTTACTGGCAAATACCTTTAGCTAAACAATTCAAGGACAAAACTGCATTTGCCACTCCTGAGGGATTCTATCAGTTCAACACTATGCCCCTTAGTTTACATGGTGCATCAGCTACATTCCAGCGGTACATAAATGTGATTTTATCCTCTCACACTGGTAATTGTGCTGCATACCTAGATGATGATGTGGTGTACAGTCCAGACTGGAAAAGCCACTTGGAACATGACAAGCAGTTATCCAAGCTATCAAAAATGCAGGTCTGACTATTAGGTCTACCAAATGTGCACTGGGCATGCAGGAAACCAAATATTTGGTCTATGTGTTGGAAACTGGAGAAGTTAAGCCAAACATTTTTAAAATAGAAGCTGCAGCCAACAGCCTGTCCCTAAAACCAAGAAACATGACAGGGCATTTTTAGGACTGGCTGGTTATTATCAGAGATGTGTTCCCAACTTTGCTGAATTAGCTACTCCCCTCACTAAAACTCATGAAAAAATAGTACCCAAATAATGTGAAATGGACCTCAGAATGTGATGAAGCTTTTCAAGCTATTAAGGCAGCATTATGTTCAGCTGCTGTTTTGAGAAGCCCAAACTTTGAGAAACCATTTTTGTTACAAACAGTTGCATCAGAGGTAGGCCTAGGTGCAGACCTCAGTCAACATATAGATGGGACAGAAAATTCTATTCTGTACATAAGTAGGAAGTTGTATGACAGAGAGAAAAGGTACTCCACCATTGAGAAGGAATGTTTAGTAGCAAAGTAGGCATTGGAGTCCCTTATGTTTTACTTGCTAGGAATTTACTTTGTGCTTATAACAAATCACAATCCTCTCTGCTGGCTTAACCAAATGAAAGATAACAATTTCAGAATCACAAGATGGTACCGGTACTACAGCTATTTAAATTCTCTGTGATTCACAAATCTGGTAAAGAGAACAGCAATGCTGGTTTTCTGTCAAGATATGGATCAGTAATTTAAGGTTCTGAAGGCTGACAAACAAATGTATGAGCTTAACCTTTACTGTTTGCTGAACTGTTATTAAAAAAACTAAATGTACATGTGCCCAATTTCTGAAAGTCAGAAGATAATATTAGAGAATATAAAGTTTTGGAAATCTGTTTGATAAAACAGTTTTCTTCTTAAGGAGGGGGTGTATGTGACAGGGTTGAACAGGACCCTGTCCCAGTAGTTAAGGAGAGTTTGAATGCATGGACCTGTTTATTCCTTTCCTGTCTCTTGTCTACCTGGTTGGGCAACCACATTTTCCTGTGAGAACTAGAATTTAATCACCCCGACAGTCTCACAGTTATTTGCCACTCACTGTCTGTCAACCTTCCCTTGCTGTTTTTGTATTTTTCCTCCCTTGCATATCTGCTGGTATAAAAATGTATGCATATCATTATGTGAAAATGTAACTGATATTGGCATCCTTCTGTTTAGAAATTATATAGTGTTACTGTTGAAATGTATATAATTATAGTATGAGATGATTGCACAAAGCTATTGGAAACTCAAGGGGTTACCAGGGTGCACATTTTGTAAGCCATTTGCAGAAGAGCTGTGGAAAAGGGGCCTCAGCTCTGGAACACCGTGTTCTTACAGCACCTGCATGAAAATACAAGAACAGAACAATTTAGAAGAAACAGGATGCTTGTTAAGACTGGGGATTGGAAGGACTTTTAAGAGAGCTGAGCTGCATTTGCTAGAAAGAAAAAGAAGGACACAGAGACTGAAGAAAAACGTTTTCTATTTGGTCTTTGTAAAACGTTATACTGAACAAGTTTATTTTTTATGTTACTGCTAGTATAAATAAATATTTTTGATGAATTCTACATTTCTTCCTGGTTCTCCTATGCTTCTTGACCTGTGCCTTGATATCTTTCACAGTCCTTTGGGCTAGCACATTCTTTGCAGTCACCTCCAACGGGGATCTATACACCTTCATGGTGAGAAGAGCCTGCTGCCACCCACCTTTGAGTCCTTGCTTGCAGGTACAGCCCAGACAGTGCTATGGGATTTCAAGGCTGCATGGCTGTCTCTGTAAATTTTCAAAGGACTGGTGCCTTTCTCCTGGGACAGCTCTCATAGGTCTCCTATGGTCCATGAGCTTCTTGACTGGCTCCTCATCCTGTCCAACATTTTCAATTCTTCCTGGCTGGACTATTTATTTATTAGTTTTTGTTGACCAGGTAAGTGCACTAGACAAATCCTGCCTATTTTCAGGCACGACCCGGGGGAAGGGGATACAGATGAATGCCAACTGACCTTGAACCAGATTAAACTGTTGGTGGTATTTTTAGTGAATGAGGGAAATTTGGCCAGGACACTGGGGAAATTCCCCTACTCTTTTCGATAAGTGCCATGGGATCTTTAACATCCACCTGAACTACCACCAATCCAGGCAGATGGGACCTCGGTTTAACGTCTCATCTGAAAGACGGCACCTCAGAAGTGCAGCACCCCTCTCATGCTGCACTACAGTGTCAGTAGTGGGATATTAACCCAAGTGCCAGATGTGGGAACTTAACCCACAGGCCTCTGATCTCCCGACCTCAGAAGCGAGTGTGTTACCTACTGAACCACTGACACTACTATGCCACTACCATTGGCCAAATTGACCTTATTTTTCCCCAATCCTGTACTGCTTCGGGCATCTGGACTATTTTTATATTCAGTACTGCGTCACAATTTTGGCCTTAGCAGGGGGTCTTGTCTCCCTCAAACCACCGATTTTTCTCATGTGCCCACTGCTGAATTTCTTTCAGTTTAAAGTGTAATATTACATGTACTTAAACTGTGTGTTTGAACTGAGAATTTTAGAGGGCTAAGATTGTATTCTTGATTCTGTGCTACAGCTTGAACAATTCTGTGGCTCTGCTACCTAATTGGGATTTTCTGTGAAAGTCATGTTCGGTTAAGTTCTTCTGTCCACCCCTGACTGTAGCTTCTTTTGTTTCTCCTCCTTTGCAGATCCTGCTGGTTCCTAGCTCAGTGTCAGTGACACGCCCTTCCAATTTAACTCCATTATTTGTAACACACCTCTTTTTGTGAATCTGTAAAGCATAAAACCTCCTACTGTTTACTGAGCTATATCTAATCCCTGCTTGTCCCTTCCTCTCACATGCGTCCTCTCATAGTTTTTTGGGCTAGCACCACCTCCATGGTCACCTCCAACAGGGATCTACATGTCTCAACAGCGAAAAGAGCCTGCTGCCACCTTCCCCCCCCGAGCCCTTGTTTGCAGGCATTCTCTTATAGCCCTTAGGGCTAGCACCACCTCTGTGGTGGCCTCTGATGGGGATCTACATGCCTCCATGTTGAGAAGATATCTCCGAATTGTAGCACTCAAAAACCACAGCCAAATGACAATTTCAATACAACCAGTTGTTGTCCTTTATTTCACCAAATGTGAGAACCCCTAGCACCTCAGTTGAGTGCCTTCAAGGGGGTACCTCCATGGTCACCTCTGATGGGGATCTACACACCTCCATGGCAAGAAGAGCCTGCTGCCACCTGTTCCTGAGCTCTTGCTTGCAGGTGTCCTTTCACAGCCCTTTGGGCTAGCACTGACTCCATGGTTGCCTCCAATGGGGATCTACATTAATCCACGGTGAGAAAAGCCTGCTGCCACAACTCCCAAGCCCTTGCTTGCAAGCATCCTCTCATAGCTCCTTTGGGCTAGCACTGCCTCTATGGTTGCCTCTAATGGAGATCTACATGGTTCCATGGTGAGAAGAGCCTGCAGCCATTCACTCCTGAGCCCGCTTACAGGTGTCCTCCCATAGCCCTTTGGGCTAGCACTAGATTCGGAGTCTTCTGTAATGGGGACCTACATGCCTCTATGGTGACAAGAGCCTGCTGCTACCTACTCCTGAGACCTTGCTTGAAGGCATCCTCTCTCAGCCCTTTGGGCTACCACCACATCTGCAGTCACCTCCAATGGGGATCTACAATACTTCCACAGCAAGAAGAGCCTGCTGCCACCGACTCCTGAGTCCTTGCTTGTAGATGTCCTCTAGTAATCCTTTGGGCTAGCACCACCTCTGGGGTCACCTCTGATGGGGATCTACACACCTCCATGGTGAGAGGAGCCTGCTGCCACCTGCCCCTGAGCCCTTACTTGCAGGTGTCCTCTCATAGTCCTTAGGGCTAGCACCACCTCTGTGGTAGCTTCTGACGGGGTCTACATGCTTGCACAGCGAGAAGAGCCTGCTGTCACCCACCCCTCAGCCCTTGCTTGCAGGCATCCTGTCATAGCCCTTTGGGCTAGCACCACCTCCATGGTCACCTCTGATGAGGATCTACATGCCTCCATGGCAAGAAGAACCTGCTGCCACCTGCTCCTGAGCCTTTGCTTGTAGGCATCCTTTCACATCGCTTTGGGCTAGCACTGCCTCCGTGGTTGCCTCCAAGGGGGATCTACATGAATCCATGGTGAGAAGAACCTGCTGCCACCTGCCCCCAAACCCTTGCTTGCAGGAACGGCCCAGACAGCACTCCAGGAACTCAAGGCTGTGTGGCTGTCTTTAAATTTTCAAAGGATGGGCACCTTTCTCTTGGGACAGCTTTCATTGGTCTCCTGTGGTCCACAAGCTCTCTTACTGGCTCCTCATACTACTCAGCATTTTCAATTCCTCCTGACTGGACTTTGCTACTAGCATCAGCCAAATGTACCTTATTCTTCCCCTAATCCAGTATTGCCTCTGATTCTGGACTATTTTTATACTCAGTGCTGTGTCAGAATTTCGGCTTTTGAAGGTGTCTTGCCTCCTGCAAGCTGACGATTTTTCTCATGCACCTTCTGCCGAATTTCTTTCAGTTTAAAGTGTAATTTTGTAATTTTACTTGTATTTAAACAATGTTTGAACTGAGAATTTTAGAGGGTTAAGATTGTATTCCTGCAACACACACACCCAATTTAACTCCCATTATTTGTGACGCAGCTCTTTTGCAAATTTGTAAAGCAGGAAGCATTCCGCTATACCTAACTCATTTGTCTCTTTCTGCCTCAGACATCCTCAGCCTCTCATAGCACTTTGAGTTAGCATCGCCTCTGTCTCTGATGGGATCTACACACCTTCACAGTGAGAAGAGCCTGCTGCCACCCACCCCCCAAGCCCTTGCTTGCAGATGTGGCTCAGACAGCTCTCCAGGAACTCGATGCTGTATGGCTGTAATCAGTCCATTTTCTCCTATATGCACTTCTTAGGTCTCTCCTTTCTGAATGCCCAAATGCTTATAATGCAGACACTTACCTGCTCACCCACACCTGGAATCAGTCCATTCCCTCCTTCATGCACTTCTCATTTCTGTCCTCTCTGAATGGCCAAATGTTTATAATGCTGACACTTCCCTACTTCCCCATGCATGAAATCAGTCTATTTCCTCCTCTGTGCAGTTCTCATGTTCCTTCTCTCTGAATGAACAAATGTTTTTAATGCAGACACTTGCCTGCTCACCAACACATGGAATCAGTCCATTCCCTCCTCTGTGCACTTCTCATGTCCCTCCTCTCTGAATAAAGTACACTTACATAAGAACTTACCATAACAGTAGATGTTTGAGAGGAGGTCTTACAGTAGGCTACACCATAAGGACTATGCCACCATGCACTAGAACCCCACAGAAATGTTCTAACTAGCAGTACCCAGCAGGGACTGCCCACTGACGTCAGATGTCTCCTGATGTCTGCCAATGGTATAAAGGGGTGGTCCCTGACCACACCCCAGTTCTGCCACCAGAGATCTGGCTAAAGTGTATAGATAACACAGGTGAAATGGAGATAATCCTATCCAAGAAAGAAAGGGAAAGAAAAAAGGACCAGGGAAAAGGAGGGAGGGAAACCAAGCCTACTGCAAGAGCTCCTCTCAAAGATCTACTGTTATTGTAATTTTTTTTGTAACTGTACAATCTTACTTTTAGTTGGAGCTCTTGCAGCAGGCTACACCATAAGGACTGAATACCAAGCAGTACCCCTTGGTTCCTGAGGTATACAGGGATCTGGAACAACAAATGACAGGTGCAGGCTTCAGGAAAAGAGTCCTTGAAGCACCGCTAAACCAAAACCATCTCTCCTCTGGGAAGCAATGTCCGGGCTATAGTGCCTCACAAAGGTGTGCACTGAGTCCCAAAAAGCTGCTGTGCATGTCAGCAGCAGAGACATTGCGGAGCACTGCAAAGGAGGTGGATACTCCCCTGTTGGCATGGATCTTAACTGAGCCTGGCAAGGGCTTACTGTACTTATTGTAACAGAAAGTGATGCAGCTGACCAACCACAGTGATAGCATCTGCTTTGGAACTGGCTGTCCCTGGGACTTCATAGCAAAGGAAATGAAGAGCTACTCCACCCTTCTAAAGGGATGAGTGTGATCCAAGTAAAACTTGAGAATTCTGTGGACATCCAGAGTGTGAAGAAGGGCCTCCCCTTGATTAGAATACTCTGGGTACTAGACTGGAAGATTGATGTCCTGATTAAGTGCGAACTGGGACACCACTTTTGGGCAGAACTTAAGGTTGGTCTTCAAGAACACCCTGTCCTTGTGGAAAATCAAATATGGCTCTTTAGCCATCAGAGCCTGAAGCTCATATATCCTCCAGGCTGAAGTAGTTACATCTAAAAATAACATCTGCCATGACAGAAAACATAGCTCGCAATCCACAGCGGGTTCAAAGGGAGGCAATGTAAGCTTTTCTTAAAAAAAAATAAAAATTAAAGCTCCCCAGGGGAAATAGGATCCCGAATGTGAGGCTTAATATGAAGCATTCCCCCCAAACGTTCTGGGCCAGATCTGTCTGGGCAACATATTTGCCTTCCACTGATGCATGATAAGCTGATATGGCAGAAAGGTGCACTTTAATGGAAGATTAATGGAGACCCGTAGCAGACAGAACAAGGAGGTACTCCAGGACAGCATTAAGGGGGCATGTGAAAGAGTCCAGATCCCTTGTAGAGGCCCACAAACAGAAGCACTTCCACTTCATTGCGTAGGTCACTCCAGAAGAGGGCTTCCTGGCTGCAAGCAGAACCTCCACCACTATTGGGGAAACCTGAAACCAAGGACAGGCTATGTCTGCAGGCACCAAGCATGCAGGAGCAAGGAGCGGAGGTCTGGATGTATCAGTGTTCCCTCCTCTTGTGAGAGGAAGTGGGAGGACAAAGGCTGGGGAATTGGAGGTTCCATCACCAGGTGTTGCAGTACAGGAAACCATATCTGGTGAGGCCAAAACGGTGCTATGAGGATTAGCTCCACTCTCTCTGCTTGTAGTTTGAGCAGAAGCCTCTGAAGGAGAGGAAAGGGAGAGAAAGAATAAAGAAACCTCCACGTCCAACAGAGGGGTAATGTGTCTCACCCAAAAACACAAGGCCCTGGAGCAAGCAAGCAGAAACTGGGCAGTTTTGTGTTGCATGGGGCTGCAAATAGGTTCATCTTTAGAAGACCCCATCTTAGGAAGATGTCATCCAATACCACCTCTAGGAGTTCTCATTCATGAGATCTTAACTGAGATCTGCTTAGGGCATTGGCCAAGTCATTTCAGACTCCTGGCACATACACTGTGGTGAGCAACAGACTGTGGTCCAGAGCTCAAAGTCACACCCTTATTGCCTCCTGACAGAGAGGGTAGGAGTGGGTTCCCCCTGCTTGTTGATTTACTAGACAACTGACATATTGTCCATCTGCCCCAACAAGGGACCCGGGCAAATGTCAGGAAGGAATGCTTGTAGAGCATAAAGCATCACCCTCCTCTCCAATACATTGATGTGGAGAGGAAGTTACAGCGCAGATCAAGTTCCTTGCTTCTGGGAACCCTGAAAGTGGGCTTCCCAGCCTAGGTTTGAGGCATCTGTGGTGAGAACCTGAGTTGGGGGTCTCCTTCCAAAAGGGGGCTCTGCCTTCCAGATTTCCCTTGGTCAACCGTCATGTTAAAGTCTGCACTACTGCATGGGAGGTTGAGATCACCTGGTCAAGGTCATCTTTCCTCTGATCCCATTGTACCCCAAGGGTCCACTGAGGTACCCTGATAAATAGGCGAGCTGAGGGAACTGTAACTATGGCCGTGGCCATATGCCCCAAAAGTTGGAGCATCAACCATGCAGAGACCTGGTGAGCAGTTGATATCTTTAAGGTCAAGGCTCAAAGGTGTGCCCCCCTGCTTGGTGTGAGGAAGGCCATCCCTTGCTCCATGTCTAGAATTGCTCCAATGTATTAAAGCCTTTGACAAGGTTTGGGGGATGACTTGTCCATGTTTAAAGTGATCTCCAGGGAGTAAAACAGAGCAAAGGTGTCCTCCTGCACTGCCAGTAGCTGATCCTTTGTGGCAGCCATAAAGAACCAGTCGTCTAGGTAGGGATAGATGAAATGACCCTTCCTTCTGAGGGCAACCACCACTACTGCTAGACACTTTGTGAAAACTCATAGTGTGGAGCACAGGCTTAAGGGTAATGCCCGAAACTGATAGTACCTTCCCTGAAAGGAGACTCCCAGGAATCTCCTGTCGGTGAGCAGGACCATGACATGGAGGTAGGCATCCTGCATGTCTAGACAGCAAAGCCAGTCTCCCTGGTGCAGTAGAAGAAGAATGATTGGCAAAATTACCATCCTGAACCTCTTGTATGCTATATAGTTGTTCAGGAGGTTCAGGTGCATAATCAGGCACAGGTCCCCTGTCTTCTTGAGAACCAAGAGGTAGCTGGAGTAGAAGCCGTTTCCCCACTGAGGGGACAGGACCAGTTATATCACCTCTTGTCCAAAATGGATTGAATTTCCTCCTGGATTAAGTTCACATGGGAGTACGAGTATGCTGACTGGATATAGGATTGTCTGGGGGGTATTCAGAGGAATTCCAGCATGTGACCCCCGCTAAATCAACTGGTGGACCCACACATTGAAAGTGATGGCAGTCCACCAGCCGAGGTATAGAGAGAACTGACCCACTACCACCTCCCCTTTGGACCTGGTCAGGGGAAGGGGATCGGTTCATGAGTCATGTGTTGGAACCTGGGGTGGGCAGGAAGACCTGGGAGGGTTTTGAACTCTGAGGTCCCTGTACCCCACCGGTATGAGAGGAGGACTTGCGATTCAAGGAACCTCTCAGCTGCTGTCTTTTGTTTGGTATTTGGCCCCCCCAGCAATGAAAACATCTACGCTTGCTGGGCTTTTGATCAGATCTGTACAACTGATGCACAGACTGAATGGACTTATCCGAGTTCTGGAGGTCCATAATCATGGTTTTGTTGTCTGAACCAAAAAGCACAGACCTATGGAATGGGGTGTCAATGATGGCATCCTATAGGTCTTGTCTGAATCCAGACACTCGGAGCCAGGAGTACCTCTGGAACTAGACCACTGTGGCCGCTGTCCTGGCTGCCATGACTGCAGAGTCATAAGAGGACATTAAGATGTGCAAGCCAATGTCCAAACCAGACTTTAGCATGTCTAGGAGATCCAACTTGTGGTCTGAATCAGGTTGTCTCTTCACCAGCTCAATAGCCTTTGATCAGAGGGACTTCTGGTACTGCACCATATGGGCCGAAAAGTTAAGTGCATGTGGTGGAAGAGTAGACCTTTCTGCCAAAATGGTCAAGGTGTTCGGATTCCTTTTCAGGCAGTTGGGAGTTTATATGCTGGGGCTGTTTGGTCCTGCCATGGACAGCCAACAAGACCACTGAGTCTGCCTAGGGCTGTTCCCCAAGGAAGGACTCATTGGTTGGGTTGCGTTACAGCCTATCCATTTGTCTAGGTACAGCAGCAGTTTTAGATGGGTGGAAAGGTGCTACCAAGGAAGGAACCACTAATGGTATAGGCTCTAACATGCCTAAGAAATGGGCCAACCTCTTCATTTCAGGATCTAAGTCTTCTGTCTCTCACTGGTTGAGGAATTGGATTTGGAAGTGATGCATGACCTCTAGAAAAGTAGTATCATCTACAGGGTAACATGGAGATGCTCTTGAAGGGTCTGGGTAGTGAGGAGGAGAGGAAAACTCCTCTGAAGACCCAGCATATCAGACTGAATCATAAGACCTGGAGGAGTGAGAACAAGAATGATGGTGACACCCTCTAGAATGCCTAGAAGTCAATCTAGAGTGAAGATCAGAATGGTAAGAGCACATGTCATTGGAAGGGGCTAGAAACCTCTCCCATGAGGCCAGTGATGGGCTCTGAGGCCTTCTCAAAGGCTCTTCCAGCTCGGGCTGAGGTGGTTCTCTTGGAATGATGTATTTTTTGACTGTATCCCACCAGGAGCAAAAAAAAGATCTTTGACATCCACTTGTGACACAAAGGGTGGGATTGAAGGACCTGGTGTCAGTAGAGTGTTGGCCAGTGTCTCCAACATCAGATCTGACTGGGTTTCAGGGTCCGAAGTATGCCTATGTGGTGACTGGTCCTGTAGTGCATGGTCCTGATTGGCCGAGGCTGGCATCTGATCTGGAGTCCGATTGAGCAGCTGCAGCCATAATGCATGGGGATCCAGCTGGGGGGGGTATCCTTCAGTGGATCCCGAGACTCCACGTGCACTGGAGGGCAGATGGCAGAGTGGAGCTAGAGCGTGCTGATAAAAAGGACCTTGGGGTGAAGCATCTGGAGTTTCACAGACAGTGTTTAGGAGAATGGATATCAGGGTGAATAGACTGCTCTGGATGATGCTTTCTGTCTTCGGCCCCAGATGGAAGGTCTGAAGAAGTGGAGGAAGACATAGCTAAGTGCAGGGCTGCCAAATGGCTGAAGCTGACCCCAACACCGGGCGCATCTTTAGCCTCAGAACTCGAGGCTTGGCTGTATGGTCTAAGGCTAAGGGCAGAGGATCTATGGCCAGATAAGCCCCCATCCAGCGTCTGAACAAAAACCGAAGGGTTGAGAGCTGGAGGCCAGGAAGGTGCTGGAACAGGCAGCGGGGCAGAGTCCGACCTTGAAAAGGAACTGGAGCTGGCTTTCTTCCTGTGAGAAGACCTGGATCTAGAGTGGGAGTGGGGGTGATCCTTCTCTCTGTGGTGGTGCTTGCCACTGGGCCTTTTCTCTTTGACTGATTGGGAGGTCCCCAACCTTGATGAAGGGGGGGTCCTAAACCTGACATAGTCTTCTGCATGGTGGCCAACTTTTGTTCCAGAAGGTGGGCTTTTAAGGCCTTCAAGCAATGTATGAAGGTCTGATGGTTGAAGCTCTGACATCGGGGTCAGGCCCCAGGCAAATGAGGCAGGCTGTGTGACTGTCATGAGATGGGATTTGTTTTCTGAAGGAGCACTTGGACTTCTGACACTGGACAGAACAGGAAGAAGGTGACAACATAAACCTTTTGCTGAAGAAATTAGGATTATTTCAAATTTTTTGCCAAAGAAAGTGATCGACTAGGACATGCAGCAGGCTTCTGTGGAGCCAAAGTGAATAGATCGATGGTGGGAAATGAACTGGGGTGTGCTCAGGCACCACATCATGTATACCATTGGTGGACATCAGGAGATGTCTGATGTCAATGGGCAGTCCCCGCTGGACACTGCTAATTAGAAAGTTTCAATCGGGTCCTAGTGCCTGGCGGTATAGTTCTTACGGTGTAGCCTGCTGCAAGAGCTCCAACTCGAAGTAACATCCACACGTTTATAATACAGACACTTGCCTGCTCACCCACGCCTGGAACAGTCCATTCTCTCACATGTGTACTTTTCATGTCTCTCCTCACTGAACTACCATATACTTTATATTATTTGGGGCTTATTGACAGTTGAGGGTGTCCCGACCCCGGGAGACACTTCCAGGTCACGCTAGGGTATTTCAGCAAACCCTGCAGTGAGCAGGTGAGCTAGTTCAATGATAGCAGCCCTATTGCCAATGTCTGTATGACATCCATGCTTATACTGTGCTCTACATACCACTTTAATTATTGAACTGTATTGAATGTGTCCTGGAGCCATGCTGCTCGTAGCAATCAGGAACAGAGTCTGAGCACATAGCAACAGTTGCTAGGTGTGCTTAGCACTAATTAGAAATGTTCACAGTGTAATTTTCAGTATTTTACATTATTTGGGGCTTATAGACAGGCAAGGGTGTCGCAACCCCCAGGAGACACTTCTGGGTCATGCTAGGGTATTTCAGCAAGCCCTGTAGCAAGCAGGGTGAGCTCGGCAGGGCATGCGCGCGCACGCACATGTTATGCATGTTGCAAAGGGGTGAGAGAAGTTAAAGAACTAGGTAAGATCTAAAACTGCACTGAGTATTGTAAGGTATTAAGCTGATTTATATCAAAGGAAGAGGGAAATATAGACTTTAATACTTTATTTGTGGGAAAACATGGGTCTGAATGTGTGTATCGTGTGAAATGTATTTGTTCTCTGAGATACCTATCCTTGACAATCCATTCATTTACTTAAAATGCAGACAAAATGCCAACATGCTTACAGAAATAACAACATTTGGTACCCGTCTACAGGCCCTTGAATTTAGTCAAAAAACATGGTGTCTAGAATTAATGAAAGAGATTGTGGTGAATCACGGGCACCAAAGGAACAATGAACAGGGTGTCCACAACCAACTCAGTAAGCACCCAAGCACATCCATTCTTCACCAAGCCATAATTCAACAAGATAGGGGGAACCTAGAGAGTAGTGCAACCTTGTTACACAGTAAAACCCCAACCAAAAAGAGAAATACATTGGAGGAATCCAATGATACAAGTGATGAAAACTGGTACACAGTTTAGGGTACAAGACAGGCAAAAAAAAGGAAGAAAGGAGGAAGGATTTCTGTTACCTTTATCAAATAATTTTGATCCATTGATACAGTTAATGGACGAAGATCTAAATATTGACCATACTCCCATTCCCCCAGCTACATCTCTCGTCCAGGTTACTCGTGCTCAGCCAAATATTGCCCTCCCCACAAGGATTTTAACATTTTTGAAGCTCCCCTGGTTACCCCTCTCACCAATAATATTGCCACCAATTGCCCCTTAGAATTACACCCTGTTACTGCTAGAAATGATAATGGAGCTGAATGCCCCCCCCTCGGATACCCCTCCCTACACTGATAATACCCATAATGAAACTAACTCCAAGCTCAATTATACTGCCTGACCAAATATACATTATGGGAGACTCAATAACTGGATTCACTGATAGATTCACCACTAGGGGAAATAAAGAAAATGTTGCAAGCTGCAGCTACAGTAGTGCACAAGTTAAGGATGTGACTAGTATGTTCCCTAGTATGTTTCAAAATATCACAAATCCAAAAATGGCTGTATTACATGTAGGGACTAATGATTTTGGGAAACAAGAGGTTGAAAAAATAATAAAAGATATGGAGGATGCTGTGCAAACATTAAGATAACTTAATGTGACTCCTATTATTTCACAAGTTCTACCTGTCCCAAGAGCAAGTAGTTATAGAACTAAAAATATAAAAGTGTACAATAACTGGTTAAGAAGATGGTACCTTACTAATAATATAAAGTGTATAACCACTTGGGAAAGATTTGAGGGAAGGGAAGCCCTATATAGTTAAGACAGATTACATATTAACAAGAAAGGCACAAGAATAGTAGGGTGCATTATTCATAACAGTATCCAAAATTCCATACCAACAAAAAACTAAATTCTTGGGGGAAATGGGAGATGATCAAAAATAAACCTATAAAATTCTGTTGTAAACAAACAAAACATGATTTGGCCTTCCTCCTTACGAATGCAAGAAGTCTTCATATGACAAAAATGGATGAGCTGGAGACACTACTCCATAAAGATAGTATAGATATTGCTGCAATCACCGAAACATGATGGGGAGACAAATCTAGTTGGAATACAAACATTACTGGATATAATACAGTATACAAAAACAGACCCCAGAAATGAGGAGGAGGGATAGTATTTTTTATAAAAAATAACATTAATTACAAGTCCATTAATGGATCTGACGAAGAAACACCAAGTGAAATCTTATGGATTGAAATAATAGGAGAGACATTTTCTAACTTGACTGTAGGACTCTGTTATAGACCACCAAGTACCGATCAATCTGACCACCTGGACCTACTAAATAACATAAATTCAAAAATAAATAATTCAGACTTAATACTCTTATGTGATTTTAATTACCCAGGAACTGATTGGATAAATGGTATCACCAAAAACAAAATGGAAAATACATTAATGGATTTATGTGAATCTTATGATTTAACCCAGTTAATATGTACCCCAACAAGAAAAAATAATATACTGGATCTGGTAATAACAGATATCTCCTAACTAGTTAGCAATATCAAAATTCAAAATCCACTGTCTAACAGTGATCATTGTGTAATAACATTTGAATTAACAACTCATATTGAACAAAATTCTGGTAAAACCACTTTTAAAGTAGTTTAAAGCAGTGTCAGTGGCTCAGTATGTAGCACACTCACCTCTGAGGCCGGGAGATCAGAGGGCTGTGGGTTCAGTTCCCACATCTGGCACTTAGGTTAATATCCCAATACTGATACTACAGTGCAGCATGAGAGGGATACTGCACTTCTGAGGTGCCGTCTTTCGGATGGGACATTAAACCGAGGTCCCATCCCATCTGCTTGGATTTGTGGTAGTTCAGGTGGATGTTAAAGATCCCATGGCACTTATTGAAAAGAGTAGGGGAATTTCCCCAGTGTCCTGGCCAAATTTCCCTCATTCACTAAAAATACCACCAACAGCTTAATCTGTTTCAAGGTCAGTTGGCATTCATCTGTATCCCCCTCCCTGGGTCGTGCCTGAAAATAGGCAGGATTTGTCTAGTGCACTTACCCGGTCAACAAAAACTAAATAAATAAAATAAATAAAGACTATGGAAAGGCAAATTTTGCTCTCATAAATAAAGAACTAATACCATGGAATTCGGAACATAGTACTACATCTCCAGATCAGTTTTGGAAATTATTAGTAAATAAAATACTCTCTGTAGAACAAAAGCATGTCCAAGATAAGATGGGTTATAATAACTGGGGAAAATTACCAATCTGGGTTGGAGCAGCACTCATTCATACCTCAGTTGGTGGCTGGCCGTGGTGGTGAAGAGGAGGCTGCATGATCGCCAACTCTATTCGTGGGAGATTGTGTATTGCTGAGCAGGGCATTACTGCCAGTTGGGGGCCACTAGATTACCAGGAAAAACTGATTTATGTAGGTTTCACGGGTAGGGATTGGCAGGGGTGGGGGCCACTAGACTACCAGGAAAATGCTTTTAAGTACATTCTATGGGTTGGGAGTCACAGGAGGTGGGGGCCCTAGACTACCAGGGATAAATGATTTCTGAATGTTTTACTGGTTGGGATTTGTGCAGGGGGTGGAGGCACTAGACCACCAGGGAAATGCTTTTATGTATGTTGTACTGGTCAGGAGTTCCATCGGGGCTTACCAGACTGCCAGGACAAATTATTTCTGAATGTTTCACTGTTCGGAATTTGAGCAGGGGGATGGGGGACTACTAGACTACCAGGGAATATTATGTTGCATTATGTGGAAAGGTGGTCGGGATTCTTTGGGGGGGGGTCCATACCTCCAACTGTCCCTGGTATTCGGGGATGTCCCTTAATTTGCCTCACATTTGTCCTCTTCCCCTCGTGTAATGTGTGTTGCTATGACTTAACAGTGGAGACTGTCAGCATAACAATGTCACACATTAACGTTACAGATGGTATAGTCTTCAGACAATACATCTTACACTGATCCCCTTAGTCTATCATCATTCTGGGTGAATAGTACCACTTTGTGGGATGTGTCCCTGATGTGGGGCCTTTGTTCCTGTTCTTGTAAATCCTGTCCCTGATTCAGGAGGCATGGGGCTGGGAGGTCTGTATGCACCAACTGTGTTCCTACTGCTTCCAGCCTATCCTTCCATTCCAACCAACAGGGGATGCTGTGGGCATGCCTTGGCCTGCAGCGTCCAGCCTGCACTTCCATTCTGACCAAAAGGTGGAGCTGTATGCACCATGCAGTAGCGCTGGGCAAACTGCATGGCAATGTATGCTAAGCAGCATATAATGAGATACAAATGTGCCTGTTTGCCCACGGATTACCTAAGTAGGCTCATTTGCATGGAAGCTTTGAATATAGTTCACGTTTGCCCCTGGCTAACCAGTTTGCACTGGCCTAATGTGTTAGCACTGTGCAATCAGGTTAGCCCTGGGCAAACCTCACTTCAGCATAGCACAGTTCTGCAGTGTGTGGCTTATATTATTGTTTGCAGTCCTACCTCTCAACTGTTCCTGATTTTTAGTGATGTCCCTGATGTCACCTCAAAGGTTTACTCTGTCCCGCCTAGAAATTGTGTTTCCATGACCAAACAGTGGGGGTTGTAAGCATAAAATAATGTCAAACATTAAGGTTACAGATGTGTTCTTCCTAATAAAATGCATGTTATCCTAAATCACTTATTCTACCAGTTTCCTGAGGGGATATCACCAATTTTTAAGATATGTCCCCGATTTCAAACCTTTGTCTCTGATTTGTTTAAGCCTTGTCCCTGATTTATGAGACAGGGGGTTGAGAGGTGTGTTTGCAATAGATGTGAGACATCTCTGTGCAATCACACACAATGTTCTCCACCTGCAACACTGGCTTGCTTCAGAGACTAATGAGCTGCAGTTGCAGTTTGCACTCCCCTGTTGCTGTATTCAGTGCTGTCATATTCCCGGGCTATTTTTGCCCTGCACTCCCAGACCAGTTTGCCCAGCTTCCTTAGACTGCTATATTCAGTAGGATTAGCAGTGAGCTATTTTCATTTCAATATAGCTTGCTTTGTGCTCAGGGCTAAGTTGACTGCCAGGCAGTGCTAATTTAGCCCCGGGGCAATGTTTTGAATGTCTGGCCCTTAGTATTTTATGAGAGAGTAAGTAATCTCCTTTATGAAAAAGTACCAGTAGATATATCTGCACTTGTGTAAGGCATTTGATACAGTATAACATTATACCCTGATAAACAAAATTAACAAAATTGGGATGCATTCCCATGTTAGTAAACTGGGTGAAAGAGTGGTTAAGAAATCATACACAAGTAATACATATAAGAGGATGCACCTCGACTTTAGGAACAGTTACTAGAGGAGTTCCTCACAGGTTTGTCCTGGGACCTATCCTGTTTAATATTTTTGTGTCAGATATGACAGCTAATCTAAAAACATGGCAATAAAATTTGCAGATGACACAAAGATTGCAGCCAATGTAGGCTCACCAGAGGAAATAGCTGACTTCAAAAAAGACCTTCAGGAACTAGAATACTGGTCTAACCAAAATGATATGGAATTTAATATCAATCAACGGGTTATTATGCATTTGGGGGATAATAATCCAAATATGCAGTATAGGTTGAAAGATTCAGATCTGATATCGTTAAAAGAAGTAAAGGATCTGGGTGTCATAATTAAAGTTGACCTCACTTTCTCATCTCATTGTAATTATATTAAAAATCAAGTAAATACAATTACTGGCTGCATCAAAAGGTCTTTTGTCTCTAGAAATAGGGCATGCAGTCTCCCTTTGTACAGAGCATATGTGCGCCCCCACTTAAATTACTGTTCACCACTATGGAGTCCCCACCTTATATGTGATATTAATGCACTGGAGGGTATGCAGCATAGGATCACTAAGATGATAGATGGCTTGCAGAATAAAGAATATGGGGAACGACTCAGGGAGTTACGGTTGTACTCATTAGAGAGTAGAAGAATTAGGGTGACCTTCTCCTGATGTTCACTATAATAAAGGATAATGAGCTGATGGCTCAATTGGGAATTACTTTGAACACGAGGGAATGCAACTTCAGAAGTCACAAATTCCAACTACCTCTAACTTTTCACAGATTAGACATCAGACATTCATTTTTTACTCAAAGAATTATTTAAGTTTGGAACGGGTTACCTAAAACATTGCTAGATACAGAAAATGCTGAAACATTCAAGATAAATTTGGACAAACATTTATTAAATTTGGTATAAAGATATCCAAAAACTTGGAGATGCATTTATATGGGCCATGGCTTTCTGTGTAATCTATTACTCTTAGTATGTAATCTTAGTATGTTTATAATGCAGACACTTGCCTGCTCACCCACACCTGGAATCAGTCCATTCCCTTCTCTGTGCCCTTCTCATCTCCCTCCTCTCTGAATGACCAAATGTTTATAATGCAGCCTCTCACCTGCTCACCCATGCCTGGAAACAATTAATTCACTCCTCTGTGCACCTCTCGTCTCCCTTCTCTCTGAATAAAAAATGTTTACAATGCAGACACTTGCCTGCTCACCCATGCCTGGAATCAATTCATTCCCTCCTCTGAACACTTTTCATGTCACAAATGCACTCCAGAGGTCAGGCCCTCTGCTCCCACAGTGCCAACCTTGGAGTGCAATAGTGTGAACAGATAACAGACAGGGTAATCCTTCTGTCTGCTTTGGGTCCAAATCACCTTTAGCCTCGAGTTCTGGAGGGATTCAAACTGTGAACCTTATGGTAGCATACCCAATTATAGGCTCAGATATTTACCCTCTTTGGGACTGCAATACAACAGGCTCCAAAATTAACCCTTAAAACTCTATAAGAGACCTTTGGTATATTTTTACCTTTTCCAAGCTTAGTAACAACATCAAGCCTTTTAACAGCTGTCAGACTTAACCCCATATACATCACATGCAAAAATAAACTAAAAAGACACCCAGACAGTATTTCGAAGAAATGGTTGTTTACTAAAAATGATAAAAACGTGTAATATTAAACACAAAATATACAGTATCATACAGCTTACAATCATGTAAAACAAAAAGGAAGAAACAGGCAAAATACTCCTACCACAAAGATTACATTTATTTCTAAACATTACCTTTCTAAGTGCTCTCCCAGTCAGAGTCTAGAATCATATGTCTCAATTCCATATACAATGTTTCATTTTTAACTCTATCTGTCCCCGCCCCCTTTTGTTGAGGTTGGCTAGAAACTTCCTTAGTCATTTGATTTCGGAAATAAGTGTCTGCAAGGATCTGTCATTGCTTTGGAAAAAAAATCTGTAACTAGCCATTTTCCAAATATGACAGTCTTTAATCAACCATTTCTCTTTGAACTTAACAATCCCACACTCATATTTCTTAGGCTGATTTCCCATGCTAGGGTGATCTGAGGGATTTTATGATTCTTCACACACTTCTGGTTATATGCACAAAGGAGAGGAACTAGCCCAATTTCCCTGCCTCCAGTAACATCATAAAACTCACGTTTAGTTTTAACTTTTTTTTTTTATTATTTCAGTGTTTTTCTGGAGAAGTACAGATTACAACTTACTCATACATATTTATCTTAAATTCTGTAGAGCTATGTCATTTATAATGGTCACAGAAATTTATCTTATAATAACATTACTCAGTAATACATTTAATATTTAATTCATAAATTACCCTGTGATAATCCTAGATTTGCCAATGAATATTATTTCCATTATGGTATCAGATCAGGTCTATGTATAGAAATCCAAAGCCACCATTTAGCTCAAAAAGCTGTAAATCTCTGGGTTTTTAGAATGATCTGGGCAGTCATAAGCTCCCATTATGTATATTTGATAGGTTATAACTTCCCATTCCTGAGAGGTAGATGGGTCTTTTTGTAGCCATTTCCTCTTCATGGCTTTATTGGCTGTCAGGAGCAAAATGGATAGTAAGAGCCTTGTGTTACTTCTTCCCAACTCATTAGTGAAGTTTAAAATAAGTGCTACTTCTGGTGTCAAGGTCCCTACTTCAGGAAATGATTCTCTTAATGCATCTCTCACCACCCTCCAAAATGATTCTAGAGAGGGACAGCTCCAAAATATATGTCTATGATTAGCTAAAGATTCCCGACACCCTCTCCAGCATGCCGTTCCTAATTGAGGATCATATTTCCCCACTATCTGTGGGGTTCTAAAGAATCTTATCAAACACTTCCAGCCAAATTCCCTCCAGGTCAAGGATCTTGTAATTCTGTGTACTGTCGTATATATCCCTTCCCAATTCTCTTCCTCCAAACTTATGCCTAGTTCTTCTCGCCAATGTTATTGAGAATGTATCTTTGTCTCTTTCTGGTTGCTAATTAAAGCTTGACATGTTTTAGATATCACATGTTCTGGTACTGCTGTCTCTACTGTATTAATTATAATTCTCGTAAGTGGGTGCATCTCTCTTGGGTCCCAGTCTTTAGCTAATAAGTTCTTGCAGTAATGTTTAATCTGAAGGAACCTAAACAAGTCTTGTTTCCCTAAATGGTACTTTTCTTCTTGTGTCTGGAATTGGCAAAAGACTCCGTGTTCACATAGTTGGTAGACTCTGGTAAGGCCTGATGGTGCCACCTTGTGAAATTATAATCCTGTTTGGTTGGTTCAAACCTGGAATCTGCTGTGATTTTTTGTATTAAGTATATTATGGGGTCATTAATTTTTTTATTATTGATCTCCATATATTCAAGAGCTGTCTGGTTTGTTTAAACCTGATCTCTTTTTTCATAGTTAATTTTGGTACGGTTTGACCAAATAAGTATTTCTCTATCTCCTCTAATTGGATTCCTCTTTCTATCTCTTTCCATTGTGGGTCTATCCCTCCATCTAACCACTGTAATATATGCGAGATTACTGCTGCCTGTGCATATTGTTCTAAGTTAGGTAAAGCAAGCCCTCCCTTTTTTTTTTGGTAGTTGAAGGATTTTATATTTTCTTGTTTTTTCCCTTGCCACATAAATCTAGATATCATACTATCATAAAATCTGTCTTCTGTGGGTAGATCTGGAGAGTCTGGAAGAAGTATAGGAATCTTGGAAGTATATTCATTCTTATAATCTCAATTATTTGATTCGGTGAAAGAGGCAATGGGTCCCATCTCAGGAAATCTTCCTTAATAGATTGTATGAGTGGGTTGTAATTGACTTCATACAGATTGTGTTTCCTTTGTAAGATTTATCCTCAAATACTGAAATGTATTGCTTTTCCAACTCAATGGATATCTTGCTAGAATTGTTTCACTTGAACTACAGGCCTGTCAGCCTGACATCGGTGGTGAGCAAGGTGATGGAGGGCATTGTCAAGGAAAGGCTGGGGGGGACCTGGATAAGTCAGGGTGCCTGGATGATAGACAGCATGGATTCATCCCGGGGAAATCATGTCAGACAAACCTGGTGGAGTTCTATGACTGGGTGACAAGTGCCTTGGACCCGGGTAGACCAGTGGATGTCCTCTTTCTAGACTTCAGCAAGGTATTTGACTCTGTTCCTCACGTGGCCTGTTGGATAAGCTGGGAGAAATGGGGGTGGGGAACCAGATGATCAGATGGATAGGTAATTGGCTCCAGGGCCGGACCCAGAGGGTCGTAGTTGGTGGGATAGTCTCATCCCCAAGGAGGGTCATTATTGGGGTCCCACAGGGATCAGTCCTTGGGCCCCTTCTGTTCAACGCCTACGTATCTGACATAAGGACAGGAATCAGGAGTGAGATGAGTCTCTTTGCAGATGACTCGAAACTGGGGGCAGTGGTGGATGGGGAGGAGGGGAGGGTGGCCCTACAGGGGGACCTGGAGGCTCTGGAAAGATGGTCTAGAAAGTGGAAGCTGAGGTTCAATGCAGGGAAATGCAAGGTACTCCACCTGGGGCCAGAAACCCAGGCCAAGCATACACCCTGGGGGAATGCTACAAGTCCTGGATGGCTGAGAGGGACCTGGGGTGGTGGTGGATGTCAAGATGAACAACTCTGAGACTTGTAGGAGGGCAGCAGCCAAGGCCAACAGGATGCTGGGATGCATCGCTAGGGGGATCACCTCCAGAAGGAGGGAAGTGATACTCCCTCTCTATAACTGCTTGGTGAGGCTGCACCTTGAGTACTGCGTACAGTTTTGGTGGCCACACTTAAAGAGGGACATTAACCTCCTGGAGAGGGTCCAGAGGAGGGCAACCAAAATGATTTGGGGCTTGGGGGACAGGACCTATGAGGAGAGGCTCGAAGAGCTAAATATGTACACATTGGAAGAGAGAAGGGACCGGGGGGACTTGATAGAGGTCTTCAGGTACATGAAGAGGGTAAATAGGGGAGGAACAGTCAGGGTGCTTCGAAGGAAGGAGGAACGGGCCACTAGAGGGCAAGGGTGGAAGCTGGAGGGGGGAAGATTCAGGGGAGAAAGGAGGAGGTGCTACTTCACTGAGAGGGTGGTGGAGCCATGGAATGCACTGCCTAGGGGGCTGGTGGAGGCAGAGACAGTGGAGGGGTTCAAGAGGGGGTGGGACAGGTACAGGGGAAAGGTTCTGGAAGCAAAATCCAATGCAGCAAGAATATCCGGAACTGGGAAGGGAGAAGCCAGAGAAGGCTAGGGGGACAGCAAGGTCAGCACCCAGGGTGGGGGCTGACTTACGAGCAGACACGAAAGACTGTTAGGCCTATTCTGCTGGCATTTTAGTATGTTAGTATGATAGTTTAAACATAGTACTTCTGTTTTACTTGTATTTAACCTATACCCCAAGATGGACTCTGTCTCTCCTAAGAGGGAGAATAATTTTGGTATGGATGTTTCTGGTTCTATCAGGTATATTAGTAAGTCATCAGCAAAGAATGCTGTTTTATGGGTAGTATCAAGATATTTTATCCCTGAGATTAGTTTATTCTCTCTAATAGCTTGGGCTAACGGTTTTGCATATATGGCGAATAGGGAGGGAGATAAGGGGTAGCCCTGCCGGGTACCTCTGTTTAGAGGAAAACATGTTGAGAATGATCCATTCACTTTTATCATAGCTTATGGAGATATATATATATTCATTGTATTATATTTAAAAAGGCTACTGGAAAATTAAATGTCTCCATTGTATATCTTAGAAATCTCCAGGAAACCCTGTCAAATACCTTCTGGGCATCCATACTTAAGAGTATAAAGTTTTTTTTTTTCCGTTTTGTATTACTTCTAGTAGGTATACTGTCCGTTTAATATTATCTGCTGTTTGGCGTTTTATGATGAAACCTGCTTGATCTTAGTTTATAATATGAGGAAGTATACTCTTTAGTCTTTTAGCCATTATGACTGTGAAATATTTGTAATCCGATTTAAGACTGAAATAGTGCGAAACGATTCGCAATTCAATGGGTCTTTATCCGATTTAAGTATTCTTGATATATTAGCATATTGTCAGCTATTTGGGATAGGGTAATTATTAATTTATATAGCATTAAATAACTTAGTTAATGTTGGGAGTACAGCTTTCTTGAATATTTTATAAAATTCTGCAGTATATCCATCTGGGCATGGGCTGTTGTTTGATTTGGAGTTACTAAAGGCGCTACCTATCTCCTGGGGTCTAACTGGTCGAATTAGTGACTTACTTTGTTCCACCATAATTTGGGGTAATTGCATATTTGCAAAAAACTTAGTGGCCCAAATATTCAAAAGGGATGCACCATGCGCAATAGAGATGCGCCAGCGCAAGTACAAAAATGCGCCATTCTGCGATATTCAGCGGGAGGCAGCTGTGCTGCACAAGTCGCAATGTGCAAGAGCGCTATGGTAATGAATGCATGCACAATCATAGGGGGAGGAACCTTGAATAAATGGCGCACTGCGATATTCAACAGCATGCGCCATGTGCAACAGTAGAGCAAGTGGAAGTTGCGCAATAGCAGAAATGATCCAAAATAAAAAGGAACAAGAGAGAGGTGCAAGAACGCTACAGGGAAGCCAGAGGTGGGAGCAAGGTGACAGCAACTGGAAAGAGAGTAGCAGTGAGTGGGACTGTGCAGGAGCAGGACAGGGCACACCTGGGAACAAACAGGAACAGGAGTGGGGAGCCTGTGCCACTATGCAGGAGAGACAGGGAAGTGCCACAGTGGACTGAGGGCAGTGGCAGTAGACAGGACAGCCAAAGGCTGGAGGTGTACCTGGTGCAGGGGGAGCATCACAAAGGACAGTGGAGGGAACGGGATAACAGCTGCTGGGGGAACACCAGCCAGGGACATGGCCAGTGCCACCTTCCAGATGGAGGTGGTAATGAGGGTTGTGAGAAGACAGGCAGCAGGGAGGCACGGCCATGGAAGGGCCCATCGGTGGTATGCCCTCAACAGGTGGTACCGAACCCGTACCACCTTCAAGCACTACACTGACACAGAGATTGTGGACCAGTACTGCCTGAATTGGGTGATCCTGAGGTGGCTCTGTGAGCTGTGCAGTGATAAGATGCAGGCACCCACACGATGGAGCCATGCTCTGTCAGTGGAGACAAAGGTGACAGCTGTCATGTGCCTGCTCACCACGGGCACCTTCCAGAGACCAACAGGGGACACAACAGGCAAAATCCAGTCTGTTGCATCATGCCTACTCACACAATTCCTCAGCATACTGCTGCCACATGCTGCAGAGTACATCCATTTCCCCAGCACACAGGCGGAGCGCACAGCACACATACAAGAGTTCCACAGGGTAGCACGTATGCCTGGCGTGCTCGGGCCACTGACTGCACCCGTGTGGCCATCCGCATGCCACCTGGCCCGGATGGTGTAGCATACATCAACCGGAAGGGTTATGCCAGCATCAACTGCCAGGTGGTGTGCAATGCCAGGGGTGCACAACCAATGTCTGTGCCACGCTCCCTGGGGGAGCACATGATGCCTACATCTGGCAACAGTCAGCACTGTGCCACAGGTTCGAGAGTGGGGACATCCCCACTGGCCACCTAGTGTGTGAATATGCACATCACGCAGGATGACATGGGCAGCTGGGGGGGATGCATAGTCAGAGGTGCCATGGGTATCAGCCTTGATGGCCCATGGCAGAGCGATGCTGAAGGCACGTTTCCGTTGCCTGGACACATCTGGTGGTGCCCTACAGTACAGCCCCTCGAAGTTCTGCGGGCTATTACCAGCCTGTTGCATCCTGCCCAACATGGCCAATGACTGTGGGATAGCTGTAGAGGTCAAAAAGGGGGACAGCGATGGGGATGATGAGGACGCCGGTCCAGACGGTGATGGGCAGCCACCCCTTGGGCAAAGGGACCCCTGCCTGATCCAGATGTCACAGCTGCACCGGGACACCATCACAGAAGAGCACTTCGACCAACACAGGTAGGACATCGGGCCATGTGCAACCACCAATGGCAAGGGCACAACCCATAGACATGCATGAATGAACCCCAGGGGAGGATGCTGGCAAGGGAATTGGCTGAGCGTGGAACTGCACACACCGTCAGGGATGGGCAAGGCCTAACATGACACGCGGTCACACACGCACACACCCTACAAGACATGCACAAGGGGCAGAAGGCATGCTGACCCTGCCTGCAACCCCTAGCCACACACAGGTCCACAGACTACCATGCCCAGTGCCCATCACTGTGCATGTCTCAGATGCTGGGCACCATTGCACACTGGTGGACAGTGCAACACAGGCATCATCATGCACACGCCACAGTGGCCAGCAGCTGGGATGGTGTGCACATGGACTGTGTGTGTGCAGGGCTGGGTACCCCACCCGTGCATTGCACGTTGCACAACACACTGCACACAAGGCAGTGTCAGACAGTTGCCATGGCGGGAGACAGGTCAGTCACACGGCACAGTGCCATGGCCCCCACAGATGCGTGGACAACCCTGCCAAGACCTGCTGGCTGTGACAGGCTGACCACTGGCCTCATGGGGTGGCACCGACAGTCCCCCAGAGGTGATGCTGCGGGAACATGATCATGTTCGAGCAGGGATCTGCAGCTCACTGAACATGCCTGTGCCAGGTGTACTCAGTATGCCCACAGCTGAACCCGGTGTCGACATGGAAGGTGTCACATGATGCCAGAAATGGAGATGGACATGACACTGCACGGTGTCTGTGGTGCATGGGCAACAAACTGGTTGCCCAATGTGGCCATGACAGCTCTGAATGCACATGTCTGCCTGTCAATGGCAGCGGTCACATCCTCCCGCTGCCGGGCCATCTCTGTCAGGAGCAGGTCGTGGTCTCTGCTGCGCCGCTCCTCTGTCTGTTGCAGAACCGCACTGAGTGCATCCACTGCCATAACAAGCTGTGACTGCTGATCCACGGAAGCCTGGAGTAGGCGGCTGTGCTCATCAAAGAGGTCATCTGCCGGATCGGCATGCTGTCCCTCATGGTGTCCCTGGCCGTGCTGGGCATCACCCCTTGATGATGGGTGCTGCACACCAGAACCATGCCAGGGCACATCCACATGTGGTGCACTGATGCTGCCTCTGACACTGTCCCCCAGTCACCACTGGCTGACTGCTGACACTGCCCCTCCGGCCACCACTCGCCTGGGCTCACCGGTGCCACTACATCAGTCGCAACAGCCCCACCAGCCTGGATGCACACCAGTGCTGCCCCACTGGTGCATACAGGCACAGACAGGGACTGTGATGTCATGCAGGCCTCCATGGCGGCACTACCCACAGCTATGCCCATGCTGTTACCTGTTGTGGGGCCATCCTGCGGCCCACATGTATCACTATCTATGATGTGTGATTCATCATCATCATTGCCGGATCCAGCACCACTCTGTGTCTCAGCACCCTGGCATCCATGGACACTGTCACACTGGGACATGGGCAGGGCTTCCTCCGTACCAGCCACACCAACTTCAGTCCAGACAGGCGGGTAAACTGTGGTCCTGACCCTCAGACACCTGTGGAGGTGGATGGGCACTCCTCCATGTCCAAGGTATCGCCCTCAGTGGACACACCCACACTGCTGACACATGTAGACGTTCAGGAGCTGTAAGGGAACACAGTAGCATTAATGTCTCTAGCCTACCCTGTGGCATTCACCCCACCCACCACACAGTGACAGCACAGGACCTACCATGCAGTGATGGGCTGCCACCCGTCTGGAAGCCACCACCTGGAATGCCCTCTAGGGCACAACACCGCATGATGCCTACCACCCACTCTTCCTGTGGTGTCAGGTGTGGCATATCCGGCTGTCCACCACCAGTTGCAGCATGAGCTGCCCTGATGGCAGCCTCCTTATCTTTTATCCTCCTCTTGTCCGTGCCCACCTTCTTCTTGCACTCCTGCTTGGACCGCTGGTGGCTGCCGTGCTGGTTGACGGCAGGTGCTACCTCATCCCATGCTGCAGCATGGGCCTGTGGTGCCTCTGCTGTCCACTGAGCAGCGATTCCCTATCGAGGTAGGCCTCAAACAGGGCATCTGATTCTGCCCGGGTGAAGTTTGGCTTCCTCCATCTCCCATGTCTCTATTCCTCCTCCTCCTCATGTTCGGTCATTATTGATCCTGTGGGGATGACAGGTGTTACCTCTGAATGTGCAGTCCCATGCATCTCCCACACACCACAGTCCACGCTTCAAAACAACATGCAACCCACCGCAATAGACTGCAATACCAAACAATGATCTCTGAAGCCCCATGTCGCATTTATATAGCGCAAGGAATGCAAATGAGGTGAGGCGCATCTTTAAGTGGATGCTAATGCAGTGGCTGCACCATGGAATTGCTGAAGAGCTGATCTGCATATGCTGGCTGAATATCACGCTGTTGCACCTTGCACAACTGTGTTGAGCATGCTCAGGCAAAGGCGCAGCTCTGTGATGTGCGCAGTAGGCACCGCATGGTGCATGCCCGGGGTGCTGACACCGACGCCTGCCACACTGATGACATGCTGAGCATGGGAGGCAGTGCAGGGCATGGCCATCACTGTGGCAGTGGTGCTAGTGCGCTGTTCACATGTATAGCACTCGTGCCCTGGAGCCCCGTAGGCACTATGGTGCCACAGCGCAGTAGGCCACTGTAGGGCATCACACACAGGCACCCAACTGCACTACACACAGGGAGTCCCTATCGTGCTGTGGCGGTCTGTGTGTGATGGACCCTTGATCCTGCGGTCGACCTTTGCCCCTAGGCGCCATGCGTCTGTATGGGTGAACTCCTATTGTGCTGTTTGGTGACCGCGCAGCATCTGCACATGGCAGACATGTGCTACAGAGCGCCATTTTGAGATCCTAGCTGCAGTAGTCATGGTATGCAGGACAGCAGCCATGTGGAGCCCTCTGGAGCTGACCAATTTGGTGGCCATTGTAGAGCCCCATGTTGGGGCCCTGTTCGGGGATGTGCCCTTAGATAGGGCAAGGAGTGCAGTGTGGGAGAAGGTGGCAATGTCACTGGAGGAGGCCACCAGTATCACCAGAAGTGTGAAGCAGTGTCACCACCGCTATGGGACCTCCCGGCAGAGGGACCCAAACAGGCTTGCCCATCTATGGGCACATGCCAGGTGAGGTGCAGTGCCATGTCCAGGTAAGTGCTCCATCCATACACTGGTAGCGTCTGTCCGGGTTTCGCGGTGGGTGGGTGTGTCCACCACAGGGGGGGCCATTCAGTGTGGGCAGTGGTGGTCTCGGTGAGGTTGCGGCATGGCTGGGCTGTGCGGATCGCACACACCGGGGGGGCCTTTGCTACTGTTTTGTACTGATGTTCCCCTCTCCATGTTTGCACCCTAGGCCTGGAGGAGAGGCGACGAGCCTGAGAGACATGGGCATGGCTTGACCAGGAGGCTGCCTGGCAACAGCCACGTGATGGTCGGACCATTTAACAGCAGCACCCAGATGTAATGGATGCAGGTGAGTACCTTTCTTCCAGGATATTCTGTGCATGCTGTATTGTGGGGTAGGCGGCGATGCACGCCACACGGTACACTCAGCACTGTCCTGTGGCACTGCATGTATGGGTGTGCATCGCTGGTGGTCTATGCATGCACTGGGTACATGGCTGTGCTACTGCCTTTGCACCGCATAGCCATGTCACTGTACAGCCACGGTGGTGCTGTGCAGGACTTGGGCGGTGGGTGTGTGCAGCAGTCCGCATGGCTGTGTGCACCTGGGTGGGTAGGTCTTGTGGACACGATCACTGTGGGTGGTCACACACCATCACAGGGGTGTGGACCACAGCTGTATGCCATGCACAATGGGTGGACTGCAGGGGGGATGGACATTCACACGTATTGACTCTGCTCCCTTGTCCTAGGTGGTCAGCGTTGGATGGCCATTGAAAGGGCCTTGCAGGAGTTACTGCAGTTGGCGAGGGCATCATTGGAGATCCTCCAGTGACTAGAGAGGCACGGTGTCAGGGGATGGCAGTCACATAAGTGACACAAACATGATGAGCGGGGCGGACATTAGGTCCTCCATGCCCTCAGAAGAACCTTACATCCCTGGACCTACCCTCACACCCCTTCTTCCCTCTCCCAGTTGTTCACCCCTGCCTCTTACCCGCCCCCACCTGGTTTGTGGCCCTTCCCCCCATTGTATATATTTGTATATAGTTTTGTTTATTGCCTATCTTTACTACATTATTTTTGTTATGACAACTGTGGTGGTTTATGATTTGCAGCAGGCTACAGGTGTTCAGCTGCAGTGGTGTGCATGGCATCACGGTTGGTGCAGGCATGGGCGTGTGTGTGTGTGTGTGTGTGTGTCCAGAAGGGAACCGCCTATGATATGGATGGGGGAATCAGTCGCTGTCTGTGGGTTGTGTGTTGTTCTCTGTGCACTGGTTGCCTGTGTGCAGTGGTCCACAGTGCATGCTCTGTGTCCATGGTGCCCCGTCAGACCATCCATGGCCTGTGCCGCTGACACTCTTGCATGTCTGAGATATGCATTGTCTGCTGGCATGTCAGTGGTGGCTGTCCATGCTGGACAACCACTGGACCCGTCACAATGCCAGGTTGCCTTCTGTCACCAGTGTGGTGCACGTTTGCCTTGGGTGGCACTGTGGCCTCTGCTGTTTTTGTCCCCCCCCATGCTGTCGCTTGTGTCTGTTGCAGGGGATGTGCTCCACTGTCTGTCACTTGTGCTCCAGCCGCATGCTGGTGGTGTACGGCTTCATGGTGCATGCGCAGGGTGGCTGGTACACCTGTGCCATGGAGGGGTGCTAGTCATGGGTACACAGCTGCTGTGGCCACAAGCAAGCGGGTTTGTCGACCCACTACTGTGTCCCTGTGTTGGTGTGCATTTGGGTATGGGTTGGTGTTTGTCCATGCACTGTGTTGCATCCTGTGTGGTGCATGCTTCCATGCACCACTGTGGGCTTCTTTGCTGGCTGTTGTGGCCAGTGCTGGGATGGGGTGTGTCCTTGGGAGGGTGTGCAGGGTGCTGTACTGCTGGTGGTGGTGTCCGGGGAATGCCCTGTCGCATGTGTGGTACCTCGTGTGCCGACGCATGATCAGTCTCTCAGTTGTACCTTGGGGAGCCATGCAAGGTGGCACTGTGTCTGCAGTTGTTGCATTGGTGTCTGGTGCTGCCCACTTCAGGGTGCTCACAGTGGGGCTGCCTTGTATGTCTCAATGGTGCACAGGGTTGCATTGTCACAGTGGGGTTCGTGGCATGCATGGAGTGTCCTGCAGTGTTTTGCACTGCTCCTAGGCATGGTGTCTGGGGAATGCTGTGTAGGGTGTGCTCTGCATTGGTGGGATGGTGTAGCACGGGGTGGGTGGACCTCCTTGTTTGCTGGTCACAGCATGCCAGGGGGTGTGCTAGGGCACCATGCCCCAGCTGTGGGATTGTGGCTGGTTTCCATGGGCCGGAGGTTCTTCCAGCTCTCCTTTGGTTGTGTGGTTCATGGGGTGTGGGGGTGATGTCTGTTCTTCTGTGTGCTCCTCAGCCCATATCTTCCATGTGTGGGGGACCCCTGCATGCTGTCCCTGAGTATCACTGGTTGTGCTGATGTGCTGCTACCCTGCTCCACTGCGCATCCCTGGTTGTGCTATTGCACATCAGACCTGCACCACTGTGCATCACTGGTTGTACCATGGCGCAGTTGGTGTGATATTCAGTTGTGTGGCGCAAGCGCATCTAGCCCAGTGCAGTGTTTGAATATCGCATGTTTTGCGCATAGGTGCACTGTACTTGTGCCTGCTCCTGCTGTTGCGCTACTTTGTGACGCAGTTTGAATATTCGGGCCTGTATATTTTTCCTTCTTCTGGTTCTTGCTGTTGGTGGTATAATTTTGAGTAAAATGTTCTGAAACCCTCTAATATGTCTTTAGTTTTATTAAGTATTTATTCATTTTATTTTAGCTTGTGTTGGGTGCATTATTTTAGATATTGTTGATATTGCCTGTTTTTTAATCTATAGGCTAGTATTTTGGCCACTCTGCTTCCCCCTTCATAATATCTTTGTTTCACATACATCAAAGCTTGTTCAGTTTTGTGGTTTAGTATATGTTGTAATTTTATCTTTAGTTGATTAATCTGCATAATTGTATCTCTCTTTCCCACTGCGTGGATTTGTTGTAGTCTTCCTAGTTCCAATTCTAACTCTTTTTGTTTCCTAGCTCTCATTTTCTTTTGATATATTGCATATGCTATAATTTCTCTCCAGAGAACTGATTTTAATGTATCCCATAATGTTTCTTCCTGCATCTCTTCTATTGTGTTCTCTTGCATTATTCTGGGTATCCATTGCTATACCTTTTCTTTGAATTATCTTTAATAAACATATTATTAAACCTCCATTGTTTCATTATTACTTCCTATTCTGCATCTAGTTCTACAGTAATAATTGCAAGGTCTTATAAACAGATTGGGGAAATCTTTCCCTTATGTATTATATCTAAAGATTCTGCTTCCACCAAGAAATAGTCTATATGTGAATATGTAGTATAGATCCCCGAAAAATGTGTATATCCATGGGATGTTGGATAATGGTGTCTCCAAATGTCTATTAGAGCAAGGTCTTTTATGAGGCTCTTGCCATGTTTCTGTCCCCTTGTAGCTCTGGGGGTATTGGGGTTTGAACTATCCTTTGCAGGGTTCATCAAGAGGTTCAAGCCCCCCCTAAGATAAATTTTCAATTGTTTAAAGGCTATAATTTTGTCAAATACTGCTTGATCTACCATAGTCTCCGATCCTGGGGGTATATATATACTTCCCACTGTACAAATCTGACCTTCCCAGTTTCCCTTGATCAAAGTTAACTTGCCCTCTCCATCCTGAAATGATTTGAACATTTGAAATGTTGAGGTCCGTGGTATAAGTATGGCCGATCCCCGCCTATGCCCTCTCACATATGTACTAGCCACAATATTCGATATTTCATACTGAAGTAATTTCTGGTGTTCATCCTTAGACAGATGTGTCTCTTGTAAAATAATAATCTAGGGGTGCATTTTTTTTGAGATGGGAGATTATTTTAGTTCTCTTTTTAGGGTTGCTTAATCCACTGACATTCTGGGATACGACTTTCAGGGTTTTCTTAATCTGTGACATCTAAATACTTTTGATATTGTTCCCCTGTTGACATATTCTTATATCTATTACTTTGTATCACTTCTATATTGCTTCTGTCCCTGACTGTCCACCATTCTTTTGTTCTTTTTTTAGATCCATGTCTCATGCGTTTAATAGGCTGCTGGTTAAATAGGATCTGCAGCTTGTCCTCTAGGTAGGGAAATGGGTAGACTAGGTGGGCCAAGGGGTCCTTATTTGCAGTCAAAGTCTGTGTTTCTATGTTTATATTCTCCGATGTCTCTGTATCTCCTCATTTTTCACCCCACAAATAGTTATCTCTCCCCCTCTCAGTATAACCTATGTACATAGTGACTTTACTAACAAACTACTACCAACACACTAAAATGCAAGCAGAATAGGCCTAACGATCTTTCGTGTCTGCTCGCTTGGTCAGCCCCCACCCTGGGAGCTGACCTTGCTGCCCCCCTTATCCTCTCTGGCTTCTCCCTTCTCATTCCCAGATATTCCCACTGCACAGGACTTTTCATCCAGAACCCTTCCCCTGTACCTGTTCCACCCCCTCTTGAACCCCTCCACTGTCTCTGCCTCCATCAGCCCCCGGGCACCATATTCCATGGCTCCACCACCCTCTCAGTGAAGTAGCACCTCCTCCTTTCTCTCCTGAATCTCCCTCCAGCTTCCACCCATGCCCTCTAGTTGCCCTCCCTTCCTTCCTTCCTTTCAATGTAAGATTCTTCCCTAACAAGAATGGAAAAATCCATCTAATGTGGGTTATTTGCCTTACACCGTAGGCCTGCCCAGGGGGTTGTACATATCCCCCATAATGTAAACCAAAATTAAACTGGGTCCTATCCGGGTTTCCTATCTGGCTATCCGGTCCCTTAAAAGAAATTCCTAAGCAATAAGTGCAATTTCCAACACAAAATATAAGAAAACTAAGATAATTAATACAGGTGCATAGCTCTGGTTGCTGCATCGCTCTTTCTCCCACCCCCAGACTAAGTCACCGGGTAGTCCATCATCTTAGTTCATTTAGTCCATGACCTTTGCAAGTAATTATCCTGACTTAGAATTTCCTTTTTCACTGTTTACTTCTTGCCAATTTAATCCATTATCATTTTTTTTCATTCCAATAATTTCTGTTTCTCTCTCTAAAGTCCATTCTGTTAGAAAATCTCCCTGATTCTCAACCTTAGGCAAAGCGCACCCTCTGGTGGGTTTGGGTTTGGTTTATGCTTTATGCCTTTTCCTCCCACTAGGAGGCCCTTGGCCTTCACATCCAGCCCTTTACTTGAGTTCAGCAAGCCCCCCATCTCGACCTCCCAGTCTCTGCAGAGCTCTCCGATTGGGGCTCATAAGTGCTATTCCCTCAAATAATCTATCGCACAGAATTATTTTGGTGCCCTTTAGTGGAAATAATCCCCCCCCAGAACTCCTTTTCGGCCTTTTGGGCTCCCTTCTCCCTTTATGGAGACATTCATGTACTTCCCTTTGAGGGTATATTCACCTCAGTCCTGGCCTAGGTCTGCTCCCCCAGGTTACACCGCAGTCTAAGTGGAGGGCCTACCTCCTTGTGGGCTGGTTTTCCACCTCACCTAGGTGCAGCACTCTAGCCCAACGGCCTACTCATCTTAAGAAGATAATCACTATATTTTATTTGCAAAGTGACCCAATAGTCTCTTTATCTCATCTAGTACTACTTGCTATGATTCCCTTCCCGGTCTCTTTTCTCTGCTCAGTCCCAAATTCAAGTTGTATGGTTTCCCGGGTAATTTGGTGGGTAGCTCATATCCTTTCTGTCTCAAGTCCTCCATTGCACTTGCTACAGTGTCATATATGGCCTGTCCGTTGGGGTACTGGATCATAAGTCATGATGGATAAAGTGTCTGGAATTTCAACTGCAGTTGTCTTAGAATTGGAAACAAAGGTACATATTCCCTTCTTCTTTGCATTGTGAGTCTCGCATAATTGTTGTAGAAGAAAAGTCTCTGTTAGCCCATGAATATTTGCCCCTTTGTGCATGCTTTCTGAAGTATTTTTTCTTTGGTATGGTAACTCAGGAATCGCACAAATACAGAATGTGGGTGTATCCTGGGTACGTGGGTTTAGGGCCGAGTACTCTGTGAACTCTATTTCCATTGAGAAGTCCTGTTCAAGATTTAGTTCCTCTCTTAACAAATTCTCTATATAGCCCCTCATGTCTCTGCCCTCGCTATTCTCTCGTATTCTGTAAATTCATATATTCTGGTATCTCTGTCTGTTCTCTGCATCTTCCTGTCGCTCCCCCAGGGCTTTAGATATATCCAGAAGCTGGGTTAAATTTGTTTGAATTTGCGTGATCTCTGCAGACTGATCCAAGTTGTTTTGTTCTATTGACTTTACTTGGTTTTGTAAATTTGATACATCTGGATGAAGGAAATCATGTTCTAAGTGAAAGTCCTGAAAATCCTTTTTTATATCTTGTAGGTCTGTTATTATTCTGTCTAGTTTATCATTTAAGACTAGGTCTTTGTTTTTTTTGTTTTCTGCATTTTGATTTCTTTCCCGTTGATACCGTCTGGGCCTGTGATAATTCTGAGGTCTCCAAGTCTGATTTTTCAGCTCCTGATTTCTCTTCTTCTATTGGTAATGCATCGTGTCTGTTCATGGTTCCCTTTTGTGTATTTGATGCCATCTGTAAGAATTTCTCCATCTACTAATTTTTTTAGCTGAATTGTGACTTTTTTAATGATTTTGGGGGGAGGTCTGATCTTAGGCTGCCATTAAGTCCAGAGCTGCACCAGAAGTCAGTTTCAACTTCAAAAGCTTGGGCAGGTCATAAAAAGGAAAATTCTTTTCTGTAAGAAAGCCTTAATTAATGTTTTTTTCTGGTCTGTTTTACAACATCCTGTGGTTTCAGCTACTGACTCTGAAAGTTAAAGGCCAAATATCTCACATACTGTCATTTCATACACAGGCCATTTATTTTTATGATAAATATCATACAGGTAACCAGAAGCAGGTGCAGAGCATCACACTCATGTCCCTCCTGTCTGAATGAGCGAACGTTTATAATGCAGACACTTGCCTGCTCACCCACACCGGGAATCAGTCCATTTCCTCCTCTGTGCACTTCTTATGTCCCTACTCTCTGAATGACCAAATGTTTATAATACAGACACTTGCCTGCTCACCCATGCCTAGAATCAAGCCATTCCCTCCTCTGTGCACTTCTCATGTCCCTCCTCTCTGGATGACCAAATGTTTATAATGCAGACACTTGCCTGTTCACCCATGCCTGGAATCAGTCCATTGCCTCCACTGTGCACTTCTCATGTTCCTCCTCTCTGAATAACCAAGTGTTTATAATTCACACACTTGCCTGTTTACCCATGCCTGGAATCAGTCCATTCCCTCCTCTGTGCACTTCTCATAGAAACACAGAAGTTGACAGCAGATAAGGACCGCAAGGCCCATCCAGTCTGCCCATTTTTTCTACCTTATGAATGTGTCATAGACCTGTACTCTGTCAACAGCCTATCTAGTCATATTCATCTTTATTGCTCCCTTATGCCTGTCCCATGCCTGTTGGAAGCCCTGCTCTGTACTGATATCCACCACTTCCTGAGGTAGGTCATTCCATGAATCCACCACCCTTTCTTTAAAAAAGAACTTCCTCACATTGCCCCTTAATCGGTCTCCCTCTAATCCCCAGCTGTGTCCTCTTGTCCTGCTATTTTTCTTATACTGAAACATGTTATACTTTTTCACCTTGTTAATACTCTTCAGGTGATTGAATGTTTGGATCATATCACCTCTCTCCCTCCTTTGCTCTAGGGTATACATATTGAGCTACACTAATCTGTCCTCATATGTTTTCTGATGTAGTCCCTGCACCATTTTGGCTGCCCTTCTCTGGACTGCCTCCATTATGTCAGTGTCCTTGTGCAGGTGCAGCCTCCAGTACTGCATGCAGTACTCCAGATGGGGTCTAACCAGTGTCTTGCATAGAGGGATTATTATCTTCGTCTTGTGACTTGTGATACCCCTACTAATACACCCCAACATCCCCCTAACCTTACCAACTGCTTTAGTGGTCTGCTTGAATGATTTAAGGTCATCTGTGATGACGATGCCCAAATTTCTTTCTTCCCATGTGATTACCAGCAACTCCCCTCCCAACCTGTAGGCGGCTTCAGGGTTTCTCTTCCCTATATGCATGATCTTGCACTTCTTTGCGCTAAACCTCAGTCATGACTCTTCCGATTATTTTGCCAGTTTTTTTTATTTAATTTATTTTATTTATTTATGAAAATTTCAGATAACACCATTGAGCAAACAGTGCTCTTTTACAAAGGTTCCACATCATGGATGATGGACAAGTATAGACAAGAACAGGCAGGCAGATAACAGTTAATACAATTACAGTACATGAGCTGCCAGTGGCTTTGTCCAGATAAGACAAGACAATAGAATTAATAACAGGTAAAACATTACAGAATGCATGACCTGCCAAAGGCTTTGTCAGGATCAACGTGGATGGAAGTAATGGTGCAGTATCACCAGACATTATACAAAGAGAGACAGGGGTTGTTACAGTTGAAATAGTGATCTGACAAGTGCATGAGAGGGCCAGAGGTAGTTGGTGAGAGGGCAAGGTAGTAGGGGACAGGCAAGGACCGAGGGGGTGGAGGACTGTAGGGATAAGGCAGGTGGTGAAGGAGAGCAGTAGGTGGTGACAGAGGGAAGGGGAGAAGAGTTGACAGATGTAAGGGGGAGGGATAATAGGATGGGTGGGGAAGGAGTGAAGATTTAGGAAGAGCAAAGAAGCGAAAGAAGAAAGAAATGAGAATTAGACGGGAGTTAAGGAGGGCTAGGGGAGAAAGGACTGAGATAATATGAGAGCTAGGAAGTGGAGGGGTAATAGGTGAGGCGAGGGACAAAGATGTGAGAGGGAGAAGTGAAATCTGGTGGGGCAAGGGAGGAGGCTGAGGTGGATGACATGAGATATTGGAAAGAGTTAATAGGGTAGGAGTGGGGTGTGGGGAGAGTGCATAAGTAATGGAGAGGCCAGGATGGAGAGCAGGGAATTTAAGTGTAACAGTCACAGTAAGTCTGGCCAGCAAGTGCTGTTGTAGTTTGTGCTTAAAGGAGCTGAGATTTGGTGCATTGGTGATATCCACTGGGAGTGTGCTGAACCAGTTAGAGGCCCTAACTTTGTAGGAGCATGCTCATAAGTGGTCCGGCAGTGCAGAACTGCATAGAGTAGTGTTCCAGAACTCCTGGCAAGGTGAGTGGCATAGTGAGGGGAAAGTACAGACTGAACACATGGTAGAAGGAGGCCTAGTACTTTCTTCTTTGCAAGTAAGCAGGTCTGATACTTAATTTTGCATTGAAGCAGTAGCCAGTTAGCCTGCTCATAGAGATCACATGTATGTAAATCTAGAGATTGTTGTGAGGAGCTGGCAGGCCTTGTTTAGGGGTGGAGGATAGCGTCAGTAGCTGATCCATAAACTACGAGGCCATAGTTGATTAAAGAGACGTTTGAGCTCTGGATGGCAAGTTTTAATGCTTCATCTGACAAACAGTGCCTATGCCTACAAAGCAGCCCTCTGCGGGTATTCCAGCTTTAGCAAGGTTATTTATATGCGTGAAGTATGAAAGCGTGGATTTGAGGGTCACTCCCAGGTATCTGAACTGGTCTACCTGTTCCAGCACAGTCAGGCAAGGCAAAATTTATTTAAAAGACACCCTGTCCTGGAGGCACTGGGTGCCATATAAACAAGTAAACACATATTTCAAAACAAATCAATAAAACAAGAAAAAATAAATATAAACATATACATAATTAAGTCCTCATAAAAATAATTTCCATAAATAGTAAACTAAACATCAGATTACCAACTACTATAATCAAATCTGTAAACTGACAGCTTAATTCAAAAAAGGCTTGGGTGACTAGGAAGGCCTTAAGTTGGGCCTTGAATACCTCCAAAGTGGGGGTGCCCCCTTAACCCCAAGGGGCAGCAAATTCCACAGGACGGGGGTGGCGATATTGAAGGCCCTGTCACCAGCAAATTTTAACCGCGTCCTGGGAATTGCCAGGGGGCCTCCACAGGAGGAATGGAGGGGGTGAACCGAGAGAGCAGGTGCAAGGAGGTCTAACAGATAACCAGAGCCCTGACCATGTAGGCCTTATAGGTGAGAAGACCCACCTTAAAGAGGATCCTCCACCTGGCTAGCAGCCAGTGCAGCTCACACAACACCAATGTAATATGGAAAAAACTATTGCTGATTAGCAGTTGTTGGAGTTCGTGTTTGTTGCGAGTACCATGAAACAGCATTGATTTGTATTTTTTAGTAGTTTAGGATGAGTTTACATGACCTGAACCAAGTTTCAACTTCTGAGAAACTATGCTATAGCTTTTACTAGAAGTGATGAGGGTTGGGAGGGACTCAAGAAAAGGACTGCATTGTCTGCATAGAGTAGAATTTGGTCATGGCAAGGGGCAGGAAGGTCATTCATGAAGATGCTGAAGAGTAGGGGGCCAAGGATTCAACCTTGTTGTACACCCATACAGACTGGGAGGGGAGCCAAGATGGAGTCTCCAATTCTGACCTGTTGAGAGGGGTCACTAAGGTAGCTTAGGAACCAGCGAGTGGCATCTGGTGAAAGGCCAAGATGTGACAGTTGTCTGGATATTAGGGAGTAATTAACTGCATCAAATGCCTTAGTGTTAGTCAGATCAATAAAGGTGGTGCCAGCCAATCGGTTGTGGTCTAGTGCCTGGTAGATGAAGGAGGTGAAGTCTAGTAGTGCAGTGGTGGTGCTGTGGCCTTGACAAAAACCATGTTGTTAGGAACATTGGAGGTTATACTTTTCTAGGTAGTCTACCAGATGTTCGGCAACTATCCTTTCCAAAACCTTGGAAAGTGGGTGTAAGATGGCTATAGGCCTGTAGTTGCTTGTGAGAGTCTTGCTTTGTGGATAGGAGTCACCACAGTGGACTCCCATTTACTTGTAAATTATGAGAGCTTAAGAGAGTGGTTGAGAACTTTCATAAGGGGTGACAGAACTTCATCAAAGGAGAGGGTAATGATGAGTTTACCCAGCTCTCTTCTCATTCTGCCCACCCCATCTGGATCATCTGCTTTGTTGCAGATCTTGGTGTCATCTGCAAACAGACAAACCATACCCTCCAGTCCATCTGCAATGCCACTGATGATGATGATGAAGAGGACTAGCCCCAGGACAAATCCCTGAAGTACCCTATTTGTGACTTGCAGCCCTTCTGACTGTATACCATTTATGACCACTCTCTGTTTTCTGCCCATCAATCAGTCTGCCACCCAGATGACCAACGTCTGACCCACCCTGAGCCAACCCAGCTTATTAATCAATCTTCTATGTGGAACAGTATTGAAAGCTTTGCTGAAGTCAAGGTAGGTGACATCAACTGCATCCCCTTGGCCACCACTCTGGTTACCCACTCAAAAAATGTATGAGATTAGTTTGACACTACCTTCTTTTTGTAAACCCATGCTGTCTTAGATCCTGAGTTCCTATGGACTCCAGGTGTTACACTATCCTTTCCTTAAGGAGTGCCTCCATAATCTTGCCCACTACTGAGGTAAGACTGACTGGTCTGTAGTTCCCTGCTACCACTCTTGTGGAGCGGGGATCACATGCGCCCTCTTCAGTCTTCTGGGACTTCTCCTGTGCTCAGAGACTCACTAAACAGTTTTGATAATAGCTCTGCTAGTTCCACCCTTAGCTCCTTTAGTACCTTGGGATGTATGCCATCCGATCCCATTGTCTTGTCCACTCTGAGCTTAGTGAGCTCTTGTAGGGTCCTTCCTTTTGTGAAGGGACTTGTGCACACCTCCCTTCCCCCATGTCCATGGTGTTAAGCTGTGGGCCCTGCCCTACCTTCTCCTCAGTAAATACTGAGCAGAAGTATCTATTTAGGATAAATGCTTTTCTTTGGTCCTCCTCCACAAACTCCCCCTTATCCCCTTTGATCTTAGCAATACCCCCAAAACCTTCTCCTTTCCCTAATGTATCTATAGAAAGTCTTGTCACCTTCTTTTACTGTTTGTGCTAGTGTTTCCTCAGTTTAGGCCTTTGCCTGCCTTACTGCCTTCCCTGCTTCCCTTAGGGAAGTTTGGCATGCCTCCCTATCTTTGTCCCATTGCAGTCCCTTATATTTCCTGAAAGCCAACCTTTTGGCTCTGACCTTTTCTGTTACTGCATCTGAGAACTAAAGTGGTTTCCTCCTTCTTTTGCTCTTACTTTTCTCCTCAACACAATTGGATGTTGCTTCAAGTATTGGATCCTTAATGCTTGCCCACTTTGCCTATACCCCCTCGCCTGTATTTCTTCTTGCTAGGGCTAGCTTAACTGTTGGCCATCTTATCAAAGTCAGTGACTGTGAAGTCCCATATTTTTCCTTGGAATGGGATGATTTAGTTCTAGTGGCCAAACTGAACCATACCATGTGATGGTCACTGGCCCCCAGGTGACCATCTACCTGGAAATCTGTGGCCCATTCCCATAAGTCAGTTCTAGATCTAGGATAGCCCTGTCTCTTGTGGGTTGTTGTACCAGTTGTTTGATGCCCTCACCCTGCAGGAAATCCACCATGTGCCTAGTTCTGGCAGATGTATCTGCTGGTATTGACCAATCTGTATCTGGCTAGTTTAAATATTCTGAAAAAATGTCAAACTTCTGCCCCAATGCACTGACTCCCTCCTTAGTCAGATGCAGTCCATCAAATTTAAAGAACATTTGCTACCCAAACTGTTGCCAGTTACCTACAAATCTGTGTCCTTTTTTCTGACACCAAACACTGAGCCAATTGTTTAGATCCCCTATCTCCCCTTCTCTTACCTTCTATCCACCCCCCCGACCAGCAGAATCTCAGAGAAGGAGATGCTGGATGAAATGGATGAGAGTTTGTCTCCCAGCCTGGTCAGGTGTTCCTTGGTCTCCACAACTGACTGGCTGGCAAGATCCTTAGTCCCTATGTGTACCAGGATATCAATGTTTTCTCTTGCTTTCTGCACAATTTTAGCAATGTTGTCAGTGTCTTTCCATGCTGATGTACCTGGGAGACATCTGACGATTACCCCCAGCTGCAGGTAGGTGTCCACTCTCCGAATCATAAAGTCTCCTATGATCAGAAGTATTATGAATTTCCTTGTTGCCTTTTTTTTGTTTTGGTCCCTGTTTTGGGGTGAGTTTTGTAGTGCTAGCTGCTGTACAGCAGTGTCCTACTCTGCAGTGTCCTCTTCTCCTTTGTTTGATTTTGGAGATAGAGGAAGATACCTGTTTGTAGTTTTTGTATGGTTTGTGGAGGTGATAGATTGGTGAACACTGAGTGATGGGGCATCCGATTTGCCCCTCTTAACCACCTGCCAACCTCCCGGAGCAGTTATCCTCTGTGGTCAAGGTGCTTCAGCTGGATGTTGGGGAAATGGCAGGTGGTTTTTATAATACATTTACTCCTGAATATGTGATTTGAGGAGCGCAATCTCTGCCCATGTTGCCTGGAGCTAAGCCCCTAGATCTCCAATGGTCCAACACGTAGGACAGCATCCTAAATCCTATATAACTGCCTTTTTGAACAGTTTCCCACAGTGCTTGCAGTTAATAATATCCATTCCAGCTGAGTTGTCAAGTTTATAACCTGGTCCAAGTAATCAAAAGGAAAATGAAAGCAAAAGTTTGATTTTTTGTTTTTTGGTTTTGTATAACTTGTATAACAAGTTAAATTACTTGTACCCCTGTAAGTGAGGTCTTTGTATGACTACCACTGTGATCCTCCCCCTCCTGCTTTGCTACAGGAAATGTCACGATGGTGCTACTCAAAGGAGTGTAGCAGGGGTGGTTGGGGATGGGGTGGGTGGCTGTGCCCTTCCCCTGCTGAAAAGGAAGAACCATGGATGAAAGAAATAAGGAGATAAGAGCAGAAACAATCAACCAACAACAAATGCAGTAACCCTGAAAGCTTAGTCTAATGATAGATAAAACTGTAAACCCTGTAAGCACCACCTGTAACGATTTCACAGAAGATATACCCTGCAAAAGCACTTTGCTACAGAGAAAATAAAACAGTAAAAGGAGCCATAACTTGCAAAAAACAATTTGAATCAGAGAAGATTACAGCAGTAATCTGTCAGCACAAAACAGTAACAAACCTGTAGGCACACCCTGTAATAATGCAGCAGACTGTATACCCCACAACAGCAATCTGAATCAGAGAAGATTACAACAGTAAATTGTAAGCAAAAAACAGTATTAAACCTTGTGAACACAAAAGAAAATAGTAACACACAGTAAATCTGCCTAGCAAAAAGAAGTCTTACTCTTTTTCCTTGCTCTAATAATGTTGTTCATTGCTCTGTCCTTACAGGCAAATATAGAAGAAAAGAGATCGGGTGAAGCTAGGTACATTTGCCAGCAAAACTAGTCTTCATCCTCTCTGAATGCCCAAATGTTTATAATGCAGACACTTACCTCCTCACCCATGCCTGGAATCAGTCCATTCCCTCCTCTGTGCACATATCATGTCCCTCCTCTCTGAATGGCCAAATGTTTATAATCCAGACACCTGCCTGCTCAGCTACACCTGGAATCAGTCCATTCCCTCATCTTTGCACATCTCACTTCTATGTATTTAGATCAGTTTTTGCTACCCTTGGTACAGAATTTGAGGTCCTGTATCAAGGATTCCACTGAGGTGGTTAAGTTGGTGGAGTATATTTGTGTGGCACCACAGTGGTTTATGGCAGTGGTGGATGTAAATTCACTATATACGGTCATTCCACACCAGGAAAGTTTGGAATCCCTAGCTTACTTCCTGGATACCAGAATGGAGGTAGAGTGTGCGGAGACCCCAACACAATTTCTGGTGATAATGGCAGTGATGGTGTTGCAAAAAAATATTTTTCCTTTTCAAAATCAATTGTACCACCAGATACGTGGTACAGCCATGGGCATACAGCCATGACACCAAGTGTTGCAAATTTATTTGTAGGGAAGTGGGAGAGAGATTATCTATACAGCGCTGGCACAAATCCTAGCCTGTCTAGATTGGATTTGTGGCAGCACTTTATAGATGATACATTAATAATATGGAAGGGCACATGTGAAGAGTTTGTTGGCTTTATTGAATGGATGGAAAGTACCAGCAGTTGTCTGAGATATAAATATGAGATATGTCAAACAGAGACAACATTTTTAGATTTGAGATTGTACAAGGACAGTAATGGGGGGGATTTGTACTGTATTGTTTCAAAAAGACACAGTCCGTAATAGTCTTCTAAGATATGACAGTTGTCATCCACACCATGTATGCTTCAATATACCCAAAGGGCAGTTGGTAAGAATATTTAGGAATTGCACTGAACCATCTAAGTTTAAACATAAAAGTGCATTGCAAGTAAAGAGGTTTTTGAATAGGAGCTATAGTAAACAATGTATTGCTTCAGCAATTCAGAAAGTGGATAAAATGGACAGGGGTCAATCCCTATGAAACACAAAGAAGGACAGAGGCAGTACCGTGTCTTGCCCGTTTGTTTCTAATTTTTCTAGGAGAGTAAATCAGGTTAGACATGTAATTTTTAGCAACTATTCAGTCCTAGAATTAGAGACCAAACTTGAAGATGTTGTAAAACTGGGTCCCAAAGTGGTTTTTTGAAAGTGCAAAAGCATAAAAGATATGTTGGTAAGAAATATAGTCTCTGGTCCAGAACCTTTGAAGCAAACTCTTTTGGCCCCAGCACCATTTGGCACTCATCAATGTGGCAGCTGTATGTACTGTAGACATGTTAGCACCTGTAACGTGTTTCACCATCCTTCCACAAGTAAAGAAATATTATTGAAACATTTTATTACTTGCAATAGTAGTGGGTTGGTTTACCTATTAAGTTACAATTGTGGAGATTTTTGTGTAGGGAGGACAGTGAGAAAATTTAAAGTAAGGATTGGAGAGCATGTGAGGGTAGTAGATAGGGGAGAAATGTCATATGCTATTGCAAAACATATCTCTGAAAGGGGAACAGGAAATCACAAATTCAGTTTCATAGGTATTGAATTTGTGAATTTGGAAGGAAGAGGGGGAGATCTTAAAAAGATTTTGGGCCAAAGAGAAAGTTATTGGATTTTTGAACTGGGGGCACGACACAATAGGGGGTTAAATGATAGTATTGACCTTGCAGCTTTTCTGAAGAAATAAAGGTGTTAGTAATCTTACTTGGGCGTTCAAATCTCCTGAAAGTGGAATACTGCCCTCTGTGACTATAAGTGGAAGTGTGTGGACGTTCAAGAGCCTGGAAATATCATGAGCACATTTAATTCTTTATAAATATTGAAAGACTTAAATTTCTATAGATTAGATAGCAGGCTCTAATAGCCTGAAATAATCAATTTAAAATAATTGGTTAAGAACTAAATTAGCTGAGCCTGCAATATAAATACAAGGAAGCAGTTTGGCAAGTGGAACTTGTTAAACATAAATACTGCAGGCTGATACAATGGCTCAACTAGTTCCATGAGAACGTGATGCTGGATGAAATGATTTGCACATGGAGCACTGTTCACATTATAGGAGGTGATAGGTTTATTTATAACATGTGATCTGTATCTGTTTGTTATTGAATGTGCACTTGTGACATGTCCTGATTCACTCTGAAGAAACCTGGCAGCACGGCAGGAGAAACGTCAGTTTGCTAGCTACTTTGGCCAGTGTTTTATTTGCACAATTTTTTCATATAAAGGATTCAAGATATTTATCCATGGAGTCCTGATCTTCTGTCTGGAGTGTGGGTGCTTATCTAACATCTTTTCTTTCCTCTATAGATAGTAAAGACAGCTTGAAGCCCTGACATTTTATACTTCTTCCATCATATATCCCTGGTACACAGATTTGCCAGTTGGTCTTTGTGCAGCCATCTGGTTTGTTTACCTCTAACTCGCCAGGTTACCCTAGGGGCATACTTGCATTGGACAGCCAGGAATTCATCAAGGAAGATCCTTGGCACAGCCTCAACTTAATAATGCAGACAGTTGCCTACTTATCCAAGCCTGGAATCAGTCCATTTCCTCCTCTGTGCACTTCTCATGTCCCTCCTCTCTGAATGACCAAGTGTTCATAATGCAGACACTTGCCTGTTCACCCATGCATACATATCGGACATCAGGGAGGGTATAGGGTGTGAAATGAGTCTCTTCGCGGATGACTCCAAGATGGGAGCAGTAGTTGAGGGAGAAGAGGGGAGGTTGGCCCTGCAAGGGGACCTGGACACCCTGGAAAGCTGGGCTCACACATGGAAATTAAATTTCAATATCACTAAGTGCAAGGTGTTGCATCTTGGTCGGGGAAACCCTAAACACAGGTACACCCTGGGAGGGGAGGCGCTGGAGGCCTCAATAGGGGAAAAAGACCTAGGGGTCATGGTGGATGCATGTATGAATAACTCTGAGCAGTACAGGAGAGTGGCTAGCAAGGCAAACAGGATGTTGGGATGCATCGTAAGGGGGATCACCTCTAGGAGCAAGGAAGTGATTCTGCCGCTGTACAATGGACTGGTTAGACCACACCTTGAGTACTGTGTACAGTACTGGAGACCACACTTGAAGAAGGACATACAGCTCCTGGAGATGGTACAGAGGAGGGCAACTAAGATTATACGAGGGTTAGGGGATTTGACGTATGAGGACAGACTTGAGGAGCTCTGCCTGTTTTCATTGGAGGAGAGGAGAGACAGGGGGGACATGACTGAGGTCTTCAAGTACCTCAAGGGAATAAATAGGGTAAACATGGAGGGGATCTTTAGACTAAAGCAGGGAGGTATCACCAGAGGGCATGGTTTGAAGGTGGAAGGGTGAGGGGGGAAAGAGGAGGAGGTTTTTCACTGAGAGGGTGGTGGGCCCTTGGAATGCACTGCCTGGCGAGCGGGTTCAGAGATCCACAGTGGAGAGCTTCAAAAGAGGGTGGGACAGACACAGAAAGTGGATGTATCAGATGATGGCCTGTCCCACAGGGGTGGGGATGGATGATAGGGGTTTCTGGAGCACAAGGGATGGGAGGGCCTCGGCACCCAACTAAGGATCTAAGGTTTGAGCAGACTCGATAGACCGTAAGGCCTAATCTGCTAGCAAATAGTATGTATGTTAGTATGCCTGGAATCACTCCATTCTGTCATATGTATATTTCTCATGTCCCTCCTCGCCAAATGATCAAATGTTTATAATGCAGACACTTGCCTGCTGACCCACACCTGGAATCAGCCTATTCCCTCCTCTGTGCACTTCTCATGTTTTTCCTCTCAGAATGACCAAATGTTGATAATGCAGACATTTACCTGCTCACCAATGCCTGGAATCAGTCCATTGCCTACTCTGTGCACTTCCCATGTCCCTCCTCTCTGAATGACCAAATGTTTATAATGCAGACACTTGCTTGATCATCCACACCTGGAATTAGTCCATTCCCTCCTCTCTGCACATCTCATGTCCCTTCTGTCTGAATGAGTAAATGTTTATAATGCAGACACTTGCCTTCTCACACATGCATTGAATTATGACCAATGGCTTGACTTTCAAAGGGTGTCGTGTTAAGCTCTGTGTCACACCCATGTTTTTGGTGCAACTGAACCAAACTCCTTTAACACAACTGAATCTGATTTTGGTACATCAGGCACAGCTTCAAGAGTTTTCTCATTTTATGGCAGCTTACATCAAAGATTTGGTGCAAGCCTCATACTATGGGTCCCCAAATGGCACACATTAGAAAAGCAGGTCTAACTTGTTGTATTTGGTGCTTGGGATTGAAAATCATGATTGCTGGCTAGGAGAATGCCACAAGCCTCGAACCCCACACGCTCAGCAGACCAAGGGTGTGATGCATTCTCAGGGCTTTGAAAATTGAGCCCTTTGTGATGCCAATCTTCTGTCATGTCCACCAGCTACCAATATAATCTCATGTCAATTATAACAGTGACATGTTTGTTTCTAAAATACTCACTGACTTCATTCCTTTCAAGCTTTCTGACATTGCAGCCTGCTTCTAATCCCATACTTCCCTTCCAACTCTAAATGTTTTCATTTTCTTCCCAACTTCCTCCAGTCATAGCTGAAAAAAAATCCATGAGACACATTATCTAGCCACCTATGATACTTACTAGTGGGAATGACTTCAAGGTGATCCTTCTGCTCTGCAGTCTCTTCCACCATCACAACACAAAAGAGTTTGTCATTCCTCTTTTTCTCCTTCACATCAACAAAATGGAGTTTCTCATGCCCCTCTTCCACCTTCACTTCAACAAAATGGAGTTTGTCATTCCCCTCAGACAGCAATGACAATTGCTCATTTGGGACGTTGTAGCCTGTATGTTAAAAATCACAATACAAAACAAATATTATTAATCAGAGTTATATAACGGTAAAAAAAGACTTTTCCAGGAATATATGCATTGTACCAGTTGCTTGTAGTTGAAAACTGATTGACGATGGTCCATAACCACACTTTTCATCACAAAATGATGGATAAAACCCAGCCACCTCTGAAGCCAAATTATTAATCTCTATACTTATCTATTCCTGCACCTCCTGTCCTCTCCATATTTACAGATCCCTGCACTCTTTTTCCCTCAATACTTACACATTCCTGAGCCCATTTCCCTCCATAAGAACATATTCCTACACCCTGTTCTATCCATACTTACACATTCCTACACACCTACTCTCTCTAGACGTACATATTTCTGTATCCCCTGTTCTCACCATACTTACATATTCCTGCATCCACTGTTCTCTTCATAATTACTTATTCCTGAACTCATTATCTCCATACTTACATATTCTGGCACCCCATGTTCTCTCCACACTTACAGATTCATGAACTCCTATTCTCACAATATTTACATATTCCTGCACCCCTGCTCTCTATATTTACATATTCATGCATACCATGGTCTCTCCAAACTTACATATTTCTACGCCCCGTGTCCTTGCCATACTGACAGTACATATTCCTGAACTGTCTGCTCTCTCCATACTTACATATTCATGCACCCCTGTTCTCTCCATACTTAAATATCCCTGCACACAATTTTCTCCATACTGTATTTACATTTTCCTGCAGCCTGTTTTCTTCATACTTGTACATTCCTGCATCCAGTTCTCTCCACAGTGACGCATTCCTGCACACCGTGTTCACTCCATCCTTACATATTCCAGCCCCCCATTCTCTCTATACTTACATATTCCAGCACTCCTGTTCTCTTCACATGTACATATTCCTACATGCCATGTTCTCTCCATACTTACAGTCCATATTCCGGCACCCATTTTCTATCCCTAACATATTCCTTCACCCCTGTTCTCTGCATATTTACATATTCCTGCACCCCTGTTCTCTCCATACTTACATATTCCTGCACTCCTGTTCTCTTCACATGTACATATTCCTGCACCCGTGCTCTCCATACTTACATATTCCTGAATCCCATGTTCTCTCCATACTTACATATCCCTTAACATCTGTTCTATTTATACTTACATATTCCTGCACCCCATTTTATTTGTTTATTAAAAGTATTGGAATTTCAAACCTTTGAGTCATAGACTCCCTTTACAAAGGCTCCACATTATGGTAGAACACAGGCACAATAGACACAGTAATCCATGGTGTACAAAGCTGTGTGACAGAGACATGAAGCTACAATGTGGAAAATACAGACAGTGCAATAAGTGTACACTATGGTGCAAAATACATTTATTTGTTTATTTGAATTTTGATGACCAGGTAGGCGAACTGAGACAAAGTCCCTTTTATAGTGATGACCCGAGGAATAAAGTGTTCCAAGAACAAAACATAATACAAATAGAATAGTACAGCAAGTCACAATATACAGTTATGCCATAGGTAAATAACAACCATACCCGAGTAGACAATAACCAAAGGATTCAGGAATGCAGGCAGTTTGCAGGTAGCCAGGGGAGGCAGGAGGCAGATTAACATTTTATACCATGTGCAGGGACATTTATGCCATTCACATACCAGATGTCAACAATTTAAACAGCAAGATAACTAAGAATAGCCAGATTCAACTGCATTTGGTTAGAGACATGGGATGCAGGTTACAGTCAGATGTTATTCTAGGTAGAGGAGGAATAAGAAGTGGGGAGAGCAATTTGTCTTTGAGGTAGGAGAGAAGGGTGGCTGTTTGTGACCATTGTGGAGATTGAGAGAGATGCATAATAGTTACATGTGGCCTTATTTGTTAATAACAGTTACCTCTGCTTGGGGGGGGGGGACTGAAGAACTCATCCTTGCAGAGTTTTTTGAATTGGTTAATGATGGTGCAGGAAAGTAGAGGGTGAGGCAAACTGTTCCAAATTCTGGGGGCAGTGATGGCATAGGAGATTTGGCCTATCTTTAGCCTGGCCTTTGGGAGCTCCAGTAATGGTAGGCTAGAAGATCTTAGTACATGAGGGGTAGGTTGTAAGGATGAGGGAACAGTGTTGTAAATACAAACAGTGCAATAAGTGTACAATACACTTCTCCCCATAATTATATGTTCTTTCCATTCCTCCACACTCCAAGACCCCCATTCTTTCCATACCTACATATTCATGCACCCATTGTTCTCTGCAAAAGTAAATATTCTGGCAGCCCCTGTTCTCACAACACTTACATATCACACTGGTCCTAAATGGTCTTCACTAGCTGCCAGAGAGGTGGTGAACTGCCTCCTAGTTCATATTACAGACCTATAAAGCCCCGCACAGAATGGAGACATCTACCTGCATGACCTGTCTGCCTACCAGACCCCCTCACCCTATCTGTTCGTCTGAGGAGAGCTTCATGGCAATTCCCAGGGCCCGCCTGACATCATCTGGTGAGCATGTTTTTGTGGTTACTTGTCCAGCCCTGTGAAACTCACTTCCAAGATCTTTGAGAGAGACCCCTTGGTGGAAAACTTTAATAGAAGTCTAAAATCCTACCTATTTAAGGAGGGATTTTCTTTCAACAACTGAACTGTTGAACTTCTTAATGAATCTAATTTATATCAGTTATTAGTAGAGTGGACCATATGTTATATATGTTATTTGTTTTATATGGTGTTCTATTTTGCTGATGTATTTTATTTTATGTATTATTTTTGTACAGCGCCTAGATCTTCCAGTGATAGTACATTTTATAAATAAAATTTTACTTACTTGTAGTACAAATGTATTCCTGACTTCCTTTGATGAGAGTGTATTCACATTCCTTAGATGTATTTGAAAATAGATTTTTATTAACACGTGTCAAAAATGATTGCTACCAGTAGCAGTATTTTAAAATCTCTTCTGCTGAGGTTATTTTCATTTATTAATCCTTGACTGATTTAAAATAAATGTCTGAAATGCTACATTTACTGCCACATCTGATTCCTAGACCCCTCTGCTGCTGAAATCCTTCTTCTTGCTTATATCTCCTCTTGTCATGACTACAGTAATTGCTCCTCTCAGAACATGCCAAGTCCCTCCTCTCGCAATAACAACGTATTTATAATACAGATATCTGGCTACTCACCCACTGCTGGAATGGAGATCCCCTTGAATTCAAACTTCTGTCATGTGTTCCCACTCTCAGTTAGTCCCACATCCACTATAAAACTGATTGATTCCTTTCAACAGTTCTTATTGATTTTCTCCTTCTTATCCAACTATATCCTCCCTGCTGATTTGTAATATAATTTCTACCCCTTCAGTTCTCAACAGTTTCTCAGTTCTTCCTAACCCCCTCAATGACAGTTGGCAAATTCCCACATAAACTCATTATCTAGTCAACCACTTACTTCTGGGAGTGTCTTCAAGGTGATCCTTCTCTTGTGCCATCTCTTTCTCCTTCAAATCACCAAAAGGGACTTCCGCATCCCTCTCAATAAGCAGCAACAACTCTTCCTTTGGGATGTTGTAGCCTGCACATTAATAAAAGAACCAAGATAATACAGATGTCATTTATAATAGAGTAAGACAAGTAAGGAATAAAGCATGACAGAGGTGGGATTATGCTATGGTAATGTACTGTATCAAAGTAATACAGACATCATTTATAATCAGAGCTGGACAAGTAAGGAATAAAACATGACAGAGGTGGGATTATGCTGTGGTAATGTACTGTACCAAGGGAATACAGACATCATTTATAATCAGAGCTACACAAGAAAGGAATAAGACATGACAGAGGTGGGATTATGTTACGGTAATGTACTGTACCAAAGGAAAACAGACATCATTTATAATCAGAGTAAAACAAGTACGGAATAAAGCATGACAGAGGTGGGATTATGTTATGGTAATGTACTGTACCAAGGTAACACAGACATCATTTATAATCAGAGCTAGACAAGTAAGGAATAAGGCATGACAGAGGTGGGATTATGCTATGGTAATGTACTGTACTAAGGTAATACAGATGTCATTTATAATCACAGCTAGACAAGTAAGGAATAAGGCATCACAGAGGTGGGATTATGCTATGGTAATGTACTGTACCAAGGTAACACAGACATCATTTTTAATCAGAGCTAGACAAGTAAGGAATAAGGCATGACAGAGGTGGGATTATGCCATGGTAATGTATCAAGAGGTGGGTTAAAATCCCAAGACTGAAGAGCTTCATTCATCCTGAGATACATTAGCTAGAAGAAGCCTCCCAAAGGAGTGGCTGTCTATCTGCTGTCTCTGTGACTTCATGTGTCTTTCTGAGATGAAGAAGGGAGAGCAACTTACATTAGTAAACAACATTGAAGTCTCTCTCTGCCTTCTCACTGGGTACTTAAGGCTGTGCCAGGAGCAGATGGGTGGGAAGCAGCTGCAGTCACTGTGGGAGTGACTGCATCTTCTAATATTTTGTCAGTTTCCAAGAGCTGGGAACAACTGGGTCTTGCTGGTGAGTGGTTGCGGTCATATCGTGCTGGCGAGTTGCTGAGTGAGTGTTTAGGTCATACTGATGAGTGAGGTCAAACATTTTGGTTGGGAACTGCATCTTTCATGTACTACTGAGGGCTTCTGGTGGAGGACTGCTTCAGGGATGCTGTGGACAATGTGCTGTCTGACATGCTGGCTAATAGGCTGATGTGTCACAGAGAGGCACTTGGTTTGGTTGCATTTGTGGATGAGCATTAGTAGTGAGTGATGGAAAGCAAAGTAACCATGACCTGAAGGCTTGAGGAGGCAGTTTAATTGGGGGTATAATGATATTTTGACCCTGAAAGGAGATTATAGTGACATTGTGACCCTGAAAGGTTGTGTTCTCAATTAATGCACCCCAATGATGTTATGTAGCATGCATATGTGCTATTTTAATGTAGTGCCAAGTGATGGGGTCTGGATCAATGGGGACCCAGAATAAAGTACTACCCATGTTATGCAAAAGACCCTCTCAAGAATATCTGCATTCGACTTATTGTTGCTCATTATTGAAAATTGATGGATAACCACAATGACATTCTATCACAAAGTTATGGATACAGATTGGAATCATCTAAGGCAAAATTACTAATTTCAGAAAGTAAATTAGTAGCAACAAGCTTTATTTTTATACATGATATGGTGGAAAAGGCACGTCATTAGGATCAAAGTCCTATTTACAAGATGGTCCTGTTTTCATATAAATACAGAGTTGCACATAAAACAATTACAAAATAATGAACACATTAAACAATTGCACTATACAACTAACAATCAGTAGATACAAAATGAGTAAACAATATTGACTAATCATTGTAAATACATCTTGTCCCAAGTTTATATTTCAAATCACTTATGAACAGTTTATTACTAATATTTTCTACTTTTTTGTTTTGTTTTGTTTATTGAGTTCCAAATTTCAAATGTAATAGCAGCAAAATACATTCTACTATATTTATTACTTAATACAGGTAGTTTAAAACCTTGTAAGTTTATTTGTCTTACATTATACTGATATTGATTTTTTCCAAATTTTTCATACAAATACACTGGTTTTTGAAAATCCAAAACTTTAAACATTTGATTTGCCCAAGCTACTACTCTTTTATTTTCTTGAGTTAACCATCCCAGGTCTTCACATAATAAACAATGATGAGTTTTATAATCCTTGAGCAAAATAAACCTTTCAAATATATTGTACAATACATCTATCTTAGACAAAAATTGCTTGTTTGCGAAGCCACATACATGGTTGCTATAGTCATGTTCCATGCTTTTATATTTCTTAATGATCTCACCATCTATCCATCCACCCATATTTCTGCATTCCCTGTTCTAAACATACCTACATATTCCTACATTCTTGTTTTCAACATACTTACATATTCCTGCTTCCTTACTCTCTCCATACTTGCATATTCCTGCACTCCCTATTCTCCCCATACTTATATACTTCTGCTCCCCATGTCTTCTCCATACTTACCTATTCCTCCTCCCCTGTTCCCTTCATACTTACATATTCCTGCACCCTTGTTTCCTATATAAATAATGTACATATCCCTACAACCCTGTTCTCTCCACATTCCTGCCTCCTTACTCTCTCTTCATACTTGTATATTCCTGCACTCACAATTCTCTTCATATTTATATACTTCTGCTCCCCATGTCCTCTCCATACTCACCTATTCCTCCTCCCCCATTCCCTCCATACTTGCATATTCTTGCAATCTTGTTCTCTGCTCATCTATTCTTGCACCCACTGTTATCTCCATACTCGTGTACCCCTGCTCTCTCCAAGCTTGCCTATTCCTGCATCGGCTGTTCTTTCTATTATTGTATGTTGTCAATTACTTTTCATGTGGGTCAAAGCAAGCTTATCCTTCTAGAATATTTTAGCCTGGACTGGCTGTCCCCACCAACGAGCCCAACTTTCCACAAGATTGAGTCATTTAACCTCACCAGCTGGCTCCAAATCTCCCCGCTAGAATTCTCACTCTCTCCAAATCATTCCTTCATTCCTAGACTGGGTGCTTCCTTCTCATCCATATCACATCACTGCTGCTGGCATCCTTCCTGATGCCTTCAGTGATCACTGCATAATGTATTGCACAAGGAAGGTGCATATTCCCACTCTGCACCTAAATATATTAGGTATTCCCAAGCTGTGTGCTAGACACTGCTGTCCTAGCTGATGCAGACTGGTTCCCAGGTTTCTCAGCCCCTGATGTCAATTCTGCCCTCTACCACCCTGAAGCCACTCTCACCTGCATCTGAGATTTTCTCCCCCCAATAAAAGCCACATCATTCCTGGATAGAAACGGATCTTCTAACCATCTGCAAATCTTGGGATCATGCCTGGGCTCGTTATCTGTATAAATCCACCCTGTCCTCATCAAACCTGCACTAGTATGGATCCCTTAGGAATGCCAGTACTAAGGCTATCTGCTCAGCAAAAGCCAAGTATTTCAAGACACACTTTCACAATAATCTCAATAAGACTGCTTCATTGTGGAATGTTATCCATGCCCTTATTTCCATGCCATCACAATTTGCCACTCCTGTCCTCAAGTTAAATGGTTCACTGTCTTTGACCCCTCCTCCTTTGCAGAGGTCTTTAATACAGTTTTCACCATCTCTGCACTCCCCGACCTTCCCCATCCTGCCTCCCCTGGCCCTCTCCATTCCCCTTATTGTGGTGGCTATTGTTTCCCCCAGTTTCCCCTCAGGAAGTCTTCTGGGCACTAAAGTCACTTAACCATAGCAAACCTAGCCCTGACAGACTCAACCCAAAGCTCCTCCACGTCTCTGCTCCAGCTATAGCTACCCCTCTTACATACCTCTTAGACCTCTCTGTCTCCATCTCCACCTGCATTGTTTCCCAGGCCTGGAAAATTGCCAAGATGTTGCCCTGTCACAAAGATGGAGATACATCTTCTTCCAAAAATGTTTGGCCTATCTCTCTCTCTCTCTCTCTCTCCTTCCTTCACTCACCAAACTACAAGAGTCCTCTATCTACTCATGGCTTTCAGACTTCCTATCCTTTTCTGGAGTTCTTTCCTCCTTTCAGTCAGGTTTCAGGAAACATCACTATTTCTTCCCTGCTGTGAGTCACTGACTTTACGCTCTTGGCTATGGACCAGGGTCATACAACTGTTGGAATTTTCACAGATATGGCTAAAGCTTTTGATTCTGTTTCCCACCCACTCCTGCTAAAATAGCTACAGTCAGTCAGTCTAGCAGCTTCTGTTATGAACTGGTTTAGCTTCCACCTCCTTGGAAGCCAAAGTAACACAATAAATTCAGGCACTCACCACTGTATACAATACTGACACCATGGTATATAAAAAACAGAGGAAATTTATTACATGGTAAAATAGGTGTCTTACGTGTTTCTGGTCTATCCTGGATCCTTTCTCAAAGAACGTTGAGCCTCTGAGAAAAGGTCAAGGATGGAAAAGAAAAGCATCAGATGGGCACTTGTGTTCCTATTTTAACATGTAATAAATTTCCTCCTTTTTTCAATATATCACGGTGTCAGTATCATATGTGGTGGTGAGTGCCCAAATTCATTGTGTTACTATGTCTTTTTGTTTGTGCGCACCACAGCCCTGTGCGCACTCTGTTTTTCAGTTTAGTTTCTCCTTGGAAGACAGCAGTCCATTCAGGTCAGTAACTCCTTGCCCCCCCAATACTTGCTGGTGTTTCCCAAGGGTCCATCCTTGGCACTATTCTTTTCTCTGTGTTCATAAATGATCTCCCCTCTCTGTTCTAACTCCTACAGTCACATATTTGCAGATAACACCATAATCTATACATCAGGACCATCCACCACAGAAGTGCAAGCCCCACTCCTGCAAGATTTTAACAACATCTTAAATAGTTTCCACACAAACCAAATAAGACTCAATACTAAGAAAACAGTTACTATGACCTTCTGCTCCAGGCAGAATCCAGCCAGACTCTAGACCCCTCCAGTGTTCTCCACCCAAGACAGTGCTCCCCTCAAAGTAGTTCCCACCTTCAAATGCTTTGGGGTACGGCTAAATAGCCACCTTGGTTTCTCCATCCATATAGATGCAGTATGCTCTAAACTCTGCCCTAAACTTGGCATTCTCTATCAAAATAAGGACAGCCTCTGCCTCTCTATTTGTTGGGTGCTTGTCACCAAAATGCTTATCTATGACTACATCAACATAGTATTTGACACTTCCCCACCATATAATTCCCCTTTTGCTGCTTTGGTACCAACTACCTTATCTGCGCTCACCATTGCTCTCTCCTCAGTCCTCTCTTTCTCTCACCCCTCTATATCACAGAAAGCTAATCTACTTCTTGTCATTCATTGCCAAAAACTGGTTTGGGACTCGTCCATCCTATCTCTCCCCTTGCCTATCCCCTGCAATGCCTTCCTCCTACTCTTTGTGATCTATGAACCCCCGCTCCATCTCTCTTATATATACTCACTCTATAGCCAGGCAGTTTGCTTTCTTCTACCGTCTTCCACTCCAATGGAATCAGCTCTCCAGGGGCCTTCAGAATTCTCACTTGTTCCCTGCTGTCAGACGTCTCCTCGGACACCTTCCTGCTTACCCTTACTCATGTCCCAACTCCTCCTCTGTCTCTACCACCACCTACCTTCCCAGCCACTTCTGTCTGACCGATAATTTAGACTGTTTAATAAGGGTTACTGTAACTTGTGCTTACTGTACTTTTTGACATACTTTAAATTCCTTTTTGATGTAATTTAAATTCCTTTTCGTTATCCTGACTGTATTGTACTTGTTTTGCTATTATGATCTATGTATTCCTTATGATTGTGTCATCCCTACTCCCCGGTCACACCTGGCAACAAGCCTCAGCTCAGTGTGCCTTTCCCTGTTACCACATTTTAAACAAATACATAAATATATTCCTGCACCCAATGCTGTCTCTATACTTACACATTCCCACACCCGTTCTACACAGGCTTACATATTCCTGCACTGCCATTCTCTCCATATTGTGGGTATATATATATATATATATTTATGCAATAGGTGTGGAGCCAAAATCCATTGCATAAATCCATTTATTTCCACATACGTGGGATAAATCTAACCGCCCTCGATTTATCCCACATATGTGGGATAAATGCAAACTGTCAAGCAAAGCTTTTTTGTTCACTTTTTTGACAAACAAATATGAATAACTTTAAAATGAAAAATGATACTATAGTACTGTGAGCACGAAAAATGTTCAGGACAAAACTATCTACAAAATGAGTGGTGTTTCATTTATAGATACATTTTAGTTTTTTAATAATTAGCAAAAAAACAGCATAAAATCCAATTTTCTTTTTATTTTATTTATTTATTTAGCTTTTGTTGACCGGGTAAGTGCACTAGACAAATCCTGCCTATTTTCAGGCATGACCCGGGAGGGGATACAGATGAATGCCAACTGACCTTGAACCAGATTAAGCTGTTGGTGGTATTTTTAGTGAATGAGGGAAATTTGGCTAGACACCGGGAAATTCCCTACTCTTTCGATAAGTGCCATGGGATCTTTAACATCCACCTGAACTACCACCAATCCAGGCAGATGGGACCTCGGTTTAATGTCTCATCCGAAAGACGGCACCTCAGAAGTGCAGCACCCCTCTCATGCCGCACTACAGTGTCAGTACTGGGATATTAACCCAAGTGCCAGATGTGGGAACTGAACCCACAGCCCTCTGATCTCCCAGCCTCAGAGGCGAGTGTGCTACCTACTGAGCCACTGACACTTTTACTTTTCTGACAAACAAATGTGAATAACTTTAAAACAAAAAAGGCAGCATGGTACTGTGAACATGACATTTGTTCAGCAAGAAGTTGTCTACAAAATGACTGGTGTTTCATTTAATAGCAACCACCATGCTAGGCGGACATACACTAAGAAACTTAACCGAAAGGCTCAGAAATTATCATTTAAAAAAAAAAAATTAACAGTCAAAATCAAATGTTCCTGCACTGATAAGAAGCATCCTATTGCATAAATGAAATAAACAATGGTGAGCTGTCAGATAAATGTTTTATCTACACTTGTGCTGTTTGACCTCGGACACCTCACTTGTGGCTTACGCCACTCGTGAAGTTACCCGAGGTCAAACAGCACTTGTGTAGATAAATCATTTATCTGACAGCTCACCATTGTATATCACTTTAGCCGACCCTGCCCTCGAGCACCCAGTAAGCGCATGGGCTCCGAGCCGCCAGTGGGCGGGCAGCGACCGCAGGGCCGAAAGGAGAACCAGGAGGCCGGGAGAGACAGCCAGCGTTTCACCCCTGCCCCGAGCACCCAGTAAGCGTGAGGGGCTCCGAGCCGCCAGCGGGCGGGCGGCAACCGCAGGGCCGAAAGGAGAACCAGGAGGCCGGGAGAGACAGCCAGCAAGCCGACCCTGCCCTCGAGCACCCAGTAAGCGCAGGGGCTCCGAGCCGCCAGCGGGCGGGCGGTGACCGCAGGGCCAAAAGGAGAACCAGGAGGCCGGGAGAGACAGCCAGCAAGCCAACCCTGCCCTCGAGCACCCAGTAAGTGCAGGGGCTCCGAGCCGCCAGCGGGCGGGCAGCGACCGCAGGGCCGAAAGGAGAACCAGGAGGCTGGGAGAGACAGCCAGCAAGCCGACCCTGCCCTCGAGCACCCAGTAAGCGCAGGGGCTCCGAGCTGCCAGCGGGCGGGCGGCGACCGCGGGGCCGAAAGGAGAACCAGGAGGCGGGAGACAGACCAGCAAGCCGACCCCTGCCCTCGAGCACCCAGTAGCATGAGGGCTCGAACGCCAGCCAGCGGGGCGGTAACCGCAGGGCCGAAAGGAGAACCAGGAGGCCGGGAGAGACAGCCAGCAAGGTACGGGAAAGCCGCGACCAATCGGAGGGCGAGCGCTACCTCAGCCTTGCTTCCGATTGGTCCTCCTTCTTCATTGACTTTGCTCAAGCTTGCACTTCCAAATACTGCCTGGGAATAGTGGTTTTTACCTTAATTTTTCTCAAAAAGAGCTGTTTTTACCAAATTGTTTAAAAATTCTAGGTTTTATGTTGCTTTCCTTGTAAATGTCTAAGTGATACAGTCCTTTGGTGGGTTTTCTGGTGGGCCAGACGCTAAGGCCGCCCCCCAGTCTTTTGTTGTGCAAAATTGTTTAGCACCTCATTGCAGAATCGCTTGATTACTGCAATTGTGCTTTCCTGACTGTCCTCTCCTCTGTCTCCTTCACTTTAGCCGACCCTGCCCTCGAGCACCCAGTAGGCGCAGGGGCTCCGAGCCATCCAGTGGGGCGGCGGCGACCGCAAGGGCAAAGGAGGAACCAGGAGGCCGGGAGAGACAAGCCAGCAAAGTGCACGGAAAGCCGCAAAATTTTGCACGCCCTCCCCCTCTTGGGTGTTTCTTTTATACACACCTTCCGCCTCAATTTCTCTCTCTCCGCCCATAGCCAAATTCTAGCCAATAATCTGGAATCAGTCCCCACTGCCTTCACTATTATTAACCCATAGTTACCGTAATCATGCTGATGCTTCTCCTACTGCTTCTTTTCTCTCACCTATAATATATCTTGAGGATGATACCCTTCCAGTTCATGCCCTCTTGAAAATGTGGCTTGCCAGGGTGGCCTCCTGTCTCACCCCAGTGGATGCCAATCAATTCCTCAACTATGCATTACCGCTGCTTCATTATAATCCATGGGGTAGCCCTCAAAAAGGGTCACAACCATTCATGTATCCCTTACGCCCCTTGCTCATATCTTGGTTCTATACTGCCCCCTTGTACCTGTCCATCAAGTTGGTACTCTGTGAAAATTTATTAAGCCTCAACACATCCTGGACCGTCTCTAAAGATTGGACCCCGAGCAGGAAGAGAAAACCCTCTTTTTGGTCCCTCATGCTATCACTTGAAGCCCTCATTAAACTATTACTCTTCCTGTTGATCTGCACTGGCAATACTGAAATCAATCCAGGACCCCCAGAAGGCTTTACCTCCCCATCAGATCTAGCCTCCATTAAAGGTTTAAGCTTCCTTCACATCAACGCATGCAGCCTCCTTAAAAAGATCTCATTAATCCAGGCCTGGGTCGCCCACACCCTGCCAGACTTTCTGGTAATTTCTGAGACATGGCTTAAACCTGCTACACATGACAGGGAAATAAATCTACCCAACTACCAGCTATTCAGATCGGACCGCCTGACAAGGGGCGGTGGAGTGGCTATCTATGTTAAATCAAACATTTCTGCATCTTGCCTCAGTGTATCATCAGTGCCCAAAGAATTCAAATGTTTATCCCTTAAAATAGCTCTCCCCAATATGACAGCTTTTCAATTGGTTGGCTGCTACAGGCCCCCCTCTGCCGGCCTTCAGCTCCTAAATCACTTGGGAAATATAATGAATCTGGGCCCCGAGGACACCATCATTTTAGGTGATCTGAACCTTAACTGGCTCTCCAACGCATCTGCACCTCTAGTATCTTTTTGTGACACATATGGATTCACTCAATTAATAAATGAACCGACAAGAATTAACTCAAAAAACAAAACTAACAGCACCCTACTTGACATTATGTTGGTAAACAAACCGCACCTGTTTTCCCATGCTGGAGTGCTTTTCAGTGATATAAGCGACCACTGTCTTATTGCAGGGATAAAATCATCAGTCAAGCCATCCAACCCTGCGAAATTCCTTATAAGAAGGTCTAAAAAAAACCTTAACATCGAAGGATATCTCCGTGACCTATATCATTCCTTACGCTGGCAAGAATTCTATCACACAGCTTCTGTGGAATCAGCACTCAAGGTGCTAAATGACATTATCATAGGCGCCCTCAATACTCATGCACCTTTCACTAGCGTTAGAATAAAAAGCAAATCCTGCCGCTGGTTTTCTGCCGATCTTAAATCTGCACTGCTTGCTAGAGATAAACTCTGGAAAAGGGCTAGAAAGACCAAGGATCCGTCTGACTGGCTTCAGCTCAGAAAAGCCAGAAACAGCTGCACCAAAATAGTAAGAGAAGCCAAAGCTGCCTTCTATACAGCCGAGCTTGATGCCTCCTACCTTAACCCAGCCAGATTCTGGGGCACCATCAAGGGATCCTAGGGCAGGACTCCAGTACTTCTTGCCATCCCAAGTACACCTTAACAATGCTGTTATCACTGATAAGCGTGAAATCTTAGATGCATTCAATAATCATTTCACCACGGCTGGCCTAGCTTTTGACTCCTCCCCAGCAAATCTATTACGGTCACAACTTAAATTCCAATCTATTGATGGTCAGAAGGCTGCCTCTTCATTCTCCTTCAAGCCCATTTTATTAAAACAAGTGGAAGACCTATTGCTACATCTAGACACCAAGAAAAGTGCAGGTGCAGACTCTCTGGACCCCTATTTCTTAAAAATTGCTCTACATGCCATTGCAGTTCCCCTAACTCATCTTTTTAATCTGTCCTTATCCACTGGTTCTGTTCCTACATTGTGGAAAACAGCACAAGTGTTTCCCCTCCTCAAATCAGGGGACCCCATGGATCTCAACAATTATAGACCTATATCCATCCTACCTGTGCTGTCTAAAATGTTAGAAAAGCTGGTGAGTATTCAACTAAGAGACTACCTCGATGCTAATAACCTACTTAACCCTGCTCAATCTGGGTTTAGGACCGGACACAGTACCATTTCTGCATTAGCAAAAGTAACAAATGATTGGCAAACTGATTTAGACAAAAAACAGCATCTGTGCTGTATTTCTAGACCTAGTAAAAGCCTTTGATACAGTGGATCATGAGCTGCTAATTTCCTCACTGCACTCCTTAGGCTTGGATTCAACCTCCCTTGGGTGGTTCAGATGTTACCTCACTGATAGAATACAGCAGGTGAAAGATGAAGGTGCCCTATCCTCCTCAAACCACTTCTAAGGGAGTACCGCAAGGATCCATCCTGGGCCCTATCCTCTTTGCTGTCTATATCAATAACATTGATTCCAACCTCACTGTTGCCAATGTCCACCTTTTGCTGATGACACTGTCTTGCATGTCAGTAACCCCTCACCATCAAAGGCCTGTGAGTTATTACAATCAGAATTCTCCCTGCTGCAACATCAACTACTTGAAAAGAAACTACTATTAAATGCCAAGAAGATAAAGGCTATGTTCTTTTCCACCAATATATATTCTACCACTCTCTCATCAAACATTCTTCCCCAACTATCCACCATCCTTGGAGAAAATCTGGATTATGTGGATAAATTCAAATATCTAGGGGTATGGATTGATAATAGACTTGATTACACTCAACATGTTGAGGAACTCCTTAAAAACTCAGACAGAGGCTCGGCCTATTCTTCAGAATCAAACATTATCTAACCATAGAGTCCAAACAAAGGCTAATACAGGCATCATTTCTATCTCTCATCGATTATGCAGATTTCCTTTATGGCCACTGTACTATGTCCTATTTAAGTAAATTGGATACCTTGTATCACAGAGCTCTAAGATTCATCACAGATCTTCCTTCAACACTCATCACTGCTCTCTCTCTTATAATGCTGTTGGCTGGACATCCTTACACCTTAGAAGGAATAAAAATGCTGCACTATGGATTTACAAAGCTCTGTCAAATAAACTTCCATCTTATATTTCTGATTGCTTTACCCTGGCTACACCTAGATCATATGCCCTAAGAAGCACAACCTTATCACCCTTGAAGATACCTAAAGCCTGTACCCGCATGGGAGATCTGCAATCAGCTACTTCTTAGCATCTACCTGGAATTCTCTGCAGAAGACCCTAAAGTTGAACACCTTCATCCCTATAGCATCCTTTAAAAGCTCTTTATAAGTCTCTTTCCTGAGATATGCAACTGCTTTCACTAAGCCTAATCCCTCTTACCCTTTACCCCCCTTTTTTTTCTTTCTATCACAGTTTATATACTTTTTCTAAACTTAGCTACAATATACCCTAAAATCCATTGCCATTCCCTTTCTTTTCTATCCCCCATTTCTACTTGCTTAAGTATCTACCCAATTACAACACAACCTGACCAATTCCACAATCCTAATACCTTACAGTCATCTGGGTCAAACCTGTCTGAATTATTTTGTTTTGTGGTCCAAAATCATTAGCTACCTTGCTTGTATATACATTTTTTTTTATTATTGTAGCTGTTTATTTATATTTAAGTCTTTGTCTCTTTCTCTGTATTTGTTTATGTATGCTACAGTACCTTATTTTGATCTTGACCTATCAGGTCCATCTTGTAAATGAGCTTGCCAATGATGTCCGCCTGAATAAATAAAGATTTTGATTGATTGATTGATATTCTATCATATATATATATATATATATATATATATATATATATATATATATATATATATATATATATTTATAATCCTGCACCCAATGCTCTCTCCATATGTACATATTCCTGCCTCAAGTTCTCACCATACCTACATATTCCTGCATGCCCCATTTTCTCAATACTTACATATTCTTATACCCAGTGTTCTCATCTTACTTTCAGATTTCCTACACTTCCTGACCTACTATACTTACATATTCCTACACCATCTGTTCTCTCCATACTTACATATTCCTGCACCCTGTTCTCTCCAAACCTACATATCCCTGCACTTCCTGTTCTTTCCACATTTATATATTCCTGCACCCCGTTCTCTGTATATTTACATATTTCTCCACCCCTGTTCTCTTTATACTTACATATTCCTATACACTCTGTTGTATTGATATTTACATAATCCTACATCCCCTGCTCTCTTCAAACTTCCATATTCCTCTATCTTGTTTTTTCCATACTTAATTCCTGCACTGTCTGTTCTCTCCATATTTAAATATTCCTGCACCCCTGTTCTCTCAATACTTATATATTTATGTATCCCCTCTTCTCTGCTTCCTTACATATTCATGCATCACTGCTCACACTCAGGGTGGTGGCATTAGTGCACCCATCATTAATGTGCCAACATCTGAAAGTCGCCTCCCCCTCCTGAGCTGGAATCCTTAGTTTGGGGGCAGAATCCCCAGCATATACTGTGAACGACAAAATTAAAACCTGGTGCACTAATGATGGGTGCACTACTGCTAGCATGTTCTGAAGGTGGAACCTTCCTGCATCCTGTTTTCCCCATACTTATTAATTCCTGCACCCTCTGTTCTCACTTCACTTTTACATTTCCTACACTTCCTGACCTAGCTATACTTACATATTCCTACACCACCTGTTCTTTCCATACTTACATATTCCTGTGCCATCTGTTCTTTCTGTACTTACATCTGAAAGTAAGGTGAGAACAAAAGAATATTTACATATTCCTGCACTCCCTGTTCTCTCTACACTTACATATTCTTGAACTCGTTCTCTCCATACGTACATATTCCTGCACCAACTGTTCTCTCCATACTTGTACATTCCTGCACCCCAGTTCTCACCATACTTTCACATTCCTGCACGCATGTTCTCTTCATAATTACATATATTCATGTACCCCTGTTCTCTACAAACTTACTTATTTCTGCCCAAAATTCTCTCCAAACCTACAAATTCCTTCACCTCTGTTTTCTCCATACCTACATATTCCTGCACCCACTATTTTCTCCATACCTACATATTTCTGCACCCCTTGGTTTCTCCATACTTTCATATCATATACCCTGTGTTCTCTCCTTATTTACATATTCCAGCACCTTCTGATCTAGCCATACTTACATATGTCTGCACTGCCTGTTCACCACACCATGCTTCCATATTCCTGCACTATCTGTTCTCTCTAGACAGACATATTCCTGCACCAGCTGTTCCCTCCATACTTACATATTTCTGTCCCCATTCTCTCCATTCTTACATATTACTACATGCCTTGATCTTGCAATACTTACATATTCCGGCACCCCCTGCTCTCTCCATACTTACTTATTCTTCCACCTATTCTCTCCATACTTGCATATTCCTGCACCCCGTTCTCTCCATACTTCCATTTCTCTACCTCTGTTATCTACATATTTACATATTCCTCCACCCCTTTTATCTCTGTTCTTACATCTTCCTGCACCCCATTCTCTCCATATTTACGTATTCCTGCACTCCCTGTTCTCTACGTATTTACATATTTCTGCACTCCCTGCTCTCTTTATACTTACATATTTCTGCACTCCCTATTCTCCATACTTTCATAAAGTATGCTGCACTCCCTGTTCTCTTTATACTGACATAATCCAGTACCCTCTGCTGTCTCCATGTGTTCATATTCCTGTAGCCCATGTTCTTTCCATACTAAGATACTTCTGTATCCCTGTTCTCTCCATACTTACATATTTCTGCACTCCTGTTCTCTCCATACTTACAGTACCTTTCACTGCACTCATGTTCTCTTCACATGTACAGCATATTTCTGCACCCCAGTTCTCTCCATACTTACATATCCCTGTACTCCTGTTCTCTTCACACGTACATATTCCTGCACCCATTCTCTGCATGCTTACATATTCCTGCACCCCAGATCTCTCCATACTTACACATTGCTGCACCCCAGTTCTCTCCATACTTACATAGTCCTGCACCCTAGTTCTCTGCATATGTACCTATTCCTGCACCCCAGTTTTCTCCCTACTTACATATCCCTGCACCCCAGTTCTCTCCATACTTACATATTCCTGCACTGCATGTTCTTTCCATACTTACCTACTCTTGCACTGCATGTTCTCTCCATACGCATTCTTGCACTGCATGTTCTCTCCATACTACACATTCTTGCACTGCATGTTCTCTCCATATTTACATATTCCTTACTTACTTATTTGCCAGCAGATACAGGCCACATGGTCTATCAAGTCTGCTCCAGTGTGCACACTGTTTTGCTGCTGCCCCTTCCCTTCACAATCACACACAGATGAATGCCAAGTGAGACAGAATCAGATTAAGCTGTTTGTGGTATTTCCAATGAATGGGAGAAATTTGGCCAGGACACTGGGGAAATTTCCCTACTCATCAGTAGGGGGACTTGCTATACAATTGCAGGATGGCCACTTGGGCTGGAATGCTGGAGAAAGCAGATGTGCTTGAGAAGGGAGAGCAGACCTCCTCTCCTTTCTTGAACAAACCAGAGGCTATAAGTATAGATTTACAGATTTCGAAACAAAATTTTGAGGAGGACATTGCTGATACCTACATAGCCATGTAGGACCTCAGCAATCCTTTATTGGAAAAAAAGGATGAAGATGGTGTTAACTTTATTGAAAAAGAGCACCAAGCTATCCTAAATATGGTCTGTTCTGAAGAGGAAAGGCTTTGAGTGGAGAGCAAGTGCCTTGCAGTGTGTTTAACTGAGCTTACCACTGAAACGGCACCTGTCATCTTGGAAACCCGGCCTGTCAGGCATTTGGATGACGTGGCAAGATCTGAAGCCCTAATGGGGCTGGGCGAGTCTGTTTCAAGTTGTTCAGCAAATGTTTTTACACAGGCTGGCAATTCTAACACTGATTGCGGAGTGTGCCAAAAGCCTAATGCTGTTTCAAACATTGAGAATATGCTTAAAACTGAAGAGGTTGCTCTCATAAACGAGGATAGCCAGAGTCAAGAACCGCTTGACACAGCAGCCTTAGACATGGCTGCTCCAGATGTCACACTCAAAACTGCAGGTTTTGTTTTTAAACAACCGCAGGTCGATGGGACTAAACACACTGTGGTGTATCAAACACGGGCAAACTGGCAAGAAGGAATTACAGACTATTATTTTAAAGGAACTCATTTTCAACAAAAAAAAGATTGATGGCAAAGACAACATGGCTGGTTTAAATCTGGCTAATAAAATGCTGACTAAACCTCTAGATGTTTCTTTGAATACAGTGCCATCTCCTGCTCAAACACTGATTGTATCCCTCTGTGATCCATGGACTCCTCAGAAAGCCTTGGTAGATGCAGGTTGGCAACAATCTCCTAAGGGGATTTGGGTTCCCGACCCAAATTTGGGCTCCCCTTTTCTATTTCTCAGGCCACACCAGAATGGAAACCACATGATGAGGCTCTGCCTAGATATGGCAGCACTCCACAGACAATGACATCAGCAATTTTAGCACCTCTTTCTGATCCCCAGCAGACTGTTCTGGGATACCTGACACCGCTGATTTTTCCCAGCATATTCCACCCTTGCAAACAAAAACAAAACACTTGATGGGCAGTATGCCTCCATCACAGGATGATGACAAAAATGAAGACCATGAAACTAAACCTTTATTATCAGACTTATTTTCTGAAGTTAAAAAGAAGTTGCACCTCATAGAAATGCACTGCATATTTGCTATTAAGGGGGTTTAAAAGACAGACCTGATAGGTACCATGTAGGGAAAATTCTTTTAAAAGATTCTTTACATTTTTCACCAAAAGAGGTTTATGCTTTCATCAATATTTCTGGAGAGGATCATTTTGATGTGAGCTTTCATACAGCATATGCTCTGGAACTTTTTTGGGAGAGATATGGGCAGGTCGCACCTGAAAATAGGCACTTGGCTGTCTAGTGTGCTTACCCGGTTAACAAAAGCAAATAAATAAATATAGTTTTCCCCTAGATGGACTCCTTTTGTAGTTATTCTGTTAACAAAACCCCTGGTCAAATATGTCACCATTATGTTTAGGAACGAAGGAGTACATGTAGAGGATATTACTTACTGGATATCCCAGAAATGTGAGGTGTTGGGAGACCCAGAAGCCATCCTAGATAGTGAACATTTTTGGATGGGAGGGTTGGAAATATAAGGTTAAGCTGTGTCAAAATGAGACTGGGATAGAACATATATCTAATTCCTTTATGCTTGGTAGAGATGAGGGGGCTGTTTTTACACCGGACAACCACAGGCATGTTACAAATGTGGCTCTAGGACAATCTCTCAAGCACTTGTGATAGGCCTAGGTGTAATAATTGTGGGGAAATTGGTCACATCACGATACAATGTGCAAACCATATGATGTGTGACCTCTGTGAGGAGTATGGGCATGTTTTGGGGGATTGTTCCTGGGCAGCATGAAAAAAAGCATCCTGCATTAGCCCTGAATTACTTATACAGCAGGCACAAGACACGGCCACTGTAGTGGCTGTTTCTACAATGGTTCCCCCCTCGAGAATGCCCCTCTCTCCCTCTTCTTCTGGACCCCAGTTAGTTGATCTTATGATACTGAAAGGAGAGGTTTCAGGACCAACTGTTTTTCAAGACTCTAAAACACGGTCTTCCTCCATTCCTGAGGTTCTTCACCCTGTGTGTTATTCTGATCCTGTTAGTGACAAGGAAGGGTAGCTGACTGTGCTTGCCCAAGAACCTCTGCCCCACAGAAGATCTTCAAGGTTTATGAAGACAGAGCCTCCAGACCCCCAACCCCCATTTCCCCTAAGCCCTCTCCTACCCCCTCACCTTCCCCAGTGGAGACCAACATTTCTTATTCTGCCTTGTTCACACCCTGGGGTGATTCTGAAATGGAGATGGGGGACTCTGGTTCACAAAAATATTTTTTGGAACTGGGAACTTACTCTCTGGAACAAGGGTCTTATAAGGAAAAGGAAAAGAAAAAGAGGAAAACAAATAGTTAAATTAGTGGGTTTGGAGTCCTTCTTTTCTTTTGAATGACTTTTGGTACTGTTGGATCCATAAATGTACATAGTTTGTTGAATGCAGTAAAAAGATGGGCTGTTTTTCGATACCTTCATGATGCCAATTTGGGGGTTACTTTACTTCAGGAAACCTGGATGTATTCTGAAGACCATATTTGGAGATTTGAGAAAGAATGGGTGTGGAACCCTTCATATTGGTCATTTGGTTTGGAAACTGCTGATGGGGTTGGAATATTGTTTCATTCTTATTCATTTACTATGCGTAAACTAATAGACCTTATTCCTGGGAGGGTTTTAATTTTGGACAGCCTTTGGAAGGGAGTTGTGTGTCATTTCATCACGGTCTATAACTCTCAAGTTAAGGCAGAAAAATTTTGCCATATGAAATCTGTCCAAACTTATTTAATTACTAATTATAAGATCTTTCTTTGTGGGGACTTCAATTGCAGCATTGTGATGGATAAAAAAAGGAAAAAGGAGGAGGGTAAGAAAATTTACTGTGATTCTAATGCTTTAGCACACATGGTAAATACAGCAGGGCTAATTGACTGCCATAATTATTATATTAGGGGTCCTAAATTTACTTATTTACATAATACCCATAAATCCACAATTGATTACATCTTTATTTCCCCGAATCTCCCTACAGGGGACCTTATTATTACTCCTGTGGAATTTTCAGATCACCTACTATTGACACTATCTCTGGCCAAGGTAGGTGGGGGTTCCACTAAGCCTGGGTGGTGGAAACTCAATACTTCCGTATTGGTGAATCCAATGGTTCTTAGGGACAGTGGTACTTTATTTTCTGCTAGATTATCAGTAGAATTTTTATACTCCAATAAAGGAGAATGGTGGACTGACACCAAACAAGATATCAAGGTTTGGTTTACGAAATATGGCAAATCTAAGGGTAATAATAAATTCCTGAAATATTTATCACTTCGACGTCAGTTGCACAAACTGTATACTTTGGCTAATAATTCCAGACTAGACTATTCCTCTCAGATTACTGTCATTAAGCGTGACATGCAAATCTATCAATATGATAGAGCTAAGACACTTCAGGCAATGCTGAGCAATGGCACACATAAAAACTCCCATGGGAGACCCTTTTGAAACCCGTAAAACAATTAAAGAATGTATGAATATGGATGTTTTAATTTCTCCCAAAGGACTGAGGGTTAGTTCCCCGGATGGCATGGAAGAATTAATTAAAAAACATTATGAGACACTCCGGCCATGTTCTCCCATTCAGGAGAGGGACATCCTGTCATTTTTGAAACCAGTTCAGATTCTTGATTTTCCAACAGAAATTTCTAAATTACATGCCCCTATTACCAAAGCAGAAATATTGCTCGCTATAAAGGCTTTACCTAGTAACACTGCCCCAGGCCTGGATGGCATTCCCCAATTATTTTATACATCATTTAGTGATCAGATCGCAGCTGGTTTAGAATTGGTATATGCATATTTTTTTAACTCAAATAAGATACCCCCTTCCTTTGCAGAGGGTTTGTTACTGTATCCTTATAAGAAAGGAGATAAAACTAATATTTCTAATTGGAGAACCATAGTGCTGTTGAATACCGATTATAAAATTCTGGCACATATTTTGAATGACTGTTTAAAGAGATATGCCTCTCTGGTGATTTCTCCTCAACAGTATTGTGGTCTCCCAAATTGGAGAATTCAGCATGCTTTAATGATTCTCTGAGATGTGATAGAGCATTGCGGTGCTTTAGGTATGTCTGGGTGCGGGGTTGCAGCAGACCAAGAAAAAGTTTTTGATAGGGTCTATCATCCTTTTCTGTTTTTCATTCTAGAAACATATAAGATTCCGTTCCAATGTCTCCAGCAACTAAAATGACTGTATTCTACCTTTTATGTATGACCTTTTTTGAAAGAGCAGGTTGGGAAAGGTTTTAAGGTTTATATTGGGGTTCGGCAAGGGTGCCCTTTAAGCCCATTATTGTATATTTTCTCCCTAGATCCATTACTTAGGTCCATTTTGGTACAACCTACATGGCAGGGGTTCAGGGGTCTTAGCACTCCACAGGCTTTACCCATTCAAGAGTATGCTGATGATATTTGTGGGTATTTTTCTCATAAGGAACATACTGGTCTGTTTTTACAGAAGCTTTATAAATACCAGCTGGTTTCTAATGCCAAACTTAATACATCCAAAAGCAAAGATCTTTTTATAGGCCCTAAGAATTTTATTCCATGTTCAGTGGCAGGTATAGAACTGTTTTATGAACCAGTAGAGGTGATGGGCATAATTTTTGGGTCTCTTAATCTTTCTGAGGTTAATTGGGAAAAATCACTTACTAAAGCAGAATTTAAGGTGACTAGATGGAAACCGTGGCAGTTGTCTAAATGTAAAATAATACTGCTTCTTAAAAAATTGATACTTCCAATGTTGCACTATGTGGCTATGGTTTACCCTTCACCAGTTCATTTAGAAACCAGGCTCTATAGTATGTATTTTCAAATGCTGTGGGGTAATAGGCTTAATCCTATAAACAGATGCTACATGTATCTAGGAATTAAGAAAGGGGGCCTGGGCATGACAGACCCAGTGGTATTTTCACATGTTATTTTTTAAACAAACTATACAAACTGTACTTCCTGTGACTGGGACAGCTCATGCTTACTGGACGAAGCAGTCATTAGATAAATATCTTTGGGTATGGACTACTATTGCGCCAAAATTACATCCCCATATGCATGTTCCCCCTTATTTTAGAGCGGCTGTACAGAAGCTTTATAAATGGGGAATGACATGGGCAACTATAGTAACAAATGTCAATAAGAAATTATATCAGGACATTATGTCCAGAATTTATCCCTTGGAACCCTGTTTTAAAAACTGTCCCACAGTAGATAATCCTTTGCTACTTTGACAACTTATACATTCCAGAATTCCACCAAAAAATAGGGGGAAATGTATGGCTTACAGCCTATGTAGACTTAACGTGAGAGGGAATGCCAAACATAAAGAATTTGAGGAAAGAAATCGCCCATATATGGAGTGCATTGCAATAATTGAGACCTTAGAAAATGGGTCTGTCAAATTCTGCACCCTGATTGGCTGACACATCCAACCACGCAGTCCGGTATCAGGCAACAGAGACCAGAAAATAACAAGTCCCATTCTGTCTGCCTGCTTACTGGTATTTTTGGGCGATGGAATGTCAATCATGTGGATGGCTGCCATTTTTTTGAATGTAGCTTAGTTAGATCAAGTAACAGAGCAACTCTCCCCCACCAGCCCTTTACTCTTTTCTCTCTTCCCCAGTTTCTCTATTGCCATTTTAAATTTAATTAAAAAAAAGCCTCTGCCTAGCGCTGCTAGACAACGCAATGCATCTTGCCCTTAGCCCGAAATGAAAGTACAGTACGACACAGTATTCTCGGGACCCACCGAACTCCTATACTGTACCTTGTCACCTGATCGATCGCAACTGATGTAAAAAAAATCAGCACCTAAGCATGCTGCTGTGCCAAGTGTTCTCACTCACTTACTTCCGGGTCTCCGGTCATTGCAGCTCTGCCGTTTGTGTGCTTCTGATTAAGTTAAAAGAAAGCGAAATCAGCGGCATGACTTGACCTCTCCCGGTCTTCCACTGACACACAATGCCGGCAACTCCAGAGGTTTAACTGTCACACTGACGGGGGGGACACCATATAACGCTACGAAAGAGGGGTCTGTTAAACCGAATAAAAAAAAAAGACAAAAAATAAGTAAAATCGCTGCCGTTGTACATCGGAATTGTCGATCTCCTCCACTGCTTGATTTTACAGCCCAAGGTCGCGTGCCTAACAGCCACATCTTCCCAATAAAAAAAAAAAAAAAAAAGGTTTCACAAAGAAGGCAGAGAAGTGTGTTTTAAACATGAAAACTATGCCAAGATATGGAAGGGGGGGACTTAAAAAAAAAAACGCCATGCCATGTATGTGAGGGTGGGGATATGTAAATAAAGAATGGCTGGGGGGGGCAACAGAAGATGGAACAGCTCAGAAGCAAATGGACTACTTTACTCAAAAGAAAGTTTTTTTTTTAACATTTATATTTCTTTTTAAAGTTATTTACACTGTTATTTTATAGCCTAGTAAAATATACACAGGTGTCCATTTCTAAGCATAATAATACCCTCCAAGTGGCGGTATTATGCTATGCCCGACCTTCAGGGCTATAAGGCCCTCCATACTCTGACGTCGGAGCCTCATTCATCCCTAGAGTCGAGTATAACCTAATACACTCTAAACAAATAATATTATATAAGCATTCTCATACAGCATTATGGAAGTATTTAACTACTAAATGGAATATGAATTGGCTCCAGTTTTGACCTATGAAATTTTGGTTTTAGGAAAATATGGTAGCACTTTAGGGCATTACCATCTAGATACTTTACTGTTTTTTTTTTTTTTTCTGTATAAGATTTTATTTGTGGCAAGCACGATGCCAATGGGTACTGCAACAACAAAGAATGTCATATGAATGCCTTAGTCTGTTGGTTTTCAATGAAATAGGAAAACTAGCATAAAGATTGCACTGTTTATTCCACACAACAGGTGTTACACTGGTGGAAAGGATTTACATTTTTATTAAATATCAATGATGGTGGTAGAGATGTTACTTACAATAGCTTGTCACTAATATTTGTAGAGATTGTTTTCTTAAGTTTTTTTTATTCAAAAAATTGATTTTCTTTGTAACAGGATGTTATATTTATTCTTTCTGTTTGTATTTGTTGTGTATGTGATTTACAATGAAATATTTCCCCTACTGTTTTCAATAAATGCCATGGGATCTTTTAATATCCACCTGAACTACCACCAATCTAGGCAGATGGGAGCTCAGTTTAATGTCTCATCAGAAAGACGGCACCTCCGAAGTGCAGCACCCCACCATGCTGCACTACAGTGTCAGTATTGGGATATTAACCCAAGTGCCAGATTTGGGAACTGAGCCCACAACCCTCTGATCGCCCAGCCTCAGAGGTGAGTGTGTTACCTACTGAGCCACTGAAATTTCCTGCACCCCCTTATCTCTTCATATTTACACATTCTTGCACTGCATGTTCTCTCCATATTTACTATTTGTTACTCAGCTGGACATCGTACTCCTCACTGTGACTTTTATAAACAGGTGGGCTTGCTTACATTAGAATAAAGGTGCCTATTGTATTAAGCTACTTTTTCAAAAAAGGTTACTTTTGGTCTTGTTCCTTCATCACTTTATTCAATTAAAAAACACCTGGATCACTTCTGTGACCGCAAAGAGAGAGCAGAACAATCTTAGTTGAGCACTGAGGGAAGTCTACCTTAATATTCCTCTAGTTTTGGCTGTAGACTGAAAGAGGGGAGTGTTTTTACTGCTTTATTTTGAACAGTTCTGCTGCAAAGTTATAGGGGGTTCAAATACTACATTTCTCTGTGCTAGTCTTCTGAGGGAGGAAAATACTGTTGTTTAAGAACTTACTGTAACAGTAGAACTTCGATAGCATCTCTTGCAGCAGGCCATAACACATGGGATATCAGCCGCAGGCATCACATCTTCCAGATGATGCCTTAGCAGTTAATCCACGGATCTGCCCTTTCGGTCACCATGTGGTGTGCTTTATCACATATAAAAAGTGGAGGTCCTTAATACAGTACTCCTCAGTTTTTTTTTTCCTGGTATGAGAAAATACTCACTGGTCTCCAATGGGAACCAAGGAGAGCAATATAAAGGCAGCAGCTCGAGGCTTCAGTGAGAAGTTGAAGCAAGGTAGCCTTCTGAAGCAGGAGCAAGGGGGAAGGTGGGCTGCAAGAGAGATTCTCAAAGATCTACTGTTACAGTAAATTCTTATACAACTGTACTATTTTCTTCAAGCCACTCTCTTGCTGCAGGCCATAATACATGGGAAGAATCTCAAGCAGATATCATGTCCAAGAGAGGAGGAAGCAGATCATATCAGGTTAGGATAAGAGGCCGTTGAGGACAGCCCATCCAAAATTGACACGCTTCTTGGAAGCAATGTCTAGACTGTAATGTTTTGTGAATGTATGTACAGTAGATCAGGTGGCGGCTTCAGAAAATTCCAAGACTGAGACACCTCAAAAACATGCCATGGAGGTAGCCATGTCTCTAGTGGAGTGGGGTTTCACAGTCCATATGAAAGGTTTATCATATTTGTTACAGAAGAACATAATGCAGTTGGCCAATCATGAGGGCAAGCGCTGATTTAAACCTGAATGCCCTGTTGTCCTGGGGCAAAAGAAACAAAAAGTTACTCAGTTTTTTGCAACTGTTTAGTGTGGAGAAGATAACGTCTCAATGTTCTATGAACATTGGGAGTATGAAGCAGGGCTTTCCCTGGACTTTCATGCGCCACAAAATACACTAGCAATTGAATGGCATGATCCAGGGTAAATTCAGAAACCACTTTCAGGAGAAAGGAGGGATTTGTACATAAGGAAACCTGATCCGCATGAAATTTAAAAGGAAAGGGTAATGGTAAATTGCTTAACCAGGATAGGCATACTGGGCTGGATATTCAAAAGGGTTGCGGCATGCATAATAGGGTTGCGCCTGCGCAAGTCCGAAACTGCACCATTCTGCGATATTCAGCAGGAGGCAGTTGCGCCCCCCCAAGTCATGCTGAGCAACAGCGCAATGCTAATGAAGGTATGCTCAACCTGAGGGGGAGGAACCAAGCATAAACTGCACAGCCCGATATTCAGCCGGGCTGTGCAGAGTTGTGCAGGCGCAACCCCCTACCTGCGCCTGCACAACTTTGAGACAAAAAAAAAAAAGTATCAAGTCGAGGGCCACCCACAGGTGAGCTGCCACACTGCAGGCGCAACACAGCAGCTGCCACCTGTAGGTGGCCCTCCACTTGTTCTCTGTGCTCCTCCTGCAGCCCGATTGTGGGCAGAACACACTCCCCCCCCCACTAGCCCGATCGCGGGCATACTGTATAGGACCCCCCGACTGGCCAGATCGCGAGCATACAGTATAGGAACCCCCCCGACTGGCCCGATCACGGGCATACTGTATAAGAACCCCGACTGGCCCAATGTGGGCAAAATGGAACTGAAACCCCCTGACTGGCCCGATCGTGGGCATAACTGAACTGAACCCCCCCGACTGGCCCAATCGTGGACCAACAGAACTGAACCCCCACCACTAGCCCAATCATGGGCAGAATGGAGTTCAACCCCCAAGACCAATATCCCTGGTGGGCCAGTGGACCATGAAGCCTGATCATGGACATTAGAGGTCAAACCCCGAAGTCCAATTTCCTGGTGATCTGGTGGCTCTCCACCCCCCCATCCACAGACCCACCACCCGCTCCCCTCAGCTGGTGGGTGGCAGCACCCACCTGCCTGCGCCCGTTGCCTGCCGACTGACTGCTTGGTAGGGCTGCGCCCATTGGTTCAGAGCAAGAGCCAATGGGCATGCAGCTCATACCATAAAGGCAGTCCAGATATGTGAATGAGTTCTTCATTGCATATCTGAACTGCCTGCTGTACAATATGGAGCTGCATGCCCATTGGCTCTTGCTCTGGACCAGTAGGTGCAGCCCGGCAGTCAGTCAGTCGGCGGGCGTGGTGTGGCAGGTGGAGTGTGCTGCCGCCCGCTACTGATGGGGGCGCGGGTGGTGGGCTCCATGGGCTGGTGGGGTGGGAGCCACTAGATCACCAGGGAAATTGGACCTTGGGGGCTTTGACTCTAATGCCCACAACTGGGCTCACAGTCCACTGGACCACCAGGGATATTATTGGTCTTTGGGGGTTTGAACTCCATTCTGCCAGTGATCGGGCTAGTGGGGGCATTTCTGTTATGCCCATCGGGCCAATTGGGGGTTCAATTGTGTATGCCCATGATCGCCAGTCAGGGGGGTCTAGTTCATTTTGCCCACGATCGGGCCAGTGGGGGGTTCAGTTCCGCTTTGCCCAAGGATCGGGCCAGTGGGGGGTTAATACTTGCTATGCCCGCGATCGGGCCAGTGGGGGGTTAATAGTGGTATGCCTGTGATCGGGCCAGTGGGGGAGATTTACTTCATGCCCGCGATCGGGCTGCAGGGGGCGTAGGTCCCCGATGTCTGCTGCCTGGCAGGGTGCCAGGCGCAAGGTGTCGGGTATCAGTGCACCTGCATGCTAATGGCATGCAAATGGGGCAGTAAGTAGATGCAAATGGCCCTCCCTGCACCTTGCATAGCTTATGGCCCCATTTGCATGTCACCTTTTGAATATCGGAAATTTGCGCATGGCGCAATGGAACTTGCCCCATCGCATCTTGAATGCTCCACTCTGACCACTTGCAGTGGTGCAAGTTCCACTGTGCCATGCACAGTGGCTGTGGCCAGGGGGCAATATTCAAAGGGGTTGCTCAATAGCGCAACTCCATTTAATATTGCCCCGGCCACACACCTGCGCAACTTTTTTGAGCAGCGCAAGGGCTTGTGCCACAGAATGGCGCAGTTTGAATATCCAGCCCACTAAGCCAAAGGTTGATTCCTAGTGCAACCTGGGAGCACAAGGAAGTTAAGTGACTTGCTCAGGGTTACAAAGTATGAAAGTTGGGGCTATGGGATTCAAACCCAGGTCATCAGGTTTGCAGCTCAGGGCCTTAAACCACTGCACCACACTACCTCCCAAATTGTAGGTAAGGTGGTTTGCACATAAACACTTGTAACTCTGAGATATGTCTGCCTGACATAATTGCCACCAACAAAATCATTTTCCAAATCAAAAAACAGAGCTTGCATGTATCTGTGGGCTCAAAAAGACATACAGTCATTTTTTTAAGTACAAAATTCAAACCCTATGCTGGGACCTGATCCTGTATAGGGGGATGTGAGTGCAAGATACCTTTTAAGAAGGCTCTTATCAGAGACAACTAGGACAATGGGTTATTGTCCACATGTAAGTGAAATGCTGAAATAGCCACCAGATGGACTTTGATAGAAGAATTCTTCAGGCCACCCTCAGACAGAGAAAACAAGTAGTCTAAGATGCTCTGTGAGGAACCCTCACAGGGGTCCAATTCCCTGGAAGAGGCCCACATGGAAAAGCATCTCCATTTCATGGAGTAGGAAGACCTGATAGAGGGCTTTTGAGCAGCCCACAGGATCTCTGATGCCCTGGGGAACACTTTGTAGTAAGAGAGGACTATGTCCTCCGGATCCACACATGCAGGTACACGGAGCGAAGGGCCAGGTGCAGCAAGGTGCCATTCTCTTGTGAGAGGAGAGCCAAGCAAAGTGGTAGAGAAAGAGGATTCCAGTCTGAGATTTGCAGAAGAAAGGGGAACCAGGTCTGCCTCAGCCATAAGGGGGCTATGAGAATCATAGACACCCTGTCCTGGATTAGTGTTAGAAGTAATCTCTGCAGGACAGGAAAGGGCAGGAAAGCATAAAGAAAGTTGCCTGTCCAGTAATAAGATAAAGCATTCTATCAGGAAGTTCCAGGGCCTTACTTGAGAGAGCAATAGGGAGACAGTTGTGTGTTTTGCAGACAGGTCCAACTCCAGGTGACCCTACTGGCAGAACACATAGTCTAAGAAATCTGAATGGCGTTCCCACTCTTGGGCCCAGGCAGTGGATCTGCTCAGGGCATCCAGCAGGGTATTCAACACTCTGGGAATATGGACTGCCAAAAGGTGAATGCTTCTCTGGCATGCCCAATACCATACCCTCATGGATTCATGGCAGAGTGGGTACAAATGGGTACCACCCTGTTTGTTCAGGTAGTGAACTGATGCCTAACTGTCTAATTGCACCTGAAGGCAACCCTGAGGGAGCAAGGTCTCAAAGGTCTGTAAGGCATATAAGAACACTCTCATTTCCAGGATGCTGATGTGGACAAGCTTCCTCATCCATTCAGGAGCCCTGGGACTGAATTTCTGGGAAGATGGGCACCTCAGCCCATCAAGGAAGTGTCCATCATCACTGTGAGATCCAGGACAGGGGGATGGAAAGACATGCCCATCATCAGATTGTCCATGGATTCCCACCATTGTAAGCTGTGAAGTGCCAAGGAAAAGAACAGGACAGAGGCATTGATGTTGTTGATCCTCTGATCCCACTGGACCCTCAGGGTCCACTGAAGAACCATCATATTGAGTCTGGCATGGGGGAATGGGGGATGGTAGCTGCCAAATGTCTCAAGAGGTGCATGTAGTCACTTGCTGAGACATACTGACAAGTCTCCAGCCCTAATACCAAGGTAAGAATCACTGCTCCTATATTCAGTATTGGAGAGTCTGTGAGGGGACCATCATGGGTTTTGGATGGTTGATGACACTCACCCAAGGAGAACAGCCTGAGAGTATGGGCCAGGGTGTATTCCAACAAAGAAAGTGATGATGCCTTGAGGAGCCAGTCATCCAGATAGGGAAAGACATAAAGGTCCTCTTTGCATAGGGCTGTGGCCCCAGCCGATAGGTATTTTGTAAACATCCATGTGGCTGAGGAAAAGCTAAGGTGAGGGGTAAGGACCGAAACTGGGATGACAGCGCTGAAACTGGAAGCATAGAAAATGCCAGTAAATAGGGTGCATCAAGATATGAAGGCAAGTACCCTTCATGTCCAGGGAACAAAGCAAGTCTCCTGCATTCAGCAAGGAGAGCAGGGTGGGGAGAGTTGCCATCCTGAGTTTTTGGTACTTTATGTAGAGGCTGAGACCTTGGAGATCCAGAATGGGGTGTAAGTCTCCCATCCATTTTGGAACCAGGAAACATCCGGAGTAGTATCCTGAGCCCCTCTGATGAGTGAACAGGTTCTATGGCCCGTTTTCTTAACTGAGCATCTATTTCCTCCCTCAGTATCAAAGCATGGTCTGGAGGGTAATGAGAAACCTGGAGTGGCAAGAGAGGAGGACTGATCAAGTCCAATGTGTGACCATATCAGATCACCGGAAGGATCCAGAGATCTGAAGTAATCCCTTGCCATCCTTTGAGGTGAAGGGTAAACCTGCCCCTAATGGCCATGGATGGGGTCTTAATGCTGGCCCTGCTGAGTAGCAGCAGGGACATATCTGCAAGTTTTGGGGGCATTTCTGGGGCCCAGCAGACCCTTCCACTTATTACAGGGCTGCCTCCGAGTGGTAGATCTGCCTTGATTGGAGCAACACTGAAAAGATCTCCTGTAGGCAGACTCTGCTTGAGAGTGGTAAAGGGTTTGAACAGACTGAAGGGTATGACCGGAGTCCTGTAAGTCCTTCAGAATGTCCTGGGCCTGTAGTCCAAAAAGTTTGCCTCCTTTAAAAGGAGCACTGAGGATGGATTGCTGCATATCTTGAAAGAATCCTGAAACCCTCAGCCAGGCATGGCATCTGATGCAAATATCCCCAGAGGAGGCCCAAGCTGAAGAATCCACAGCATCATATGTGGCACAGAGCAGGTGGTGACTGCATCATATGTGGCACACAGCAGGTGGTGACTGACAGCTGCATCCAATGAGAGTGTCACATTGAGATCCTCTTGAGGCTGACCAGCCAGAAGGGATTGGACAGATTCCTGAGTAGCTTTAAGAATTTCCTCCTGATATTTAATGAGGTGACCAATATACTTGAGGATATGGATGGACAATGTCGCCGAGGCATAGACCAATTTTCCCATGACATCCAATGTCTTGGATTGCTTGTTAGGGGGTTGAGCACTTATATGTTCTGGTCTAGCAAATTGATCATGCACAACATTCTGAACCACGGAATCTACCTGCAGTGGGGAACTAACATAAGGGTGATCCCTCTTGGGCCCGGGAAAGGTGGTTGACCTTCCATGGATTAGACAGAATCTTGAATGGTTGCTCCCAAGCTGCCCAAATTACCTCTTCAAAAGCATCCACAAGAGAAGGAATAACCAAGGTGGGGCTATCAGGAATATCAAGGTATGGGACTAACTTTTTTCTGGAGGCATTCTGTTCCACAGTTTGGCATCCAAACGTTTTCTGTAGATGAACCATAAGATCATCCAGGGAAGAACACTGCAATTCTGGTGTAGGTTCCCCCTGAAGGGAAGAAGCCCCTGAGGAGGACACCTTAGACTCATGACCCTGGTCCATATATGCGCCTCATCTTCACAAAAATCCTCCATGTCCCATTATTGCAGGAATGGATAGTCCAGATTGTCCTCCCTGGGATGGCACCCCAGAGGCAGGAGAAAAGTTCTCTGTCCTGGAGGCTGAAGAAGGGCTGGACAGCGCAGAGACCATGACTACCACCTACTCAGATGGGCAAGGGGAGGACCTAGTAACACCCATAATGGACTGGACCAAAGCTTGAAAGTCTGCCATGGCCAGCTGTCTCCTGGAGGAGGCTAGGGCCATAAAATGAATGGGCAACACAGAAGGGATGGCAGAAGGAACTGGAGAAAATCATCCCATTGATGATGAGGGGTGTACATAAGACCCCAACAACAGTGCAGTAGCACCCGTCTACGGAAACACAGTAGATGAGACAATGGTGGTTGGATAAGAAGCCACTGTCAATGGGAAAACCATGGAAATAGCAGAAGGAACCACTAATGGAAGAACCGTGGGGATGCAGTGGCCATCGCCAACAGACAAGTGGGAGGAGGCAACAGTGGCAGCTGCAAATTAATCCCAAAAGTCATCATCGAAGGAGGGGCCATCGATGAAGGAAGAGAGGAACCCACTACCATTGGAGGAGAAGATGGCAACACAGTAGAATCCCTCCTAATATTCACTTTCTAAGTGGAACTTGGGGTCTCCAATGACGAAGATGGCTGTGCAGGAGACAGTTTTGGATGAGTGTTTCTCTTCAGCCCTATGGGTCAAATAGGAGGGCTTACTCCCTGACCAGTGAGACCCTGAGGAGGACGCTGAAGACTCCCCTGTGTTGGAGCATTGTTGCTGCTCCAAAATGGCAACCTTCTGCTCCACCAAATACTCCCCGAGTTGCTGAAGCCTTCCACACTTTGTAGCCTTATTAAACTGTGGCAGAGGATACACTCTCTAGTGGTGTTACATGTAGTTCTGTGGCCACAGGAACACTTTTGGAAAAAGGGATATGAAGACATCAGTAGATGAACCCGTGTAGATGAAGTTTTGGTTGGTAGAACTCTTTGTCAATGAACTAAAGAAAGACGGAGTCTGGAGGAGAATGTGATGCTTATTCAGTCGCATCTGAAAAGAACTGATGAGTATTAGGGACCTCCCCTTTTTATATGTGCTAAAGCACACCATGTGGTGACAGGAAGAGGAGGCCCCTGGGTGGACTGCTGAGAAGTCATCCAGAGGATGTGATGCCTGCGGCAGACGCTGGCCCAGTTTTAGAGGCCGCTGTCCCACCTAGGTACTGTGCAGTGCACTTCCTCTGAGAGGAATGCAGTGGCGGGGGTAGCCATCTGCTTTAGATCTGAACTGGGTTTCAAGCTGCACCCAGTGAGAGCACCAGATTCATTTGAATGTGTGTCCGTTCATGGAGGTACAGGCACAGGTTGCAGGAGTCTCCTGATTCACCACCTTCCTGTGGTGGAAAAAGAATCCCTGTACGAAGTAGCCAACTTCATCATCGGTGAAATGCTGGAGGCCCCCAGATGTGTAGTACTGGGGGACATCAATGTCTGGTCTGACTACGAATCATCTTGGCTTGGTAACAACTTCCTCCAGATGATGTCATCTCTGAGTCCTACCCTTGCAGAGATGGTCAGTTATCGCCCTTTGAGGGGTTTGATCCCCGAGGATTTTCTGATGATAGCAGATCTAGTGTGGACAGTGTATGCACTGGGGATACGTGCACAGCTGTTGCTGTCTATAATAAGGTAATGATTCCCTTGTACCAGTTTGTGTATGACCCAAATCCTCTCACTTAAGGCCCCCTTGGTTTGACAGGGAGCTCAAGGCAATGAAGATTATGGGTTGGAGATTAGTGCGTTACTGGCCTCATTGTGGCCAACAGTGGTCACCGTGGGTATCCAGAGAACACTCTGCCTCCTTGGGATGAGTTTAGACTGGTAAAGGTGGCTGAGGTCATTGGAGAGGCTTCCAAGCTGAGGCACACATTTTGTGAACTGGACCCAGTGCCGACACGTTTCTTAATGGGATGTGTTGACTCAGTTGGCCCGGTGTTTGCCTTGACTGTCCGGTGTTCTTTGTTGGAGGGGGTCTTCCCTGATGTCTTGAAGGAGGCATTGGTGAGACCCCTTCTGAAGAAACCATCTTTAGACCCTGACGTCATGGCAAATTACTGTCCTATCTCTAATCTTCTATTCTTGGGTAAGATTGTAAAGAAGGTTGTGACACTTCAGCTTGAGGAGCACCTCATGGTCTATGATCTATATGAGCCCCTCCAGTCTGGGTTTTGTGAGAGGCATCGCAAAACTGTGTTAGTTTGGGTGCACAATGATCTTTGAAGGGTGAAAGATCAAGGAGAGAGGATACTTCTCATTCTCTTTAATCTTTCTTCAGCATTTGACATGTAGACCATCATGTGTTACTTAACCACCTGAGGAAATTCTGTGGACTTGCTGGCATTGTCATCTGCTGGTTCGAGTCTTTTCTCACCAACAGTAGGCAAAGGGTAGTAACAGGGAATTTCTCCTCCTCGCCCAGCTCCCTGTCATGTGGAGTACCAGATGGTTCAGTCTTGTCACCAGTGTTGTTCACTGTGTACATGCTGCCCCCGGGAGAGCTCATTAGGAAGTACAGCTTGGGTTTTCATTGCTATGCCAATGACACCAAGCTGTATCTTTCCTTTGCCCCTGGGAGTGGATGTGCTAAACACCAGCTTTGCTGAGATCAACAAGTGGATGGCCTCCAGCTGGTTGTGACTGAACCTTGATGTACTGGTGGTGGAGTCGAATGCTTGGATGACCTCTTTTTTTTTTTTTTCTTTTTATTCTAGGATTACAAGTACCTTTGATTCAAGGTTCTTTTACCAAGGTTCCACATCAGAAATAACAAAAAAAACAAGGAAGCAACAGTGAAATAACAGTAAACAATTAATGTACAACAGTGCTATTGAAAGGGGTCAATTATAGGAAGAGTAAAGTGTAGAGGAGGAGGAGAAGTGTAGGTGGTTAATAGAGGCAGCTATAGTAAAATGATGAACACAGCTAGGATGCATGTGCCCACAAGAATGCGTAGGGTCAGGCACCCGGGGGTGGCAGAGAAACAGGGATGAGAGGAGAAGGGGAGGATGAAGAAGCAGCCAGAGGCATTTGTCAAAAAATAAATGGGAAGGAGTGATAGAAAACAAAAAGGGGACAGGGTGATGGGGGAAATAATTGCTATAATGGGGCAAGGAGAGACTAATGAGGTGATATGAAGACCTGAGATTTGAAGTGGTGCCTCAGGAGCTGGCGGGAGGGGGACTGGGGGGCCTGGGGTTAAGCAGTATGTAAGTTAGGATTAAAGCTGTGTAGGTCATCAGATAGGAGAGGCAGTCACAGGAGCTAAAGGCAATGAAATGGGCCCGAAGCCTGGTTTTGAACAGACCTATTGTTGAGGCAGAGGAGATGGTGTGGCTGAGACCATTCATCCATAGAGGAACCCTATAGGCGAAGGAGCGTTGGCCCTGCGTAGTTTGACAGCGAGGAACTTGTAGAATCTGGGTTGTCAAGCTCCTGGTGTTCTGTTGGTTGGTATTTTGATGTAACAAGGCAGTAACATGAGGGGTGTGAGGCCAAGGTTGATTTTTCCAGCCATAGCACATGTGAGATACTTCATACAGTTAGAGAATTGGAGCCATCCGGGATTGTTCATAAAGGGCACAGGTGTGGGTGAGACGGTGGGCACCAGTTGTGAGTTGGCATGCATTGTTAAGTGCAGTTGTTATATGTCGGAGGGCGGACGTCCTGGTGGAGCCATAGATAATGAGGCCATAATCAATAATTGACACCACAGAGCTCTGGACGGCAATCTTCAGGGCCTCTGGGGTGAGGTGCTGCCTGTGCTTGTACAGTAATCCAAGGCATGTGTTGGCAGCTTTAGCCACGCTGTCAGTGTGAGCAGTACAGGAGAGATTGAGGTCAACCAGAATCCCTAGGTATTTGAATGAGTAAACTTGTTAGAGGACAGTCCCCTGCTTGGTGGAGATGGCAAGGGGGGGTGTTACTTGTAATGGTTATGTGAACTGCAGAATAGCAATGACTTGGTTTTCTTGTGATTCAGGACTAGTTTATGATTGGAGAACCATGTTTCAACGGCACTGAATCCGAGTTGGAGGCTGTGTTGTACTGGTGAAAGGTCCTTGTGCGTAGAAAAGACAACAGCATCATCTGCATACGGGATGATTTGTTCCAAGCAGGATTGTGGTAGGGAGTTTAAAAAGAGGCTGAAAAGGAGAGGGCCCAGTATGGACCCCTGAGGGACTCCAGAGAGGACAGGCAAGGTGTCCGAGATAGAATTGGCAATTTTTACTGTTTGAGAACGGTTGTCAAGGTAGCTTCTGAACCAGCGGACTGAGTCCGGTGCAAGAACAGCAAGGAGTAGTTGGTCATACAGCAGCTGATGATGGACTGTGTCAAATGCCTTCGAGAGGTCGATGAAGACAGCCCCAGTAAGAAGACCTTTATCACGAGAACTATGCACTGCAAAAGGTATATTCAAGCAGGGCAGTAGTGGTACTATGCCCTTTTCTAAAACCGTGCTGTTGTGTGCACAGAATATTATATTTGTCCAAATAATCAGTGAGCTGGTCCGTAACAATACGCTCTAGGGCCTTGGATAGTGGTGGTAATATGGAGATCAGGTGGTAGTTAGAGTGGCAGGTCTTATCCCCAATTTTGTGGACTGGGGTCACAGTGGCAGTTTTTCATATTTCAGGGAATGTACTGGTGTGGAGAGAGAGGTTAAGAATTTTAGTTAGGGGACTGAGGACCTCGTCAAGTGTAAGTGATAGCAGCTTAAGGTCCAAGGTGTCACTGCTAATTCTGGAAGTGGAGATGGCTGAGGCAATGTGCGGCTAGCTTCATTCATCTTAATCTCCCTGAAGTAAAAATGAGGGTGGTTTGACAGAGTGCAGGGTGTGTTAGAGGAAATGTGACTGACTGTGAAGAAATCAGGTGGTAGAACAGTACTGAGGTCAGTAAAAGCGTGTTAAAGGTATTTGCAATGACCATGGGATCAAGGGTAGTGGACCCTTCAACAATTAATATGGCCGGAGGGGACTTCGATTGTTTCCCAGTAATGTCTTTGATATTGTTCCAGAAAGCATGACAATTTCCCCAGGTGTTGGTGAGGATGTCCTTATAATATGAGCTTTTCATGAGACAAATGGATTTTGTGCAAGCATTACAGGCATGTTTGTATTTTTGGATGTCAGATTGTTTGCCTGTGGCTTTAGCCACTGCTCACAGATGATCCCTAGATTTCAGCTGGGAAAGGAGCTCTGCAGTTATCCAAGGGTTACACAGGACTTTTGTTTTCCATTTTTTTGAAGGAGCAAGGAGGTCACAGGCCTTATTGAAGGCAGTGATGAAGTAGCTGAGGGCTAGGTTAACATCCGTCGCCTTGTAGATGGGCAGCCAGTCTTGCAAGGATAAGTACTGTTTGAGATGGGTAAGTTGAGCACAGGGGAGGACTCTGGTGGTAATGAATGGCTCTGGTGCAGAGACGGGGCTTTTTCTTGGATCTGTACCATTGAAGACCTCCTCTAGGGTGTGTGATCTTGGCATTATTCTTGACAGTGGACTGACACTTGAATCTCAGGTGTCATCCATTGTTTGCACCAGCTTTTATCATCTGAGGAATATCGTTAGGATAAAGCCCCTAGTTCTGCCCATGGACCTCTACACCTTGGTGCCTTTGTGATGTCTAAGCTTGACTACAGTGACTTCCGGTAACGTAAGTGTCGGTATGACAGCCTGATCTCAGAGCGCTCAGTCCCCGTTGGCAAACATTTTAAATAATCGATCCATCTCCGCATCAAACCTCCAAACTAACATACCTCATTTAATATTGGACCGTTGCAGCGATAGCCAACACAAAGAGTTCTGCAAAATCTCGATTCTCCCAGGAAAATAAAGGCAACTCATTCTTGCGGCCTAGAGATATGAGCCCGCCGAGTTCCATAGCCTCGACACGCACTATCGGCTCAGGAGATGAGGAAGAAGACAATGGGTCTGAGACAGGATCACAAATTGGGAGGACCGACTCCTGCACTATTATGCGCATACTGCATAAAATAGATGGAAAGGTGACCGACATCAAAAAAGATTTACAAAATTTAGAAAAGTGTGTGGGATAGTCTCATCCCCAAGAAGGGTCATTAGTGGGGTCCCACAGGGATCAGTCCTTGGGCCCCTCCTGTTCAACGCCTACGTCTCTGACATAAGGACAGGAATCAAGAGTGAGATGAGTCTCTTTGTGGATGACTCAAAACTGGGGGCGGTGGTGGATGGGGAAGAGGGGAGGGTGGCCCTAAAGGGGGACCTGGAGGCTCTGGAAAGATGGTCTAGAAAGTGGAAGCTGAGGTTCAATGCAGGGAAATGCAAGGTACTGCACCTGGGGGCCAGAAATCCGGACCAAGTGTACACCCTGGGGGGGGGAATGCTACAAGTCTCAATGGCTGAGAGGGACCTGGGGGTGGTGGTGGATGTCAAGATGAACAACTCGGAGACTTAAAGGAGGGCAGCAGCCCAGGCCAACAGGATGCTGGGATGCATCACTAGGGGGATCACCTCCAGACAGAGGGAAGTGATACTCCCTCTGTATAACTGCTTGGTGAGGCCGCACTTCGAGTACTGCATGCAGTTTTGGAGGCCACACTTAAAGAGGGACATTAAACTCCTGGAGAGGGTCCAGAGGAGGGCAACCAAAATGATTTGGGGCTTGGAGGACAGGACCTATGAGGAGAGGCTCGAAGAGCTAAATATGTACATTGGAAGAGAGAAGGGACCGGGGGACATGATAGAGGTCTTCAGGTACATGAAGGGGTAAATAGGGAGGAACAGTCAGGGTGCTTGAAGGAAGGAGGAGGGGCCACTAGAGGCATGGGTGGAAGCTGGAGGGAAGATTCAGGGGAGAAAGGAGGAGGTGCTACTTCACTGAGAGGGTGGTGGAGCCATGGAATGAGCTGCCTAGGGGGCTGGTGGAGGCAGAGACGGTGGAGGGGTTCAAGAGGGGGGGTGGGACAGGTACAGGGGAAGGGTTCTGGAAGCAAAATCCAATGCAGCGAGACTATCCGGAACAGGGAAGGGAGAAGCCAGAGAAGGCGAGGGAGGCAGCAAGGTCAGCTCCCAGGGTGGGGGCTAACCAAACGAGCAGACGCGAAAGACTGTTAGGCCTATTCTGCTGGCATTTTAGTATGTTAGTACCACTGACAATGAAGCTCATATCAACACCCTGCATAATGAACATATGGCCTTCGGACAATCATTGGTGTACTTGTACAGAAGAGAAAGAGATCTTACTAACAGGGCTGAAGACTCGGAAGCTCGTTCTTGCAGGAAAAATATCAGGGTTTTCAGAGTCCCTGAGGGCTCCGAGCAAGCTGAACAATGGGTTTTATGGTGACCTGGCTGCAGGAGGAGCTGGAACTCTCGGCCGACTCCTATCTGGGAATTGAAAGAGCCCACCAAGCACTGGTTCCTAAGCCAGCACAAGGAACCCCACTGAGGTCTATCATAATAACATTTTTAAGCTTTCAAATCAAAGAGAAAGTTTTAGGAATGGCCTGGGCAAATAAAAATTTAAACCTAGATGGCCAGCAAGTATATGTTGACCACGACTACCCACCGGCTCTGTTGGCATGCAGAAAAAAGATTCTGCAAGTAGTTAAGCGGCTAAAGGAAAAAGGAATTAAAGCCCAAATACGTCACTCGGCTAAACTGTGGGTGCAAATAAATGACTCAGTGAAAGTCTTTGACAACCTCATGGCAGCCATCTCCTTTTCCAAGACGCTGGATATATCTATCCCAGATTTGAGAGAGGAAAAAGCGAAGGCCCAGATAGTCTATTGTGGAGAGTAGTTTCCCCAACTTCGGCCGGCGGGAAATGCAAACCAAGAGACCTGCTGTCCATGCATGATGAACTGTCCAAATGGTTAAAATCATCAGCTCCAATTCCCTGAGGACCAAGGCAGCAAATCTTGTGGACAAGAGAGTCCTAATCCAGATGGTGATGCTGAATTGAAATAGCTGATTCCTCGACTCTCACTGACGAGGTGACGCATAAGCTCCCAAAAATATTTTCTTTAAACTAGCACCCTCACCTGAATTGAGAGCTTCTCTTTAGGGGCTGGATATGATGGTAAAACTTCCTGCAACGCACCTAATTTTCATTCTCCAGAAAAGATAACAGCTGCTATTTACTGCTTGCACCGACGCAGTGATGTGCAGACCCGCAAAGAGCTAGAGGAACCAACAGTTACAGGTACTGGTTTCCACCTGATACTGATTTGGGGCTACCTCATGTGGGTCTGCTTATTCCATCCCGTGCTCCTCATGAAGAACGTGCACATGCACAGCTGGCAAACGCATTAAGGGCTCCTACAATTATTCCTGGATAAAGGTACAGATTTACCATTCTTTGTCATTTATTACGTGTGAGACCCAACATTCAAGCATCGTTTTTTCTTGGACTTAGTGGTCATGTGTTCCTAATTGTTCACCCACAAAGGACAGTTTAAGCAGTTAAGTGTACTGATTACAGTGGGGGCCTTTTTGAAAACTATTGCGTTTATTTGTTTCTAAACAGTGAACACTCTCAAGAAGGACTACACTGGTTAAACAAATAACTTACTGTATGAGCAAGAACATGCGTGAGGGGTTTAAAATGACTGATGTTTCCACAGCTAGTATTATTAATAGGGAAATATTCACTGGTTATCAGGATGGGGGGGTTGTAATACAAGTAGGAATGATTACATACTGCTTGGCAGACTAGGCTGGGCAAATTCTGTGCCGCTCCAGCAGGCTCCCAGTAGTTGCTGGTGATTTACTGTCATAATTATGTACCTCCTACATAAATACCAGATGAACAGCTGCCGGTGGGGCCAAGTACTATGATCCTGGAGGTCCGATTCGAGGGAAGAACAGCGAGTGTCCCTACTGGGATGTCACTCTCTATACCCCATTTGGGGTGCTCTCCTGATTCACCACAGTCTAGAAGTCCAGACACCTCAAGAAGACATCTTGTCTTCTATGCCACAATTGTTGTCTCTTTATCAGTGTTTCAATTTCATGTGTATTTGATGTTATATGTTGACAATTTATTAGTTAGATAAACTGTTGTTTGGTTTAATGTATATAATTGTAGTTAAACATCTTATCCCCTCTTTCTTCTTCATTTTTCCCCTCTACACTCCCAGATTACTTTTTTACCTATAGGGAAAGACTCAATCTACTCGGGCTGAACAGGAATGATTTAGAAATACTGATTGTCGTAAAACAAAGCAGTCATGGATAAGTTAGTTCTGTGTTCGTGGAATGCTAAGTGTGTTAATAATGTGATTAAGAGGTCAAGAATGTTGCAGGAATTACAAAGAGTGAAATGTGAAATAGCTTGTATTCAAGAGACCTGGCTGACCGCTACTGAACATACTAAACTTAGAAGGTCCTGGGTGGGCAGTGTCTATGCAGACTCTAATCCAACATCTAAAAAGACAGGGGTGGCTATTTTGATACAAAAAGGGTTACCTTTCCAGCTAACGAACACTTATTTTGAAGGGTCAGGGGAGAATAGCCCTAGTTTCAGGACAGCTCAGGGGTCACCCTGTACATATTATGTCAATAAATGCCCCAACACCCCTATGGGGGAATTCTTCAGAAAGGTGTTTCGTATAATAAACTCGCTGCTGGAAGGGCAGCTTCTATGCGTAAGTGACTGGAATTGTGTGGAGGATGCCCAACTGGACTGATCACCCGCCCACAAGGGGACACAGGGAACATGCTCCAAACTGTTAGGCACACTAAGGGCCGAGTCGGGCTTGGTGGATCTCTGGAGACATGCATTGCCCACTGGAAGGAACTTTACCTTGTTCTCCCCATCCACCCAGTCCTACTCATGCCTTGATAGACTCTATACTCAGAAAAGCTGTGCGTACACAATCAAAGATATTGATTTTCACTCTAGGACCTTATCTGATCACTCCCTTCTGACCTGTCAGTTGCAGTGGGACTCCCAAAAAAATAAAGGAGAATGGAGGTTCAATGTCAGCTTGCTACATGATGAAGAGTTTGTGTTATCCACTAGAAGGATGATCACTCAATACCTCTTGGAGAATGATAGACAAGAAACCCCCCTGAAATATGTATGGGACTGTTTGAAGGCAGTGATCAGGGGACAAATTTGCTTCCCACAAGCCTAAGCAATGCATAGCCGCACAAGATAAGGTGGAAGATATGCTGAGACAATTAGAGACGGAGCATAAGAATACGAGAAACCTTGATCAACTCCCCAAAATTAAACAGGCAAGAGAAGAGGTTAATAAACTCTCACTGCATAAAACAGAAAACACTCTGAGATTCATGCAGCAGAGATATTATGAATGGAGGACAGGGCAGGTAGCCTATTAGCGATACGCTTTAGTAAAAGAGAGGCAGACAGATACATTTCTAAACTGAAAAAAAAGGTCTCCCCTTGGGAATACGTAAGTACTCCTGTGGACATAGCCCAAGAATTTATAAAATACTACTCCCACCTCTATGAAGAGGAGATACTGTCTGATCAAAAACAAAAAACTGAACAATTTTTTCAGCAGGCAACCCTCTCATCCCTAACTGCCACACAGCGGCAATATATGGAGGCACCCTTTTCTAATGCTGAGGTTATGGTGGCTCTAAATACATTTAAGGGTGGGAAGGCCCCAGGCCCAGATGGCCTCCCGTCCAAGTTTTATGGCAAATTTGCCAAAGAATTAGTCCCTATGAACACCAAGGTCTGCAATGTAGTGCATGAGGATGGACAAACCCCCGATTCCTGGGCAGGCACACTGATAACAGTCATACCGAAACCAGACAAAGACCCACTCCAATGCTCCAACTACCAACTCATATCCCTGCTAAATCAAAACGTTAACATTTTCACAAAAATTCTCAGCTCTCGGTTGCAATCTTTAATAACGGGTTTAATATACAAGACCAAACTGGATTTATCCCAGGCCATCACATACAAGACAATATACGTCTTTTGTTAAATACTATATCTGCGGCACAATCATTTCCAAAAAACACCCTATATGCTGTGATGTCAGCAGACACCAAGAAGGCATTTGATTGTGTGGACTGGCATTACTTAGAAGAGACTTTAACAAGCTTTGGCTTTGGACAGAAGTTTCGATCCTGGATCACCAATCTATATAGACACCCACGAGCACAGGTGAAAGTAAATGGGATAACCTCCTCCCCCTTCCCAATTCAACAGGGTACATAGCAAGGATGTCCCCTCTCCCTGTTATTGTTTGCCCTAAGTATCAAACCATTAGCAGCTTATATCAGACAGTCCCTAGAATTTAAAGAAATTAGGGTGGGGAGGGAAGAATTATGTATCTCACTATATGCAAATGATACCTTATTGTACTTAACAGACCCAGTACAAGCAGTCCCAGGTGTCTTGAAAATGCTTCAAACATTTGGAGATATTTCTGGATACAAAATAAATCAATCCAAAACAGAACTGTTACCAGTGGGTGGGTACGATAGTCCCCTACCATAGAATATAAATGGATTGAGGTGGGCAGTACAAGGATTTTGATATTTAGGGGCATAGATCACTCGGGACCTCTCCCAAGCATACCGCACAAATTATTTAAAACTATTACTAACAACCCAAAAAGATTGTAGAAGGTGGAAAGAGCTAGCCATAACACTGACAGGCAGAATTGAGACTGTACGCATGAATCTCCTACCGAGATTTTTATTTTTGTTTATGGTACTTCCCATAAAACCACCTTTAAATTTCTGGAAACAACTGAGATCTGCACTAACAAAATTTGTGTGGGGAGGAAAACAACCCAGAATAAGATGACCCATTTTAGTAGCCCCCAAAAGTCAGGGGGGACTTGCTTTGCCTGACTTCAAGTTATATTTTCGGGCAGCACAACTGCAATATTTTATCCCACACCTCAGTAAGAGTGAGATCCCTTTGTGGGTAGATCTCGAGCGGAGGGAGGTATGCCCCACACTGGAGACATGGTATATATGGGCACACAGAATTTACAACTGTTCTCCCCATACAATATATGGGCACTAAACCTCAAACAATCTTGGATGGAGACATGTAAAACGTACAATATACCTACTCATCAAACCGTGGACACCCCTCTAAGTGCCTGTTTAGACTTTCTCCCCTTTAGTTTGGAGGGCGGACTACGACTTTGGGAGAGGTGCGGCCTCTCCACCATAGGCCAGTTCTTTCAGGGAGGCATAATTAAATCCTTTATGCAACTATCACGAGAGTTCAAATTATTAAGTAAGGAATTTTTCCAATACCTACCATTCAGACACTATCTTCCAGAAAAAACACTTAAACTGAACCTCCAGCAGGTAGACAACCCACTCTCCATACTACCAGTCACACTGGCATGGCCCAAGAGAACTGGGGGGGGTCCCAAATTGTAAAACTGTTGGCAGACTTGCAGCCGGACCCAAGAATTACTCTGAGAAATAAGTGGATTGCAGAAGCAGAACTGGACCTGACTGAAGATAGCTGGGTAAAAATCTTGCGAGGGGTCTTTTCTACCAGTGCCTCATCATCTTGGAGGGATTTTAGATGGAGAGTGGTCACCCGCCACTTTCACACACCAGTTATTACTAAACATTTTGGGACACACCCCACAGACTGTTTTTGGAGGGGTTGTTCAGGGGTGGGTAACCACACTCATATTTTCTGGTGCTGTCCCCTACTGAAACCTTACTGGACAACAATAAATAAAGAGTGCAGAAAAATTTTAGCAATTGACATGCCTATGGACCTCCCCACATTTATACTGGGACTACCACCCCCAGAACTGAAAAATAAGGCCCAGACTTATCTATTTTATATTTTGGTGGCAGCAGCCCTCAAGGCCATAACTCAAAAATGGCTTGCTCCCCGGATCCCAACCTTGGAGTCTTGGCTATGTAATTGCTCCCAAATGATGGAAATGGAAAGGCTAACTATGAAGCTTAGATTGCAAAAAGAGAAGTATATAAGTAGTTGGCTTCCATTTTTCCACTATATCGCGGATGTCGCTCAGAAAAATGTTTTAGATATCTGGTAGGCAGCGTACTCTGAATGTAAACACTGTTGTACAGTACTTGCAGATGTTATGCAATGGGTGGGATGGATCTACAGACATAGAAAAATTAAATGATGATTAATTCCTAAATATTGCTACTAAAGAACAAAATACATGTGATTGTGAGTCTTCCTCCGTCCCTCACTCCTCAGGGAGTTCTCTTCTGTTCTCACTCATTCCCCTCTCTTTTTGTTTTACTCCTCCCTATGACTATTTTGTGTATACATTCTACGTATTAAGTTTTTTTAAGTTAAACTCTTGTTTGTGTTGTAAGAATGTTGTAAGTTAAATCATTGAAAATCAATAAAATGTAATTAAAAAAAAAAAGCTTGACTACAGTAATGCACTCTATATCAGGGTCTATGGAGGTACCCTCCACCGGCTGCAGCTGGTGTAGAACGCAGCTGCCAGGTTGTTGATGGGGCAGTCTAGGGACTACAACATCACCCTGGTGCTGTGTGAACTGCACTGGTCACCAGTCAGGTAGAGGGTTCTCTTTATTTATTTGGTTTTCGGAAATTACTTTTGAGTGCAAGCTCTTTTACAAAGGTTCCACATAAAATAGAAAATAACAGTAGACAATTTACAGTACATAATACACTGACCATACAAAAAGTTTACAGTACTACATTGGAAATTCTCTAGATGAAGTAAGGTACAAGACACAAAATAGATTTCATATATTTACAAATCTATAGTGATGATCACAGGTATTCGTGAGGATGATTCGGCTACAGTAGGTGAGATAGAGAGGGTGGTGGGAGAGACAGAGGTGGGGACAGCAGCCTCAAAGTGGGGTATTGCTGAGGTATGCAGTTTAAGGTGTGGGTGAATTGGTGTGGTGGGGTGAGAGAGGTCATGGGCACCAGGAACATAGACATGCTTGACAAAGGGGTAAATCTGGGTTGTGACGTGGTATGGTACTTGAGCTGGGAAGGACTCACAAGGCATGTAAAAGTGGGTGATCCCTTGACTGAGGAATAGTGATTTCTGCTATGGTGAGTAAACACTAGTAGTATGGTGTGGTGAGGTGCTTTATTACAGACGTGGTAAACTGTGGAGTCGAGGGGCTAGCGTTCAGAGGCAGTCATGCTTTGTGGTGATTTAAGGTGCTGTCTTAGGCCGGATTTGTACTGAGCCAGGCTTTTGGAGTTCATAATAGATGCAGGAATTTCATTGAGCCACTGGAGGGCCCAGTAGGCGAAGGCACATTGCCCAAGCGAGGTATGCCAGAAGGGTATAGACAAGGCCACTCTCATTCTACCTCTGGTGATGTGCAGAGTGGAGGATGGCTCGAAGATGTTAGATACACAGGGTGGGGTTTTGCCCAGTACAGCCTTCTTACCCAGGGGGCAGGTTTGGTACTTGATCCAGTTCCTTAACAGCAGCCAAATAGTACGTTCATACAGAAAGCAGATATGCGTGAGGCAATCCACAGCCAGGATGAGACTGCATGCTTTACTGAGCGCAGTCTGGACCCTCTTGAGTGCTGTTTCCATTGCTGCCCCATAAACCACCAGTCCATAGTCAATTGTTGATAGGATGGAGCTGGAGACTGAAAGGCGGATGGCCTCTGGTGCGAGATATTTCCTGTGTCTATATAGGATACCCAATTTGGTGTTTACAGCCCTTACCACAGAGTCAATATGTTGTGTGAAAGTGAGGGTGTCCTCTAGCGTGATCCCCAGGTACTTAAAAGTGTGCACCTGTTCCAGCAGTTCACAGACTTTGTTGAAGATGACAGTGGGGGGGGGCTTTTTTGTCCTGGGGGCTGGATATAAGCATGACCTTAGTCTTTTTATAGCTTAGCAGCAGTTTATGCTATCTAAACCAGTCCTCAAGTTTGTTGAAGGAGCTTTGTAGCTCAGATTGGAGGGCACCAAAGTTTGTGTTACTGTTAAGGAGAATGGTATCATCTGTGTATAGGATGATTTTGGTGTCACATTCTGTTGGGAGATCGTTTAAGAAGAGGCTGAAGAGTAGTGGTCCCAATATCGACCCCTGGGGGACCCCTAAGGATACTTCTCTGGAGCTGGAGACTGTTTGTCCAATTTTGACACACTTGCTTCTATGTGTTAGGTAATCCTGGAACCAACATGAGGCATTGGCTGCCACACCCAGGTTCTGAAGTTGTGTTAGTAGAAGAGAGTGGTTCACAGTGTCGAAGGCGTTGGTGAGGTCAATGAATACAGACCCCACCAGTTTGCCTTGGTCCAAGGATTTGTGTGCATAATCCATGTATTCCAGAAGGGCAGTGGTGGTATTGTGGTGGGCTTGTTCAACTTCAAGACCATACATGACCTGAACCCCAGTTTCCTGAAGGACATCCTTACACCTGCTGTATCAGTCCACTCCCCCTGCTCCTCTGCTAGGGGCCTCCTTGCGATTCCCAGGATGAGGCTAAAAACTGCAGATGATGGAGCTTTCAGTGTCACCAGCTCCATCCTGTGGAATTTGCTATCTCCAGCTGTAAAAGATGCCCCTTCAGTAGAGGTATTTAAAGCCCACCTTAAGACCTTTCTGTATAATCAGGCCTTCCCATACTTTGTTTTATAATCTTGTCCTGGCTGACTTCTGTGACTTCACTTTGTCCCAGGCTATTTTAGTTATTTCTTAGCTATTTTTCAGTCATTTTATGATTAATTTAATTGTGTGATTTAATATGTTGCATTCATTACGTGGTTGCTTTTGCTGTTTTTTCTCTGTAATTGTTTCGTTTTCTGTATGGCACCCAGAGTCTTAGAGATGGGCATCTTTTTAAATAAAAATTTGCCTTGCCCAGTCTAAGTGTTATGGCTTGCTGCAAGAGATTGGCTTCAAGAAGATTTGAGATTACTGATTTCCTTGGGCTTGTCTGCTGGCAAAGGGGTTGAATTTATAGATTTTAGTTTGATTTTATGAATTCATTGGGGGTTACCTTTAAAGTTGGACTTCTAACTTATAAAGCCCTACATGGCCAGGGCCCAGACTACCTGAAAGAGCTTCTGGTTCCTTACTGCCCCAGGAGATCGCTCTGCTCGGCTGATGAAGGGTTGCTAAAGATTCTAAGGGTTTCTTTAAAATCTTTGGGAGCCCATGCATTTATGTACGCAGCCCCAGCCCTGTGGAATTCTCTACCCCATCAGCTCCGGGAGTGCGCAACTGTGGAGGGATTTAAATAGGTCCTAAAAACCCATTTGTGGCATCTAGGCTACCCTGCATGATTTTACTTGAAGTCTGAATTTCATGAGAGTCTGTATTTAACTGTCTTTTATTGCACTCTGTTTTATCTTATTGTTAAGGTGCCTTGATTTTTTGAAAGGCACGTTATAAATAAAGTATTACTATTAATAAAATATTGCTTTTTTATTTGTTACTTTGTTACTTGATTTTCTAAATTGCCTTTGTGTTTCTGTGACAATTTGCATCAGATTATTTCTGTATTGTTCAACTGCTTTTTTTTTGCTTTTGTTTTATTTAATTTCAGACTTGCTGTTCAGTGGGGTGTATTTGTGTATTTGGTCCAGACCGAGAGGCTCAGACTGCTTCTGGCTGGTTTGCACTGATTGGTTCTACAGCACAGGGCCAGTTAGGGATGAGGAATGTGGGCCTGTACAAGGGCGACAGCTTACATCTATCCAGGGAGGGGACTGCTGTCCTCAGTGGACAGTTTAAATGCTTTATTAGCAAGCATTTAAACTAGCCAGAAGGTGGGACAAGGAAGCAGGGAGACTCAAACTGCACACTCCCACAGGATAGTGCAATCAACATGGAGGACCATAAAGTTATTATATCACCAGAGGTAACTAAACTCATAAGGCAGGGCGGGGGGGGGAGTGGACAACAGGAGGAAGGGGGTTAAAACAGGAAAGACAAATGGAGGAGGCAAAACAGGGGATGATAAAAGGAGCAAAGACAAAACATGGAAGACCACATATACTAACACCCGCAGCAGAGGAAATAAAATCCAGACCTAGCAGACTTGATGACAGAGGCCGACCTGGACATTGTGGCTAGTGCTGAGATGTGGTATACTGGAAACTATGACAGGGATGTAGCAATACCAGGTTATACTCTGTTTAGGGGAGAGATAAGAAGGGTAAAAATGAAAGTGGTTGACTCTTTTTGTCAGGGAGGGTATTAGACCAACTGAGATAGAAGGAATGTGGGGGGGCAGAGGTACTGTGGGTCACCATTCAGATGGACAATAGCACAGCAATGCGAACAGGCATGATATAACAATCTCCAGTACAGAGGGAGGAGGTGGACAAGGCTCTAATGGAATCCATTCACATGATGGCAGCTAAAGGGGAGGTGCTGCTGGTAGCTGATTTCAAGCTGCCAGATGTGTATTGGGGCCTCTCAGTTGCTGCCTCAGCCAGAAGGAGGGACATCCTATATTCCATGCAAGGGACAGGTCTCGGGCAGCTAGTGCTAAAGCCCACCTAGGAGGGTGCAGTTTTGGACCCGATACTTGCCAACGGGGACAGAATTGGGGAAGTCTGGGTGGTCAGACACCTGGGGTTCAGTGATCATCATACAGTGTGGTTCAGTATGAGTGTAGTGGCAAAGTCAAGCCACACAGAGGTGAGGGACCTGGATTTCAGGAGGGTAGACTTTACTAAAATGGGGCTATGTCTCAAGAATTCCCTGACAGGGAGGCATAAATTGGGGAGGGGGGCATATGAGAAGCAGTGGGCCTATCTGAAAATAGCCATAGTGGAGGTGACAAACCATTGCATTAGGCAACTAAACAATGGCAGGAGAAAGAATGAACCACTATAGTTCTCAAAAAAGGTGCCCATGAAGGTAAGGGCAACAAAGACGGCTTTTCAGAAAATACAAGGAAATACAGAAGGAGGAGGAGGACATGGTTGTGTACCTGGATAAACAGAAGGAGGCTGGGAAAGCAGTCAGGAGTGCAAAGGTGCAAACAGAGGAAAAAATAACACAAGAGGTTAAAAAAAAGGGGGGCAAGACTTTTTAAAGTAGATTAGTGAAAGGAGAAAAAAAACAAGGGTGGGATTGTAAGGCTTAAAGAATAAGAAGGGGAGTGAGTGGAAGAGGACCTGGAAAAAGCAACAATACTGATATATATATATATATATATATATATATATATATATCTATATAGATATATATAGATATATATATAGATATATTTATTTTTTTACCAGAAGAGACACACTATGCTGAAAGCTTGTTTACATGTGCAACCTGGGAGCATAAGGAAGTTAAATGACTTGCTCAGGGTCACACAGTATACAAGTGAGGGCTGTGAGATTCAAACCCAGGTCTTCAGATTTGCAGCTCAGAGTCTTAAACCACTGCACTCTACTGCCTCCTAACCAAATAGTTTTGTTCTGTATTCACAGTAAAAGAAGGTGAGGGACAACAGGCAACATGAACAAATATGGGAGGGGGATGGACACCAGACAATTTATATACAGAAGAGAGAGAGAGTCATAGCACAACTCATAAAACTGAAAATGGACAAGGCAATGGAACCTGATGGGACACATTCAAGAATATTAAGAGAACTACAGGAGGTGCTGGCAGCACCACTGCAGCCCTGTTTAATGAGTCACATGATACAGAAGTGGTTCCAGAGGACTAGAGGAGAGCAGATGTAGTCCATCTTCACAAAAGTGGGAGTAGAGAGGAGGCTGGAAACTACAGACCAGTCAGCCACACCTCAATAGTGGGAGAAATTATGGAATCACTACTTAAAGTAAGGATTGTGAAACACCTTGAATTCAGCAGAGCACAGGATCCGAGACAGCATAGATTCACAGTGGGAAGGTGATGTCAAACAAATCTAATTTATTTTTTTGACTGGGTGACTAGGGAAGTGGATCGGGAGGGAGCGGTGGATGTGGCCTACCTGGTTACTGTTCCACATAGAAGATGAACAAGTTGGGCAGCCTAGGAGTGGGTCACAAGCTGGTAAACTGGGTTAGGAACTGGTTGATAGAAGACAGAGTGTGATGGTAAATGGAGCTCAATCTGAATAAAGGAGGGTGACCAGTGGGGTACCACAAGGATCAGTTCTGGGGCCAGCCCTGTGTAATTTCTTAAGTGACATTTCTGAGGTTTGGAAGGGAAGATGTGCTTCTTTGCAGATGACACTAAGATCTGCATCAGGATGGACACTCTGGGAGGGGTGGAAAAATGAGAAGGGACATAGGTAAATTGGTGGAATGGTCTAGAGTGAGGCAATTAAGATTCAATACAAAACGGTGCAAAATTATGCATTTGGGGTGCAAGAACCCAGGGGTTGGAGTACATGATGGGGAATATATGGATGGTTACTATACAAGAAAGGGATTTGAGGGTAATCATGTCTGATGACCTAATGGTGGCCAAACAATGTGCAAAGGCTGTGGAGATAGCCTGTGGGATGCTGGGGTGTACAGGGAGAGGTATCACTAGCAGAAGAAAAGAGGTAGTGATGCCATTGTACAGATCACTGGTGAGGCCTCATTTGGAGTACTGTGTCCAGATCTGGAGGCTGCATCTCCATAAGGACACAGACAGGGTGACGGTAGTTCAAAGAAGAGCAACAAAGATGGTGCAGGGCCTACACCAACATTCATATGAGGAGAGACTGGGAGACTTCAATATGTATACTCTAGAGAAGAGGAGAGACAGGGGAGATATGACAGAAACTTACAAATATCTAAAGGGCACAAATAGGGAAGAAACATAGAAAGTGTGTTGGCAGAAGGAGACCCTGGGTCAATTAAGTCTGCCCAAGCATTTACCTGGAGCCTAGGGATGCTCCAGGCACCTATTCCCCCACAGGATGCCTTGGCTTTACACTTAGTAATGTTTGCCAGTTGTGACCACGACTTATCCCACCAGTATTTGAAACCTGCCACTGTCTTGGTACTAACCACTTCAGATGGCTCCACCACTCTCTCCATAAAATAATACTTTCTGATTTCTTTTTTGAAGGCCCCTCCCTTCAATTTCCAGTTGTGATCCTGTGTAGAAGATTTTTTGTTCCTAGTGAAAAGTTCCTTGTATGGCCCTGTGTTTGCAATCTTAAGGAACATGAATGTTTCAATCATGTCCCTTGTGTCTCTGTATGTCTCCAGTGAATACATCCTCAATGTCCTGAGGCTTCCTATGATGCAGTCTCCAGAATAGGCTGCAACACTCTAGATCTGGTGTCACCAGGGATCGATAAAGAGGAAGTATCACATCCCTATCTCCACTATCCATGCCTCTCCCAATGCAGCCCAACATTCTATTTGCTTTATTATAGGGCTTATTGCACTGACTGCTGCTTGAGGTCTGCACAAATGATGATCCCTAAGTACCTTTCCTCTGTGGAAGAGGTTAGCTTGAAGCCGTTGATGCAGTATTCTGTTTTAGGGTATGCCCTTCCCAGATGCATCACTTTGCACTTTTTCTTGTTGAACTTTAGTTGCCATTCTTGTGTCCACTATTCCAGTGCCCTGTGGTCCTCGGTCATGTCCATGACTCCATTAATGCTGTCCACCCTGCCACTGAGCTGGGTGTCCTCTCCAAATAGGGCAAGTACCTACACATGTCATTAATGAGCATGTTGAAATGGATCGGTCCAAGGATTGAGCACTGAGGCACTCCACTAGTGACACACTTTACTGAGGATTTGACCCCCATTAAAGACTACCCTTGGTTAATATCCCAATACTGACACTGTAATGCAGCATGAGGAGGGCTGCTGCATTTCTGAGGTGCAGTCTTTCAGATGAGATGTTAGACCAAGGTCCCACCTTCCTGGATGAGTGGTAGTTTAGGTGAATGTTAAAGATCTCATGGCACTTCTTGAAAAGACTAGGGGAATTTTTTATTTGTGAAAAAGAAATTATAAATTAAACAGAAAAAAAGAATGTCATATTACATCTTAAATACATCTTGTTCATACAAGTTCAATCCCAAAGAGAATCTTCAACAAAAAAATTATAGACTTTCATTTGATCATGACAATGAATCAATTTATAATAGTGCATAAACAAAAAAAATAATTTTTCCATAGTTTAGAAAATGTATGTGCAGCTAATCTTTTCTCTTCCTCTTTGTAACTTTCTTTCAAGTTTACCACTATTTGGGTAACTGGCTGATTTATAGATATCTCTTTTTGTTGCAACAAAAAAAAAACACAATGTGCTTGCCAGAGATAACATTACACATGACAAAAATAAGTCTAATAGTACTGGGATAGCATTTTGAGTACTCTGGTAAAAAAAGCCCCATAAATCAGTATCTTATATGAAATATCTTGAATACTTTTATCCCCCCATGCACCTAACAAATTTATCCAGAAATCTTGAGAGAAGGGGCACTGTAACAAAAAAAAAAGAAGACTCCATTGTCTCAAATACTCCACAGCAAGATATTCTAGGGCACATTCTTTTTTCCAAAAACTTGTTTATGTGTGTACCTCACCCCTAATCTCCCATAGCAAGATAGCCATGTCACATCTCAGCATTTTACGGGAATTATTTTGTCTGTTAATTGTAAAAAGATAGATTCTGGTGAGATCCCGTGTAGTATGAGTACCACTGGGCTTTCATAAACGTGATTGCCCAGTGTTTCCGTATACAGTTGCTTTCTAGTTTTTTGCACCTGTGGAATTTGATGGTAAAGCCCATTGTTTTATCTTTAAGAAAGTTGTAACCAAAAATATGGGACACTTATAATATGTAAAATTTCTCATGACTAAATAAGTTTTTTTAATCCAGATCTCTAATAAGCTCTTAATAGAAATTATAAGAAAACTGTAACAATGTAAAGAACTTCCTTTAAATAATGGACATATATTCCATGCTATGAAGAGAGTTTGAAAAAAAATTGGATTCATCATCTTTACCTTTCCTTGACAATAATCATGATATGTATGTAATCCTTTTATGGGGTTTAAACGGCTTCCCCCAAAACTTTGAAAAAAAATAGATTGTAGATTTTTGTTTCACGTTTTAAAGGAAGAGGAAAGATATGTGCTACGTAAAGGAATAAAGGGAGAACTTAAACAAGAATACTCTCTTTCTTTTGGCTATAGTCTTAGCCTTCCATGACTGTATTATGCCAATAACTTTCCCAGTAGCACATTCCCAGATTGTAGTGGGGTCATCTGTACTCCCAAATTGCAGTCCTAACATTGTTTTGTTTTTTTTTGACTCCTTCCCTGCATGAACTACCCCCACCACATCTACTCCCGACCTCTACTATCTCACATCACAGCCAGACCCAAGTGACCCCAGTGTATCCCTTCACTGGGCAGGTATCTTACTTTCATAGGAGAAGGGCACTGGAGGCAAACCAATGATCCTGGGGTGCTGCTGGGCTGGCATATGGAGGTCCAGGAGCCCGGTGGTGTGGGTTCAGGAGGGCCACCACCCAATCGGCCAGGCACCATTTTTCCATTTGCTCCCCTGGACAGCAACGTGCTACTGACTTCATGGCATACGCCTACATCCATCACTCCCCTAGTAGACTGGGGCCAACGTCCTGCTGTATTCCAAGCCTCTGCCAGGAGTCAGCAGGTACCGAGCCACATATCCCTCCTCCTCCCCCTAAGAAGGCAAGCCATCATCAGTGGCTCATTTCCTCCAGCAACCCGAGTCTATTCCCGAACCCGGGTCACTGGCATCACAGATGGAAATACAAATGCTGCATCAATGGGCCAGCATTCCTAACATTTGAAAAGGGATCTGATATATAAAACTGTATTAGTCAGGTTGGTAATTGGATACACTTGCCCATTAGATAAAATGGGCATTCTCTTGCTCTTCTCATAGTTTAATTTTGCCCCGAGAGTTTTTTCGTATGTCGAGTGCATCTATGATTTCTTCTGACATAGCTGCAATTGTTATATGAATACACAGATCATTAGCATGAGCGCTGACAAGAGGGAACTGTTGTCTAGATTTTAACTTGAGTCTAGGAATACTGGGATGGTTTAGAATTTTCCTTAAGAAGGGATCCAATTATAGGACTTATAAAAAGGGACTTAGAGGGCATCCATGGCATACCCCTACTTTCTCTTGAAAAATTTCTCCTGGCATTTCATTAATGCAAGGCTGTAACCATGCATTTTTATACAACTTCTGAGTCAATAAAACATACTGTGGTGGAATGTTATACTTAAGCAAAACTTTAATTCCTGAATTATGATTTACCCTGTTGAATGCTTTCTTTTGATCTAATGAGAGAAGGATTCCTGGGGTTTCTAAATTCTTCTTATTCATCATGATATCTCTTATTAGCATTAAGTTATGGAACATGGATCTATTTGGGACTGCACATGATTGTGCAGAGCATATTAATATATGTGCAACAGAAGTTAATCTTTGTAAAATAATTGTAGTTAATAGCTTAAAGTCTACTGTTGGTAAACTAATAGATTTCCATTTTTTTTAAATATGACCAGTCTCCTTTTTTTAAACAGCAGGATTATAACAGCCTTTGTAAAGGAGGCTGTTACATTTTGGGAAGTCAATATGTCATTTAACACTGCAACTAACATATTTCTGGAATTTTAGATAGAACTCAACTCATCATGACCTGGAGAAACACTTTTATGCAGCTTTTTTAAAGCCCATTGGGCCTTTTCCTCTGAAATAGGCTGCATTAACTTTCTTTTTTCTGTCTCAGAAAGTATAGGGATATCAAGGTTTTGAAAAAAAGTCTTTGTTCCATTCTGCTGCCGAAGGTGAGGCAAACATGGACTGTAGATATTGTTGTACAAAGCTATGTGTTTCTTTTCGGTTTTTTGAAGGCATATAAGTTACTGGATGTTTTGCTGATTCTGTACTGGCAGTTAACACTGTTTCTTTACACCCTTTAAAAATGTCTACAATTGTTTTTTCTTCCATGTGTACTATATTGTGCCTCGATTTTTAAAGAGTCTACCCTTTTATATTGAAAAGATATCATTTCCATTTTAACCTGCTCCGTTTCTTGCTTTAAGTCTAATTTATATTCATACGCCTGAGATATTAATTTAGCTAGTGTTTCCCCATAGTGTTAGATATTTAAGATAGTTTCTGGTAGATTTTCATTTGGCTTGTTTAATAAAGAATGTCTTGAAATCTTTCTTAGGATCTGGCCTCTGGTCTACTAAGTTGTCATATGCTCCATACTATAAATTCTTGCTTTTATGAGGTCCTCACATTAACAAAACATACCTTTATCTTCTAGTAAAGAAATATTTAATTTCCACTGTGATTTACCTGTCTTCAAGCTCTCCTTACCAGCTGTCTCACACACAAGTGAGGTAGCTAGATGGTCTGATGTTTCACAAGGTGTACTCTTGGATTTACATGCCTGTAAATGCTGTGAAATAAAAATATAATCCACCCTAGTGGCAATAGTGCCTCTAGTATAATTTTTTGGCCTTACAACATTGATGGACATACAGTAGATCTATCCTGCAGTCTGGCAGTTTTTAATATATTTTAATACATTTATTAAACAATTTACCTATCCAATAACATATCTTTCTTAGAATCTGGCCACTACTCTACAATAAAAACAACTCTGCCAAATTTTGGAACATCCTTAAAGAAGTCGAAGGTCAGTGTACTGCAACACCCATTCCAAACAAAATTGTGTCTGATGGTACCACCTATACAGACAAAGCTGATATACTAGAGAAGTTTAATGATCACTTTGCCACTGCAATGCTTGCCTTTGACACCTCACCTATCAGCTAACTTAGCCCAGAAAGAGACTACACTGTTGGCTTCACTGATAACCACAACCATAACCAACCACATCCCACCCCCTTCAGCTTCCTCACAATTACGTTCAAGCAAGTGGAGGACCTCCTCCTGTCTCTGGATACAAAAAAGAGTGCGGGTACAGATAATATTGAACCTTACTTCCTAAAACTTGGCCATACCAATCTGACCGCCCCCATTACACACTTATTCAACACCTCTCTGATTCAAGGTGAGCTACCTGTCTCGTGGAAAACTGCCCACATCCTACCATTATTCAAGACTGGGGATCCAAGTGATCTGAACAATTACCGGCCTATTTCAATACTATCCGTCCTCTCTAAATTACTTGAAAAAAATTGTCAACATCCGACTTAGAGAACATTTGGATTCACAAAGGTTGCTAAACCCGGCTCAGTACGGCTTCAGAGCCAAACACAGGACAATATCTGCTCTTGCCAAAATAACTACAGACTGGCAAATAGTCTTGGACTCTAAGAAGCATGTATTTGCCCTCTTCCTTGATCTAAGTAAGGCCTTCGATATTGTGGATCATACCATCATGCTTACTGCACTGAGTAACATCGGACTTGATAGTTCTGCCATTAAATGGTTCACCAGCTACCTAACCAATAGGTTACAACAAGTCAAAGCCATAGGAGATCTGTCCCCACAAAAATCCTTGTTATGAGGAGTCCCAAAAGACTCCATCCTGGGCCCTATCCTCTTTGCAATATACATCAATAATCTGGACTCACAGCTGGGCACAGCCAATGTGCACTTATTCACAGATGATACTGTACTCTATAGCACAAATTCAGCCTTGGATTTGGCCCATGAGTACTTACAGAAAGACTTTGTCACCCTCCAATACAACTTTATCACTCATAAGCTCCTCCTCAATGCCAAAAAGACTAAAGCAATGATCCTCACCAAAGTCTACTTCCCGATGTACACATATCACACAGATCTGGACATTCTTAGATGAACCCCTTGAAATAGTTGATACCTTTAAATACCTAGGGTTCTGGCTGGATAACAAGCTCAATTTTCTGTGCCACTTAAATGAAACCTCGAAGAAACTAAGACAGCGATTAGGTTTATTCTATCGCATTAAACACTTACTTACGTTAAAAGCTGGAATGAGACTAGTAAAAACTACATTCCTACCTGTACTGGACTATGCTAACTTCATTTACAGTCATTGCCTATCAACGATGCTAAACAAACTGGACACCCTTTACCACCGGGCTTTAAGATTTATCCTAAATCTACCCCGTGGTACACATCACTGTTGTCTATACCAGATTTCGGGATGGACCTCACTCTCAACTAGGAGAAAAAGGAATGCTCTCCTCTGGTTTTTTACAGCATTATCTGAAAACCTCCCTGCATACATCTCGAACCTCTTCAAACAGGCTAAAGGTTCCTATGGCCTGAGACGCTTCTCCATAATCTGCATCCAGATTCCTAGAGTGAAAACTACCCTTGGCTCAGCATAGAAACATAGAATTTGACAGCAGATAAGGACCACTTGGCCCACCTAGTCTGCCCATTTTCCTACCTAACAGATAAGCTGCAGATCCGAGTTAACCAACAGCTTACTTCCTCCTACCCCACTAGGACTGCCTTATGCCTGTCCCATGCATTCTTGAAGTCCCCCACTGTTCTCGACTCCACAACCTCCTCAGGGAGGCTGTTCCATGCATCCACAACCCTCTCAGTGAAAAAATACTTCCTCACATTACCTCTGAGCCATCCCCCTTCTATCTTCAAATTGTGCCCCCTTGTTCTTGCACATCTCTTTTTCTGGAAGATGCTACCCTCTTGGACTTTGTTAATTCCCTTGAGGTACTTGAAAGTTTCTATCAGGCCCCTCTCTCCCTTCTTTCCTCAAGGGTATACATATTAAGCTCCTTTAGTCTTTCAGCAATCAACTTCTCACTTCCATCACTTTGGAACACTATGCAAGACTCATTAAAATTTTCCTCACGTCCAAGCATTTTCACATTCAAAGCTCCAAGCATTTTCACATTCAAAGCTCTATTAACGGATTATCTGAAGGAATCATGCAACTGTTTCAGATGCCGATGACCCCTAAACCTCGGGTGCCACTCTCAAATCCTACGCCTAAGTACCTCATCCACCCCACATTCCTAACAACAGAAACCTGGGACCTACAAGCCTTGTTCCCTTAATCCAAGCTGGCCCTGCCTATTCTCTACCTTTTACCTATTCTGGTCTCCCTCTTGGCTGCCTACTCTTTCACCTCAGTTTCTACCCTATTCCTTAATACCTCCTTATTTTTCATCATTTAGGTATGAGCTCTTACTTAGCAGAGACTATATGGGATTGTTGTCTCTTCTCATTCAAATAAAGCTTATCATTATGTACCTTTGCATGTCAATTATGTTGACTGGTATGTATAGGCCCATATTGACGGCACCTTCACAATGTTTTTTTTTTTTTCTGCTGTCCACCGTAATTGTAATCTTATGAAGTGTACTGTATTGTATTAATGCCCAGGACCACCTTGAAAATGAGCTTGCTCAATGGTGTTTATCCCTAGTTAAAGTGATTGATTGATTGATTGAATAACTTTCTGTGTTGACCCCCCCCCATCGTCCGGAGATAACCTGACATTAAAGCCCCCTCCAAAAAAAGACTTGCTTCCTAGTATGTAGAAAAGGCTGTATACATTTAAATAATTCAGCTCTAAAAGCAATACTCTGGGGGGCATATATATTTATTAGCCTGTAATAGGAATTCTGATAACTCAAATCAAGCATTAAAACCCTCCCAGGAGCAAGTTCTACTAGTAGTTTTATTTCAGACTGAAATCCTCTAAATAGTATACTCACCCCATCACATAAACCAGTCTGCTGTAACCAATAAGAAGGTCCTATCGTCTAGAATTTTTTTGCCTGGTTTACTTTGGCTATAGTTTTAAACCTAGTGTCTTGGATGAAAAAGACATTATTAGGAAAATCCTGCAAAAAATGCAAAGTAGTCAGCCTCTTTTTATATGTTTTTATACTACTGACATTTAGAGTAAGTGAATTTGTTCCTTCTGCATTTAAAAGGGGGTAGGGGTTAGGTGCCTGTTTTGGAGCATTTTGTGGTTACCTTCTGTCCTGTTTTCACAGAAGCATCTGATTCGAAGTCAGAAAACTCATCTCTTTGTGAAGATGTGACAGAAGAGGAGTCTGACTCATCTCCCTCTTCTTCTGTATCCCCCCACTGCTTGTGTTTGGCTAATGCTTGGTATCTATTGTGGGTAACTACCCATTTTTGGGGGGGCATAGTCTCAGCTTTCCTTCTTTGCTTCCCTTTCTGTGTGATTTTAACTAACTCAAAAAGTTTCTTGGGGAGTGGAAGAGGGGGCATTAACTCATCTGGGAGTAAAACACCTTTTGCTGGAGGGTCCTGTCCTATATTTGTAGGTGTTTAACCATCCTTTCAAAGAACCTGGACTGGCCCAGGGGTTGTACTTGTTTGATCTGTGCCAGTATTCAGAGTCTCTGAGTTTTGTACCATCTCTGTACTTTCCTCCAGTGTGTGTGTGAGCTCTAGCTTGAAAAATTTTTAACTTGTGCTTCCATTATAATTTGTTCCCGATCCTAGAGAACCTGGCCTAATTTAATGTGATTTACCCATGGACACTGCTTGTATGAGTGTCCTGATTCATCACAAAGGTTTCATCGGAAAGGATTTGGACATCCCAGGCTAACATGCCCATAATCTAAGCATAAGTTACATCTCGATTGTGGACAAACAGAACTAAGGTGTGTTCTAGCACCACATTTGTGACATGCTTTGGGTTGTCCTGGGTAAAAAGCATAACCCCCTATCTCAGTCTATATGAAAACTCCCTGGAAGGTATTGAATTTCAGTGTCAGTTTGCTTTAATTTTACTTTTATCTTCCAATCTCCTGTCCAAACTAAATTGTCATCCAAAATCAGGTTAGAGGGCATAATAGTATTTCACAATGCTGGTGCAACCAGTACTGCACATCTGCAATACTCACACCTTCATTTCAAAAGAGCAAGATAATAGTTTTAATCATGGGTTTCATTAAAGGAACAGGAAAAAAGGGGTCCCATAAAGGAGTATTTTTCACCAAAGTATACTTTTGCCAGAATTTTCTAAAGTGTGTACATTCTTAAAACTGATATATATTTGTCCCTCCTTACATGAATGAAGGCAAACAATTCTTGAGATGTTATCCCCATAGTATCTTTAAGCATACCATGTAAAATAGTTTTTCTGTCTGGTGCAGTAATTATCTCCCACTGATTTTCAAACGTTCCACATTTCTTTTCTGTGCAGGGTCCCCCATTTGCTTCAATAAATTAGACATATGGAGGACTCAGTTTTGTGATGGGTCCGAATCTGGACTGTCCAAGTTTTGCACCATATTTGTTGGTTCTGGACCTGTAGTTTACTGAGGTTGTTCTCCATCTTGGTCGGGGAGATCACCCATATGTCATGTGGTCTCCATAGTTACTGGGCCTGGTGTCGCTGCATCAACAACTGTTCTTACTTCCTTTTGAGTGAATGTTTTATTTCTTTGAGACACCTTTCTCAGGAATCTTGGGATTTTTACAAGTAGCCACCTCCTGAATTATAGCTGCCACTCGTATCAGACCAGGACAGGTCCAGCCTGTGCCTTCTGAGTGTTCCCAGCCTGCTGCTTGAAGCGCAGCCTCCAGAAACCAAACATCGTCAGTAGTGGTCTGCTCCAAAGAATGTCCTTTTCTCAACTGCAAGGTAGGTTGTAGACAAGAGGTATGAGTACCCAGTGTGCTAGGTATCTCTGGAGACTGTATTGTAGGGAGAGCCATCCCGACTGTAGATGGGATAGAAAATGAACTCTCATTTTCAATGGAAGGACCGTCTTCATGCAAAAGCCTCAGCAATAAAGTTTTATGCATTTTTATAGCTTACCTTAGTATTTCTTCTTGACAAACTGACTCTAATGCTCTTGGCTCCATTCTTTCTGAAGTTACCAAAATATTTGCATCCCTTTTATGCGAGTCCATCTTTGTGTTCAGTATTTCTGTATCTATGACATTTGTCACTATAGGTTTCATATCTGCTACAGCAATTTCTGTTTCCATATTATTTCCCTCGAAAGAAGCATCAATTTCCTGGATAACAGCTTACTGTGGGTCATTTTCAAGAATATCCATATTTCTCTCTGAAACAAGACCTCCTCCCTCATCCTCCTGGGTGTCACAGCCATCTTGGAAGAGGCTGGCAAGGGTTCCCCCGACAGACAGAGTAGGGGTATTTATTAAAGGAAAATCAAACAATAATCCAAAGCAAAATTCCTGTTACAGGCCCCTCATCTCTCAATCATAGTCAAGTAGTCATTATATACAGACAAAAAAAAAGAAAAAAAAAAAAAACAGTCCCTTTGAACACCCACAAGAAGCACTACAAATAGAATAATAGATAGGTTCTGGTGTATTACAAGGCAGTAATTCCATCTCGAGGTTCTGGGGATACAAGAAACCTTGAGAGCGCAGCTCGAGAGGTTTCTTGTATCCCCAAACTCTCAGATGGAATTTCTGCCTGAAACACCAGAACCTATTTGATATTTTTTGTAATATATGGATGCAAGGAATTTTAATTTCTTACTTGTGCCTGCTTGCAGGCGCTGTGGTCTGCAGAGTTAGTAAGACTCCCGAGTGTTGTTCCTCACTCCTCGCTCACACCACCCCCACTCCTGCTCCCACTTCCAGTCCCATTCCGCATGTTTCTCTCACAAAAAAAAAAAAAAGAAACAAAACTCGGTTCACACAGTAGTCACATCGGTAATCCCAACTATACTATTACGAGGACCGGAAGTATAGTATTATTGGGCTGGAAGTATACTATTACGGGACTAACTACTGTATTACAAGGAATTTTTTGTATGCATTTTGGGGATATTATTTTCACTATCCATATATTACATTATAATACTTAACAATATAACCTCATTTCCAAATTTCTACAAAAAGGTGGAGCAAGCTTGGTTTATGTCACTGAGGCGTATGAATCCATTATCCAAAGCATATGTTTCCACCGTTCTCTTATCTCTCCCTGACTGAATGTATTGGTTTCAGTTACAGAGATACTTTTAAGTTCAGTTTGTATCTTTTCTAATAGTTCAACATGATTAATTAGTTTTGCTGCATCAAGAATAAGGTTCTAACATTCCAAATGAATCATTTAATAACTATTAGTACAATATGCAAAGTACTTTCATTCCACCACAGTGCAAGGCCTGTATACTGCCCATACATCAATGCCAAATAAGTTATCGAATGAAACCATGGTGCATCCCATTCTGTTGCTATGAAACCCCCAACCCCCTGAATATATGAACATGTGAAGGACAAGTGATCTATTTTTTCCAATTCCTGTTAACATTGTGAACTACTACAATACCTGACTTCAGCTGTTTGTGCTTATGGTTTGCTTTTATGTTAATTTTCCCATGACAACTTAGCCAGTGCAGGTCCCACATCTTAATCGGTATTCTGGATTCCTTTACTAAGTGAAATAGAGAGGAAATGTGAGTGTCTGGGCAAGTGGGGAATGTTACAGCTTCAGTAAAAAAAAAAAAGTTTTCTGCACCCACAGATATGTTTCCTTCCTGGATTTTGTGATTAACATTGTACATGTAACCTGCCACCATTTAATTTTAACAAAAGTTTCCCTAATGTATTCAGGGATGGCCTCAGAACATTTTAATTGCCTCAGTCTGCCTTGTTCCCATTGAGATACCCACGCTGAACATGTAGGGAGAAGTAGAGGGACCCATTCCTATCCTGAAAAAACTAAAGCAGTCTAAGGTTTGTATAAAGAAAAATACTGTAAAAAAGGAGATGGGGTTATCATCCCTAATTCCCCCTTGTTGTATTTTCAGATAAATCATGTTTCTTTTTATTGGATTTAACCAACTGCTCCAAATCGCCTGAAAGAAAATGCTGAGGATGGTGGTTTCTAACTGCTTGGGTGGGGGAAAAATATGACTAATGTACAGGAAAATCGGTACTAAAAAGTTTTAACTAGATAAACTCTCTTTTTTTACTATGTTTCCATTTGTTCCATTCCCCCCCCCCCATACTAGCTGCTGTCCATGTTTTATTTTTGGTTCCCAGCTCAGTATGTCATCCTGTTCCGACCCATAGGTTACTGCCAGGATTTTCAATGGCCCTTCCGTCACTTGAATTCTCTGGATGTGCCTAGGCCCGTGTATCTCTTCTCCAATTAATTTAGCTACACATTTGTCTTTGTTAAAGTATACACCTGCAAAGACTTTGTTTTCAGCACAAAGCTGTACAGTAACAGAGGCTGATCTGGAGTCTTGTGTCAAAATACAAAGGTAATCTGCAAAGGCAATTACAGCAAACTGCAGGGTTTTCTCCCTCAATGCTATATGCTGTATATGTCTAGATCTGAGTAGTTGCAAATGTGGGTCTGTATAAAAAACAAACAGCAGAGAGCTCATAGGACAGCCCTGTCATGCCCCCTTCCCTGCTTTACACAGTGTTCCCTTCCAACCATGTACCAATGTGGTCTCAGTCGCTCTTCTGTATAAACATTTAATCCAGTTAATAAATGTAGTAGGAACCCCATATTGTCTCAAAAATGCCCACAAATAGTCATTCCTGACTGAATGAAATGCCTTTTTTGATCTAAGGTTAGCACCACACCTTCTAATTTCCCACTCTGTCCTTGTTCAAATAGTTCCCTAAGGAAGATTAAGTGGTCAGTTATTTTTCTGCCTGGCACGGAGCATATTTGTGTTGGTGAGACCAACTATTCTGCTGTCTTCAATAACCTTGAGTTTAAAATTTTTGCCAGTAGTTTGAAGTCATTGCTAAGGAGAGTAATGGGTCTCCAATTTTGCATGTCACATCTATCCCCCTTTTTTAAAGAGATAGACAATTTGCCCATTTATCATTCTGAGAGATGGGGATTGGTATTTTAAAATGTGATTAAAAACCCCAGTCAATTCTACCAAAACTTTAGTCCCAATACATGTATATAGCTCGTTCATTAATTCATCACTTCCTGGGGATTTATTCCCTACTAGGGTATCCAGAGCTTGTTTTAGCTCTTCTGGCTGTATATTTTGCGTCAACAGCTCTATCTGCTCAGTTGGACATTTAGGATTATCTAATCCTGCAAACACCTCCTCATAATTGTGATTGTTAGTACTTGTGGATGCAAACAACTGTTAAATATATTCATCAACAATTCTCCAAATTTTGGGGGGTTCTGTGCATAATTTATGGTCAGTGTCCCATAAACTGTCCATTTGTTCTTGTTTATTGTTAGAGTTGCATATTTCATATGGGCAGGTATATTCATTCCTACCTTGCATTGAAAATCGTTGCTGGTTTTGCAGATTTGGGGCTTGGGATTGATGATAGGGCATCCTGTTGTGTTCAATAATCTGGATTTGATCTATACAAATATGTCCTGTACTATATGAGATGGATAACAGCTTTTGAAGCTGTATCCTATGCTGCAAATACTGGTAATATATTTTCTTTCTTTTCCCTTTAGACAGAGATTTTAATACATTTGTTAATTCCTGTATAGTGTCTCTTCCCACCATGGTGGGGGGGTTGTCATACAAGTCATAAACAGTTTGTTTTGCTTCAAGAAAGTAATGCATTTCTTGTACAATATCCAGTGAGTCTAACAGAGAAGAATTAAACTTCCATGTCCCTGGGCCAAATGTCAACTGACTATGTGTACCCACTATAACCTGTAACCTTTTGTGGTCCAAAAATTCAAAAAATGTAAAATTCTGCAGCTTGAATTGGAAGGGAATGAGAAACAAAAAAAAAAAAATCTATCCTTGTCGGCAGAGGACCTTTGTAAAAAGGTAGGATTAGCTAGCCCTGGCGAGTTATTATATACATCAATCAAGTTTCTTTCATGGATCATTTTGTTTAAGTATGCTATATCAGAAAATATCTTACTAGTCGTGGTATTCTTACCTCTGTCTACTAGCGACAGACTACAATTAAAGTCTCCCCCCAGAATTACTTTATGGGTAGAACAAAGATATGGTTGTATAAGCTGAAAGAGTGCCACTCTTTCTGCTTTTGTCTGTGCAGTGTAGATATTTAGGATCCTGGATAAAGCACCATGTAATCTAGCCTCAATAACTAATGCTGTACCTGGCAGAATATCCAAAACGTTTATCAGGTGAAACTGGACACCAACAAATAAAATTGCTACGCCTGAGCAAGGGTCCAGACCCGTAGACCAATAAGAAGGCAAATACATGCCATAACCTTGTAGCTTCTTTAATATCTAGGAGAGTGTGCAATTTAGTATCTTGCAGTAGAAAGATACCAGTTTCAAAAGATCTGAGGTGTGAAAAAACAGCATGCTTTTTCATGTGGTTTTTCACGTTGTTAGCATTGCATGAATGTAGATTAAGATGATGCATGAGAGAAGTTAGAGAAGTGTGTCACTCAGGGAGGTTGCTTAGAGGTGCTTCTCATTTGTCTCATGTGTTTGAGTTTAACTGTAACTTTCGAAGGTGGCTGTGTGACGACAGCCAGTGGAGGTGGTGTCCATGGGCAGGGGGGTCCTCTCTATCTGAACTAGGGTTACCACCTTTTAAGAAGCCCAAAGTGAGAACTTTCTTACTGAAACCTGATTTTTCACAGGACACTAGGCAACTTTGACCAATGCAACAGAGCTGTATCCTGTAAATAATCAGAATTAAGACTAGGTGTTATAGTTTTTTTAGTTGTTTCTATTGTTTCTTACCATTTTAAGGTATTTTAGTTAATGTAGTTATAGTTTTCTGCAACATTCAGAGGAAAGTTAGAAAATATTTTTTCTACTATAAGGTCAGGACATGTAGTATTTTTCATGTTTTTTTGCAGGACACAGCAGCAAAAATCAGAACAGGTGGTAACCCTAATCTGAACTAACATCTGGCAAGGAAGACCAGACAGAGGCATCATCGAACTCATTGCCAGAAGTTTTAGGAATGTCCATCAGGGCCTCAAACCTATATGCAACAGGAATCCCTGTTGTCTTTTGCACCTTGAAGAGGGTTTAGACAAATTTTGCCTGCATCTTGAGGCCTTCTTTTATTTCTCGGTCTCTGCTTGAGCCTGAGGGAGAGGTGGGGGCATCACCTCAGTTCCCTGTGTTCTTATCTGTGAGGGTATAATGGTACTGACTACCTTGGAGGCAATTTGGGAGGGGGGTTCAGTAGCATGTTCTGGATGCCCTGTCCTACTTGCTGTAGGTGCTACCTGTACTGCCATAACTTCTCTCACCTTGGTTGTGGATCAGAAGTTGGGGGGTGGGGGGGTTTATACAGGTGTTGAGGTTCTATTCCTAGACCTCTGGGCTATAGCTATCATGACTCTTTGCTCTTCAATGTCTGTCTGTTTGGCTGGTTGTGTGCAGCCCATGGGCAAGTGAGATAAGAATGCCCTTTAGTGTCACAAAGATTGCAGACTTGATCATTTCTGCAGTGACCACTTATGTGTCCCAGGTTCCCCTCCGCAAAGGGTACATTTCAGTTTGCTACAGAGGCCAATAATATGGCCAGTTTCACCACACCTACAGCATGCCTTATGTTGCCCCTGGTAGAACAACACACCCCATCCCTCCCAATAAAAAACCTGTTAGGGAGATGTTGAAGACCAGTTTCAGTGGTATGTAACACAACTCGCACTTTCCAAACCCCAGTCCAGATTTTCACATAATTAAAAATGGCTTCAGGGTTTCCTAGGACAGTGTATCTTTGGTTAAGTCAGTATAGCAGGTTAGTCACACTGACCCCTTAATTTCTAAACAGTACAGTTATCGTTCTGTTAGCAGGTTTGGTTAATAGAATAATGTCAGAGGGTGATCATGCAGGGTCGCTTTCAAATGATGGTAAAGTTCCCAAAACATTTGCAGTTCACTGTTTAGTTTAAAAGCAACATCAAACGTCTGCACTCCAGACACATGAATCAATGCGTATATCTCAGCTGGGGTATATTTCAAAGCCCAAAACAGTAAAGCTTTTGCAATGTACATGCAGTCTGGGAACTCATCCAAGTCAGCTATGTATATTAGCTGAATATCATTATGTAGTTTGGCTGGGTAAACAGTTTCACAGAAAAAGATGTGTATGAACACCCCCACCGTTGCTGTTGTCCTTCTAAATTTGCAGTGTCTGAGCAGTCAGGCAGTTCAGGCTATGATGCACTTTGACCTGGACTGACATCATTAGGTAATGGTTCTGTACCTTGATCCTGGGTATTTGCAGTGTGTGTTTTTTGGCATTATGTTAAGTGCCAAGTGCAGGTGTGGAGTAAGCTGTAATACTTCAGGTAAAAGCAATGGTAATACTCTACTGGACTCTCAGGGGCAACACTTTCTTTACTGGTAGAAGCAACAGCAGGGTCCACATTATTAGAGTCTATATAAGTTTCCCTAATTCAGATAGGAGAGGGCCCTGAGACCCATTGTCCAACTGCAGTCATTTCCCAACCAGCATTTTCAAATGCTGTCTCGACAGACCATTCAGATGCCGGTTCCTTAGTGGTGCTAGGGGAAACATTCTAAGCCAGAAGCAGAAGCTTCCAAAATCACCTTTCCTGATATCACATCCTTTTTAGTTACATCAGTGGCTTTTTTCTTATTGCCATTTAATACAAATAATGAAGCAGTACTGCAGCTTGGCTGGAATGAAAATGTGTTTTCTGCTCCAGTTGCTAAGTTGTCAGAGCACTCCTCTGTGGGGATAGTGTGGTCTGTTTAAAAGTACCACCAGCTGCTCCTGTAAGCAGTTGGGCTGAAGTTTCTTCTCCAAGGTGTACCAACATTTCATCGCCAAGTAAGATTTTTGCATCTCTTGCCACTATGGCATTTTGCAACTGCTGCTTCTTTTTAAAAACTCCTGTTCCTTTCATAATAGTTGTAACTCGAGTTCTTTATCATTTACAATACTTACCTTTGGCTCTGGTTCTTCTGGTTGATTGACTATGACAACTGTCTCTGTTTCTCCTGAAAGTGTACTGCTCATTTCTATTTCCATCCCAGTCTGGGCTTCGAATGCTCCCTCTAAGACAGTCGGAGCATCGAAAATGTTTTTGGTCTCTGGATTAGGTAGGACAGTGGAGGAGACTGGCTCCACAGCCACCTGCACATCTTGCTCCTTCAGTAGCTCCATGGAAGTGGCCAGAAGCAGGCCAGAGGTTTCCTCTACAGGTCAGAAGGGGAATTTCCCATTTCCAGGCCAAATTTCCCCCATTCACTGGAAATATCACAAATTTGGTTCAATCTCACTTGGCATTCATTTGTGTGGGATTGTGAAGGGGGGAGGGACAGCTGCAAAGTGGGGTGCTAGCTGCACACTCAGGCAGACTTGACAGACCGTGTGGCCTGCATGTGCTGGCAAGTAGTAAGTAAGTAAGAAATGCCTTATGTCTGTCCCATGCATTTTTGAATTCCCCATACTTTTTGACCACATGACCTTCTCACAAAGGCCGTTCCATGTCTCCACCAACTTCTCCATGAAAAAATACTTCCTCACATTGTCCCTGATCCATCCCCCTCTATCTTCAAATTGTGCCCTCTTGTTCTTGGCCATCTCTTTTTCTGAACGATGCTACCCTCTTAGACTTTGACTCCCATGAGGTACTTAAAAGTTTCTATCATGTCCTCCTCATCCCTCCTTTCCTTGAGGGTACACATATTAAGCTCCTTTAGGGACAAGGCTTGGAAGAAGTTCCGGCTGTCTGCTCTCCCGGCAGATCTGGTGATTTACAAATCAGTAAGAAATTAGTGTAAGAGATCCATCAAACTTGCGAAGAAGGAGTACGTTACACACCTTCAACGGACCAACCTAGGCAACCCCAAGCTGTTCTGGTCACACATCAATGAACTACTTAGGGGCAAACCCAAGGAAGCACTGGGCCAAATAGAGATAAACTGACAGCTTGAGAGTGATTTTCAGGCAATCGCCTTAGAAATAAGCCACCGTTTTACTAACCTCGAAGAATACAAGAATGGCCTACCTCCTTCCACACCGGCACCTATCATGGATGAACCCTGCTGCCTAAACAGACCCCAATTCCATCTGAGACTTGGCAAGGCCAAAGAGGTCCTCCCTCTCCTTAAGGCTCTTAAAATCAAAGGCTCAGGAGGTCCGGATGGTATCAGCCCCAGGTTACTAATGGAAGGAGCCCAGTCCCTTGCTAAACCTCTTACCTGACTTATCAACAGATCCTTACTGGAAGGAACTGTTGCTCACCAGTGAAAGCAGGCTAACATGGTCCCCATTCACAAGGGTGGCACGAGGGAACTTATCAGCAACTATAGGCCATTCTCCTTGCTACGCACACTTGCAAAATTGCAGGAAAAGCTAGTTTTTGGGCACCTAAGGGACTACCTGGAGTCCCACCAGCTCCTTGCCCCCTCCCAGCATGGTTTCCGGACAAATCATGGCATTAATACTGCCCTCACCAATCTAACAGTGGATGTCCATGGTGCAATGGACACAGGTAAGCCAACAGGTGCAATCTTTATTGACCTTTCTTTGGCTTTCGATCTAGTGGACCATAGCCTCCTGCTGACTAAGCTTGACAAAATAGGTCTTGATCCCCACACCATTCGGTGGTTCAAGAGCTCCCTATCAGGTCACTCTCAGAGGGTCATTTGGAAGGGTGTACTATCGGATCCCCTACCTATCAAAGAGGGTGTACCTCAGGGCTCAATTCTTGGTCCCCTTTTGTTCTCTCTCTTTACAAACGACCACAACCTTCACTGCGGGGGCAGTTCTGTTGTTCACTATGCAGATGACACAGTAATCTTCCGCTCTATGGAAAATCTGCCGGAACTAGGTCTGTTCCTCCAAGCTGACCTAAAGGCATTGGAGGCCTGGCTTACATCCAACAGAATGGCCCTCAATGCAGGCAAAATGAAAGCTATGCTGTTTGGTCCTAAATCCCTTGGGCAGGACAGGTCCAAACTCCTACAGCTAACCTCTATAGCAGGAAAAAAGTATAGATGTGGTGGACACCATACAATACCTTGGGCTAAAAATTGACCAAGGTCTCACCTTCAATTCCCACGTAGACCAAGTAACCAGGACCATCCACTGTAAACTTGGCACCTTGTACAGTCTAAAAGACCAGTTCATCCTGGGGGCAAGGCAGGCAATTGCTTCCAGTGTTCTACTCCCAACACTTACTTAAGCTGCCCCAGTACTACAGGGTATGCCTAAGCAAGAGCTCAACCATCTACAGGTCCTGTATAACAATGTTGCATGGATCGCTACCCAGAATCACCCTAGAAGCCACCCCTGCAACACACCTGCCCAACTGCAGTGGCCTTCCTTTGCTTTTTGACTTCAGTACCCCCTACTCTGCCTTTTGTTCAAATTACTGAGCCCGGCTGCTCCCCCTAGCCTAAAAGGGACTCTCTCCCTCAAGCACAATGCTCAGATGCTCAGGACCTCTGGTGGGACTCTACTCAAAACCACCAGAGTCAGGACAAATGATGGGGGCAGATCCTTCTCCTCTACAGCCCCCTACCCGTGGAATAATCTTCCTCCCTCTGTACAGGAAGCCCCCTCTCTACGGACCTTTTGCACTAGGATCAAGGCCCACATGATTGAGATCAGCACTTGTCACTGCCTAGGAATACGTTAGTCATTCCTCCATCCAACAACCAATGCCTACCCCCTCCCTTTGTTACCCAAACAGACTACAAGGCTTGACCTTGTCTCAATCAATCACTACCTAAATGTCGTATATGTTTCTTACTTACTGACTCAGTATTTGACTGTTTAACTGCTTTTACTGTAACCTGGTTAGCAATTGTACTCTCTCTGTAACAAGTTGTACCTGACACCCGTCATCTGTACTGTATCCTGGGTTGCCTCTGAAAAAGGGACCTTCAGGGCTCAGTGGGCCTACCCGGTAATCAAAATTTAATTAATAAAGTCTCTCTTCTTATGTCTACTGGTCCAGACCCTGCACCATTTTAGTTGCCCTCCTCTGGACAGCCTCTACCCTGTCTTGTCTTTGCAGAGATGGGGTCTCCAGAACTACAACTCATCAACTGTCTGTACAGAGGGAGAACAACTTCCTGTTTTCTACTGGTGATGCCTCTCCCACTGCATCCCAGTATCCCCCAGGCCCTTCTAACTGCCTCCTTACATTGCTTGCCTACCTTTTGGTCATCTGCAATGACTACCCCAAGATCCCTTTCCATTTTTGTTGTTATTAGTAACCCCTTCCCCATTGTGTACTCTTCTCCTGGGTTTTTGTTTCCCAGGTGCATTACTTTGCACTTCTTTGCATTGAATCTAAGCTGCCATACTTTTGACCATTCCTCCAACCTTGTCAAGTCCCTTCTCATCCATTCCACTCCCCTTGTGTCAACCCTATTGTAGATCTTTGTGTGTTGTCTGCAAAGAGCCATGCTTTTCCTTCCAGTCCCTCTGCAATTTCATGTATAAAGACATTTAAGAGGACTGGTCCTAGCAGTGAACCTTGCGGTACTCCACTAGTAACCCATCTTTCTTTGGAGTAGACTCCCTTCCCAATTACCCTCTGTGTCCTATGGTCCAGCCAACTGTTTATCCAAGCTACCACCCTAGGACCCACTCTCAGGCTGGCAAACTTGTTTATTAATCTTTTGTGTGGGACTGTGTCAAACACCTTGAGAAAGTCTAGGTAGGCCATGTCTACAACCCCTCCTGATTTACTACTTTGTTCACCCACTCAAAGAAATTAATTAGATTTGTCTGACATAACCTTCTCTCTGTGAATCCATACTGCCTTGGATCCTGCGCCCCGCTGGCCTCCAGGTACTCGACAATTCTTTCTTTCAGAAGTGATTCCATCATTTTCCCTACTACTAAGGTCAAACTAACAGGTCTGCAGTTTCCTGCCTCTGCCTTGCTCCCACTTCTGTGAAGGGGAACCACATCTGCCATCCTCCAGTCCTCAGGTACCACACCATCCTCCCATGATTTGTTAAAAAGGGTAGTCAGTGGTATCACTAGTTCTACCCTTAATTCTTTTAGAATTCTGGGGTGAATCCTGTCATGCCCCATTGCTTCGTCCACCTGCAGTTTTAGGAGTTCTTTCAGGACCCTTTCTTCTGTGAATGGACTGGTATCGACCCCCCTATACAGAGTGCTTCTACTGACTGGTTGGGAACCTCCCCCTCCTCCTCTTTTGTGAATACTGAGCAGCAGTATTCATTCAGCATCCCTGCTTTTTCACTGTCACCCTCTGCCCAGCCCCACCTCTCTTCTGTTAAGACTCACTATCCCACCCTTGGTCTTTCTTTGCTCCCTAATGTACCTATAAAAGGTTTTATCCCCCTTCTTAACTGAGCTGTCTATCTTTTCCTCCATTTTGGTCTTTGCTATTCTGACTGCCTTCCCTGCTTCGTTCTGCTTTAACTGGTACAGTTCTCCATCCTGTTCCTTCTGTATTTACTTATATTTCCTGAATGCTATTTTCTCCTTAATCTTCCCTGCCACTCTTTTGAGAACCATAGTGTTTTTTTCCTTCATTTTGATTAGTTTATTTGCTCCACATAAATGCTTGTTGCCTCTGTGATGGCAGTTTTGATTTTTCCCCATTGTTCCTCCAGCCCTCCTTCTTGCCCACGTGTTAGTGACTTCCTGAATTACTCTCCCATTTTGCCAAAGTCAGCACTCCTAAAGTCCAGTACCCTCACTTTTGTATGGCTTGACTCTACAGCTGTGTCTCATAAATCACATTGTTTGGTGGTTGCTTGTTCCCAGATAGCTACATACTTTTAAATCTGAGATCCTTTCTCTGTCCTCGTCTGAGAGTGCCAGGTCTAAGATTGCTCCCTCTCATGTAGGTTCCAACACTAGCTTTCTGAGGCATGCTCCCTGTAGGGCATTGATAATGATCCTACTCTTGGACGTGGCTGTAGCAAATATGCTCCAGTTAACATCTGGCATATTCAGGTCCCCCATCAACAATATCTCCTTAGCTCCCACAGCTACAGGAGGATGCTCCTGGCCCTGGGGACTCTCTCAAGCAAAGCTAAGCCACCCATCCAAAAGCTCCCGCAGCTACAGGAGGGTGTTCCCTGCCATGGGGACTCTCACAACTGAAGCTAAGCCACCCATCCTAAAGGTAATCGGACGGATTCTAACCAACGCTCTCAATGCACTCTGAATTCCTTTGTGGATTCAAATCTTGGCACCCTTTTACCGGGCCTTAGCCCTGGGCTTTAATTGCCTTATGCGTGGAAAGAGCTCCCTTTGTGATAACTTCAGCCAGCAGCCTAGAAGGAGATCACTAGTCTGGGACTGAAAGTGCATTTTTTGTTGTTCTTTTTGTAATACAGGGCTTAAATTTACGTTGGCTGAGCTGCTTGCTGTGTAGCAGGAATCTGGCACCAAATTTAAAAACTCTCACAAGCAGCATTTTTGGAAACAACTCTCTATGTGCTGGAATAGGCTCCCAAAGTGGGTCACTTACTTGATTTTAAGAAATAATTACCAGTAGCTACTGTAGCTGCTTGCTGCGTTATGTAGTGTTCTGGTGCCAATATTTCCAGCTAAATCTTAAAAAGTAATTTCCAGTAGCTAGCTGCTTGGTGCAATGTGCAGTGATCTGATAAAAATTCTACTAAGCAGGCATTCATTTTACATTGGCGCTAGAGAAAGCCTCCGAGCTCGATTCCAGTAATAGCCTTTAGACCCGGAAAAAGCTTGGTGCTATACTCAGTGTCCAAACTGCAGCTGAGAGCTCCAAATTGCAGCAGGGGTTTCTAGCCTGCTGTTTCCAGTCAGTGGGCTCAGCGTTCCTTAAAGCTGTTCAGTCCCTGTAATCAGTTCCATTTTTGGAGCCAAAGTGCTGCATGATTTATTAGTACCCTGTTCATGTTAATCTCTTGTGTTGTTATCACTGCTTTTCCTTACATGCTCAGCATAGAATCCTAGCCATTTCCTTCAGTGTAAAGGATTACAGTTGTGTTTGCTGGATGAATTGGTACTAGTATTAATTTAATGCCATTTAGATGTGTTTCTCCCTGAATTAATGAGTGCTCCATTTAGCTGCATTTGTCAAAGAATTACCAAGTATCTTATCAGCTGCATATCAGCAATAATTTAGATTACAGTCTAGAGAATTTCATTTATTTTTTCTATATATTTCTGCTCCCTCCCACTCTTTCTTTCTCCACCCCTTCCCCATTGCTCCTAGAATTGCTGCTACGGATTGGCTTCTATCCTTATTTAACCTGTCTGCTCCCCCTGTCCTTAGCTCCCGCAGCTACAGGAGGGCACTCCCTGCCCTGGGGACTCTCACAACCAAAGCTAAGCCACCCATCCTAAAGGTAATCAGCTTGATTCTATCCAACTCTCTCAACACACTCCCGAATTCCTTTGTTTGCCGATTAAAATCTTGGTGCCCTTTTACCTGGCCTTAGCCCTGGGCTGTAAATGCCTTATGCATGGAAAGAGCTTCCTTTGTGATAACTTCAGCCAACAGCCTAAAGGGAGATCACTAGTCTGGGACTGAAAGTGCATTTTCTGTCCTTTTTGTAATACAGGGCTTAAATTCACTTTGGCTGAGCTGTCTGCTGCATAGCAGGAATCTGGCACCAAATTTAAAAACTCTCACAAGCAGCTTTCTGGGTAACAAATCTCTTTCTGCTGGAATAGGCTCCCAAAGTGGGTCACTTACTTGAGTTTAAGAAATAATTACTAGTAGCTGCTGTAGCTGTTTGCTGTGTTATGTAGTGTTTTGGTGCACATATTTCCAGCTAAATTTGAAAAGTAATTTCCAGTAGCTAGCTGCTTGCGGCATTATGCAGTGATCTGATAAAAATTCTACTAAGCAGGCATTCAGTTTATACTGGCACTAGAGAACACCTTGGAGCTTGATTCCAGTAATAGCCTACAGACCCGGGAAAAGCTTGGCACTGTACTCAGTGTCCAAACTGCAGCTGAGAGCTCCAAATTGCAGCCAGGGTTTCTAGCCTGCTGTTTCCAGTTGGTGGGCTCAGCGCTCTTTCTCATAGCCACTTTGCGGCTGCTCCCCACCCACCCCCTACCACTCCTACCCTTTGCTGGCATTTGCTATATAGTGTTTGCCTACATTAGGCCACGCCCACTGTGTGAGGAAGTTTAACTAGCTCATCACTTTCTCATTTGCAGCCTATGCTCCTTCCCCACTAGAAGGAGTCTGGATACCTGTCAAAACCTTCCTGCCTTTTATTCCATTTTAGTCTTCCAACCGACTGTAAATTGGCATTACCCCTGCTGTCAGCATTCATCCTATACTGAGACCATAACGGCTATACACCTACCTGCACAAATGGCCCCTGCAACTACTAATTATATGAGCACTAACTTACGTGCTTTATTAATGCTTGCCTCTATTCTTGCTCTCCTCACTTGGCTAGCATTGTTATACTGCCCACCTTCCCGAAACCCCCACTACCTACATCCTAAGGACTTCTTCCTCTCCAACATGCCTACATATCCCCAGTTGCCCCTAGCTATGTCTCCACTATTGGTCACCCACAGGTTCGTCTTCCATGTAGCTTTTACTATATATAAATCCCAGCCCAGTACCCTTCACTGCAAACACCTTTTATTCATCGTAAACTATGGTTCCTGCTCCTGTTAGCACTAATGCTAGCTGAGGATATTGAACAAAATCCGGATACAGTAGGAAACATTTCCCACACTGAAACAACCTGGAAGGACACTAAGGGCCTTCACATTGCTCACCTGAATATCAGAAGCCTCATACACAACTCAACTGAACCTGAGGCTTGGGTCATTCAATAAAACCCTGACATCCTCTGCTTGTCAGAAACCTGGCTAAAATCGACCACCCCGGATTCCCAATCCTCGCTACCCAATTACAAACTTATATGCCAAGATCGGAGCGCAACAAAGCGGGGAGGTGGTGTCACTATCTTCTACAAAACCTAGCCTACTACTGTCACGCAATTTCTCATCCACCCTTTCTCACTGTGAATCGATACATGCAACCCTACAACTTGGCTCTAAGAAGCTTCACATAGTGTGTGTCTATCACCCTCCTGGTGGAGGTATCACTGGTCAGAACTCCTCTCCCAGGTGGACACTACCATCAGATGTAATGAGGTCCTTTTACTGGGGGACCTTAACCTAAATTGGACTGGTAAAGCTAATCAGTCCATCCATACTTTGGTACAAGGCCATAACCTCCACCAGCTAATCACAGACCCTACCAGGTTCATGCCCGCCCCCAATCTAGCATACTAATCGACTGGGTCCTCATGAACCATCCTGATAGTATAATTTCTGTAGGTACCCTAGCAGATGCTATAAGTGATCACTCCCCAATTTATTGTATCTATGGTTCATTAGTCAACCACCTCCTCTGCTGAAACTCATCACCTTCCGCAACTTAGTTAAATTTAACCAGGCTCAATTCATGCACGATCTCACCATGATTGACTGGTCACCCATCTTCACAACCTCAAATGCCCGGGATGCCCTAGACTACTTCCTAACTAGGTTTGACTCTCTCCAGGACTTCCATTCGCCCCGTGTCACACACCGTATATGTGGAACACAAACTAAGTGGTTAACTAAAGACCTTCTCAAGTAAATAAGGTCTAGGGATATAAGCTGGCAGCATTTTAAGGCCTCAGGGCGCCAGTCTGATTATAATACCTACAGGTCACAAAGAAATTCCTGCAAAAGGAATATTCATCTAGCTAAGATCTCGTTCTGCAAAGACCTATTAATCAATGCTGCAGGTAACTCAAGGAGATTCTGGTCAGTCATAAAAACCCTCCTTGGAGCAAATCACGTGGCATTTACAAATGACATGCTGCTAGGTGGCATTCACTGTAACAACCCTACGACCATTGCCAATGCTTTCAACCTCCATTTCTCCAACCTATCTAATTACATGGCCTCCTTCCTCCCTGAACACACCACTTCTGTCCCCAATGACTCTGAACCTCCACTCACCCATCCGCGATTCCGGTTCTGAACTACTACAAGAACCGAAGTTCTAAAATTGTTACTCACCATTCCCGATAGCACTAGCTCTGGGTCTGACTGTCTGGAACCCAGACTCTTGAAAATTGCTGCCTTTCTCATCGCCTCCCCCTTCACCAACATCTACAATTTGTCTCTATGCCATGGCTCAGTTCCTAATATCTGGAAAATAGCTAGAATTATACCTATTCTTAAAAAGAGTGACCCCCAAAGAACTAGTTGTCCTATAGCCATTTTATCTGTACTTAGTAAAATCCTGGAAAAATTAGTGGCTACCCAAACCATAGCGTACCTCCAGGAGCATAACCTCTTCTCCAGCTCCCAGCATAGTTTCCGTAAAGGTCACAGCACTTCCACTACCCTCCTAAAACTCACTAATGACATCTATGCTGCCATAGACAGGGGCCTTCTGACAGTTGCAGTTTTCATTGACCTTACCAAGGCTTTTGATTTGGTGAACCATTCCCTTCTTCTCACTAAACTACATGCCCTTGGTTTCTCTGCTGATGTGGTGGCATGGTTTAATAGCTATCTGTCCTCCAGGAATCAGACTGGTGTTTTCAATTCAGCCATGTCTGATCTTTCTTCTATATAAGTTGGCGTTCCCCAGGGCTCCATACTTGGCCCTTTGCTCTTCTCAATCTTCATTAATGACCTCCTATTGCTTGCATGATCCTGCTCATCTCTTCTCTGCGTGGGTGACCTCATCATTTACCACAGTGCTAGACAGATCTCAGATATAAACTACCCTCTTGCCTCTGACTTCGTAGGCGTACAGTCCTGGTTAATGTAGAACAAACTTGTTCTCAATGTAAGCAAAACACACTCCATGCTCTTTGGCTCACCGGCTAGACTTAACGCAAATCATAACTCCCTCAAAATATCGTGTGCTGATGGTTCCCCTCTGGTTAGCACTAGTTCCTTTAAATACCTGAGTGTTCTTATCGATGAATCTCTGGATTTTGAGCTGCAAATCACTACCATTTGCAAGTCTGTCAATGCTAAAATTGGAGGGGCTTACCGTACTAGCTATGCCCTTACCCCATCGGCTAGGCTCGTGGTTGCTCAAGGCCTCTTGCTCCTGGCCCTGGCCTATGGTACAGTCACCTATGTAGGTGCCACAAAATCCTCCCTCCACATATGGGACACTACCTATAACAACATCTGCTGCTATGCCTCTGCATCACCACAGTATAAACACCACTGTCAGCTCTATACTGACCTAAATTGGCCAAGCCCCTCTGCCCATCGACTCCAGTCATATGGCTCTTTAATTGAAAGGATAGCCAGATCACACCTTCCCCAATCCCTTGCTTCCATGCTTCACTCCCAACCCCCCTCCTATGGGCTTTGATCTACTGACCAAACCCCTCTCTATATACCCAGATGTAAAACTGCCATGGGAGCACACGCTTTCTTTCACATGGCCCCAAAGTATTGGAACTCTGTACCTCAAGCTATTCACCAAGCTCCCACCCACGCTGGTTTCAAAAAACTTCACTGTGATTACCTATATGCCTCACACCCCTGCATTTGCTTTCATCCACCTTAGATCATCCTTTTTCTCTCTTTACCTTAGTAACTACTCCTATCTTAGCTCTTCCTCACCTCTCTCTCTATCTGTCCTCCCTTTTATGTTCATTCTTTCATCACTTATCTCTTTTCCTTCTCTTCAACTACACCTGCCTCCCCCCATCGCTGTCCTTACTCTTTAAAGCTTAAAAGCTATATAATGGCACTTATTGTTTGCTGCATATAACATGTTAGTCATTTTATTACTGCACTGTGTTACTCATTTGTTTACACTTGTCTCTTGAATTTGTCCAAACTGTGTTACTGGTATCCTAATTTTGTTTAAATACTGTATTTTCTCTCAATCCCAAAACTGATTGTATTACACTCCTTCCTACTGTGATTACTCATTTTCCATGTGCTGTGTTACATGGTGTGCTTTGTATTCAACTGTATCATCCTGGGTCGTGCCTGAAAATAGGCATCTCTATGTCTAGTGCACCCACCCAGTTACCAAAAGCAAGTAAGTAAATAAATGAACCTTCCCTTTTTCTGTCATTCTAATGATGTCTTCAATCATTTCTTGGTCCATTTCCTCCCCCCCCCACAAGAAGGGGGTCTGTATGCAAGCCTCGTGTGGATTGTGGTGCCATTTCCTGTCGCGAGGGTGACCCACAGTGCCTCATCTCCTACCTGTTTACCCTTTAGTTCCATTGCTTTTATCCATTCCCTTATATGGAAAGCTCCTCCTCCTCCTCCTCCTCTTCTACCCTCCCTGTTCCTCCTGTAGACTGTGTACCCTGGTATGTTAACATCCCAGTCATGGTTCTCTGTATACCAGGTTTCAGTGACTGCCACAATATCCAGGCATCCCTCTTCCATCAAGGCCACTAGGTTAGGGAGCTTGTTATCCAGACTATGGGCCTTGGTACTCATCGCAGTCCATTTTTTGCTGGCCTTATCCCTATTAGCTCCATCCATGTCCTTATTGCCTTTGCCTTTTTCTCTATGTACCCATCCTGCTCCCTACTGACTTCTCTACCTTATTTTTACCTCCCTAACTACCCTGTTTTGTGGGGAGGGGTTGGATTTCCCCTGCTCCTTTTCAGTGCCTCCCCATGGCTAGTTTAAATACTTGCCATTGAAGCATTTCAGCCTATTACCTAAGATTCTGGTTCCCCTCCTGGACAGATACAGACTATTGTGTCAATATGGGCCTGTATCCCTCCAGGTGGACCCTCGGTTCCCAATTAAGCCAAACCCCTGAGCTCTGCACCAGTTTTTCAACCATTCATTGACTACCATGGTGTAAAATACCTTAAACTCAATCGTGCCATAAACAGGCAGCACTTCTGAGAAGGATACCATGCATGCTACTTGTCTAAGGCCCCTACCCAACTCCACAGATTTCTCCTGTACTGCTCTGATCCCATTCTCAGCCAGGCCATTTTTCCCCTAGGTAGACAATGACATGACACAAAGTATAAAGGGTGTGCACAAGGTAATGTGGTACTCTGAAACAAATCATAAAATACAAAACACCATGGTTTGGGCAGTCACCACCACAAGTTTCTGGTCTATAAATTGACCCTTTCTCAAAGGCCTTTGAGAAAGTGTTGCTTTATAGACCAGAAACTCACTAGGCATTGTATTTATGGAATAAATACTTTTAAACATATTTTTTTGGTGTTCAGCATGACATGTGGTGGTGAGTGCCCAAAACATGGTGTTGTGGACAATGACATCTGGCTCCTTCTTCCATGCTGTTGCTCCCACGATCCTGAGGGTTTGCTTTCTGTCCCTCCAAGCTATGGTACTGGGCAGGCACCTTACCTCCCTCTCTCCTCCCTACTTATGATCCTTTCTTCTTTCTTCCTTTTCTTGTTGATATATCAGAAGAAATTTTTTCTCCTGGTTTTAATCCCTCTCATGATCATAGAAATGTAGAATTTATACCAGATAAGGGCCGCTTTGCCCATCTAGTCTGCCCATTTCCCTACCTAATGGATAAGCTGCAGATCGTAGTTAACCAACAGCCTACTTCCTCCTACCCCCCACTAGAATTGCCTTATGTCTGTCCCATGTATTCTTGAATTCTCTCACTGTTTTTGACTCCATGATCTCCTCAGGAAGGCTGTTCCATGCATCCACAACCTTCTCCGTGAAAAGATACTTCTTCACATTACCTTGGAGCCACTCCCATCTTCAAATTGTTCTTCAGCATCCCTTTTTCTGAAACATGATGCCCTCTTGGACTCTGTTGATTCCCTTGAGGTACTTGAAAGTTTCTGTCATGCCCCCCCTTTCCTTAAGGGTATACAGTACATGTTAAGCTCCTTTAGTCTCTATTCATATGTCTTCTGGTACAGACCCTGCACCATTTTGGTTGCCCTCCTCTGGACAGCCTCCATCCTGTCTATGTTTTTGCAAAGATGGGGTCTCCAGAACTGCATGCAGTACTCCCTGATGGGGTCTCACCAACTGTCTGTACTGAGGGATAACAACTTCTTGTTTTCTACTGGTGATGCCTCTCCCTATGCTTCCCAGTATCCCCCCAGCCCTTCTTACTGCCTTCTCACATTGCTTTCCCACCTTTAGGTCATCTAATATAACTACCCCCAGGTCCCTTTTCATTTTTGTTGTTGTTAGTATCTCACCCCTCATTGTGTACTCTTCTACTGTGATTTTGTTTCCTGGACACCTTACACTGCACTTCTTTACACTGAATCTAAGCTGCCATACATTTGACCATTCCTCCAACCTTGCAAGTCCCTTCTCATTCTTTCCATACCCACCTTATGTATCAACCATGTTGTAGATCTTTGTGTTGTCTGCAAAGAGACATACTTTTCCTTCCAGTCCCTCTGCAATGTCACTTATAAATACATTAGAAAGAGGAAGGTGGTGCTGTTAGAACTATACTACACTACTGGACTAAAGAACTAGAATTCTATTACCGGGAACCTGAATTTAGGGTAAAAACAAAAAAAAAAAGAATGTGTCTGAGTTGGGTGAAGGAATTGTTATTCATGCAGTCAGCTAGGTGAAGAAAAAAACTGTGAATTTAGGTGAAGGAACTGTTATCTGTACAGTTAACAAGGTGAAGAAACAAACTGTGAATTGGGGGAGTGGCTTGAAGAGAAGGAAGCCCGGTGTTTGCATTTAAAAACTGACCTAGATAGCTTGTGGCAGATTACAGCAAAGGGAAGGAGGTGCTGTTAGAACTATGCTACTCTACTGGGACTATATTGCCATCCGTCAATTAACAGAATTCCAGACCATCAGTAGTTTTAAAACTATGTTAAAAACGTATTTATTTTTTCAGGCTTTTCCAGACTAATTTTAAATAATTTATATCGCTGCCTGTTTTTATATACTGTGGCTTATGTCTGTACAGCACCTTGATTTTGAAAGGCGCTTTATAAATAAAGCATTGATTGATTGATCCACCCCCCCAGCCGGCTCTACTTTTATAGGCACAGGATTTTACTAACAACAAGAGCATCCTGTTTGAAAGCAGGAAGGGAGTGATGACAGAGGCACAAAAGACTCACCATCCTAGAACAAAAAGAGTAGCTCTCCATCACCCCTTAACTGCTGGAGGTCTAACTCTTAGCAAGTAAGAAGGAAACTACTGAGGAAGAATGTTCCGACTCCCAGAACAGGAAGATTAGGAGCTTTAATGGCACAAAAGTAGTAGGAAAGTAGAGGAAATTATATATATATATATATATATATATATATATATATATATATATATATGCCTAATACTTTATAGTACATTGTATCTTTTTGTGCAATCTCTGATTTTTTCTTCTTTCTCCAGTGTTTTAGAACTGTTTAGTTATTGTGGCAGAGGTGTGGTACTGTGTTCTTTCTTGCAGTTCAAGGAGCTTTTGGGACTGCTGATTTCTACTGGTTTAAAAGATTACATTTTTTTTTCTATTTTAAAAAAAGCTACATCAACTTAGTATGCTGTCACCTGTTTGTTGTTGCTAAGCAGCAGATGTTTTTGCACTGTGCTCTGGTTCTGTGATAGAATCTGTATTAGTAGAAGGTAGATTATTGTGATTGTAGTTAACTTTTGATGGTAAGGGTAAAGAGCTGAAATAGAAATGTATGTATCTTTCAATGTTATAGAAGCCAGAAGGGGGGAAGGAAGCATATTCAATTCAATGCCTTACAGTAACTGGTAATTGCTGTTTTTCTTTTAGACTTGGATTGTGGGCTTTTGGTGACACTGTACTTTCTTTGTTGTCTTTACTTTGAATTGTTTTTGGGCTGTTGAGGATTTAAAACGTAGTGGTGGTGTATTTCTTTGCTGTCTTTGGTTGCTGCAAATTTTCTCCCCCCCTTCCCCCAACTCTTGATTATATGCCCTGTTAAATCTGACTGACAGGAGCTAAACACTGGGTATAGTAAGGGGTATGGAGTAGGAGGGGCATACCAGGAAAGGAACAGCAGCAAGCGAAGAGGTGACTGCTCTCTCAGTGGAAGGGAAGTAAATGCAAATCTTAGGAGCTTTCATTATTACTTCTTCGCATTGATATTGCATTGGGGAAAGGAGGAGTAGGAGTTTGGAGAAGGTTGTGCAATGGCTACTTATAGTCTGTTTTTGAGTGTGGATAGGAAGGATAGGAATATAAAAAGCAGTTGCTCAATATATCTAAACATGTGTAACAAAGGAGGTAAGGGAAATAAAGAAAATGTTTTGCACTGATAGAGGAGGGAGAGGGGAGACTTGGGGGAGTGTTTGGTATCCTACATCTGGAAGGGTGGGGGTTCGCTGGTGGGCAACGACAGCAATGGGTAGGGTGGTAGGCTGCAACAACTGTGATGCACCAATCTTTCTAAAAATTGCCTGGAGCATGGAAGGATGTTTAGTGTGCAACCACATAGAAAAACTTAGAAAGGAGATTGAGGGTCTGCAGGAGGAATGAAGACAGGCAAGGCAGATTGGGGGTGGGTTTAGCCCAATACTGGAGGGAAGAAGAAGGGGAGATGAGGGAGGGTGATTTAAGCCAACAGTGGTGAGGAGAGGGTCAGAAGAAGGGAAGCAGAGACAAAGGGGCCCAGGCCAGGAAGAACAATTGCCAGGGAAACCAGGTCAGGAGACAAAAGACAAATGGAAGGAGGAGATAGGGACTTGTGAGGGGAGGCGAAGAAGTGGCAACAGTCATGGAGTGGAAAGGAGAGAACAGGTTACTATGAAGAGAGAGGAAGCAGGCATTTGTGAAGGGCCTTCAGAAAATAGTTGTGCACTGCTAGAGAGGAAGAAGGTGCAGGAGGGAAATGATGAAATTAGAGGAGTAATTGATAAATGCCTGGACCAAACTGGAGCAGGGGAAAGTTCTGCTGGGAGAATTGCAACAGGGTAAAAGGGGAAATAATGTGCAGGAGGAAGAAGAGGAGCTGGAAATGAGAGAGGAGATGAATGGAAGCAAGCAGGAGTAAGAGGGTGGAATCTTAGTGCTGGGGACTCAATACTAAGAGGAGTTAGGTGGGGTAGCAAGGGGAGAGGCATAGTCGCATTTGGGTGGAGGCCATGCCAGGAATGACAGCAGAAAGGGTGGGACAGTCTGTTCTAAAATATGCTAGAAGGGGTAGGGACAAGCCTCATTTAATTATACATCTTGGGACAAACGACCTGGCTGACAAGACAGTAGATACAGTCCAGAGGAGGTTTGAGGAACTAGCACACTTATGTGAGGGGGCAGAAAGGTCAGTAACTTTTTCAGAGATACTTCCAGTGCCAAAGGCAAGCACAATAAGAAAGCTGAGAATCGAGGAATTTAACAGATGGCTAAGAACCTGGTGTTGTGCTAAAGGGTATGGGCTGTTGGGGAGGTGGGGAGGGACCTGGGAGGACAGTAGTCTCTATGCCAAGGACAGACTGCACTTGAGTGAGGAGGGAAAGAAAGTGTTGAAACAGAGGATGGAGGAGTACATAGAGGAAGTTGGGAATTTAAACTAGGAGTGGGGGGTGGCAGTTGAGGAAGATATGCAGAGACCACAGGTTGGGAAACCATATGAGCTTACCCCCATAACAGTGACAAAGGACAAATGGCAAGTACTGTTGGTGATGCTAGGAAAGGAGGGCAGGATGGGAGGGAAGGGTGGAAGGTGGTTACCCTTAATGCTAGGGCCTTGGGAGGAAACTGCAGAGTTACAGGTTCTCATGGCAGAGGAGAGGTGGACATTGCAGCCATCACGGAAACATGGGCCACCCAATACAATGACTGGGACCTGTCTGTACCAGGGTACAGGTTATTTCGTAGGGACAGGGTGATCGGGAAAGGAGGGGGTGCACTATATGTGAAGGACGGACTGAAGTGTGTAAGGGAGGAAGGGAAGAAGGGTAGTACGGAGTCAGTTTGGTTGCAAATCCAGGATTCCAAGAATAGGATTCTTAGAATGGGAGTGGTGTACAGGCCACCATCTCAGACGGAGGAGTTAGAAAGGGAACTAGCGGGACAGATCAGGAGGACCTGCGAGAAGGCTAGTGTGGTGATTGTGGGGGACTTCAACATGCCAGGAGTGGACTGGAGCACCCCAACAACCAGGAACAGAAGGGAGCAGGTACTGCTGGATGCCTTCCAGGACAGCTTCCTGCTGCAAATGGTCAGTGAACCTACCAGGTTAGGGAATACCCTTGACCATGTGCTGGCAAATGGGGACTTTGTGAGAGAACTTACAGTGGAGGAACCACTGTCAGGGAGTGACCACCACTCAGTATGGCTCACATTGGATATGGGCAAGGAAGGAGTGGAATCTGGCACAATAGTGCTGGACTTCAGGAGGGCCAACTTTGGGAGGATGGGGGAAGTGGTAAAAGGGTACCTGGCCAGAATTCAATCTAGTATGGACACTAACCAGAGGTGGGAGCTCATAAAGCTGGGGATAGTGGAGGCAACAAAAACTTGCTGCAAAGCCCAGAGCAAGAAGACTAGGGCTAAGAAACCAATCTGGTTGAGCAAGGAGGTCATAGAAAAGGTAAGGAGGAAAAGAGCTGCCTTTAGGAAGTACAAGAAAACAGGGAGGGGGAGGACAGGGAGGAGTACTTGACAGAATCGAAGGAGGTGGCAAGGGCAGTAAGGGGAGCCAAAGCATCTATGGAACTTAGGCTGGCACAAGACACTAAGAAGGGGGAGAAGGACTTCTTTAAGTACATCATGGAGAAAAGGAGCTGTAAGGACCACATAGTAAAGATTAGGAAGGAGGGGGGTTGGGTGGAAGCAGGGTGCGATAAGGCGGAAGCACAAAATGAGTACTTCTGCTCTGTATTTACTAAAGAGAAGAGGGGGGTGACACCCAAGGTGGGAGAAATGGCAGAAGCAGGGTGGGAAGTGGTAACAGATGGGGAAATCATGGAGAGCAGAGTTCGAGAGGGTTTGAAGGCACGGAGGGTGGACAAGGCACCAGGCCCAGATGGCATCCACCCCAGGGTACTGAAGGAGCTGGCAGAGGTCCTTGCAGGACCTTTGGCAGACCTATTTAATGCCTCACTACATTTGGGGTGTGTACCTCAGGACTGGAGGATAGCTCATGTGGTGCCCTCCACAAGAGTAGCTAAGGGATGAACCAGGAAACTACAGACCAGTGAGCCTCACATCCATCGTGGGTAAGCTAATGGAGACTATCCTGAAGGAGAGGCTGGTGGCCCTCCCTAGAGGCCAAGGACTACAGGACAGCAGACAGCATGGCTTCATACATGGCAGATCATGCCAAACCAACCTGGTGAGGTTCTATGACTCGGTAACTAAGCAACTGGACAGGGGCCATGCAGTGGATGTCCTGTATCTGGACTTCAGTAAGGCATTTGACTCAGTGCCACATGGAAGGCTGGGAAGGAAGTTAGTAGGCACAGGGGCGGGTGCAAAGCTGGTGAGATGGGTAGGAAACTGGCTGCAGGAAGGCAACAGAGGGTGGTGGTGGGTGGGAGCTCTCACACCCAGGGCAGTGATGGGTGTTTCCACAGGGCTCGGTGTTGGGACCAGTGTTGTTTGGGATATTCATTGCAGACATATCATGGGACATCAAGAGCAAGATCAGTCTGTTTGCTGATGATACCACGGTAGGCGCAGTGGTGGATGACCTAGGGGATGGCAGGGGTTGCAGGATGATCTGGCAAAGCTTGAAAGCTGGTCAGACACCTGGCAACTGGGCTTTAATGCCAAAAAGTGCAAGATGCTGCATTTTGGGATGAAGAACCCAAAGAGAAGTTACCAGCTAGGGGGAGTGCAGCTAGCCCAGACAGAGGAGGAGAAGGATCTGGGTGTGGTCATTACAGGGTCAATGAACAACTCAGCACAATGTAGGAAGGCAGCTGCAAAGGCCAACAAAATGCTGGGTTGTATTGCAAGGGGTATATCCTCGAGGAGGGAGGAGGTGATTCTGCCACTGTATAGGTCATTAGTTAGACCACACCTGGAGTACTGCGCAGTACTGGAAGGCCCATATCTGAAGAGGGACATTAAGTTACTGGAGGGTGCAGCTAGAGTGACAAAGATGATCAAGGGCTGGGGGACTTATATGAGAGGAGGTTGAAAGAGTTGAACATGTACTCACTGGAGGAGAGGAGAGACAGGGGTGACATGATTGAAACCTTTAAATACATGAAAGGAATAAACAAGACAGGTACAGAGGGGCTGTTCAAAGTAAGGGAGGGGAGGGCCACCAGGGGCCATGATATGAGACTGGAGCAAGAAAGGTTCAGGAGGGAGATGAGGAGACACTTTTTAAAGAGAGGGTGGTGGCTGGGTGGAATGCATTACCTGCTGAAGTGGTATGCAGTAGAACACTGGACTGCTTCAAACGAGGATGGGGCAGGACAAGGGGGATGGTTAATGAAGGGGAAGGGTGGAAGGGAGGGGCAGCTGCAGAATAAGGGGTGCTAGCTGCACATTCGAGCAGACTTGACAGACCTCTAGGCCTTTATCTGCTGGCAAATTTCGTATGTTCGAATATAAATTCATTGCAAAAAACTCCATTAATGCATCAGTTAGGGTTGTTTCCACAGAGACAAAAGTGTGGAAATGCGATTTTAGAGTTAGCAGACTCTGATCCCCAACCCCCTGCACAGACCAACAGATGCAGAGGTGTGCCATAGAGTCATGCACCTAACTCTCACCTCATTCCATATGTAAACAAGTTGACATGGTACAGTAAAGGAGAATGGGGAGAGAGTTACTCCGCATGAACCTATGGAAACACCTTGGCATCCATTGATCTGTGGAGAGAGGGGTTTTTGTGTCAGGGTCTGCTAACCCTAACATCACATTTCCACACTTTTGTCACTGTGGAAATAACCCTAACTGATGCATTAACAGAGTTTTTTGCAATGAATTTCACTTCTTTTTGAGAAAGTGTAATGTAAATAATAAATGGTAAATGGTGTATGTTGGTGGAAGCGTGGCACCCACCAAGCTGCCCAGTTCTCCATAATGATATGTGTTTATGGGAGTGTGGGCCCTCCGGGCCCTGCGCTCCCACTTACACATAGGCATGGAACCATACAGCAACCCCATAGGTCATAATAGTGGTCCTTGGACACAAAAATGAGCAATTGGAACACTAAATCGCAAATATCTCTGGAACCACACAAGGTAAAAAACTTCAAATTTCACGAGTTTCAGGACCTTCACGCCTAGTTCAGAGCTCAGACTCCCTTTAATGGTGACTAAGAAATTTTGCAACGAAAAGTCTGTAACTAGAACCGTTTTTGAGATCTGGGCTCTGAAAGGCGCTATGGATGCCGCAATGTTATCCTATGGGGAACCTGCAGAAGTTCAGAATGCCATACCTTTGGGCCTCTTGACTGTTTTGGCACAAAACCACCAAAAAGCACATCTGTGGGACCAGGGCTTGCCATCCTACAAATTTCAGCCCAAAAGACCAAACCATTTTTTTGCAGGACAGTGGCAAAGATTTACCATCATTTTGAGCATTCTTTCGCAAAATACTTTCTCAAATCACAGGACTTGCGCACAAAAATTGGCAAAACTTTCACATTTGCAAAAGTATTTTATGAAAGTTCTTTTAAAAAAAAATTAAAAATGCATTTCTGGGGGGTTTAATCCCCCCAAAAAGACATGGCTAGCGTCATCAGGACTCAATTAAAGTGAACACAGCAAGCAGTGTGTTCCTAGATGGTCCCAATTTTAAATGCCAAGCATTTTTCTGAATTGTAACTGAAAAGAACATGGCCAACTCATGAAAGTAAAAAGGTCATTTGCAACAGTAAAAATGGCCAATCGTGAAACTTTCATGATTTTTGTTAACTTTTCCCATTGACTATAATGGGAAATTTGTTTTTTAAATAACATTTGAACGGTTTAATATTTTTTCACTAAATCTTCAAAAGGCACATCGATGACCATTGCTGCATGTCCCCTGAAGATTTTTGGACTGAATGGACAAATTGTGCGGGCTGTGTGCACGAGCAAAAAATGCGCAATGTCAGTTTTTTTGTGTTATTTGGCATTCTGTAGCTCTGCAACCATACATCCGACCATGATGCAAGATCTGGAGATCTATGGTGCCAGCCTGCACATGCACAATTTCAGGCAAATCTGTTATATGGTGGCAAAGTTATTAAGGTGCACAATTTGAGGTTTTGCATTAAAGTGGCTACTCAACCCTAACTATAGTGGTGCTACCGCATATATATATGAGTGTGTGTGTGTGTGTATATATATACAAATAAATACACACACACACACACACACACACACACACACACACACACACACATATATATATATATAAATATATATATATATATATATACACATACACACACACACATACATACACATGGCAAAAAACTCCATTTAATGCATCAGTTATGGTTCCACAGTGACAAAAGTGAGGAAATTCACGGTGTTGAGGTTGCCACCTTGCACCCACCCCACCAACAGGCATCGAGGGTAAAGTGCTAGTGTCAGCCCTAACTCTCACCCCATTCCATCTGTAAATAAGCTGAGGTGGTGCATTATAGGAGAATGGGGTGATAGTTAGGCCTGATGACCCCAACACACACCCCAATGCCTGTTGGTGGAGGCAGGGTGGGCATGGGGTGCAAGGGGTGGCAACCATAACACCGAATTTCCTCACTTTTGTCACTGTGGAACAACCCTAACTGATGCATTAAACAGAGTTGTTTGCCATGAATTTCCCTTCTTTTTGAGATTGTGCACTATAAATAGTGAATGGTATGTGGTGGTGGGAGTGCGGGGCCCTACTATGCTTCCCATTTGTATGTAATAACCCTTACAGTAATGGTAACACTAACAGTAACGGTAATCCTAATGGGAAAGTTATTGCTAACAGTAACGCCAACACTAACAGTAACAGTAATGAGAACAGTAATGGTAACAGAAATGCACATACAAATGGTAATGCAAGCGGTAATGAAAATGCAAACAGTAACGGTAACACAAACGCAAGCTGAAACAGTAATGCCAATGGTGATGCAAAAGGAAACAGTAACAAAATCGGTAACAGAAACGCAAGTGCAAACATGAACACAAACAGATATGATAACAGAAATGGCAACAAAAACAAAAACGGTAACAAACAGAAACACAAAACAAGGGCAAATAGAAATGCAGACTGTAAACGCACATGGTAACATAAAAACGCTAATGAAAACAGTACTGGAAATGCAAACGGTATCAGTAAAGGAAACGCAAATGGTAACACAAATGGTGACTCAAAAGGAAACAGCAAGGCTGACAGTAATGAAAATGGTAGCGCACACAATGACACAAACAGAAATGATTATGTAAATGGTAACAGAAATGCAAGCTCTTGCATTTCCATTACTGTTTGAGTAATTGTAAATGCAAACAGTAATGGTAACGCAAATGGAAATGCAAACACAAATGCAAATGGTACTGGCAATGGCGACGCACAAGGAAACAGTAACAGAAGCGACAACAGAAATGCAAATGCTAACCGTAACAGAAATGCAAATGCAAATGGTAACAAAAACACAAACTGTAATGGTAATGCAAATGGGAATGCAAACAGTAAAGGTAATGGCAGTGGTGACGCCAAAGGAAACAGTAATGCAAATAGAAATGCAAACGTAAACGGTAAAAGTAATACAAATGCACATGCTTTGTGTCCCAAAAAGGTGCATTCAGAAGCACAGTGAATACAAAGAATGTGGGCATAATAATGGCCCTCAGTGCAGAAAATGAGTACTTGGAATACTAAAATTGCTTACATCTCAGGAACCGTATGACGTAGGAAAAATTAAAATATATTATTTACAACTTTGCAGGCTAGTTTTGTTCTAAGAGTTTTTGCGACGAAAAGTTCATATCTTGAACCGGTTTCGAGGTATGGGACCCGAAAGGCATGGCAGATGCCATAATTTTATCCTATGGGAAAAATTGTCAACTTTGGAGTGGCGTAACTTTGCAGCCCTGTTATATCTTGGCACCAAACTATCAAAAGGCACATCTGTGCGATGTTGGCATTCTTCCCTGCAACTTTCAGTCCAAAAGATAAAACTGTTGTTTTACAGTAGGGTGGCAAAGATTTCCTATTGTTTTGGGCATAGTGTTGCAAACTACTTTTGCAAATCATGGCACTTGCACAAAAAAATTATGTAAGTGTTGCATATGTGAAAGTACTTTGCGACACTACTGTTTACAAAAATGAAAAAAACATATTTCTGGGATGTTTTATCCCCCCAAAATGGCTAGCATCCTCAGGACTTGAGTAGCTAAACACAACAAGAATTATGTCCCTAAAGGGTCCCAAATTTAAATGCCAAGCATTTCTCTGACCACCAACTGAAAAAAAAATGGCTGAACCACGAAAGTAAAAGGATAATTTGCGACAGTAAAAACTGCATTTATAACTTTTCCCATAAACTATAATGGGATTCAGTGTTTTTTGAATAACTTTTGAACCATTTAATATTTTTTCATGAAATATTTGAAAGGCACACCAGGGACCCCAGCTGTATGTTCTCTGAGGTTTTCGGACCAATCACACAACCCATGCAGGCTGTATGCATGAGTAAAGAAACGCAGAAAAAAACATAATTTATCTGTAGCTCCGCAACCGTACATCTGACCATAACGCAACTTGCCAGATCCAGAGACCTATGGTACCAGACCATGCATTCCAAATTTCAGGCACATCTGTCATATGGTAGCAAAGTTATTAAGGTGCCAAATTTCAGATTTAACCTTAAATAGGGTACTCAACCTTAACTATAGTGCCACTACCGTGGCACTGTAATATGCATATATATGTATATATATATGTGTGTGTGTGTGTGTGTGTGTGTGTGTGTGTGTGTGTGTGTGTGTGTGCATATAAATATAAATATATTCCTATATATAGAGAGAGAGCATGAGAGAGGGGACAAAAAATGAATAAATAAAATAAAGAGAGTGAGGAGAGTAAGTATTTTTTATTTTTATTTATTTATTGAAATATTCAGAAAGACCTTTGAGTCAGCGACTCATTTACAAAGGTTCCACGTCATACATAAAAGGATACATGGACAGAACTTGGAATACAGACTATAGTACAATTACCAATAACAGTCAGTGAGGTTACATAGTTGTGCAGTTGTTGAATAACAACAAGTTTCGTTTCTTAGTACAGTTATAATAGTTACAGAGGTTCTGTAGAGGCTGATGGTCATAGGGTTTCACAGTTACAATTTGGTACAGGGAGTCCGACAATAGTTAGTTTGATAGCTGCATATGTCAGTCTGGTGTCAAAGGCAGTCACATTGGCTAGAGGCATGATGGTATTTCTGTAGCTTGGATTTATAAGGGCCAAGCCTTAATTCATTTGTTATATGACTTGGGAGGGCGTTAGTCCAGGAGGGGGCCCTGTAAGTGAAGGTTCGCTGGAACTGGGGAGTCCAGCCACAGGGTACCCTTAGCAGTTGCTTGTTTGAGCTGCTGGTTGTTCTGACTGGGGGAGCTGGGCAGATGATTTGGTTTAGGGTAGGTGGGGTGAGGCCTAGTACTACCTTTTTGGTCATAAGGCAGATGTGGTACCTGATTCTGCTATTTAGGTTTAGCCATTTTGTGCTGCTGTAAAGGGAGCAGGAGTGTATAAAACGATCATATCCAAGGATGAGATGGCAGGCTTTGTTTAAAAGAAGTCAGAGTTTGCTTAGGGTGGTGGATGGAATGGTACTGTAGATTAGGATACTGTAGTCTAGCAAGGAGAGGATCGAGGAGTTTATGGTAAGTTATAATGCTTCAGGGGTGAAGCAGTGTTTGTACCAGTATAGTACCCCTAGTCTGGAGCTAAGGGCTGTCGATAGGTGTAGGATATGTTGATTAAAGCTGAGGGCAGGGTCTAGATTGATCCCTAAGTATTTAAAGCTGCTTACTTGTTCTAATGGGGTCTGATTGGCAGTGAGGAATTAGGGGCAGAGGTTCTTGAGTGGGTTCTGGGGTGGGCGAAGAGCATGACTTTTGTCTTATTGTAGTTGATAATAAGACGTTGGGTGGTGAGCCAGTCTTCAACTTCATGGAATGAGTGTTGGAGAGTTTGGTGGAGCTTGGGGGGTGACGGGTCAGAGGCGAACAAGATCGCATCATCTGCATATAGGAGTAGATTCCTGGGGCATGACGCTGGGAGGGAGTTGAGGTATAGGCTGAAAAGAAGGGGGCCAAATATGGAGCCCTGTGGGACTCCGGAGAGGATAGGGAGGCGGGGGGGGGAGAGGACAGGGCCTACCTTGACTATCTGCATTCTATTGGAGAGATAGCTGGTGAACCAGTTTAGAGTGTCATTGGAGAAACTCATGAAAACCAGAGTGTTAAGCAAAAGGGCATGGTTTACAGTAACAAATGCCTTAGATAGGTCCACGAAGATGGCGCCTGTGAGGTGGCAATGTTCCAGGGCTGAGTGGACATGGGAGGTAAATTCAAGGAGGGCGGTGGTGGTACTGTGGCTCTTATGGAAACTGTGCTGCTGTCCGGATAGAAGGTTATATTTGTTAAGGTGGTCAGTAAGTTGGTCAGCGACTATGCGTTCTAGTGCCTTAGACGGCGGAGTAGGATAGAGATGGGGCAGTAGTTGTTTTTGTGGATGTCAGTCACCACTTTTATGGATAGGTGTGATGAGGCCGATTTCCAGTGGGTTGGGAATTTCCCTTGACAGAGGGAGCAGTTTAGAATGTGGGTGAGTGGGGCTAGGACTTCCTGGAGGGTGAGACGGAGAAGTCTGAGGTCCAGGGAGTCGTGACTATAGTGATTTTGGCTAATAGCTTTGGTTAGGTAGGGTTTCGCAGTCTCTGGGGTAAGGACTCTCAGGTAGAAGGGTGGAGTAAGGGGAGGATGTGGGGCGTTATGAGCAGGTGGGGGATCGAAGAAATTAGGGTGCAGTACATGGGAGAGATCAGTGAAAGCAGTGTTAAGGGCCGAGGCTATTCTGAGGGGGTCGGAGGAGAGGCAGCCATCTATTAGAATTTGGTCAGGTGGCAGGTTTGGGGCTTTGCCACAGAGTTCCTTAATGTTTTCCCAGAACTTGCGACCAGAGCCCCAGGTGGAGGTTAAGGTGGCTTTGTAATAGTTCGCTTTGGAGGTGCGTATGGCCCAGGTGCACTTGGTTTCTGTCAAAATGGGAGCGTGCCTCAGAAAAGCACTAGCAAACAGGCAAGAAGGTGGGGTGGAGCAACAATGGGAAAACATCAAAACCGCCATCACAAAGGCAACAAGGCTTTGTGTGAAGCAAATAAATCGAAATGAAGGAAAAAAACACTATGGTTCTCAAAAAAATTAGCAGGGAAGGCTCGGAAGAAAAATATAGCATTAAGGAAGTAAAAGGAAACACAGAAGGAGCAGGACAGAGAACTGTACCAGTTACAGCAAAAGGAAGCGGGGAAGGCAGTCAGACTAGCAAAGGCCCAAACCGAAGGAAAAATAACCAACTTGGTTAAAAAGGGGGATAAAACTTTTTATAGGTACATTGGGGAGCGAAGAAAGACTAAGGCAGGGATACAGAGGCTGAATAAAGAAGAAGATGGGTGGGTAGGCAGAGAGAAACAGTGAAAAAGCAGGAATACTGAATGAATACTTCTGCTCAGTATTCAAAAAGGAAGAGGAGGGGGAGGTACCTAATCCAGTCAATAGAAGCATTCTGGATAGGGGGGTTGATATCAGTCCTTTCACAGAAGAAAGGGTTCTGAAATAACTCCTAGAACTGAAGGTGAATAAAGCAGTGGGGCCTGATGGGATTCACCCAAGAATTCTAAAAGAACTAAGGTTAGAACTAGTGATACCACTGACTAGCCTTTTTAGCAAATCAGTGGAGGGTAGTGTGGTACCGGAGGCCTGGAGGAGGGCATAGTTGATTCCCTTTCACAAAAGTGAGAGCAAGACAGAGGCAGAAAACTACAGACCTAACAGTTTGACCTCTGTGGTAGGGAAAATGATGGAAACATTTCTAAAGGAAAAAATTGTTGAGTACCTAGAGGCCAGTGGGGCATAGGACCCAAGGCAGCATGCACTCACAGTGGGAAGGTCATGTCAAACTAATCTAACCAATTTCTTTGACTGGGTGACCAAAGTAGTAGACCAGGGAGGGGCTATGGACATGGCCTACCTAGACTTTAGCAAGGCATTTGACACAGTCCCGCACAAAAGATTAATAAACAAATTAGCCAGCCTTGGAGCAGGTCCCAGGGTGGTAGTCTTGTAAAACATTGGCTGGACAACAGGACACAGAGGGTAATAGTAAACGGAGTCCACAGTGAAGAAAGGGGGGTTACTAGTGGGGTACCACAGGGTTCAGTACTGGTTCCAGTCCTTTTTAATATCTTTATAAGTGACACTGCAGAGGGACTGGAAGGAAAAGTATGTCTCTTTGCAGACGACACAAAGATCTGCAACAGGGTTGATACACAGGGTGGGGTGGAAAGGATGAGAAGGGACTTCGCAAGGTTGGAGGAATGGTCAAATGTATAGCAGCTTAGATTCAATGCAAAGAAGTGAAAAATAATGCACCTGGGAAACAAAAACCCAGGGGAACAGTACACAAGGGGGGGGTGAGATACTGATAACAAAAATGGAAAGGGACATGGGGGTAGTTATATCAGATGACCTAAAGCTAGGCAAGTAATGTGAGAAGGCAGTAAGGAGGGCTGGGGGGATACTGGGATGCATAGGAAGAGGCATCACCAATAGAAAACAAGAAGTTGTTATCCCTTTGTACAGGCAGTTGGTGAGATCACATCTGGAGTACTGCATGCAGTTCTGGAGACCCCATCTCCACAAAGACAGACAGGCTGGAGGCTGTCCAGAGGAGGGCAACCAAAATGGTGCAGGGTCTGCACCAGAAGACATTTGAAGAAAGACTAAAGGAGCTTAATATGTACAGCCTTGAAGAAGGGGGGGGCATGATGAAACTTTGAAGTACTTCAAGGGAATCAACAAAGTCCAAGAGTCTAGCATCTTTCAGAAAAAGAGATGTGCAAGAACATGAGGGCACAATGTGAAGATAGTGGGGGGACAGCTCCGAGGTAATGTGAGGAAGTATTTTTTCATGGAGAGGGTTGCAGATGCATGGAACAGCCTTCTTGAGGAGGTCTTGGAGTCAAAAACAATGGGGGAATTCAAGAATGCATAAGGCAATTCTAATGGGAGGTAGGAGGAAGTAGACTGTTGGCTAACTAGGGTCTGCAGCTCATCCATCAGGTAGTGAAATAGGCAGAATTGGTCAGCCAAGTGGTCCTTATCTGCCATCAAATTCTATATTTCTATTAAAAAAGACCAGTCCCAGTATTGAACCCTGTGGTACCCCCACTAGTAACTCCCCTTTCTTCACCGTGGACTCCGTTTACTATTACCCTCTGTGTCATGTTGTCCAGCCAGAGTTTTACCCAGGCTACCATCCTGGGACCCACTCCAAGGCTAGCTAACTTGTATATTGATCTTTTGTGTGGGACAGTGTCAAATGCCTTGTTAAAATCTAGGTAGTCCATATCCACAGCCCCTCCCTGGTCTACTACTTTGGTCACCCAGTCAAAGAAATCTATTAGATTCATCTGACATGACCTTCCCACTGTGAATCCATGCTGCCTTGGGTCCTGTTCCCCCCTGGACTCTAGGTACTCAACAATTCTTTCCTTAGGATGTGATTCCATCATTTTCCCTACCACTGAGGTTAAACTAACTGGTCTATAGTTTCCTGCCTCTGCCCTGCTCTCACTTTTGTGAAACGGAATTACATCTGCCCTCCTCCAGTCCTCAGGTACCACCCCATCCTCTCATGATTTGTTAAAGAGAGTAGTCAGTGGTATCACTAGTTCTAGCCTTAGTTCTTTTAGAAATCTGGGGTGAATCCCATCAGGGTCCATTACTTTGTCCACCTTCAGTTTTAAGAGTTCTTTCAAAAGCATTTCTTCTGTGAATGGACTGGTATTGACCCTCCTATCCAGAGTGCTTCTCTTGTTTGATTTAGGTACCCCCCCCATTTTTATGTGAATACTGAGCAGAAGTATTTGTTCAGTATCCCTGTTTTTTCACTGTCACCCTCTGCCCACATTCCCTCTCCTTTATTAAGCCTCAGTATCCCTCCCCTGGTTTTTCTTCACTCCCTAATGTACTTATAAAAGGTTTTATCCCCCTTCTTAACAGAGTTGGCTATCTTTTCTTCAGTTTGGGCCTTTGATATTCTGACTGCCTTCCCAGCCTTCTTTTGCTTTAACGGATATATTTCCCTGTCCTGCTCCTTCTGCATTTCCTTATACTTCCTGTATGCTATCCTTTTCTCCTTAACCGTCCCTGCCACCTCTTTTGTGAACCATAAAGGCCTTTTCCTTTGTTTTGTTGATTTGCTTTACACAAAGGTTTGTTGCCTCTGTGATTGCTGTTTTGATTTTCCCCATTGTTCCCCCAACCCTACTTCTTTTCTGCTTGCTAGTCATTTTCTGAGGCGCTCTCCTATTTTGCCAAAGTCAGCCCTCCTAAAGTCCAACACTCTTGTGTTTGTATGGCTTGACTCTACAGCTGTGTTTATTGTGAACCTCACTGTTTGGAAGTCTAAGACTGCACCCTCCCGAGTGGGTTCTAACACTAGCTGTCTGAGGCATGCCCCCTGTAGGGCATCGAGAATGACCCTGCTCCTGGATGTAGCTGCAGCAAAGGTGCTCCAGTTAACATCTGGCATATTCAGTTCCCCATCAACAATATCTCTCCTTTTTCTGCCATTCTAAGGATTCCTGCTATCATTTCTTTTCCCATTGCCTCCCCCTGAGATGGGGGTCTGTAAACAACCCCTGTGCAGATTGTGGTGCAATTTTCTGTCTCCAGGGTGACCCACAGTGCCTCCTTCCCTCTCTGTTTACCCTTTAGTTCTGTTGCTTTGATTACTTCACTTATGTACAGCACTACTCCTCCTCCTCCTCCTCCTCCTCCTCCTCCTCCTCTTTTACTCTCCCTGTTCTTCCTGTAGATGGTGTACCCTGGTATGTTGACATCCCAGTCATGGTTCTCTGTGTACCATGTTTCTGTGACTGCCGTGATAGCCAGGCATCACTCTTCCATCAAGTCCACTAATTCAAGGAGCTTGTTACCCAGACTATGGGCATTGGTACTCATTGTCCTCCATTTTTTGATGGTCTTACATCTTTTAGGCCCATCCCTGTCCCTACTGCCTGTGCCTTTTTCTAGATTTACCTCTGTCCTGCTCCCCATCAACTTCTCTACATTTGTGCCTACTTTGCCAACTACCCGGTTTGGTGGGGGGGCTGGGCTTCCCTGCTTCCCTTCAATGCCTCCTCCTAAGCTAGTTTAAATGCCTGCTAATGAAGCATTTGAACATAACACCTAGGATCCTGGTTCCCCCCCCAGACAGATGCAGACCATCATGCAAGCATAGGCTAGTATCCCTCCAGGTGGACTCTCAGTCCCCAATGAAATCACAATCCCTGAGCTTTGCACCAGTTTTACAACCAGTCATTGAATCAGATGGTATAAAGTACCCTAGCCTCACCCATGCCATAGACAGGTAGCACTTCTGAGAAAGTTACTGTGTGTGCTACTTGTCTGAGGCCCTTCCCCAACTCCACAAACTCCTGCTGCACTGCTCTGATCCCTTTTCCAGCCAGATCATTTGTCCCTAGGTGGACACTGATATCTAGATCCCTCCCCCGTGCAGCTGCTCCCACGATTCTAAGGATTCACTTCCTGTCCCACCAAGCCATGCCACCGGGCAGGCACCTTACCTCCCTCTCCCATTTCTACCCATTAACAACTGAGTCCCCCAACAGGAGTTGTTTCCTTCCCCTGTGGGGGCCTATGCCACCATCCTGTGGGTCTCCATTGTGGAAGTTCCCAGCATCCTTCTTGGTCTCCATTGTGGGTGCCTCCATAGAAGAACCATGCTCCACCAGAATGGCAGATGAATTGTGGAGAGACACAGCTGGAGGGATGCACCTCGGTTCCACCATCCTCACCCTCCCTGAGCCCACCATGGTCCAACCACTCATCTTTCTTGGCAACCTCTGAGGCAATGGTGGTGGCCTGGGTGGTGGAGGAGGTTTTCAAAATCATTGCTAGGTCAGCATGGAGACAAGCAAACTCCTCCCTCAGACCAGAGAGATGCCTGCAAATAGGGCAGCAACACAGCCTCCAGCATTGCACTACTCCCTACATGTCTGTCTCCCTTCCTGTTTTAAGATTTTTTTTTTAGTGTGTGTGAGTGGCTTTATCCCCATTCAATGTGTTTTGCCTTAAGGATATGAACAGGTGTATGTCCAATGCACTTTTGGGGAAGTGATTCAGAACCCCTGATATATAGGAAATGATGTACCTGGGGTGGGTGGGGTGAGGGGCAGGGTGTGTGGGACTAAGCCCGCATCCTCCAGAAACAATCAACTACAACTATGACCCAGCACCCCAGTGAGTGCCTTCCTTCCTTTCAAACACCTATTTCACAGAGTTTAAATAACAAGTCTAGTCACAAATGACTACAGATATTCTCCCAGTTAGATTTCCTTCCTGGCAAATAAAAGTCACACTAAGAAAAGTCAACCCCAAATCTGGAGCTCTTTGTCTGCTTTGGCCTCCCTCTCTGGTCTCTTAGCCTCCCTACTATTCTGAATGTATTCCTCCCATTTTGCCTCACTCTTGTTTTGTCTGAATGCTGTATATGCCTGTCTTTTTGCTTAACTGCCTCTCCAACTTGACACGAGAACCAAACGGATGTCTTGTGTCTGTTTCTCTTTGCTACTGTGTTGATGCAAACTCTAGTGGTTTCTAGGACTATCTGTTTCATATTTTCCCATATGTTCTCCACCTCTGAGGTTGCCAAGATGTTTGCCAACTGTCCTTTCACCAACTGTCTTAACCTGCAAAAGAGTACTGGGGGGGGGGAATTTTTCAGAAAAGAAAATGTTCAGGAATAAGGGGGTATAGATTCATAGGTTCATTAGGATGAGTTCAGATCCATGAGCTGCAAGAGCCATATAAGGACCTGTCACTAAACTAGTTGACATAACTCCATTTTTTATCCCCCATATACCTATCTAATTGGTACTTGAATGCTTCCAAACTACCAGCTCCCACCACCTCTACTGGGAGTCTATTCTAGACATTCACAACCCTCTGATTAAACCATCTTCCTCTTCTAATAGTTCTATATTTCACACCTTTCAACTGTTTATTGTGAGCCCGTGCACATCTTCTGAGACCCTCTTTCCAGTTTAGTCCTGCTGCCTCACATAACATAACATCACTCAGTGACCTATAAACATAACACAGGTCCCCCCTTATCCTTCTATATGCCATTGAGTATAGGCCCAGGTGTTCTAATCTGGTGCCATACTCCTGCTTGTTAACTGAACCCACTTTCTTAGTAAATTTTCTTTGTACATGCTCTACTCTTTTGCTCCCACCAACACATTGCACTGAGTAAAAGGGGGCACCATACTCCAAAATGGGTCTCACCAGGGATCTGTACAGGGGCACAAAAACCTCTTTCCTCCTACTTCTGATGTTATGAAACAAACTGCTAACAATCCTAATTGCTCAGTTGACATAGACCATACTGTGCTTATCGAAGCTCAATTTATCTGTAATGACCACCCCCAAATCATTTTTACTATCTGAGACCACAATTATCTGTGATTTCAGCTTGTATTGTGCTCTGACATTGCTCTAGCCAAAATGCATAACCTTGCATTTGGCAATATTAAACTCCATTCTATGCCTTTCTGCCCAGTTCTCAAGATGACATAGTTGTTCTTGAAACTTCATTATAGCCTCATTGTTATTTACTATTGCCCCAATCTTTCAGTTATCCACGTACTTGCAGATCCAGGCTCCCTCAGATACCTGCATACTAGAAATTAGGACATTAAACAGCCTTGGCCCCAGTACAGATCCCTGGGGGAACCCACTAATCACCCTTGCCTTTGTTGATAGGTAGCCCCTCACCTGTACCTGCTAATGTCTATTGCATAACCATGCTGCCACCCATTTACAAAGGTAATATTCAACAGCTAATTGCAGAAGGATCCTGAGCAAAACATCATGTGAGACAGAGTCGAAGGCCTTCTTGTAGTCCAAATACACAACATCAACTGGGAACCCAGTATCCAGCGCCTGGCTCACTGGTTCAAAGAAATGTAATAAAATGGTGGTACATGATCTCCATCCTGAGAAACTGTGCTGGGAGATAGCTAGGTGGTTCAGAGCTCTTAGATTATTTCCAAGTAGTTCATCTATAAAACTCTCCATCACCTTGCCTATGATGGAGGTTATGCTTATTGGGTGATAATTCTCAGGTTTGGTCCTATCCCCAGATTTAATTATGAGCATTATGTGGGCCACCTTCCACTCTTTCAAGACCTTATCCTCTGTCAAAGATTTATTAAAGAGGGCTGCCAATGTAATCGAAATCTCCTCGGCTGTTTTAATCAGAAAGGCTGGGTGGTAACCATCTGGTCTCCCCAATTTGTATTTTTTTAATTTCTTCAATTTTTCTTTGACTTGTTCTGCAGTTATAATAGGAATTTATATTTCTATATCCCCCCCCCCCCGTCTTAATTTCTTCAGTGGAACCACTACTATCCCTAAGGTACATACTTTGAAAATATGAAACAAACATATTTGCTATACCCTGCTCATCTTCAACTTGATTTTCCTGGTCCCTTAAGACAGTGATCAGATTATGATTTTTTCATAGACTTCCTACATAATTGTAGAACTCCTTTAAGTTGTTTCCCTTTCTTGATGCCAGATCTAATTCTGCTTTACCCTTTCTTCTTTTAATACTCAGTTTACATTTTTTAGCAGTCTTATATGTGGACAGTCCAACAGAGGATGGGTTTTTCTTTAGCCTCTTATAGGCCTTATTTTTCTTATTTATTAATCTACAAATAGTTTGTCTGAGTCATCCATTTTGGTACCCTTCCTCTCCTATTATATTTTTTTTGTTAGGGGGACATGTTTCTGTATATATGACTGCAGAACACCATCAATTATTTCCCAGGTTTGGACCAAAGATTTCACTTCCCATTCATATCAGTTGTATGTTCCTATTATGTACTTGATGTTAGTATAGTCTGCCTTATTATAACTCCTAATGCTTGATTTTCCCAGGATACAATGGGAGTCCTCCACTAGTAAAGTCCTGACCATATTATGGTCACTGCTTCCCAGCAGTTCGATCACTTCAACATTCCTTATGACCCCCACCATATTACTTAATTCTAAATCCAGAAGACTCTGGTTTCTTGTGTTCTCTCTCACCACCTGAATTAAACAGTTTCACATATTTCCAAAAACCTTTCCTCAATAATCCCTTCCACACCCAGGGGCTCCCAACATATCTGGGGGAAATTAAAATCTCCTACTAAAATAGTATTGTCTGTAATCATTCCACTGTCAATTAGATCCAGAAAATCCTGACTTTCTTGTTCTCTTAAGTTAGGTGATCTTTAACAGACCCCCAGCCTTAAACTGTTCCTACCTGTCCAAAGAAAAAGCCATACCAGTAGTTGTTCTACTTGAGTCCACTCAATATTGTCAGGATCAATAGTTTTTGCTTTTAGGTGTGAAGCAATGTATACCCCTATGCCACCTCCAATTTTCCCCACTCTGAAATCATAACTGTCAATTTCATCTATCCAATCATCCTCTCTTAGCCAGGTTACAGTCAACCCACAGATATCTATATTATCTCTTTGAAGGATATACCTAAGCTCGTCTATCTTTGGCTTAATACTCCTTGCATTAATGAGCAATACATTTATTCCATTCCTCCTCATCACCCTGCCCATTGCCTGACTAGATTACCCCACAAAACCTCTTTGCACCTGACTCCTGGCCTCCCCTGGAATTAGTTTAAATGCATATCTATATGTTTCCTAAAAGCCAATCCTAACACCTTAGACCCTCTCCTACTTAGGTGTCTACCATCTTCACCGAAATAAAGTGTATTTAGATCAGACTCCTCCCATGAGTTGAAGCACTCAATGCTATTCATAGTACACCACCTTCTTCTCCATTTATTGACCCTTTTTAATTTTTGGTGTATTCTATTTCCTGCTTTGGGAACTGGCAAGATTTCCTAGAAAACACTTTTGCATTTATTTTCTGAACTGTTTTTTTCAATACTCATAAGTTGAAGATACATCTGGTCCTCCCTAGTTCTATACAGGTCATTTGTTCCAGCATGGATTATGATTAAGGGGATGTCCACACCTGTTTTGACCATTTTGGGAATCATAGTATCTATATCTGCCAAAGTAGCACCTGGCAGATGTGAAATTGTTACTGTATCTTTCAGACCCTTTGTTGTGCAAGTGTCTGTGTACCTGACAATAAAGTCTCCAATAATATGTACCCTCATCTTTACTGTGTGGCCCTCCGCCTCCATCCCAGTATTCTGACTATTATCAACAAAATATACTTCTGGAGCAGTGTAATGGTCAGATGTCCCCTATTCTGCCATTCCTACATGATTTGCTGCTGCAGTGTCCTGATTGCCACCAACTTCTACCAGTTCTTCTCCAATACACTTCTCCAGGCCCCCTTTTTCAACCCCACTGAACCAGGTTGGAAGGTTTAGACTAAGGGGAAACATGAGGAAGTATTTCTTCAGGGAAAGGGTGGTGGATGCATGGAACAGAGTCCCAGTGGAGGAGGTAGAGGCCAGCACAGCTGGGGAATTCAAAAATGCATGGGACAGGCATAGGAGAAACCTAATGATAGGAATGAGAAGGTAATGCCGGAGATCAAGTAGGGTCTGCGGCTTTTGCAGTGGGTAGGGAAAATGGGCAGAATGAATGGACCTACCGGTCCTTAACTGCCATCAGTGCCTATGTTGCTATGTAGCCTCACCATTCAATAATCTTTTCATTATCAGTTTACCGTTTCCAAGGATGAAAACCTCAACTGGTTGTGACAGGGTAGAATAGGACCCTGTCCCATTTGTTATGGAAAAAGTGTGTAAATGCAAGGATCTGTATTCTTTTCTGTCTCTTCTCTCTCTGGTTGCACAACCAAATTTTCCTGTGAGACCTAGGACTTGATCAACCCAAACAGTCTTGCAATTTTTGCCTCTCTCTGTCTCCCAGTTTTCTCTTGCAGTTTATTTTTCTCCCTTGCATATCTGTATCTGCTAATATAAAAATATGTACAAATCACTGTATGGAATTAAACTGATAATGGGATCACTTTTGTTTAGAGAATATTTAGTATTACTGTTGGAATGTATATTAATTGTATTTTGAGATGACTGTAGAAAACTAGAGTGCTCTGCCTTGATGTCCAAAACTAGAGGTTACTTGAGTGCATATGCTGAGCCTTTTGCAAAAAGGAGCCTCAGGAAGCTCACGGTGTTCTAGCAGCTCCTGAAATTTACAGGACAGGATGTTTGCTCAGGATGGGGGTTGAAAAAGTCTTATAAAAGAGCTGAGCTGAGCTGCAACTGGAGAGAGATTACAAGAAATATTTTATTTTGTTTTTGTACATAGTTTTTATGAACAAGTTTATTTGTTATATTACTGCTACTATAAATAAAGTTTTGGTGAATTCTATAACTACTCCTAGTTTTCTCTATGCTTACTGTCCTGTGCTTCAATGACAGATGGTGTCAGCCTAAGTGGGATTTACGCCGTGCATACCCTAAGACAGGAGTTTGTGAGTGGGTACTGGACCTAGTACCAGGGAAGAAGAGAACAAGGTACAGTATGGTTTCTGCAGCAGAAGTCCAGTCTGAGATTGAATAGCCAGCACAAGTTATGGAAAAAGAACAGGCAGTGAGATAACCTGAAAACCTGATGGACTTTTTCTAATGGTGGGCCATACAACAAAAAGAGACTGAGAAGCAGAAAGAAAAAGAAATTCGGCATTTAGAAGCACAGAGGACAGAAGAGATACATCAACGGAAGCAGCGATGACTGGATGCCTTACAAGCTATCGAAGGCAGAGGATCCAGCATAGAGATGCAGCGAATTATAAATCCGCCCGCGAAGTGGCCACTTCGCATCCGAGGAGCACAACTTGAAGTGGACTCTGTAAAGTGCTCACTTCGCATTAGCATTACCACTTCATGTTCTCACTATGCCTTAATGCGAAGTAAGGCGAAGTGAGAAGAAAATAGGCACATCACATGGCCTGCAGTACTGTAAGTCACATGCTTTAGCCAGGCAGGAAGGAAGTGAGTCAGAGAAGCAGTTTCACTTTCTCCTTTGCATTTGTACAGGAAGAAAGCAAAATTGTTTTGTGAGAGGAGTTTGCTTGGCTCTTGGAGTCGTTACTGCCAATCCAATTCAAACAGCTTTTTTAAAAGCCATTTTATTTAGTGTTTGTATTGTGTTACTGTTTTTTTGGTTAGTGAATTTTTTTATATAAGATTTGTTTTTGTTTTGTGTGTGTGACTGTGAGTGAGTGAGTGAGTGTGTGTGTGTGTGTGTGTGTGTGTGTGTGTGTGTGTGTGTGTGTGTGTGTGTGTGTGTGTGTGTGTGTGTGTGTATATATACGTGTGTGTGTGTGTGTGTGTCCACTGTCTGTGTGTGTGTCGTCCTGTGGACCCAGGAGGATGGCGGGTCAGGCTGGAGTTGGGGAAGGCGAGTCGCTGGCATATGGGAGCGTTAGGAGGGGAGGAGTGCGGACTCATGGGGGCAGGGCGGTTGTGTTATGTTGCACCGCTCCAGACTCCTGGCCAGTGTTGCTTCCCCTGCAGAAGCAACAGGAGCAGCAGCAGCACCAATGCCACTGGTGGCTGTTGCTTGTCCACCTTCTCCACCACCACCACTAGCAGAAGCTGTTGGGCTCCAGCAGCACCCCTCCACAGCCACAGAAGGTGGCCCCGGCAATAGTGGGTGGTGGTGGGACTCGTGCCCACCAAGTGCATATTGTGTCTGGTCCCCCTGCAACTCCCCAGTGTGGGAGATTTTTGTGTGGGGGTAGAAAGCACAGTGGTGCAGTGCCGTGTGTGTGGTGTGCTGGTGCACCATGGTCCCCCTGGGACATATTTGGGGACTGGTGGCCAGTGCACCCACATGATGAATCACCACAGGACAGAGTGGCAGGCTGCCATGGAAGGGGCCATGCATCCACCTGCTGACCCTTCCATGGCAGTAGCTGAGGGTGCTGCTGGGGTGGGAGATGTGTCTCGCAGCAGTCACCACCACAGCAGAGGAGGAGGGCTACATCAGGTGCTCCACCACCACCACCGCCACCATAGACGCCAGCACCACCCTGTCAACACCAGCCCCACTACCTGGATTACCCACTGCAGTGGACCCCGGCACAGTCCCTGTTAGCCAGTCTGACCTCCTCCTGGTGTGGGCAGCACTGGAGGAAAACAAATGTTTCATTAATTTGGAGCAGCAGGTTACCAGAGTGGAAGCACAGCAGCAGCAAATACGTTCAGTGCTGCACCTGCTGCTGAACCACCATGGCATCCCACGGCCACAGTAAGTCAGGTATTGTTTCTGCCCCACACCCACCCCACCTGAGCTCACCCCACTACTGTGTTGTACTTTTGTTGTGTGTTTTTTGTTTGTTATTATTAAATCATACACATTTTCCCTTTCAGGGGAATCTTTCTTGCACCACATAGTGCAATACATTTTTTTGAAAACAATGTGTAAATGCATTACAGTGAGTCATGTGACAGAGACATTCCCATTCTGAAAATCTGCCCACATTCTGCCTCCCTTCTCAGCAACATTAGGACATGATGGCAGGGAGAGCGCGTGTGCGTGCTCCTTACAGTGAAAATTTGCAGGTTTGTGAATGTTTCTTTATGTTAATGGTCAGTTTGTTGTGAAATATGTGGCCACGTTTCCAGTAAGAAGAGCCTTGGTAGTGGAAACATCCCACATTTCACCACAAAGTGAACCTTATAACATTAGGAAACATTGTTTGGAATAACTGCTGGACATTCAGTATAGTGGAGCATGCACCTGCGCTCCCCCTGTCATCACGTCTTAACGTTGCTGAGAAAGTGTGGCACAAATGTGGGCTGCTTTTCAGATTGTTAATTCCTGCATCATGTGACTCACTGTAATGAAATTATGGGTGGTTTTCACAGACATATATTGCACTCTGTGGAGCAAGAAATATTCCAGTGGTAGTAATGCCCCCACATATTAGTTTATGTGCATCACCATAACTATGTAATGTGGTGACTGTCTGTAAAGTAGCAGCACAACAATCTATTCATAACTCTGACCTATATTTTTTAATGCTGTGTTACAACTTCCTTTACTTACATCCTGACTGACTGGAATGATGCGATAATTTGCAGTAGTTGAGTGTGCTGTACTACCTTTTTTCATGTGTGAAATAATGAAAGGAGCATTCCTTTTAAATTGGTGCTGCCGACAGTGAGTGTGACCAGGTTTTTGTCATTGTTTTCCTCTGCTTTTCTCCATCACACCAAGTAGTTGTCATATATCACTTCTGTTGTTAAAGAGGCACTGTCAACTTTGCCCCTCATTTTGTAACCAATGTGAAAAGTGTGCCTCCTGGCACACACCTAGCACACCTGTACTGCAAAATGTCCCTATGTGTGTGTAAAAATGAAGTTTCTGTACCTGAAACTGTAATTTTGCCCAAAATACACTTTTCTCCGGGACTGCTGTAATTCAGCCATGTCCCGGAAGCACATCCTGGTTAGGAACATGGGTCAGCCCCAAGCACGGTCACGAAGTACAAGTTTTCCTCAAGACACCCATAAAAAAATGTTATTCTTGTCCCTGCTTTAACAAACAACTGCTACTGCTAACGTAAACATGAAACCGAGAACTGTGAGGAGCACAATTTAAATTTTCTGAACGGAGCTAAAATCTCGTGCATGCACACAAACGGCATGCTCCTGTGCATGCGCGGGATCTTTCTTTATGCCTTTCCAGCACATGCACGGGATTTCACAGAAGAAAGGGTTCTGAAAGAAAACTGAAGGTGGACAAAGCAATAGGGCCAGATGGAATTCACCCCAGAATTCTAAAAGAATTAAGCAGAGAACTAGTGACACCACGGACTACCCTTTTTTAACAAATCATGGGAGGATGGTGTGGTACTTGAGGACTGGAGGAAGGCAGATGTGATTCCCCTTCACAAAAGTGGGACCAAGACAGAGGCAGAAAACTACAGACCTGTCAGTTTGACCTCTGTGGTAGGGCAAGTGATAGAATCACTTCTGAAGGAAAGAATAGTTGAGTACCTAGAGGCCAGTGGGGCACAGGACCCAAGGCAGCATGGGTTCACAGCAGGAAGGTCATGTCAGATGCATCTAATAGATTTCTTTGACTGGGTGACTAAAGTAGTAGATCAGGGAGGGGCTATGAACATGGCATACCTAGACTTTAGCAAGGCATTTGACACAGTCCCGCACAAAAGATTAATAATCAAATTAACTAGCCTGGGAGTGCGTCCCAGGGTGGTAGCCTGGGTAAAACATTGACTGGACAACAGGACACAGAAAGTAATTGTAAATCGAGTCCACTCTGAAGAAAGAGGGGTTACTATTGGGGTACCGCAGGGTTCAGTACTGGGTCCAGTCCTTTTTAATGTCTTTATAAGTGACACTGCAGAGGGACTGGAAGGAAAAGTATGCCTCTTTGCAGATGACACAAACATCTGCAACAGGGTTGATACGCAAGTAGGTGTGGAAAGGATGAGATGGGACTTGGCAAGGTTGGAGGAATGGTCAGAAGTATGGCAGCTTGGATTCAGTGCAAAGAAGTGCAAAATAATGCACCTGGGAAACAAAAACACAGGGGAAGATTATACAATGGGGGGAGGTAGTAACAACAACAAAAATGGAAAGGGACCTGGGGGTAATCATATCAGATGACCTTAAGGTTGGCAAGCAATGTGAGAAGGCAGTAGGGAGGGCTGGGGGGATACTGGGATGCATACGGAGAGGCATCACTAACAGAAAAGAGGAAGTTGTTATCCCCCTGTACAGACAGTTGGTGAGACCCATCTGGAGTACTGCATCCAGTTCTGGAGACCCCATCTCTGCAAGGACATAGACAGGACAGAGGCAGTTCACAGGAGGGCAACTAAAATGGTGCAGGGTCTGCAAGAGAAGCCGTATGAGGAGAGACTAAAGGAGCTTAGTATGTATACCCTTGAGGAAAGGAGGGAGAGGGGGGACATGATAGAAACATTTAAGTACCTCAGTGGAATCAACAAAGTCCAAGAGGGTAGCATCTTTCAGAAAAAGATGTGCAAGAACAAGGGGACACAATTTAAAGATAGAGGGGGGATGGCTCAGGGGCAACGTGAGGAAGTGTTTTTTCACAGAGATGGTGGTGGATGCATGGAAGAGCCTTCCTGAGGAAGTTGTGGGGTATAAAACTGTGGAAGAATTCAAGAATGCATGGGACAAACACAAGGCAATTTTTGTGGGGGGGTAGGAAGAAATAGGCTGTTGGTTAAATAAGATCTGCAGCTTATCCTCTAGGTAGGGAAATGGGCAGACTAGATGGGCCAAGCAGTCCTTATCTGCCATCAAAGTCTATGTTTCTACATTTCTTCAGGATTAAACACTCACTAACCCAGAAGGTTAGAAAGAAAACTCCTAGTCCAAACTACCTTCTTGCCTCTCCTAGACTATGCAGACTTCCTGTATGGCCATAGTACTAGCACAGCTCTCTCCAAGCTTGATACTCTATACCACAGAGTCCTTAGGTTTATTTTGGATGCCCCTTATGACACGCACCACTGCATCCTCTATTCTTCCATAGACTGGAGCTCCCTTAGCTTCAGGAGGCAAAGAAATGCTATTCTATGGACATATAAGGCAATCACCCATAAATTACCTCAGTACCTCACAAGCTGCTTAACTCCTTGCATCCCTAGTGCCTATTGTCTCAGAGTCTTACCATCTTATCTCTGGCTATCCCTAAAGTTAAAATGTGCTTTGGTAGAGCCTCAATAAGCTTCACTCTTCCTACGCTCTAGAATAAGATCCAGAAAACCTTAAGGCTTGCTACCCCTGTCACGCTCTTCCTCTTCAAATCCTTGTTCCTGAGGACCTTTTCCAAGGTCTGTCATTGCTTCAAGTCAAGGTCTTAACATCATGATTTGTTACTGCTTTAAATTCTGGACTTAAACCTCAACCATTGTCATTTGAGTCCTCCCCTTCTGTCATTGTCCAAATCAAGACCCCAACATCATGGTCTGTCTTTGCTTCAAATATTGAACTTGAACACAAACCATTGCCTGTGGCATCTGTTGTGTTCTCCCTTCGAATGGTCCTTTTTCATAGACCATCAAGTTCAACCCTCTCCTATCGCGGCTGACCTTCCCTCCCCACTCCCTATACACCCTCCTCCCCTTCCCACCCCACTTGCCAGGCCATGCCTACAGTACTTATCAAAGGACTCTTACATCTCGATCTTCTTTGCACTTGGATGCTAGAGGAACTGCCACTCCTGCTCACTAGGACTCCTCCAATAATGTTTACTGTATAAACTTTAGCTCATTACCTTATGTCCATATATCTGTATCCATCCAATTGTATTTAAATGGCACTATCTCCTGTTGAACCTACTGCTATTTTCTGGTGCAAGTATCTTGTCACATGTGATAGTTATATGTTATTATGTTGTTATTACTATGTAATTGTTATGTACATTCACACAACCTGTGATGTCTTTGTCACAAACACACTCAGCAGGTCAGGCCCTCTACTCCCAAAGTGCCAACCTCTGAGCGTAGTCTTGTGAACAGTTTAACAGAACAAGGTAACCCTCTTGCCTGTTTTGTGAGTTCAGATCAACCTTTGGTCTCAAGTCTTGGAGGGATTCAAACTGTGAACGTCTTGCTAGCGTACCCAATACACAGGCTCAGATATTTCTGTCTTCAGGGGGCCAGATATCTTTGTCTATGTGCACCTAACCAGGTATACAGAGATGAACCCTTAAAAACTTTAATAGAGACCTCAGATTTAAAACACTTCTCTTTCCAGTTTGGTGCCACCATTCAAGTTTATGCCTAATGTCTGCCATAACCATAAATACTTTTCTTACAAATGAAAAGAAATCAAAGACAGACCAAATATGCTCTAATAAGAATTTTACTAAAATAGATAAAAATATGTAAAACACAAAATACAGAACTGTTATATCCCAAGACATACAAATCACTTACACAAAACAGGTTTAAACAGTGCAATTCCTACTAGAATATTTAGATTGGTCTCTCTGCCTAAATACCTGCTTAAAGCGCTTACAGATGTATCCTTGCCAGAGTCTAGATAAAAAGTGTGTTTGAAGTAAAACAGAATATTCCTTAAGCAAACTGTATTTGGCAACCCCTTTTTGTGTGAGGTCATCTAGCTCCTCCTCTGTCAGATTATATATAAAAATATATATCTTGTACAAAAACAGGATGTCTTTTCAAAGTATTACATTCTGCAACTTCAGCATAATTCATGTCCTTCAAGTGACACTTTGTTGATTTCATAATAAGCTTCCTCCTTCCGGGATATGAAAGCATCTTTATGATTTTGCACTTCTATGTAATAACCTGGGTTTTCCCTCCAATGTCATAAAGTGAATATAATTTAGCAACTACAGCTGTAATTAACTCAACCAGGAGAACCTTGATTAAGGTCTTCTATGTAACATCTAGTATCTAAAACTGTGTGTGTGATCTCACACGTTGTTTTCAGCATTTTCTCATGGCTTTCATCTTTCAGCTGAAACCTGGGGGGGGGATGAGTGAGGTCATTCTAAGAGTACCAGCTTTTTCAGCAGAGACAGTTAATAATACATTTTATATTTAAAATAATGATACAGCACTCAGAACTTTCTGTCCACGTCACAGTCTTGACCCTGTTGGCAATTGTTTTGCCCCAAGTCCATCTTGTAAATGAGCTTGTCTCGATGTTCTGCCTGGCAGAATAAAGATTCTGATTGCTTGACTGGTAATTTAAAGTATGTTGCGCCAAACTGAATTCATTTATCACAATATCTCATATTGCTTACAGAAGTGGTATCCTGTAGAACAGTGGACTGCTTCAAAAGGGGTTGAGGTAGGGTAAGAGGGAGGGTCAGGGGAGGCAGTGGCAGCTACAGTATGAGTGTTGCTGGCTGCACACTCATGCAGACTCAACAGACCATAAGGCCTTTATCTGCTGGCAAATTTGTAAGTTCCTATCTAACAGGTAATACAAGTGATAGCTTTGAGATTAATTTTAATCTTTCTATACTGGTGTTTCTGTTTTTTATAAAAAAAAAAAAAAGTGTAGCACTATACAAAATCAGTATGCTGTTTAAGACAAACCTTCACTGTTGAACTATTTAAAGTACTAATGTAGTCATAGTTATAACATAGCAACATTTACATGAAAAAGCTAAAACACTCTAATGGTCTTTTCAAACTTGTATAGATCAAGGCAAAGTATTCAGTCCAAAAATGTTTTGAAATACAAAAGGATTATCAAAGCAAAATGGGTATCTCCTATACATAAAAAGGACTTGTGAAACCAGTTTACACCAAAGTAGCATCCCTAAGTAGAAATATAAGCAAAAAGACAAGGTTGACACATGGTATAAAGGGATGAAACAAGGGGAATGGTTCAAAACCTGGACCGGATTGAAATTATGGCTTCTTCAATCACAGCTCCTTGGAAAGTGTCCAAAACTGGGCAGGAAGAAGCCAGTAGGGGGCAGATTAAATAAGAACATCAGGAAGTATCTGTTTTTATGCTGAGGATGGTGAACAGCTGGAACAGACTGCCCCCCAAAATTGTCTGTTTAAAATCTGTTAGGGTTCAAGAATAATTGAGATAGACACATGGGTATAGTGGGGGGTTAACAAGGATAAAAAGAGGATAGAGAGATTAGTGACCTCTAGGGGACTCTTTCTCACTAGGCAATGATAAGAACAAAAGAACATAAGAATCTGCTGCCAGAAGGGGACTTCTTGATCCATCGAGTCTGCCCAGAATACCTACCCCGATTATTTTCTCTTTTGCATGTAGTATTTATCCCACACAAGTCTGAATTCCTTGACATTTTTTGAGCCTACTACCTCTTGTGGTAGACTATTCCAAGCACTGACCACCTTCTCAGAAAAAAGGTACTTCCTGATATTTCCCCTAAATTTTCCTCCTGCCAGTCGTAGATTGTGGCCTCTTGTATGACTCCCTGATTTCATCTGAAACAGATTTTTCTTCTGCACCATTTTAATTCCCTTCATATACTTAACGTTTCAATCATGCCCCCCCGTCTCTTCTCTGTTCAAGTGAGTACAGCTATAAGTCAGTCAATCTGGTTTCATATGGCTCCTGGTGCAAACCTTGCACCATCTTTGTAGCCCTTCTCTGCACCATCATCAGTCTGTTGATATCCTTCTTCAGGTGAGGCCTCTAAAACTGGACGCCATAGTCCTTGTGCAGACTGACCAGTGATCTGTAGAGTGGCATGATCACTTCTTTTTCTGCTGATTATACCCCTTCCAATGCATCCAAGGATGCCATTTGCTTTCTGTGATTTCCTTTCACATTGCTCGTTTGTCCTAAGGTCATCTGTAATGATTATGCCAAGATCCCTCTAAATCTGTATTACTTCAAGATGGTGTCCTAGAAGCATGTATTCCTTCCTGGGGTTTCTTTTACCTAGATGCATGACCTTGCATTTTTTGGCACTGAACTTCAATTGCCAATTTCGTGACCATCATTCCAGCCTATTCAGATCCTTTCCATCTTCAAGTCTCCCTCTTGGGTGTCCACCCAGTTAGAATTTTGTATCACCCACAAACAGGTATACTTTCTCCTCCAGCTCATCATCGATGTTGCATGATTAAAATGTTGAAAAGGATGGAACCTAATACTGACTCCTGTGGCACTCAACTGGCCACCTTGCCATTCTCTGACTGAGCTCTATTAACTAAGACCTTCTGTGACCTATCCTTGAGCCAGTCTGCAATCCAGCTGACTGTCTTCTGTCTAAGTTCTGTATTCTCCAGCTTATTCATAAGCCTTCTATGAGGTACAGTGTTGAAGGCCTTGCTAAAGTCTAGGTACTATACACCAGATCTACTGCCCCTCCCGGATTCACTATTCTCGCCACCTAGTTGAAGAATTCTATCATGTTTGTTAGGCATGATTTTTCCTGCCATAAATCCGTGTTGCTTGGGATCAAGTCTTTCAGATTCTTTTAGATTATCCATTATTCTATCTTTCAGCATAAGTTTGCCTACCACTGAGGTCAGACTGACTGGGCGGTAGTTCCAAGGCTCGTCCCTGCCTCCACTTTTATGTAAGAGTACCACCACAGCTGGGGCAGCCTTGTTCTGCTGTCAAGTTCTATGTTCTCATCTGCTGTGAAGTCCTTCCCTCTGATAATACAGAGCATTCCAAAATGAAAGCAGAAGGCTAAGCCCACAGTGGTGGGGTTCAAGAATGCATGGGATAGGCATTAAAGACTCTTATAGGAAGGGAAGGGGGTGAATGGGCTGGAGATCAAGTAAGATCTGCAGTGATTCTATAAACAAGGAAATCTGGGCAGACTAGGTAGGCCAACCAGTCCTTATCTGTCAGCAAATTCTATGTTTCAATGTACTTTAAATAGTGCATTTTTCAGAAAAGTACAGGAATGTTGTAAAGCAGCCTTCCTCCCAACATGCCACCAGACTGGAAGTTGTTAAATGTAAGCCCATCCCCTCAGAATAAAGATCCCTCCTCTAAGACTATGTTGATCCTTACCTACTGAAACCATGGTTTCATAGGTCTGCACCATCACTTCCTTGTGAAGCTCCTTCTCCTGTTTGCTTAACGTCTTCCATTCCTCTTCAGAAAAATCAACAGCAACATCTTCAAAGGTTTCAGGTAGCTGAAAGGACAAGAGACATGTTTAATTACTCTTGGTTTCACAACACACATTGAGAAATCTGCAACTTTTAAACAGGATGGAAATAAGCAAGGTTAAAGATCCATAGTTTAAAAGACTATGGGACTTGCTGGCACTCCCTCAAGTGAAGATAAATAAAAAATGTAATGTAGGGCAGACCATGGGGAAGCAAAGATGGAATAAGGACATAAAGAAGAGGAAGTAGAGTCAGCCAAGTGAGGGCAGAGTGACCTAGCTAGTAGAAGACAGTCTGTCTGAACATCAGGCACCTCAGAAATAACATGGGGGACCTACAGGCAATGGTGATGGAGGCACAGCTGGACATAGTTGTCATCATGGAAATGAAGGTGACACAAAATCAAAACTAGGATCTCACTATCCCAACATGCGGCCTATTTTGAAGACACATAAAAAAGGGCAAGAGAAGGGATTATACTGTACATTGAGACTGTATAAAAAGCAATAAAGGATAAGAATCTTGGGGGAGTGGGGGTAAAATGAATTTGGGTTCATCTGATAGTTAAAGTAGGTAAGAACCTCAGAGTGCAGGTGGTGGTGGCCTAACGATCACCAAGTCAGTTCAAGGAGGGCTGCAGGGCAGTAGGAGGACCACATCATAAGGACAACTACAATGGAACCAAAGCCGTGATGAAGGGGATATGTTTGGGGCCAGGTTTAGGACTGCCTGGGGCCAAGCTCTTGTACAGTCAATGCAGGATGGCTTCCTTATACAATGGGTAATGGAACTAACTAAAGATAGTACCAAGTCAATGATGGCTCTGTCAAATCAAGACTTAGTATGAAAGGCTAGAGTAAAAGAGCCCCTGGGAATGAGGGATCATAACTTAGTGTGGTACAGTAATAGCCCTAGAAACCCAGCACCCCATGTCAAAGACAATGGTCTTGAATTTCAGGGCAGCAGTATTTGAAGACATGGGGAGATCATCCAAGACAAATTGAGGAAGTGGAAGGGACAAAGAGAGACTGGAACATCAAAGTGAGTCTGACAGATCTTCATCAAAGCTTGTCTGAAGCAGGAAGGGGGAAAAAGACCACGAAATAAATAAATCTAATTTGGTATACAAGAGAAATTAGAGAAGCAGTAAGAGCACAAAGGGTAACATAATTGGACGTACAGAAACCTTCAAGAATGGTGTAGATGAGGGCGTGGTAGCTAGAAGGGCTAACCCACCATGATGGAGAACAATCAGAGGGGAGGAGGAAGAATGAGGTGAAGGGGGAAAAACAGGGTGACAGGAGGAGGACAGAAAGAGTGGGGAGGAAGAAGCAGAGGGCAGGTAGGGGGAGGAAAAGGGGTAGTAAGATCAGAAAATAGGGGAGGAGGAGGAGGAGAAATGGGAAGAAGTCAGGGGCAGGTTCAGGAGGGGGTCGAATGAGCACAAACAAGCCTGGTGAAAGAGGGAAAAGAGGTGGCAGATGGGGAGTGGGAGAGAATTCAGAGTTTGGGAACATGGTAGGAGAAAGCAGCTTGACCAGCCCAGGACCTTCTAGAAAGAAGAGCTAGAGTGCATTGACTAGAGCTTCAGAGGGAATAGGAAGAGTTAGAAGCAGTGAAGAAAAAAAAAAAGAGAGGTAAGATGGGAGGAAGCTAAGCCAGTGTTTAGCAATAAGGGCAGAGCAATGAGCCAGCTGTCTGACTTCAAGAGAAGAGAGTGCGGCGTAAAGGCAGCAGTGGTGGGTCCTGGGAAGGAGGGATGGCAATCCAGGGCAAACCTGCAGAAGGAGTGGAAGACAGCATCCACTCTGTTCAGGGTAGACTTAGGAGCACTGTCATAGATAGTGTCACTGTAGGCAAAGACGAGAAGGATTATTCTCTGAACAATGACTCTGTGGACCAACAAGGAATACAACAATGGTTCCTATACAAAGCATCAAGTTTTCAGTGGCGCTTTTTGAGCAAGGAGTTCACTTGCACAGAGAAGTCTAGGTGACGGTCTAGTCATAACCCAAGTTACTTGAAGGAAGTGTCATCTTCAAGGTAAGTACGATACAGAGTGTGGAAGGTGGCAGGGATGAACGGCCAGACAGTTTTTGCCTGATCCCAGAAGTCATAAAGATCATCTTCTTTGCATTTAAAGAAAATTGATTAGAGCAGAACCAGTGTTGGCTGTTTAAAGTCAAGCTGGAGTTAGTTGGGTCAGTGAGGGAGGAGCTGGAGGCAAATATTACAGAATCATCAGCATACACATCATGGATGTAAATAAACATGTAGAGGAGGGCCTATTTTGAAAGATGGAGAAGAGGATGGGTCCAGGCATGAAGCCTTGAGGGATGCCAGTGTGAATAGACAATGGGGGGGATATGCAATCATCAGTTTTATAGGTTGAAATCTGTCCTAGAGGTAAGAACACAACCAGTCTGTGGCATGGGGAGAAAGACACAGAAACATAGAATTTGATGGCAGATAAGGACTGCTTGGCCCACCCAGTCTGCCCATTTTCCTAGCTAATGGATAAGCTGTAGATCCTACTTAACCAACAGCCTACTTCTTCCTACCCCACCCCTAGAATTGCCTAATGACTGTCCCATGGATTCTTGAAATGCACCACTGTTTTTGACTCCACAACCTCCTCAGGAAGGCTGTTCCATGCATCCACAACTCTCTCCATGAAAAAATACTTCCTCGCATTACCTCTGAGCCATCCCCCTCATTCTTGCACATCTCTTTTTCTGAAAGATGTTACCCTCTTGGATTTTGTTGATTCCCTTGAGGTACTTAAAAGTTTCTATCATGCCTCCCTCCCTCCTTTTCTCGAGGCTATACATATTAAGCTCCTTAAGTCTCTCTTCATATGTCTTCTGGTGCAGACCCTGTACCATTTTAGTTGTCCTCCTCTGGACTGCCTCCATCCTGTCTATGTCTTTGTGGAAACTGGGTCTCTAGAACTGCACGCAGTACTCCAGATGGGGTTTCATCTGCTGTCTGTACAGAGGGATGACAACTTCCAGTTTTCTACTGGCGATGCCTCTATGCATCCCAGTATCCCCCTAGCCCTCCTTACTGCCCTCTCACATTACTTGCCTACCTTTAGGTCATCTGATATGACTACCCCCAGGTTCCTTTCAATTTTTGTTGTTAGTATCTCACTCCTCACTGTGTACTGTTCCCTTGCGTTTTTGTTTCCCAGGTGCAATACTTTGCACTTCTTAGTATTGAATCTAAGCTGCCATACATTTGACCATTCCTCCAGCCTTGCCAAGTCCCTACTCATCCTTTTCACCCCACCTTGTGTATCAACTCTGTTGCAGATCTTTGTGTCATTTGCAAATACATACTTTTCCTTCCAGTCCCTCTGCAATGTCGCTTGTAAAGACATTAAAGAGGATTGGTCCTAGTACTGAACCCTGCAGTACCCAACTAGTAACCCCCCCTTTCTTCAGAGTGGACTCCATTTACTATTACCCCCTGTCTCCTGTTCTCAAGCCAATTTTTTACCCAGGCTACCATCTTGGGACCCACTCCCAAGCTGGCCAACTTGTATATTAATCTTTTGTGTGGGACTGTGTCAAATACCTTGCTAAAATCTAGGTAGGCCATGTCCATATCCCCTCCTTGATCTAGTACTTTGGTCATCTAGTCAAAGAAATCTATTACATTCATCTGACAAGACTTTCCTGCTGTGACTCCATGCTGCCTTGCATCCTGTGCCCCTCTGGCCTCTAGGTACTCAACAATTCTTTCCTTCAGAACTGATTCCATCATTTTCCCAATCACTGAGGTTAAACTAACAGGTCTGTAGTTTCTTGCTTCTGCCCTCCTCCCACTTTTGTCAAGTGGAATAACATCTGCCCTCCTCCAGTCCTCGGGTACCACCCCATCCTCCCATGATTTGTTGAAGAGGGTAGTCAGTGGTGTCACTTGTTCTACCCTTAGTTCTTTTAGAATTCTGGGATGAATCTCATCAGGCCCCATTGCTTTGTCCACCTTCAGTTTTAAGAGTTCTTTCAGAACCTTTTATTCTGTGAATGGGCTGGTATCAACCCCTGTACCTAGAGTGTTTCTATCATTTGGTTTTGGTACCTCCCCCTCTTCATTTGTGAATACTGAGCAAAAATATTTGTTTAGTATCTCTGTCTTTTCACAGTCACCCTTTGTCCACCTCCCCACCTGTTTATTAAGCCTTACTATCCCTCCCTTGGTCTTCCTTCGCTCCCTGATGTACCTATAAAATGTTTTATCCCCCCTTCTTAGCTGAGTTGGCTATCTTTTACTTAGGCCTTTGCTGTTCTGACTGCCTTCCCTGCTTCCTTTTGCTTAAATTGATACAATTATCTGTCCTGCTCCTTCTGTGATTCCTTGTACTTCCTGACTGCTTTCTTTTTCTTCCTAATCTTCCCTGCTACCTCCTTTGAGAACCATATAGAAGTTTCTTACATCATTTTATTTTGTTTGCTTCACACAAAGGCTTGTTGCCTCTGTGATGGCAGTTTTGATTATTCCCCATTGTTCTTCCACCCCTCCTTCCTGTCCATTTGCTAGTGCATTCCTTAGTCACTCACACATTCTGGCAAAGTCAGCCCTCCTTAAGTCCAGTACTTTTGCCTTTGTATGGCTTGACTCTACTGCTGTTCAATGGTCACTAGTTCCCAGATGGTTACCCACTTCTAAATCTGTGATCCTCTCACAATCTCCATTTGAGAGTACCAGGTCTAAGACAGCTTCCTCTTGAGTGTGTTCCAATATTAGCTGTCTAAGGAATGCCCCCGTAGGACATCTAGAATGACCCTACTTTTAGAAGTGGCTGCTGCAAATGCACTCCAGTTAACATCTGGCATATTCAGATCCCCCATTAGCAATATATCTCCTTTTTCTGCCATTCTAAGGATACTTTCTATCATTTCCTTGTCCATGTTTTCCTCCTGAGATGGGGGTCTACATACAACCCCTGTGCAGATTGTGGTGCCATTGCTTGTCTCCAAATTGACCCACAGAGCTTCCTCTCCTCCCTGTTTACCCTTCTGGTCTGTTGCTTTGATTCCTTCCCTTATGTAGAGAGCTACCCCCTCCTCCTCTTTTACCCTTCCTGTCCCTCCTGTAGATAGTGTATCCTGGTATGTTTACATCCCAGTCATGGTTCTGTGTGTACCATGTTTCTGTGACTGCCATGATATCCAGATGTTCCTCCTCCATCAAGGCCACTAATTCAGGAAGCTTGTTACCCAGACTATGGGCAGTGGTACTCATTGCTCTCCATTTTTTGACATCTTTATGTCTTGTAGCACCATCCCTGTCCTCATTGACTTTGCTTTCTCCATTCACCGTTGTCCTGCTCCCTACTAACCTTTCTACCTTGGTCTTTACCTCATTTAGTACCCTGTTTTGTAGGGGGAGGCTGGGAATTCCCTGCTGCTTATCAGTGCCTCCCCCCTTGACTAGTTTAAAAGCTTGCCAATGAAGCATTTAAACTGATTGCTCAGTAGACCTGTTCTCTTCCTGGACAAATGCACACCATCCTGCCAGTATAGGCTGGTATCCCTCCAGGTGGAACCCCAATCCCCAATGAATACAAACCCCTGTGCTCTGCACCATTTTTTCAACCATCCATAGAATTGTATGGTGTGAAGTACCCTCACCTCACCCTTGCCATAGACCAGCAGCACCTCTGAGAAGGATACTGTGTGTGCTACTTGCCTTACGCCCCTCCCCAACTCCACAAACTCCTCCTGCACTGCTCTAATCTCATGTTGAGCCAAGTCATTCATCCCTAGGTGGACAATGATGTCCAGCTCAGTCTTCCATGCAGCTGTTCTTGTGATCCTGAGGATGCGCTTCCTGTTCCTCCAAGCCATGGTGCCAGGCAGGCACGTTACTTCAGTTTTCCCTGCTCCCCCAGTTCTATCCCCTAATGATTGAGTCCCCCACCAGGAGTGGCTTCCTTTCCCTGTGGTGTCCTCTGCCTCCTTCCAGTGGGGCTCCTTTGTGACAGTTGCCCACAACCTCCTTAGTCTGCTCTGTGGGTGCATCCATCAGAATGGTGTATGGATTGTGGAGTGGTACAACTGACTGGGTGTGCCTCTGTTCCACCACCTTCACCCTCCCTGAGCCCACTGTTGTCCAACTGCTGTGCTTTCGTCACAATCGCTGAGGCAGTGGTGGTGGCTGTAGTGCTCTCTGGGTGGGGGAGGTTCCCTTACTACTGTCCAGTGTGGCCTGAAGATGAACAACCTCCTCCCTCAGGGCAGAGAGTTGTCTGCAAATAGGGCAGCATCTCAGCCTCCAGAAAGACTCCTGGAAGACTGCTGCCCCACAACCAGTACACTGCACTATCGCCCACATGTCTGTCTACCTTCCTGTTTATCCTGTATGTTTTTTTCAGTGATTGTTTTGTTATATATAAATACATATACTGTATATTATATAATGTGTATGCTTACATTGTCAGTGCAGTGTGCTAGAAAGGATATGACAGAGGTATGCACCTTGCTTTCTTGAGGAAATGATGTCAGAACCCCTGGTATAAAGAAAATGGTATCAGGGCGGGTGGGGTGAGGGGAAGGGGGGTTTGAGACGAAAATGGGCCTTCATGAAACAATCAGCTAAAAGCTCTGACCCACCACTACGATAAGTGTTGACCTTGCTGTCAGCAAGATGACCTACACAACAATTTAACAAAGAAAATACCCTGCTAATCAAACATAGAGAAAAAAAAACAGCAGAGTCAGACACAGGTAAACTTCCCCAGCCCCAATTACAGCCAAGTGATTTGTGCTCTGAAAGCAAATCAGCCCCAAAACAAGTCAGCTGTGCACAAGGACAGACACCGTAAACAGTATTTCAATCCCTCTGGGTTTAAACTCCCAATCTCCAAAGCAGTATTGCAAGCCCCTTCACTGAAAAGAAAAACAACAACTGTAAAATGTAAAGTAAGGTACACCTCCCTCTGCTGTGAGAAAGACTGTCTTTCCTAATAATTCTAAGTTCTATATTTTACCTTTCAATTAGAAGTAGCCTCCACCTGAAGAATATTAGCTTTTCTGATGAATCTGCTACAAACCAAAGAACAACTGTAAAATGTAAAGACCAGCCTCACAAAGCTGATCTATGAGAAAGAGATGAGAAACTGTCATACCAACATATGAAACACCAGCAGAAACAGGCCTTATGGTCTATCAAGTCTGCTCAGTTGTGCAGCTAGTCTCTCAAGGGCTTCAACGGCTTTGGCCAGGTCAACAAAGATGGCAGAGATGAGCAGGCTCTCAACCATACCGGTCAGGATGGTATCAGTCAGGCTGAAGAGGGAGGTGGAAATGGAGTGGGATTTGCGAAAACCAGACTGGAAGGGGGTGAGAAGGGAAGAAGAGTCAAGGAAGGAGGAGAGTTGGGAAGAGAACCAATGATGTGTCCATATTACTGACCATACTGTACCTGTTCTTTCAATACATGTTGCTTCTGGGTTGGCTCAGTACTGTGCTATATTCCTTTCATGAGGTCTGTCTTAGTGTGCAACACCATGCTTGCTTCAAAGTTTTGGCAACACACAATGTCAATATCCTTTTACTGGGCTGTTATTCATACCATGATGTCTGCCACTCAGTATGATGTGACACTGTCCCTTGCTTAGACTTGGCTTTCTTTTACTGTGTGTCAGCATGAGACATTTGTTTACAAAAGTGAACTTGACATGTATGTGTCACATGTCTTCTCTGAAAATTCTTGTAACTTGTTTGCCTGGATGGTGTTGCTTGGGTTAAGCACCACAATGACCCCACTACTTATAAAACAAATATTACTCATCATGACTGTATGCATACTGTGAGTCAATGTATCTGTCACACAAAGCCCTGACATTCCATTTTCCTGTTTTGTTTTATGGCATCACCAAGGGCTTTCGAATGTAGCAGTACTTTGCATGTGCAAGAGAGATTGAATGCCCGCTGCCATTAGCAGACATAGGTGAGGCCCTTCTGCAACCATCTATATAGACATTTGCAACATGGATGAGAACTTATGGTCTAATCTATGCTGCTTATACTGCAGCACTCAACAGCAGACTGAGAACACTATGGACATGGGAACGTTTCTCAGTGTTCTGGAATTTAGTGGCGACATTTAATCAATACAAATGGATTAAAAACTTCTGCATGAATCGTGAGACCTTTTACTTTATACTGAACAAAACATAACACATAATAGGAAAGCAGAACACCAACATGTGTCAAGCTATTACATCTGAATTAAGACTGGCTATTGTGATTTGGAGACTGGCCACAAATGACTATCAGACCATTGGGCACTTATTTGGCATATCTAGTGTGGTGGTCTACTCTGTTGTACATGAGGTTTGCAATGCAATCTTTGACACCTTCATCCACTTGATAACAACCCCTATGGGCACATGGGTACAAGATATCTTGGATGGCTTTGAGGAAAGATTTGGTTTACCATAGCCAGCCAGTGCAATAGATGGCACACGCATATTAGTTCAGACATCAGCAGAAGATGTGGCAGACTTCTTCAGCCATAAAGCCTGGCACTCTGCAGTGATGCAGGATGTGGTGGACCATCAGTACTGCTTTTGGGATGTTAACAGTGGATACCTGGTAAAGTTCACGATGCCCACATTCTTGCAAATGGTGGGCTATATGCAAAGGCTATGGATTGGCTTCTTCCCAATGTGACATGGGAAATATGTGGGGTATATTTGCCCATTCATTTACTTAGTTACCCAGCCTACCAAATGATGTCATGGCTGATAATGCCATTCTCTGACACCGGAAACCTCACAATTGAGCAGAACCCCTTTAACCACCATCTATTAAGTGGGTGAATGGTAGTGGAGAATGCCTTTGGTCAGCTAAAGGGAAGATGGTGATGCCTGCTGAAAAGGCTTGATAAACACATTTCCATTGTTCCATCCATGGTGCTGGTGTGCTGCATTCTGCACAACATATATGAGCGGCAAGAGGATGTTTTTAATTTGGAATGGATTACGAAGACTGATGGTGAGGACTCGCAAAAGCCATCAGGTACTGAAATGCAAGACATGCAAAGGGGCAGAGCAGGGGATCAGGCAAGACAAATCAGAAACGCTACTGCTCAAAATCTCAGTAAACAGTACAATGGCCAAGGTAATCTGTGGCATATACATACATACATTGGGCAATAAAGAGAATTGTGAAGGTACACCACACTGGTTGATATGGGCGTTTCATTTCTGCATTGTTCTTGCTATGTGTCTAAAAAAGATCACACGTGTGGCCTGACAAGCAAGTACGGAATCATCAGATGAGTTGGCTGCATGCAGCCATCCAGTGCATCATGTGGTTCTTGTGTATCCGCAACCCTCACAGAGGTGGCTACAGGTAACACATATAGCATGAAAGTTGTCATCCTGCTGTTAGCGGATGGATGTGCAATGTTCATTGCTATGTGTGCCAAGCATGCCATTATTGTCTCACAGAATGCACACAGTGTTGACATCCTGGTGTTGGTGGATGGATGTGCAATGTTCATTGCTATGTGTGCCATGCATTCCATTATTGTCTCACAGAATGCAACCAGTGTTGACATCCTGGTGTTGGTGGATGGATGTGCAATGTTCGTTGCTATGTGTGCCATGCATGCCATTATTGTCTCACAGAATGCACCCAGTGTTGACATCCTGGTGTTGGTGGATGGATGTGCAATGTTCGTTGCTATGTGCCATGCATGCCATTATTGTCTCACAGAATGCACCCAGTGTTGTCATCCTGGTGTTGGTGGATGGATGTGCAATGTTCGTTGCTATGCGTGCCATGCATGCCATTATTGTCTCAAAGAATGCACCCAGTGTTGACATCCTGGTGTTGGTGGATGGATGTGCAATGTTCGTTGCTATGCGTGCCATGCATGCCATTATTGTCTCACAGAATGCACAGTGTTGTCATCCTGGTGTTGGGTGGATGGATGTGCAATGTTCGTTGCTATGCGTGCCATGCATGCCATTATTGCCTCACAGAATGCACCCAGTGTTGTCATCCTGGTGTTGGTGGATGGATGTGCAATGTTCGTTGCTATGCATGCCATGCATGCCATTATTGTCTCATAGAATGCACCCAGTGTTGTCATCCTGGTGTTGGTGGATGGATGTGCAATGTTACGTTGCTTGCGCTGCCATGCATGCCATTACTGTCTCACAGAATGCACCCAGTGTTGTCATCCTGGTGTTGGTGGATGGATGTGCAATGTTCGTTGCTATGCGTGCCATGCATGCCATTACTGTCTCACAGAATGCACCCAGTGTTGTCATCCTGATGTTGGTGGATGGATGTGCAATGTTCGTTGCTATGCGTGCCATGCATGCCATTATTGTCTCACATAATGCACAGTGTTGACTTCCTCCTGCCATTGACATCAACATGCTAATGTCATATGTGAGCACCTTTCAGTGTGCCACCGTACGGCATGTGTTGATATGAATCCTGATCATTAATGGCTTTGGTTCATGCAACAAGCCATTACCGAAGTCCTTACCATTGCACAGGCTTGGATTTGCTGTCCTTGACATGAGAATGGATCCCATCAGGACACTGGTGTATTGAGGCATAGCAAGCTGTATTGCATGGGAGGATGCACACAACTGAACATATCCACAAGTGGTGTGATGAACATCAAAAAAAAGCATAGTACATGAATAAAAAGTCACAATATCTGAAACATTTTCAGCCAAGAAATGAAGTTTGAAATCAGGAACTGCAATGAACTGATAAAATGGACTGCACGGCTGAGACCGAACACAGTAATGTATTTAATATGAAAACACAGGACAAAAAAAACAACACAACAGATGCTGCACACTTAGAACAAATATATAGCACACAATTCCACAATACAGCAGCACCCTGTAAAACACCTGTGATTGTAGTGTGTCATTCAGTGAAAATACAACCCCTGTGCTGGTGTGTCCCCACCAAAAACAACACAGTGACTTTACTCATCATTTTGATAAATGTCCTCACCACCCTGATACATTAGACAAATATGCTGCTAAACAGACAGGGGTGGTGGAAGCTAGCACATAAGAGCACCAGTGCTGTGTGCAACCCCATCTGCATTTACCATGCATTTAGGTAATTGCTAAGAGAGGGAGAGGAGAATGTCTGCTGGGGAAATCCAGAATCATTGCCGCTGGGTCCTAGGTGGTTGATTCCAGGATTGCATGGTAGGGATAGTTGAAATACACAAATGCGGGGAGCTGATGCATAGGAGTACATCGGTGGTGCTTGAAGTAGTGGCTGCCAATCCCTTTTAGTCAGGAGCTGCAGCACTGGGCACTCATGATCCATGCAAAAACATTCAATGCTCAAACTGTGCTTGATGCATCCCTGCTCAATTTCCATGATAAACTGTATCCGCTGCCTCTCAGAGTCGAAATATTTTGTGTTGGACTGGGCCATAAACTTAACAAAGTGCTCCGAGATCACTGAAACAACAGAATAAGCATGATGTTTGTAATCATAGCACATGCCAAGTGTGGGCAAGGCAGCTTGGCTCTGGGGTGCCGGTACACTTACTCAACATTCATGGCCAGTGATGCTGTGGAGTGACCTTCACCCAGATCAGGGCTTGCAGAATTTTGGTTTTCTTCAGTGTCTGACTGACCCTTCACTTGTCATCATTGTTATCTTCTGCGGCCCGACTGAGGCCACAGGAAGTATCCATCACCATTGTTGGCATGGTAGCAATGCGGGTTCCTAGAATGGCATTGATGGGACAGGGTCAGGGGGAGGATCAATATGATACAGGGGAAGAGGGCAGTCACAGAGTACTGTCTGACAACTGCATGCTCAAGCAGACTCAGACCATATACACTGTATCTGCTGGCACATTTTGTATGATCATATGTTTAGTACTGGAATTTACAACAATGGATGGTATGCTCATAAGCAACAAAGGCTATCACACCACTGTTTCTTGGAACAAATGATTTATTTTACTTAAGTAGTCCTAACGTTTTGCCTAATTAATTAGGCTTCTACAGGGGAACTGTAAAAAAATATATAAAATATGCATAATTACTTTTCTTATTAAGTTTTTATACAAAACTATTCACATTCATTTGGACAACTGCATTTTAGTACTGTTATACATTGTGTAATACATGTATATCTACTGATACAGTTATTTGACAGTCTGGATTTTATAAATAAATGATTAAATCATAACTTTTTACTACTTCTCCTATTATAAGGACCACCTAAATTTATTTGCAAACTGTTTTCCTTACTTTGTAACACTGCCGATCAGGGCCAAAATGATTGCCATGTCTCCTTGGGGTAAAGCTATCTCAGGTAGTCACTTTAAACAAAAATTATATAAAAATATTTGTAATGTCATGGTCTTTATAATTAACTCACTTAAATTCTGATTTAAAATATTTTGAAATATGTTCAGTATTTACCTCTTTTTTAGTTATTTTTTATGTTCCTTTTAATCATACAAATAATCATCTTCATATAATTGTCAATCTATGAGGTACACAAGGAAAAGAGAAGGCAAAGAATGTGAAAGTCAAACTAATTCTCAAAGACAAATCATTACTTTGCATCTGGCGCAACATGTAATTCAATTAATTTTAATTTACAACGTACTGCTAGAGTCTAAACCATACTTGATTCATTATTATAAATATACTTTTTACTAAAATGCTCTCCATGTAACCTTGTTTCAAAACATAACAGGACGCTCCTAGCATCTAACATTCCACTTTTCACTCATTGCTGTACTACTATAAATGTGCTTGTTACTATAAATTCTCTCCATATGGCCAGTTTTTTTAATATAGCAGAGTGCTCCTGGCATCTGACATACCCCGCTTCACTGGTTACTATAGCACATTTCAGCTTGTTTTAATAAGCTGAATATTTGTTAGCGTCTATCACAACGCACATTGTTTTTCATTCAATATACTTCTTTAAATACATTCTTTCTGCAGGCTTCTAAATAACTTAAGATTTTTCAGGCAGTATAGCGTAGTGGTTTATGGCTCTGAGCTGCAAAGCTGGTGACATCTGGCAGACCAGACCTGGGTTTGAATCCTACAGCTTCCACTTGCATACTGTGTGACCCTAAGCAAGTCACTTAACTTCCCTGTGCTCCCAGGTCACTCCTGTAAAAAAGCTTTCAGCTTAGTGTGCTACTCCTGGTTAAAGAACTAAAAAAAAAAAAAAAAAAACTCATTCCAAACAACCGAGTGAATCTAGCATTTAACACCACACCCTTCGCTCACTGCTACGATGTATATCTACTTAATGTAATTTTGGAGCTCCTAACATTTAACACAGCACATTCTGTCCATTAAAACGTTTTGCTTTGACTTCTCATTCAGTGCATTACTTTCTATAAGTGCTCTCTATAGCCTATTACCTATTCAAACAGTATGTCACATTACAATAAAAGCTTTTTAACTTACTGCAGGTAAGGGTTTCACTGCACATAATGCATTCAATCCTCTCCCAAGGTACGACTGACATCATCTGGTTCCCCATTTGGCAACCTCTTTATGTCGAGGAGAGGAGTCATGTGACAACATTTACATGTCATCATACCTAACCAAAGCTAGGTTGTTACCATAGCAACCAATGACTCCGCTCCTCAACATAATTTAGTCCTTAAAGCTTCACTGTTCCTGGCTGTCCATCAATAGTATTAAATCTGTCACATTAAATTTCTTCTTTTGATAAGGATATTAAACCTGAACTCTAAGAATAGAAAGAGTTTCTTGATCGACATCTAATTTTAACAGCTTGTTTAAAAGAGAGCTATGACGGAAATCAGATGGGGGGGGGGAGAGAGGACAAAGAAACCTGCAAGTAAAGTGATAGGAAATCACTTTCTTATACAAACATCACACTTTTGATCATTCCTAGTCCACTAAATGCATTCAAAACACGGTCCTATAAGTTACACAATATTCTCTACCAGCAAACTTGCCAGTTCACATTTTTTTTTTTTTTTTTGGTCTTTGGTAACTGGGTAAGGCCCACTAGGCACAAGTACCTGTTTTCAGGGGTGACCTGGGAGCACTGGGCGGTTAAGTGACTAGCTCAGAGTCACACAGTATGCAAGTGGAGGTTGTGAGAATCAATCTCCGGTCTGGTCTGCTGGATGTTTCAAGCTTGTTCACACCTCGTTCCTCTAACCTCTAGGCTATACTGCCAGCCTGTCGGTACTGACATCAGAGCCAGGAAGCAGCTGCAGCAGCATGCTTAGTGTTGCCCTATGGACGGAGGCATCAATAGCTCTGGCCTGCAAGCCAGAGTTGTCAGCGCTACTCCAAGATCAGGTATAGACTGGCACCAGTCTATACTTGGTCTTAGTGTAGCACCAAGATCTCTGTCTGACAAACAAGAGCCATCAATAGCCCCGTCCATAGGGGCGCGCTACTGCGGCTGCTCCCCGGCTCTGATGTTAGCTGCAGGAGACTGTGGGATGCACCTCTAGAGGTGCGCTACTCAAAATGCCAGCGGGAGGGATGGCATGATCAACCAGATCAAACGAAAATAAAATAATGGCACAAAAAGTAAAAATTACATACACTGTATGAAACTGCTAATCGGGGCATGGATGTGTGGGACGCAACTACGTGGACGTTTAATCTTCATTTAGGCTCCATTTTTCATAAATCAAGCCCATTTCGTACATCTAATACATCTCACGTTTAATAGTAAATCATTGTAATTACCACCTCTATCTGGTAATGGGACCTGTTCCATTCCCCAGAACTTGATTTGTATAGGGGCATGTCCTCTTAGGTTAAAGTGTCTCGCTAAGGGAGAGTTTTCATCTTTATTACGAATGTGACTTTTATGTTCTGAGATCCTTGTCTTTAACTCTCTTATTGTTTTGACAAAGTACAGTTGGTCACAGGGGCATTGAACTAAATATATTATCCCCGTTATGCATGTAATATGAGACCTAATTTTGTACTCTTTTCCCGTATGTGGATGTTTGTAACTTGTTTTCCTGGATGTATTGCCACATGCTGTGCACCCACCACAAAGATACATTCCATTAGTTAATGGACCTAATAGTAATTGTGGTCTTTTTTGTGTTCCTTGCCAATGTTGCGTATGGACAAGTTTGTCTCTGATTGTTGGTGCCTTTTTAGAAACCACAAAAGGTTTTTGTTGAAATATTTGAGAGGTTGTGGGGTTGTTTAACAAGATGTTCCAATTATTAAGGATAACTTTTTTAAGTTGTGGCATAATTTTATTTACTTATTTTATTTAGTTTTTGTCGACCGTGTAAGTGCACTAGACAAATCCTGCCTATTTTCAGGCACGACCCGGGGGAGGGGGATACAGATGAATGCCATCTGACCTTGAACCAGATTAAGCTGTTGGTGTTATTTTTAGTGAATGAGGAAAATTTGGCCAGGACACCGGGGAAATTCCCCTACTCTTTTCGATAAGTGCCATGGGATCTTTAACATCCACCTGAACTACCACCAATCCAGGCAGATGGGACCTCGGTTTAACGTCTCATCCGAAAGACGGCACCTCAGAAGTGCAGCACCCCTCTCATGCTGTACTACAGTGTCAGTACTGGGATATTAACCCAAGTACCAGATGTGGGAACTGAACCCACAGCCCTCTGATCTCCCGGCCTCAGAGGCGAGTGCGCTACCTACTGAGCCACTGACACTTACAATTTAATTGTGGACTGTGTTGAATGTTAGTGGATTTTTAATTTTATCTTCATTTCCTGACTATTTTAAAAGTTCTTGTCTAGGTTTCATTAAGACTTTGATCTGTGCTTGTTCCAAATTATTTATATAATATTGTCTCTCTCTAAATCTCTCCTCTATGTTTTTAGCTTCTATAGTATAATTCTCATCTGTACTGCAATTACGACATGCCCGCAAAAACTGTGAATATGGGATACTATCAATGAGTTTTTTTAGGATGAAAGCTCTTGCAATGTAAAATCCTGTTCCTATCTGTTGCTTTCATTTATAATTTGGTTTCTAATTTATTTCCACTTTATAAATTGTAATATCTAAGAAATCTATTTGTCTTATACCATAGGTAAAAATGAAGGTCATGTTAGGATCTCTACTATTCATGTAACCTTTAAATAATTCCAATGTTGTAACATTACCAGTCCAAATAAGTATTATAACATCAATAAATCTTTTCCAGAACAGGACATAATTATTGAAATTATGTCCTATTCCTGTGTCGTCAAATATAAGTGTATTTTCAAAATTATGCATGTAGGCATTAGCATATCCTGGGGCCATGGTGTTCCCCAGTGAAAAGTGGAATGTTAGATGCTAGGAGCTTCCTGTTATGTTATGAAACAAGGTTACATGTAGAGCATTTTTAGTAAAAAGTGTATTTATAATAATGAATCAAGTATGGTTTAGACTCTAGCAGCATGTTGTAAATTAAAATTAATTGAATTATATGGTGTGCCAGACGTAAAGTAATGATTTGTCTTTGAGAATTAGTTTTGACTCACATTCTTTGCCTTTTCTGTTCCTCATGTACCTTATAGATTGACAACTATATGAAGATGATTATTTGTATGATTAAAAGGAACATAAAAAAATAACTAAAAAAAGAGGTAAATACTGAAAATGTTTTAAATCAGAATTTAAGTGAATTAATTACAAAGACCATGACATTACAAATATTTTTATATCATTTTTGTTTAAAGTGACTACCTGAGATCGCATTACCCCAAGGAGACATGGCAATCATTTTGGCCCTAATTGGCAGTGTTATAAAGTATGGAAAACAGTTTGAAAATAAATTTAGGTAGTTCTTATAATAGGAGAAGTAGTAAAAAATTATGATTTAATCATTTATATAATCCAGAATGTCAAATAATTGCAGGGAGTAGCCTGGGATTATGTGGGGGAAGAGCTCCTCCCCCACAGGCTATTTAGCTGAAGCAGCTGACTCCCGCTCTGCTTAGAGCAAGTCGCACTCGCTGTTGTGTCATCGCTGGTCCATGGTTGCCTTGTCTTTCCCCGCCAGTCCTGCCGTTTGTTTCTTTCCTGGTTCCCCCCTCCCCCCCATTCATTCTCTTTCCCATTCTGTTTGTTGTTGGATCTAGCTTCTTCTTCCTGCTGGTTGTTTGTTTTTACCTATTCCCATTTCTACTACATTTCCTCATTCCCCAGTTGTTTTGTTCCCTGTTTGTTCTTTGGTTTGGCTCCATTCTGACTCTGCTGTTTGTTTCTACCTGCTTCCCCCTTCTCCGGTTCCATCCTTGTTTCGTTGTCTCCCTTTGGGCAGCCCGGCTCCAAGCCCAGTCCGTCACCGCTTCGTTCTTTGCCTTCAGTTGGTTTTGGGGTTTCTTTACCTCGTGGCCGTGCCGACTACCTGCTCCAGTGCTTTGCGCCCGCCTACACTGCAATCGCTCCTATGGATCTCCACTGTGGCCAAATGCCGCCACCACAGTGCTGGGCTTACTTCATTCAGCTGCTGCTTCTCAGATGCTGCTTTCCCTTCAGATGCTGCCTACCCGACTAGCCGCCTGTTTGGATTTCCAAGAAGCTCCTCGCTTATTCTAATTTGCACCTGCCTGCTAAGTTTATGCTGCTCAGCTCTCCTTCAGATCCTACTCCACCTGTGCAGCCTGCATGCTCCTGTGGGGCGCTCTTCCTCGGCTCGTTCTGCTCCTACCTCTCAGCCCTTGCCTCTACTCTATGGACATGCCAGTCGGTCGCTCGTACTGGGAAGTACTGTGGACTCGGATCGAGTGAGGGACTTCGCAATGTGAAGCTGCTAGCTCTGTCTACTGCATGATACGTACTGTTTACTTGTGCTCAAGCTTTCTTTCTTAATTTTACCAATCCATACATACTGAGTGCTGACGTTGTAACAGCTCCTGCTTTCTGCTCCATCTGCCAGCTTGTGAATAATTTGGGGAGTCTATAGGTGCTAGCCTTGTATGACACTTCTCCTTACCATTTACATTGTTATATAGCATTCCTGAACCCACTGTTTATCTCAGCTTCTTACTGTTGTCCGCTGCATACGTTCCGGTCCCCTTCCTGCACATTTGCCTCTGAGACTCATCTGCATCAGGCAGCCCTCCTTAGCATACCTCTGCAGCTCTCGGTACTCTAACCCTATGGATGCCTTGCCTGTCTATGACTCCAGCCAGTGCTCCGATGTCCACTGACTGTTATTCCTACCTCTTGACCTCCTGCCTCATAACTCGGGGACAAGGCTAAACGAAATGCAACTCGTTTCGTTTGCTCACATCCTTGACTCCTAGAGTGCTACTTCCCTGCCTTAGCCTTCATCGGTTATTACTTCCATGGATATTGTCAACTGTGCTTGCCTGCAATACTTTTATGCTTTGATCTTCTGACCTCAGTTCAAGTTACATGCCTTTTAGTTCCTTCCTGCTCTCCACTGGATGCCTTGCCTAATCCATTCCATGCTCCACTTACCTACCAGCCAACCGAAGTGGGGCTGGCTGCACATGCTAGCCTACATAGGGCTTACGATCACTCTACTTATCTTACAGCTGACCTATGAGGGGTTCGGCTGCGCATGCTAGCTTACATGGGTCTAGCTGTCACCTTGCTCACATTTACCAGCTGATTTTCATGGGGTCCAGCTGCACCATATTTGCCTACTTCTATGACCTGCTTCGCCCTTCCAGCCAAGGGTATGCTATTTCTACTCCTGCCTCATCAGCTCGGGGCCTACAGATTCGCTTATCCTACTATACGCCTACCTGCTGCCGCAGCAGCCGGCCAAGGAGCTCCTCACTATGGATTCACATTTTGATATTCAACATTCATCATCTATTCTTTGGACGCTTTGCCCTGCTTCCCTGCTACTATGTCTACGTTATGCAGCATGCTTCCTATTACAAATTGTTCAGGTTCCCTTTCTTACCTTCCTTGCTCATATTACCTGCTTCGCCCTCCCAGGACTTTGGGGTCCTCACGACTAACCTGCCATTACATTCTACTGCGCTCCTCCTGAACTGGCATCAATCTACCTCTGTTTACGTATTTACTGTGACCGCTCCATACCATGACATGACCCTATGCATTGCTTGCAGTTCGACATTTCCATTGCATTATGTATGACTGCTTTGCAACCTGCCTCACCCTGAGGGGCTGGAGGTTAGCCATCGCTTTCGTCAGACCTGTGCCCCTATGGACCCGGAGGTCCTTTGTTCCTATATTCTACTACATCTTAATTACATGCTTCTATGACCTGCTTTCACCCATCGGGCTGGGAGCTTTACCTACTACTTGCCTGCTTCTACGACCTGCCTTTGCCCATCGGGCTGGGAAGTTTGCCTTCTAATTGCCTGCTTCTATGACTCGCCTTTGCCCCTTCGGGCTGGGAAGTTTACCTGCTTCTGCTCTACTTCTGCCTCGTCCGGCTCGAGGCCTGGAGATTCCCACTTCTACTATACGCTTACCTGCTGCCGTGTCAGCCAGACAGAAGCTCTTTTATTATGGATTTGCATCTGGCCGTTTCTTTGTTCGTCCTCTATTCTTAGATGCTGTGCCCTGCTGCTTCAGCCATGTGGAACTGCTGCTGCTTCACCCTTTCCAGGACACTTAGTTGTGCCTCTCATGAATTTATCCTGATTGTGCTCTACCACTTTTTGGACCCTGGGACAACGCTACTCCAATTGACTCCGCTTCTTCAGTTATCTCCATCCAGGACTCTTATGCTTGACTATTCTGATCTCTCGTCTCGTTATTGCTGCCTCAAACATTGCATACCTCCAGTTCTGACTGCTATTCCTTGTCAAGTTGCCATCTCTGTGCCACGGTCTCGTCCATGCGATCCCTGCCATCCTTGATCTACTGGACCCGTCTGTCCTCAGCACCATTCCATTCTCTACGTCTGCCTCACCAATGCAGTCCTACTCTGCTCTAACCTGACTCAAGACACATCTTCTGGAGGCTGTATACCATGCACTATTCCTACTGGCTGACCTCCATAGGTCTGGCTGCATTTTCCTGTTACCTGGAGCTAGTCACCGCTCTCCTTACCTCTCCAGTAATGGAAAAGCTGCACTTCTCATAGAGGGACTAACTGCCAAGCGCTATTCTACCAGCAGTCTTTCATGGGTCAGACTGCACTTCCCATACCTGGAATCAGCCGCCTCTCTCCCCTACCTCACCAGCTGTCGGTTAAGCTGTGCTTTCTTCAGGGGCTGATTGCCATGTCCTGTTCCTTCTCATCTGCCTTCGTGGGTGCAATCCCTGCTCTTATTACCTCTCACTTTGGATTAGCAGTCCAACTGACTTGCTTCCTTTTTGGGCTCAACTTATTCTACTACTTGGATGCTTCATACCTCGCACCAGTGTCTCCTATCCTCTACAGCTTGCCACTATTCCAGGTCAGCTCTACAGCTGTTGCCTTCATATCAGTTCCTAAGACTATACTTCACTTATCAGAACTGGATTCATCGGTCAGTAACCTGGCTACAAGCCTTCTCTCATTACACGTACTATACAAGCCCTCTATTAGAAATCAGGAAGTCGTACTATTTCTATTCATCCTGCCTCACTGACGTTAAGTTTGGATACAACTATCTGCATCTGGTCTCCTGTATTGAATTAGTCAGCCATCTACTTCATCTCCACCATAATACATTCCTGGATTATGCCCTCTATCAACTGAAGTCCGGAAGAGGTTCTTCATATCTACTCTCCATCATTTCGATTGTACATGGATTCTGGGACTCGGACTTTATTAGGAGGAAATTACTTTACTGGACATCTACAATTCTGTTCTTTCTTAAGCTCCGTTCATCTGGATTGAATTCTACAAATTAGAATTCAGATTTAGTGGATTAATTTAGTTTAATTAGGATCTCTCTCCTTTAGTATGCCCAGAAGGATGGGCAGGTCAGTAGCCATGGGTCCTCAGAGGTTCCCCCCCAAGGGGGGTTTTCCTCTCCTGAGTGCTACTGGTCACACTCTCTGGAGTTGGAGGAGGTGATCGTCTATTCCTATCATTAGGTGTTGTCATGCGTGACTTCTTCAGCATTCAGTTAAAGATCAATCGTTGATATATTATTCTTTTTGGGGCTTCATAATTCTAAACCAAGCTTCCTTCCTACAGGTGGGATACAGAGAAAGGCCAAAACCATCAAATATTACCAAACAACTCAATTCAAGCATCCAAGTACCTAAGCACAAAACATTCTATACTACTACCTAATAAACAGTGTCCTCTTAATGCTGGCCTCTGTATCCAACAACCATCTACATCATTCCACTATATATGTTACATAAGCACTGAGCTATGAACCACACATAATTGCAGGGAGTAGCCCAGGATTATGTGGGGGAAGAGCTCCTCCCCCACAGCCTATTTAACTGAAGCAGCTGACTCCCGCTCTGCTTATAGCGAGTCACACTCACCCACCATCCTCCCCGACACCTCCTCCTTCTGCGGCACTCTTATCCCACCAGGGGGCTTCATAATTCTAAACCAAGCTTCCTTCCTACAGGTGGGATACAGAGAAAGGCCAAAACCATCAAATATTATCAAACAACTCAATTCAAGCATCCAAGTACCTAAGCACAAAACATTCTATACTACTACCTAATAAACAGTGTCCTCTTGATGCTGGCCTCTGTATCCAACAATCTACATCATTCCACTATATATGTTACATAAGCACTGAGCTATGAACCACACATAACTGTTTATCAGTAGATATACTTGTATTACACAATGTATAACAGTACTAAAATGCAATTGTCCAAATGAATGTGAATAGTTTTGTATAAAAATCTAATAAGAAAAGTAATTATGCATATTTTATATATTTTTTACAGTTCCCCTGAAGAAGCCTAATTAATTAGGTGAAACGTTGGGACTACTTAAGTAAAAGAAATCATTTGTTCCAAGAAACAGTGGTGTGATAGCCTTTGTTGCTTACAAGCATGCCATCCACTGTTGTTGTTTGCATTCACCAAAACTGGCAAGCTCCACCGATTACTAGTAAGGATTCCATTCAGAATATTGGCAATTTTCCTGGACACCTTTTCTTTAAGTAGTACTGGAATTTGGCATTTCCCCACCCCGAGATGCCACTCTGCAGTCTCTGGATGTTTATTCTTGGGTGCTTTCCTTGCAAGATAAAACCCGTAAATGGCATTGTGCAGAGGTTTAACATCTGCTTCAGTGGGTAACGTATACATTGGGCATGGAGTTGAGTCCTTTGCTGCAGAGTTACAGTACTAGAAATGCCCTCCACTACTGTAACTGTTAAAACATTAAGAAACACTGGCTAGAAAATCCACAGGTAAAAGCTAGCCAAGTGTCAGACCACTATCACCCCACAGAAAATTTTGGGCTTCTAACCTGTTTGTTGACCATAACCATGCCCTGCTTCTTCACCACTATGCTCCCCTATACACACCCTCATCTACACATATATATATTGAGGAAGTGGCTAGACAAGAAAGCACAATTTCATGAGATAGCAATAAGTGCTCTGTGATTTAAATAGTGTAATTCAATTCAATTCATATTTATTTTTAAAAGGTGCTTTTCTTAAAATCAAAGCGCCTGTACAAATTCACATAACAATAACTACAATAAAGTTAAAACTAATATAAATCCTTAAAAGCTATATTAAAAAGGTGGATTTTCAAAGCTCCCTTAAAGCTAAGGACGGTCGGGCAATCTCGTACCTGACGAGGTAGAGAATTCCACAGGGTAGGTGCCATAAAACTAAATGACCTAGCACCAGATGTTTTCAAATGTACCCTGGGAATCTCTAGCAATCCCTCATCAGTGGATCGGAGGGAGCGGGAGGGACTATAGGAGCAAAGGAGCTCTTTCACTTAGGTAGGTCCCAGATCATGTAGGGCTTTATAGGTCCGTAAACCGACCTTGAAGGTGACTCGCCAAAACACTGGCAGCCAGTGCAGCCCGCGAAGCACAGGCATTATATGGCTGGATCTAGAGGATCCAGTCAACAACCTGGCTGCCGCATTCTGCACTAGCTGCAGACGGCGAAGTTCAACCCCCGATAGCCCTAGGTATAAGGAGTTACAGTAGTCAAGCCTGGAGGTAACAAAAGCATGGATCAATGTTGGAAGGTCCTCTGGAGGAACCAGGTGCTTCACCCTGGCAATATTCCTCAGATGAAAAAAAGGAAGTTTTAATGACCGCTGACACTGAGACTTAAGTGTCAAGCGATGCGTCAATTATTCGCAAGATTCTGCACCTGATCTGAGGTCGTCAGCTGAACACCTCAAGCCATAAGCCTGAAGGTGATCCTCCGCAGACCCGCCTCTGGCGACCTTTGTCCACAACCAACACCTCAGTTTTCTCGGATTTAACCTCAGCCAACTCCCATTCATCCAGTCTTGGATTTCTTCAAGGCAGTTATTAAATACCGACAAGGCAGCGTCCTGACGGGCACAAAGACATATACAGCTGGGTATCATCTGCATAGCAGTGAAAACCCAAACTGTATCATCTAATAATTGCCCCTAACGGTAGCATATACACCGAAAACAACATGGGTGCTAAAATAGAGCCCTGCGGTACCCCGCAGGGTAGGGAGAATGATGCTGAGGAAAAAATTCCCAACACCACTCTCTGAGTCCTACTCTCGAGGTAAGATTGAAACCATCTGAGGACCATACCAGACAGTCCACAGACTGACCACAGACGCTCCAACAGCACACCATAGTCAACGGTGTCAAACGCTGCAGAGAGATCAAGTAGTACCAGGATGGATCGGGTCCTACGATCTCTCGCTATTAGAAGGTCACTTAAATTACCCGTGCAGGCGCTGTCTCGGTACTATGCCTTTCCTAAATCCAGACTGGAGAGAATCGTAGATATTGTTGTTGGTCAGATGATCCTCCAACTGCGCTCGACCACTTTCTCAATAACTTTACCCACAAAGGGTAAGTTAGAGACTGGCCTGTAATTTGCTAGACAATCTGGATCTAAAGAGGATTTCTTTAATAGAGAGCAACTATAGCCTCTTTAAGGGGATCTGGAAAATCCCTCTCCAAAGACTTCCAGATGATCAAAGCTAGGACTAGGCGATCTTATCCACACAACCCACTAAAAGGCGTAGGGCCGGGTCCAAATCACAGCAGGTCGGTCGCAGTGCTCGAATGATCATCACAACATCCTCGATTGTGGGAAGGCTGAAGTCAGACCATCCAAACTGGGTGTTCGACATCTCCAGGCGACCACCGTCGCTCCCATTGGGGAGGGAAGAGCAAATATCTGATCCGAAGTTGACAACCTTATCTGCAAAGAAGAGAGCAAGCTCCTCACACCATTCTTGAGATAAGGTTCTTCTGGGCTGAAGACAGACTGGATTGCACAGTCTGACCACAGTCCAAAAGAGCTGAGCTGGTCTGTTCTGTGCAGCCGCTATCTCTCTGGACAGGAACTCTGCCTTCTTACGAGAGATTGCGGATTGATAGGCTAAATAATGGTCCATCAAACTAAGCCTGTCATCATCAAGACCAGACCTTCACCAATGCCTCTCCAGCCTTTGTCCAACCCTCCTCAACTCCCTCATGGTCTCATCAAGCCAAGGAGACCTGGGGCGAGGAGTAAGAGGATGAACATGAACTGGTACAATAGAATCCAGGGCTCCTGTTACTGCCTCATTATAAGCATGTACCAGGTCACCTGGATCTAAGCAATCTATCGGTAGGCTTGATAGGTCCAACACCGCCATCAGGTCATCTGGGGATACACCCCTCAAAGGGCGGTATCGGACCATCTCCATAGGGGCAGACCGAACAGGGGTGGCCTCAAAACTGAACCTAAAGGAGTGATGCTCAGACCATCTGACCGGTTCCACCACCAAGTCGGATGTCCCCATCCCCAGAAGGAACACCAGGTCCAATGAGTGTCCACCAACATGAGTCGAGGAGGAAACCACCTGTGTGAAGCCCAGTGATATCATTAACTGGAGGAAGTCTTGACCAAATCGAGAGAGTTCATCGTCGACCCAAGCATTGAAATCCCCCCAGAACCAACCATCTGGGGGACCCCAATGTTAGGTCGACAATGAAGTCTGTGACTTCCTGCAGGAAAACATTCTCACCACCTGGTGGACAGTATACAAGAAGTATCATGCACCCCACACCCTCGCCCACAATACAATCAAAGGATCTGGTGACTCCCGCTGGTACCTCCATCAGACCCAGTTCTGACTTAAAACATATGGCAACACCCCCGCCCCTACGATCCTGCCTCGGGCAGTGTATCACCAAGTACCCAGCTGGAATTGCTGCGGCTAAAACTGGCCCAGCATTTTCATCCAGCCAAGTCTCAGTGATGCACGCCAGGTCAGATGACTCGACAAGATCAGCTATAACAGCCGTCTTGTTTTTAATAGACCTGGCATTGCATAACACCGCCCGAGTAGGACAAACCTCCGATAATGACCGCCCTACCCGCTGATCCAAATCAGAACCCTTGGGTATGGGCACAAGACAGGGAGGACCCCCTCTCCTGTGCCCATTTCACCCCAGGGCGTCTCCTTGATCCCACAATCCTAATCCGCCCACTCCTTTCCATTCCTCCCCAAGCCCAGCACCAACCCTCCGTCTCCCTCTCACAATCCCCAAGGCCCTACATTTTCTGTAGACTTCCGGTGACAAAGGGGAACAGGAGAAAGGACGGAGGTCCCTGAGCGTAGAGGGGGAATAATACCTGACCACCTTATAATCATTCCAGCACATAATCTACACCACAATTCTAACAATAATCAACACTACCCAACTTATATAAAACAAATATAAATAAACTTATATAAAACAAATTTCAAAAAACTAAAAATAAAACACTAAATAATCAAAACATAATCCAAAATCTATTAATCAATTCTAGTGCTGTCAGATTATCAACATATATTATATTTCTACCCCACCCACAGTACTCTCACCACTGCGGGGAGAGGAGCGTACCACCTAATACCACAGAAAATGGCCCTTTTACTTTAAAACTTATCCAACAATACCCTCATTTAACTCAAAGACAGAGTTCAAAGTTGTTGTTTTTTTGTTGTAAAGTCACACTTCTGTGCTCTCACCACGCTGTATGGCTCCAATATTTATCAGACTCCTCTCACGAGACTGATCTTTCGAATGAACTCAGTTATAGTTAAATTTCATGTGGATCTCCCACAGTCTACTAATAATTAAAACACAGCAGTTACAGCAAAAATGATTGTAGAATACTTCACCAAATCCAGCTCCTGACCGCTCTAAGTTCTGTCCCAGTCTCCAAAATTCCCAGTAACCAAAATCCTAGAAGCATCAGACGAACATATAACAGATGGCATTAACAACTCCTCCACCTCCACAGATATTAACCACAGGCTCCAGCTCATCCGACCCTCGCTATGATGAGGCAGGCAGAACCACCCTCCAATAGCCCCCCTGCCTCACCCAGGGAGCGAAGCAAGCCCCACCACCCTCCAGAGGCAGAACAAACCAGCCCCCCCATCTGGACCAGGGAGCCAAATCTCCAGGTTATGTGGACCGCAATCCCTTAATCTTCACTGCCGATTCTTCTGCCATCCACTTCCTTCTCAAAGAGTCCCACACACACACAAGAGCCGACAGCCTCTTTCCCTGGTCTGACAAAGATCTGTCCCCGAACAGAAACTGCAGTTCACCCTGCCGAATTCCTGAACGAGCGCTCTCCGGGGCTCCCAAAAACGTGTTCTGTGTGTGCCCAGCAGAGGGAAAAGCCGTCGCCAAGCCTCCAAGCTGCCAACCTCCAACCTCTCCAAGAAAACGTCCAAGCAGACCGACACCCAGTCCAACACCCAAACGAACCTCCTACGACCAGGTCAGTCTCTCCAATACATCACCGACTTTAATTACCAAAACAGTCGCAATGTTAGACGACTGCTAACGATTGTATAGCGATTATATGGCGGATGGTTCTGTAATTCAAATGACAACGTTAAATAACACAAAATAACATAAAAATCGGGCCAAAAATCAGAAACTTTCTAAGCACTCATAGACGGCAGCTCAGCGTGGCCGCCATCTTCTAAACTAACTAACTTCTAAACAAATGATTTTGACTTGACTGGGAGGAGGGGGCATTTAACTGAGGGAGGGACAGGCTGAGAAATACACGGGGAGGGGTGGTCACATGATTCGGACCAGCCAATAGCGGGGCTGGGATCGAGTGATTGTTAAAGCGTAATTTAACTTGTTTGCTTTCAGTTAGAGTTGAAACTCAGCATAAGGAGGCAGGCAGCTGGAGCTAGAAGACAAGTACTTTCTCTGTGATGTTTGTTTTCTTTTAGGATTGAGGTACTATTTCATGAGATGGCAATGTGTGCTGTGTGATTTAAACAGTGTAACTTCAAAACAAATTATTTTGTCTTGGCTGGGAGGAGGAAGGCATTTAACTGAGGGAGGGAGAAGTTGAGAAATACACAAGAAGGGGAGGGCTGGTCACGTGACTCAGACCAGCCAACAGCAGGGCAGGGATCCAATTATATTTCAAATGGGACAAAGTGCCCCCGAAGCTTGAGTGCCATGAAGCAGAAGTGTAGTATCTTGAGTAGTGTCTGCAGGGCAACAGCAGGGAGGTCAGCAGGCAGTGGGCCATGCTGATAGACAGGGAACAGCTTTACTGGGAGGGCTGCATATTTCCTGTACAGATATGGGGAGTCCAAGGTTGAGGAAGGGTTCCATGGAGTGGAGTAGGACCAGGTCATGGGAGGAAAGGATGAGCAGGGGCAGTCAAATAGGGCAAGAGATGGGAAGGTTATATGTTGCCAAGGATGTGGAGCAGTCATATTCCTGGGAGTGGCTTGGAGGGCAGGGGGCTGCAGAGTGTGTTGGCAGATGGGCCAGCTCAGGCAGGAAATAGGGTGGTTGAGGAGGGAACTGGAGTCATGTAGGAGACAGAAGAGGAGGGAACACAGCCAGGAGGGGAAACTAATGAGGTGCTCAAAACAGGCAAAACTAAGGGGGAACTAATTGGGACAGCAGGAGGGCCACACATGCAGATGCAGCAAAGAGAAAAAAGGGAAGACTGGAGGAGGGTTAGGCACAGGGGCATGACTAAGACTGGGTCACAGCAAAGATATCAGCCTGTGGGAATGGGTCTGGACTCATTCAAGGAAATGAGATTAGCACCGCAAACAGATTCTCAATGTTGGATACTCTAGAAGACCAGGTAGCAGAGAGGAGGAAATTACAGTAAAGAAGCAGGGACAGGATCCTTCGGGGAAATGTTACACAGTGGGGAGGCAGTTGGCAGTACACCAAGATGACACAGTGACGGGGAGGGTCAGTGAGGTGATGGTGATGCAGTCTCTCCAGAGGGAAGCAAGGAGACAGGAGGATGGGGAAGCAACAGGCAGCCTTGGAAAGGCTAAGGATAGGGAGAGGAGGGGAGTCAAAGTGGGGGAAGGCCACATTTCAGGGAAGATACGGAAAGATAATAGCAGAGGGGGTGGTAGCATGGTGGATGGAGCAACAAACGAGTGCAAAGGGGAAGTTCCACAGATGGAAAATAGTTCAGAGGTGGAGGTCAGTACCCATGTCATATTTGTGACGGGGGAGAGGACAGGGCAAAGGTTAGGGGAGACAAAGGGGAGGCAGGACAGGGGGATGAGAGGGTCTCACAAATTGAGGGCAGGGGAGTGAAGGGCAACACGTGGGTGAGTAGAATAAGCATCAGAGTCATAATTCTAGGGGATTCAGTACTTAAGGGTGTAAGATGGAGGGAAAGGGGTGCCAGAAAAAGTAACATCTGGGTAGAATGCATGCCAGGCATGACAGTGAGTAGAGTAGGGCAGAATAAGGGCAGATATGTGGGGAAGGTGCAGGGAAGTTGCACATAGTGTTGCACCTGGGAACAAATGATCTGGAAGGGAGAAGGATAGAGGAGGTACAAGACAGCTTCAGGGAAGTGGGAACAATGCAGCAATGATAGACTTCTCAGAAGTTCTGCCAGTGTCAAGGGCTAGCACAGACAGGAAGAGAAGAATTAGTGACTTCAACAAGTCACTGAGGGAATGATGTGTGTCCAAGGGGTATGGAATGGTGAGGGGCTGGGTAGTACATGGGATAACACAGATCTGTATGCAAGGGATATGTTACACCTCAGCAGGGCAGGGTCACAAGTGTTGAAGCAGAAGCTGGGGGATTTCATCAATGAGAGGTATCATTTAAACTAGGTAGGGGGAGGCATTGAAGCTGGGTATCACCAGGAGAGGGGGTCCCAAGGACATCCCCCACCACTGGGATAGGTACGACCTTAGGTGAAACAGGCGTTGAAGTGAAGGGTAAAGAAGCAGGAAGGATAGGAGCAGTATGGAGAATGGTTTCTCTAAATGCTAGGAACCTAGTGAACAAGTTGGTAGAGTTGCAGGCATTGATGGCAGAGGGGGAGGTGGACATAGCTACCATTACTGAGATGTGGGCAACCAGGCACCATAACTGGGACCTAACCATCCAAGGGTACAAACTATTTCGGAGGGATAGAGATAAAGGGAAGGCTGGGGGGGTTGCTATTTACATAACGGAAGGGATCAGCTGTAATAGGGAGGAAGTGGAGGAGAAATATAGAAACATAGAATTTAATGGCAGATAAGGACCACTTGGCCCAGCTAGTCTGCCCATTTCCCTACCTAATGGATAAGCTGCAGATCCTAGTTAACCAACAGCCTACTTCCTCCTACCCCCACTAGAAGGGGGGAGGTCAGACATAATCTGGCTGCAACTACATAGCCAGAAAGGGATCAAGAACTGTCTGGGGATTGTTTATAGACCTCTGGCCCTGAAAGAGGACACTGACAGGGAAATTGGGGGAGCAGATAAGGAGGCATAGTAGCAAAGGGAGCACAGTGATGGTGAGGGATTTTAATCTACCAGGGGTGGATTGGAGCATCCCAGCAACCACTTGGCCAGGGAGTAGATCCTCCTGGAAGTATTCCAGGATGGTTTCTTTACCCAGAGGGCAATGGAGCCAACGAGGGAGGGGAATATACTAGACCTAGTACTGGAAGATGGTGAACAGGTCAGGGAGGGAAGGGTTGAGGAACCTCTAGCAAGCAGCGACCACTGCACAGTGTGGTTCTCAATCAATCTTGGTATGGAAGTAGCCACTAGAAAAACTAGGGTCCTGGACTTCAGAAGGGTGGGCTTTGGCAGGATGGGACACATACTGGAAAGTCGTATGGCAAGCATCTTCCCAGAAATGGACACAGAACAAAATGGGCAGTCATCAAAGCAGAACTGGTTGAAGCCACTAAAACTTGTGTCAAGAGCCAGAGCAAGAAAGCCAGGACCAAGAACCAAGTTGGATAAGTAGAGAGGTAGTGCAGAAGATGAGGAAAAAGAGCAATGCATTTTGGATCTACAAGAGATCCAACACGGCAGAGGACAGAGAATAATATGTGAAGAAATCCAGAGAAGTGAGCAGAGTGGTAAGGGCAGCAAAGGCGGCTAGGGAACGGAGGTTAGCGCAGGGGATCAAAGGAGGAGAAAAGTATTTCTTCAGATATATCAGACAGAAGGGGAAGAGCAAGGATCAGATTGTTAGGATCAGGAGGGGAAGTGGGTGGGTAGAAAAGGGGGATGAGCAGGCAGAAGTACGAGAGGGATGGGCCTGTACCTGAGGAAAAAGGGAAAGGTGGGAGAGGGTGGGAAAGAAGCAACCCTGAATGGGAAAATCATGGTAGAGAAGGTGAGGGAGGGCCTTAAGTCCCCGAAGGTGGAAAAGGCACCTGGTCCAGATGGAGTCCACTCTAGGGTGCTGAGAGAGTTGACAGAGGCACTGGCAGGGCCACTGGCAGACCTGTTCAATACCTCTCTGAAGTCAGGGTGTGTGTCCAGGGACTGGAGGGAAGCACATGTGATACCTCTCCAAAAGAGTGGACCCAAGGATGAACTAGGGAATTACAGACTAGTGAGCCTTACTGCAATTGTGGGGAAAATGATGGAGACAATCCTCAAGGAAAGATTGGTGCAATTTCTTGAGGATAACAATCTCCAGGATAACAGGCAATGCAGGTTTGTGTCAGACAGATCCTGCCAGACTAACTTGGTTGAGATTTTATGACTGGGTTACGAGGACACTAGGTAGGGGACACGTGGTGGATGTCCTCTACCTGGATTTCAGCAAGACCTTTGACTCGGTGCCACACAGTACACTGACCTGCAAGTTGAAGAGTCTGGGAGCAGGGAGGAAACTAGTCAGATGGGTCGAGAACTGGCTGCAGGGTAGACAGCAGAAGGTAGTAGTGGGGGGTAGGCATCTGAACCCAGGTCAGTAACAAGTGGTGTATCAAAGGGCTCAGTTACGGGACTAATTGTGTTTAACATTTTCATAGCCAACATTACAGTAGGGATTAAGATCAAGATCCGTCTCTTTGCCGATGACACAAAAAATTGTGCAGAGGTAGATGGGGTGGTGGGGAGCAAAGGTTCTTCAGGAGGATTTGGCAAAACAGGAGGAATGGTCTCACACTTGGCAGCTTGGTTTCAATGCCAAGAAGTGCAAAGTGATGCATTTAGGAGGCAAGAACCCAGGACACAATTACTGGCTGGAGGGTGTTCCGTTAACAAAATCCAAGGAGGACAGGGATCTGGGAGAGGTGGTAACTGGGGAGATGTGCCATTCTTCTCAGTGCAGGAAGGCAGCAGCGAAGACAAACAGAATGCCAGGATGCATAGCAAGGGGGATTACTTCTAGGAGTGGGAAAGTCATCTTGCCACTGTACAGGTCCCTGGTGAGACCGCACCTAGAGTAGTGGATGCAATTCTGGCACCCCTACTTGAAAAGGGACATCAAGCTACTAGAGGGGGTACAGCACAAGGCAACAAAAATGATCCTGGGGTTGGGGGACAGACCATATGAGGAGAGACTGAGACAGCTCAATATGTATACCCTGGAGGAAAAAAGGGGGAGAGAGGGGGAGAGGATTGAGACCTTCAAGCAGGGGTGTGCAAATCAAATTTTTAAATACTTGCCCAAGGGCAAGTGAAGCTCTAAAAAGTACTTGCCCATGAAATCTTGTACTTGCCCTGCTATCACGAAGCCAGCAAGGATAATTGAAAAGAGAAGTTTAACACATCCAATCAAGAATCACAATATCAAACGTTGTCAGGATTATTTTTGTGCCCCCCCCACCAAGTATTTGGCTTAAGCAGTTCAGTCATCCATGATCTCTTAGGACCCTGACATATGACCTAATCTCTGGTGGTTCTTTCTGCCTCTTGCCTGAAGAATGTAAACACTACACTATGAATCACTCACTGAACCCCCCGCCCCAAAACCCCAAGGCAAGGGCCAGGCCAAGTGTCCATTTTAATGCATATAATTCAAGCAGGCCATCATCCAAGTTTTTTAATTGCAGGCCATCTTCCAATTTTGCAGTCAGCCTCACACCTTAAACCAGAGCAGGGACATGACTCTGTCACAGCACCACCACCACCCAAATGCCAAGTATCCATTGCCTCATGCATGCCCCCCCACACCACATACACTTAACCCTACAGTCCTCTATGCCCCCATCTAGTACCACACACACAGCCAGGCTGTCTCTGAATTCAACCGTCTACTGGACGGTTCCTCGGTCATTCTCACCTGCGACATGCCACCCAAGTACAATCCACGGTGGCCAGCGGTCAGAAGGTCTAACTCAAATATTTAAAATCTCAGAACTGAGAGGGGGATCACAGTCTCCATGACTATGGCCTCTATTACACTAGGGCACCAGGTTAGGTCAGTGATGTAGCAGCGAAAGTGGATGAAGCCTGCCCCTACTTCAATCATGACATGTTGCACAGTGCTGCCACGATGTGCCAATTTTCCAAACAAAAATCCCAGCCCAGTCGCAAACTCCTCTGCGAAGCAAACACCTGGCAGCAGCTACTGGAACTGGGCCAAAGCCTCAGGCCCAGATGGGTAAACTCACGTTTTACAACCATTACACCAGCTTTCTGTTGCCTGACACAGACTGCACTGAAAGAAACCTGGGTAGCAAGCTTGCCAGAAATAAATACAAGGGGCTGCATCAATTCTACTATTTGTTGACCAGGTCCCAGATCAGCCACACAAACTAACACACAGTGCAAATCTCTGTCAGCAGCCTAGTAGTGAGCCGGGCCAGAGTGAGAAAAAGCAGAGCTCGGTCTCGGAGAGGAAACAGAAAACATAACTCAGCTTTGCTTAGCATGCAGCATCACCCAACCATGCCATATTTTTAAAGGCTCAGCACAGTGACAGTCCGATACATCAACCCAACCACTTTTTAAAATGCAGCAGTGTGAGGGAGTCAAGTGTGTACAAGTGAGTTGCTCCCTAACACTTTGCTCACCTCTGTCAGTCCTTCAAGCCATTCAGTGTGCCGCACCACATGGGAGGGCTATTCTGTCCCAATTCAGCCCTGCTTCTTCTCCAGGTCTTCCGCAGCAGTTGAGCAGCAGTGGCAGAACTAAAAAAAATATTTTATATTGGAGACAATTTCTGCAATCACTGTGCATCGCACGGTTCACTAAAACCACAACTGTCCATCTGGAATGGCATGCACCACTGGCTGCTCCTTCCCGTGTTATTACAGGGTTCTCCTCATTCATCCTGACTGTGCCAACTGACACATTCCATCACTGTGCAATGCCTGGGAAATGCAGCAAAGAGATCAATTAAAAAAAACAAATAAAAACAACAACAACAGAGCACTTCTCCAGGGGCTGCCATTGGAAGATCAAAGGGTCTGCCTGACAGTGAAATTAGGTCAGCCTCAGACGTCAAGCAATGCAATTTACACATCTCTGCCTTCAAGTACCTGAAGGGTTTGAAGAAAGTAGATATCAGGTGTATGTTCAATCTGAACAGTGGAAGGGACACCAGGGGACATTCTATGAAGTTGGAAGGGGACCGGTTCAAGAGGGATCTGAGGAGGTACTATTTCACAGAAGGGTGGTGGCAGGGTAGAATGTTCTACCAGAGGAAGTTGTATCACTGCAGAGTGTTCGGGGTTTCAAAAGGGGGTGGGACAGATGCAAGGGAAGGGTACAAATATCAGGTGGGGTGGGAGATGGGGGAGGGCATATGGGGGGAAGCTGCAGTCTAATGAACTGAAGTGCTGCACACTCAAGCAGACTAGATAGACCGAATGGCCTGTATCTGCTGGCAATTTTGTATGTTCATACAATCTGCACTGGTGTGTAAAACAAAAGGCCTGGAGTGGATTGTAATCAGTCCACCAGGCGAGTCACTAGGTGCCTACCTAGCATTGTTCAGGTGCCTTATTTTAATAAGACTTGGAATAGTGGCCTGGTATACTGTCACAGCAGCCGACTAGCAAAAGTGGCATCATATGGGCAGGTCACCATGAGCGTCCATGGCCACACACATTGTGCATTGTTTAGTCCATACTGTGTTTTTGGGGAGTGCAGTACCAGCAGGAAATTGTGAATATGGAATGCCCATACTTGCAGTACCACAGTATTCCAGGAAGGTTTGGTGGCCATGTTAAAATATCCATGATTGTGCAGCAATACAAGTCAGTCACACGTGGGAGAATGAAATGGCTGTGGTCCAGGACTACAATGGCATTTGCTAGCCTGAATTCCAGATGCACGCACTACACCAACCCTCATATGACCTGCTGAGTCGTGTGTCTGTATACAGTTTTACATGTAAGGCATGCAACTTTAAGGAGAACACTGAACAGTCAAAAGGCATCCTGAATATGTACTTGGCACTTGATAGAGTAGTTAGCGATCTTAAGGAAAAGCATATATTACAGCCAATAGCTGCTAAAGTGGAATGGGAGGTGACCAATAAATAATGATACAGTGATACTGACTGCTCGCATCAAAACACATGGGCCTTATATCCTGATACAAGGGCACACACATGCAGCACTACTTACTCACTGTGGCCCGATACTGTGCACATGACAGGTGCTCAGGTGCATGCTGTTCCCTCAGTGCCCATCCCTGGATGGTACTAAGAGCACAGAAATAGAACTATATATAAATGGGCTCTTACCAATGACTCAGCATGGATCAGCTGATTAAAATGTAAGTCCTTTACTGCTGTGATGGTCAGAGGCTGTGGCAGATGGTATGTTTGCTGCAGAAGGAAATCAGGTGGTCACAAGAGTGAATAATTCTTATTCTGCAACTTTATTGGTAAACAAACAATCTGAAAAAGATGAATGACACACCACTGGACTTACACTGATCGGGAAGCACTGGAGGGTTTGGGGTACTATTTCATCCTAACAGATACCAAACAAACATGTGGCAAGCACCGTGAAACAACAGCAATTAAAGTTTAAATCTTCCACTTCTGGTTTACACCTTGATAGGATGTGACATACGCAGATTTCCCTCCTCTCCCCCCCATGGCATGCAACCAGAACAACAATGACCCCACCAGAACTTGAATGTGGACCTTCAACATCAGTACACAGTGGTGCCATCTGAATGGTGGTCATTCAGCATTTCCGAACTGGCAATGGAATGATTTGTTGGGCTGCACTATAGCAAACACATGTGTGAACCAGTTGAAAAACAACAAACTGTACAGCACCAGGAGGCAGACCACTAGCCCTAATGTAACCCCAGGGCCGGTATGCCATTTGTATCTGACAGCAATACCAGGTGGGCTGGGTTCAGGGAGGAATAGATCACGCGGCACAAAGGCTAGGTTTGGCTACTCTGCACAGGGGCACCCAAGTAATTCTGAACACAGGAAGCAATAACTGCAATGTCCAATACCAGAAGAGGGATTCTAAAGTGTAGCTTTTTATTCACATCCAAACAGAATAAACAAAGCACAGATGGACCCCCATGGGGCTACATTCCTGGTAATGCAGATTAAAAGAAACAAGAACACTTCCTCAACACTTTAGCCCTCAGGCTGTGAACCCACCGGGCACACAGCCCGGACTTGCACGCTGCTTTGGGTTACACAGCCCGGACTTGTACACTGTTCTGAGTTTTCCCTGGCTCGGCTCCCTTGCCGGCCACTCGGACACCTTCCATACTTCATAGAAACATTTTCTGGTGGCTCCCTAAACCACCTAAGAGCACCAAGGCTCCATCAGGGAATTCTTCCTCTTAATCCCACATCTGGGTACTTTCCTCAGGCACTGGCCAAGTACCTGAGAGAAAATGAAAGGTATCTCAGAGCAAATCTATAGAGGTGAATTTGGTTACTACTACTACTGATGGAGGGAGGGTCTCCCACCTCTCGCTCCCACAATTCATACCCGGCCATTTCTCTGGACAGTAAATACCTCATCCTGTAAGCTTTGCAATGTAGATTCTTGCTAAATGTATATCACATTCCATCTGCTTGTCTTGCTTCCCATTTGTGCTGGGCTTGAACATACTTTTAAGTGGCATTGTCCATTTCTCTAGACCCCCCACTGAGTTAAGCAGTCCAATCCCCACTTTCCAACTGTTCAGGTGAAAAAACACTTGGTCCTTTTTCAAGAGCGAACTCACCCTTTGGTTGCAGGTGACCCACAGACGATTCCTCCACAAGGAATTTCTCTCTCAGAGCTTTTGGTGCCTCAGCACAACTTGAATAGGCAGCTTATTTCCCTTAGCTGGACCCAGGAGGGTTGCCCCTGGAAAACAGACAACAACCTTCCCCCCAGCCCCTCAGGGATAGGGCTCTTGAACCACTGAAAGCGGTCTCCACCACTTCAATTACCAGTTCCTGCGTTCCTCTTACGGTGGAAACACACACCTTCCAAAGGTGGCTCTAAAACAGAGCTTAAAGCTCTGAGAGCCTGCACACATTCAGCTGTACTATTGTCTCTCACTCAGACTGCACACAGACTGAATTCAAAATCCCCAACGTTCTACACTAACCTCCAACTGCAACATTCCAGTGTGGCTTATGCAGCTGCGACAGTTCTAAGATGATGTCATCCCTCAGTCTCAGTTGAGACTGAGAACAGAGTGAGACAGTGTGAAATCCATTTAACTGGAGTTTCACAAGCTGCCTTCCCTGCCTACCACTAGGTCTTACTGGGATTCTAGTAACCCCGGGTAATGGGGGGGTTACACTACGCCCCTAGACCCAGGAAAATGACTGTCCATGTCATTAGTTACCTGACCTAGGCCATCCTACCCTATGTGCTACCTACAGAGAGGGGTGATCAGGCCCCCTCCTACCATGTGCTAGGCACAGGCAGGCAACACTAAGGGCTCAGAGGCTATCAGCTGACGCATCAGCCTCTACTGTACCCGCTGACTATGGGCACCCAGTGGCTCTGCAAGAACTGTCCAGAGCATAGCCCCAATAGATCAGCACTGCGGTCCCTACGGCCATTCAGAACCACAGCCTGTCTATCCCCCCCAGCCCTGTAAGGAAAATCTGTCTGCCTCCAACTCAAATCCCAAAACAAAACAAACAGGGGACCTCCCCGACCCTGGACACCATGCAACCACACACCAGGAGCTAACACCATACCATATGCATTACTCCCACATTTCCCCACAACCATACCTGTGGAAGAAAAAGGTTACACCCAGTAACAACAACAACAGTACTTTAAACACCACACTCTAAAGTACTAGTGAGGAACTCCAATGAGTCCCTCTTCCTCTTCTTGTTTTCTCTTCTATCTTCTTCAGGAACACCTGCAAGGAAAAAGAAAGACAACACACCCTCCTAATCTACATACACAGTCTATCTAAACCCCTACCATCAAAACACTGGAGAATCCCAAAAAGATTTTTTTAGAAAAATAGAAAAACAGTATAAACATTAGAAAACAGCAGAAAACAATGACATTATTTACAATACACATACTGTATTTGGGGGATGGAGTGCCCTATAAGTCCCACCTAGTGGCCACAGTGCCCGAAGGCTAGTCCATTAAAGGGTCTCTCCTGGGCCGGAGCCCGGTGAATCACAGTTCTAGCAGGCCAAAGTCCCGAAGGGGAGAGTCTTTCAGGACAGTTCAAACATCTGGAGTCTGCTAGTGTAGGGTGTGTACTGCAATGTCATAAGAATAGAAAAGTTTGGACTCACCAGTCCCTTGTAGAACGAAAACAGCACCGAGCTGGTCCTCAGCCGAAGACTCTCTCTGGCAGCATTCTTCTGATACAGCTGGGTGGACATCTTCTGGGAACGACAGGAGGGCACATCTGGAAACTGCTGGGTTGATGTCATCTCTGGAGATGGAACCTTGGAACAGGAACAAAAAGGAAAACAGCTGGTCTGTCATCCGGATACCAGGCGATGAATCAGGATCAGCTGGGCTGGTGTCCTCTCTGGATCTGAAGTTATCTGGTGGGCCAATCGATGGATTCTGGAAAGTCAGTACACTGTAGAACTGATGAATATGGGGCACCTGAGTCCTGGACGTCCATACTGGTGGAACAACAAAGGCACGGCAATGGCCGGAATGGCAGCACTGACTACCACTGCTCTGCTTTCCATTTGGTAGGCATGGGCACATTTGCAGGGAGGTCTTTGCATTGTGGCCAACAGCACGATGAATCAGGTGCTTGAATTATTACCCCGTCTAGGCGCACATAATTCACACTATGAAAGGTTTCATGTCTCTCTCCATCCACTATTTGAAAAGTGTCCATTAACAGTGTCCTGCCTCTTTTCCACTGGCTGTATTTTTCATGAAACATTCTGTTCCTGACATGCTTGTTTGCATCAGGATGCACACATTTCATTGCTTCTGCCCAAATCCAGGACTTACTGTTGTTCTCAATCTCCTCCCAGACTCTCCGATAAAAGGTAGGAAAGGACATCCCATAGATTTCATTCGCCTTCCTACGAACCAGTCTTTCCTCTTTACTAGCTTTGGTCAACCTGAGACCTCTGGCCTGGCTTGGGGGCGGCCAGTCCTGGTTCTGCCAGCTACGCATTCTCAATGAGACAAAAAATGGATCCCCGACTTCTTCTTGCACAGCCAGGGCAGTGGAATCACCACTCTCTTCCATGCATTTCTCTGAGGCAAGAGCTTCAGGCTGTGTACCAGTTCCTTTTTCACAAGGCCACATAGGTTCCCCCTCTTCTTCTTCCTCCTCACTGAGGATCTGTGCCCAGGAGTGAGCAGTCGTCCTCACTCCTGAGACTATCCACTCTTCACTGGGCACAGAGGTCGAAACCTCCCATTCAAAGGCCTCCCTCATCTCGTCTTCTCCTATGAGACTTGGGCTAGGCCCCCCTCTCCAAGGGTCTACTGATGCTCTTCTGAATTTTCTTTCTGTGATCCAGAATCCAAAACACATCAGCTCATTGTTCTGTCTGTAAATCTGCACCCTCTAGCTTTGTGCCACACTCCCCCAAGAGGCCTTCTCCAACAGGCTCCGCCTGGTGCTGTGTGCTGCCAACTGCAGATTCTTGAACTTTTGTCCATGTGGGAGCCAAATGAATCTTGGGCGCTTTAAATAAACTGTATTTCTCTAGGCACCCAGAACAGTGAGGTACCATAAAGACGTCCCTTCCAGCATTTAAGCACATTAAACATACTTGCACTGGATATCCAGGAATCGCCACATGAGGAGGCAGTCATCCTCCGTAGTAACATCTCTCAATGTCCCTTAACTTGTTTACTTCTACTGCTACCACAACCTGGGCATGATCCAGGTAGCGGGCTGGTCCTGAAACCATGACTGCAGAGAAAACAAAACGCTCACTGCTATTGAAAAGTCCCACATTACTGAACACTTTCACTTTCAAAATGGCTCCTCTGCTGCTGTGCTTACATTACTACCCCACCCTGTAATGGCGGTGGCAGCACTCCTACGCATCAACATTCTGAAATTGGGTCAAGGCACTGCGCTTCCAATTTACACAACTCTACTGATAACTTTGGTCAAACTGCACAAACTTGCACTGTTCTTTTTCCTAACACATTTATATGATTTACCACAGACTTTTCATTTGCATTGCTGTAGCTCACAGTCCCTTAAAGCCTCAGTATTTCAAGCACAGGATTGCCTGTAACTCTTGCTGCATATCATGATACAACTCACAGTCTCTCTCATGGCTTTGAAACTTACACTGGCGCTAAACCCATAACTATGCTCACAGTCGATGGCTTAAAAGGCTTGCTTTTGCTGGTAAACTTAACACAGTCTTTGTTTGCAAAGCGATTACACTGCTGCACTCCGATTCAGCTGGCCTTTGGCAAAATTCACTTGTTTGAGCAATTATTTCTGTTGGTACTCACTGTTATCAGTAGCTGTTTGCTGCAATGAAAAACGGCCTGCAGCCAGTCTTGGAGGCCTCTGAACAGGAGCGGATTGGCAGTCCTGTTGATCGTCCCTCTGAACACCACACTCACAGTCCAGTTGATCGAGATGCGGGTTGAGCCCGAATTTAAACAGAACAGACAGTTTTTTGAACTTTTACAGTGCTTTCAGTCACCACGACACTACTCCTGTAAGCCAGTATGCACTCTCCATTCACACTCCCTCTCGAATGCTGGGCAGTCACTGTAGAGCTGGCTTGGGGGCAGGACTGATTGCAGTCTCACCAATCACACAACGCCATGCAAATGAGCCTCTTTCCTCTAGTGCTCTTCTCACGGTGATCGTCGAGCAGGCAAATTTAAACTGCAAAACCACACTTTTTTTTTTTCCCCTCGACTGACTCCATGGCGGGAGCCCATTTCAACCATTTTTCATGGCCATTAACACAACAAGTCTCTCAATTCACTCAGAAAGCATTTCCAACGTCCAGGGCACAATTTTCCTTTTGCTACCCCTAGTTTTCCACACTTTTCTTTGTCACAACAGTTTTAAAAGCTGGCAAAACGCTGTATTTTTTTATGCAGGACAAGGCATACTCTCTCAGGCTTTACTGCTCCTTGGTAAACAGTTGGCATTTTAACAGCAGCACATGAACAACAGCACACATCGGCACATCTAGTTAACCTTGCTTCAGATTTTTGGGCTACCCACTGTCAGATGGCCAAGCGTAGCCCTTTGCAGGCACCATCTTGCATTTCTCCCTAAATTCCACACCCAAATCCCAGTGGTGCCTCCATTTTTGTAACCCAAAGGCCAGTATGCCGTTTGTATCTGATAGCAATACCAGATGGGCTGGGTTCGGGGAGGAATAGGTCACTCGGCACAAAGGCTAGGTTTGGCTACTCTGCACAGGGGCACCCAAGTAATTCCAAACACAAGAAACAATAACTGTAATGTCCAATACCAGAAGTGGGATTCTAAAGTATGGCTTTTTATTCACATCCAAACAGAATAAACAAAGCACAGATGGACCCCCACAGGGCTACACTCCTGGTAATGCAGATTAAAAGAAACAAGAACACTTCCTCAACACTTTAGCCCTCAGGCTCTGAACCCAATGGGCACACAGCCTGGACTTGCACGCTGCTTTGGGTTACACAGCCCGAACTTGTACACTGTTCTGAGTTTTCCCTGGCTCAGCTCCCTTGCCGACCACTAGGACACCTTCCATACTTCATGGAAACATTTTCTGGTGGCTCCCTAAACCACCTAAGAGCACCACAGCTCCATCAGGGAATTCCTCCTCTTAATCCCACGTCTGGGTACTTTCCTCAGGCACTGGCCAAGTACCAGAGAGAAAGTAAAAGGTGTCTCAGAGCAAATCCATAGAGGTGAATTTGGTTACTACTGATGCGGGGGTCTCCCACCTCTCGCTCCCACAATTCATACCGGGCCATTTCTCTGGACAGTAAACACCTCATCCTTTAAGCTTTGCAATGTAGATTCTTGCTAAATGTATATCACATTCCATCTACTTGTCTTGCTTCCCATTTGTGCTGGACTTGAGCATACTTTTAAGTGGCATTGTCCATTTCTCTAGACCCCCACTGAGTTAAGCAGCCCAATCCCCACTTTCCAACTGTTCAGGTGAAAAAACACTTTGCCCTTTTTCAGAGCGAACTCACCCTTTGGTTGCAGGTGACCCACAGGCGATTCCTCTACAAGTAATTTCTCTCTTAGAGCTTCTGGTGCCTCAGCACAACTTGAATAGGCAGTTATTTCCCTTAGCTGGACCCAGGAGGGTTGCCCCTGGAAAACAGGCAACAACCTTCCCCCCAGCCCCTCAGGGATGGGGCTCTTGAACCATTGAAGCGGTCTCCACCACTCAATTACCAGTTCTGCGTTCCTCTACGTGAAACACACACTTCAAAGGTAGCTCTAAAACAGAGCTTAAAGCTCTGAGAGCCTGCACACACTCAGCTGTACTATTGTCTCTCACTCAGACTGCACACAGACTGAATTCAAAATCCCCAACATTCTACACTAACCTCCAACTGCAACATTCCAGTGTAGCTTATGCAGCTGCGACAGTTCTAAGATGATGTCATCCCTCAGTCTCAGCTGAGACTGAGAACAGAGTGAGACAGTGTGAAATCCATTTAACTGGAGTTTCACAAGCTGCCTTCCCTGCCTACCACTAGGTCTTACTGGGATTCTAGTAACCCCAGGTAACAGGGGGGTTACACTAACATTTCACACCATAGCACACTTCCAGAGGAGGCCTGGATCACAGCATTCACTGCAACATTTAAGTAGCGAGATCATTTAAACCCACAGTAAACTTTTTATTAGTACAATTAGATATGGCCTGCTATTGATGGCATTGCTGATAAACTAGCTCTTGTAGTACTGTTGTGGGCAGCAGTTATTTGTTTACCATTGGTAGTGGTCGAACCATGCATGGCTGTTGGCCAGTCAGCTTGCTGCATGTTCCCTACCCATTTTACAAGGGGAGTTACATGCCTTTGCCTTTCGGTCTCAAGCCACCCTCATCACCTGGGGATTTTAGTATACCCCAGCAAACAGAGTTATTACTTAAATATGTGCTGCTAAAGTTAAGATTACTACATTTCATAAACCAGTCAGAAAGCCCTTGATTCAAATGTCAATCATTTTCTTCCTCTACCTACATTTAGGGCATCCAGCTTGGCAACAGTACTGCAGCACTCATGCATAGGAGACTTTTCACAGGCTGCACGGACAGGCTTATGTTCACCCGATTCCTCACAAACCTGTCCCATTGGCTGTGGCTGCTGGTCACAGGCGTTGCACTTTTCAAGCTCCTCTATTTCCAGTAAGACATTTTACAATCTCCACTATTACTGCAAGTTTACTGTTTGCTCGGACTACCTTCTGCTCTAACACGTCATAGCATTCACCACAGGAGACATTTTTTTCCACTGTATGTACTCTCAGTACTTTGTGATACAGGCTCTGCAAAAGTTGTGCCCACAATCTATTATGACAGGATCATTAAAATAATCCACACAGATGGGACACGTAACTTCATTTTTCAGTAGTTCTAGCTCTTTTATTTTCCAATTGTTTAACCAGGTGAGACACACTAAGCTGTAAGTTTGTTTACAGGTGCAACCTGGGAGCACAGGGAAGTTAAGTGACTTGCTCAAGGTCACACAGTATGCAAGTGGGGGCTGTGGGATTCAAACCCAGGTCTCCAGATTTGCAGCTCAGAGCCTTAAACCACTGCGCTATACTGCCTCTTTTGTTGCTGCCATGTTCACTGCTGTCTGTTAAAGGCCTCTACTTCTCTTCTGTTTCCCGGAACATATAAACATAGAAAGGGTTTGTTCCTCTTTCAGTACTGACCATGTCATGCACAGTTAAAAACTCTTGCACTGTTACTGAATGTAATTGTGGTGTTTTATTACTGCTTTCAGTACTGACCACGTCATGCACAGTTAAACACTCTTGCACTACTACTGGACCTTATTATGGTGTTTTATTATTGCTTTCACTACCAACCACATCATGCACAGTTAAAAACTATTGCACTGCTACTGAGCCTTATTATGGTGTTTTATTATTGCTTTCAGTACCGACCACGTCATGCACAGTTAAAAACTCTTGCACTGCTACTGCACCTTATTACAGTGTTTTATTATTGTTTTCAGTACTAACCATGTCATGCACAGTTAAAAACTCTTGCACTTTTACAAAATCTTATTATTGTGTTTTTATTATTGCTTTCAGTGCTGACCTCGTCTTGCACAGTTAAAAATTCTTGCACTGCTACTGAACCTTATTATGGTGTTTTATTAATCGCTTTTAGTACTGACCACATCATGCACAGTTAAAAACTCTTGCACTGCTACTGAACCTTCTTATGGTGTTTTATTATTGCTTTCAGTACTGACCACATCATGTACAGTTAAAAACTCTTATACTGGTACTAAACCTTATTATGTTTTTTTTTTATTATTACTTTCAGTACTGACCACATGATGCACAGTTAAAAATTCTTGCAACTGCTACTGAACCTTATCATGTTTTATTGTTGCTTTCAGTAATGACCACGTCATAGAAACATAGACTTTTATGGCAGATAAGGACCGCTTGGTCCACCCAGTCTTCCCATTTCCCTATCAATTGGATAATCTGCGGATTCTAGTTAACCAACAGTGTACTTCATTCTAACCCCCACCAGAAGTGCCTTATGTCTATCCCATGCATTCTTGAATTCTCCCACTGTTTTTGACCCCACAACCACCTCAGAAAGGTCATTCCATGTGTCCACCACACTCTCCATAAAAAAATACTTCCTCACATTGCCCCTGAGCCATCCCCCTCTATCTTCAAGTTGTGCCCACATGTTCTTGCCCATCTCTTTTTCTGAAAGATGCTACCCTCTTGGACTCTGTTGATTCCCTTGAGGTACTTAAAAGTTTCTATCATGTCACCCCCTCTTTCTCCTTTCCTCGATGGTATACATATTAAAGAGATCCACTAAGATTTGCCCCAGCACCCGATTAATAGATGCCTTACCTCCACATCAGTAGAATAATGTGACGCTGCACCCCAAGAAATCCTCTAATAAAAAGTTATTCCACTTGTAAAATTCCCAAAACCAAGTCCTAAAGACTTCCCATTTTTATTTGGGCTGCCCACGCTATGGCGCCACGCTCACTAGCATGATGACAAGATGCTAGGGAGAGCAGGGGGGCGTGCTCCATTATAGTCAATGGGAGCCAGCTTTCAGATCAATTTTTACTATTAGAATGGCCAATTTGTAATGAAACGTGGGCACCGGTGGACTAACAATGCCCTTGTTAGTCAACAGGGTGTCCACGTTTCATAAAAGTAACCATTCTAATAGTAAAATCAATCTGGCTGCTCTCATTACATAATGGAGCAGCCCAACTCTCTTTAGCATACTAATCGATGGAGTGGCGTGGGTGGTCAAGCAAAACGAGAAGTCCCAGGACCGGTTTTGAATTTTTATGGTGACAAACTTTTCATTGAAGAGGGACACAATGAAGCGCCTTATCGCGATATTCTACTGATGAAATATTTCTAACCCAGGGGCAACAAAAAAATAATTGATGAATCTCTTTGCAGCTCTGCTTAGTCTCTCTTCATATGGATTCACGATTGCACCCTGCACCATTTGGAGTTACCCTCCTCTGGACTACCTCCATCCATTCTATGTCCTTGCTTGAGGACTGGGGTCTCCAGAGACTGCAGACAGTACTCCAGGTGGGGTCTCACCAACTGTCCTCATAGAGGGTTAACAATTTCCTGTTTTCTACAGGTGATTCCTCTCCCAATGCATCCCAGTATCCCCCAGCCCTTCTTACTGCCTTCTTAGATTACTTGCTTACCTTTAGGTCATCTGATATGACCACCACCAGGTCTTTTTCAATTTCTGTTGTTGTTAGAACCTCCCCTTTCATTGTGTACTCTTCCCCTGGGTTTTTGTTTCCAAGATGCATTATTCTGCACTTCATTGCAATGAATCTAAGCCACTGTACTTTTGACCATTCCTTCAGCCTTGCCAAGTCCCTTCTCATCCTGTCCACCATCCCTTGTGTAGCAACCCTGTTGCAGATCTTTGTGTCATCTGCAAAGGGGCATACTTTTCCTTCCAGTCCCTCTGCAATGTCACTTATAAAGACATTAAAATGGACCAGTCCCAGTACTGAACCCTGAGGGACCCCATTAGAATCCCCCCTGTCTTCAGAGTGGATTCTGTTTACTATTACCCTCTTTGTCCTGTTGTCCAGCCAATAGTTTTACCCAGGCAAGTACCCTGGAACCAATTCCCAGGCTGGCTAACTTGTCTGTTAATCTTTTGTGTGGGATTGTGTCAAATGCCTTGCTAAAGTTTAAGTGGGCCATGTCCACAGCACCTCCGCAGTCTACTACCTTGGTCACCCAGTCAAAGAAATCGATTAGCTTCATCTGACATTAACTTCTGCTGTGAATCCATGCTGTCTTGGGTCCTGTACCCCGCTGGCCTCTAGGTACTCAACAATCTTTTCTTTCAGAAGTGATTCCATAATTTTCCCTACCACTGAGGTCAAACTAACAGGTCTGTAGTTTCCTGCCTCTGCTATCCTTCCACTTTTGTGAAGGGAAATCGCACACCCCTCTTCCAGTCCTCAGGTACCACATCATCCTCCCATGATTTGTTAAAAAGCGTAGTCAGTGGTTCTCCCCTTAGTTCTTTTAGAATTCTGGGGTGAATCCCGTCAGGTCCCATTGCTTTGTCCATCCTCAGTTTTAGGAGTTCTTTCAGAACACCTTCTTGTATGAATGGATTGGTATCAATCCCCCCTATCTAGAGTGCTTCTATTGATTTGATTAGGTGCCTCCCCTCTTCTTTTGTGACTACTGAACAGAAGTATTCATTTAGTATCACTGCTTTTTCACTGTCACCCTCTGCCAACCCACCCTCCCCTTTATTAAGCCTCACTATCCCTTCCTTGGTATTTCTGCCCTCCCTAATGCACCTATAAACTTTGGGCCTTTGCTATTCTGACTGCCTTCCCCACTTCCTTCTGCTTTAATGATAACAACCTTTATTTATATAGCGCACTTCACCGAGTACCAGAGCACTGTACAATAAACAACAACTAAAACCATAAAGTACTAAAATACATTTCCAGTATATAAATACAACTCAATAATAAAATCCAGTTACATCAGTTTAATTGATACAGTTCTCTGTCCTGCTCCTTCTGTATTTCCTTATACTTTTGGAATGCTAATTTTTTCTCCCTAACCTTCCCTTCCACCTCTTTTGAGAACCATAGTGTTTTTTTCCTTTATTTTGATTTATTTGCGTCACACAAAGGCTTGTTGTCTCTGTGATGGCAGTTCTGATGTTCCCCATTGCTCTTCCACCCCTCCTTCTTGCCTGTTTGCTAATGCTTTTCTGAGGCACTCTCCCATTTTGACAAAGTCAGCCCTCCTAAAGTCCAGTACCCTCACTTTTGTGACTGACTCTACAGCTAAGTTTATCGTGAACCACACTGTTTTGTGGTCACTTGTTCTGAGCGACTACCCATTTCTACATCGAGATCCTCTCTCCATCCCGTTTGAGAGTACCAGGTCTAAGACTACTCCTCCGAGTGGGTTCCAACACTACAGCTGTCTGAGGCATGCCCCCTGTAAGGCATCGAGAATGGCCCTGCTCTTGGATATAGCTGCAGCAAAGGTGTTTCAGTTAACATCTGGCATATTCGGGTCCCCATCAACAATATCTCCCATTTTTCTGCCATCCTAAGATGTCTTCTATCGTTTCCTTGTCCATTTCCTCCCCCAAGATGAGGGTATGTATACAACCCCCGTGAGGATTGTAGTGCCATTTCCCATCTCCAGGGTGACCTACGATGCCTCCTATCCTCCCAGTTTACCATTTAGTTCAGCTGCTGTGATCCCTTCCTTTACATAAAGAGCTACACCTATTCCTACTCCTCCTCTTCTACCCTCTTTGTCCCTCCTATAGATTGTGTACCCTGGTATGCTTGACATCCCAGTCATGGTTCTCGGTGTGCCATATTTCTGTGACTGCCACAATATCCATGCATCCATCTTCTATCAAGGCCACTAGTTCAGGGAGGTTGATATCCATACTATGTGCGTTGGTACTCATTGCCCTCCATTTTTATGGCCTTATCTGTTTTAGCCCCATCCCTGTCCTTACTGCCTTTATGTTTTTCTCCATTTACCCCTGCCCTTCTCCCAATTTACTTCTCTATTTTGGTGTCTACCTCACTAACTACTCTGTTGTGCGCGTTTTCCTGAGCCTTTTCAGGACCATCCCCTTGGTTTGTTTAAATGGTTGCCAATGAAGCATTTACATTTAAAAACACCTGCATTACTACTGAACTTTATAGTACTGTTTTATTATTGCTTTCACTACTGACCACGTCATGCACAAACTCTTGCACTGGTACTGACCCTTATTATTGTTTTGTTATTGCTTTGAATACTGACCACGTTATGCACAGTTACAAACTCCTGCACTGATAATTGCTCTCAGTACAGACCTTAGGCACACATACATTTGTATTTTTTTTGTTGACCAGGTAAGTGCACTAGATAAATCCTGCCTATTTTCAGGCACGACCCAGGGGAAGGGAATACAGATGAATGCCAACTGACCTTGAACCAGATTAAGCTGTTGGTGGTATTTTAGTGAATATGGCACCAGAGCCAGTCGACCCAATTTATTTGTGTGACACATCATTCTGCATGTGCATCTGGCCTGCTCTGAATATAAGAGCCACTAAGCCTTTGTTGTTTTGTATTTCTTCATAGCTTCCATTAATTTATCACTTCCTACCTATCTACCCTTCCTGCTTACTATAAACACCTTGTATATCAAGTCAATCTTATCTGTGTTCCTGTCTGGTCACCTTCGTATCTCTTCCTAGCATACGTTCATCTTCACATGACCTGTTCCTGTTAACTGCTACCTCTCCCCCCTTAGTCCTTCTCACACATCCTATTTTTATTAGTTTGTAACTTACGCAGACTCATATCTCAGGGCTTTATTGCTCTGTATTCCTTTCTTCACTTCTGAGCTTCATGCTGCCTACCATTCTACCCTTCCTGTAATTCTCTTCAATTATTTTTATACATTGCTTCACAGCATATAGAAATACTGAGCATGCTGCTCAGTTGTGTTATTCACATGAAGGAGGGACCAGTGAGGACCTGAAAGCTTGTGTAGAATTCCATCTTTGTACAAGACACTTGGTCCAATAAAAGGTATCAAACCTTTAAGCATCTCCTTAGTAAACATAGAAATGCAGAGATATAGAATGTAATACTACATAAGGACTGCCTGGCCCATGCAATATGCCCATTTTTTCCCTGTCTATAGTATCATCACAGACACTTCTTGATCTCTGGCTCCCCCCGCGCCGTTTTCTGTGGAGATTACCCTATGCCTATCCCATGCATTCCTGAATCCCATGACCACTATTTTTGCACCCTCCATCTATGCTCAAAGACTATTCCAGACCCCCACCACCTTTTCTGTGAAGAAGTACTTACTCACATTTGTTCTGAATTTTCCCACATCCAGCATTTTTTCTGTTTTTTTTTTTTTTGCAGTTGTCATGTTTTTCTGACAGTGTCCAAATCACCCTGCAGACACTAACTGCTCCAGCCCCACTCCCTGCTTTCCACCAGGACTTCGGTTCATGCTTGAGGTGCCATGACCTGGGTGCCCAATAGGGCACAGAGCTCCGGGTAGTCAGGGTCAGCAGCAGCTCAGTAAGCCATAGATTTTTCTGTTGTTCTCCCTTGAGGAGCAGTGTGCAATGCCACCTGGATACCTCCATGCATACTTCTGCACATGAACTGTCAGCAGCCACCACTCACTCCTCCAATGCATGCAGTCTTAGCCAGCCTCACCCTCAGCCAAGGCTAGGGGCCAGCTGAGTGCCAGGAACTGAAACCCTCCCTCCTGCAATGCATGCAGTCTCAGCCTGCCTCACCTCTAGACAACACTAGGGGCCAGGTGAGTGTCAGAAACTGAAACCCTCCCTCTCGCAATCCATGCAGTCTTAACCTCCATCACTCCCAGCCAATGTTATGGGCCAGGTGAGTGCTGAGAAGTGAAACCCTCCATCCCCTGATGCATGTGGTCGCAGTCTGCCTCTCCCCCAGTCAATGCTAGGGGCCAGGTGAGTGCCAGGAACCGAAACCCTCCCTACCCAAATGCATGCAGTCATAGCCTGCCTCTCCCCAAGTCAATGCTAGGGACCAGGTAAGTGCCAGGAACAGAAACCCTCCCTCCCCAAATGCATGTAGTCTCAGCCTCCCTCACGCCAGCCAACACTAGAGGCCAGGCAAATGCCAAGAACTGAAATCATCCCTCCCCCAATGCATGCAGTCTCAGCCTGCCTCTCTCCCAGTCAATGCTAGTGGCCAGGTGAATGCCGAGAACTGAAACCCTCCCTCCCCCGTCGTAAATACCAAACTGTATCCAACTACCCTTCTACTTCACCTATGCACCCCTTATTTTCTCCATCCTCTCCTCTTCTCATCCTCATCATTAACCCACCCCCCTTCAGGGCCCCTACTGCCCTCCTCTTCCCCATCCTTCCCCCCACTATCTCCCCTGCCTCTCAGCCCATCTCATCTCCTTAGCCATTTTCTACCAGCCTTTGCCCACCCCTCCTGCTGCAAACAAATTCCCTCCTGCCCTTCCAGCACTTCCTCGCTAAATAAAACAAAACAAAACAAAAAAAATCCCATACTTTGCACTCAGACAAAAGAACTGCTTTAAAGTAAGTCTCCAACATCTAGTCTCCCCCTCCTTCCTTCTTCTCCTTCTAGTTGATACAGCTTCTTCGTTCAGTGATAGTGGAGAACACCAAACCTACGCTTTCAGTGTACAGTCTAAGTTATGCTACTTGCTGAAAACTACATTTTGGCTATTTTTTGTATAGTTTATTTGAGCTGGGGGGCTTCGGCACACATACACACACACACCCCTTTAAAAAAGGAAAAAAGGGGTGTGTGGAGGGCAAAGCCCCTCAACTCAAATAAACAAATACAAAACTTAACAACATGCACAAGCCCACGCTGTATTCCCAAAAGGCAAGGCAAATTTTATTTTTCTGGCGCCCAATCCCAGATGCTCTGGGTGCCATACAAAACACAAACATTTTATTTCCACATACATAAATACAAAATATACCATCATACAAACCCAATAACTATATAAAAAACCCACTTTAGTTTTAAAAAGGACTGATAACAGTAGTATCAAACAAAGTCTGAGAAGGCCTGACTAAACAGATAAAACTTCAGGTGGGTCTTAAAAGCCTCCACCGATGGGGCCTCCCTCACCAATAGTGGGAGTGAATTCCACATGACAGGACCAGCGACACTGAAAGCTCGCTCACCGGCTGTTTTCAATCTTGTCCTGGGAATCACCAGGAGGACGGGGGGGGGGGATGAGCCGAGGCAGCGGGTGTAAGAAGGTCAGCCAGGTAACAAGGGCACAGTCTATGTAGGACCTTATAGGTGAGCAAGCCCACCTTGAAAAGCACCCTCCATTGAACTGGCAGCCAGTGCAGTTCCTGCAGCACTGACATGGCAGTATTTCGACTGACCTGTCAGCAACCTGGCAGCTGCATTCTGCACTAGCTGCAGTCAATGGAGGGGTGCCTCCAGAGACCCTGAGGTAGAGCGCATTACAGTAGTCAAGCCTAGATGTTACAAATGCATTTACCAAGGTGGGGAGGTCCAGGGGTGGAACAGGTGCCCAATCCTGGCGATGTTTCTCAGATGGAAAAAAATCCCCTTGACAATGGCAGACACCTGATATTCCATCGTCAAACCGCTGTCAAATATCATGTCACGGTTACGCACCTTAGAGGAAGCCATCAATGGGACAGACCCTAGAACAAGTCCAAAGTCTGCCCCAGGGGGCAACCCCACATGCCTCCTGTTCGACTCCACCACCAGTACCTCCATCTTATCGGGGTTCAGTCGCAACCAGCTGGAGGCCATCCAGTCATTGATCTCTGCCAGACAGTTGTTTAATACATCCACCACATTGGATGTTCCAGGGGCAAAGGATAAGTACAGCTGGGTATCATCGGCATAACAATGAAACCCCAAACTGTACTTCCTAATGATTTCTCCCAGGGGTAGCATATACACGGCAAACAACATCAGTGAAAACACTGAACCCTGATGTACCCCACAAGACAGAAGGCTAGAAAATGAGGAGAAATTCCCCATCACCACCCTCAGTCTTCTGTTTGTCAAAAAGGACTCGAACCAGCGAATGACAGTGCCAGTGAGTCCACAGAAGTCCCTCAGGAGGTCAAGTAACACCCGATGGCCCACCATGTCAAAAGCTGAAGAGAGATCGAGTAGAATGAGAACTGTCCCCTTCCCTCGATCTCTCGCCCTGTGGAGATCATTGTGCACCAAACTAATGCAGTTTCTGTTGAATTTCCTGCATGAAAACCTGACTGGAGTGGCTCATAGATATCAAATGTCACGAGGTGATCACCCAACTGATGCACCACAATCTTCTCCACAACCTTTCTTAAAAATGGAAGGTTGGAGACTGGTCAATAATTCGTCTTGATGTCAGGATTCAATGATGACTTCTTCAGGAGGGGTCTCACCAGCACCTCCTTCAAGGCATCTGGGAAAACTCCCTCCGACAAGGAGCACTGGTCAATCAAGGTGAACACCGGACCAACAGCGTCGACGTATCTCACTAAAAAACGCGTCGGCGCCGGGTCCAGTTCACAATATGTGTGCTTCAGTTTTGAGATCACCTCAGTGACATCAGCCACCTCCACTGGTTTATACTCCCCCCAACTGGGTGGAGTGCTTTGTTGTGGACAATCCAGGTGACCACTGTTGACCATAGTACGGCCCACTGGCAGAACTCCCTGCCTGATGGCGGATACCCTGTCTGAGAAAAACTGAGCAAACTCATTGCACAAAGCTTCAGAAACTGCTATTTTCAGCTGAAGACAGGCAGGATGTAATTACCTGTCCACAGTCCAAAAAAGCATCGCTGGTCAGTTTCTCCCAGCAGCAATCTCCCTGGACAGGAACACTGCCTTCTTACGGTTGATTGCCCCCTTGTACACACTGTAGTGTGCACGCAGGACCAGTTTGTCTGCCTCCAAGCTAGACCCCCAACAGATCTTCAATGTCCTGAGCTCCGCATCAAACCATGGGGACCTCAAGTGAGAAGATCTGGGTCATACACGGACCAGTGCAAGGGAGTTGAGTGCCTCAGTCACTGCCCTATTATAGGCATCAACTGCCTCAGCCACACCTTCCCTGCATGCACTGACCATGCTAAATAGGTTTGCCACTGCCAAAAAACCCTCCGGTGTCAAACCCCTCAATGGGCGGTAGCTCACTATCTCTGCAGGGGAGGGATCTCGGAGGGTGCCCTGATCAAGAACTCCACCGTGCAATGATCAGACCAGGCAACCCAATCAGTCCTGAGATTCTCAATCTCAAGCCCCAGTGAGAAGACCAGGTCCAGCATGTGTACACCCTGGTGGGTCACAGTAGTAACTGCTTGCGATAGGCCCAGTGATGTCATCAACTGAAGGAAGTGATAACTCAACCTGGATGACTTGTTATTGGTCCAGACATTGAAGTCCCCAGAACTAAACATCTGGAGGGCTCCAACATCTCACCCACCACAAAGTCACCCACCTCCTCCAAGAACTCTCCAACCGCCCCAGGAGAACGGTATATTAAGAGAATTCTGCAGCCTGCGTCCGGACTCCCACAAATGGCCACACATTCAAACGAAACCAGTGTTTTCACTGGGTGCACGGTGAAGTCTAGCTCAGCTCTAAAACAGATAGCCACACCTCTGCCCCTGCGTTCCACTCTGGGGCAGTGCACTACAGAATAACCTGGGGGGGGACGGCGGCCTCTAGCACTGGCCCAGCATCGTCCCTCAACCAGGTTTCCATAATGCAAGCCAGGTCGACCAAAGAAATCAGATCCGCAATAATTGCAGTCTTATTATTGATTGACCTGGCATTGCATAGCACCACCCTCCGGGGACTGGTGGACAGTGCAGTCCCTCTAGTTACCTGCCCACTTGATCTCATGGGAACCCTGGGGACAGGAATTAATTCCGTCCGGCATCTCTCCAAACCCTGTCGCATCCCAGGGCACCTTCTGCACCCAACCACCTCTATTCTATTCCCCTCACCCGTGTATGGGGCTCCCTGCCAGGTTCTGCCCACATGTCTCCTTCCAATTCCCACCTCCCAGCATTGGCGAGCTGTTGTATCCGATACCGGGGCGGGGGTAATAAAGGGCCACAGATCATAGAGCTGGGACACCCCGTATACTACTCTAGCCCGCCCCAATTTACACACCCCTCGACACATATTTATCTGTCCTAACACAAAAATCTCCCCCCCACTCAACCACTCATACACTAATTCTTCCTTAACATATACTCTCCTACTAACATCTAACCCCCTCCTCTATAACCCAATTAACCACAACCACAAAAGAAAAACCCCGTAAAAACAAAACCAACCCCCCACCCTCTATATAAGTATAAACAGAAATAAAGGACCTAATAAATCTAAAACTATCTAAATTAGCCAAACCAGAAGAATTTAGCCCAAGAACAATCATATAGTTCAGCAGGAAACAGTCAATCCAGTCCTAACACAGACTGGTAATAGTCCCTTTTTAACCAGCTATTATCCACAATTCAGATACAGCAATTTCAGTCTCACCAATTCTTCAGGGAGGAGATAATCAATGCAACCAGGAAATCCCAAAAACAATGTCAAAACTCACATTCCCAGCTTAGTTACTCCATAACGTTAGTCTGTCATAACTGTTCCACATAAGGAGCTCTGCCGATCGGCATAGAAGGCCATCTTCTCTAGCCCAGGATCCGACACAGAAATTCTAATGCCCTCAGCAGCAGGAGACAGGTTAGGTTCTCCTGAAAGGCAGTGGAGCTCCCTCCTCCTGCCCACTGGTTACCTGCACCGCTCAACCACTGTCCCAGCACCGCAAATCCCTTAAGCCCACAAGGCAGCCTCCATTGTAGTCAGTTCAAACTTCTTCCTGCTCGCCTCACACACTCTCTTCCCAGGACTTCCTTTCAGCTGGTCCCACCACACAATGACCGACAGCTTCCTGCAAATCAGTCTGACTGGGCTCTCACCCCAGCCGGCCTTAATACAAATAAATTTTGGATCTTAGTCCATATACCTAAAAATTCCATAAAATAGCGCTACAAAAGAAAATGCTAAAAGAAACGCTAAGCTCAATAACACCTCCACAAGCAGCAGCCCAGCTTTATACTACACAAGAAGCAGAGGTCTGATGTTCTCCACTATCGCCCTTTGTTGCTCTATAGCTAAGATTTTATTGTATTGAATGACAGGTTGTGTTTTTGTTAAACTCTGTATAATGTACTTGACATGGAACCTCTGTAAATGAGCCTTTAGCTCAAAGGTACATCCGAATTATAAATAAATAAATAAATGCATTCAGTCACAGCCTGTGTCCCCACACAGCCAATGCTAGGGGCCAGGTGAGTATCATAAACTCAAACCCTCCCTACCGCAATCCATGTAGTCTCAGCCTGCCTCCCCACAGCCAATGCTAGGGGCCAGGTGAGTGCTGAGAACTGAAACCCTCCCTCCCCCATACATGCAGTTGCAGCCTGCCTCTCCCCAGCCGATGCTAGGGGTCGGGCAAGTGCCAGGGGATTAAAATCCCCCCCAATGCATGCAGTCTCGGCCTGCCTCACCCTCAGTCAACATTAGCAGCCTGGTGAGTGTTGAGAACTGACACTCTCCCCCAATGCATGCAGTCACAGCCTGCCTCACCCTATCCAATGCTAGGGGCCAGGTGAGTGCTGAGAACTGAAACCCTCCCTCCCCCCCATGTATACAGTCTCAGCCTGCCCCCCCCCCAGCCAACACTAGGGGCCAGTCAAGTGCCAGGAACTGGAACCCTCCCTCCCTTAACACAAGCAGTCTCAGGCTGCCTTACCCCCAGCCAATGCTAGGGATCAGGCAAGTGCTGAGAACTGAAACCCTCCCTCCCCCAATGTATGTAGTCTCAGCCTGCCCCAACCCCAGCCAATGCTAGGGGCCAGGCGAGTGCTGGGAACTGAAACCCTCCCTCACCTAAATTTATACAGTCTCAGCCTACCTCTCCCCCAGCCAACACTAAGGGCCAGTCAAGTGTCAGGAACTAGAACCCTCCCTCCCTTAACACAAGCAGTCTCAGCCTGCCTCACCCCCAGCCAATGCTAGGGATCAGGCAAGTGCTGGGAACTGAAACCCTCCCTCCCCCAATGTTTGCAGTCTCAGCCTGCCTCACCATCAGCCAACGCTAGGGGCCAGGTGAGTGCTGAGAATGGAAACCCTCCCTCCCCCAATGTATGCAGTCTCAGCCTACCCCCCCAGTCAACACTAGGGGTGAATCAAGTGCCAGGAACTGGAACCCTCCCTCCCTTAACACAAGCAGTCTCAGCCTGCCTCACCCCCAGCCAATGCTAGGGATCAGGCAAGTGCTGGGAACTGAAATCCTCCCTCCCCCAATGTATGCAGTCTCAGCCTACCTCACCCCCAGCCAACACTAGGAGCTAGGCGTGTGCAGGGAAATGAAATCTTCCCTTACCCAATGCATGAAGTGTCAGCCTGCCACACCTCGATCCACCATTAGGGCACAGGTGAGTGCTAGAAACTGAAACCTTCCTCTCCCAATGCATGCAGTCTAAGTCTCCCAGCCCCAGCCAATGCTAGGGATCAGGCAAGTGCTGGGAACTGAAACCCTCCCTCCCCCAATGTATGCAGTCTCAGCCTGCCTCACCATCAGCCAACGCTAGGGGCCAGGTGAGTGCTGAGAATGGAAACCCTCCCTCCCCCAATGTATGCAGTCTCAGCCTACCCCCCCAGTCAACACTAGGGGTGAATCAAGTGCCAGGAACTGGAACCCTCCCTCCCTTAACACAAGCAGTCTCAGCCTGCCTCACCCCCAGCCAATGCTAGGGATCAGGCAAGTGCTGGGAACTGAAATCCTCCCTCCCCCAATGTATGCAGTCTCAGCCTACCTCACCCCCAGCCAACACTAGGAGCTAGGCGTGTGCTGGGAAATGAAATCTTCCCTTACCCAATGCATGAAGTGTCAGCCTGCCACACCTCGATCCACCATTAGGGCACAGGTGAGTGCTAGAAACTGAAACCTTCCTCTCCCAATGCATGCAGTCTAAGTCTCCCTCAGCCCCAGCCAATGCTAAGGGCTAGGCGAGTGCCAGGAACTGAAACCCTCCCTCCCCAAATGCATGAAGTTTCAGTCCGCCTCACCCCTAGCCAACACTAGGGGTCAGGCAAGTACTGGAAACTGAAACTCTCCCTCCCCCAATATATGCCGTCTCAGCCTGCCTCACACTCAGCCAACAGTGGGGGACATGTGAGTGCCAAGAACTGAAACCCTCCCTCCTACAATGCATTCAGTCTCAGCCTGCCTTACCCCCAGCCAATGCTAGGGGCCAGGTGAGTGCCAGGAACTGAAATCCTCCCTCCCTCAATGCATGCAGTCTAAATGTACCTCATCACCAGTCAACACTAGGGGTCAGAGAAGTGCCACCCCCAGCCAATGCTAGGGGCCAGGTGAGTGAGAGGACCTGAAAAATTCCCTCCCCCAATGCATGCAGTCTCAGACTGCCTCACCCCCAGGCCAACACTAGGAGCCAGGTGAGTGCCAGGAACTAAACCCTCCCTCCCTCAATATATGCAGGCTCAGCCTGCCTCACCCTCAGCCACACTAGGGGCCAGGCAAGAGCCAGGAACTGAAACTCTTCCCCAGCCATAGCTCAGCTAATCACCTCTCTCCACAACCTTTCCTTCTCCCTGGTCTCTGTCATTGGCACTTGGAAACAAGCTACTGTTGTTCCTCTTCCCAAAGTTGGCAACCCCTCCTGCACTGGCAATTACCTCCCTCTCACCCTACTTCCCACCCTTGTTAAAATGTAGGAGCACATTGTATTCTCCCAGCATTCCCCCTTCCTTGACAACCTCCTTTTTCATTCATTTCCAGCCTGGGTTCCCTAAATCTCATTCCACCATCTACTCCCCCCTTAGGCTTACTGACTTTATTTTCTCAGGAACAAACCAGTTCCTCATCACCTCTGCCATCTTTGTCAACTTGCCAAAGCCTTCAACATTGTTGCCCACCCTCTACTATTCAACAAACTTAAAGCAGCGGGGTTTCCTATCTCCACTACCAACCGGTTTCACTGCTACCTTGAGGGTAGGACTCAGTTAGAATTGGTGATTCTGTATCCCCATGTCTCTCCATCAGTACTGATGTCCTCCAGTGCTCCCTCCTTGGCCCTATGCTCTTCTCCACTTTCCTGAATTACCTCCCTGCTGCCTGTACCTCTGTATCAATATGTACGTATGCAGATGCTACAGTTCTTTTTGCCTCTGGTTCCACCTCCTCTGATTTGATGGCCAAGCTCCAGCCAGACTTTGATGACTTACAACACTGGTTCCATTCAAATCAATGTCCCTTAGCTGGCCTGGTGACACAGAGGGGCAGAGACACTCAACGCCTTACCTCGAGCCACACTGACAACCCAGGTTCAGAAGCAGACTTAGGCCGTTGAGCGAGGAAGGAAAGGATCGAGTGTCTGGAGGACAGCTCTGTTTTCCTGGGAGGGAGGGGGCTAGCAGATCCCACTGTCTGGCAGCCAATTGTGGAGACTGGGGGTACAGCAGCAGCTGGGATCTGCAGTAAAAGGGATTGGTTGTGGCAGCACTCCTGTGAATGGCACAGCCAAGAAAATAAGGGGACAGAAAAGTGGAAAAACCCAGGTCACATGGTAGATGAAGGTGGTCCAGTGGGATGGCCCCCATGCACAGTTCTGGGTCCTGCCGGCTGACAACTAGCTCTCCCTTTGCTCCCTGGGTGCTCTACTTGATTCTAGATAGAGTGCCAGTAGGAGTCGGCGGTCCCATCCGGGGGGGCGCAGAGTCAGGGGAGGGGTTGGGTGACCAGAGGAGACAGGACCAAGCCAGAACTCAGTTGGAGAGCTTCAGGAGTGCAGGAGAAGGCAGTGCACGACAGACCACACTGGAGAGAGGTCAGGAGTCTGATGAAGAGAGGGCATAAAGAAAGCTGACCAAAAAAAAAAAAAAAAAAAAACTGTCCCTCAACACCAAACAAATTGGTCTCCATAACCTTTGGCTCGAGAAGAAGTTCTCCCGGATTGCTACCCTCTCATACTTCCACAGCACTGATGGGACACCACTCAATAGTGGACCCTCCTTTAAGTACCTTGAGGTTTGGCTAGACTGACATATCAACTTTTCTGGTCACATGGATGACATCCAAAAACACACAGTACCCTGCACTAGGGCCATATACAGGAACTACGGCTGCATCCCCCTGCAGGCTCACAGAGTCATCATCCAGAAAATGATTCTCAAAATTTTTGACTATGGAGACATTGTCTACAGTGCAGCTCCTAAAACCAACCTGACCAGACTGGATTCTCTGTTCCATTCCTTCTGTCATTTTGTTATAGACTGCCTGCCCCGCACCCATCATTGCTACCTTTAGGTTTCTCTCTTCCTCCCTCCCTTGAAATTAGGTGCCTCACTCCTTGTTCCTCCTTTGTAGCCAAATACTGGCTAGGCTCCCTCCCTTCATATCCATTCCCTCCCCTTTCTCATTACTCCCTTCACAACTCTGGTTTCCATTCCCTGACACTCCTGTCACTGTCATGCTTTGCTGGACAGGCTGCCTTCTCCTACCATTTCCCCAAACTCTGGTATTCTCTTCCACTTCCTATGTGCTCTGCCACTTCACTACACCTTCTTTCCTCACTTCTCCTACATTTCTCGTCTCACTCCTACAACTGCACCTGATCCTGCCTCTGTTCCACTCTTACACTTTTTTCCTATATCTTATCTCCATTTCCTGTCCCCCCCCACTTAGTTCCCAGTCGCAGACATTTAAGAAAATACAAAATCACACATGCCCCCACAATGCAAAGCATCATGGGCTGCATATGCAAATCACCACAGAATGTTATGCTGGTCCAACTTTAAGCAGAATTGCATGGTGCCGAAAGGCCTCTCACACAGTTTGCAATGGGTGCTAACAGAAGACATAGACACGTGTTTCATCCTACCAGGACTCATTAGTATGCCTCGTCTGTTTGGCACCCCAGTGGAATGGACCAGCTACCCTTAAGGCAGTGTGCCTTGGATATATTGTGGTGAACCCATTAAAATAAAAAACTATTTAAAAGACAAAGAACCTATGTGCGCAAACACTGCGGCAAGGGTTACCCCAAAGGGCATTTGGCTGGGAAGCCAAGTTTCAAGAAAATACAAAATCACACATGCCCCCACAATGCAAAGCATCATGGGCTGCATATGCAAATCACCACAGAATGTTATGCTGGTCCAACTTTAAGCAGAATTGCATGGTGCCGAAAGGCCTCTCACACAGTTTGCAATGGGTGCTAACAGAAGACATAGACACGTGTTTCGTCCTACCAGGACTCATCAGTATGCCTCGTCTGTTTGACACCCCAATGTACACTGCACCTTAAATTAACCCTACTACTGCACTCCTGGAAGTTTTTACCTGCAATATCCCATTCCAATTGTACATAATACTCATTCAGACAGCCTGTTATATCTTGTGTTGATGCTTCTCCACTTGTACATGATAGTACAGTATGTCTTTCCTGTTGAAACTTTTATAATAACAGGGATTTATTTAACTCTAAAAATTGATTAGCGTTTTACTCATAAAAGTGCTAAATCTTTGTGAAAATGCATAGCTCTTGCCTCACTGTGTTTGACAAACACAGCACTTCTAGAAAATCTATATGAATACTTTCTGTACAGTTAGTATCATCCCAAGAAAAAAACTGCTAATCAATTATTTAAAACCCTGAATAACTTTATAAATAGGGCAAGTAAGGGAGCTATTTCAGCAACCTTCCCTCTGCCCTGGAGACGCGACCAGTAACCTTGAAAAAAAGACTGGGAAACACACTGATTCTCACTCAGCTTCTAGAGAAGCACAGAGGCACCTGCCAACAAGGAATCACAGCTCACTCTAATTGAAGTGTCCCATTCATACAACTTATCTAACTTTCTGGACCTGAGGCCTTTATGTGGGCATCAGTCTCTCGGACAGTAGTAGGGTTTCTACAGTGGAGAGCTTGCCTTCTTTCCATCATGTCTGCCCCTCCCCTCCACCCCATAAGTACTATCATATGTGTCTTCTCTTGCTTGGATAAAAAGAAAGCCTGACTGATGAATCAGTGGCAGGAGAACATGTCTCCCTCAAGGGACACAGGCTAAAATTAGAGGGTGGAAGATTTAGGAGAGAGATGAGGACACATTACTTCATGGAGAGGGTGGTGTCAAAATGGAACACCCTACCAGAGGGGGTGATATCATGTAAGATGGCAGAAGTTTTAAAAGGGAGTGTGACAGGGAATAAAGGAGGATCTGGGTGAATAAAGCTGAGAACTGAGGGAATAGTGCTGAGAACTCTCTGAAGGTGGAGGAATAGGTTGGGGCAGTTTCAATCTAGGGGTGCTAGCTGCACACCTCGAGCAGACTTTGATAGACCATGAGGTCTGTTTCTACTGGACGTTTCGTATGTATGTTCATAACTTGTCTTGCTCTTTTTACTACTGTCTAAATGCCTCTTAGTATTGCTGACAAAACAAGGCAGCACATGACAGGATTACCTTGCTGCTGGGGGAGCGTTAGCAGTGCTCCCATATCTCTACGGATTCCCGTATTTTACAGAGATTTATAGTGAAAAATTGGCTACGGGGAGGAAATCTGTATTTTCCTCAATATACGGGGTTTGTTGCCAGTGCTACGGGGGGGGCGGGACAGAGGCACACTAAAATTGGCCGTCTGAGACTCCGAGTCTCACAGAGAGCAAGAGTAGTCTCCGATTGGTGCCTTCCAACCTCTCACGCTGTGATCACGCGCCCCTGAGACTCCTGGGAGCTGCGTGATCATGTGCTGGGAGGCATCTAGTGATACGCTCAAATTTAAGAGCCACGCGTGCCCCTCATGGATCCAGGCTGGCTTGGACTGCCCAACAGTACCCGATAGGCTAGCCACTGAGCCCCTACTATAAAACACAGCCGGTGACCGCGGGAAGTTTAAATTGAGTCTGAGCTCAGAGCGGACAGCAGCGAGTCGTGGAGTCGAGGCGTAATCACGTAGATCATCCGGCACTCAGCAAAGGAGGAATAGTTCACCCACACCATGGGATCGATCCGAGAGTCACAGCGGACCAGAACTGGTTATTTTGTTTACTTTCCAGCCGCAGGGAGAGCAGTATTTGCCAGCGTAGTGGTGGACAGCGGGAGCAGTCGGAACTGTACTGAGGCAGGTAAAAGTTCATGTAACTGGTACACCTAAATCTAACATGCTGGAATGGTTAAGGATAAAAATACAATGTTACTGTCTTTGTCTTCTCAAAAATGTTTCTTATCTACAGTTATTACAAGATGCATGACCCCTAGATCAGAACTTTGAAATCAACTCCGCCAAGAAACCACAAAACAGAACAATGTTGTTAGTTAACTTTTTATTCTACCGGCTTTATCATGGTATATCCTGCATTTAAAACTATGCTATAAGGCTAACAAACAGTGCAGCTGAGTTTGTATTTAAAAAATGATACTTGCTGTCTTCTTTCTGTGTACACGCTTTTTCACATACAGTAGGTCCTTTAAAATAGGAAATCTAAGCAGACAGAATATGTGGTGTAGTGATTTTATTTACCATCCTAGTGATGCCAATAGCAATAATAAATTGGCGGGGGCATACAGGAAAACCTACAGGGATTTCATCAAGGTTTTACAGGGAAAATACAGGAAAAATGAGGGACTGCTACAGGAAAATGCTTGGGCTGATCTGGGAGCACTGCATTAGAGTTGTGAGTTTTCTTTAACTGTTCCATGAGGAGATTAGATTGCTGCTGGGGAGGAGATTTTTGCCCAGTAACAAAGGAGACAATCAGGTAGGAGTTGTGAATTTGAATCTTTCTTTAACTGTTCCAGGAGGCATTTTATTTGCGGAATTTCCTTGTTGCTGGGGGAGCTTTAAAGTTATGAGTTTTCTTTAACTGTTCCAGGAGATGTTTGCCTCCCACCCACCCCACCTCCACACATTATAAAATGCTGAGTTTGATGGTAGGAGCATATAGGCTCTGCCCAGAAGTTGGATGATAGATAAAGAGTGAATAAAATCAAAAGGAGGAGGAGCTGCTGATTATATCACATATGTGGATAATTGTACATGTAAACTGCATGATCGTTGCTATTTCACTCTGTTAAGAATAGTATACGTTTGACAGGAGCACAGAGCAGAAAGGGGAAAGGGTGCAAAAACATATCAGGGCCATAGACAAAGAAATCTTGTAAAAGGGAGAGAGAGAACAAAAAAACTTCAAACTGGGTGGGAACATACTTAAGGAGTATGTAGAATGGCACAAGGAGTGGTGCAGTGCAATGGGTGTGAACTGTGGTTTTCAGAAGAACGTTCTGGAAAATGTGGTGCTGCCCCATTTGTAGGCACTTCTATGGGCTGAGGGAGAAGGTTGCTAAGATTCGAGCACATTTGACAAGAGTACTATGGACCTTTGCCCCCCCACCCAGGGACCTCCATACCACCAGCCACTGCCACAGTGGGTAATCAGACAGAGGCCTTGATGGACTATGGTGGGCTCAGGGGAGTTGTGGAAGGTGGAGCTTGGGCACACACCCAACTCAGTACAACTGCAGAACAAATATGATGTTCTCTAGAAGAGGGAGTGTCCTGAAAGAAAACCTAAGCTTGTGACCAGGGGATGATGGGCAGACCCACCAGGAGAGGGGCACAAGGGATAGGGCCAGAGAATCCCAGGGGAGAAAGAAACTACTCCTGGTGGAGGACTCAATAGTTCAGGGTATGGATGTAGGATCAGGCATCAGGAGGGGGAGAGGGAGGTTGTGTGTCTCCCAGGAGGCACAGCTCTGACAGGTTAGCAAACACATCAAGCAAGATCAGAATGTCAACCCCGGTGCAGACACACAGAGACCACAGGGCAGGATAGGCTGCACTCAGGACATAATGATATCACCACTTACTAAAGGGCTTGGACCACAAACAACCAGTAAGGTAATAAAAAGGAAGCACCACATAGAACACTCCAGGAAAAGTAGGCTGAAGCAAGGGGACAAACCACAAGGAGGGAACAAAAAGATGCTGCATTTCATGGAAGGTCATACACACAAATATATACAGTCTGGGGAACACGCTTCCTAACCTGATGACTGCAAAGACAGAGGCTGATCTAAACATAGTGGAGATAACCAAAACATGGTACACCAGCAATTACAGCTGGGACGTAAATGTACCAAGTTATGCCCTGTTAAGAAAAGATAGCCATGCTAAAAAGGGGGGGAGGGGCTTCCCTCTAAGTTAAAGACAGCAAAAAGGTGGCTGAAATTCAAAACAGGCATGAGTAAACAGAGGAAGTCTGGGTTACCCTTGAGCCAGGCAATAGAACAGCTATTTGCATAGGGGTCTTTTACAGACCCCCAGCTCAGGAAAAAGAAACTGATATGCAGCTGCTAGAAAACATGCATGAAATTGCAGCAAAGGGAGGGGTACTGCTAATGGGAGACTTTAACTTGCTGGAGGTATACTGGTTCATCCAAGCAGCAGCCTCAGCTAGGTCACAAGACTCTGTGGCCTCCCTTGAGGGGGGCTGACCTTAGGCAACTGGTTTAGGAACCTACCAGTGACCGGGCAATCCTGGATCTGGTGCTGACCAATGGAGACAGGGTAGCAGACCATAGGGTGAAAGGTCAGTTAGGGTCCAGTGACCACAATATGTTGTAGTTTTAAATGGACACAAGGATCCAGTCAACCCATATGAAGGCAAGAGTCTTAGACTTTAGAAGGGTGGACTTTACCAGGATGGGACTACAGCTAAAAAAACACCTTGGAATAGAGGGGTATAGGTAGGAACATTGAGGTAAAATAGGCGCACATCAAAAAGGCTACAGCAGAGGTAACAAAACAATGTGTTGGGTCAATAGACAAGAGTAAAAGGAGAATAAAACTACTTTGGTTCTCGGAAGGGCAGAAAAAGTGAAGGCCAGGAGGTTAGCCTTCCAGAAGTATAAGGAGACACAAAGTGATGAGGACAAGGAAATGTACCAGAAGTGAGAGATAGGTAGGAAAGGCAGTGAGGAGCACTAAAGTGCAAACAGAGGAGAGAATCGCTCAGTCAGTTTAAAAAGGAGACAAGACATTCTTTAGGTACATTAGCGAGAGAAAGAAGGCAAAGGGGGGAGAAGTAAAATTTAGTGAGGCCAGGGGGGAGATAGTAAAGGGAGACAGGGGGGAAAGGAGTGATCCTGAATGAATATTTCAGTTCCATCTTCACTATGTAAGGGGCTGGGCAGGACCCACAGCTGAATTTTACAGGAGCTAAGGATAAGGAGGTAAACACCAGTGCATTCACAGAGGAGAGGGTCCTAGAAGAACTGGCGAAGCCAAAGGTGGAAAGAGCCATGGATCCAGATGGTATATATCCCAGGGTCCTAAAGGAACTGAGGACTGAACTGGCAGCCTCTTGTAGCCCTGTTCAGTGAGTCCTTAGACACTTGAGTGGTCCTAGAGGACTGGAGAAGGGCAAATGTTGTCCATCTTCACAGGATTGTTAGTAAAGAAGAAGCGGGGAGCTACAAGCCAGTTAGTTTAACCTCTGTAGTCTGAAAGACAATTGAAGCACTCCTTAAGGAAAGAATAGTGTCGCACCTGGAAGCCAACGGACTAGTGGATCCCAGGCAACATGAGTTCTCTGCAGGATGATCCTGTCAAACTAATCAGATAGCTCTCTTAGACTGGGTGACAAAGGCAGTAGATCAAAGAGTGTGTGTGTGTGTGTGTGTGTGTGTGTGTGTGTGTGTGTGTGTGTGTGTGTGTGTGTGTGTGTGTGTGTATGTGTGTGTGTGTGTATGTGTGTGTGTATGTGTGTGTGTATGTGTGTGTGTGCGCATGCATGCATGTGTGTGGTAGCAGATATTGCCTACCTCAATTTCTCAAGCCTTTGATGTGGTCCCACATAGGAGACTGGTCAACAAGCTACGCAGCCTGGGGTTGGGATTCAGGGTGGTGAACCTGATTGGAAACTGGTTAAGGAACAGGAAACTAGAAAACAGAGGGTAGTGGTGAATGAAATCCAATCAGATGAAAGGGAGGTGACCAGTGGGGTACCTCAGGGGTCAGTTCTGGGGCTAGTCCTCTTCAATGTCTTCATCAGGGACATTGCAAATGGGCTGGAGGGAAAGGCCTGCCTGTTTGCTGATGACATCAAGAGCTGCAACAGGGTGGATACTCCAAAGAGGGTGGAAAGTATGAGAAAAGACCTGGAACTGCTGGAGAGATGGTCAGGGGAATGGCAGCTAAAGTTTAATGCAAAGAAGTACAAAATCATGCATGTGGGGAGCAGGAACACTGGGGCGAGCTACAGGCTGGGGGAGCTACTGATAGTAACTAAGGAGGAGAGGGACTTGTGGGTCATATTCGAAGATTATTTGAAGGCCATTAAGCAGGCAGCAAAGGCAGTGGGATGTTGAGGTGTACTGGAAGGGGAATCACACGCTGAAGGAGGGAGGGAGGTAATAGTTCCACTGTACAAGACCCTGCTGAGACCTCATCTTGAATAGTGTGTGCTGTTCTGGTGACCACACCTTCAAAAGGACATTGACTAAATAGAGACGGTGCAGAGAAGGGCAACCCAAATGGTGAAGAGACTGCATCACAAGCCTTATGAGGAGAGAATGAGGGACCTCGATTTGTACACACTGGAGCAAAAGAGGCAGAGAGGTGACATGCTAGAAACATTCAAGTACCTCAAGGGCATTAACAAGGCGGAAGGACGTGCTCTGTGAATGATAGAGTGGATACCTGAGAAACCCTTATAGGATCAGTGCTGCCAGCCCAGTGAATAGTGTCTAAGAAAATGGGCTACCAAAAGTACATTTAGGTTCCTGCTCAGGTTCTGGAGTGTGGATCACCAGGAGTAAATGTGCTTCCTCTCAAGTACAGAAAGATGTGAATAAAGTACCCCTCCATAGTTGTTTTCAACCCTGAAGTGTCAGTACCACTTATAGTAACTGACAAATGAACTGTGACAGTTGGAAAGTCAGAAGAAATGCAAGTCACAAGTGGAGTGCCTCAGGGATCAGTCCTGGGGCCAGTCCGCTTCAATATATTCATCAGTGACATTGCAGATGGACTGGAGGGTAAGGTTTGCCTGTTTGCAGATGACATAAAGAACTGCAACAGGGTAGATGATCCAGATGAGGTGGTAAGAATGAGAAGAGATCTTGATAAACTGGAAAAATGGTTGGAAGAGTGGCAGCTGGGGTTTAATGCAAAGAAGTGCAAGATCATGCACATAGGGAAGAGAAACCCTGAAGCCACCTATAGGCTGGGAGGGTAGTTGCTAGCAATCACAAAGGAAGAAAGAGACTTGGGCATCATCATCACAAATGACCTGAAATCACCCAAGCAGACCACTAAGGCAGTAGGTAAAGTTAGAGGGATGTTGGGGTGTTAGGGTATATTAGTAGGGGTATCATAAATTGTAAGAGGGAGGTAATACTCTGTCTTTACAAGACACTGGTTAGGCCCCATCTGGAGTACTGCATGCAGTACTGGAGGCTGCACCTGCACAAGAACATTAACAAAATGGAGGCAGTGCAGAGAAGGGCAAGCAAAAATGGCACAGGGACTGCATCAGAAAACATATGAGGGCAGATTAACAGAGCTCAATATGTATACCCTAGAGCAAAGGAGGGAGAGAGGTAATATGATCAAAACATTCAAATATCTTAAGGGCATTAACAAGGTGAAAGTGTCTAACAAGTTTCAATATAAGAAAAACCAGACAAGAGGACAAAGCACAAGATTAGAGGGAGGCCAATTAAGGGATAATGTGAGGAGGTTCCTTTTCACAGAAAGGGTGGTGGATGCAGGGAACAGCCTATGGAACTGATGGATATGAATACAGTGCAGGGCTTCAAACAGGCATGGGATAGGCATAAGGGTGCAATACAGAGGAGTATGAATAGATAGGCCATTGACAGAGCAAAGGCCAATGGCACATTCATAAGGTAGAAAAAAATGGGCAGACTGGATGGGCCTTGCGGTCCTTATCTGCCAACAACTTCTATGTGTCTATAAAAATGAACAATATCATTTGAGCTCAAGAAAATAAATGATTTTATGTGTTTTTAAAAGTAATTCCTGTCTGGACATTCCTTTTGCTTGTTTCCAAGTTATGCTAAACCCCTTAAATACGCAGCCTAGCCAGCCCTGCCATGTCAGTGGAAATCCGCAGTCTAGCCAGCTCTGCCATGTGTCAGTGGATGCCTGGAGGTCACCACAGTGCTCAAGAGGTCAAGTAAATGGACTTTGATTCTTGATGTAGAACCCTTCCTATGTGACCATAACCCCAGTGATACCCCTAGATATGCTGGGAGGGCCCACGGCACACCCTACACAAAAGTAAAGGTTACCTTTTTGTAGGAGGAGGTTAGTGAGGGTAATGGCAAATGTAGCCAGACTCTTGAGCCCAAAGAAACTATAAAATTAATAAATAAATAAAACAGTTTGGCAAAGAACAAAAGCCTTTAAATAACACCGCCTGCTTGCATGTACAAAATAACCTACTCTGCACAGTTTCTGCTTTGCCTTTTGTTTTCAGCACAGGTAAACATATTTTCTTCTCATCTCCGACTTCATGATCCTCAGTTAGTCTCTAACACCACCTCCTGACAATTCAAAACCGCACTGTTCAGAATCATTAAGGATCCTTTGAATTCAGAACAACTGGTACCATATCCACAGAAAACAAGGTCCCTCTGCAGCTGCCCTGTTTGCTGTCTATAGGTTACCTCTAGTGGTAGAGTGAGGGTAATGACACATGCAGCCAGAATACACAGAGCAGAGAAGGTAAAAACAAAATAAAGAAAACAGTTTGTCAGTAAGTCTTGCAATAACACTGTCTGTTTCTGTACAAATTCAAGTATTATGATTTGAAAAGCATTGCAAACTGATCCCATGTTGCCCAGTTTCTCCCTTGCCTTTTTAAACACACTCTGACACAGTAATCCCTGCAATCAGTAATTACCTCCAACTTCATGATCCCGTGTTTCAATCTCCAACACACCACCTCCTGTTCATGTTTCAAAACCACACAGAAGTGTGAGTAGCTTCAGTTCTTCAGCACTTGGAAGCCTTTGGACTAGGAGATCAAGAGATATCCACAGTTCGGGCTGCAGTTTCCTGTGTGCTCCTATCTATAGCTGCTGTCAGTCTGATGTCATTTCCTGTCCGACTCTGAAATGTGTCCTACGCCACACAACTCTAGCCATTCATGGGCTGCTAAATACTGAGAAACAGTAAACTCCTGTGATATGTAACATGAGCAGAGTACAAAGACCATAACTTCTAAGATTTTTTAAGGCATCAGCTAGCTTTAAAGGACTAACACTGCTGACTTGCATCTCCTAGTTTCAATCTCCAGGACACCTCTGGAAATAAGCTTTGTTTGGCTCAGTGTAACTTTCAGTCACCACGTTGTAAATAAAAATAAAAGTACTTCTCCTAGCAGTGAGGAGTCAAAGCTGAATGTGCTATCGTGTCACTTTACATATTTAGCAACCCCTTCCACTAGCTCCCCCTTGCTGCTACGCACTACAAATATTAATGAGTTGTTCTATGGGGGAAACATAACAGAGGGAGACAGGAAGTGAGCTTTGGCTCTGAAAGCTGCTCCAGAAGAGAGAGGAGAGTACAGAGCTAGCAGCTGGGATCTGCAGACATACCTCTCAACTGTCCCTGATTTTGCCTTCAAATTTTACTATGTCCCTCCTAAAAATTGTGTTTCTGTGACCAAATAGTGGAAGTTGTAGGCACAAAATAATATCAAACATTAAAGTTACAGACTTGTTCTTCCTTAGAAAATGCATTTTACACAAATCCCCTTATTCTACCAGCTTCCTGTGTGGATATCACCAGTTTTGAAGATGTGTCCCTGATTTTGGTCCTTTGTCCCTGATTTTTTTTAAACCTTGTCCCTGATTTATGAGGCAGGAGGTTGAGAGGTATGGCTGCAGAGAGAACTGCTTTGTTTCTGTGGCTAGATATCCATTGTACTTTTAGTCCCAAACAGGGCCGCAGTAATGGGGGGACAAGTGGGGAAGTTGTCAGGGGCCCCAAGCTCAGGGGGGCCCACCCCGAGGAGCTGGCATTACCTCCTGGCATTAGATGGTTTGGGAGACAGGGGCCCATCTCAAATGACTTGTCCTGGGCCCCAAAATTCATAGCTGCAGCCCTGGTCCCAAACTCTGAAGGGCAGCAGCTGCTTGTGTTTCTGAACAGTGCAGTCTGTGGGGTTCGAGACTGAAACAGGATAATGAAGCTGGAGGTAAGGAATGCTGAGCACACGAGGAGCTGCAGAGGGAACTGGTTTTCTGTGGATAGCTATCCTTTGTTCTTCTAGTCCCAAACTCTGAAGAGCAGCAGCTGCTTGTGTTTCTGAACAGTGCAGTTTGTGGTGTTGGAGACTGAAACAGAGGATCATGAAGCTGGAGGTAAGGAATGCTGAGCACACGGGGAGCTGCAGAGGGAACTGGTTTTCTGTGGATAGATATACTTGTTCTTCTAGTCCCAAACTCTGAAGAGCAGCAGCTGCTTGTGTTTCTGAACAGTGCAGTCTGTGGGGTTGGAGACTGAAACAGAGGATCATGAAGTTGGAGGTAATAGTGCTGAGTACATGGGGAGCTGCAGAGGGAACTGGTTTTCTGTGGATAGATCTTGTTCTTCTAGTCCTAAATGCTAAAAAGCAGCTAACTGGGCAAAATGGGATCAGTTTGCAATCCTTTTTAAAAATCACAGTAATTGAGTTTGTACAAAAACAGTGTTAATGCAAGGCTTGCTGACAAACTGCTTTCTTTATTTTATTTCTACCTTCACTGCCCGGTGCATTCTGGCTGCATTTGTCATTACCATCACTCTACCACCAGTGGTAACCTATTGTATAGACGGCAAACAAGACCGCTGCAGAGGGACCTTGTTTTCTGTAGACATGGTACCCATTGTTCTCCTGAATCCAAAGGATCCCTAATGATATCTAAACAGTGCAGTTTCAAATTGCCAGGAGGTGCTGTAGATGAGAACTGTTTACTTGGGCAAATGAGAAACTGTACAGAGTCGGGTTATTTTGTACATTACCAGGCAATGTTATTTCAAGGCTTTTTGTTCTTTGCCAAACTGTTTTATTTAGTTATTTATTTTATACTTTCTTTGGGCTCAATATTCTGGCTACATTTGCCATTACCCTCACTAGCCTCCACCTACTAAAGGTAACCTTTACACAGCATGTCTATGAGTATCATTTTATGATCACCTGGGAGGGGTCCTACATCAAGAAACAATCAAAGTCCATTTACTTGACCACTCAAGCACTGGGGTGACCTCCAGGCATCCACTGACACATGGCGTGGCTGGCCAGGCTGTGGATTTAAGGGGGCTGGGATAACCTGGAAACAAATGGAATGGCCAAACAGGAATTATTTTTAAAAACACACAAGATCCTTTTTTTTTTTTTTCAGCTAAAATTATCTTATCCTTTTTCTAGCTGGCACAGTTCATTTGTCAGTTACTGTGAGGTGGTATTTTACTGACAATTCTGGGTTGGAAACAACCATGGAGGGGTACTTTATTCACTTCTTTCTAGCCTTGAGAAGAAACGCATACTCCTGGGGTTCCCCACTCCTGAACCTGAGTGAGACCCTAATTGGACTTTTGGTAGCCCATTTTCTTAGACATTAGCCACTGGGCAAATTTGCAGTCTCTCGGCTGGCAGCATTTCAGTGATAATCAATCCTATGAGGGTTTCTCGGGGATCCACTCTGTTCTTCACAGATCACATCCTTTCCTGATCCCCTCTTACACTTTTTTATGTTACTTCACAGTCACGGACTGCAAGCCCATCTGGGCATAATTGAGGTGTCTACCAGGTACAGCACATCTTCACTATGGGCAGAACACCCCACACCACATGTTTTCTGATGTATCACTCCACTGCTGACTGGAACTGCTATTCCATCAAGGATGACCTCTCTTCTTGAGGAGGTGGACACTGCTTAATGCTGTTCAAACCTCTACTTCCAAAAAAGATTAAATATCGCCTCAGGTCTTTGGCGTACAGCACTCTCTGGTGCACCCTTTTTCAAAATGGGTTCTCTCTTTCTGGAGAGGGGCAACTCCCTTCTGAGGTACTTGTTTGATGGCAGCCACCATAAAGAAGCATTTTTTTTGATGATGCCAGCCTCTACAGAGAAACTTACAAACAATGGCAGCTAGCACTGTGTGTCAGGTGCTAGCCTCACAAACTCTTGCTCAGCAGAATATCTGCCTTCCAGCAGAGAACACTGTGTCCTCCCCTTTGGAATGCCAGGCAGACCAGCTGACCCAGTCCTTCAAGGGCATAGAAACTGGCATCACACTAGAGGTCAAGAGACACTCTTAAAGGGATATTCACATAACTCCTAAGGAGAGTTACATTTGCTTTGGGTGTTATTCCCTCCCCCCATACACTTATCCTCCTCCTGGTGGACACTGCATTTCTTGACCTGATTTATCTTGACCTCCTTCCATCGCTAAGTACCATACTTTCCTTTGTTTTCCCTGCATTCTGCCTTTTTGAGCTGAGTTAATCCTTCCCTGACTTTGTAATGTCTCCCCCACACTTTCTTGTACCTGCTGTTGCCTCCATATCTTCATCTGGATAGTATTAAGCTTAGACGAAACAGCCCCCCCTTCTGTGGGTAACAGAGGCACACCCTATCTAGCTGAGCAGGTAAGGGGGTCTCTCCTATGACATGAAAGCCTGCTGCTCCCACCAAAACACCGGTTGTTACTATCTCCGTGGGAACAGCAAGGCACATCAGGTGAGATCTTTGCCAGTTCATCTTGGGTGAGTATCCATTCAGGCAGGCGAGGGCCATTTTTGTTTATGTCGACAGTTAGCAATGTTTTTGGCTGTAAGTTTTTCTTCAAATTGGTGGCAGAGGCTGTCACTCAGCACCAGTCCATGGAGGACCTTGGCAGGGGCTCTCTGCATCTGCAAGCAGAGACATTGTATTTACCTGTAGGGCCGGGTCATATGTCATCTCTGTTTTTTTTTTTTTGTTTTTTTTTTTGGTTTTTCATTTTTACCTGCCACAGGGCAGAGATCTTGCCATGCATGGCCTTGTTGGAGAGTAGCTTTTCCAGTGGCAGTTGTTTAGTCCCACTCTAATGATAGCAGTCAGTAATGCAGTGGGAGGCTCCAAGCCTCATGGTTACAAGGGCCTTGATTGTGGACTATGACTGTGTGGCTGAGAAGGTGACGTTATAGATACATACATAGATATGTAAATGCTATTGGCAGATAAGGACTGCTAGACTCATCCAGTATGCCCGTTTACGCTGTCTAATGAAGCATCCAGTGACTCTATCTGGTCACGGGCTTTTGCTTTTTTTTCCTATCTCTATTCATTTGTTTCTTTCCCATACATGTTTTAAGCCCACCACTGTACGAGCTGCTGCCATCACCTCTTGGGGCAGGCTATTCCATGCATCCACCACTCTTTCTGTGAAAAAGAACTTGCTAACATTTCCACTTACACGGCCACCCCTCAGTCTCATGTCATGTCCTCTTGTCCTGGCACTATTATTAATCTGGAATGTGTTGTCTCCTTCCACCTTGTTAAAGCCCTTGAGGTACTTGAATGTTTCTGTCATGTCATCTCTCTCCCTCCTTTGTTGCAGTGTGTACAAATTTAGGTCCCTCACTCTCTCCCCATAAGGCTTGTGATGCAATTCCTTCACCACTTGGGTCTCCCTCCTCTGCACTGTCTCTATTTTGTCAATGTCCTTTTGAAGGTGTGGTCTCCAGAACAGTACACAGTATTCAAGGTGAGGTCTTACCAGGGTCTTGTACTGCAGAACTATTACCTCCCTCCTTTGGCTTGTGGTTCCCCTTCCAGTACACCCCAACATCCCACTGGCCTTTTCCCAATGCCTTTGCTGTCTGCCTAGTGGCCTTCAGGTCATCTGTGATTATGACATCCAAGTCCCTCTCCTCCTTAGTTATTGTCAGCAGCCCCCCCAGCCTGTAGTTTGCCCCAGGGTTCCTGCTCCCCTAGTGCTTGATTTTGCACTTCTTTGTGTTAAACCTTAGCTGTCTTTCCCCTGACCATCTCTCTAGCAGTTCTATATCTTTTCTCATACTTTCCACCCCTTCTGGAGTATCCACCCTGTTACTGCTCTTGGTATCATCCTCAAATGGGCAAACCTTTCCCTGCAGCCCATTTGCAATTTCTGTGATGAAGACATTGAAGAGGACTGGTCCCAGAACTGTCCCCTGAGGTACTCCACTGGTCAGCACCCTTTCATCTGGTTGGTTTCCATTCACCACTACCCTCTGTTTTTTGTCCCTTAACCAGTTCCCAATCCGATTTACCACCTGGCATCCCAACCCCAGGCTGCCCAGCTTGTTGACCAGTTTCCTATGTGGGACCGTATCAAAGGCTTTGCTGAAATCAAGGTAGGCAATATCTACTGGCCCCTCCCCAGTCTACTGCCTTTGTCACCCAAAGAGATCTATCAGATTAGTTTGACAGGATCGTCCTGCAGAGAACCCATGTTGCCTGGGATCCAGCAGTCCATTGTCTTCCAGGTGTTCCACTATTCTTTCCTTGAGGAGTGTCTCCATTATCTTTCCATCCACAGAGGTTAGACTAATGGGCCTGTAGTTCCCCACTTCTTCTTTACTACAATTCTTGTAAAGATGGGCAACATTTGCCCTTCTCCAGTCCTCTGGGACCACTCCAGTGTCTAAGGACTCACTGAACAGGGCTGTCGGAGGCTGCTGGTTCAGTCCTCAGTTCCTTTAGGACCCTGGGAAGTATGCCACCTGGACCCATTGCTTTTTCCACCTTTAGGTTCACCAGTTCTTCTAGAACACTCTCTTGTATGAATGGACTGGTGTTTACCTCCTTATCCTTAGCTTCTTTGAAGTCCAGTTGCAGGCCCTGTTCATCCCCATCCACAGTGAAGACTGAACAGAAATATTCATTCAGGATCGCTGCTTTTTCCCTGTCTCCCTCCACTATCTCTCCTCTGACCCCACTAAGCTTTGCTACCCCCCCTTTGCCTTCTTTCTTTCGCTAATGTACCTGAAAAATGTCTTATCTCCTTTTTTAACTGATTGAGCTATTCTCTCCTCCATTTGAACTTTAGCACTCCTTACTGCCTTTCCTGCATCTCTGACACTTTTGGTACAGTTTCTTGTCCTCATTCCTTTGCGTCTCCTTATACTTCCAGAAAGCTAGCCTCCTGGTCCTAGCTTTTTCTGCCCCCCCCAAGAACCAAAGTGGTTTTCTTCTCCTTTTACTCTTGTCTATTGATCTAATGCATTGTTTTGTTACCTCTGCTGTAGCCTTCTTGATGTGCACCTATTTCACCTCAACATCCCTGCCTGTCCCCCTCTTTTCCAAGGTTTCTTTTAGCTGTAGCCCCATACTGGTAAAGTCCACCCTTCTACAATCTAAGACTTTTGCCTTCATCTGGGTTGACTAGATCCTTGTGTCCACTTTGAATTGCACCATATTGTGGTCATACCTCTCAACCTTTTGTCCCCCAAATGTGGAACACTGCCTCTCAAAATGTGGAACAAATGAGCAAAATGTGGAACACTTATTCAAATCTTTACCTAGGAAGCTCAGAACACTGTTAAAATGTTTGCATTTATGTTCAGAAAGTCTGTTATAAAATGAATAGTATATTTTTTGCATCATTTACTATAGATTTTTGCTTTAAAATGTTAACACTGAATGTGGAACAAGTCCTCACAGTGTGGAACAGGGAGCTTTTGTGAAGTAAAATGAGGAACGTTCCTCGTAATGTGGTACAGTTGAGAGGTATGATTGTGGTTGCTGGACCCTAACTGGCCTTTCATCCTAAGATCTGCTACCCTGTCTCCATTGGTTAGCACCAGATCCAGGATTGCCGGGTCCCTGGTAGGTTCCTGAACTAGTTGCCTAAGGCCAGCCCCCTCAAGGCAGTCTCCAAAGTCCTGTGACCTAGCTGAGGCCACTGCTGGGATTAACCAGTCTACCTGTGGCATGTTAAAGTCTCCCGTTAGCAGTATCTCCCCCTTTGCTGCAACTACATGCATGTTTTCTAGCAGCTGCTTGTCAATTTCCTCTGCCTGAGCTGGGAGTCTGTAAACAACCCCTGTGCAAATGGCTGTTTCATTGCCTGGCTCAAGGATAACCCAGCCTTCCTTCATTTGCTCATGCCTGTTTTGAATTTCCATCACCTTTATGCTCTCTTTGACTTAGAGGGCAACCCCCCCTTTTACCCTGTCTATCTTTTCTGAACAGGGGCATAACCCGGTACACTTATGTCCCAGCTGTGGTTGCTGGTCTATCATATTTTGGTTATTGCCACTATGTACAGATCATCCCCTGTCATTGCAGTCATCAGGTCTGAGATCTTGTTCCCCAGACTGTGGGCATGTGTGTTCATGACTTTCCATGAAATGCAGCATCTTTTAGTTCCCTCCTTGTGGTTTGTCCCTTGCTTCATCTTACTTGCCTGGAGTGTTCTGTGTGGTGCTTCCTTTTTATTACCTTACTGGTTGTTTGTGGTCCAGGTATTTTTATTAGTAGTGATATCATTATGTCCTCAGCACAGCCTATCCTGCCCTGCAGTACCTTTGTATCTGCACCTGGTTTGACATCCTGGTCTTGCTTAATGTGTGCATCAGCCTGTGGGGATGGGCTGCCTGAAGCTTCCCACTCCTGACAGCCCTCTCCAGTGGTTAGTTAAAATGCTTGCTCAGAATGCATGCAAACCTCTCATTGAGAACAGAATTACCATCCTCAGAAAGATGTAGGCTGTCTTTTTTTTGTAGAGGTGTGCATCATCCCAGGTGGTGCTCTAGTCCCCAGAGTAGCCAAAGTTGTTTCACCTGCAGCAGTCTTTCAACCATTTGTTGAAGGTTTTGATGCACTGGTTTCTTTCCCCTCTCCTTCCCTTGACTGGTAGCACCCTCAGTATAATGCAATAGCTTAAGGCTCTGAGCTGCAAATCTGGAGACCTGGGTTTGGATTCCACAGCCCCTACTTGCATACAGTGTGACCCTGAGCAAGTCACTTAACTTCCCTGTGCTCCCAGGTCACACCTGTAAACAAACGTTCAGCTTAGTGTGCCACTCCTGGTTAAACAATTGAAACAGCCCTCAGAGAATGAAACATTTTGCTACCACCAGCACCTACCCAAACCCTTAAATTTCTCCTGAACCTCCTCAATACATGCTCTTTCTTTGGCTAGACTGTTTGTCTCCAGATGGGCAATGATGTCCAGCCCCCCTCATAGCCATAGCCTTTGTGAGCCTGTGGATCTGCTCCCCTTCTCTCTGAGCTGTGGCTCTTGGGAGACACATAATCTCCCTCTCCCTCCTGATGCCTGATCCTGTCTCCATACCCCAAACTACTGAGTTCCCCACCAGGAGAAGCTTCCTTCTTCCCTGAGATTCTCTAGCCCCATCCCTTGTGCCCCCTTCTTGGTGAGTCTGCCCATCACCCTTGGGTTCCCTTTAAGGACTCTCCCTCTTCTTAAGAACATCACATTTATTCTGTAGTTGTACTGAGTTGGGTGTATGCCTGAGCTCTGCCTTCCTCAACCTTCCTGAGTCCACCATAGTCCATCAAGACCTCTTACTGATTGTCTTCTGTGGCAGTGGTTGGTGGTATGGTGGTCCCTAGGTGAGACAAAGGTCCCAGTACTCCTGCTAACTGTGCCTGAATCCTGGCAACCTCCTCAGCCCAGAGAGGTGCCTACAAATGGGGCAGCACCACAGTTCCCCAGAAAGTTGTTCTGAACACCACTGTCCACACCCATTGCACTGCACCACTCCTTGTGCCATTCTACTTACTCTTAAGTATGCTCCCACTCAGTCTGAGTTTTTTTTGCATTCTTCCTTTTACAATATTTCTTTGTCTATGACCCTGGTATGTTTCCACAGCCCTTGCCCCTTTCTGCTCTGTGCTCCTGTCAAATGTATCCTATTCTTAATGGTGTGAAATTGCCAAGACCATGTAGTTTAAATGTACAATTATCCACACATGTGATATAATCAGCAGCTTCACCTCCTTTTTACTTTATTTGCTCTTTAGCTATCATCCCACTCCTGGGCAGAGCCTATATGTTCCTCCCATCTAACTAAGCATTTTATAATGTGTGGAGGCTGGGCTGGGTGGGAGGACAAACATCTCCTCCTAGAACAGTTAAAGAAAACTCATAACTCTAAAGCTCCCCCAGTAGCAAGGCAATCCCACAAACAAAATGCCTCCTGGAACAGTTAAAGAAAGTGCACAACTCTAAAGCTCTCTAGCAGCTATGAAATCCTGTCATGAGCTGGCTAGTTTGTCAGCACTACTAAGAGACATTTAGACAGTATTAAAAAGGTCAATACAAGTTATGATGAAGGAGAGGTGTTCTCCTGCCACTGGTTCATCAGTCGGTCTTTCTTTTTATCCAAGTAACATAAGACACACATGCTGGCACTTACGGCATTGGATGGGGGCAGACATGATGGGAAGAAGGCAAGCTCTCCACTATAGAAACCCTACTACTGTCTGAGAGACTGATGGTCACAGAAAGGCATCGGGTCTAGGGAGCTGGGCAAGGTGTGTGAGATGGACACTTCAATGAGAGTGAGCTGTGATTCCTTGCTGGCAGGTGCCTCTGTGCTTCTGAAGAAGCTGAGTGAGAATCAGTTTGTTTCCCAGTCTTTCTCAAAGTTACTGGCCTCGCCTCCAGGGCAGGGGGAAGGTTGCTGAAATAGCTCCCCTCCTCACTCTATCTATATATTTGTTTCAAAAGTTTCAACAGGAAAGGCATACTAATATGTACAAGTGGTGAAGCATCAACACAAGATATAACAGGCCATCTATACTGTATTAAGTGTTATATACAATTGGAATGGGATATTGCTGATAAAAACACCCAATAATGTAGCTGTAGGGGTCAGTTAAGGTGCAGTGTGCATTAAATATTTTGTGTCTGGAAGCTAAGTGGTGGGACAGGAGAAGGGAATAAAATATAGGAAAGAAGTGTAAGAGTGGAACAGAGGTGGTATCAGATGCAGTTGGAGTGAGATGAGAAATTTAGGAGGAACAAGGAAAGAGAGCATAGAGGCAGAGCAGATAGGAAGTGGAAGAGACTATCAAAGTTTGTGGAGATGATAGGAGAAGGCAGCCTGTCCAGCAGAGCATGACATAGATATGAGTGCCAGTTAAACAAAGCCAGAGTTGTGAAGGGGGTAATGAAAAGGAAGAAGTGAGAAAAGAGGTGGCTATTAAGGGAGAGAGCCTTGCTAGTATTTGGCTACAAAAGAGGAACAATGAGCGAGGTGCCTAATTTTGAGGAAGGGTGGAAGGGGAGAGAGAGAGAGATAAGGGCAGCAATGAGGATACGAGGTGGGCAGTCTAGAGCAAAATGACAAAAGTTGTGGAAAAGGGAATCCAGTCTGGTCAGGGTGGTTTTAGGAGCTGCACTGTAGACAGTGTCTCCATAGTCAAAGATTGAGAGAATCATTTTCTGGATGATGGCTGTACGAGCCTGCAGGGGGATACAGCCATAGTTCCTGTACATGGCCCCTAGTACAGGGAGCAGTTTGTTTTTTGGATGACATCCACATGGCCAGAAAGTTCAGGTGCTGGTCTAGCCAGACCCTGAGGTACTTAAAGGAGGGCATATTGCTGAGTGATGTCCCATCAAGGGTATGGAAAGATGGGAGGGCAGCAAGCCAGGAGAGTTTCTCCTGTAGCAAAACGTCATAGAGACTGATTTTTTTGGATGCTGAGGGACATTTGATTTGAATGGAACCAGTGCTGGATGTTATTAAACAGGGTTTTAAATAATTGATTAGCAGTTTTTTTTCTTGGGACAATACTAACTGTTCAGAAAGTATCTATATAGGTTTTCTAGAAGTGTTATGTTTGTTAAACACAGTGAGGCAAGTGCTATGCATTTTCACAATGTTTTAGCACTTTTATGAGCAAAACGCTAATCAATTTTTAGAGTTAAATAAAACCCTGTTAAATTCCAGCTGGAGCTTGGTCATCAGATCAGAGGAGGTGAAACCAGAGGCGAAAAGAACTGTACCATCTGCATACATATGTATTGATACAGAGGTACAGGCAGCAGGGAGGTCATTCAGGAAAGTTAAGAAAAGTATAGGGCCAAGGAGGGAGCCTTGGTGGACATCAGTACTGATGGGGACAGATGGGGATATGGAATCACAAATTCTAGCTGACTGAATCCTACCCTCAAGGTAGCAGTGGAACCGGTTAGCAGTGCAGATAGAAAGCCCCGCTGCTTTAGGTTTGTTGAATAATACGGGGTGGACAACAGTGGTGAAGGCTTTGGCAAGTCAACAAAGATGGCAGAGGTGATAAGGCCCTAATCCATTCCTGAGAGAATGGAGTCAGTAAGCCTAAGGAGGGAGGAGATTATGGAATAGGATTTAGGGAACACAGACTAGAAAGGAATGAAAAAGGAGGTTGAGTCAAGCAAGGGGAAAACTTGAGAGAGTACAATGTGCTCCTGCATTTTAGCAAGGATTGGAAGTAGGGAGAGAGGGTGGTAATTGCCACTGCAGGATTGGTTGTCAGCTTTGGGAAGGGGAAGAACAGTAGCATGTTTCCAAGTGTCAAAGACAGAGGCCAGGGAGAAGGAAAGGTTGAGGAGAGAGGTTATTAGTTGAGCTATAGTTGGGGAAGAGTTTCAGTTTCTGGCTCTTGCCTGTCCCCTAATGTGGCTGAGGGCGAGGCAGGCTGAGCCTGCATACATTGAGGGAGGGTCTAAAGTAAGTTCCTGTTCCTATGAAGAGAGGGAGTCTAGCCAGTATTTGGATACAAAGGAGGAACAATGAGCAAGGTGCCTAACTTTAAAGAAAGGGAGGGAGAGAGAGAGATATATAAAGGTAGCAATGATGGGTTTGGGGCAGGCAGTCTGGAGCAAAATGACAGAAGGAGTGGAAGAGAGAATCCAGTCTGGTCAGGGTGGACTTTGGAGCTGCACTGTAGACAATGTCTCCATAGCCAAAAATTGGCAGAATCATTTTCTAGATGATAGCTCTATGAGCCTGCATGGGGATGTAACCATGGTTCCTGTACGTGGTCCCTAGTACAGGGTGCAGTTTCTTATTTGGTTTGCATCCACATGACCAGGAAAGTTGAGGTGCCAGTCTAGCCAGACCCCGAGGTACTTAAAGGAGGATACATTGTTGAGCAGTTTCCCATCAAGGGTGTGGAAGGATTGGAGGGCAGCAAGCCAGGAAAGCTTCTTCTCAAACCAATGGTCACAGAGACCAATTTGTTTGGTGTTGAGGGACAGTTGATTTGAATGGAACCAGTGTTGGATGTTATCTAGGTCCGGCTGAAGCGTGACCATCGGATGAGAGGAGGTGGAACCTGAGGCAAAAGGAACTGTTATCATCTACATACATATGTATTGATGCAGAGGAACAGGTAGCAGGGAGGTAATTCAGGAAAGTAGAGAAGTGTATAGGGCCAGTGAGGGAGCACTGGGGAGAGATAGGGATACGGAATCATCAGTAATTCTAACGAGTCCTACCCTTAAGGTAGCAGCAGAACCGGTTGGTAGCAGAACTAGAAAGTCCTGCTGCTTTAAGTTTGTTGAATAGTAGAGGGTGGATAACAGTGTCGAAGGCTTTGGCAAGTCGACAGAGATAGCAGAGATGATGAGGTCCTGGTCTGTTCCTGAGAGAATGGAGTCAGTATGCCTAAGGAGGGAGGAGATGGTGGAATGAGATTTATGGAACCCAGACTGGAAAGGAATGAAAAAGGAAGTTGAGTCAAGGAAGGGGGAAAGCATGTTTCCAAGTGTCAAGGACAGAGGCCAGGGAAAAGGGAAAGGTTGAGAAGAGAGGTGATTAGTTGAGCTATGGCTGGGGAAGTGTTTCAGTTCCTAGCACTTGCCAGGCCCCTAGCATGGCTGAAGGTGAAGCAGGGTGAGCATGCACACAATGAGGGAGGGTGGGTTTAAGTTCCTGGCACTCACCTGGCCCCTAGCATTGGCAGGAGGTGAGGCAGTAAGACTTGCATACATTGGGGCAGGGATGGTTTCAGTTTCTGTCACTCACCTGGCCCTTAGCAGTGGCTAGGGTGAGGTAGTGTATGACTGCATGCAGTCAGGGAGGGAGGGTTTAAGATCTGGGCACTTGTGCTGGCCCCTAGCACTGGCTGTGGGTGTGACAGGCTGAAACTGCATGCATTGGGGAGGGAGGGAAGATTTCAGTTCCTGGCACTCACCTGCCCCCTGACATTAGCTGGGGGTGAGGCAGGCTGAGACAGCATGCATTAGGGAGTGGAGGTTTTCAGTTCACAGCACTCGCCTGTTCCCTAGCATTGGCTTGGGGGAGGCAGGCTAAGATTGAATGCATTGTGGAAGAGAGGGTTTCAGTTCTCTGCACTCACCTGGCCCCTAGCGTTGGCTGATGGTAAGGCAGGCTAAGACTGCATATATTGGAGAGGGAGGGTTTCCATTCTTGGCACTCACCTGGCCCCTATCATTGGCTGGGAGTGAGGCATGCTGAGACTGCATGCATTAGGGGAGGGAGGGTTTCAGTTAATAGAAGCATAGACTTTGATGGCAGATAAGGAAAGCTTGGCCCACCTAGTCTGCCCATTTCTATACCTATTGGATAAGCTGCTGATCATAGTTAACTAACAGCCTACTTCTTCTTACCCCCCACAAGAATTGCCTTATGTCTGTCCCATGCATTCTTGAATTCCCCCACTGTTTTTGACCCCACAACCTCCTCAAGAAGGCTGTTCCATGCGTCCACCACCCTGTCCATAAAAACAAACACTTCCTCACATTGCCCCTGAGCCGTTCCCCCTCCATCTTCAAATTATGTCCCCTTGTTCTTGCACATCTCTCTTTCTGAAAGATGCTACCATCTTTGACTTTGTTGATATGCTTATGGTACCTAAAAGTTTCTGTCATGTCCCCGCTCTCCCTCCTTTCTTCAAGGGTATACATATTAAGCTCCTTCAGTCTCTCTTCATATGGCTTCTGGTGCAGACCCTGCACCATTTTAGTCACCCTCCTCTGGACTGCCTCCATCCTATGTCTTTGTGGAGATTGGGTCTTCAGAATTGCACGTAGTATTTCAGATGGGGTCTCACCAACTGCCTGTACAGAGGGATAACAACTTCCTGTTTTCTACCGGTGATTCCTCTCCTTATACATCCCAGTATCGCTCTAGTGATCCCTACTGCCTTCTCACGTTGCTTGCTAATCTTTAGGTAATCTGATATGACTACCCCAGGTCCCTTTCCATTTTTGTTGTTGTTACTACCTCCCCCACATTGTGCACTCTTCCCCTGGGTTTTTTTTTCCCAGGTGCATTACTATGCACTTCTTTACATTGCAGTTCCTGGCACTTGCCTGGCCTCCAGCATTGGCTGGAGATGTGGTAGGCTGAGACTGCACGGATCCCTTCAAGCCCGCTGGGGCTCTGGACACCCTCCTCCAGGACCTAGGAACCAGTCTTTGGACCCAAAGATGCCTCTGGGGTCCAGCAACAAAAGCGGCCCCATTGAACAAAGCACCCCTCCAGAGTCTGTTGCCGGGGGGCCGCACCGACCGCCAAGCCATCCAAGAAAGGGAACCAGGAGCTCGGCGCACCCTGGTACCTTGTGCTGCTAAAGCGCAAAAAGCCATAAGAATCCCTCCAAGCCCGCCGACTCTGGACACCCTCCTCCAGGACCTAGGAACCAGCCTTTGAACCAAAAGACACCTCTAGGGTCCCCGCAACAAGCGGCCCCATTGAAGACAAAGCGCCCCTCAGAAAGTCTGTTGCCAGGGGCACTGACCATAAACCATCCGAGGAAGGGAACCAGAAGCTCGGCCGCACCCTGGTACCTTGTGCCGCTAAAGGCGAAAAAGCCCATAAAGATCCCTTCAAGCCCTTCTGGGGCTCTGGACACCCTCCTCCAGGACCTAGGAACCAGCCTTTGGACCAAAAGACACCTCTGGGGTCCCCGCTTAACAAGCGGCCCCCATTGAAGACAAAAGCGCCCCTCCAGAAAGTCTGTTGCCAGGGGCCGCACCGACCGCAAGCCATCCGAGGAAGGGAACCAGGAGCTCGGCCGCTCCCTGATACCTTGTGCCACTAAAGGCGCAAAAGCCCGCAAGGTACGTTTAACTCAACCTCCAGCCTGCCGGCCCTCTCCTGCTGGATTTGGGACTTTACCAAGTACCATCCTCCACAGAAAGCGACTGTTCTCACTTTATATTTTTTTGATTTGGACTGCTATCTTGTACCCCAGGGACTGTGAGCGCTGCCACTGCCGCTAAGTAATACAGCTCCCAGAAGCTAATTTTTGTGCCTAGACATACTTTCTTCTGTAATCTTAGCTCATAAATGATATAGTGCTGTAGCTAAACGTTTCTGCTTCTCTGCTGCCTTGTACTGCCTTCCCGCCTTTTTTGGTTTGAATCTCCTAAACTCCCTTTGTTCATCTAAAAACTATTTCAGGTGCTGTCCTCTTAACCTTCCTTAAACAGAAACCTGTAACCCTACTCCTCTGCCTGCTAATCTCCTCCTTTCTATCACCTACACCCACTACCATTGTTCTGCTGCCTTCTTAATCTGCCTCTCCTTGCTACCCCCTCAGGATCCCTCCTAGTCCACCGGGGCTCTGGACACCCTCCTCCAGGACCTAGGAACCAGCCTTTGAACCAAAAGATGCCTCTGGGGTCCCCGCTTAACAAGCGACCCCCATTGAAGACAAAAGCACCCCTCCAGAAAGTCTGTTGCCAGGGGCCGCACCGACCACAAGCCATCCGAGGAAGGGAACCAGGAGCTCAACCGCACCCTGGTACCTTGTGCCGCTAAAGGCTAAAAGTCCGCAAGGTACGCTTAACTCGACCTCCAGCCTGCCGGCCTCCTGCTGGATTTGGGACTTTACCAGTACCATCCTCCACAGAAAGTGGCTGTTCTCACTTTATATTTTTGGATTTGGACTGCTATCTTGTACCCAGGGACTGTGCGCTGCCACTGCGGCTAAGTAATCACAGCTCCCAGAAGCCCTCTTCCATGGCCTTCACGCGGCTCCCCACCCTCCCACCTCACCCACCCTGAGGTGAGCCCCCTTTAGCTTTATAGACACCAGGGGTCATATGACTAAGTGTCTACTTTCCCATTGGCTCCTTATACTCTGCCTCCACTAGGGGCAGCTTAGTATTCTTTCAAACTAACGGCTCTGTTACTTCTCTTACCAAGCCCTCCTTCAGGGCTGCATCACAGCGTCCTATTTTTCCTTCCGTAGTATTTGCCCAGGACTACCTGTATTTTCTCTCTATAGCACCCTGCCGCACTTGCCACTGTGCTATCCATTACTCTTCCTTTCCTATGCCCCTATTACCTTCTTTTCGCATACTAAAATGACTCCTCATGTAACTGTCTATCGCGCCGGCTTGACTTCTTTTCTCTGCCTGGGTCTCCTGTATGGACTAAGTTGTGTCTCCCTATCTGTGTCTCTTGACAATAATCACAAGGTGGAATGGACCAATGATTTTTACTTCTCTAATCTTCTCCTTTCCTACCGTCACCCCCTTTCCACTCTATACCATGCCCTCCTGAAGAAAGCCTGTACCTAACTGTCACTCCTGTACAACCTACAGCATAGGGCTAGACACAAAAAATGTGACACGCTCACTGGAATCCTGCTTAAGTTCCTAGCCCAGAGGCTGCTCCTGATAGCTGGTGACATTGAGTTGAACCCAGGTCCACCACATAATATTACTATACCAGCCTCAGCCAAAGCTAAAAAAGGCCTATTACTAGCCCATATGAATATAAGGAGTCTGGTGGGGCACCTGGCTGAACTTGAAGCCTGGGTAAAACTGAATAGCCCTGACATCCTGTGCCTTACTGAAACATGGCTCAAACCCAATATCCTGGATGCCCACTGCAATCTGCCTGGTTATGCCATCATTTGGCAGGATCGAAGTGGCTCAAAAAGGGGTGGGGGTGTTGCCATTTATTACAAAAGTTACCTCTCAATAAAAGCTGTTCCAACTCCTGATCCTAACATGCGCTGTGAATCACTACATGCTACACTATCCCTAGGCACCAAATACTTGCACATAATGTGTTTGTACAACCCACCCACGGAGGTTGGAAAGTCTCAGGTCTTACTACAACATGTGTCACCGTCTGTGAAAATGAATGAGTGTATCCTGTTGGGGCGTCAACTTAAACTGGCTAGGCCTGAACCATGGTAACCTTGCATCTCTGGTCCTAAATATAACCTTCACCAACTTGTAACAGAATGCATGAGGCTAACATGCAGGAAGGAACACTACTAGACTGGATTCTCACCAACAGGCCCAACCATGTATCCAAAACTACTGTACTAGCAGACTCTCTGACAGACCACTCTACCATAGTCTGTCACTGGCGTTCCTGTCAGCCACCTGCTCCTCGGTCCCGCCTCATCACCCTTACCAACTTTGCAGCGCTTGATGTACAAGCATTTCTCAATGACATATCTATTATGGACTGGTCCGACATCTACAGTGCTACAAGTGCTGAGGCTGCCCTGGATATGTTCCTCAACAGGTTTGGAGAGGTACAAAGGAGGCATGTACCTAAGATAAAAAGAAGGGTCAGGTGGCAACAAACTAGGTGGCTGAGCAAAGATCTTCTCCACAAGCTCAAACTCAGGGACAAACTCTGGAAACATTATAAATCCACCGGCCTGCCCTGTGATCATCAGGTTTACAAACAGCATACAAATGACTGTAAGAAACACATCAGGCTTGCGAAGGCAGATACTGCCAAGACCTTTTAACTAGTTCTGCTAATGATCCTCGAAGATTTTGGAGTCATATAAAAACTTTCCTTGGTACCCCTCAATCCATCACCCCCTCAGACATGCTACTACAAGGGGTTCACTGCAATGACCCCCTCACCATTGCCAATGCCTTCAACCAGCAATTCTCGGACCTATCTGCTATCACATCCTCTTTAAAATCCCTGCCAGTGAACTCTCTACCACACTCTAACATAATAAGCTCCAATCCACAACCTGCCTCCAAAAGACTGTTTTATTTTAAAAGGGTTACTGGAAATCAAGTCTGCAAACTCCTGTCTGGGATATCTGACACCACTAGCCTGGGCTCTGACACCCTGGAACCTCGACTCCTGAAAATAGCCGCTCATCTCATATCCCCGCCCACTTGCCAAGATTTTCACATTATCTCTCTCTACAGGTACTGTCCCTGAGATCTGGAAGGCTGCCAGAATCACGCCAGTTTTCAAAAAAGGAAGCAAAAAAATGACTTATCAAACTATAGGCCTATTGCCATACTCTCAGTTCTGAGTAAAATTCTCGAGAAGATAGTAGCCACCCAGGTCACCGATTTTATTGACTCCACAAATGCACTCTGTGAAGTGCAACATGGCTTCAGGAAGCACCATAGTACTACAACTGCACTGACAAAACTCACATCGGATGTTCTCTCATATATGGACAGAGGGCAGCTAACAGGTGCTGTGTTCATTGACCTGACAAAGGCCTTTGACCTTGTTGATCATCCACTATTGCTTGCTACCCTCAAAAATCTATGCTTCTCACCCCCAGTAACGTCCTGGTTCAGTAGCTACCTCACCAACAGGTCTCAAGCTGTAAAACCTAACTCGGCCATCTCTGACAGTACCACAATTAATACTGGTGTCCTGCAGGGCTCTGTTCTCGGTCCACTTCTCTTCTCCCTATTCATCAACAACCTGCCCAACGTAATAACGTCAGGCAACTTGCTACTCTATGCTGATGATCTTGTAATATATGCTCACTCTGACAACATCTCTCACCTGAATTCCACACTGATATCAGCTTTCCACTGTACACAACACTGGCTTGAAGCACATCGCCTTATACTCAACGCTAGCAAAACCAAGACTATGTTCTTCGGATCAAATCATAAGCTTAAAACCTGCACATCTCCACTGAATATTCCTGATATCAATGGTATCACCCTTGAGACTGTAAGTTCTTTCCGCTATCTTGGGATACAGCTTGACCAAACCCTTGACCTGAAGCAACATATCCAGGAGTCGTGTAGGAATGTCAACTGTAAGCTGGGTGCTGCCTACAGGATGAATTTTATGCTCACACCCACCGCCAAACTTGCTAGTGCAAGGGGTATCCTATTATCCACTCTGTCTTATTGTGCACCTATTCTCACCTTGGCAAATAAAACCGTTCTACAGAAATGGGACACAACCTGCAATAATGTCTGTAGATATGCAGCTAAGGCACCACGTCTGACTCATCACTGCCAACTCTATAAAGGGTTAGGCTGGCTATCCCCATCCTCCATGAGACTTTATTACCTTTGCAGCCTGTCAGACTCCATAATCAGAGCGTCGAAACCTGCCACATTGTCTGAACTACTCCAACCTGTAATACCATCACGTGACCCGAGGTTGTCAGACAAGTCTTTTATATCAGTTCCCCACTGCCGTACCTCCAAGGGTGCTGGTGCCTTCAGGTGCGCTGCCCTCTCGCGTCGACTTACTGCCTATGGATCTGAGGAATGCTCCATCACACCTAGCCTTCAAGAGGGGACTTTGCTCGTACTTCTATTTTATGGACCACTGCACTTGTTTTGATCCCACTTAAACTGTGTAACCTGTCTAAATCAATCCTCCCTTTCCATTTACTCACTAGCCTACCTCACCATGACTGCTCTGTCATTTGGTTTGTCTGCTTGCACTTTAATGAACTGTCTACTAGACTGTCTGCACTTTTTCAATGCAATGTTTTACAAACTTCTTGTATGGCCACTCCATTCTAATCATGCTGCTGCTTAATTGCCTTAATGTTACAATATGTATAATATCCTGACCTATTATTATGCTCCTTATCTAACGGTGTTTACTCTCTTATGACTTTGTGTATAATTTCTGACTTAATCCTTCTTTTGATTTATCCTTCGTTCAGTTCTACTGTGTTGTACTAAACTATATGAGTTATCTAATTGGTAGTGGGTACTGGTTCCTCTTGCTCTCCCTCTCCTCTTCCCCTATCACTCCTCTCCCCTTCACAGTCCTACCGGAGCATAGTTCCATAGCCCCGGTCCCTTCTCGTGCTTTTTCTCACCAAAGCCGTATCTAGCCGCACTTTGCCGTATGAGTTTCTGAGCCCAGCCGAGTTCTAGTTCCATAGCCCCGGGTCCTTTTTGCGCCTTTCCTGCTAAAGCCGTAACCAGCTGTATTTTGCCGCATGCATCTCAAAACCCTGCCTAGTTCTAGTTCCACAGCCCTGGGACTTCTTTGCGCCTTTTCCTGCTAAAGCCGTAAGGTGCCATTCTTTTGCCGGACGTAGCCTAGTCGCCTCTCCTGATCCAGTTCCGTTGTTATTTTGATCCTATGGTGCCTTTCCCACTAAATGCTGCACTTTGAATTTCTGTCCCCGTAGCTCCTCCTTGCCCCTCCTCCCTTACCCTCTGGTTCATCCTCTTGCTTTTTTCCCACTACACTCTTCCCCCTACCTGCCGCTCATCCCCCCCGCCTCGTCGTCCCTTGGTTCTGTAAGCCCGGCTGTGTATCTCAGCCCAGCACCACAAGGCTGTTAGCTGTGTTCTTCTGTCCTTTCGTTCATCGCCCTCCACCTCCCATCTTTTTTCACACCCTCCCTTGTCATCCTAATTCTCCCCCTTACCTTCCCTTTCCCCCCTCTCTCTCCCTCTAAATGTGTTCTCCCACCTGCCTATTGAAACTGTAAGCCTGCCTTGAAAATCATATGTCTGTACTACTACCATTGTACCTCTGCCTGTTTGTGTTAACTAAACTGATCTATTTTGTATTGTAATTGTGACTCCTGGGTCGTGCCTGAAAATAGTCACCTGTTGGCTAGTGCACTTACCCAGTTAACAAAAACTAAATAAATAAATAAAATAAAATTTTGGGAGGGAGAGTTTCCATTCCCAGCACTTGCCTGACCCCTAGTGTTCCCTAGGGGTGAGGCAGGCTGAGACTGCATGCATAAGTGGAGGGAGAGTTTCAGTTCCTGGCACTCACCTGGCCCCTAGCATTGGCTGGGGGTGAGGCAGGCTTGAGATTGAATGCATTGTGGGAGGGAGGGTTTTAGTTCTTGGCACTCACTTGGCCCCTAGCATTGGCTGGGGGTGAGGCAGGCTGAGACTGCATGCATTAGGAGAGGGAGGGTTTCAGTTCCTAGCACTTACCTGGCCTCTAGCATTGACTTAGGGTGCAGCAGGCTGAAATTGTATACATTGGGGGAGGGAGGGTTTCAGTTCCCAGCACTTGCCTGTCCCCTAGCATTGGCTGGGGATGAGGCAGGCTAAGACTGCATGCATTGGGGAAGGGAGAGTTTCAGTTCATGGCACTTGCCTTGCCCCTAGCATTGGCTGGGGTGAGGCAGGCTGAGATTGCATGCATTGAGGGAGGGTAGCTCCCAGCAGTCACCTGACCCCTAGTGGTGGCTGGGGGTGTGGCAGGCTGAAAATACATGCATTGGGGGAGGGAGAGTTTCAGTTCCTAGCACTTGCCTAGCCCCTAGAATTGGCTGGGGGTGAGGCAGGCTGAGACTGCATGCATTAGATGAGGGAGGGTTCCAGTTCCTGGTACTTGCCTGACCCTTAGCATTAACTGGGAGAAAGGCAGGCTGAGAATGCATGCATTGGGGGAGGGATGGTTTCAAGTCTCAGCACTCACCTGGCACCTAGCATTGAGTGGGAGAGAGGCATGTTGAGACTGTATGCATTGGGGAGGGAGGCTATCAATTTTCAGAACTCACCTGGCCACTAGCATCAGCTGGGAGGTGAGGCAGGCTAAGACTGCATGCATTGGGTGAGGTAGGGTTTCAGTTCCTGGCATTTGCCTGGCCCCTAGCATTGGCTGGGGTTGAGGCAGGTTGAGACTGCATGCATTGGGCGAGGGAGGTTTCAGTTCCTGACACTCGCCTGGCCCCTGTGTTGACTGGGGGATAGGCAGGCTGTGACTGGGGTATTGAGGGAGGGAGGATTTAATTTCTCTGCACTCGCCTTTCCCCTAGCATTGGCTAGGGGTGATGAAGGCTGAGACTGCATGCATTGCAGGAGGGAGAGTTTCATTTTGTGGCACTCATCTGGCCCCTAGCATTGGCTGGGGGTGAGGCTGGCTAAGACTGCAAGCATTGGGGGAGGGAGTGGTAGCTGCTGACCCTTCATGTGCAGATAAGTATGCATGGAGGCATCCAGGTGGCACTGCACACTGCTCATCAGAAGACTCTGACTTACTAAACTGCTGCTGACCGTGACTACCCGGAGTTCTGCACCTTATCGAGCACCCAGGCCATGGCGTCTCAAGCATAAACCGAAGTACTGGTGAAAAGCAGGGAAGTGGGGTTGGAGCAGTTTCTGTCTGCAGGGTTGCTTGGACACTGAGAAAAACATGGCCAACTGCAAACAAAGAAAAAAATGCCAGATGTGGGTAAATTCAGAACAGATATAAGGAAGTACTTCACGGAAAGGATGGTGTATGGCTGGCATAGTCTTCAAGCATAAATGATGGGTGCAAAAATAGTAGTGGGATTCTGGAGTGCATGGGACAGGCATAGAGGACTCTCAGTGGAAAACAGCGTGAGGGAGATCTGGAGATTAAGCGCTATTTGTGATGATGCTATAGGTAGGGAAAAAATGGGCACATTGCATGGGCCAGATGATCCTTACCTGCCATTCAATTATATATCTCAGCATTTCTATGTTTACTAAGGAGACACTGGAAGGTTTGATGCCTTTTCTTCGACCAAAAAAGTGTCTTGTACAAACATGGAATTCTACACATGCTGTCGGGGCCTCACAGGTTCCTTCTTCTTCTTTTTGAATAACAAAACTGAGCAACATAAGCAGTATTTGTTATTTTATTTATTGAAATGTTCACTAGGAAGGCACGTTGAGCAACACGTTGCTCATCTCCCGGTGTGAGCTGGGGGTAGGGGATCAAGAAGATAGTATACATATGTGCTGTGAAGCAATGTATAAAAATAATTGAAGAGAATTACAGGAAGGGTAGAATGGTAGGCAGTGTGAAGCTCAGAAGTGAAAAAAGGAATACAGAGCAATAAAGCCCTGAGATAAGAGTCTGTATATGTTACAAAGTAATAAAAATCGGGTGCGTGAGAAGGACTAAGGGGGAGGGGTAGCAGTTAATAGGAACAGGTCATGTGAAGAAAGGAATACTGAGAAATAAAGCCATGAGAACAGTCTGTATAAGTCACAAAGTAGTAAAAATAGGGTGTGTGAGAAGGAGTAAGGGGGAGGGATAACAGTTAATAGGAACAGGTCATGTGAAGAAAGGAACACAGAGCAATAAAACCCCAAGATAAGTCTGTATAAGTTATAAAGTAATAAAAATAGGATGTGTTAGAAGGACTAAGGGGAAGGGGTAGCATTTAACAGGAATAGGTCATGTGAAGATGAAGAGATGCTAGGAAGAGGTAATAAGGTGACTAGACAGAAACACAAATAAGAAAGACTTGAGAAACAAGGGGCCAGATATTCAAAGCTTTGCACTGGGCAAAAAAATTTGTGCAGGATTAGTGTGGATCTGCTATATTCAAAAGGCCAATAGCATGGGCAAACCGCATTAGCGCCAAGCAAACCATAAATATATGCAAGGGGCAAAGTGAACATGAATACAGGCGCAATGAGATATTCAGCAACTAGTGCTGCGCTAAGGTGTTTAGTGTGACTTAGCGTGACCCATAGCATGGTACAAATTACCGCCCAGGAAAAGCCAGTCTTAACCCTGGGCAAACAGCTTTGTACGACACTGTTGCTTTGCGCGGTGTTAGCATGCATTAGCGTGGCTTGCACGACCCTAACATATGAGTATGACACTTAGAAACTGCCAGACATGGAAGACACATGCTGCTCACTGATGGCACCACCATGATGCCAACAGCTGCTACAGGTCCCAACCATGCCAGGCAATAAGGGGTGATCGGGCCCACAGGGGACATCATGGTAGATTGGCAATGCAGCACACACCTGCAGACCATGCAGCTGCAGTGCCCAACACATGCCAGCACACACAGGCAGCACTGTGGGCATGGTGGCCAGTGAAGGGAGGGTGTACGGGTGGCCAGACCTCACCACAGCCCAGGGGGTGGCCACCAGACTGGGACACAGCACGCAGTGCACATGGGCCAGTAGTGGGAATACCCCACTGCCTATGTGCCTGTCTGATCCTATGTGGCCCCCCCAGCCACATACAGTACAACTGTACAGATGCCACAGCACACACAGCCGGCCATGTATATGTCACTGTGTGCATTCCATGCCACAGGTACAGCATCTGTGGATCACACAACAGTGTAACAGTAATGTCCACTGTCATGAAACACCTGCAAGTTGGGTCTGTTACTGTGTACAGTGCAGTCAGCGTCACTGCCCTACACACCATAGGCAGTGCTGTGTCCCTCACACTACTGGCCCCCTTGATACTGTGGTGTCTGCTGTGCACAGTAGCATGCCCTACAGTGTTACAGTTGCATGCAGCACCACCACGACCTGTGCCTATGCTATGTTGTTCCCTGGGGTACAATATGCTATGCTATGCTGTACTGTGTACATGTAGCATGCAGCTATTATCATGCACTACCAGACAGACCTACAGGTGGAGCTGTGCTCAGACCTGGCCGGCCCCTGTACTTCCAGACTGACCTACAGGTGGCTCTGTGGGACCCTGCAGTAATGCTGGGCAAACTACATGCAAATTAGAGCATAATGAGATGCTAATCTGGGTGTTTGCCCAGAGACTACCTGAGTAGGCTCATTTGCATGTCATTTTTTAATATGGCAATGTTTAGCGCCAGGCAAACAGCTTAGCTCTGTGCTAATCCCGTGCAAATGTGTTAGCTCTGTGCAAATGGTTCGGGGAATATTATACTGTTTTGCACACTGTACCTTCCCATAGGCTGCTCCCTGCAGCTGTACTGGGTCCACGCATTTGTTGGAACACACATTGGCCACATAAGTCACCTCTAGTTACTTTCACATTGCTGTGCACTGTGTTGCTGTTATGGTCTGCACTTCCTGGTTGCTATATTCAGAGCTGTATTATTCCAGGGCTATGTTTGCCCTGCACTCCCAGACCAGTTTGCCCGGCCTCATTCCCATGCTATATTCAGAAACTGTTTTCTCCAGGCTATTCCTTCTGAATATAGCTTGCTTCCTGCTCCAGGCTAAGTTTGCCCGTCGGGCAATGTTAATTTAGCTCAGGGGCAAATCTTTGAATATCTGGCCCAAGATGTTTACAGTAGGCAGGAAGGGTAGATAGGTAGGAAGTGATAAGGAATTAATGGAAGCTTTGAAGAAATAAAGGAACACAAAACAACAAAGACCTAGGAGCCCTTTATTAAGAGCTGAACAGATACACAGAATGATATGCCGCACAAATAAATTGGGTCGTCTGGCTCTGGTGCCATATTCAAACAGATTGCACAATCCATTTGAATACTGGACCTTAGATGCATGGAGCACAGCAGGGGTCACCAAGTCCTGCCCCCGATTCCAGGGTGTGGGGCTGAGGAACACCCATGGGGGAATGAGTGGCACATTCTTGTATGCGCTGCAGTCCCTACAGGTGATATTCAGTCCAAACATGCAAGTGAGCACAACTGGCATGCATGGTGCAAAGTGGCCATTTGCATGCCCATTATGGGCTCATTTGCAAGGCTATGCCTGGCAGAATGTGCTGGGCCAGCCCCCCTCCACTGCCCAGATCGCTGTAGAAAAATTAAAATCCTGTAACCCGTTTCCATAGTGTAAGTACCCCCCCAACCCTGATCACTGTAACATAAAATCCCCTTCCCAAGCACCCTGGTTGTCTAGTGTTACCCAATGCCCTGATTATCATGAAATTAAACATCTGCCCAAAATCATTAGGTAGTGAAGTGTCCCCCTTCCCAGTCACAATCATCCTGAAATAAAACATCCACCTGATCACTGGGTAGTGATGTGGCCTCCCCTTCCCAGCTGTGATCACAGATGTCAAAATAAAAAAAAAATCCCTTGTTCTCTGGTAGACAAGTGCCTCCCACCTCTCCACCCTATTAGCCAGTGACCCACCACCCTGCTGCCCCTCAACCCGACCAGAGCCAGAGACTGGTATAGCCCACATCACACTGCACCAGCCAGCTGTTGACTGAACTGTACAGGAGTGGTGTACAGTATATTCACTCAGTGGGTGTGTACTGTATACTGCACAGTGCTCCTGTACAGTTCAGTCAGTTACTGGTCGGTACAGTGTGAAGTGGGCAATGCCAGTCAATGGCTCCGGTTGGGTTAGGGAGAGTGAGTTGGTGGGCCACATGACTACCAGGGAAGAGGGAGTGGGTTTTTGTTTGACTTCTGTGATGGGAGCTGGAGGGTTCACTTCTTAACTGGGTGATCAGGGCAGATGTTTAATTTCATGATGATCAGGGCGGAGGTGTACGCTAGACTACCAAGGTGATCAGGGAGGGAATTTTATATTACAGCAGTCAGAGCTGGGGAGGGGGGGCCTCTACATTATGGAAGCAGAGCTTAGGGATTCTACTTTTTGTACAATGATAGGGGTTGCAGAGGGGGGAATGTGTACACAGCCCTACAATGTGCATAGGACACCAACCTGTCCCATGCATAAAGTAGGGTTTCAAAAGTGTAACTATACACTGGCACAATTGGCCATAGTTGTACTTTGGGGGGTCTCAATATTGTGATGCGCAGCTTATGGATGGGAGACCCCTCATTTGCATAGGCACATCACAATATTTTGCACATTGGAGGCCTTTGAATATGGCAGTGGCCCATGGAAGTCCGGTGATGCGCGGTGCACCCAGGGATGCACTGCAGATCTTGTCTGAATATGTGGGCCTAGATAAACAGAGTGTAAGGTTTGTATACACAGTGATGTGTGAGAAGAACGAATCAAGGGGTGGTGTAGATGGTGGGCAGCACATCTCGTCTGAATATGTAGGCCTAGATAGACAAGTTCAGGCTTATTGCAGGAAAACTCAGTTGAGCAAGCTCATTCATAACGAGGTCCTAAATCATGTAAACAGTCAAGGGGATCTTGCATAAAAAGGCAACATAGACAAAACAAAATTAAACAATATACAACTAAGATTAATGTGCACCAATACATATAAGTACATCATAGTAAAATGAGGTACAGTTAAGGTTCATATAATACGTAGTGCTCAATTAAAACAGGACAGGGTAGGGATTATTAGCATAAGTTGGTGAGAGGCAGTAAATGTGGGGAGTGTCCAGTGACAGGAGAGAGTACTTAAATAAGAAGATGGGGTTGAAGGAGGAGGAAGAGGGCTAAAGAGAGTAGGGGAACAAGCTATAGATAAAGAAGGCAAGGTTAGGAGAAGGTTTTGAGAATAACAGGATAGATCATTTAGATAATTTCATGTCCTGACAAGAGCTAGTTCCAGGTGGATGGGGGAGCATCATAAGGACATGGGGCAGGGAGGAGGCTTAAAAACAGCTACAAATATATTTTATTTCGGATGTGGCTAACTCTTTGTAGAAATTAACTGAGACCATGCTGGATTGTTTCAGGGTGGATTGGAGTTGGTTCCAGATTGTTGGAAGAGCGTGTGAGATGGCGCATTTGCCAAAGGTGGTGCGAGTCCTAGGCATGTCAAGAAAAGTGAAGTCAGATTTCCTATGCGAGTATTCACAGTGGGAAATGCAGATGAGAGATGTTAGGTAGCTCAAAAGTTTGTTCAGGAGTAACTTGAGAGTCCAAATACCAGCATGGAGCAAACGTCTAATGGTAAGTGATATCCAGCCAACAGCTGCATAAAGGTCACAGTAGTGGGTTCTGTATGAGGATTTGGTGATGAACCACAGGGCATGGTGGTAAAGAACGTCCAGCTTTTTTAGGTTTGAGATTGCAGAGGAGGTGTAAATTAGATCCCCATAATCAAATAAGGGAAGGAATGTGGCCTGCACAAGCCTGGTTCTAGTTCAATTGGAAAGAGAAACTTATTTCTGAAAAAGAAACCTAACCTGACTTTTAGCCTTCTGTATAGGTCCTCAAGATGGCCATTGAAAGAGAGTTTGTTGTCTACCCAAATGCCAAGATATTTAAATTTGGGGACAACTTCCAAACATTTGCCTACAGAGGTGATGACAAACTCTTTTGGTAGGCTGGAGGGTGGTAGATGAGTTACTAAGAGTAAAGATCATAGCCTTAGTTTTCTTGGCATTAAGAAGAAGCTTAGCATTAATAAGATTATTTTCCAGCTGTGCAAAGTCAGCTTGCTGTACGTCCCTTACTTTGGGCAGTGTTGAGCCAGTGGTATACAGTACTGAGTCGTCCGCAAAGAAGTGTAAGTTGGATTTGGTTATATTAGAGTCAAGATCATTGATGTACAAGGAAAACAGGATAGGACCTAGGATGGAGCCTTGTGGGACTCCTCTGGCTATCAGCAAGGAGGCTGACAATAGGCCATCGGCTTTAACTTTCTGAGTCCTCCCTGCTAGGTAACTGGTAAACTAGTGAGTGGTGGAAGGAGTGGCACCTAGTTTAGTAAGGCTGGTGACTAGTAAATTGTGGTCAACTGTGTCAAATGCTTTACCAAGATATAAGAAGACTGCACTAGTGATCTACTTAGTATCCATAGCAGAGATCCAGTCATTAGTGACTTTAGCCAGTGCTGTGATAGTGTTGTGCTTAGGCTGGAAGCTGGATTGTGCTGAGTTTAAAAGTGAGAAGGTTTCGATATAAAGTTTTAATTGATTGTACATCAGTTTTTCAAAGACTTTAGAAAGAATGGGCAAGCTTGAGATAGGCCTGTAATTATTTAGATCGCATGGGTCTCCTGATTTAAATAAGGGAAGGATGTGGGCAGATTTCCAACAAGCTGGAACTGTGGCAGGAGAGATGGAGAGATTGAAAATATGAAGAATGGAGGCAGTGAGATGGGTGTAGCCTAGTTTTAGGAAAAAGGTTCAAATCCATCATCCCCAGTGCTTTTTCTTGGTATCAAGGTTAAGTAGCGAGTCTTCCACTTCTTTGTAGTTAAGTATACGCAGCTGGAAGGGACAAGTCAAGGTAAGGGGAGTTGTGATAGAACTGGCTTGATTAATCTCTCAGCCTGCATAAGGTGAGGAGTCAAAGGCTAAGCCAACAGTGACAAAATGGGAGTTGAGTTCTTCCAGGATTTGGGATTTACTTTCAATGATTCTGTCTTTGGTAAAGATCTTGGCTGGAATAGAGGGGGCTCTAGGCCATCTTTCAATGGATATTTATGTGTCCTCCTAATTTTATGAGAATTTCCATTAGCCTGTTCTAGGGTGGAAACATAGTAGTTTGCTTTTGCAGAACGTGTGATTTTTACACATGCGATCCTAGCTGTTCTAAAAGCCTGCCAATCTGTAGGGCTCTTGGTACGCCTGCCCAGAGCCCAGGACTTGTCCCTGTTAGTGAGTGCATCCTTAAGACTTGGAGTAAACCAGGGGCGAGAGGTGTGACGCACGCTAGCCTTGATAAAGGAGGCATGCTTATTTGCCAGTGTGACAAGGTGGTTGTTAAGGACAGAGACAGCCTCATCAGCTGTTTTGGCAAGAAAGAGATCTTGCCATCTAACCTTGCCTAAGTCAGACAGGTGATTTACTGCCTGAAATTTACAAAAAGACCATTTAGTTATGATCTTGGGCTGGTGTTGATTCTTGGCATGCGATCTTGTGCATACAACAACCCCATGGTCACTCATATCATTATGGAACACCACAGAGCATACAATTTTATGCAGATGAGTGGTTAATATAACATCTAGGAGTGAAATGTTGGCAATGTTCAATGTATTGTTCCTTGTAGGTTCACTAACTAGCTGTACGAGGCCAGATTCGTCAGAGAGATTTCAGACTGAGTGATTTAGAGTAAGCCAGTCCATACTGAAATCCCTAAGGATTATTGTCTCGGTATTGGCAGCCATGATTAGAGATTTTAGTTCATTGAGGATATCCGTTCCACCAGTCGGGGGCCTGCACCACCTATAATAGTGATGCATTCCGTGGAGGGAAGGTGAAGCTTCAGGGATACAATCTCATATTCCTTCTGTTTAGATTTACAGAAGATATCACTAACTGTATACTTGGTTTTAGAATAGACAACCACATCACCCCCTAAATTCCCTCTCTGCCCTGAATAGTTTGTAGCCTGGAAGGGTGATTTGTTGGTCAGTAGTGATCTTTTTGAGCCAAAACTCGGTAATAATGATAAGATCTGGTTCTGTATGAGTAGCCCATGCTTGTAGCTGGTCATGTTTTTTAGTCAAGCTTAGTATATTGACAAGCATCATTTTAAGCCCAGGGGCAGCTGCAAATTCCTTTGGAGAGGTAAGTTGTAAAGAGGGGCCAGGATTTAACTCCATGTTATCTGAGGAGAAGTAGAAGCAACAATTTCTTTAAGGAGCTCAGTAAAGATGTAATCACTTTTTTTCCTTTTTGACTGCCCCCTGAGCATTGCCAGGGGTGTAGGTTTAGTGCAAGGGAAGAAAAGGCTGACTCAAAAGTATTGTGATGTGAGGGAAAGTGCTCAGATAGACATAGGTGAAGGGAGTATGAAGGGGAAGGGGGAAGAGTGAAGAGTATAGTAAAAGGGGTCGGGTGCCAAAAGAAGAGAGGTGCAGTGTGAAGGGGCAGCATAAGTTGGGATAAGGAATTCCAGGACTGGAATAGAGCCTAGTACTTTGTTCTGTACTGTTACATTGGATATGCTGTTTAATATAATCATGAGGATAAAGATAACATAAGCCATTACTCCTAGAGAGTGTAGTCTGGGCAGTAGAGAGGGTAGGAAGCCTGTGTGTGTGTGTGTGTGTGTGTGTGTGTGTGTATATGTGTGTGTGTGTGTGTGTGTGTTTAAGGAACTCAGTCCATCACCCTAATAGGTTTGAGGGGATAATCAGTTCAACAAGGAAGTTCCAAAACAGAAAGTAAGAGACAGAGATATTGTTGAATAACAAGGTTTAGTATGGTAATACGTAGGGAATAATATAAGAGTAGGCAAGAAAAGGTACAGGTGGAGATGTATACAATGAAGAAGGAAAAAGAAAAATACAGAGTGTAATTGGTCCAAGATTCTCCTGAGCATCCAGATACTGTAAAGGACTGCCAGATTAATAAAGAAACAGGAGATAGAAGTTTGCTGGGGAGCAACAGCAGGCTGCGAGATATTGATCAGCTAGACTAAGTAACAGCTGGATGGCCCTGCTACTCTTACTGATGATTGGAGGTAGACATGGCCAAAATAAACCAATAGGAAGGCCGGACACCAGGGAGGGAGGTGCAAGACTGTATTTAAAGGAGGCGTGGGAGGGGGAGGGGGTGGGAGAAAAAGAATTAGCAGGAATTAGTAGTAGAGAAGTGAGCAAAAATCGCAGCTAAAGTCTATGTCCAAAGGCACACCGATTGGTGCAGACTAGTGAGTCAGGCGGGTTAATCGGTGTCCGCCTGCAAGAACGCCACACCAATTGTATTCTACCAGCTGGGATGACACCAAAGATGAGTTCAGCGGCCGTACCTGAGGGCTGGATCTGCTTTCTGTGGCCCAGGATTTGGCAGAGGATGAGGTCGAGCAGCGGTGGCCAGAGACATGGCTGAGGTCAGGGTGCGAAATTCCTATACCTTAGATGCCCCAGGGCAGGCACTTTTGCTTCAGGACACCTACAGTGGTTTAGTGCCTGCCTCTTTGGGCACCTAAGGTATTTTCCAAACAGTTCCATTTTTCTTTTTGGTCACTGTCTGACAGACTGCTTTTTTTTTTTTCCCCAGTCAGTTTCTCGGCTGGGGGAGGGCATGAGTCCGAGGAGCGCAGGCACAGAGCTGACATCCCGAGAGTGGATCACGAGTGTGCTCATCTGGGATGTCAGCTGACTGCTTGCTTGTCTGCTTAAGGAGCATGATGTGCCGTTTTGAGTCGCACAGAATTGGTCTTCTCGAGTCCCTTGGGCACTGTTGGCGGCAGGCTGCAGCAGGCGCGTGCACCAATTGGCACCAGTATTTTACCTTTTCGCCCACCCCCTCCAGACAGTAAATTTCAAGGATGCTGCACAGCCTGCCATTCTTTGGCTTTCTTTCGGGGAGACAGGTCCTGTTGCCGTGTAGGGAAATGCCAAGCGATCGTCGCGATTCTAGCGAGCCACCTAATAGGAAAAAAACAGCTCTTTTAAGAGCCCAGTTTGTTAAATAAAAAAAAAAGACTGTTTTGCAAAGGGGGTGTTAAATTAAACAGTAGCAGCCAGGAGAGGAGTTGGTGTGTCTGAGACCACGAGGGTCTCTCCATTCAGGAGGGAGGGCAGGAGAAAACTGTAAACACAGTAAAAAAAATAAACTAGGAAGCAAGCAAGTGTAGCAAAGCAGCCAGAAGCAGTCCTGAATGAGATTAAGCTGCTCTATCTGTTCAGCTGAAAAAGTCTAACAAGAAGCACTGCAGACAGACAGTGTAGAAGACTAGAGACTAGCTCTCTCTCTGTTCCAAATACACTGTACCAGTCTGCAAATTAAATATCAAAATTGCCCAAACCCAAAAGTGACTAATTCTGCACTACTACTACTACTGTCTAGTACTGTCCTTTGGATCCTTCCTATGTTCCTAGCAATTTCAGTCTCTGAGGCAATAATAATTGTTATAGACTGCATCAATGTGAGTGTGAGAGATTACCAGCTAGTCTATATTGCACTTGCCTTTTGCAGTCTATTTTTTTGTAGTCCCAGCCTCAGCTTAGTAGAAGTTGAACTTGCAGAGAAAATCTCTTTGCAAATTAAAATCTAGACTAGACAGTAGACTATATATGAATAATATACCCTGGGCTGGATATTCAAACTGCGCCATTCAAAGGCGCAAGCCCTTGCACTGCGCAAAATAGTTGCGCTGGGGTGTGCCCCAGGCGATATTCAAGGAGTTGCGTGTTGAGCAACTCCTTTGATATCGCATCCCAACCACAGCCACTGTGCATGGTGCAGTGGAACATGCTGCGCAAGTTGACAGAGTGAGCAGTCAATCCTGCGGTGGCGCAAGTACCAGTGCGCCATGTGCAAATCCACAATATTCAAAAGGTGACATGCAAATGGGGTATAATACATGCAAGGTGCAGGGAGGGCCATTTGCATGTCATTATAGCCCCATTTGCATGCCATTAGCATGTAGGTGCGCCGATCCCCGAGGACTTGCACCTGGCGCCCTGCCAGGCAGCAGCCGTCGGGGACCAGCGCCCTGCAACAGTGCGGGCATCAATGTAGCCTGCCCCTCCTGCTCACATCCCTGGTGGTCAGTGGACCGTAATGTGTCAGCGGGCAGAATGTAATAACCCCCAATGCCCGATCGCGGGCAGAATGTAATAAACCCCCCAATGCCCGATCGCGGGCAGTAAGTAAAGTGCCTCCCTCCCCAGCGAATATCTCCCTGGTGGTCCAGTGGACCGTAATGCCGATCCGGGCAGAATGTATATTGACACCCCCCACCCAAACATCTCCCTGGTGTCTAGTGTCCCCACCCCATCCACCACGAAGCCCCACCAGCCCATCCCCCGGCGGCCGGCGGTGGCAGCATCCCACCTGCCTGCCGCCCGCCCGCCCGCTGTTTCAGCGGTGAGCTGCATATTGGTGCAGAGCTAGAGCCAATGGTGCAGCCATACTGCTCCATGACAGTCAGATTTGTGAATGAATGTCATTCACAAATCTGGACTGTCATGTACAATATGGTTGCACGCCCATTGGCTCTGCTCTGCACCAATAAGGCATGCAGCCCTACTGGCCAGTCATCGTCAACAGCGGCGGGCGGCAGGCAGAGTGGGATGCTGCCGCTCGCCGGCTGCCGCGGGGAGGCGGGCTGGTGAGGCTTCGTGAGTGGGTGGGGTGAGGGACACCAGACACCAAGGAGATGTTTGGGTGAAATCAATCACGATGCCTTGCGCGTCTGGCATTGGGGGGTTCTTGTTCTGCCAGCGATCGAGATTGAGGGGTTCTACCATTCTGTCCGTGATCGGGCATTATGGTCCACTGGACCACCAAGTGTGAACGGAAGGGGAGCTACATTGATGCCCGCGATCGGGCTGGTGGGGGCACAGGGACTGAGTTGGGGGCCAGCCACGGGTGGCAGCTGCTGTGTTGCACCCTGCAATACAGCAGCTCACCTGTGGGTGGCCCTCAACTTAAGCCTTTTTGGCTCAAAGTTGTGCAGGCACAGGTTGGGGGTTGCACCTGCCACAACTCTGCACAGCCCGACTGAATATCAGGCTGTGCAGTTTATGCATGGTTCCTCCCCCTCCTGTTGAGCATGCATTCATTTGCATTGCGCTGTTGCTCAGCCTGTTTTCAGTTGCGCAACTGCCTCCTGCTGAATATCGCAGAATGGCGCAATGTAGGACTTGAGCATGCGCAACCATGTTGCGCATGGCTCAACCCTTTTGAATATCTGGCCCCCTGTCTACAGGCTGTCTGTATGTAATCTGCTGCTTGCTTGACATGATATAAACCTAAGCATAGCCAAACAAAAAAAGACTCTCAACTTACTTGAGCTGAGGAGGTAACTATTTGAAAAAGATTGTTAAGGCACTAAGGCAGTCGGGGACTGGGAGCTACTCGTTTACCTTGTACAGTCACACTATAATTGGTCAGATAGCCACCTACTGAAATTCTACATCCTTCTGTCACTCTGTTAAAGTCTCCTCCTAATAAAAGTTTAACAACAACAGTTACTTCTTGTGTGGTGTGTGTGTGAATGAGTGTGTATGGTACCCGGTACATTACCTGAAATCTAAATAAAAAGGATCTTAATTCTTTCGATAAAGCCTCTTGATTTGGAATTATATAAAATCTGAATACTGTTATAAAAAATCTCTAGCTTTTTAGAGGCTACACTGTGTGGACTATCTAAAATCTTAATACCTGTTATAACAAATAATCAGACAACACACAGTCAGGTTTTCTTGTTAAGTTTATTATAAAAAAAAAAAGACAAGACACACTTTTTTCCTTGTTGCATTTATTAATACTGAGTAACACAAATAAAAATTTCTTAAAATCAGTATTCACAAGTTCAGCTCCGAACAGCCAGGCAGACACCATGAGTCTTTTAAATTTGGATTTAAGAGAAAGCGTTCTGATGAGACTGCGGGAGCTGACTCAGATTCTCTAACACCAAGTACTAGTACTACTACTACAGGCACAGCTATAACCCCACCACTTCCTTGCCCAGACAGTGAAACTGTTATGACCACTGAAGTTTCCTCAAGTGCTACTGCTTGTACTGAAAGCCAGGTTAAGGCCCCGAAAGTTAGAAAATTTCAGGAATCCTGGAAAAAGGGCAGGAAGTGGCTTATGTGTGACACAGATAAATGTGCCATGTTGTGTACATGGTGTCAGAGTTAAGATAAAAACCAAAGCAAAAATAATTTCAGAACTGGATACAGTATTTTAAGAGTACACATTATCTCAGCACATGAAGTGTCCATAGCACACAAAAATGCTAAGATGGCATACATTGCAAATAAAACAAAAGTTGGAGAAAGACCAATAGAGAAATCCATACAATTTATGGAACAAAAAGAAATGGATCAAATTTGTAAATTGTTCTGTACTGCATATTATGTAGCTAGGACCGAAAGGCCTTTCAGGGATTTTTCTGGGTTGATAGATTTACAAAGAAGAAATCATGGGGATGATACTATGGGTCACAATTACAGCAGTGACAAGCAATGCGGTGTCTTCATTCACTATATTGCCCAAGATATTCAAAGCACTACTGCTAGTCTACTACAAGACAATGACTTCTTTTCTTTTCTTGTTGATTCCTGCACAGATAAAAGTGTGACTGAGGAGGAGGGCATTTATGTACGTGTTTTTGAAAATGGCCTACCTGTAACATGATTTCTTGCACTGAAACCAGTCAGTGTCCCTAATTCAGAAAGCATTTTAAATGATGTGATTAATGCTTTAGAGGGTGAAGGTGGTTTAAAGGATGGTAGTTGGAAACATAAGCTGATAAGTGCGGCATCTGACGGTGCTGCTGTAATGTTGGGGAGCACTTCAGGTGTCCTTAGTTGAATAAAGCAAGATTTCCAGTGCCCACACCTCATTGACATACACTGCTGTGCACATCGTTTAGAGCTTGCTGTAAAGGATTCGTTCAGAGACTGTCCCTTTTACAAGTCATTAGAACAACTTCTTCTGAACATTTACTTGTTTTACCACAGGTCACCAAAAAGTTGGAAAGGCCTACAGGAAACAGGATACCTGTTAAATATTAATGTGGTCAAACCAGTTAACACTGGTGGCACTAGGTGGCTTGCACACAGAGAACGGGCCATTTCTGCCCTTGAAAGGAACTGGGCTGCATTAGTGCCTCACCTGGAACATGTGTCATGGCCAAAAAGCACTAGGAATACTTAAAGTGCTTAAGACTTTAAAATGTGTTGTATACATGAACTTTCTGAAAGTGTTTTTTGGGTACTTATCTGCTCTTAGTCTGTGCTTTCAGCAAGAGGATGCCACTGTTGAAAAAGTTCACAGCAGAGTAGAAAGCACAATTCAAAAACTAAATGGTCTCTCAAATCAAGAAACTCTTCACCACATAACACATCTGTAAATGAGAATCTAACTCAGTACACCAGTGTTGACTTAACTAATGAAACTAGCAGGCACAGATCAGGTTCTCCTTCAGGCATTGTAGAAGCCACAATTTCAGAGATCAAAAAAATTATTCAGAAAACGTCACAGCACATTGAATCTCACTTTCAGTCCTTCACGGCCAATAAAGTGCTACTAGCTGCAAGAGCTTTAAATTTTCAGTCCTGGCCAACATCCACAGAGGCACTTCAAGCATATGGAGATCAAGCAATTCAAACAATTGTTGATCACTATAAAGTGGTCCTAGAGTCTCGTGGAGTTGATGTTACTTTGGTACTGCTGGAGTGGCTAGACTTAAAAAAGCACATACTTCACTTGCTGTCTGTTGAAAGTTGTAAGTCTCTGAAATTGTGGCAGAAGGTTATTCTTGCAGATGTGCAGGATCAACAATTTCGAAATGTGCTGGCCATTGTCAGAATCATTCTCCTGATTCCTGTTCACACTGCTGCTGCAGAAAGAGGCTTCTCTCTGATGGGAAGAATAAGAAATGACTGGAGGGTTGGATTACGCCCAGACACCCTACACGACCTAATGTCTGTATCTCTGAATGGACCCCAGCTTACTGACTATAACCCTGAAGGTGCCATATCAATGTGGTGGAAAAATGGCAAAAGAAGGCCCTCTACCAAAGCTTATGGCTCCAGAACATTGTCACTGCATGCTGCTTCTGCCAGCCCTAGTGGTGGTGATGAAAACGAAAGTGCTTGGTCCAGTGAAGATGATGTCTAGAATTATATAAACTAAGGGGCTGCATGTAAATAGTTTGTTGGGCATGTACATTTTCTTCTTATATGCCCAAGTGGGCATGTACTTTTCACGTTTCATACCTGGCTGAGGTGCTCCACCCTTGTAGAGTAGCACCAAGGTGTGTAGTCCCTGACGGGAAAAGGAGAGGCACAGTGTTAAATATACTGGCAGACAGGGATTCGGGAGGTGGGCAGCTGGTGGCAGACCATCGGTGGGGGGGTTGGGGTGCTTGAGATAGAAATAATGGCAAACAGTTACATAGACAGGGGTAGGGTGAGCCAGAGATAATTGATTGAAGGATGGTGGTAGAGAAGAACATGAATGTGAGTAGCAAAGGGGGAAGGGCTTATGCTATACGAGAGGTACAAGAAATTACGGTGAAGAGTGAATAGAGTAAAATAAGACAAAGCTTAGATTTTAGATGGAGGATTTTGAAAAATAGGAAAGAGTTTAGTGAGAGCCAAACAGAGGGGGAAGTGTAAGACAGTCAGGCACTTTCAGTAGAATACATGGTAAAAATCTAACAGGCTACATTAGTGATCAGAGTGTAACGTTTGTATACACAGCGATTTGTGAGAAGAAGTAATCGAGGGATGGTGTAGGGGATGGGCAGCACATCTTGTCTGAATATGTGGGCCTAGATAAACTGAGTGTAAGGTTTGTATACACAGTGTTGTGTGAGAAGAACTAATCAAGGGGTGGTGTAGTGGGTGGGCAGCACTGAAACTGAAAGGCAGAAAGGAAGCTAGGAACAGGTAATTAGAAAAAGAGCTTGAAGGAACACAGAAAAAAACTTGGGAACAAATAACAAAAGTGTGTCATAAATCCAATGTCCCAATTCAGTTCACAAATATTAGATTTAAATTGTTTGATATATTTCAGTACCCATGTCCTTCTGTCCTGAGTGTTTTTTGAAGTTGCCTCTCAGTATCAGGACAGATACATCCGAGAGGGAATAATCAGTTTGTGAAAATGGTGTCCTACTGGTGTGCTGCTAACCTGGTTTACTATTGTGTTGGTGGTGGTTCCTCCTGGTTTGCCTAGTTTCCTCAATATAGCATTCATTTGTGAACTTCATGCACTGAATTAGGTAAACTACATTGCTGGATTGACGTGTGCAAGATCCATTGATCTTTATTGTGCTGTTTTGGCTTGTCGTGATGGTGGTCTTTGTGCATATTTGGATGCAGGTCTTACATCTTGCCATCCTGTATCGTGTTGTCTGTCTTGTTTCCCAGTTATTTTGATCTGCTGGGAGTTCTGGATTATTATATTGGTGAGGTTGGGGGATGCTTATAGGCTATTGCAGGTGGTTCAGGGAAGTTGTCATGAAGTATTTCATCTTCACTCAACAAGGGTTATAGTTCTTTAATAATTTACTGAAGGGGTTATAGCATAGGGCTGTGAATGACATCTAGGGGTGTATGTGATCAGTTTGATCTTTTTGCCTGTATTCCAGCAGATTTTCTCATGGTATTTGTATGACCCATTTAATTTATCTGTCTTGGGGAGTAGCTCTGCTGGATGAGGGAATTCCAAACTGAGGAGAGCTGTCTGTCTCTTGTTCTCTCATCAAATCAGATTTAATGGTGTTGAATTGCTTGACGGTACATTAGATTTTTTTGTATGCCTAGAGTGGAAGCTGGAATTATGCAGGTAGCAGTGTCTGTCAGTGGGCTTTCTGTGTTTTATGTTTACTAAACTGAGTCTACAAGTGAATTAAATGATGTTCGAATGATGTGATTTGAAGGGCATAGCGGTAGGATGCAGGCATGGTTTCACTTGTGCCTTGTTTGCAATTTTCCCAGTGTCCCCCTAATATGATATTAATAAGTTTAGCTGTCTAACTACAGGGGGTTACAGAAGTGAAGTAATGCACCTTCATGATATGCACACAAGTCTCCCTTCATGAATGGCAGGAACGTTTCTTCTCTCATGGACAGCAAAAGAACATAAAAGTCACTCTCATAGTTTTACATGCTTGTCGTTTTCATGTATTTTTCATAAATATTATACAAAATTGTTTGTAAACTCTGAGAGTGGTGGGAACTTTCATATCAGTATTTGTGAAATTGTATTGCAGAAAAAACTCTGAACCATGGCAATGTAGATTTTGGAACTACTAACCATTACTAAAGGAACTAAATCTGTGGTGTCGTGGAGAACCAAATAACCAGTGAGCCTGTGACTGTTTTCAAATTTCTGTAATGGGAAATGTTTGCCATAAGGGATAACTCTATAAAAAGATGCAAATCGTCCATCCAGCGTAGCAATAAAACACCATAATAAGGTTCAGTAGCAGTGCAAGAGTTTTTAACTGTGCATGACATGGTCAGTACTGAAAGCGATAGTAAAACACTGTAATAAGGTTCAGTAGCAGTGCAAGAGGTTTTAACTATGCATGACGTGGTCAGTACTAAACACCATAATAAGGTTCAGTAGCAGTGCAAGAGTTTTTAACTGTGCATGATGTAGTTAGTATTGAAAGAGGAACAAACCCATTATAAGTTAATTGTTATGTTTCAGGAAACCAAAGGAAAGTAGACACCTTTAACAGACAGCAGTGAACATGGAAGTAACAAAAGAGCTAGAACTGAAAAATAAAGTGATGTGTCCCATCTTTGTGGATTATTTTAATGATCCTGTCATTATAGATTGCGGGCACAACTTTTGCAGAGCCTGTATCACACAGTACTGGAAGTACGTAGATGGAAATTTCTCCTGTGGTGAATGCTGTGATGTCTTGGAGCAAAAGGTAACTTGCGGTGATAGTGGAAATTTTTAAACGTCTTACTGGAGATAAAGAGGAACCTGAGAAGAGCAATACCTGTGACCAGCAGCAACAACCTCTGAGGCAGGCTTGTGAGGAATCTGATGAATATAATAATCCTGTCCATGCAGCCTGTGAGACTTCTCCTGTGCATGAGTGCCACAGTACTATTGTCAAGGTAGAGGCCCTAAAGGTAGGTACAGGAAGAAAATGATTAACATTTGGTTGATGCTTTTTTGACTAGTTTATGAAATCTATTAATTTTTTAATGCTAGCAGCACACATTTAAGTAATAATGCTCAGTTTATATAATATATATATATATATTTAATTTTATATAATAATATAAAACTAAGCAGTTTAAGACCAAATAACAATATATAATACCTGTTTAGTTTAATATTTATATAAGTAAGAATAACAATACAACTGAATTCCATGCAAAATTCCTTGTGTGCTAACAAAAGCTGTTTTCCTTTTCATTTTTCTGGCATTAGATCAATAGAGTGCTCACCCATTGTAATATAGCATTTAGCTATTATCCTTCATTGTCACCAGTTTGCAGGCAAATGTGTGATGTTATATTTATGACTGATGTTATATTTTTGTCTGATGATGTTTAAGTAAGGCATTAGTATCAGGAACTAGACCTAAACAATCTTAAAAGGATTCTTAGAGCAGTTTTAAAAACTTATGTTCCCACTTTTCAAGGCTATGCGGGACTGCCGTCTGTCTGCTGTTTATCAGAAATGAGAGCTTAGCCTTCTAATATACAAAAAACACCAAATTAAAACAGTTTGGAAGTTTAAATGTTAAGCAGATGACTACAACTAGGACAGACTTTCTAAAGAACATAAGTTATGAACAGCAATAAACCAGTTACAAATGCACTGCTGTACTACAAACTTTTTATGGTAACCTTCTCAACTTACAAGTGCACTGCTATACTGCTATAATACTGCTGTTTAACTCAGTTAGTCAGATAGTTCATTAAATACCTGACTCGTGTTATCACAGCTACACTGAGCTGCACTCGATTAGTTAAATTAGTTCTAATGATCTGGAAATGAATCCTTAAATTAGCATTAGCATTAATTATTGCTCAAGTGCTGGAATACAGAACTGTATTGTCAGGGCTAGTATATAAGGGTGCCAAGCAACCAGCAGTTCGTAAGCAGCATGAAACAGGTACTCAGTAATTAGTCTGACTCGCCCTCTGCAACTGAGTCAAAAGTCAGTAGAGCAATTTAACCCAGGGAGCATGTTACTAATGCACCTCAAGGATGCCTGTTACATGCGCACATCGGGAGCATAGAAAAATTGTGGTCATTAAACAAATAGAGCAGTCTCCTCATGCGATTTCAAACCACCTTGAACTCAGGTTGATTTTGATCATTGAGACCTCAACTGATTAATTCCTACTAAGGGGTGCTAGCTGCACGTTTGAGCAGACTTGATAGACCTCTAGGCCTTTATCTGCTGGCAAATTTTGTATGTTCGTATGTACACTTTGATTCTTCTCAACTCTGCTTTCTAGCCAAAGTTTAACCCTTTAGCAAACAGAAGCCCCCAATTTTAATATTATAATTTTTTTGTACCAGTTTTTTATAACGATCCACAACCTATCACAGGTTATAAAAAGTGATAAAAATTAGGGCCCATTTTAAATGTAAAAGACACCAGAAATACAATGAAAGACACAATATAAACACAAGAAAAGCTTAACTTAAACACAGAATAAAACACAAAACATAAACGTAAGCATAAATATGAGCAGTCCAAAAATATCCTTAGAAAGTCTCTCAGAAGGCAGCAGACAGTATTCAAGATTGGTAAAAAAAAAAAAAAAACTTTCAGAAGTTCTCCGAGCTTCCCCAAGCTTCTATACACTTTAAAGCTTTCCAAAGTGTTCCAAGCTCTGCAGGCTGAGGAGGTTCCGAGTTTTCAATAAAAAGGTAATAGTACCAAATAATCATAGGTTGGGTAACCAGATCCACTGAAACAACAAACTTTTTCTTCAGGGCTAACCTCAAGGTGTCGCTCGGCCTATCCAAATGACCATCTTCACTCCCAGGTCTGATGACTACAGAGCAATGGTAGAGCCAATATGGAACCTCACCAAAGGCCTAGCGTCCACCATCAAAGGCTGATTACCTGTGGGAAGAAAACACACACCACCTTGGAGAAATTCTGACATGGAGCATATAGGAAATTCTGGTAAGGGAACAAACTTTAGAGGCAACAGTGGTATACCTGTTATAAAACAAAAACCAACAATGTTCCTCTGCTTCTGTGTCTTACTCCACAAGACAGAGAGCGAACTGCTGCATAACCTCCTCCTTCAGTGACCTCCTCTTCTCTGGTAGCATCTTTTAGAAAAGGAGATGTCCAAGAATGATGGGGCATGTCATGATGTTAGAAGGGGGTAGACTTAGGGGTAGCATGAAGAAGTATTTCTTCACAGAAAGGGTAGTGGGTGCATGGAATAGACTCCCAGCAGAGTGGGTGGGGCAAGCATCCTTGGGACAAACATAGCAGAACAATATCAATAAGAACAAAGAGGTAAAGCTGGAGATCAGGTAGGCTCTGCAGCTTTTATAGTAGGCAGGAAAAATGGGCAGACTAGATGGCAGGTCTAGCGGTCCTTATCTGCTGTCAATTTCTGTGTTTCTATGTGAGAAAGCAGAGAAAGACTTCAAAGCTGTTACATAATGTAAATTGTTCTCCCTTCCTCTTCTCCCAAAAAGACACATGAAGTCAGAGAGGCAGCAGAGAGACACTCATTCCTTCAGAGGGATTATTCTAGTTAATGTACCTCAGGGTGGTTGTTGAAACCCTTCTGGATTGGGTCTTGAACCCACCCTTTGATATATTACCTTAGTATAATCCCATCTCTGTTATGCCTTATTCCTTACTGGTCTAGCTCTGATTATAAATTGCATCTGTGTTCACTTGATTCTTTTATTAATATACAGGCTACAACATCCCAAAGGAACAATTGCTGTTACTTATTGAGAGGGATGAGGAAGTCCCTTTTGGTGATGTGAAGGTGGAAAAGATGGCACAAGAGAAGGATCTCCTTGAAGATACTCCCAGCAGTAAGTAGATGGCTAGCTAATGAGTTTATATGAGAATTTGCCAACTGTGGTTGAGAGGTGCTAAGGAAGAACTGGGAAACAGTTAAGAATTGGAAGGGTAGAAATTATTAGCTTATAAATTAGCAGAGACGATGACAGCTGGAGATGTGGGATGGACTGGGAGTTGGAGCACATGACAGAGGTTTGAATTCCTGGGGTCTTCATTCCAGCAGTGGGCAAGCAGCCAGGTGTCTGCATTATAAATATTTTGTTATTGAGAGAGGATGGACGTGGCATGTCCTGAGAAGAGAATTACGGTAGTCATGATGAGAGGAGAGCTAGGCAAGAAAAAGGGGTTTCAGCAGCAGAGAGGTCTAGGGATAGGGAGTGATGGTAAATGTAGTATTGCAGACTGATTTTATTAAATCAGTCAAGGATTCATAAATGAAAATATCCTCAGCAGCAAAGAGAGCTAGGGATAGGGAGCGACAGTAAATGTAGTATTGCAGATTTTTTTTATTTAAATCTGTCAAGGATTCATAAATGAAAATATTTGCCCCAGAAGAGAGGTCTGGGGAGGTCTAGGGTTAGGGAGTAACAGTAAATGTAGTATTGCAGACATTTTATAACATCAGTCAAGGGTTCATGAATGAAAATATTCTCCACAACAGAGAGGTCTAGGGATAGGGAGTGATGGTAAATGTAGTAGAAGAGAAGCCCTTTTTCTGTTCTGCTTGTTTTCTTTTAGGATTGAGGTAACATTTAATGAGATAGCAATGTATGCTGTGTTATTAAACAGTGTAACTGAAAAATAAATGATTTTGTCTTTGCTGGGAGGATGGGGGCATTTAATTGAGGGAGGGAGAAGCTGGGAAATACACAGGAGGGGTAGTCACATGACTCCGACCAGCAAGTAGCAGGGTTGGGATCCAATTATATTTCAAATGGGACCAAGTGACACCCAAGCTTGATTGACCCCAAAGCTTGAGTGTCACGAAGCAGGACTGTAGCATCTTGAGTAGCATCTGCAGGGAGGACAGCATCCAGTGGGACATGCTGGTAAACAGGGAAGAGCCTAACTAGGATGGCTGCATACTTCCTGTACAAACATGGAGAATCCAAGGTGGGGGAAGGGTTTCACGGAGTGGCATAGAACCAGGTTAAGGGAGACAATGATGTGCAGTGGCGGTCAAATAGGGTGGGAGATGGGAAGGGTTTGTATGTTGCCAAGGATGTGGAGCAGGCATATTCCTGGGAGTGACTTGGAGAGCAAGGGGTTCTAGGGTGTGTTGGCAGGTGGGCCTGCTCAAGCAGGAAATAGTGTGGTTGAGGAGGGAACTGGAGGCATGGAGGAGACAGAATGTGGGGAAAAACAGCCAGGAGCAGAAACTGATGGGGCATCCTAAAGAGCTCAAAACAGGCAAAAATAAAGAGGAACTAGGTGGGACAGCAGGAAGGCCACACAAGCAGGTGCAGCCAAGGGAAGGAAGTGATGACTGGAGGAGGGTGAGTCACAGGGGCACGACTAAGACTGGGTCAGAGCAAAGATACCGGCGTGTGAGAAGGGGAACTGGACTCATCCAAGGAAAGGAGATTAGCACTGCAAACAGATTGTTAATGTTGACTAGTCTGGAAGACCAAGTAGCAAAGAGGAAGGAAGCTACAGTGAAGGAGCAGGGAGAGGACACTGCAGGGGAAAAGGTACATAGTGGGGAAGCAGTAGACAGTACACCAAGAAGACACAGTGGTGGGGGAGGGCAGCGAGGTGATAGTGATGCAGTCTCTCCGGAGGGAAGGAAGGAGTAAGGAGACAGGAGGACGGGGAAGTGGAAGGCTGCTTGGGGAAGGCTAAGGGTAGGGAGAGGAATCTGGGGAGTCCGAGTGGGCGAGGGCCACATTTCAGGAAAGATACAGGGAAGTAATAGCAGAGGAGGTAGTAGTATGGTGGATGGAGCAACAAATGAGTGCAAAGGGGAAGTTCCACAGACAGAAAATAATTTGGAGGTGGAGGTCAGTAAACTGGTCATATTTTCAAGTGGGGAGAGGACAGGGCAAAGGTTAGGGGAAAAGCGGAGGCGAGTCAGGGCGGATGAGAGGGCCTCACAGGTTGGGGGGCAGGGGAGTAGAGGGCAAAAAGAGGGTGAGCGGGATAAGCTTCATAGAGCCATAATTCTAGGGGCTTCTATACTTAAGGGTACAAGATGGGGGAAGGGGTGCCAGAATAAGTAACATCTGGGTAGATTGCATGCCAGGCATGACGGCGAGTAGAGTGAGGTAGCACATGGGCAGGTATGTGCAGAAGGTTAGGGGAAAGCAGCACATTGTGGTGCACCTGGGAATGAATGATATGGAAGGGAGAAGGACGGACATGGTAAAAGACCACTTCAGGGGAAGTGGGAAAACTATGCAGCAAAGAGAACAATGGTACCCTTCTCAGTTCTGCTGGTGCCAAGGGCTAATACAGACAGGAAGAGAAGAATCACTGACTTTAACAAGTGGCTGAGGGACTGGTGTGGGACCAAGGGGTATGGATTGGCGGGGGACTGTGGTAGCACATGGGATAACACAGATCTTTATGTAGGGGATAGGTTACACCTCAGAAGGGCAGGGTCACAGGTGTTGAAGCAGAAGCTGGGGGATTTCATCAATGAGAGGTATCATTTAAACTAGGTAGTGGGGAGGCAGTGGAGCTGGGAATCACCAGGAGAAGGAGTCCCATGGACCTCTCCCCACCACAGGGGTAGATACAACCTTAGGCAAAACAGGGATTGAAGTGAAGGGTAAGGAAGCAGGAAAGATAGAAGCAGTGTGGAAAATGGTTTCACTAAATGCTAGGAGCCTGGGGAACATGTTGGCACAATGGGCAAGGCAATGGGGTGTGCACACGCAGTCTTTGCTTGGTGCCAGCATTGGGGGTGTCACCGTAGGATGCGGAACTGGCTGCTTTTTATGCTGGTAGGTAAGGAAATCAATTTATGAGTAAAATTACTTTTTTTTTTAAAAGACTGCAAGAAATGGAAGAATTTGCATGGTTTGAATCCTGGTCAATTCAGTTATTGTTTACTGTGTGGTATGGGGCTACTAATACTATTATGAAGCTGTTCTTTAGGAATTCAGTAATTCGGTAGTTCAGAGAAAATGCCTTCTTAAATTGGTAGGGTTTTAGACACCTTTGAAAGGCTTCCACTGAGTGGGCCACTGTCAAAGACCTTGGAAGCAACTGGCAACTGAAAATCCACACTCACTAGATGATTTCAGTCAGGACCTGGGAACTGCTAAGAGGCCTTCCTCAGAGGAACAGAAAGAGCTGGGCAGGCTGGTAAGGAGACAGTAGGTCATGCAGGTAGCAAGGAACCAGGCTGTGTAGTGCTTTATATGTCAGTAAGCTGACCTTGAAGGCAATCTTCCACCTCACCAGCAACTGATAAAGACAACATAGGACCTGCATGGTATCTAGGTATGGAGAGAACATTGGGTGCCGGAATATTTAAGTATGAAGAGAACAGAAGTGCAGGAATATGTAGGTATAGAGAGAATGTGGGCTGAAGGAATATGTAACTATGGAGAAAATATGGGGTTTAGGAATATAAGTATTGAGAGAACATGGGGTTTAAGAATATATAAGGATGGAGGGAACAGGGGTGCAGGAATACGGAAGTATGGAGAAACATAGAAACATAGACTTTGACGGTGGATAAGGACCGCTTGGCCCACCTAGTCTGCCCATTCCCTATGTATTGGATAAGCTGCAGATTCTAGATAACCAACAGCCTACTTCCTCCTACCATTTACTGTAATTGTCTTATGTCTGTCCCATGCATTCTTGAATTCCCCAACTGTTTTTGACCCCACTATCTCCTCAGGAAGGTGGTTCCATTCATCCACCACTCTCTCCGTGAAAAAATGCTTTCTAACGTTGCCCCTGAGCCGTCCCCCTCTTTCTCAAACTGTACCCCTTTGTTCTTGCACATCTCTTTCTCTCAAAGATGCTCCTGTCTTGGACTTTGTTGATTCCCTTGAGGTACTTGAATGTTTCTGTCATGTCCCCCCTCTCCCTCCTTTCCTCAAGGGTATATACTGTATATTAAGCTCTTTCAGTCTCTCCTCATATGGCTTCTGTTGCAGACCCTGCACCATTTTAGTTCCCCTCCTCTGGACCGCCTCCATCCTGTCTATATCATTACAGAGATGGGGTCTCCAGAACTACACGCAGTACTCCAAATGGGGTCTCACCAAATGTCTGTACAGAGGGAGAACGACTTCCTGTTTTCTACTGGTGATGCCTCTCCCTGTGCTCCCAGTATCCCTCCAGCCCTGCTTACTGTCCTCCCACATTGTTTGCCTACCTTAAAGTCATCTGATATGATTACCCCAAGGTCCCTTTCCATTTTTGTTGTTGTTAGTGCCCCCTTCCCATTGTGTACTCTTCCCCTGGGTTTTTGTTTCCCAGGTGCATTACTTTGCACTTTTTTGAATTGAATCTAAGCTGCCATATTTTTGACCATTCCTCCAACCTTGCCAAGTCCTTCTCATCCTTTCCACCCCCTCTTGTGTATCAACCCTGTTGCAGATTTTTGTATCATCTGCAAAGAGGCATACTTTTCCTTCCAGACCCTCTACAATGTCACCTATAAAGACATTAAAGAGGACCGGTCCCATCACTGAACCCTGTGGTACCCCACTAGTATCCGCTTTTTCTTCAGAGTGTACTCTGTTTACTATTACCCTCTGTGTCCTGTTGGTCAGCCAGTTTGTTACCCTGGCTATCACCCTGGGGACCCAATCCCACAGTGGCTAACTTGTTTATTAATCTTTTGTGTGGAACTGTGAGAGAACATGACTGCAGGAATATGTAAGTAAGGAGAGACCAGTGGGTGCAGAACCATGTAAGTATGGAAAGAACAGTGTGTGCAGGAATATGTAAGTATAGAGCAGGGATTGACAAATCCCATAGCCTGACATCCTGGGCTACCATTAATTGATCACACACAAGCACTTTTAATGGCATAGGTTGTCCCACGGACAACCAATTTAGTGCTGGCTGCCTGGCTTTTTGATTTTATTTTCTGTGCCATGCATGATTTTGGCCACTAGATGTCCTCGTTCTATGCCTCAGTGCAGCGTGCCACCACTGGTCACATGATCGCAAGTCTGGAACCTCATGTGGTGAGTGTTATGTGCGATTGTGCGATGGTCGATGGAGCAGCACCAGCACAGAAAAAAAGGAAGAAGCCAGAGCAGAAGGAGCTAGCCCGTGGCAATCTGAACCGCTTTCCGCCCACCCAGATCCATCTGTACCAGTGCCACCCACAGGAATGACAGGTAAGTTGAAGAATTGGTTGTTGTGTAGCTGCCTGTCAGTCCGGGGGCCCCCAGACTGACAGGCAGCTGGTGGTGGAGGAGAACATTCGGTGGCAGTTAGGCAATGTGCTGTTTTCACTGCAGCTACAGACATAGATGCATCACTGTGCAATTGGAGCATGGAAAAGCACTGAGATAGATGGGGTTTGGGGGTTCTAGCAAGCTTGTTGTGGGTGTTTGACTATTGGAAGTTGGAAGCTGTAAAGGGATTGCCAAAAAGAAAAGGAAAACATTTCAGTTTGGTTTTGGGGTGCCTTGTTTAAAAAAATACAAAAAAAGAAAAACAAGGGGGTGAAAGCAGGGGTTGGAGAAGGTAGGACAGTTTAGTAGTTGAGTGAGGTCTGGGCCTGACTGACTCCTTGGTCTTCTGGACTTCTGTGTTGGTCTTGTGGACTTCTGCCACAGTAGAAGGTTGAGGGGACACCGAGCCAGAGATAAAAACACTACCGAAAAGAAAGGGGAAGTCTGAAAAAAAAAAAAAAAATAGTACAGTGAGTGTACTGTATATTAATTAGTAACTTTACTATACCCACATTGACAAAGTTAGTGTACTGTAGTAGTAGTACAAACTACAGTACAGAGCAACAGAGGTCATCACAAAAAAAAAGTTGACTGGGATTTTTTTCTTCTGATTTGTGTGGGGCAGTTGCTTTGATGTTGTAGGGGAAGAGAGGAGTGCTGCACAACTGAGTGAACACAAAAGATAACTGTGCCACTGCTAAAACACAGCACTGAATTGGAGCAAAGGGAAAATGATCTAATTGGTGGGTGTGTGTGACTTGCCCAGTCTAGCTAGCTGAGAAATGAAAGAGTGATGTGCATTGTGTGTTGCCTGCCCTAACATGAACATTAATAAAAGGCTGAGAAATAAGAGTGAGGGGCATTGTTTGTTGCCTGCTCTAACATGAACATTAATAAAAGGCTGAGAAATAAGAGTGGGGGACTTTGTGTGTTGCCTGCTCTAACATGAACATTAATAAAAGGCTGAGAAATAAGACTGAGGGTGAGGGAGGGGCTTTGTGTGTTGCCTTAAGAAAAATTGTGTCAGGTAAGCTGGGACAGAGGACTCGGGTGTGTGACTGCCTGGCATGTGAGAACGTGTAGTGTGAAAAAAAGGTAACAAAATACAGAAATAAAAAAGTAAGCACTAAGCATCAAAGCAAGCAATTTTGATGGGGCAAGTGTAATGCTGGGTGAAAGGGGTGGAACCATTGTGAAGTTATGGTAGCACTGTCCTTGCATCATTGCCATGCAATTATAATACATCTTAATTATTACTGTTTTATATAGCCCTCTATATCTGTTTGTGTGAATAATACAATGCCACAACCATTTACTTTGTTGCTAAATAATTTTTTATAAGTTTTCTTTAAAATACGGCCTCCCGACCATTGGACTACCACTTATAACAGTGGGACTACCATTTTTGGATAGGTCACTTGTCCTGGACTACCATGTAAATTTGAAATTTGTCGATCTCTGGTATAGAGATTCAACAACAATGGGAAAGAACGCAAGTAGCTGTCGAAAATAATGATTCTAAATCCTTTTGGATTTTAGTTGCTGAAAGGTATAAGGGGTAGTCAAATGATCTGTGCCAGTATGTATAACCCAATAGATGTGTAGAGTTTTATGGAAATATGCCATTGGATCCTAATTTGGAAAACGCAAAGAGCTGCATGGATGTGAATTATATTGAGACCTATCATGTACCCATCTCAAAACAAGAAGTTGTGAGGGCAATATTGGGCTTGAAACGCAGCAAGACCCCAGGCCTGGATAAAATACTGAGGGAAGTCTTGTGTTTAGCCAAAAATTGGGCAGATTGCCAAACTCCTTTCTTCAATGAATGTGTTTGGAATAATTACATCCTGGAGTCATGGTCCAGCACAGTTATCGTACCAATTCATAACAAGGGTTTAAAAGAGGATCCTGCTATATATCACCACATAAACCTTTTGGATATGTTGGAAAAAACCTTTGCTAAAATTCTATTAGTAAGATTGTGAAAAATTAGAATCATTAGGGGGTCTTGTACCTACTCAAGTGGGTTTCTGGGAACATTTGAAAACAAAACAGTCCAGCAGGTCAGAAAAAGACCATGTTTACTTAAAGTATAGTGAAAAGATGCCCTTTTTTATTTTTAAATAAATAAATTCAATAGCAGCAAAAAGATCACCAAAATGCAAACAGTCAATTAAGCAATTCACCAATGTTTCACGTAGTACTAATGCTTTATAAATAAAAATATGCAACTTTTCACTATACTTTAAGTGCACATGTTCTTTTTATGAGCTGCTGGACTGTTTTGTTTTCTGATGTGACTTTTTTGTGTGGGCACCAGATATTATAGCAACCACCTGTTTTTCTTCCTTCTGGAACATTTCTCAGCTATAGATAATTGTTTCATACTTTCACATTTAATTGAAAAATATGTGGTAATAAGGAAACAAAAATTGTACATAGTCTTTATGGACTGCACTTCCGCATTCGATACAGTAAATAAGTCAACTTTATGGAATCTCATGTCAAACAGCGGCATTTTCTCAGGTCTTGTTAATAGTACTAGGAATTTTTATTCAGATACATGGACCCAGATACACTCTGGAAGTATTTTATCAAGTAAAATAAGGACCAATAAAGGTGAAAGACAGCAATGCATACTGGCACCCATGCTTTTTTCTATATATGTGGATAATTTATTAATTTAGTTACAGGCTTACAGTCAAATTTTCCTCCCAGATTGGCTCAAATATCTCTTCTACTCTTGCATATGCTGATGATTTGGTATTATGTTCCCTTACTGTTTCAGGCCTCCAGAAAAAATTAGATCTCTTAATAACAGTTTCTGAGTCCTTATCATTGAAAATTAATCTCAGTAAGACAAAAGTAATGATTTGCTGGAGGCAGTTCCTACTTGTATGTATTTAGGTATCTATTACTCAAATAATGGAACCTGGAGTAGACATTGTTATTATATACTCTCTCAAACTTGCAGAGCTGTAGGGGCCTCGGCAAAATTTAATTATGCTTATGGAGGATATTCGCTGAGACCCCTCCTTTTGACCTTACAGGCAAAGTATAATGCTCAATCCCTCTATGGGTCAGAAATTTGGGGATTCAACTTTATAGACTATTTAGAAAAGCCAGTTATTGAGCTATTGTGGAATGTTACTGACTCCAAAGGTCAACTCTTGCCTTTTTCCTAAGAGCAGAATTGGAAATCCCAGAATTACAAGCTTTGGCTGTTTCCAGACTAATGCATTTTTGGATTAGAATGTTAAGCTTGCCCGATTTATGATGGGCAAAAATGCGTTTAGTAGAGAAAGACATCTGGGCACAGAGAAGCCACAAGCAATCACCCTGGCTAATACATGCATAGAATGCTTGATAAATACTTGCTCTCTTTCCTTGTGACATATAGACAACAAAAGGTGAATTATTAATGAGCAACATAGATTCTTTGTGAAAAATAAAATTTTACGGCACCATAGAGTTCTGGATCAGGTGCATTAAATTATTCCAAACGGTACTGCAATAGTGGAGACAGTCATACTTACAGATTATACCTTGATATACTTGAAGATCTTGATATGCATAAGACATTTACAAGATCCATGGTTGAATTATTTAAATCAAATGTTAAAAATGCCCTGTATAAGAAATCCTGGGACCACAAGGATACCTTCTGTAATTGTGAACAGAGTGAAAGAGAGGATTTGGCTGATGTCTTATTGAGGTGTACCTGGTATACCAAAATTAGGAACAAGTGGCTTATTCCACTGACATCTGGCATCTCTACGACTAGTGAAACAGATCTTGTTAGGGTATTCCTCTCTACTGAGGACCCCCTTATAATATACTTGGTGGAGAAATCTGCTTGTTTTATCTAGGAAAATAAGGGAAAAGAAAGTATCTAATTCTAAGACCTGATCTTAAATGGTGCAGTGGCAATTTAGTGCCCACTCTGATGTTGTAATTTTTGTACAATCCTGGCAAAATAGTAAAACCTTTGAGCTTGAGCTATAATTTGCACTGCCATGGGTTACCTGAGTATTCACTGTAATGTAATATTGTCTTATTGTTTATAGTATTGTGCATGTGTGTATATTGATGTATTAATTGTCTTTTGATGTTTTTATATTTTGCCTTTTATTTCTATTTGTGTATTTTGTGATAATCATTTTTAAAGATTGAACAAATAAATGAAATGAATGAATGAGAAGAGAGAGAACAGTGGGTACGGGACCATGTAAATATGGAGAGAACAGTAGGTACAGAACCATGTAAGTATGGATAGAACAGTGGGTGCAGGATTATGTAAGTATGATGAGAATAAGGGGTTCAGGAATATGCAACCTCTTAACATTGATGGATTACTGCACCCCTATCTTCACTCTTAACTCCTCTACAAACCTGTCTTGGCTAAACAGCACCTATAACAGCATCTGTCCTTCTGGACCCTTATTACACCCACCACTGTTCACTCTGTCAGGCCCTTGGCTGGCTCCCCCTATCAGCTAGATGTAACTGTTTGTTTAATGTCCTTATAGGTGACATTCCAGAGGAGCTGGAAGGAAAACTATGCCTCTTTGCAGACAACACAAAGATTTGCAACAGGGTTGATACACAAGGGGCAGTGGAAAGGATGAGAAGAGACTGGGCAAGGTTGGAGGAATGGTCAAATGTATGGCAGCTTAAATTCAATGCAAAGAAGTGCAAAGCAATGTACCTGGGAAACAAAATCCCAGGGGAAAAGTACACAATGGATGGGGATAGTACTAACAATGACAAAAATAGAGAGGAACCTGGGGGGTACTTATATCAGATGACTTAAAGTTAGGCAGGCAATGGAAGAAGGCAGTAAGGAGTGCTGGGGATATACTGGTATGCATAGGGAGAGGCATCACCAGTAGAAAACAGGAAGTTGTTAATCCTCTGTACATACAGTTGGTGAGACTCCATCTGGAGTACTATGTGCAGTTCTGGAGACCCCATCTTTGCAACGACATAGACAGGATGGAGGTAGTCCAGAGGAGGGAACTAAAATGGTGCAGGGTCTGCACCAGAAGCCATAAAGAGAGACTAAAGGAGCTTAATTTGTATACCCCCAAGAAAGGGAGGGAGAGCGGGGACATGAGAGAAACCTTCAAGTACCTCAAGAGAATCAACATAGTCCAAAAAGATAGCATCATTCAGAAAAAGATGTATAAGAACAAGGGGGCACAATTTGAAGATAAAGGGAGGACAGCTCAGGATCAATGTGAGGAAGTATTTTTTCACAGAGAGGTTGGTGAATGCATTGCACTGCCTTCCTGCGGAGATTGTGGGGGGCAAAACAGTGGGGGAATTCAAGAATGCATGGGACAGACTTAAGGCAATTCTAATGGGTGGTAGGAGGAAGTAGGCTGTCAGTTAACCTGGATCTGCAACTTATCCAGAAGGTAGGTAATTGGGCAGACTGGGTGGGCCAAGCAGCCCTTATCTGCTGTCAAAGTCTATGTTTCTATGTTTCTAACTTCCTGTGAGAACAGTCGATAAGGCCATCCAAAATCGATTTACTTCTTCACTCTCCTTCTTCCTCGGGCCTAGAGTATTTCTCTAGGAGAGTCACTTCACTGCTGGTCCCATGCTTGACTGTCCCTGCATCTCCACTTACATGGGCAAACAGGCTTTCTCATCTGCAGCCCCTTCCCTCTGGAATAATCTGCCCCCCTCTTAGAACACCAGACTCATCGGGCCATTTCAACTCTCTTCTCAGGATGTACCTTCTGTCCATTGCCCTATGCTTCTGCTCCCCAGCTGATTTCTAATACACTTTTCTTCCTCCCCTTTTTGGTCAAAACCTATACAACCTTAGGAGCCACTTTTTCCTGTATCCTTCATCCACCATGCCTTAATTGCACTGCAACTTCTCTGTAACTCCTAGAATCTGTATTGTAATTATTTATTGTGCTGCTACTCTAAACATCATTTGTGTTACTATTTTGTATATTTTTGTAAATATCTTGTATTTTCATTGCCTACTGATGTTTCTATATGCCTTGTTCTACACTCTTTTTTACTTACTATATTCCTATGCCATTTACAGTGACCTGAGTTGTACCTGAAAATGGTTCTTGGATAATTACACCTACCCGGTCATCAAATAAATAAATGTGGAATATGTACAGTAAATATGCAGAAAACAGCGATGCAGGAACATGTAACTATGAAGAGAACAGAATTGCAAGAATATGTAAGTATGGAGTGTACAAGGGGTGCACAGTATGTTAGAATGGCTAGAACTGCAGTGCAGAAATATGTTAGTATGGAAGGAAAAAGAGTGCAAGAATATATTAGTACAGAGAGCACATGAATGCAGAGATATGAAAACATGGAGTGCAGGAACATGCGAGTATGAAGAAAACAGGCGCAGACATATGGAAGAATGGGGAAAACATGGGATGCAGGATCATTTAAGTATGGAGCGAACAGGAGAGCAGGAATATGTAAGTATGCAGACAACATGGTGCACACAAATATGTAAGCATTGAAAGAACAGGGTGTGCAGGAATATATAAGTATGGAGAGAACGGGGTGTAGGAATATGTTGGTATACAGAGAACATGGTATGCAGAAATATATAGTATGGAGAGAGAAAAAGAGTTCAGAAATATGTAAGTATGGAGAGCACAGGGGGTACAGGAATATATAAGTATGGAGAGAACAGGGGGTACAGGAATATATAAGTATGGAGAGAACAGGGGGTGCTGGAATATGTAAGTATGGAGAGAACAGGGGGTGCCAGAATATGTAATGTATGGAGAGAACAGGGGGTGCTGGAATATGCAAGTATGGAGAGAACAGGGGGTGCCAGAATATGTAATGTATGGAGAGAACAGTGGTTGCAACTGTAAGTATGGTGAGAACAGAGGTGCAGGAATATGTAAGTATGGAGAGAAAAGGGGTGCAGGAATATACAAGAATATAGGGAACAGGAGTGCAGGGACATGCAAGTATGGAGAAAACAGGATGCAGATATATATTTGTAAAAATTAGTCATTTGGCTTCAGAGGTGGCTGTTTTTTATCCATAAATGTGTGATGAAATGTTTTGTGGTTATGGACTATCATTAATCCCTTTTCAGCTATAAGGAGCAACTGGTACAATGCATATGTTCTTTAAAAAGTTGCTTTTCACCTTCATGTATATCTGATTATAAATAACATTTGCCTCGTATTGGGATTTTTAATGTACAGGCTACAATGTCCCAAATGAGCAATTGCTATTACTGTCTGAGAGGGATGACGAACTCACTTTTGTTGATGTGAAGGGCGCAGAGTCTGCAGAGCAGAAAGATCACTTTGAAGTCATTCCCATGAGTAAGTATCATAGCTGGCTAGATGATGTGTTTATATGAAATATTTTTCAGCTATGATTGAGAGGAAATTGGAAAGAAAATGAAAAAATTTAGAGTTGGAAGGGAGTGTGGGATCACAAGAAGGTTATAATGTCAGAAAACTTGAAAGGGGTAAAGCCAGTGAGTATTTTAGAAAGAAGCATGCCAGTGCTATAATGGGTATGAATTTACATTGGTAGCTGGTGGATGTGACAGAAGATTGGAGTCACATGAGGCTCGATTTTCAAAGCCCTGAGAATGCCATAAGCCGCTCCTGGCCAGCAGAAATGCCACAAGTTAGACCGGCTTTTCCCAGACCTAACTTGCATCATTTGGGGGTCTTTTTATGGGGTCTAAGCCAAATCATTGGAGTAAGCTGCCGTAAAATGAGGAAGCTGTTGCAACTGAGTCCAATGTACGAAAATCAGGTTCAGCTGAGTAAAAAATGGATGTGATGCAAAGCTTATCGCAAGCCCAGTGTCACCTCTTAAAAGTCAAGCAATTGGTCTTGATTACAGGTGTCAGTGAGCCGACAAGTGTCTGCATTATAAACATTTGGTCACTCAGAGAGGAGGGACATGAGAAGTGCACAGTGGAGAGAATGGACTGATTCCAGGTGTGGATGAGCAGGCAAGTGTCTACATTATAAACATTTGTTCATTCAGAGAGGAGGGACATGAGAAGTGCACAGAGGAAGGAATCGACTGATTCCAGCTGTGGGTGAGCAGGCAATTGTCTGCATTATAAATATTTGGTCATTCAGAGAGGAGGGACACAAGAAGTGCACAGAGGAGGGAATGGACTGATTCCAGGCATGGGTGAGCAGACAAGTGTCTGCATTGTAAACATTTGGTCATTCAGAGAGGAGAGACATAAGAAGTGCACAGAGGAGGGAATGGACTGATTCCAGGCATGGGTGAGCAGACAAGTGTCTGCATTGTAAACATTTGGTCATTCAGAGAGGAGGAACATAAGAAGTACACAGCTGGACTGATTCCAGGCATGGGTGAGCAGACAAGGGTCTGCATTATAAACATTTGGTCATTCAGAGAGGAGGGACATGAGAAGTGCACAGAGGAGGGAATGGACTGATTTCAGGCGTTGGTGAGCAGGCGAGTATCAGCATTATAAACATTTGGTCACTCAGAGAGGAGGGACACAAGAAGTGCACAGAGGAGGGAATCGACTGATTCAAGGCATGGGTGAGCAGGCGAGTGTCTGCATTATAAACATTTGGTCATTCAGAGAGGAGGGAGTTGGGGAATGGATTGTAGTTAAATCTTGGAAGTGATGATGACTCGGTGTTTTAAAGGTGATAATGAATCAATCAGTCACTTTATTATATTGCATTTTCATTAAAATGTTGAAGGCACAGTACAATACTTTAAGTTACAGTATAAGTCAACTTTGAAATATTGACAAAATGAGAGGAGAAGCCATACGAAGAAGGTTTCAACTGCAGAGGCATCTAGGAAGTGAATCGAGCAGTGTTGCATAAATGGTAGTAAATTGTTTAATCACTTTATAGTGTATGGTGGAACATTGTTATCCACTGAATTCAGTTGCCTTAAAAAATGTTGTTCTGCTGCAGTAGTGATGTCTGTAGTGCAGCAGAACGACTTTCTGCTGCAGTGCAGATGCCACACAGCACTGGTCATAACAGCCAGAAACAGCATGCTGAACCAGATAACATGTGGGGCATGCTGGCAGTGGCGGCAGCTCGATATCCAGTGTGTGTACAGAGCAACAAAACTTTAGTATTGCAGGATCAACCAGATATCAACATTTCACTTACAATTTTGTATTCCTCAAGTTTCCTTGCTGTCACCACCTCTCACTAAGCAAGGAATTCAGCCACCATGAGTTTTTTTGAAAATCCCTCACACCCAGTTAGCAACCATTCAGAGGTTGCGCTACCCAGTAATTGACATCTGCCCCCTAGCAGCCTCACATCCCCACCCTAGTAACCAGCCTAACTGCCGGCACACCCAAAGGAAACTGCCAATTTGATTTTCTTATTCTGTGAATAAAAAAAGAATAAATTTTGCACCATACACTATACAAAATAGCAGATGGTCAACTTTATGCACAACCTGTGGGTTGTGCCACCTCTGGGATCTGATTCTCATGGACCTCTCGAGCTTTGCTCTTGAGGTCACAGGGAATCAGATCCCCTCGGTGGCACAACTCACAGTTGCCTATCCACTATTCTATTTATTTTTTATGTCAATGGAAAAACTAAGACTATGCCCTTTGGATCCAGAAAATCAGGCACAGATAGAATTAAACCCTTGCAGATCTGCTCATTTGTGCATGCCCAGCTGGAAATGGAAGACACAGTAAGGTACCTTGGGGACTGGCTTGACCAAGAGCTCACTTGCAGATGCACACCGAGTGTGCTCCAGAGGCTCAAACCCTACCTTGCTAATCTATTAACTTTTTTACTTTTGTTTACTGAGTAAGGTGCAGTGATCTCATGGACCATTTTCAGGCATGACCTGGGCCAGGAAGATAGCACATAGTAATACAGATTGTAGAATATGTTCATTAGGGACAGTGCAGGTGATGAAACAAACTAGAAATACAGTAGCATACAGATAAAGTGCAAGAATACATTGGAATGCAAGATGCATAAATCGAATACAATATAGTAAAATATGGTGCAAGTGCAATATGTATGAAGGTAGTCAGACAGTCTTTAGAATAATCAGAGGCTTAAACCCTCCCTCCTTTTCTTTCTTTCCTTCTTGACTTACCTACTTACTTACTTACCAGGTAAGGTGTACTGACCACGGACCATTTTCAGGCATGGCCTGGGCCATGAAAATGGCACATAGGAAGATGGACAATACAATACATTAATTAAGAATGGTGCAGGTGATCAAACAAACTAGAAATACCTTGAGTGCTTTGAATACAGTAGCATTCAGATAAGGTGTAAGAATACACTGGAATGCAAGACACACAAACTGAATACAATACAGTAATGTAAGCTGCAAGTGCAATATGTATGAAAGGTACAGTCAGGTGGTCTTTAGAATATCCAGCTCAGAGTAATGGGACAGTTTTGGCCTAGGAGTAGGGGAAGAACTCTCATTCATAGGTTACCTAACTGAGCAAGTACATTTGCCTTCTGCCAACAGCCATGCTTTCAAATCTGTTTTTAAAGTGGGTTGCAGGTCTAGAGAATGGAGGGAGGTGGGAAGGTTGTTCCACAGTGTGGGAGCCACAAAGAACAGATCTTTACTACCCAGACAAGTGGTAATCCTAGGAACCTCTAAGGATGGGACTGAGGATTGCCAGAGGCACCTGGGAGTGGCTTTGTGTTTGAGCAGGGATGAGTACAGAGACAGGTTACCACTTCTAATGGTGTTATGTATGATGCATCCACAGGGAATACTTATGTCTTTCTTGTAGAAGAGCCATTCTAGGGACTGATACAAGGTGCAGTGGTGTGTGAAGTACGGTGTCATAAATACAAACCTATAGGTGCTATTGTAGGCAATGTTTAGTCTTGTGCACAGGGAGAAGGATGCGTATGAGTATATAGGTGGTCAGGTATCTAATAGGGGAAGAAGGCTACCTTGAGCTATGGCAAGGTATGCCTCTAGGGTCAGGCAGTGTTTGAGTCTAAAACCAGCCCCTAGTTTCTGGTTGATCCACCATACAGTGATATTGATATGCTCTGAGAATGTTAGGGAGGGGTCTACTGTGACAAACAAACAGGTATTTAAAATGGTACATTCAGCTTGGGGGGGGGGGCTTCAGGTTTTAGAACTATGAAGGCAGAATTAGTTTTGGAGAGATTTTAAGATTGTATTTGGACCCCAGGAGCATGGCTTTGTTTTTTTTTTGTTTTTTTCATTGACTAGTAGTCTATTGGTCAGGAACTAGGATGGTGGACAGAATTTCCATGGATTTGTCACTGTGATGTAACAATAAATCAGCATATAGTAGGGCCTCACATGAGGGGCCTTACATGAGAGGCTATCTGCAGACAGAATTAATAAAAAGGGATGGGATGAAGCCCTGGGGAACTCCAGTGGATACTGTCATGGTCGTGGAGGTGGCTGTCCTGATGTTAATTGATTGGAATCTTCCCAAGAGGTAGCCTCTGAAACCACAAAGATGTACCAACCGAGCACCCAGGGTTCATCAGTTTAGTGTGGGGAAGGTTGTGGTCGACCAGGTCGAAGGCTTTCCCAGGTTTATGAACATAGCAGCTGTGGTGTTCTCAGTGTCCATATTCCTGAGGATGTGGTTGGTGAAATGGACCAGAGCAGATGTGGTGCTGTGATGTTTCCTGAAGCTGTGTTGTGGGCAATGCAGGTTGTATTTGTCTGAATGTTCAGAGAGCTGGCGGAAGACTACCTCCAAGGAGTTTGCTTAAATAAGGGAGCATAGAGATAGGCCTATAGTTGTCAGGGAATAGAGGATCACCTGCCTTAAAGATGGGGACAATTATGGTGTTCTTCCATATGGCAGGCATGGTGGTTGAGGTCAAGGCAAGGTTAAATATAAAGGGAACTGGGTTGAGATGTAGGGAGTGATGAGCTTAAGAAACCAGGGGTAAAGTCCATCGCTACCTGGACTGCCCCTGTTTTGGAGGCTCTTCAGACCATTGAAGGTATCTCTAGGGGAGATAGATGTGAAATAGAAGAGAGAGTCGGGGTGCCACCCTGGGAGGAATGCCCACACTTGTTTCCTGGGCCAGATGGGTTGGGGGTAGATGGTCTATTTAGGTGGGCTTTGTGGTCGGTGAATTTCATGTTGAAGGCATTGACAACAGCAAAGGGATCTCTTAAGAGGCTGGAGGGGGAGCTAAACTATATGACAGGGTTGAGTGTACGCAGGTTTAACATGGAGTCTATGGTGGACTAGAAGCGGTGGGGGGTTCTTTAGTTTTCCTTCTGTAGTTTGTGGAAGTAACTTGCTTTCGGGGATTTAGTGGTTTGTTTTCAATGGTTATACAGTTGTCTACAATTGTTCCAAAGAGTGGGGAAGGAGGCAATTTTGTAAGTAGGTCACTTTGTCTCTCTTTCATGAGTGACAGTAGCCCTTTTGTAATGAAGCCCATCAGTCTGTTGACAGCACTGTCAGCCTCCCTGCACAAGCACCACTGTAACATACAGAAGCACTAACTGTGGCAGGAGAAGAAGACATTCAGCCTGTCCCGTCCGCCGAACCCTACCTAGTACTTGAGTGCTGTCCTATTGACCATCCTTTTTTCAAGCAGCATCCATATCATCTACTGATCTTACACTGCGCGTGTTCCTCCCTGGTTTGAATCCCTCGCTGTTTTCATGCATACTACTTCTTTTGGAGATGTGTCCCATCTGTTCACCACTCTTCAGTGAGTATTTGGAATGTCCTTCCTAAATTTTACTCCAGCCAGTTTTAGATGATGCCCCTTGTGTTTGAGTTAATGTTTAGAATAAACCATTTGCATCAGTTTACCCCGTTAATCCATGGAGCTACTTATATGTAGCTATCATGTCCCAAGTTCCCTGCTATCGACCACTCATCAGACCTGCAGGGAAACAGCACAGCTGATTCTTGACCTTATTTACTGTGCTTCGCTCAACTTCTCATTGCCATTTTATGTTGCCTTTGAAAGAACCTTTAGATTTTCTTCCTCCAGTTACAAGACCTACTGGAATGACAGTCACTTGGTTTGTGTTTGCCATTTGGTCTGTCTCACAATGTGAGGACTTGTGTTATCCTCGATCTGTGGTATGTGAAACAGGTAGTGAAAATGGGCAAATTAGGAGGATCAAACACTCCTAATCTGCCATCAAATTCTGTTTCTAAACCATTTCCAGCATGTCCCAAAACATTAACATTTCCTGAATCAGTTGAGCTCATCTTTACCTAACACAAGCATTCCAGGTGATTATCTGAGAACATCATCATTTGTTCAGCAGCCTCTCATTTTGCTCAAACTTAAACTGCGTTCTGCATTTATTTTATCCAGGAAGTGGGCTCAGATGCATTCTTTGGGGGCAGTGAGTTGGGAGAATTTGCATAGATCAACATTGTTTGAAGCCAAGGGTTATCTGATGATGATTCCGGCCCAGTGTCTCCCAGAAATGGTGGGTCATGATTTGTGGACCATTACTCTTTAAAGGGAAATGTCCACATGAAAACGGACTCCACTTCCATATTAGGCAGGGTCCAGTTAGAACTTTCAGTAAAATTACTTTTTTTTTAACCTCTGCCATTATTATATATTAGTAACTTATCTGGTTGAGCCTGCCTCCCTTTGTGCTGGCATTTCATAACTTGGTGCCCTGAGCATATCTCAATGCTATAACAGTGGACAGATTACTCCTTCCAGTCTGTCCGCAGTGAAAAAGAACCTTTTCAGTAGCACTTTGTGAAGAGTTTGCTTTGTTCTTCTCTGACAGGGTGTCTTCTATTCGGGGCACAGTCTCACCAGTGGGTATAGCTCAGTCTTGCATGGTGGAGCAGAAACACTCCTGTTGTCTGTGCGGAGTTTTGGCTGGTGGACGTGGTGGAAATCTCCCAGGTAATTACAAAGCTGCTGCCCACTTTCTGTGAACTAGACCATGATTCAACGTGTCTCCTAGTGGGATGTGTCAAGGCCGCTAGTCCAGTGTGTCATCAGTATTTGACACCGTGGACCACATTATGTTGTTGGATTGCCTTAGAGAGAATTGTGGACTCACTGGTATTGTCATTAACTAATTTGAGTCCCTTCTCTTGGGTAGGAGGTAGAGGTTGGTGGTGATGGGGAATTTGTCCTCCTCTGGAGTTTCTCAGGGTTTGATCCTATCACTGATGCTGTTTGAGATATATATGCTTATTCTGGGCAGCCTTATTTGACAGTACAGCTTAAAGCAGCAGTACTACGAAAAAAAATGTGCTTTTTTGTCAGTTTATTCCCTGTGCTCTGCTGATCACGTACCTGGTACTCTTTCCTGCTGGCATTATACTATCACCCCATAATTTGCTCAGTTATCCTTTGCTTTTGTTTACATTCTGCCACCCGGCATGTTGCAATGGAACCCCCTCTGCTGCCAACTGCAGGTGTGTAGGACTGGCAGTACTACACAGGGACATCAGGACAGTTCAGCACAGGGTCCCACTGTAGTAACCAAAAGACAGGATGTGACCTGAAGAGGGAGGGCAGCTGAAAATTAGTCAACCACCATATTTATTGTGGCACCACAAGAATTCAAATAAATTGCAAATATTTAGAAAAATAATGATGACTTAAAAATAATATTTACAGATATGGAAACTGGAACTATGGCCACATGCTTCCAACCAAAAAGCAGAATTTTTATAAATCACTTCCTGATTTGGTAGTACTGCTGCTTTAAATTTTCACTGTTATGCAGATAATACTCAGCTGTATATGTCTTTTGCACCAGGGATAGTTGGTACTGTAAGTGTGCTGAATAAATGCCTTGCCGAGATCCAGGACTGGATGAACTCTAACTGGTTGACACTTAACCCGGACAAGACAGAGGTACTGGTGACAGAGCTGAGTCACAAGCGTGATGGGGACACCTCTGGGATGGCAACAGGGCTGGTCCCATTGATGGTGTCCTCTGTACTGAGAAATCTGAGTATTGTCCTTGATGACAAGCTGACATTTGAGGCTCATGTGTTGGCTGTTGTCAAAAGGATTTTTTACCACTTAAAGAACATCACCCGGATTAAACCCCTAATTCTGCCCAAAGACCTGCCATCACAAGTGCATGCCTTTGTAACATCTAGGCTCAACTACCGTAATGCTCTGTATCTTGGCTTTAGTGGAGGGAACCTCTATTTTGCTGCAGCTAGTGCAGAATGCAGCAGCCAGGCTGCTGACAGGGCTGACTAGATTCTGTTAAGTGGCCTCGGTCCCGTGGGGTTTGCACTGGCTGCCAGTCAGATGGAGAGTTCTCTTCAAGGTAGGCATGCTCACATATACAGTCCTATACGGACTGGTCCCTGGCTACTGATCTGACTTCCTTACATCTGCTGCCCTGGCCCACTGTCTTTGTTCCTTCACCAAGGGCCTTCTAGCAGTTTGGAGGACCAGGCTGAAAACCTCTGGTGTTTGTTCATTCAAGGTGGCCAGCACAGTCCTCTGGAACTTGCTGCCAAGATCTTTGAGGGAGGCCCCTAGGTTAGAGGCATTTAGGAGGGGCCTACATACTCATATCTTTAACTTGTCATTTCCTCATGATACTTTTTAAATCCCTTACTGATGCTGTATAAGTCCCTGCTGATGCTGTAGAAATCCATTACTGATGCTGTATAAATCCCACTTGTTGAAATGTTAATAATTTATGATGCATTTCTTTGTGTGCAATTTTTTTAATTTTGTTTTTATTGCAGGCGTCCAGAGCCTCTGGGATTGGATGCCTTATAAATAATAAATTGATTAATTGAACAAGACCAGATGTAGATTGGTAGTGGATTGTTAGTCTATACCTAGTCTCGGTAAAGCACCAACATGTACGCTCCCAACCAGAGCTATTGGAGGATACAGTCATGCATAAATCTAATGGACAGACCTGTGGCAGATCTCTACATGACACATTCTCGGACAGCTGCAGGTGGTTGTGAGCATGCTGTTTGGAGTGCAGAATTATCAAATGCTGGCTGGCCTAGAGGGAGACAGGATCAACCAGATAAAGTACTAATGTATAACAATGGTGGAGGTAACAAAAAGGTACTTTTTCTGAAAGTTCTAATCGGGCCCTGCCTGACACTGAGGTAGGGTCCATTTTTACATAGACATTTTCATTTAACAGATGGGTGCAAGTAAGTTTTAGAGTGAATCTCATGCACCATGATTTTCAAGTATTTTTAGGAATGGGGAGAGTCTGTGGGAGCAGGAGTGTGTGGCTCAGGGTTGGTAGGGTTTGGTGAGTTGGGTGCAAGGAGGTATTTTACATAGACTGTAATTGGACTGGGAGGGTTTGGTGAACTGGGAGGGGGGAGGTATTTTTCACAATCTGAGATCAAGTTGGGAAGGTATTGGGAACTGGGAGGGGGGAGGTATTTTTCACAATCTGAGATCAAGTTGGGAAGGTATTGGGAACTGGGAGGGGGGAGGTATTTCAGCCACTAGTGGAGATTGGGCTGGAATGGTATAGTGAGCTATTAGGAAGGTATTTTTGTCAAAAATGAGAATCAGGCTGAGACGGTTTATTGAGCTGGAATGGAGGGATGTTTGGTTTGTTTTTTTTTGTCACAATTGGAGATCAGGCTTGGCTGGTTTGCTAATAAGGGAGGGTGATGTTCTTTAGTTACAAACAGAGATCAACCTGGACGGGTTTTGAAAGCTAATAGCTGGGAGGTATTTTTCACAAATGGGGAGAAGCCTGGAAGGGTTTGGTGAGCTGTTATTGGAGTGATGTTTTTCAGAATCGGGGATCAGGCTGGGAGGGTTTGCTGAGCTGGGAGCAGGGAGATAGTTTTCACTAATGCAGATCATGCTGGGAGAGTTCAGTGATCTGTTAGGGAGGTATTTTTATTTAAAATGGGGATCAAGTTGAGAGGGTTTATTGAGCTGGGACTAGAGAGTTTTTTGTTTGTTTTTTTGTTGCAACTGAAGATCAGGCTTGGAGGGTTTGCTAAGGTAGGGGGTGATGTTCTTTGATCACAAACAGAGATGAGACTGGAAGGGTTTCAAAAGCAGATAGTTGGAAGGTATTTTTACTAATGAGGAGTAGCCATGAAGGGTTTGATGAATTGTTGGAGGAGAGATATTATTCCGAATCAGGGATCAGACTTGGAGGGTTTTGTGAGCTGGGAGCAATTTGTGGCTCTGGGTTGTCTGGTGTGCCTTGGACATCCAGTCCAGCATTATGGATGCCATTTGCCTGGGATCAGTCCTTTATGGGGGGAGGGGGAATGTTGAAGGTATCATTTCCACCCTGTAGGAGACAGGGCGGGCCCCTTAAGTCAGTCCATTCACTCTGTCACACTCAGCCTAGGGTGGGCCAACATCAGTTCTCCCATAACCAGCCTTACAAAGGACAGCACAAGCATAAAGTTACAGCAGCTCCTGCAGCTACCACCACCAGAGCTCCATGGGTATCTGTGGCCAACCTGCCACCACCTTCTGACTCCTTAGCAATCCCCCTCTCCTAACAAGGATCTGGGGGAGGTGGTCATGGGTCAGTTCTCCCCCCACCTAGAGAGGTGGTGGGGGATGACCACAGACCAATGGGTGCTTCAGATCATAGAAAATTGTTAAATGCTGGAGTTTCTGGAGTGGCCTTAAGAGAATCTCCCAGTAAACTCCAGTTACCCCCTCCTTACCTGTCCCTAGTCTGAGAAGAAATGTGGTCTCTTCTCCAAAAAGAGACATAGCACCTGTCCTTGCAGCTCAGTGGGAAAAGGATCTTACTCTTACTTCTTCCTTGTCCCCAAAAAGACTAGGGATCTTCAGTCCATCTCGAACCTCAGCCATTGGAATCTGTACACTGAGTAAAAACATTTCTGGATGGGCACTCTCCTGTGACTGTTGCCCTTTTTGCATCAGGAGGATTAGCTCTGCTCTCTGGATATGCAGGATGCCTAACTGCACATCTAAATCTTTCCTGCCCATCATCACTTCCTCCACTTCCAGGGAGACTGTTTTCAATGTGGGACACTACCTTTTGGCTTTTCATTAGACCCCCAGCTCTTTACCAAGTACCTGCTAATAGCAGTGGCTGCTTTCAGGAGGCAGGGTGTCTACATTTTGCCTACCTGGATGACTGGCTGCTAGCAGCCCCCTCCATGGACTCTCTGGTCCAGATTCTGAAATTTACTTTCTGCCTTTTCTAGGCTGTGGGGGTCTTTATAAATCTGCCGAAGTCCAGCCTCCCTCCTTTTAGTGCATTCAGTACATAGAGGCAATCCTGGCAAGGCCAGGGCAAGGCCAAGGCCTTATTTCCCATGGACAGGGCAGACCAACTGATGGAGCAGGCCCATCTGGTTTTCTCCAGTCAGGTCCCTGACAGGTTTTCCTGTGCCTTGTTCACATGACAGTAACTATTGCCACAGTTCCCTTGGCCTGCCTTCATATGCTGGTTCCTTAGTGGGCCCTGTAGGTCCAGTCGGACCAATGTACAGATGACCTGGGCCAGTGGGTTATGGTCTCTTACCCAGTATGGAGAGTCCTATCATGATGGTAGGATCTAGCCAACCTCCTTTGGAGTGGGGTCCAATTTCATCTCTCAGCCCACCTCAGATTCTGACAATGGATTCTTCAGGCCTCGGCTGAGTGACCAAGAAACCGGTTAGAATGTGTTTTAAGAAAGTTCCCACTATAGGAGATTTACTCACGAGAAGTCATTATGAGAATAAGTCTAAAAGCACATGGCTGGATAAAAGGAAGGGAAATTTTAAATGCAAACGATGTACTTATTGTAGCCATATGTTACAGGGCAATATTTTTTCAAGTTGTAACAGTCATAGAAGTTTTGAAATTCGACAATTCATGAACTGTGATACAGTGGGAGTTATCTATTTAGCAACATGTAACTGTGAGGCTTTTTATGTGGGGAAAACGATTAGGAGTTTCAAAATTAGAGTAGGAGAACATATGAGAGCTATTCAGAGGGGAGATATGATTTATACCACTGCAGCACATGTCGTTAACACTAAAGAACCTGACCAACATTCTTTTAACTTTATGGCAATTGATAAGGTAAACAGGAATCCGAGAGGTGGAGATTATAATAATCTAGTATTAAGAAGAGAGAATTATTGGATTTTAACCTTGAAAGCTAATAAGAGTCTGGGGCTAAATGGCCCCTTAGAGCTTTATCCATGTTTAAAAGATCGCAGTTAAGTTTGGTTATATTCAGTCAGCATGAATCATATGGCTTGACTATTTTGTTTAACTTCCCCTCCTTCTTAGTGTTCCCCTTTTCAGTTTTAGTCCATTAGTTATTTAGTTAAGTGTTTTTACATTGCATAGTTTAATAGTTTAGTTCTGGATGAAGTAGAATAGGATTGTACTATTATATGTATTCTGTTGTTTTATTGTGTTTGATATGAAGATGTTAATATTATTTAATCAAAGTGAATGAGAGTCTCTCTGTAGGACTACAATTAGTCTGATTTGTTAGTTAAGTACTCATTGATCTGATGGAATACAGCTGGATCAATTGTGTGTTATATATGGTGTTCTCTGACATTTGTTTTTTACTTCCTTTGATAAAGGATTGGGGGAGCAGTCCGAAACATGTCAGGAGTTTTGTAAAATAAAGTCTTTTATTCTACGTGTTTCTCTAATGAGTTGTATGTGCTCGAAGCCTCTTTCACAAATATCTCATTGTTGGTTTCTGGAGCACTACGTCCCAGTGCGCACTCATTTGGTTTGCAAATTCTGCAGACCTTCCAGACTCATCTGCTCCCTGGTCTGCTGCTGGTGCAGATGGGCATCAAGTGTGGTGTATTACATCAACAAACAGGGGGGAACTCATGTTTTCCCCTGTTCCAGGAAGCAATGAGAGTCTGAAACTGGGCCATCAAACATGTCCTGGAGCTCTTCGCCATGCATGTTCCAGGGATCCAAAGTGTCTTGGCTGACAGTCTCAGCCACTTCATGTCACTGGCTCACAAGTTAGGAGCTTCTAGCCTTGGTGGTCAAATAACTCTCTGTCAGGTAGGGTCATCTAGATCTGGACCTGTTTGTGTCCCCACTCAATGCAAAACTGCTACTTTCTAGCTCAATCAGTCCTGGGCCTGGAGTTTTCTGGCAAGACACATTGCCACTCTCCAGTAAAGGGAGGTTTCTGCAAACCTTTACTCCCTTCCCACTCCACTCAAGCTCCAGTTGAAAAGGGTGGAGATGATTCTTACAGCCCCCTTTCTGGTCACGCTAGATTTGGTTCCCCTTACTACATCAGCTAGCGATAAAACACCCGGTGCCCGTTCCCCTGTGCATCAACTTGCTGTCCCAGGACCAGGGCACACAGGTCCATCTGGACTTCAGATCCATGCATTTCAAATGGTTAGACCCTGTGGATCTAGCTATTGCCCACTACAGGGTCTCCTGTAGGGTCACATACACCCTGGTCACTTTTAGGATGCACTCCACTTACGCTATGAAATGGAAGCATTTCACTCATTGGGTTGCCGCTCACCATTTGGACCTGTTCACTTGCCCAGTAAATCAGATACTGGAATACCTTATCTTCCTTTCTGACTCTGGCTTCGGGAACTGCTCACTCTGGGTGCATATTTCTGCAATCTCTGCATACCATGCACCTATTGAGGGCAAACATGTTGACCAATCTGAGGTGTCCTGCACTTTTCTGTGAGGCATTTTGAATTTGAAACCTCCCGTTTGGGACCCAGTCCCTCCATGACACCTCAACTGTATCTTGAAGAAATTCACTTTACCTGCCTTTGAAGTGGTCGTGAGATGTGAACTGCTCTTTCTGTCATGAAAAGTGCTGTTGCATCTGCTCAAAGGATTTCCAAGCTTCAGGCCCTGATGCATAAAGAGCCTTTAGTATAAACAGACACAAAAGGAAAAGGCAGGCTTCAGAACAATATAATGTGGTTTGCAAAAAAAAAAGTTCAGTATGACAAAAGGGTGCACCTTACCAGGACATCCAAGCATAAGTAAACATACTCCATATAAACTGGAAAAGAGGTCAGCACTCTTAAACAGGTGTAGTAGGATGCAGATGATACCCAGCTATATCTGTCTTTTGCACCTGACCAGGATGGAGCTCTCTTGGTGTTTAGCAACTGTCTGGGGGGGATCCAAGACTGGATGGATTCTAGCTGGCTAAAGTTGAACTTGGAGAAAACAGAGGTTCTGGTCGTGGACCCAGGTGGTCAGATTGCGAGGCCATGTACTGACGCACCATCTGGAATTTTCCTTGGTGGTGTGTCTCTCCTATCTTTAGAACGGGTGCATAACCTTGGGTTTATTCTTGACGACAGGCTGACCCTTAAATCTCAGGTGTCAGCCGCTCTCAAGACTTCCTTTATCACCTTAGGAACATTGCCAGGGTTAAGCACCTTGTTCCGCCTGACTCCTGCCAACATTGGTCCATGCTTTTGTATCCTCGTGCTTGGACTACTGCAACGCCTCCATTTACTTTGGGCTTTCTGGTTTGAAATACACGCCACAGCTGAAAGTAGAACAGCTGCAGTCTGGTGTTGACTGGGACAAGTAGGTTTCATTACATTACTCCTGCATGTACTAACTGCACTGGCTTCCTCATACGTGGCGGATCACCTTTAAAGTCATTTTACTGACTTTCAAAGCACTTCACAATCAAAGTCCAGGCTATTTGAAAGACCTCCTGGTTCCCTACTGCCCTGACCGATCACTCCACTCGGCTGACATGGGGTTGTTAGAGATTCCAAGAGTAAACCTAAAATCTTCTGGTAGCAGAGCATTTTCGTATGCTTCACCCACTCTTTAGAACTCTCTACCATGCCAGTTACGGCAGTGCACCTCTGTGGAGTTATTTAAGAGAGAATTAAAAACATACTTATGGAATATGGCCTTCTTAGATAACTAAGTTATTTGATTATGTGTGGATTTTACTATAAATTTGTTACTATGACGATGTGTTGATTTTTTTTTTTTTATGGATGTTTTTGTGACTTTTATCTAGAGTTTTGGAACTTGTATTTAGAATTGTTCAGCACCTTGATGTATTGAAAGGTGCTATACAAATAAAATTATTATTATTATTATTATAGTAGGATGAACCTGTTAATCCAACTTGAAATTTACAGCAGCAGCAGTAAAATCAGCATTTTGGCAATAATGCAAATGGAGAAGCAATATACTAAATGTCCACAGTGGTTCCATAATGCTAGAATACCAAAGTTTACTTTGCAGTCTATAGGTTGTGTCATGTTGAATGCACAGGTATTATTGCCGAAATGCCATTTTTACTGCTGCTGCTGCTGTAAATTTCAAGTTGGATTAAAAGGTTCATCCTAATACAATTGTTTGGAGTGTTAACCTGTTTTCTGGTTTGTGCGGAGTGTGTTTACTTGTGAAAAGAGCCTTATATGTTTTTACACAAAGGCTTTGCATATGAACCCAAGTTTCTTCCTAAGGTGGTGTCAGAGTTTACTTTTTAAACCAGTCTATCCACCAACTAGTTTTTTATACTGTGTACTGTAATCATGGAGAGTATTTGCGCCATACTTTGGATGGTCATAGAATTTTGCAGTATTATAAGCACCACACTAAGCCTGTTAAAAAATCTGTCCAGTTGATTGTTTCATTCACCTGTAATAGAGAGGGCTCCCTGTTTCTAAATAGTGTTTGTATAAGTGGTTAATGAATTGCATTGTTTACTGCTATTGCAAGTACAACATAGCCCTTCCTGGAGTGGTAAAGGGCCATTCCACCAGGGGTATGTCAGCCTCCTCGACTTGTTTCAAAAATATGTCGGCAGTAGATATCTGTGCGACTGCCACTTGGAGATTTGGCCACACCTTCGGCATGGACATCAGCTCAGTGCGGGGCCGATTTCGGCCTAGGAGTACTTCTAGTCCTTCTTTCCTGCGCTCCTGGCTGCTGATTTGTCCTCCTCCTGGTGTTTTTTCTGCTCATGGCCAGAACTGCTTGGGACTTGGTCCTACTGGTGATAGACTGCTGCAAGATCCTTCCTCGAAGTGACATAGTACAGTTACATAAGAACTTGTCACAACAGTAGATCTTTGAGAGAGACTCTTGCAGCCAGCCCTGCTTTCCCTCTCTTCTTCCCCCTGCTGTTTCCTATTTCTCTTGTACTCCTGTTTTTCTTTTGGCTGTCAGGAACATCCTCCATTTCCATTCACTGCCCATATAAATTTTCCAGCAGAGGAACTGAGGTAGGTGTGGGGAACCGCCTGCCTATAATGAGTAGGCTGATGTCATCAGACTGACATCGGTGGTGGCTGGTCCCTAGTGGTAGACTGCTAGTTAGAACTTCTCTATGTGGTCCTGGTGCCTGATGGCTTAGTCCTACCATTGATGACATGCTGCAAGAGCGTCTCTCAAAAAAGCTACTGTTGAAGAAGAGGAGGAAGAATTAGCACTTATGTAGAACTTTTCATGCAAAGTGTATCCCTAATCACTTTTGCAAGCAGTGCTAGACTGGTAATAACTGACTGAATTTGTAGTGGCGGCCATATCACACATCAGCACCCACACATAGCCTGGACAATTGCATGAGCCATTTGTTTTTATGTAAAGGGGAATGTTGGCCAGAACACCAGGAATGTGTCCTTCTCTTTGTGAGGAATGCCCTGGGTTCTTTTAATTCCACCTAGACACCCACCAGGATGGGTAGAAGGGGACCTTGGTTTAATGTCTCATCTGAATGACAGTACACTACAGCACCTCCCAATATTGAACTCAGGTGCCAGTGTTTTAGGTGCAAGTCCAATATTTGTGCAGGACAGGACAGGACTCCACAACCTTTTGGTCCAGAGGCAGATATGCTAACAACTGAGCCATGCTGACATGTTACGGTATGTTCTTGCATAACTGTACTTTATGCAGTGGCATCATGTTCCGAGGAAACAAAGACAAAAGTGGGGCTCAGAACACTTATGTATCCAGTGTGGTGCAAAAAGCAAATCTAAATCTGATGCGAGGAGGGGCCAAGATACCACAAAGCTAATGCACAGACCCAAAAAACACACAATGCTTAATGTAAAAAAACAACAGCTTACCATAATCGGAGCTGGAAGTCATTTACTGGCTTGAAAAAGTGTTCACATCCACAGTGCAAATAAAAGTACAGACTATTAAATCAGAGATAAAAGTACTGTGCAAAAGTTACAAATGAATACATGTTGGCACCTAAGCAGGTGCATCTGAGCATGGACAGGAGTGTTCACTCACGTGACACGCTCGATCGGTCAGCTGACATTTCTCCCGTAGGCTTCCTCAGAGCTGATTAAATACAGATTAGAGGAGGGAGTGAAAATGCAAAAGCTCATACAATATATATTAAGTACATAGAAAAATATTCAACCAATCGGTGAGAGAGAGGCACTATACATACGACATATGTTAAAAAACATGTCCATTTAATAACCATGTTGTACAGGTAGCACTGTAGAAGTAACTCCTCATTTAGTCCTCTCAGGGTAAGAGTGTCCAGTGTATAGATCTAATAACATTCTCCTTGATTTAACTTCTTGGCAAAATCCCCACCACGTATTCCCTGTTCCACTTTTTCAATCCCCACAAATTTTAAACTTGCAGGTGATCCATGACCCTTTTCCACGTAATGTTTTGCCATTGCATTTATCTCTACTGAGTTCATAATGACTGATTTGTGTTACAGATTCGCCCTTTTAATGTCCTTTTTGTCTGACCCACATAGCCCATGCCACATGGGCAGACCAGTAAATAGACCACTCCAGTAGAGGAGCAATTTGTAAAGGAATTAATTTTAAACTTTTTCCCAGTTCTCAGATGCTTAAAGGAATCTGTGTTCATTGTACTGTTACACTGGGCAGAGTGGCCACACTTATAGTTGCCAGTGGGGATGGGGGCAACCACATCCTAGGTTGTTGGTCCCTGTTTGTATGCAGATTATGCACTAATTTGTCCTGCATATTTCTTCCTTTTTTTTAAAGTTACTTTTATTCAGTGTCTGCAAACAGAGCTACACTCTGCACAATATGCCAATGTTTATTTACTATATTCAGTATTGCCCCACTTTGATTACAGAAGTTACTCACAAAGGTGATTTGATCTCTATCCTTGACTCTCTCTTTTACTGCCAATGAGTGCGCTCTTTCCTCTCTTTTTTTGGTCTGTCCAACCCCAGCTTCACGTTCTTCGGTGGATACCCCCATCCACAAATCTTTGCGCTACACTTTTTGTGTTCTTTTCAAATTCTGCTTCTACACTGCATATTCTCTTTACTCATAACATTTGCCCCAGTCTGATGTTGTCCTTTAATTTATGTGGATGTGAACTAGAATAATGTAAAAGTGTATTATGATCCGATGGCTTTCTGTACATAGTAGTTTGCAAACAGTTCCCCTGCTTATAGAGAGTCATGTCCAAGAAGTGAACACAGTCTTGTCTACGGGTAATTTCAAACTTCAAATTCATATCTTACCTCACGAAATGGTGGATATGAATACAGTGCGGGGCTTCAAACAGGTATGGGATAGGCATAAGGGAACAATAAAGATGAGTATGAATAGATGGGCCGCTGACAGAGCAAAGGCCAATGGCACATTCATAAGGTAGAAAAAGAAATGGGCAGACTGGATGGGCCTTGCAATCCTTATCTGCCATCAACTTCTGTGTTTCTATATCAGAACTGTTCATTACTTCAGAAAACACTTCTGGCTCCCTCAAGGGTCCTTCCCAAAACATTACACAGTCATCAATAAATTACATAGAAGCATAGAAACATAGAAGTTGACGGCAAATAAGGACCGCAAGGCCCATCCAGTCTACTTGTTCTTTCTACCTTATAAATATTACCGCCATTACACTCTGTCAGTGGCTCATCTATTCATAGTCATTTGTATTGATCCCCTTTTATGCCTATCCCATGCCTGTTTGAAGCCCTGCACTGTATTCATACCATTACTTGTGGTAAGCCATTCCATGCATCCACCAATCCTTTCTGTGAAAAAGAATTTCCTCACATTCCCCTTAATCAGCCCCACTCTAATCTCATGCTGTGTCCTCTTGTCCTGCTATTTTCTTATATTTAAACATGTTAGACTCTTTCACCTTGTTTATGCCCTTAAGGTGTTTAAATGCTTCGATCATATCACCTCTCTCCCTCCTTTGCTCAAGGGTATATATTGAGCTCTGTTACTCTGTCCTCGGATGTCTTCTGATGCAATCCCTGCACCATTTTGTTGCCCTTCTCTGGACTGCCTCAATTTGGTTAATGTCCTTGTGAAGGTGTGGCCTCCAATACTGCACACAGTACTCCAGATGGGGGCGTAACCAGTGTCTTGTAAGAGGTATTACCTCCCTCTTACGACTTAGATACCCTACTAATACACCCTAACACCCCCTAGCCTTACCTACTGCTTTAGAGGGTCTGCTTGGATAATTTCAGGTCATCAGTGATGACGATGCCCAAGTCTCTTTCTTCCTTTGTGACAGCTAGCAACTCCTCCCAGCCTATAGGTGGCTTCAGGGTTTCTCTTCCCTATGTGCATGATTTTGCACTTCTTTGCATTAAACCCAGTTGCCACTCTTCTGACCATTTTGCTAGTTTATCCAGATCTCTTCTCATTCTGCCCACCCCATCTGGATCATCTACTCTGTTGCAGATCTTGGTGTCATCTGAAAACAGACAAGCCTTACCCTCTAGTCCATCTGCAAGGTCACTAATGAAGATGTTGAAGAGGACTGCCCCAGGACTGATCCCTGAGGTACCCCACTTGTGACTTGCATCTCTTCTGACTGTATACCATTTACCACCACTCTCTTTTTCTGCCCGTCAACCAGTTTGCCACCCAGTTGACCAACTTCTGACCCACACCGAGCCTACCCAGCTTATTTATCAATCTTCTATGTGGAACAGTGTCAAAAGCTTTGCTGAAGTCAAGGTAGGTGACCTCAACTGCTCCCCCTTGGTCCACCACTCTGGTTACCCAGTCAAAGAAATCTGTGAGATTCGTTTGACAGGACCTTCCTTTTGTAAACCCATGCTGTCTTGGATCCTGTGCCCCTATGGATTCCAGGTGTTGCACTATCCTTTCCTTAAGGAGTGCCTCCATAATCTTGCCCACTACTGAGGTAAGACTGACTGGTCTGTAGTTCCCCGCCTCCTCCCTGCTACCACTCTTGTGGAGCAGGATCATATGAGCCCTTCTCCAGTCTTCTGGGACCTCTCCTGTGCTCAGAGACTCACTAAACAGTTCTACTAATGGCTCTGCTAGTTCCACCTCTAGCTCCTTAAATACCCTGGGATGTATGCCATCAGGTCCCATTGCCTTATCCACCCTGAGCTTAGCAAGCTCTTGTAGGACCCTTTCTTTTGTGAAGGAAGTAGTGCTCACCTCCCTCCCCCCTGTGTCCATGATGCTGAGAGGTGGGCCCTGCCCTACCTTCTTTTCAGTAAATACTGAGCAAAAGCCTCTATTTAGAATAAGATGCCTTTGAGGTCCTCCTCTCACATGCTCCTTTTCTCCCTTAAGCTTAGCAATACCCCTCTGGACTTTCTCCTTTCACTAATATATCTATAAGAAAGTCTTGTCACCTTCTTTACTGTTATACTAGTGTTTCCCTCAGTTTGGGACTTTGCCTGCCTTACTGCCTCCTGCTTCCCTTAGGGCAGCTTGGCATGCCTCCTATCTTCATCCCGCTGTGTTCCCTTATATTTCCTGAAGGCCAGCCTTATGGCTCTGACCTTTTCTGCTACTGTATTTGAGAACCAAAGTGGTTTCCTTCTTCTTTGCACTTCCTTTCTGTCTTACACAATGGGATGTTGCTTCAGTATTGCATCCTAATGCTTGCCCTTTACCCTGTACCCCTCACCTGTGTTTCTTTTTGCCAGGGCTAGCTTAACTCTGTTGTCCATCTTATCAAAGTCAGCTCCTCTAAGTCCCATATTTTTGCCTTGGAATGGGATGATTTAGATGTAGTAGCCAACTTGAACCATACCATGTGATGGTCACTGGTAAGTACTTACATAACTGTAATTTAGCTTCCTTATATCTCCACATACTGTGTTAACCCAAACAATGCATACACAGATCACAGTTAGCTTCATTATATCTCCACACACTGCTAGATCCAAACAATGCATACACAGATCACAATTAGCTTCATTATATCTCCACATGCTGCTTGACCCAAACAATGCATACACAGATCACAGTTAGCTTCATTATATCTCTACTCGCTGCTAGACCCAAACAATGCATAGACAGATCACAGTTAGCTTCATTATATCTCCACACGCTGCTAGACCCAAACAATGCATACATAGAAATATATAAACATAGAATTTAACAGTAGATAAGGACCACTTGGCCCACCCAGTCTGCCCATTTTCCTACCTAATGGATAAGCTGCAGATCCTAGTTAACCAACAGCCTACTTCTTCCTACCCCCACTCCCTAGAATTGCCTTATGACTGTTCCATGCATGATTGAATTCCACAACTGTTTTTGACTCCACAACCTCCTCAGTAAGGCTGTTCCATGCATCCACAACCCTCTCTGTGAAAAAATACTTCCTTACATTACCTCTGAGACACCCTCCCCTCTATCTTCAAATTGTGCCCCCTTGTTCTTGGGCACCTTTTTTTCTGAAAGATGCTACCCTCTTGGACTTGGTTGATTCTCTTGAGGTACTTGAAAGTTTCTGTCATATTGCCCCCTCCCTCCTTTCCTTGAGGCTATACATATTAAGTTTCTTAAGTCTCTCTTCATATGTCTTCCGGTGCAGACCCTACACTATTTCAGTTGCCCTCTTCTGGACTGCCTCCATCCTGTTTATGCCTTTGCGGAGACTGGGTCACCAGAACTGCACACAGTACTCCAGATGGGGTCTCACCAGCTGTCTGTAGAGAGGGATAACAACTTGCTGTTTTCTACTGGTGATGCCTCTTCCTATGCATCCCAGTATCCCCCGCCCTCATTACTGCCCTCTCATATTGCTTGCCCACCTTTAGGTCATCTGATATAACTACCCCCAGGTCCTTTTCCATTTTTGTTGTTGTTAGTATCTCACCCCCCATTGTGTACTCTTCCCCTGGGTTTTTGTTTCCCAGTTGAATTACCTTACACTTCTTAGCATTCAATCTGAGCTGCCATACACTTGACCATTCCTCCAACCTTGCCAAGTCCCTTCTCATCCTTTCCACCCCACCTTGTGTATCAACTCTGTTGCAGATCTTTGTATTGTCTGCAAAGAGACATACTTTTCCTTTTAGTCCCTCTGCAATGTCACTTATAAAGACATTGAAGAGGACCAGTCCTAGTACTGAACCCTGCGGTATCCCACTAGTAACCTCCCTTTCTTCAGAGTGGACTCCATTTACTATTACCCTCTATGTCCTGTTCTCCATCCAATTCTTTACCCAGACTACCATCTAGGGACCCATTCCCAGGCTGGCTAACTTGTATATTCATCTTTTGTGTGGGACTGTGTCAAATGCCTTACTAAAGTCTAGGTAGGCCATGTCCACAGCCCCTCCCTGACCTACTACTTTGGTCACCCAGTCAAAGAAATTGATTATATTCATCTGACATGACCTTCCTGCTGTGAATCCATGCTGCCTTGGGTCCTGTGCACTTCTGACTTCTAGGTACTTGACAGTTCTTTCCTTCAGAAATGATTCCATCATTTTCCCTATCACTGAGGTTAAACTAACAGGTCTGTAGTTTCCTGCTTCTGCCCTGCTCCCACTTTAGTGAAGTGGAATCACATCTGCCCTCCTCCAGTTCACAGGTACCACCCCATCCTCCCATGATTTGTTAAAGAGGGTAGTCATTGGTGTCACTAGTTCTTCCCTTAGTTCTTTTTGAATTCTGGGATGAATCCTATCAGGCCCCATTGCTTTGTCTACCTTCAGTTTTAAGAGTTCTTTCAGAACCTTTTCTTCTGTATATGGGCTCGTATCAGCTTCTGTATCCAGAGTGTTTCTGTTGTTTGGTTTAGGTACTTCACCCTCTTCATTTGAGAATACTGAGCAAAAATATGTGTTTAGTATATCTGCCTTTTCACAGTCACCCTCTGCCCACCCCTTCTCCCTTTTATTAAGCCTCACTATCCCTATCTTGGTCTTCCTTCACTCCCTATAGAAGTTTTTCCCCCCTTCTTAACTGTGATCACAGTTAGTTCCATTATATCATCATACGTTACTAGACCCAAACAATGTATACACAGAACACAGTTAGCTTCATTGTATCTCCACACACTGCTAGACCTAAACAGTGCAGACACAGATCACAGTTAACTTCATTATATCTCCACACACTGCTAGACCCAAACAATGCATACACAGATCACAGTTAGCTTCATTATATCTCCACACACTGCTAGACCCAAACAATGCATACACAGATCACAGTTAGCTTCATTGTATCTCCACATGCTGCTAGACCCAAACAATGCATACACAGATCACAGTTGGCTTCATTATATCTCCACATGCTGCTAGACCCAAACAATGCATACACAGATAACAGCTAGCTTCATTATATCTCCACATGCTGCTAGTCCCAAACAATGCATGCACAGATCACAGTTAGCTTCCTTATACCTCCACATGCTGCTAGACCCAAACAATGCATACACAGATCACAATTAGCTTCATTATATCTCCACACACTGCTAGACCCAAACAATGCATACACAGATCACAGTTAGCGTCATTGTATCTTCACATTCTCTAGCCTTCAGTCTGGCAAGGAAGATCAGCCATAGCTTTGCGACTCGGGATTCTCAGCCGAACCGTGGCCACAGCTCCTGCCTGCCCAACTGTCCACAAGCATACAGCCACTCCAACCCTCATTCTGATAAGGAAGCTCAGGCACAGCTTTGTGGCTTGGGATTCTTGGCCAAGCCTTGGCCACAACTCCTGCCCACCTACTTATCTGCAAGCATACAGGCATGGAGCAACTGCCTGTACTCTGTGCCTTAGCTCTTCAGCTGTTCAATTTGGTGCCTTTTCTCTTGGCCAACTGGACCTTCTGTACTCTGTTCTTGGGCAGCTACTGCCGCTTGTGTCGTTTTGCAGTATGCTTGTAATCATCTTAATACATTTTCCCATTAGCTCTGTATACTCATTCATCTGTAAGGCAGTGCTAAGCACACTGCCCTTATACTAACACAGTCTTGGCTTACCATCCAATCTTCTGTCAAATTCTGCCTTCTTTTTCAACTTCAGTGTTATTAGCATTGGTCATTATGACCATACTTACTATATTTCTCTACTTGAGCTTGCCAACCTGTTACATGGCCCCCTCACCTTAACCTCTCACACATGTATTAACTCCCAAATAACCCCTTAAGACACAGAACCCCTATATACCCTGCCTTCATGTGCCTCAGATTATTTCTCACTCATTAGTTTCCCATTGCCAAACATCACTGTATTTGTATATCCTTTCCTCCAGTCTATTTCTACTGTAAACCAAATCCCTAAACTAACAGATATGTTAGTGAAAGAAGAAAAAAAACAGGGAAGGGATTGTTAGACTAAATAGGGAATGAGGAGATTGTGTAGAGGGGACCAGGAGAAAAAGCAGGCATCCTGAACAAATTTTTTTGATCAGTGTTCACGGAGAAAGGGGAAGGAGAGGGACCACAGTCAAGTGGCAGGAGCATAAAAGGAAGGGAGGTGAACACTAGTCCATTTACAGTGGAAAGAGCCCTCAAGAAACTCACAAATCTGAAAGTGGACAAGGCAATGAGACCAGATGTGATGCATCAAAGGGTACTGAAGGAGCTCAGAGAGGTGCTAGCTGCACCTCTGACAGTTCTGTTCAACCACTCACTGGAGATAGGAGTAGTCCAGGAGGACTGAGAAGAGCAGATGTAGTCCCACTTCACAAAATCAGTAGCAGGAAAGCAGCTGGAAATTACAGGACAGACAGCTTGATCTCAGTGGTTGGGAAATTAATGGAATCACTGCTGAAGGAAAGGATTGTGAACTATCTTGATACAAGCAACTTACGGGTTCCAGGGCAGCATGAATTCACCAGGGGGAGCTCAAGTCAAACAAATCTGATAGATTTCTTTGACTGGGTGGCCAGGGAAGTAGATCAGGGTGGATCAGTGGATGTAGCCTTCTTAGATTTCAGTAAGGCTTTCATTATTTTTCCACATAGAAGTCTAGTAAACAAGCTGGGCAGCCTGGAAGTGGGGTCAAAAATCATAAACTGGATAAGGAATTGGTTGGGGAATAGGAGTCCGAGGCTGGTGGTAAACAGAGTTCATTCTGAGAAAGGGAGGGTGGCCAGCAGGATGCCACAAGGATTAGTACTGGGAACAGTGTTCTTTAACATATTTATTGTTGAGATTGCAGAGGGAAGGGGTGCCTTTTTGCAGAGCATACTAAAATCTGCAAAATGGTAGACACTCCACTGGTGGTGAAAATTGATATAGGAAAGCTTGAGTAGTGGTCAAGAATGTGGCAACTATGTTTCAGTGTGAAGAAGTGCAAAATCATATATTTAGGGCATATAAATCCAGGGGCAGAGTACAAGATGGGGAGATGGTGCTGATGACCACCAAACTGGAAAGAGACCTAGTGGTAATCATATCTGATGACCTAAAGGTGGCCAAACAAAATGACAAGAATGTGGGGACAGCCAGTGGCATGCTAGGGTGCATAAGGAGGGGTATCATCAGCAGAAAGAAAGAGGTGGTGATACCACTGTACAGATCATTGGTGAGACCTCACCTGGAGCACTGTGTTCAGTTTTGCAGGCCACATCTCCAAAAGTACACAGACAAAGTAGAAGCAGTCCAGAGGAGGAAGACAACAATAGTGCAGGGTCTGTAGCAGAGACCATATGAGGATAGATTAAAAGACCTCAGTATGTTCTCCCTGGAGGAAGGAAGGGGAAGGGGATCTAATATACTTCCAAATATCTCACAGGTGTAAAAAAGGTGCAAGAGGGAAGCATTCCTTAGGAAAAAAGGATGCTCAAGAACAAGGGGACATGCTATGAAGCTGGAGGGGGTCAACTTGGGGGAAATGTAAGGAAGTACTTCATAGAGAGAGTAGTGCATGCCTTGAACAGCCTTCCAGTGGAGATGGTGGGGGTGAAAGCTGTGGTGGGATTTAGGAATACATGGGACAGGCTTAAGGGAATCTTAATCATTAGGTAAGCGAGGGCTAAGCTGGAGCTCAAGTAGGGCCTGTGGTATTACTCTAGTTAGGGAAAATGGGCATACTGGGTGATCCAAGCGGTTCTTATCTGCTGTCGAATTCTATTTCTATGGTGTTGGGCTCTTTGACTTGGTGATTTGGAAGCTAGGGTGTGCGAGGGTCAGTTCAGTACCTCAGCAATCCAGAGTGAGTGGAAGAAGGTAGGAAGAGCCTGAAGTAAGTGCACAAGGTAGCCGGTTAAGCACAGAGTAGCAATAGAAAGCCTGCTTCCATTATAGATACCTTGTGAGAGCAGAGATCCATTGACCTGCTGCATTAAGAGGTGCCATCTGGATCCAGGAACCACTAGATTACCCTCTGTTTAGGAGTTTTCTTCCATTTAAACAACTGCATGGCCTGTGAGGTTTCGGGAACTGAGCATGCTGCTCTGTTTAAAGTGTGCCACGGCTAATAACCTGCAGTAAAAACTACAGTCTGCAGTACCAGGGACTGAGTTAAGGAAGCTCCTTTGTGGATCTGTTTAAAACCTGGCATCAGGTGGAAAGCAGCAGCTGTGGCTTGCCTAGGTGGGCACCTAAGAGGGTCATGGTTCCAACCTTCAGCAAAATCTACAGGTCTACATTGATTCTACACCTGCGTTACCCAGGGACTAAATTAAGAGAGCTCCCATCTGAATCTGCTTAACACCTGTTACTGGGTAGGAAGGATTGATCTGACCTATCTATCAGGGTGCCTATGAGGGCCATGTTCAAAGTCAACATTTGCACTAACCCTCCATTCAGAGAAGGGCAACCAAAATGGTGCAAAGACTACATCAGAAAACATATGAGGACAGATTAACAGAGCTCAATACGTATACCCTAGAGCAAAGGAGGGAGAGAGGTGATATGATCAAAACATTCAAACACCTTAAGGGCATTAACAAGGTGAAAGCATCTAGCATGTTTCAAAATAATAAAAATAGCACAACAAGAGGACACATAGAAACAGAGACTTTGATGGCAGATAAGGACTGCTTGGCCCACCCAGTTTACCCATTTCCCTACCTACAGGATAAGCTGCAGATCCTAGTTAACCAACAGCCTACCCCTTCCTACACAGCATGAGATTAGAGGGAGACCGATTAAGGGATAATGTGAGGAAGTTCTTTTTCACAGAAAGGGTGGTGGATGCATGGAACAGCCGACCTCAGGAAGTGGTGGATATGAATACAGTGCTGGGCTTCAAACAGGCATAGGATAGGCATAAGTGAGCAATACAGATGAGTATGAATAGCTAAGCCATTGACAGAGCAAAGGCCAATGGCACATTTATAAGGTAGAAAAAGAAATGGGAAGACTGGATGGGCCTTGTGGTCCTTATCTGCTGTCAACTTCTATGTTTCTATCTTGCAGGTGGTCAATTGTTAATAAAGCTGTGGTATTCCATTAAACGTGGGCTGGTTATTGACTGCCCATGTGATACTCGAGAAATTAGTGTCTTACTTTCTTCCAGAGAGCGGGGGACAGTGCAGCGTGAGGAAGCTCCTCAGAGCTCTGGAGGACTTTCTAATTTTGAACTGGGATTTTGGTGCCATCACTGCAGGCTTGTAGCCCTATTTAGATGGGCAGCCTCCAGTAGTGCCAGAAAGCAGGGGACAGAGCAGCGAAAAGGAGCTCATCAGAGCTCCGGAAGACTTTCTAAGTTTGATTTTTCTCCTTCCCACCCACCCATACCACCTCCTTATTAAACAGCCATATGGGCTGACAAGGGGAGGAGTTCCTCAGGAGGTTGACCAATCAAGGGGGTGGTGGCTTGGACTACCGAGGGATCTTCAGTAGTGAACTGAAGGGTGAACTGGGTTGTCCTTGGACTAGTAAGGCAAATCCTGTGAGTATAAGTTGGAACTGTGATATTATAGGCATTATAGGGTGAAACAGTGTTAATTCATACTTTATGGATGCTGCAGAATAATAATACATTACATGAGTGAATCTGAGGGGTGAAAAAGTGCTACGTGCTACACTTATGATTGCTACAGAATAATAATACAGTATATAAAGGTTTATGTGGAATTGTAAACTGTGAGAGGGTTTGTTAAAGAGTATCACTGTACATTCTGATAGTTTGTATAACCACTTGTAGCCCAATCACTGGGGTCGGCTGGGACTGTTCTGGCATTACGAGTGGGGGCATTGTCTAAAGATACCTGCTATGATGGGGGAAAGGACCTCACCTTTCTAGAGCGGGCATCTTTGGGAGGGTGGTTGGGTGCACAAGGTGTGAGATGGTCATGGCATTTGACTGGGCTTGAAATTTGGGGCTGCCCAGTGTGCCACCAGCTGGAGCAGTTTAGGGAGGAGTTGGGATTAGAAGATAGATTGGGGGTGGAGAAGTAGGGGACAAGGAGTCATCTATGTAGCGACACCAGAGCTGAAACCTCCTGGCATAGGAGAGGTAAATGAGGTACTCGGGGGCATGAGACCTGGCAGAGAGAGTGCCAAAAATTTGGGAACTTCCAAAAAAGAAGCAGGAGGCTGGGGTTGACCTGAGAGACCTGAGAGGGTGGGATAGTACTGGAAGATGTGAAACTGTAGCAGGTGATAAAGGGGGGGGGAGTGCAGGCCCCAGATCAGAACTCTGCAAAAATACACAGATGGGTGCAGCAAGGGTGGGACTTGTAAAAACTGCGCAGAAACAACCAAGACAGAGAACTGAAAGAGCTGTGCAGATACAAACCAGGCAGGAAGAAGTGGCACAGTGGACGGGGACTTCTAGGAGGTCAGGAGCAATGAGGAAAATACGTCTCAGGAGGGGTGGAAGATAGTAGGTTCAGGAAAAACAAGGCAGAAGATGGATACTGAGGGCCTATTGAGATGGGGGTGCAACAAATATGGGAAAGACAAGCATGGGCGTTAAGCAGAAAAATAGTTATGCACCCCTCGTCACACTGACAGGGGAAAAAGCGGCTGTAAGGAGCCATTGGAGGAAAGAACAGGAGCAAGGAGAATGTGAGACATTTACTTGGATGAGGTTTCAGGGGCACAGAAGCTAGGAGACAGGAGGGAAGTTCTCTTGGGAGCAGGGAAATTGCACAGAAAAGGAGAGGACATTTTGGGGACACACTGGGGGGAGGCACAAGTTAAAGGGGGAAAAGAGGTGGTGGGTCAGGACTGAGGTGGAAAAGAGCAGGGGGCTAGGGGGGCCATTGCCCCAGGGGGAGATACTGGGTTGGCCCCCAGCATGACTAGAAAAAGGAAAGAGTCTGTAGTGGACAGGTCAGTGTGCTCCAGGGGGACAAACTGTCATTGTCCATAGTGATACAGCAGGAAGTAATGGGACCAAGGAGGCCAGGTCAGAGAGATATGGGTTGGAGCAGGAGGGAGGGACAGACAAGATTTTGGCAGGAGGGAGAGAGGACATGACGAGCATGGTAATGTAGGGGAAGGGGGAAACAGGGACAAGGAGGCAGTGAGAATGCTGCTCTTGGGAGACTCCAAGACTGGGGACTCAGGTGGAGAGAGAGAGGGAGGGGATGGGGGGTTTCCTGTGGTGCTAAGTCCAGGAGTATATCTGGCTTGACGATGCATCAGGCAAAACATCATATCTATTCTCTAGCGCAGGAATGTGGTGGTACCCCTGACATATTAGTACACCTGGGTACTTATGATATACATGGGAACATTGAGCTGGAGACACAAGCTAGGTCTAGGGAGCTGGCCAGGGTCTGTCAGCACGTGGGGTGTTCTGTTTCCTTCTCTGAGATTCTACCAGTGCCCAGGGTCAGAGCAGAAAATAAGCAAAAATAAAGGATATAAATGTACTGGCTCTGTAAATGGCACAAGGCCATGGGGTATGGGTGGGTGGGGGACTAGGGAGCAACCTGGGAGGACAAGGATCAGTTCACTAAGGACAGGCTCCACCTTAGCACTGAGGAAAAATAGGTCCTGCAGCTGAGACTGGCAGAGTTCATCCATTCTAGGTGGGGTTTAAACTTGTGAGAGGGGAAGGAAATGGCTCCCTGGCAAGCCAGGTCAGGAAGGCCCTGGCCTTCTCCCACAGGTGGAGGGGAAGGGGCACAGGGCAGGAGCACCAGGTAGTGCATGTGTTGGTCCATGTAGGCAGAAGGCAAGGTGGCCTCAGGAGAGGGGGGCAAGGGGTCAGGCTTGAGAGTGGCCCTAAAAAATGGCAGGAGATTGGGTAATAAGATGCCAGAGCTGCAGGCGTTGATGGTGGGGGGTGGATGGGGGGCAGTCACAGAGACATGGGCCACATCCAGACATGGCTAGGGCCTAAACATACTTGTGTACACTACATGCTGAAGAGATGGGGGAAGGAAGGGGAGAGGGTAGCTTTTATCATCAGGGATAGCATAGGGATAAGCAAGGTGGAGGAAGCTGGGGACCAGGTAGAGGCTTTTTAGGTCACCCTGCAGGCTCTGGGTGAAAAATAGGGGAAGATGCGGGGTGGTATGCAGACTCCCTGGACAGGAGGAGGAACAGGAGGAAGGCCTGGTGGCTAACCTTAAAGGACAACTGTGGTGGAAAAAGGACATCACTGTGGTGATGGGAGACCTGAATATGCGTGGAGCAGACTGGGAACCATGGCTTCCACATTGAGCAAGGAGCAGTGCCTGTTGGACATCTTCCAGGATGGATTCCTTGCCCAGCTGATGACAGAGCCGATGAGGGAGGGGCACATCCTGGATGTGCTCCTGTCAGACAAGGAGCTCATCAAGGACCTAGTTGTTGGGGACCCACTGGCGGAAGTGACCATGCCATGGTTGGGTTCTCACTAGAACTAGGGGGCTGGGCAGAAACACATAAGAATGACAGTGGTGAATTTCAGAGGGGTGGACTTTGGAGGGATGGAGTGGATCCTGAGGGGCTATCTAGATGGGATCAGGCCAAGTACGGGTACGGAGGCACGATGGGAAATTATAGAAAAGGGGCTCCTGGAGGCTACCAAGGCCTGCATGAGGGAAAGACTTAAGAGGGCCAAAACTAGGAGGCAGAGTTTGTGAATGAAGGAGGTCCAGGATGCAGTGAGGGGAAAAAAGGCTGCTTATAGCCAATATAAATGCTCTTGGGGGGCTATATCCAAGGCGGAGTATGATATGGCCGCCAGGAGGGTCACCAGGTTGGTGAGATCGGCTAAGGCAGAGGGCAGAGCTGAGATTTACATGGGAATAGAAGGGGGAAGGGGTCTTCAGGAATACCAGGGAAAGAAAAAGGGGGAAGGAGCAGATCAGTTGGCTCAGGATAGGGGATGGGTGGAAGAGGTGGGAGAGAAGGCAGAGGTATTAAATTACTTTTTTGCCTCTGTCTTTACCAAGGAGGAGGGGAAGGCAACACTGGTAGGAGATGGGAAAATGGATGATGAAATACCCAGAGGTAGGGTGTGGGAGGCGCTCAAGGACCTAAGAGGGGACAAGGCACCAAGCCCAGTTGGGATTCATCCCATGGTGCTCAGGGATATTTTCTAAGAAAATATCAAAATAAAACTACATTTCTTATGATGAACTGAGTGGCTGGTCTCCAGAAACTTTTTTTCACTACATCGAAGCCAACTGTTCAACCAGCACCCAATAGGAATATTTGGACTACTTTATACAAAGGGCACCCACTCATGTTCTCTTCCTTGGTGGCATGCAAATGAAGCCATAATATATGCAAGGCACAAATGGGGCCATTTGCATGTGATGTGCTGGGTACCATCAAATTGTGCCTGGCACCCTGCCAAGCTACTGCCATCTGGGTTGGCACCCTGGTGGGCTATTGCAGCCCCATGCTTCCATACACCCGATCATGGGCAGTTGTAATAAAAAAGAAATCCTGGTGGTCTAGCGGTCCCCCCCCCATGCCTGATTGTGGGCAGTTGTAATAAAAAAAAGAGATCCTGGTGGTCTAGAAGTCCCCCCTTATGCCCGATTGTGGACAGTAGTAATAAAAAAGAAACCCTGGTGGTCTAGCATTCCCCCATGCCTGATCGTGTGCTGTCGTATAGACTAGACATACCTGGTGGTCCGGTGGTATCCTCCCAACCCACCCATGCTGGGCCCCCAGCCACCCAGCACCCCCTCATCATCGGCATGCGGCAGCACCCTACTCACATACCACCAGGCCGCCCACCAAATGACAGCATACAGTATGATCTGTAGGCCCATTGGTCTACAGTGTGGACCAATGGGCTTGCAGACCATACTGTACTACACAGGACCAGATATGTGAATGAACTCACCACCTAAAGTCAGGCTGGAAACAGGTTTGTCCCCTTGCTCCTAAATCGGCAGCTGTCTTCGGGCAAACTGCAGCTCCTTAGGTACTGGGATAAGTAACAGGCATTGGGGAGTGCAATCAGTGCGAGTTGCAGAAAAAAGCATCCCTCGGTACAATACTGTATAAGGATACAGTACAGTACTGTATATGAAAACTAAACAATGCTGTGATGTTCTGGGAAGAGTGGGAGGCAGTTGGAGGGAGGGGGTGCAGTCAGAGTGAGTGGCTGTCACGATTCATACTGCACTCCACACAGTCACTGCAATTACAGCCAGAATAGCATCCCTTGATGTAATGAATGACTTGGTATAATGAACGTTTGATCTGGCTCCCAAGTCGTCCGCTATAGCAAGGGGTTATTGTAGGTGTTGTCAGCAGATAAGTACCCCTTGGCCCACCTAATCTGCCCTATTTTCCCTACCTACAGTGCTGCAGCAGACCCTACTCTGGGTACTATAATTTTTGCAAAACTGCTTGCATTGTCCCTTGCTCAACCTCTCTTATACTGAAACTCTTTATTGTATCTGCCTTTCTGACTACAGTGATTTCCTCCTTTGTGCACTTCCTAAGTCCCTGCTATCAGAATTACAAAAATGTTCATAACACAGATATTTGCCTGCTTACTCACCACTGGAATTAAAACCAAGTGACTTCAATCCTCTCATGTCCACCAGTTCTCTATCCATTACCATATTCACTATAACATTGAAAAGTTTCTTTATAAAATACTCCTAGCCTTTACTTCTTCCAAATTTTCTGACACCATCACTGCCTAGCAGTAATCCCAAATTATTTGCTCTTCTAACTCTAGACTGTTTTCTTTTCTTCTCAACTCCCTCTCATCCATAGTTCGAAAAATCCCAATAATGCATACCCAGTGAAGCCCACCAGGATGAAGTGCAGCACTGCAGAATTCTGCAGTGGAGTTACTGCAGTAAACAATGCAATTTCAATGGGAGTTAATCCCTTTTAACATGCAGTAAATGTTACCATGCTGCATTTCATCCTGATGGGCTTCACAGTGTCTGGGCAGACTGGGTAGGCAAAGGGGTCCTCTTTGGTTGACAAATTCTGTTTCTGTGTTTCCATTTACTATCTAGTCATCTATTACACTTACTGGTGGGAGTGACTGCAAGATGATCCTTCTGCTGTGCAATCTCTTCCTTCCTCACATCACCAAATAGGAGTTCCTCGTCCCTCAGAAACAGCAATAACAATTGATCCAAGGGGGTGTTGTAATCTGCACATCAACAACAGAAGACAGTACAAGTGTTATTTGTAATCAGAGCAAGAGAAATGTTACAAAACACTCATCCAAGAAAAAGTGCATTGTACCTGTTATTGCAAGTAATTGTACATTTATGGATGATACAACACAGAAACATAGAATTTGATTGCAGGAGACCGAGGGGCCATTTAGTCTGCTCATATTATATTACCTCACCCTACTGCACTGGTGGGTTGTCTTCTTCTTCCCTTGCTCCCTCAACCCTCACTCCAGTGTTGCCCCTGTAGGGATTATGAATCCCCATGTCCTGTTCCAGCCATATTTAAACACATTTAGGGTAGCTGGCCCACTACTTCAACCATGGTTTCACCAAATTTCATGTAGTAAAACATCCTCACATCTCTCTCTTGAACTTGTCCTCCAGATCCTCCAGTCATGTCCCCTAGTGGCTGGTTCTCTATTCTTCACAAACAGGTCCTTGCTATTCCCCCTGCATAAATCCTCTCAGGAATTTACATGTTCCTCTCTTGTGCCTGGCCTACAGTGAGTGCATATTTAGGTGTTCTGTACTATTTATATTTTGACTCAAGACCGTACCTAGGCCTATTGTGGATGCTTCAGTCTATATCAGAAATTGTTTCTCAGAGTCTGGGCTTCTCAAAACAGGGGCTGAACATAATGCAGCCTTAATGACTTGAAAAGCCTCATTCCACTCTGGGGTCCATGTCACAGTATTTGGGCACCATTTCTTTGTGAGTTCAGTGTTAGATCTGCCTTGCTGACTCTGGATCATCTTTAGTGACCCGCCTATGCACCAGCTTCAGATTGTCCAAATCCTTCCTCCAGGTGAAGACTCTGGAACCGAGCAAAGTATTCCAGATGAGGCCTCACCAAGGACCTGTGTAAGGGCAGTATCACTTCACTTCTTCCATTATCAGAACCCCTCACTATACACCCCAGCATCCTTGACACCTAGCTGTATGTATTGTTACAGTGACTATCTTGTTCCATTATCAGAACCCTCCCTATACACCTCAGCATCCTTGACACCTAGCTGTATGTACTGTTACAGTGACTAACTTGTTCCATTTTCAGAACCCCTCCCTATACACCCCTGCATCCTTGACACCTAGCTATATGCACTGTTACAGTGACTAACTTGTTTCATTATCAGAACCCATCCTATACACCCCAGCATCCTTGACACCTAGCTATATGCATTGTTACAGTGACTAAACTGCTTGAGGGAATCACTGATGATTTAGATTCCTCTGCCCTGTTGAATGGTCCAGCTGAACTCATCTCGTACAGTATTTAGTGTGTGGGTTCCATCTCCTTAGGTGTATTATCTTGCACTTCTTGACAATGAATCTCAATTGTCAGATCTTAGACCATCTGTCATGTGTCTCTGGAGCTCCTGCACCCCTTCCTCATGATCTACCCTGGCCAAACAGCTTAACGTCATCAGCGAAGAGAGAGACTACTTACCGAAATACCTTCCCCTACATCACTGATGATCATATTGAATAGGACAGGTCCCAGGACTGACCCCTGTGCGGTAGAACTGGTTGTTCTACCTAAATATTAAAGGGACTCTATTCTAATTTTTCTAAGGCTTATAGCATCAGCATTCTAACTATTCTGTTGTGTATTGTCCTCTCCCAGTTATGTCAGGATGGCCATCTACAGACCCCCTCCCTTTTTCCTTGTTTACTCTGTTTCCTTTTTAAGTCACTCTAAAATGCATCCTGCATGGCTCAAAGTGACAAAACAATGCAACAGTTAGCTAGCACAGTTTCATTTGCCTGTATAAACGGATACCGTGTTAAATATTTGCATATTTAAAACATATGAGCTATTTTTCTGCACTGTTGTTATGCAGTACATATAGTATAAATGATATATAACTGCCTAAATTATCTTGAAAAATGTTATTAACTATGCAGAGGTTTGGTGTTTGAGAAAGCCAGATTTAGTATAAATGAATATTTTCCATCAATAAAAAAAGGCTGGAGAATGTATTTGTTTTATTTTTTTATACCTCTTTCTTTATTTCCCCCTGCCCCCTTCTACAGCCACAGCCCTGTATCCCCTGTGTCCACTGACTCTTACCTCTTGGCTTAGAAGTGCTAGCTGGCCAGGTGCGGCACCCTGGGAGCTGGCATTATCAGCTGGTCGGTGGCATTTTGAGTCTTTGTGTTTCTCCGACCCTGAGTCCAAGGTACAGGTGCAATGATGCCAGTGGCTGAGCTGCGATGTTTCCACATGCGGCACATGGGCATCTGCTCTGCCTCTGCCCATTCACTGCAGAGCTGGTGTGCCAGCCTCCAGCAACCATTAGGATCCAGGAAAAAATGGCTCTAATCTCACCCTCTCTGGAAGAGGAGAGCTCTCCTACAGATGCTCAATCCTCCCTCTCTGGCCACTCCCGAGTGACCCTCACACTGCGAACGGGGTCGCTGGCATGGCAGGAGGTAAGGCAGTGATGCCTAGCCCTCTGTGCCACTAGGCCAACTTATTTGTTTTATTTTAAATTCATGATGATATCTGATATAAAACAGCCTTGGTTTTGCAGACAGCCCAGACCCAGTTGCAAGCAGCCTTGGTTGTGCAGACTGCCTGGAGCCAGTTGCAAACAGCCTTGGAAACAGTTGCAAGCAGCTAGGTTTTCATTCTGCCTGAAGCCTGAGAGGGAAGGACATGCAGTCGTCATGTCCCCAAAGCAATCTGAAGCACAGAGAGAAAAGGATCCCAAGTTTAAGGCTCTGGCAATAAACATAGGAGGTGTGCAGATTTTCACTGTCAGAAGCGAGCTCTTCTGCACATAGCAGGAGATAGTCAGAGAAGTCGTGCAATGCACAACTACAGAAATGTGCCCGGGTCATATTCAACCATCTAGAATGTGTGGTGCAAGTACCAATGTGCAAATCGCAACAGTAATGTATGCGGTGCAAGTACCTGGTGGCGTTCCCATGAATAAGCTGCGCAATGGCATATTAAGCTGAAAACCACCATGCAACTGAGGAGCAAGTCACAGATTGTGCAAACACAAAATTGAGCATATGAAAGGAGGCTCAAACATATACACCCCCCCAGATGCGCATACCAGAGAACCACAGAGCCATGGATGCAGGGCCATTTCTGATGGAGCAGGTAATGAGGGGTGTGAGGACGAGGGAGTAACAGCAATGCACTGAGGATGGGCCCATCAGCGGTATGCCCAACACTTACAGTACTGTACCCACCTCACCTTTGAGGACTGTGGTGATGTAGAGATCGTTGGCCAGTACTACCTGAATAGGGCAATTCTGAGGTAGCTGTGTGAGCTGTGCCATGACAAGATGTAGGAACCCACCAGAAGAAGCCACACCATGATGCTGGAGACCAAGGTGACAGCAGCAGCACTGTGCCTGCTCACCACAGGCATGTTCCAGAAACCAGTGGGGGCAGCCACTGGCATCTCCCAGTTGACCACATCCCTCCTCCTCATACAGTTCCTCAGTGCCCTGCTGCCACATGCTTCAGAGTACATAAGATTCCCAAGCACACAGGCAGAGCATGCAGTAAACATGCAGGAATTCCACTTGGGGGGTACGCTTGCTCAGCATGATTGGGGCCATTGACTGCACCCATGTGGTCATACACACACCATACACACACCACTTGGCCTAGAGGGAGCCACATAGATGAAAAGAAAGGGCTACCCCTCTATCAACTGCCAGGTGGTGAGCAATGCCACTGAGCACATCATCAATGTGTGTGCCACACACCCTGGGAGTACACATGATACATTCATCTGGCACAGCTCCATCCTGTGCTAGAGGTTTGAGCATGGGGAGATCACCATGGGTTACCTGATAGGTGAGCATGGCATTAGATAGGCTGACAGAGCAGCCGTGAAGGGGTGGAGAAGCCAAAGTCACAAATGGAGGGGGACTGTGGGTGGCTGTAGGCAGCAGAGGAGGAGGGCATCAGAACAGGCAATGCTATGTGCTAACCAATATGATATCCCCCCAAAGGTGACAGCGCCTACCTCCTATGCCCCTGGCTGCTCATCCCCATCCAGCACCTATCCAGCGCTGCAGAGGAATGGTACAACGAGGCACACAGCACAGCATGGAACATAATTGAATGTGTCTTTGGCATGCTGAAGATGCAATTCCATTGCCTAGATAAGTCTAGTGGTGCCCTACAGTACAGCCCTATGAACACCTGTGGCCTATTCCTAACCTGCCACATGCTGCACAACATGGCCATTGACCATGAGATAGCTGTCCAGGTGGAAGAGGGCAACAGCAGCAATGATGACGGGGAAGACTAGCTGGATGGGAGTGTGCGGCCACCAATGCAGAGGAGGACCCCAGGTTGGCTTCACATGTCAGGAGGCACCGTGGCACAGTTGTACAAGAGCACTTTTGGAATTGAAGGTGAGTACAACACATGACAGCTGTGCATGCCTGGAACACCACACACATGGACCGAGTAGCACGGCCACACAGGGACACAAGCACACACACACAGGCACAGGCACACAGCCACAACACATTGCACAGACATGGGTGCATGCATGGACACATGGGAGCTGCGCTGGACACAGAGCAAGTCCATCCTACCCGCACATGCCACAGCACCACCAGGATGCATCACACATCTGGGCACAGTGTGGCATGGTGTTGGCATGATCAGGAGTGGTGGCTGAAGTGACACCACACACACCAGTGCAGCTGCCCATGGCAGGAACAGAATGACTGCACCGGGCACACAGGCAAGGCTGGCACAGTGCTGCCCTCATCACACCCATACTACATGGCCCAGCAGTACTGCATGCACACATGGAGGATGTGCCACATGCCATGTATACATAAGAAAAATACACAGGGGCACTGTGGAGGGGTTGTGGGATAGCAGATGGACCAGACACCAAACTTCAGGTTCAACACACACTCTCTGTGTGATGTTTATTCAAAATACAAGAAATAACCTTCTGCAATGGCATATTTCTTCTTCAGTACATTAGTTTGCAGCAACAGACTATAAATGTCCTTTCTCTGCACTTATCCAGTACCTACTGATACTGATCTCTGATCCAACTACTTTTTAGTGAAAACCCTTCATCCATATGTGGGCCCCGTTTGCTTGGGTAGTGGGAGCTCAAAAAGAAAAAAAATTAAACAAGCTAAAAACTAAGAACCTCAGTGCAGAAACACTGCAAAAAGGGTTACCCCAAAGGGCATTGGCAACAAATCAAGTTTCAAAGAAATACAACATCATACACACTTCCATAATGCAAAACATCATTAGACAAATGCAAATCAATATAAAATTAGAGACTTATTCAATTTACATGCATTTTAAAACAGCACAACTAACTTAATTTCTGTAATAGTTACCTAGTACTTTTTACCATTATCAAAAACACCTAGTGCCATGGTATTTTCAGCATTTGCAGGCTTCATAAACATAAGGTATGTACAGCAAGGTATTTTATGATATAGTGCTATTACATACTAAATCCAACAACAATAAACACAACCTGTTTTACATACACTTAGAGGTTACCACAATAACCTCCCTGTATGAGGACCTGACAGGGAAAAGGAAATTTAAAGAGGACACCATAGCATAGTCAAGAAAGGGGAGGGGTGCCCACAGGTGGCCAACCTTATGGGCTAGAAGTAGTAAAGGATAGATTAGGTTTAGAAACAGAAGAACTGCTGCAACAGATTTAAAAAAAGGTCGGTCCTCAAGAGTGGCAGGAGCTCCCTGTCACAGGCATGTCCAGCTGTGTGTGCACCGCACAACAGCAGCGGTCAGCAGGATGGGCCAGCACACCCAGTAGGCCTACCGAGCAGAGCTACAGCTCCCACAGACATGTGGGTGGCTATGCCCAGGCTGTGTGGCAGCCACTGAATGCTCAACATGCACAGGAGATGTTGCCAATGCACTCACAGGGGTAGATGCCTCAGAATGTGACCTGGTTCTTGCAGGTGTGAATAGCCCAGCAAAGAGAGTACTGCCAGGTGTGTTGGGGATGGGAACATCAGTACATGGTGTCAGCCTTGCTGGGGTTGCCCATCGTCATGACTGTGGTGTGGATGTGGCACTACAGGGAGTTCTGTGTGCCCTGCTGCTCCCAGTGGATGCCAGCAATGCAAATACATGGTGATGGCACCGGCAATGTGGCCCAGCAATGATGGATCTAATCTATCAGCTGGGCATGTCCAACAGCCTCTCTCTCAGCCAGGTGATGCACCTCCACCCACAATGCACATATTTCTGCCCTGAGCATAGCCAGGTTGTCCACAGATGCCCACTGCACCCTGGTGTGCCCATCCAGTCGGTCAGCACCTTGCACATCCTGGGGCTATTGCTCGCCTGGTGGTGTGGTGGCATGCCATACAACATTCCTTGCCTGGGGACATTGCACAGCAGACTGCACAGTTTGTGGGGAGCATGCACATGTCCTGTTGGCAGCCACTGTGGTGTGCTGCATGATGGACACTGCATCCTACTGCTGCAGCCCCCTCAGCTGCTGCACCATCCTCAGGGCACTGGCAGCTGTCCTAGCACCCCCTACATGGCTGGCAACAGTGGCAGTACCACACACCACTGTGCAGCCATGTTTCGGTTGTGCTTGCACAGGTGCCATAATGCCAGTGCTGGCAAATGCCCCTGTAGATGATGCTGGTTCCTGGGAAACATGCACAGGCCAGTGCCACCCAGGCTCAGTGTCATGGCATCATCATCATTGTCCAATGACACACCCTCTATGTCCCTGGTACAAGTACTGGTAAGTCATCCAGCAGCACGAGATCCATAAGTGGGTCACTGTCCCCCAGACCTAAGAGGTCCAGAAGCCCCACACTGTCACATTGCCCATGTTAGTGTGCCAGATGCCAGTGGATGTTGATGGCTGTTCATTGTTGGGTCCAGTGTCTTCAGTGACATCCTGCATCTCACCCCTGAGGCATGATGGCACTGGAAGACAGAAAGGCAATACCAGTGGAGACAGTGGATCCTGTCCTGTAGCACTGTGGACAGTGTGGATTTTTCATGCATGCCAACACTGTGCCAGTCTGCTAGAGGGTCTGCCTGTGCAGCACAACACACCATTGCAGTCATGCCATGGGTGTTGCACAGGGCAGTCAGCCAGGGTGTGTTGTGGCATCACGTGGTGGAGCACCCCCCATGGCTGACAGGCATGCCCTCCCCCATGGGCCGCAACAACAGTGGAGTACTGTGCAGCTGCTTGGACCTCTGTGGTCCCTGCATAGCCACCACCATGCACAGCACAGGCATCACCATTGGGCAGTCATGTGGCACTGCATACCCTGTACCATGACCCACAGCCACTGTACAGTGCTCCTGTTGCAGTCCCCAGGGAGGTAGGCAGTATAACGCAGTGGTTTAAGGCTCTGAGCTACAAATCTGGTGACATCCAGCAGACCAGACCTGGGTTTGAATCCCACAGCTTCCACTTGCATACTGTGTAACCCTGAGCAAGTCACTTAACTTCCCTGTGCTCCCAGGTCGTACCTGTAAAAAAGCTTTCAGCTTAGTGTGCTGCTCCTGGTTAAACAACAACAAAACAAAAACACAGGTGAACAATGTCATGCTCGATGGTCCTATGCATGTTGCATGCCACTACAGTCCACAATGGACATGGTCATGCAGCACTGCTGCAATCATGCTGGCATGCCACTGTCGTGCACACCCACACCCCCATCCATTGGCAACAAATTCACAGTGCTGTGAAGGGCTGTCTCCCATCTGGAATCCACCACCCAGTATGCCTTGAATGACAGACCCATTGATGGTCACCACCACCATCTCCTCCCCAGCCATCAGTACAGGTGCAGTGGATGATCCCCCACCTGTCCTGCTGCGGGATGCCCTGATGGTGGCAACCTTTTCTTAAATCTGCCTATGGTCTGTCATTATTTTCTTTTTGCACTACTGTGTGCTCCAGTTATGTCTTCTGTGGGCATTTATGTATCGTACCACCTCCTCCAATGCATTGGCATGTTCTTGTGGGGTGCCAGTGACCCCACTCAGGAGTTCCTCCCTGTCTAGGTACACCTCGAACAGGGCCTGCTGTTCATTCTTTGTAAAGTTTGGCCTTTGCTTCCATGCAGGCTCCTGCACTTCAGCTCCCTCCATCTCAGTTATGTCGCTACCTGTGAACAGACAGACATTGGCCCCCTGAGCAGTGTTGTATCCTAACCTGGAACAGGACTGCACTGACATCATGCACAGCATTTGCAGTAGACAGCACAGTGTGGTGGTACTTACCGAATTGGCTGCAATATCTGTCAGTGACCAGTGCTTTGTGATGGCACTTTTATGGCCCAACTCTTGCAAATGAGCAAAAGCGGAAGTGTAATGAGATGCTAATGTGGGCGACTGTGCCTGTCATTGGCTCTTAAGTCCATTTTCATATGCTGGCTGAATACTGCAGATTTTTGCTTTGTGCTTTGTGCTATTGGAATGCACCAGAGCAGTTCAATGGTGCATTCTCCTGCACATGCACGGTGCGCAGCTGTGCACCTGCCATGCGAGCTATGGGTGGCACTACATCATGTGGTGCCTATCGTGCACCTGTGCAGACTATGTGACATTCCCCTATTGTACATGTGCACATGCCATGAATGCAGACATGCTGCACTGTCTCCATTGTGTAACCATGCCAGATGCGCAATGCCATCGACCATGCATTGCTGGCCTATGAGCAGGTCGTACACGTACGATGTTGCACAGGGTTATGCAGTGCATGTACATGGGTCACAGCCCTGACATCATACTCCCACCCTAAGGGGCTGTGTTGCGCATGTGCAGTACTGTGTGACAGGTGCCTGCAGCGCATGTTTATCACGCATCTCCATAATGCGTACCTGTGGTATGTAACCCCTATTGTGCATCAGGCACTGTGAAGTTCCATATGCAGGCTTTGCATGTACATGTGGTCAGACACAGTGTGGCAGGCAACAGTGATGGTGGGGACAGGTCAGTGTATGCCCCGGACAGTTAACTGGACCAAGTTGGAGATGGTAAATCTGGTGGCCCTGGTCGAGCCTGTGGTGAACCAGTTGTTTGGTGTGGCTGAGCTCCAGAAGCCAAGGTCCCATGTGTGGGAGAGGGTGGGTATGGGTTAGTGGGAGGCTGGGGCAGGGTCTGGGACTGTAGGGATCTGTACGCAGGGGACAGATTACATTTGAGCAGGGAGGGGAAGGTGGTGCTAAAACAGAGGTTAGAAGAATGCATAGAAACAAAGGTTAATTTAAACTTGGCAGAGGGGTGGCAAGTGTGTTACTGGAGGGAAGGCTCTCCAGAGAGGGGGAGATAAACAAGCCTACCCCTCGTACAAACTGGGTTAGAAGCAGGGAGGGATCAAAGGGCAGGGCTGAGAAGGATGGGAAACTGTGTAAGGAGTGTACTGTAAGGGAACATCTTGGAGGGTTGTCTCCTTGAATGCAAGGAATCTGGGGGATAAAACTGTGGAACTACAGGCTTTGTTGGCAGAGGGGATAGTGGACGTAGCTGCCATCACAGAAACATGGGCCAACCAATACCAGAAATGTGACTTGATGATCCCAGGGTATAGGATTTACAGGAAGGATAGGAGCAAAGGAAAGGGGAGGGGTAGCAATGTATGTAAGGGAAGGAATAAAGTGTGCAAGGGAAGAGGGGGAGGAGGGTAGGACAGAAACCTTGTGGATGCAATTCAGGACACATGGAATAGGATTCTCAGAATGGGGATGGTATACAGGCCATTGACTCAAGGGAAATCTCTGGACAGACAGCTGGTGGAGCAAACTAGGAAGGAGTGTGGGAAAGGTAATACAGTGATCGTGGGGGACTTCAATCTACCAGGAGTGGATTGGGGTACCCCAGCCACCTTGAGTGCTAAGGAGCAAATACTCATGGATGTCTTCCAGGACTACTTCCTGACAAAGATGCTCACTGAGCCAACTAGGTTGGGGAGTACACTGGATCTATTTCTGCCCAACAGGGAGGCTGTAATGGTGGTAGGGGTGGGTGACCCACTGGCTTGGAATGACTACCATTTGGCATGGTTCACACTTAATATGAGCAGAGAATCAGCGGGTACAGGAACCAGGGTGGTGGACTTCAGACAGGCTGACTTTGGTAGGATGGATGAAATCTTAAGGGTGCATCTGGAATGAATACAGTCACACTGGGATGCGAATCAGAAATGGAAAAAAATACAATTGGGGATATTGGAGACTACTGAGACATGTACTGGATTGCAGAGCAAAAAGTTAAGGGCTAATAAACTGAGCTGGTTAAGTAGAGGGGTCTTAGAAATGGTGAGGGCTATAAAAGCAGTCTTCAAGAAACACAAGAAATCCAGAAATGGGAGGATAGGGAGGAGTATGTGAAGAGGTCCAAGAAAGTTACCAGGGGAGTCAGAGTAGCTAAGGCCTTCAGGGAATTGAGGCTGGTGCAGGGCATCAGGGATGGGGAAAAGGACTTCTTCAGAAACATATGGGAAGAGTAGGACCTGTAAGGACCAGGTAGTTAAGGCCAGGAAGGACAGGGGTGAGCAGAGAAAGGGGTGGATCAGGTAGAAGCACTGAATGAGTACTTCTGTTCTGTATTCAGGGAGAAAAGAGGGCAGCTACTGCAGGTGGTGGGCAGGGCGAGAAGGGGGCAGAGGGGATAATGGACAGAGTGATCACTGAGGGTAGGGAACTGGAGGGGTTAAGGGCTCTGAGGGTGGATAAGGCACCAGGACTGGATGACATACACCTCTGGGTGTTGAGGGAAATGGCCAAGATCCTGACTAGACCACTGGCAGAACTGTTAATACCTCCCTGGATACAGGGTATGTGCTGGATGACTGGAGGATGGCCCAAGTGGTACCCATCTTGACATTGACAGGCCCCCCTGGGGCAGCTATGCAATACATTGCTAATTGGGAATCTCCTCCCGCTGTTTAATTTCAGTTGTCTAGGTTACTCAAATGTATTATTTATCTATTTTCTGTATTACATAGCAATCTTATGTTTTGTGTTAACTGTTAAGTTTTTATGTCTCTGCTGTTTTACATCCTGACGTGGAACCTTTGTAAAAGAGTGTATACTCAAAGGTTGTATCCAAATTACCAAATAAATAAGTAAATAAATCTATGAAAGTGGACTAAAGGATAAGCTGGGTAATTATTGGTCGACAAGCTTAACTTCCATTGAAGGGAAGCTAATGGAGACAATACTTAAGGAAAGGCTGGTGACCTAGATGGAAGACAGTGGGCTCCAGAACAGTCACCAGCATGGGTTTGTCTCCAGAAAATCCTGCCAGACAAACCTAGTTGAGTATTACAGCTGGGTCATGAGGGACTTGGACAAGGGTCATGCAGTGGATGTCATATGCTTGGACTTCAGTAAGGCCTTCAATTCGGTGCCACATGGGAGGTTGGGAGGGAAGTTGAGACACATGAGGGTGGGGACTAAGATGGTTAAATGGACTGAGAATTGCCTGCAGGGGAGACAGCAGGGGGTAGTGGTGGTGGTGGGGACTCTCATCTCCAAGGCTGTGATTAGTGGGGTGTTGCAGGGATAGTACTGGGGCCAGTGCTGTTTGGAATATTCATAGCAGACATCTCGTATGGCATCAGGAATAAGATCAGTCTATTCGCTGATGATACCACATTGGGGGCAGTGGTGAACGATATAGCAGATTGGCAGGGACTGCAGGACAATCCTGACCAACTAATGGAGTGGTTGGAAGAGTGGCAGTCGAGGTTCAATGCAAAAAAGTGTAAAGTGTTGCACTTTGGAGCAAAGAACCCAGGGAAAGGTTACCAACTGGGAGGGGTGCAGCTACGTTCCACTGAGGAGGAGGAGAAGGATCTATTGATGGTTGTAACAGGAAAGATGAACAATACAGAGCAGTGTACTGTGGGAGGGTGGCGGCAAAAGCCATTAGGATGCCGGGTTGTATCATGACAGGGATCTCCTCCAAGAGCAGAGAGGTGATCCTGCCTCTCTACAGGGCTCTGATCAGGCTACACCTGGAGTACTGTGTGCAATTCTGGTGCCCATATTTGAACAAGGATATAAAATTACTGGAAAGGGTACAACGCAGGGCAACAGGGATGATCCAGGGATTGGAGGATGGACCATACGAGGAGAGGCTGAGAGTTGAGCATGCACTCCTTGGAGGAGAGGAGAGAAGAGACCAGGAAGATATGATTGAGACCTTTAAGTATATAAAGGGGATAAACAAGGCAGGCACTGAAGGGATACTCAGGTGGTGGGGGGACATGAAAGGACATGGCCTTAGGTTGGAGGGGGAAGATTTAGGACAGAAATGAGGAGACACTTTTTCATGGAGAGAGTCTTGGCAGAATGGAATGTTCTACAGGAGGAGGTGTAGCCTGTAAGACAGTGGGTAGTTTGAAAAGTGGATGGGACAAGGTGAGATGGGGGTACTGGGAAGGGGAAGGGATAGGAAAGCTGCAAGGTGAGAGTTCTAGCTGTACACTCGAGCAGACTTAATAGACCAGGTGGCCAATTTCTGCTGGCAAATTCATATGTTAATATGTTCGTATAAATATAAGGATTTACAGTTGAAATAATTCACTACCTAACTGTACATATGGGGAAACAAATGCAGCCCAGAGGCGTTGTCAAGGTGGGGGAGAGAGAGGAGAATGCGAGAGAGATTAAGGTGGGGAGAGAGGAGTAGAGGGGTGAGGAGGGTAGAAGCATTACGTTGAGAGGTGGAGGAATTCAGAATAAACTGAAATGGAGAATGGGAGCAGGAATGGAGGAGGGATATGGGGGAGAGATGGGGTGGAGGCTAGGAAACAAGGAGTAACAGTGAAACAAGGGAAGTTAAGTGTAGAGGGTTGGAAAAAATGAAGTAAGAGCAGGATGGGTGGGGGTTGTGTGAAAACACTGATCACCCAGAGCAGACCTATTAAAGGATTAATTTTAGCAATCACAGGAGGTGCAAACCAAGCAGCAATACAGTAATCAGAGAAAAGTATGATATACACATTTACTGACACATGTTATGAACTGATGAATAAAAAAATATTACCCTCTTGCCAGTTTATGGCTGACAGTGTGCCTTTAAAAGTTAAACAATCTTTCCTCTTGCTCCTCCCATGCTGCTACACACTATGAATATTAATGAGTTGTTTAGAATGATGTAGGGGGAAGGGAAGTGCACTTAAACCTCTGAGAGTTACTAGGGACAGGAACACAGAGCTGAGTGTACGGGATAGAGTTACCACCTGTCCCTATTTTCGTAGGACAGTCCTGATTTGGGCAGCTGTGTCCTGCAAAAAAACATGAAAAATACTACGTCCTGACTCTGTAGTAGCAAAAATATTTTCTAATTTTCCACTAAATGTTGTAGGAAACTATCATATACGAACATACGAAATTTGCCAGCAGATAAAGGCCTAGAGGTCTATCAAGTCTGCTCGAATGTGCAGCTAGCACCCCTTATTCTGCAGCTGCCCCTCCCTTCCACCCTTCCCCTCTTCCCCTTCATTAACCCTCCCCCTTGTCCTGTCCCATCCTCGTTTGAAGCAGTCCACTGTTCTACTGCATACCACTTCAGCAGGTAACGATTCCACCCAGCCACCACCCTCTCTGTAAAAAGTGTCTCATCTCCTCCTGAACCTTCCTCGCTCCAGTCTCATATCATGGCCCCTGGTGTCCTCCCTCCTTACTTTGAACAGCCCCTCTGTACCTGTCTTGTTTATTCCTTTCATGTATTTAAAGGTTTCAATCATGTCACCCCTGTCTCTCCTCTCCTCCAGTGAGTATATGTTCAACTCCTTCAACCTCCTCTCGTATGATAAATCCCCCAGCCAGTTGATCATCTTTGTCACTCTGCACTGCACCCCCTCCAGTAACTTAATGTCCCTCTTCAGATACAGACGCCAGTACTGCACGCAGTATTCCAGGTGTGGTCTAACTAATGACCTATACAGTGGCAGAATAACCTCCTCCCTCCTTGAGGATATACCCCTTGCAATACAACCCAGCATTTTGTTGGCCTTTGCAGCTGCCTTCCTACATTGTGCCGAGTTGTTCACTGACCCTGTAATGAGCACACCCAGATCCTTCTCCTCCTCTGTCTGGGCTAGCTGCACTCCCCCTAGCTGGTAACTCTTCCTTGGGTTCTTCATCCCAAAATACAGCACCTTGCACTTTTTGGCATTAAAGCCCAGTTGCCAGGTGTCTGACCAGGTTTCAAGCTTTGCCAGATCATCCTGCAACCCCTGCCATCCCGCCAGGTCATCCACCACTGCACCTACCTTGGTATCATCAGCAAACAGACTGATCTTGCTCTTGATGTCCCATGATATGTCTGTAATGAATATCTCAAACAACACTGGTCCCAACACTGAGCCCTGTGGAACATCGCTCGTCACTGCCCTTGGGTGTGAGAGCTCCGCACCCACCACCACCCTCTGTTGCCTTCCCTGCAGCCAGTTTCCTACCCATCTCACCAGTTTTGCACCCGCCCCGTGCCTACTAACTTCCTTCCCAGCCTTCCATGTGGCACTGAGCCAAATGCCTTACTGAAGTACAGATACAGAACATCCACTGCATGGCCCCTGTCCAGTTGCCTAGTTACCCAGTCATAGAACTCGACCAGGTTGGTTTGGCAGGATCTGCCATGTATGAAGCCATGCTGTCTGCTGTCCTGTAGTCCTTGGCCTCTAGAGGGCCACCAGCCTCTCCTTCAGGATAGTCTCCATTAGCTTACCCATGATGGATGTGAGGCTCACTGGTCTGTAGTTTCCGTTCATCCTTGGGGCCACTCTTGTGGAGGAGCACCACATGAGCCATCCTCCAGTCCTGAGGTACACAATCTGAATGAAGTGAGGCATTAACAGGTTCAGCTAAAGGTCCTGCAAGGACTCTGCCAGCTCCTTCAGGTACCCTGGGTGGATGCCATCTGGGCCTGGCGCCTTGTCCACCCTCAGTGCCTTCAAACTCTCTCGAACTCTGCTCCATGATTTCCCATCTGTCACCACTTCCACCCTGCTTCTGCCATTTCTCCCACCTTGGGTGTCACCCCTCATCTCTTTAGTAAATACTGAGCAGAAGTACTCATTTAGTGCTTCCGCCTTATCGCACCCTGCTTCCACCCAACCCCCCTCTTTCCTAATCCTTACTATGTGGTCCTTACAGCTCCTTTTCTCCCTGATGTACTTAAAGAAGTCCTTCTCCCCCTTCTTAATGCCTTTGCCAGCCTGAGTTCCATAGATGCTTTGGCTCCCCTTACTACCCTTGTCACCTCCTTCAATTCTGTCAAGTACTCCTCCCTGTCCTCCCCCCTCCCTGTTTTCTTGTACTTCCTAAAGGCAGCTCTTTTCCTCCTTACCTTTTCCATGACCTCCTTGCTCAACCAGATTGGTTTCTTAGCCCTAGCCTTCTTGCTCTGGGCTTTGCAGCAGGTTTTGGTTGCCTCCACTATCCCCAGCTTTATGAGCTCCCACCTCTGCTTAGTGTCTGTACTAGACTGAATTCTAGCCAGGTACCCTTTTACCACTTCCCCCATCCTCCCAAAGTCGGCCCTCCTGAAGTCCAGCACTATTGTGCCAGATTCCACTCCTTCCTTGCCCATATCCAATATGAGCCATACTGAGTGGTGGTCACTCCCTGACAGCAGTTCCTCCACTGTAAGTTCTCTCACAAAGTCCCCATTTGCCAGAACAAGGTCAAGGGTATTCCCTAACCTGGTTGGTTCACTGACCATTTGCAGCAGGAAGCTGTCCTGGAAGGCATCCAGCAGTACCTACTCCTTTCTGTTCCTGGTTGATGGGGTGCTCCAGTCCTCTCCTGGCATGTTGAAGTCCCCCACAATCACCACACTATCCTTCTCACAGGTCCTCCTGATCTGCCCCACTAGTTCCCTGTCTAACTCCTCTGTCTGAGATGGTGGCCTGTACACCACTCCCATTCTAAGAATCCTATTCTTGGAATCCTGGATTTACATCCAAAGTGACTCCGTACTACCCTCCTCCCCTTCCTCCCTTACACACTTCAGTCCTTCCTTCATATAGTGCTACCCTCCTTTCCAATTACCTGTCCCTACTAAATAACCTGTACCCTGGCACAGACAGGTCCCAGTCATTGTATTGGGTGGCCCATGTTTTCTGTGATGGCTGCAATGTCTACCTCTCCCTCTGCCATGAGAACCTGTAACTCTGCAGTTTTCCTCCCAAAGCTCCTAGCATTAAGGGTAACCACCTTCCACCCCTTTCCCCCTCCTCCCATCCTCCCTCCTTTCCTAGCATCACCACTAGTACTTGCCATTTGTCCTTGTCACTGTTATGGGGTGTTTGCTATGGTTTCCCAACCTGTAGTCTCTGCATATCTCTTCCCCAACTGCCACCCCCACACTCCTAGTTTAAATTCCCAACTTCCTCTATGTACTCCTCCATCCTCTTTTTCAACACTTTATTTCCCTCCTCACTCAAGTGTAGTCTGTCCTTGGCATAGAGACTACTGTCCTCCCAGGTCCCTCCCTCCCCCAACAGCCCATACCCTTTAGCACAACACCAGGTTTTTAGCCATCCATTAATTCCTCTATTCTCAGCTTTCTTGTTGTGCTTGCCTGTGGCACCAGAAGTATCTCTGAAAAAGTTACTGATCTTCCTGCCCCCTCACATAATTGTGCTAGTTCCTCAAACCTCCTCTGGACTGTATCTACTGTCTTGTCAGCCAGGTCGTTTGTCCCAAGATGTATAATTAAATGAGGCTTGTCCCTACCCCTTCTAGCATATTTCAGAACAGACTGTCCACCCTTCCACTGTCATTCCTGGCATGGCCTCCACCCAAATGCGACTATGCCTCTCCCTTGCTACCCCACCTAACTCCTCTAGTATTGAGTCCCCAGCACCAAGATTCTACCTCTTACTCTCTTGCTTGCTTCCATTCATCTCCTCTCACTTCCAGCTCCTCTTCTTCCTCCTGCACATTTTTCCCTTTACCCTGTTGCAATTCTCCCAGCAGAACTTCCCCCGCTCCAGTTTGGTCCAGGCATTTATCAATTACCTCTACTTCATCACTTCCTCCTCCACCTTCTTCCTCTCTAGCAATGCAAACTATTTTCTAAGGCCCTTCACAAATGCCGCTCCTCTCTCTGCACAGTAACCTGTTCTCCTTCCACTCCATGACTCTTGCCACTTCTTCGCCTCCCCTCACAAGTCCCTATTGCCTCCTTCCATTTGTCTTTTGTCTCCTGACCTGGTTTCCCCAGCAATTGTTCTTCCTGGCCTGGGCCCCTTTGTCTCTGCTTCCCTTCTTCTGACCCTCTCCTCACAACTGTTGACTTAAATCGCCCTCCCTCATCTCCCCTTCTTCCTTCCTCCAGTATTGGGCTAAACCCACCCCCAGTCTGCCTTGCCTGTCTTAGTTCCTCCTGCAGACCCTCAATATCTTAACTAAAATACCTTAAAATGGTAAGAAACAATAGAAGCAACTAAGAAACTACAATACTTAGCCTTAATTCTGATTATATAGAGAAATCACGTCTATTGTGTTGGTCGAGGTTACGTACTGTCCTGCGAAAAATCTTGTTTCAGTAAGAAATGTCCCACTTTGGGCTTCTTAAAAGGTGGTAACCCTAGTACTGGAGCTACAGTTGGATCTGTTTTTCTGTGGGTAGACATTCTTTGTTCTTTTAATCTCAAACTCTGAAGAACAGTAACTGCTCATATTACTGAACAGTGCAGTCTGTGGTGCTGAAGACTGAAACCGAGTACCATGAAGTTGGAGGTAAGGAATGCTGAGCTGCTGTGTAATCAAACCTAAGGGAAAGGTAAACCGGACAAAAATGGCGTCAGTTTAAAATGCCAGTGTAGGGTGAATCTCATACAGGGAACTGCATGTTATGTTTAAATGTGAGCCGTGTCTTTAAATGCATGCATTGGATCTTTTGGAGGACTGAACTATATATTCCACCTCTGTGGTTGTCAAGAGAAGAGATGGGGTTGTACCAGGAAGTAAGTGGTGGGCAATGTACCGTGAAGTCAAAGTCAGAGAATAAAGTCCGGCTGTGTTCACGTTACTTTTGAGGATTGAGTTTTATTATTAACATTCGGGAAGGAACCTTCATAATCAAATGTATTTTTAAATGTATGCAGAAAATCATAGATGTAACAAAAAGAAAACAGTGCTTTAGCTTTTATACCAACCAAGTCCTTCCTCAGAAGCTTATACCATAAGCACTTGGTTGGTTATGCAGAAGGATTTGGTTGGCCCAGTAGCTAAAGCACAGTTTTCTTTTTGTTACATTTATATTGCTCCACCTGGGGACAGCATATTTTGGCAGCAGCTCCAGGCAGGGGAAGAGAATTTCATGCCCCACTCTTCCACTGTATAATGGGGCACAGGGGCAACTAACAGACTGTGGTTAAAATTATTTTGTTGGGCTGAAAAAGGAACTTAAAATTGGAACTATGTATACACTGTTTTGTCTGCAGCCGTCTATGTTGTCTCTGACCCCCAAGTCAGCCAATCGGTTTTCAAGGAGCTTAAGGGCCTGCAGCTATGGTTCTTTAGAAAGGAGTAAGGACATTGTCTTGGCTCCCAAACTGCCAGTCAATTGGACCTTGAAGGGACCGAATATTTATTAAGTTTACGGAATGACAGCTGGGGTAAACAATCATATGCTGGCATTTCACCCTGAAACACCATGGACTGTTACAGCTTGGGGCAGTTGGTGGTGGAGGCCCTCCCAGTGCAGAGGGGAGCCATGTGTGAGTGAGAGAGACAATTTGTAAGTCAGACCACAGCTTCCTCTGCAAAAGGCAGTGAGACTTGTGGAAGCCTGTCTTGATCTGGAAAGCCAGAGTGTACTGGAAGAGTGAAGCCCTCAGCCTGCAAAGAGGGCTGGACTGTATTTGGCAAAGTCTGAAATAGCAGCCTGTGACCTGCCGGAAAGTGGGAAAAGCCTGTAGATCCTCTGTTGCCTTTGGGAGCCAAGAAGCCACAAAAGCCTGGAAGCTGGGTCACCATGCCAGAAGTTGTTTGCTCCTCAGCCTGGAGGAACCCATATTCATCTGTGCCAGTGCTTCTGACCACATCCAAGGAAGCCAGAAAGACTGCATCTTGTTCAGGTGCCTCACCAGGTAAAGGGTCAGCTAGCCTTTATCAAGTGAGACAAATTGGGGAAAAGGGAGCCACGGGCATGTGCCTTTGTACTGGGGATACTGTTGACCCATTTGGAGCAATCAGACCGTGGGGTCACATCTCATTTTGAGGTCCTTGGGGACTGGAAAGCCACTGCACAGTGCTCCTGTATCCTGGGTGACACCAAAGAGCCATGATAGAGGAGTGTCATTCAGAAGAGCTGCATTCACAGAGGGTCCAGACAGAATGTCTGACCCTGCCACAGCCTAGACAGCTGTCCCTACTTGTACAGCTCGAGGACCCCAGCTCGACAGACTGCACCTGCACTCACTGTTAGACCCTCTAAAATGAGCAACAGAACCATGAATAAAACAGGGCCTGCCCTGACTTGTGGAGCTAAAGTTTCGTGACAAATTGTGGTTTTGTTTAAAGTGCACCAGTGCTGGCCAACCCATGGCAATGTTCAATCCTGCACCGTTCTGTACCTGGGTACCCAGACAGACTCTGGATTTTGGACTGGATTTTAGGGGCACTGGTACTAGTGGATAAATGGGCTAATTAGAATGTGCTGTTGCTGTCAGGGGGTGCATACTGTTAACATTCTGTTTTCTGATTTCAGTTGTCTACCGAATTTGCCAACTGCCATTTGTGTCCGCATTCCCATTCCCTGTTCCTCGTTAATAAATGCTTCATTGTCATTGGTTAACAATGTCTGTAAGCATGCTATTAGCCATAGTCAATAACTGCGTGAGTAGTAAAATAAGTTAGTAATCCATGTGAGGGGTGACTGGAAGGGAAGGTGGGTACAGCATCCGGGGGGGGGGTGCACTCCTCAAATATATGGACCACTATACCTACTCTGGGTACAGGCACCACGCTATTACTTCTATTTTGAAAGAACCCCCAGTCATGATCAGAACAGAGCCAGACCCCACAATCTATATTGTGGTCATCAGGCAAGGGTAGAAGCCTGCTGGTAACTGGTGTCTGGGTTACACCATTGCCAAACTTCTCACAGGCCTATCAGTATTCCATCCCTCAAGGCCTGCTTCCTGTGATGGGGGGTAGTAGAGCTCCCTAACACCACCACAACTTGAGATCCAGCTCAAAGGAGGTACATGTCCCTGGTGTGGGGCCTGTGTGAGGCTGGGTCACGTCATCCTGCTACTGGCTGGTGTAGTGTAGCTCCCCAACTCCCAATACAACTCAGAATCCAGCTCAGAGTAGGTTCATGCTACTGGTGAGGGGCCTGTGGGTGGCTGGGTCATCATCCTGCTAGTGACTGGGGTAGTGGTGCTCCCCAACTCCCATCACAACTCGGGATCCAGCTCAGAGGAGGCACATGTCACTGTTGCAGGGCCTGTGGGAGGCTGGGTCATCATCCTGCTACTGGCTGGGGTAGTGGAGCTCCCCAGCTCCCAACACAACTTGGGATCCAGCTCAGAGGGGGTCCATGTCTCTGGTGCAGGGCCTGTGGAAGGCTGGGTCACATCATTCTGTTACTATCTGGGGTAGTGGAGCTTCCCAACTTCCACCACAACTCAGGATCAAGCTCGGAGGAGGTCCATGTCACTGGTACAGGTTCTGTGGGAGGATGGGTCATCATACTGCTACAGGCTGGGGTAATGGTGCTCCCCAACTCCCACCACAACTTAGGATCCAGCTTGGAAGAGGGCCATGTCACTGGTGCGGCGTCTGTGGGATGCTGAGTCATCATACTGCTACTGGTTGAGGTTTTTACTTGACTTCATTCCTTTCCTTTGGGATGCAAAAGTGTGTAGCCTGGCACTAGCCAAAGTCCACCACAAGCTGCTCAAGATTCACTGCCAGCTGTGGTCACCCTGAGGTGATAGTATATGAGTGGAGCTAGCTGCCCTGAGAGCATCCTCTGTGATGCATAATCCTCCTTCCCCATGCCAGTCCCTGCCTACCAAGGTCTGTTCCATATCCTAGGATACTAGCAGTGTGTGCAGTAATACACAGAGATGGCAGTATACCAGCAGAGGTATCTGCCCCAACAGCATCCTCTTTGATGTGTGATCCTCCTACCCTGGCCATGTCCTGCCTACAGAGGTGTGTTCGCTAATGTGGGTCACAGGCACTGTATGCTGTAACACCCTGAGGTGGTAATATACCAGAGGAGGTAGCTGCCCTGACAACATCCTCTGTGATGCTTTATCCTACTCCCCTAGCCATTTCATGAGGCTGACAGTATAGCCTAGAGGTTAGAGTAATGAGCTGATAATGAGCTTGATTCATCCAGCAGACAGAGCTGGGTTTGATTCCCACAACCTCCAATTACATACTGTGTGACTCTGAGCAAGTCACTTAACCTCCCCAGTGATCCTGGGTCGCCCCTGAAAGCAGGCACCTGTGCCTAGTGGGCCTTATCCAGTTACCAAAAAAAAATTAAAAATTTCCTGCCAACCAAGGCATGTACTCTATCTCAGGTCACTGGTAGTGTTTGCAGCAACACCCAGAGGTAGTAGTATACCAGCGGATGTAGCTGCCCTGAGAGCATCCTCTGTGATCCTCCTCCCCCAGCCATTTTCCGCATACAGAGGCATGTTCCCTATCTCAGGACACTGGCAGTGTGTGCAGTAACACTCAGGTGGTAGTATACCATCGGAGGTAGCTGCCATGACAGCATCCTCTGTGATCCCCCTTCCCCAGCCATTTCCTGCCAACCAAGGCAAGTTCCCTATCCCGGGTCACTGGCAATGTGTGACAGCATCCTCTATGATGTGTGATCCTCTTCTCCATGCCAGCTTTATGAACTAAGGCATGTTCCCCTATCCTGGGACACTGGGGTTGAGTGGTAGCAAGCACTCCCGCTGCACTGACAGGTAAGCATATTTACCCTAGGATTTAATTTTTAACACTGTATGTTGCTAGCGGTAGCACTCCCGCTGCACTGACAGGCTGGCATATTTACTCTAGTATTTAGTGTTTAACACTGACAGGCTGGCATATTTACCCTAGGATTTAATGTTTAACACTGTATGTTGCTAGCGGTAGCACTCCCGCTGCACTGACAGGCTGGCATATTTACCCTAGTATTTAATGTTTAACACTGACAGGCTGGCATATTTACCCTAGGATTTAATGTTTAACACTGAATGTTGCTAGCGGTAGCACTCCCGCCGCACTGACAGGATGGCATATTTAACCTAGTATTTAATGTTTAACGCTGTATGTTGCTAGTGGTAGCACTCCCGTAGTACTGACAGGCTGATATATTTACCCAAGGATTTAATGTTTAATGCTGTATGTTGCTAGTGGTAGCGCTCCCGGAGCACTGACAGACTGGCATATTTACCCTAGGATTTAATGTTTAACACTGTATGTTGCTAGCAGTAGCACTCCCGCTGCACTGACAGGCCGGCATATTTACCCTAGGATTTAATGTTTAACACTGTATGTTGCTAGCGGTAGCGCTCCCGCTGCACTGACAGGCTGGCATATTTACCCTAGAATTTAGTGTTTAACACTGTATGTTGCTCGTGGCAGCACTCCCGCTGCACTGACAGGCTGGCATATTTACCCTAGAATTTAGTGTTTAACACTGTGGCCCAGATATTCAAACTGCTCCAGTCTGAAGTGACCCCCTGCGCTGCTCAAGTAGTTCGTGGGGGTGTGGCGAGGTGAATATTCAAAGGAGTTGCTGTTGAAGCTCCTTTGAATATCCGAGCTCTGCTGCGCCTAGCATGAGCAGCTCACCTGTGGGTGGCCCTCAACTTACGCCTTTTTGGCTCAAGCTTGTGCGGCGAGGTTGGGGGTTGCGCATGCACAACTCTGCGCCTTCGACTGAATATCGGATGCGCAGGTTATGCATGGATCCTCCCCCTCCTGTTGAGCATGCATTCATTTGCATTGCTCTCTTGCGCAACCTGTTGCCAGTGGTGTAACTGCCTCCTGCTGAATATCGCAGAATGGCGCATTTTGGACTTGCGCATACGCAACCCTGTTGCGCATGGCGCAACCCTTTTGAATATCTGGGCCTGTATGTTGCTAGCGGTAGCACTCCTGCTGCACTGACAGGCTGGCATATTTACCCTAGTATTTAATGTTTAACACTGTATGTCGCTAGCGGTAGTGCTCCCGCTGCACTGACAGGCTGGCATATTTACCCTAGTATTAAATGTTTAACACTGTATGTTGCTAGTGGCAGCGCTCCCGCTGCACTGTCAGGCTTGCATTTTTACCCTAGGATTTAATGTTTAACACTGTATGTCGCTAGCGGTAGTGCTCCCGCTGCACTCACAGGCTGGCATATTTACCCTAGTATTTAATGTTTAACACTGTATGTTGCTAGTGGTAGCACTCCCACCACACTGACAAGCTGGCATATTTACCCTAGTATTTAATGTTTAACACTGTATGTTGCTAGCGGTAGTGCTCCCGCTGCACTGACAGGCTGGCATATTTACCCTAGAATTTAGTGTTTAACACTGTATGTTGCTAGCGGTAGCACTCCTGCTGCACTGACAGGCTGGCATATTTACCCTTGTATTTAATGTTTAACACTGTATGTCGCTAGCGGTAGTGCTCCCGCTGCACTCACAGGCTGGCATATTTACCCTAGTATTTAATGTCTAACACTGTATGTTGCTAGTGGTAGCACTCCCGCCACACTGACAAGCTGGCATATTTACCCTAGTATTTAATGTTTAACACTGTATGTTGCTAGCGATAGCGCTCCCACTGCACTGACAGGCTGGCATATTTACCCTAGTATTTTTTTTTGAAATTGTAGTTTTTTATTATTTCCTTTTTCCAAATTACAACAGCGTACAGAAGAAAAAGAGAGAAAAAGGGAGACATATGAAAATGAAATACATTTTAGCTGGCCAAAGCAGAAAACTATATAGTCGGCACACAAAAATTAATCCGGCCCCACCCCTACTAAAAAATATATTCTAAACAGCTTGTCAAGTTAAAGCCCAACCAACATAGAGGCCAGTGGCCCAATTATTTGGCCACTTATGCAATTCGGTCCCTAAAGCCTCCCAAATAAAATAATAACAAACCCAGAAAGGACTAAAACTACACACATATACCCCAAGCCCATCCCCCCTAAACCACCCCCCTTCTCCCCAGACCCGTGGTGAGAGTACTCCTTCTGATTTAATAGTCGGGTTCAGGCCTCTCATCCAGGCTAACCATTGCCCCTGGGTTCACCCCCATCGACTCATATCGGCCCTTTAATCCAGATCTTCTCTAGTCAAAATTTCAACAACTGTGGTTCCCTCTTCAAAGCCCAAGTATTCAAAGAATGGGAGCCAGCGAGATCTATGTAAGTCAGACTTTAAGTTTAGGTTCGCCGTAAGCCTTTCCATTAATTTAATTTGGTTGCAGCAAGATAGCCAATATTCTCCACTAGGAGGGGTCTTAGACAGCCACAACCTGGTAATTGCCTTCTGGGCTGTGACCAAAAGGATTGGGAACAAATAGTAAGCCTTGGACCCTGTTAGTCCTTGTGGGGGTTCCCCCAATAGCAAATGATGATGATCCAGATTTCCCACCTGCAAGATCTGTCTCAATCCCTTATTGATACCCTCTCAGTAACTTTTAATAATCGGGCAACCCCAAAAAATGTGTTCATGCGTCCCCCTCAGCCCACAGCCCCTCCAGCAATCCTCTGATTGGGATTGACCAAAGTGTTTAGTCAGTACTGGTGTCCTGAAAAATCTTGTGAGTACTTTCCACCTGAATTCCCTCCAGGAATTTGACGCTGAAGTTCTTTGAGCCATTTTCCAGATTACCTCCCATTTTACCTCCCCTTCTCTCAGTCCCAGTTCCTCTTCCCAAATCTTCTGAATCCTCTGCCTGGGTTTTGGCTCCAGTGGTTCCCCTGCCTGATAGATCCTGGAGATCAGGTGTGTCGTCTGCGGCCTATCCCCCAACCATCAAATGAGCAATTCTACAAGGGAATCTTTAGGCTCGGATCCATGGTCCCCCCTCTGTCCCTCCTCCTTTTGCAAGTAATGTCTAACCTGCAAATAGGCAAAGAAATCAGAAGATGGGATTTTAAATTCCTGCTGAATCTGTGTGACACTTTTCGTAACGTCCTCACTGAATAATTGAGCAAAATTACTCAGTCCTGACTTCTGCCACCTTAGGAAGACTGGATTTTCTGCCCCTAATTTGAACTCAGGCCTTTCCAAAATGTTCCCCTGTCTTAACACCAATGCCTGTGCCTTATACCCTGATTCTTTCACCATCTGGAACCAGAGCATGATTAATGTTTTGAGCCCTGGGCTGGGCAGGCCATGAATAACCCTATGGTTCTTTCTATTAAAGGGAATTGATGACAGGGAATAAGGATGCATACGCTGCAAGTCCATTCTGGCCCAGCTCTGGACCGGCCCCAGGGATGTGTAGACCAGCAAGAACTGCAGCTGGGCCACTCTGAAATACCTCTTAAAGTCTGGAACCCGAAGACACCTTTCCTTTAGATAACTTCAACAACGCCCAGCTCAGCCTCGGTTTTTTCCCAGCCCAAATAAAATTACTTATCACCTTTTGTAGGTCAGCCCAAAATTTTTTGGGGGGGTTTAGGGGGATGGCATCAAATAAGAACAGCATTCTTGGAAGGACATTCATTCTTATCGACTCTACCCTGCCAGAGATACATGAGTGAGGCGAGGGTACTTTGCACCATGCAGTTTTATGAATGGTTGAAAAAATGGTGTGGAGCACAGGGGTTTGGCTTTATTGGGGACTGGGATTCCACCTGGAGGGACACCAGCCTATACTGGCAGGATGGTCTGCATCTGTCCAGGAAGGGAACAAGTCTTTTGAGCAATCGGTTTAAATGCTTCATTTGCAAGCTTTTAAACTAGTCAAGGGGAGAGGCACTGATAAGCATCAGAAAAATCCCGGCCTCCCCCTACAAAACAGGGTACTAAATGAGAAAAAGACCAAGGTAGAAAGGTCAGTGGGGGATGCTGCAACAGAAGGTGAAGCCATCAAAAAATGGAGAACAATGAGTACCAATGCCCATAGTCTGAGTAACAAGCTTCCTGAATTAGTGGCCTTGATGGAGGAGGAACATCTGGATATCATGGCAGTCACAGAAACATGGTACACAAAAACCATGACTGGGATGTAAACATACCAGGATACACTATCTACAGGAGGGACAGGGAGGGTAAAGAGGAGGAGGAGTAGCTCTTTACATAAGGGAAGGAATCAAAGCAACAGAACAAAAGGATAAACAGGGAGGAGAAGAAGCACTGTGGGTAAATTTGGAGACCGGCAATGGCACCACAATACGCACAGGGGTTGTATACAGACCCCCTTCTCAGGGGGAGGAAATAGACAAGAAAATGATAGAAAGTATACTTAGAATGGCAGAAAAAGGGGAGATATTGCTAATGGGTGATCTGAATAAGCCAGATGTTAACTGGAGTGCCGTTGCAGCAGCCACTTCTAAGAGTGGGGTTATTCTAGATGCCCTACAGGGGACATGCCTTAGACAACTAGTATTGGAGCCCACTTGAGAGGGAGCAACCTGGTTCTCTCAAATGGAGATGAAGAGAGGATCACAGATGTAGAAGTGGGTAGCCATCTGGGAACTGTCGACCATCGAACAGTATGGTTCACAATAAACACAGCAATAGCCAGAGGTGCTGCCTGTCAAAGGCATGGGTGAGGCGAGGTTAATTGGCACCATGCAGTTTAATGAATGGTTGAAAAAATGGTGCAGAGCACAGGGGTTTGGCTTCATTGGGGACTGGGGTTCCACCTTGAGGGACAACAGCCTATACTGGCAGGATGGTGTGGAGTACTGGAGCCCACTCGAGAGGGAGCAATATTAGACTTGATACTCTCAAATGGAGATGGAGAGAGGATCACAGATGTAGAAGTGGGTAGCCATCTGGGAACTAGCGACCATCGAACAGTATGGTTCACAATAAACACAGTAATAGAGTCAAGCCATACAAAGACAAAAGTACTGGACTTTAGGAGGGCTGACTTTGCCATAATGGGTGAGTGCCTAAGGAATGCACTAGCAAATGGGCAGGAAGGAGGGGTGGAAGAACAATGGGGAATAATAAAAACTGCCATCACAGAGGTACCAAGCCTTTGTGTGAAGCAAATAAACAAAACAAGACGATGTAAGAAACCACTATGGTTCTCAAAGGAAGTGGCAGTGAAGGTTCAAGAGAAAAAGAAAGCATTCAGGAAGTACAAGGAATCGCAGAAGGAGCAGGACAGAGAACTGTATCAGTTAAAGCAAAAGGAGGCTGGGAAGGCAGTCAGAACAGCAAAGGCCCAAACCGAGAAAAAGATAGCCAACTCAGTTAAGAAGGGGATAAAACTTTTATAGGTACATCAGGGAGATAAGGAAGACCAAGGAGGGATAGTGAGGCTTAATAAAGGGAGGGAGGGTGGGCAGAGGGAGACTGTGAAAAGGCAGAGATACTAAAACAAATATTTTTGCTCAGTATTTACGAAGGAAGAGGGGGAGATACATAAAACAAACATTAGTAACACTCTGGATACAGAAGTTGATACTGGCCCATTTACAGAAGAAAGGGTTCTGAAAGAACTCTTAAAACTGAAGGTGGACAAAGCAATGGGGCCTGATGGGATTCATCCCAGAATTCTAAAAGAACTAAGGGTAGAACTAGTGACATAGATACATAGATACATAGACAGTGTCGGCAGATACGGGCCTATGGCCCACCTAGTCTGCCCATTTGAGCTTGTAAGTTCAGTTTGTTTTCCTAGAAGTCTATTTCCCCTTACCCCTGACCTCTAGAATTCCTTTATGTCTATCCCATGCATTCTTAAATCCCGTGATTGTTTCAGCCCCCACCACTTCCTCTGGCAGGGTGTTCCACTTGTCCACCACCCGTTCTGTGAAGAAATTCTTTCTCATGTTTCCTCTGAATCGTCCCTCCTCCAACTTCATCCCATGCCTCTAGTCCTGAAACATCTTTTTCGCTTAAAATAGTGTTTTCCTGCACCCTGTTCCTCCCTGTAAGATACTTGTATGTCTCTATCATATCCCCTCTCTCCTCCCTCTCTTCCAGGGAGTACATGTTCAGTTCCTTCAACCTGTCTTCATAGGACTTGTGATGCAACCCATGCACCATCTTTGTTGCCCTCCTCTGAACCTTCTCTACCCTGTCTATGTCCTTACATAGGTATGGTCTCCAGAACTGTACACTGTACTCCAGGTGTGGCCTCACTAGTGTCTTGTATAGCGGAATTATGACCCTCCCTTTTCCTGCTGGTGATGCCCCTGCCTATACATCCCAGCATCCTATTTGCTTTACCTGATGCCTTGTCACACTGTTTCCCTACCTTGAGGTCATCAGAGATGATAACCCCAAGATCCCTTTCCTGCTTGGTGCATGCTATATCCTCACCCCCCAACTGATATATTGTGCCAGGGTTTTTGTGCCCCATATGCATTATCTTGCACTTCTTTGCATTGAATTTCAACTGCCAAACCCTTGACCATTCTTCAAGTTTCTGCAGGTCCCTTCTCATTCTGTCTACACCCTCTGGTGTGTCTACTCTGTTACAGAGCTTTGTGTCATCAGCGAACAGTGAAATTCTGCATTCTAGATCCTGTGCAATGTCACTGATGAAGATGTTGAATAGGACCGGTCCCAGCACTGATCCCTGTGGTACCCCACTGGTCACTCTTCCCTCTGTGGAGTGACAGCCATTTACCACCACCCTCTGTGTCCTGCCACCCAGCCAGTTACCTACCCACCACACTACTGTCCTGCCCACACCCATATTCCCCAGTTTGTGTAATAGTCTTCTATGTGGCACAGTGTCAAAGGCCTTGCTGAAGTCCAGATAGGCCATGTCCACTGCCCTCCCTGATCCACCTCCCTAGTCACCCAGTCAAAAATTCAATGAGGTTGGTCTGACATGACCTCCCTGGTGAAACCATGCTGCCTTGGGTCCTGTAGTCCATTGACAACCAGATGTTCCACCAATCTCTCCTTCAGTAGTGCTTCCATGATCTTTCCCACTACCGAGGTGAGGCTGACTGGTCTGTAGTTCCCTGCTTCCTCTTTGTTCCCACTTTTGTATAAGGGGACTACATCTGCTGTCCTCCAGTCTTTGGGTACCTCCCTGTTTCCAGTGATTGGCTAAACAGGATAGCCAGAGGTTCAGCCACCACCTCTTAGTTCTTCTGAGACCCTGGGGTGCACCCCATCTGGCCCCATTGCTTTATCAGCTCTTATTACTTCCAGTTCCTTCAGGACCCTTTCTCATGTAAAGGGACTTGTCCATTTCTGCACCATTCTCACCCTTGTACTCCCTTCAGACCCATTACCCCCTCTTCCTTAGTAAAGACTGAGCAGAAATACCTGTTCAATATGTCAGCTTTACTGTTGTCATCCTCCAGTGCACTCCCATCCTCCCCTTCAGTCTCACTATCCCTCCCTTTGTCTTTCTTTTTCACTTATGTACCTGTAAAGGTTTTGTCCCCTACCCACTGATTTTGCAATGTGTTCTTCTGTCTGAGCTTTGCCTTCCCTTACTGACTTCCCTGCCTCCCTTTGTTTCTCCTGGTACTTCTCCCTATCCCCTTCTGCCTGTGTCTTTTTGTATTGCCTGAATGCAATCTTTTTAGCTTTCACTTTCTTTGCTACCTCTTTGGAAAACCATAATGGTCTCCTCTTCCTTTTCCTCTTGCTAACCTGCTTAATGCATAATTCTGCTTCTGTGACACCACTGACTACCCTTTTTAACAAATCATGGGGGGATGGGGTGGTACCCGAGGACTGGGGGAGGGCAGATGTGATTCCCCTTCACAAAAGTGGGAGCAAGGCAGAAGCAGGAAACTATAGGCCTGTTAGTTTAACCTCAGTGATAGGGAAAATGATGGAATCACTTCTAAAGGAAAGAATTGTCGAGTATCTAGAGGCCAGAGGGGCACAGGACCCTAGGCAGCATGGATTCACAGTGGGAAGGTCATGCCAGATGAATCTGATAGATTTCTTTGACTGGGTGACCAAAGTAGTAGATCAGGGAGGGGCTGTGGACATGGCCTACCTAGACTTTAGCAAGGCATTTGACACAGTCCCACACAAAAGATTAATATACAAGTTAGCCAGCCTGGGAGTGGGTCCCAAGATGACAGCCTGGGTAAAGAATTGGCTGGAGAATAGGACACAGAGAGTTATAGTAAATGGAGTCCACTCAGAAGAAAGGAGGATTACTAGTGGGGTACCGCAGGGTTCAGCATTAGGACTGGTCCTCTTCAATGTCTTTATAGTGACATTGCAGAAGGACTGGAAGGAAAGTATGTCTCTTTGCAGATGACACTAAGATCTGCAACAGAGTTGATGCACAGGGTGGGGTGGAAAGGATGAGAAGGAATTGGAAAGGTTACAGGAATGGTCAAATGTATGGCAGCTTAAATTCAATGCTAAGAAGTGCAAGGTAATGCACCTGGAAAACAAAAACCCAGGGGAAGAGTACACAATGGGGGGTGAGATACTAACAACAACAAGAATGGAAAGGGACCTGGGGGTAGTCATATCAGATGACCAAAAGATGGGCAAGCAATGTGAGAGGGCAGCAAGGAGGGCTGGGGGGATACTGGGATGCATAGGGAGAGGCATCACCAGTAGAAAACAGGAAGTTATTATCCCTCTGTACAGACAGCTGGTGAGACCACATCTGGAGTACTGTGTGCAGTTCTGGAGACCCAATCTCTGCAAAGACATAGACAGGATGGAAGCTGTCCAGTGGAGGGCAACTAAAATAGTGCAGGGTCTGCACCGGAAGTTGTATGAAGAGAGACTTAAGGAGCTTAATATGTATAGCCTCAAGGAAAGGAGGGAGAGGGGGGACATGATAGAAACTTTCAAGTACCTCAAGGAATCAACAAAGTCCAAGGGGTAGCATCTTTCAAAAAGAGGTGTGCAAGAACAAGAGGCACAATTTGAAGATAGAGGGGGGGCGCTCAAGAGGTAATTTAGAAGTATTTTTCACAGAGAGGGTTGTGGATGCATGGAATGGCTTCCTGGAGGAGGTTGTGGAGTCAAAACAGTGGGGGAATTCAAGCATGCATGGGATAGTCATAAGGCAATTCTGGGGGGTGGGGGTAGGAAGAAGTAGGATGCTGGTTAACTAGGATCTGCAGCTTATCCAGTAGGTAGGGAAATGGGCAGACTGGGTGGGCCAAGCGGTCCTTATCTGCCGTCAAATTCTATGTTTCGATGTTTCTATGTTTCTAATAGAGTAAAGCCATACAAAGACAAAGGTACTGGATTTTAGGAGGGCTGACTTTGTCAAAATGGGTGAGTGCCTAAGGAATGCACTAGCAAATGGGCAGGAAGGAGGGAGGAAGAACAATGGGGAATAATAAAACTGCCATCACAGAGGTATCCAGCCTTTGTGTAAGCAAAAACAAAATGAAACGAGGTAAGAAACCACTATGGTTCTCAAAGGAAGTGGCAGTGAAGGTTCAAGAGAAAAAGAGCATTCAGGAAGTACAAGGAATCACAGAAGGAACAGGACAGAGAACTGTATCAGTTAAAGCAAAAGGAAGCTGGAAGGCAGTCAGAACAGCAAAGGCCCAAACCGAGGAAAATATAGCCAACTCAGTTAAGAAGGATAAACCCTTTATAGGTACATCAGGGAGCGAAGGAAGACCAAGGGAGGGATAGTGAGGCTTAATAAAGGGGAGGGAGGGGTGGAGGGGGACTGTGAAAGGCAGAGATACTAAACAAATATTTTTGCTCAGTATTTACAAGAGGGGAGGTACCTAAAACAAACAGTACAAACACTCTGGATACAGAAGTTGATACCAGCCCATTTACAGAAGAAAGGGTTCTGAAAGAACTCTTAAAACTGAAAGTGGACAAAGCAATGGGGCCTGATGGGATTCATCCCAGAATTCTAAAATAACTAAGGGTAGAACTAGTGACACCACTGACTACCCTTTTTAACAAATCATGGGAGGATGGGGTGGTACCCGAGGACTGGAGGAGGGCAGATGTGATTCCCCTTCACAAAGTGGGAGCAAGGCAGAAGCAGGAAACTACAGACCTGTTAGTTTAACCTCAGTGGTAAGGAAAATGATGGAATCACTTCTGAAGGAAAGAACTGTTAAATATCTAGAGGCCAGAGGGGCTCAGGACCCAAGGCAGCATGGATTCACAGCGGGAAAATCATGCCAGACAAATCTGATAGATTTCTTTGACTGGGTGACCAAAGTAGTTGATCAGGGAGGGGCTGTGGACATGGCCTACCTAGACTTTAGCAAGGCATTTGACACAGTCCACACAAAAGATTAATATACAAGTTAGCCAGCCTGGGATGGTCCCAAGATGACAGCCTGGGTAAAGAATTGGCTGGAGAATAGGACACAGAGAGTAATGGTAAATGGAGTCCCTCAGAAGAAAGGAGGGTTACTAGTGGGGTACCGCAGGGTTCAGTATTAGGACCAGTCCTCTTCAATGTCTTTATTAGTGACATTGCAGAGGGACTGGAAGGAAAAGTATGTCTCTTTGCAGATGACTCAAAGATCTGCAACAGAGTTGATGCGCAAGGTGAAGTTGTAAGGATGAGAAGGGACTTGGCAAGGTTAGAGGAATGGTCAAATGTATGGTAGCTTAGATTCAATGCTAAGAAATGCAAGGTAATGCACCTGGGAAACAAAAAACCAGGGGAAGAGTACACAATGGGGGTGAGATACAACAACAACAAAATGGAAAAGGGACCTGGGGTAGTCATATCAGATGACCTAAAGGTGGGCAAGCAATGTGAGGGAGGGCAGTAAGGGGAACTGGGATGCAAGGGAATCAACAAAGTCCAAGAGGGTAGCATCTTTTCAAAAAAAGAGGTGTGCAAGAACAAGGAGGCACAATTTGAAGATAGAAGGGTGGCTCAGAGTAATTTAAGAAGTATTTTTCACAGAGAGGGTGGTGGATGTATGGAATGGCCTTCCAGAGGAGGTTGTGGAGTCACAAACAGTGGTGGAATTCAAGCATGCATGGGACAGTCATAAGGCAATTCTAGGGGTTGGGGGTAGGAAGAAGTAGGCTGCTGGTTAACTAGGATCTGCAGCTTATCCATCAGGTAGGGAATGGGCAGACTGGGTGGGCCAAGCGGTCCTTATCTGCCATCAAATTCTATGTTTTTATGTTTCTATACTAAGTGGAAGGGACGCCCACCTGGCACGGTCATCCCTCACACAATCTAGTAGTCTCAAATGATTAACCTTAAAGAGTTTACCCGCGTCCCTTGGGATATGCACTCCCAGATAGCGGAAATGGGTGGTGTTCCACCTTAACTCTGTCATACCCCTTACCTAGGCCAAAACTCCTGTCCCCAAAGTGATTGCCTCAGACTGAGATTCATTAATCTTAAAACCTGATACAGAGCCTAACTCCTTCAGTATGTTCATCACAATTGGTAAGAAGTGTTGGGGGTCACCAAGATACAAGAGGGTGTCATCTGCATACAGAGATATGCAGTTGTCCACCCCCCCACTGGAATCCCCACAATGCCTTCATGGGCCCGGAAGGCCTCGGCCAGTGGCTCCATGCTTAGTGTAAAAAGAAGAGGTAAGAGGGGTCATCCCTGCCTCGTGCCCCTTTTAATATAGAAGGGTCAAGAAAGAAGACCGTTCAATCTAATCCTGGCTGAGGGTTTAGCGTATAGGGTACCCACCCACACTTGAAACTTGGGGCCGAAACCAAACTTCTTCAGTACCTCATCTTGGTATCCCCACGCTAGGTGATCAAAGGACTTTTCAGCATCTAATATGATCACCACTGCTTGTCTTCTCTTCCCCTCGGATTGGACATGGGCCAGTACGGTGAGCAGCCACCTGACATTGTCATGCAGGTGTCTACCCGGCATATAACCCGACTGGTCCGGGTGGACCAGCATGGTTACCACCGACTGAAGCCTATTCGCTACCATTCTAGCAGAAATCTTGACATCCAGGTTTAGCAACGATATAGGGCGGTAACTACCACACAAGGACAAGTCCTTGTCTGGCTTTGGGTTGACAGATATCAAGGCATGCGCCCAAGTGTCCGGGGCATCCGAGGCTATATGGGCTCTGTTACAGATCTCTAAAAGTAGAGGGGCTAACTGCTCACTGAACTTTTGATAGAACTCTGCTATATAACCATCAGGGCCTGGGGCTTTGTTGTGCTTCAGTTTTTTAATCACCTCTTTTAACTCTAGCATGGAAAATGGTCTATCCAGTTCTTTTTCGAGGTCTTGCATGAGCTTAGGCAGTCTAAGATCCTCAAGAAATTGCTTGATCGAATCCTACTGGTTTGCCCCGGCCTCGGATTTGTACAAATTTTCATAAAACTCCCTAAAGCAGTCCGCTATCTGGGAGGCTGCTGATACATATTTCTCCGGGGATGAGGGGTCTTGCACCCTGGAAATAAACCTGTCCACCTCTTGCTTCTTCAATCTGAAGGCAAGCAACCTGCCCACTCTATCACCACCACTACAATATTTTTGTGCTGTAAACCTGAGAGCATTTTCTGTTTTTGACAACAGAAGGCACTGTAACTGCTCCCTTGCCACTAGAAGCTCCTTAAGTACACTTCTTGCCCCACCTTTTTTGTGAGTTTCTTCTAACTCCTTCACTTTCTGCTCCAGGACCTCCTGTTGCTGTTGCCTGGCCTTGTTTTGTTGTGTTGAATATGAGATTACCTCGCCTCTCACCACTGCCTTTAGCCCATCTCAGAGGTACTTCACCTTTGACACCGACCCCATATTTTCCCTGAGATAATTTACTGTTACCTCTTTGGTCTTGGACATGAAATCTTTGTCCTTGAGGAGTCCAGCATTTAAACGCCATAAAGACTGTTTGCTTTGCCGGCCAAGAGAGAGATAGACAAACTGAGTTTGGCATGGTCAGAAATGTATATGGGGTATATCTGTTGATCCACAATAGACTCTACTCTAGATTTGGGCATGTAGAATCTGTCCAACCTTGAATAAGAGTCTTGTGGGTGAGAGTAAAAGGTAAAGTCCCTGCTGGAGGGATAGCTATTTCTCCATGTATCCACCAGTCCCAATTCCCTGCGCAGGTGGGACAATGTCCTGGGGCCTGTACCTTTCTCCTTACCTCCCTGACTTCCCGATCTATCCAGCCTAACCTCTTCCACACAATTCCAGTCCCGTCCTATATCCAAGTGTCCCTCCGGGAGCGCCGCCACTACCCCGAATGCATACCTAAAGAACTCTGCGTTAACAGGTGTGGGAGCATAAATGTTGACAATATGAATTACCCTATCTGAGATCTTTCCTGAAAGGATCAGCAGTCTGCCCTCTTCATCCTTGAATGAATTTAGTGGGACCAATCCCAGTCCCTTTCGCACTAAGATAGTGACCCCCGCCTTCTTTGGGTTTTTATTGGATGAAGAAAAAAATTCCCCTACCCACATACGGCGTAATTAACTGTGTTACAGTGTCGATGGGTGGGTTTCCTGTAAGAGGCCAATATCACAGCGCACCTTTGCTAAATCTTGCAGGATACTATGCCTTTTAGCAGGAGAACCCAAACCTTTGACATTATATGTCACTAATTTTATGGTCCCCATATTGGTTTCTCATCAGTTTCATCCACTTCCACCTTCTTCTTTGCCTGATGTTCCAACCCATGTCCTTCTCAGCCTGGAGGGCAAGGAGCAGGACTTCATAAGTGCCTGTAAAACAATCTTCACCACGGGTCACCCTCCCTCCCCAAGTACCCCCCTTCCCCTAACCCCCCATTTCCACAGACCAAGTACAAACATGCCATAAGAAGATATCACCATAGAAAAACTATATACAGTGTAGTCCAATCGGACTATGGTTGGAAAGAAGCTCCCTCCACCCAGGAACATGGGCTACTGCTTAGCCCTCAAACTTCTCCCTGCCCTTCAGTAGGACAGCAGGGGAGGTGATCTTCTGGGGTATCATTACAGCAGGAAGGCTAAAACACCTGGGGTGTCGGCACTATCCATGAGAGGAACAGATAACTGAATCGCAGTCGGCCAACTACCGCAGGGATACCTGTCCCCTGAACCTACTTCCGGTGATGGTGGTGCAGTAAATATTAATATACAAGGTTGAGGGGTCGGCGAGAGCCACACAGGGCTAAGACCATCACCACCCTCCAGACTGCGACTGAAACGGGTGCCCGAATAAATAATAAAAATTAAAAAATAAAATAAAAATAAAACTAAGGGGAGGGACAAACTGGGAAAGGAAAAGAAGGACAACAAAAATGGGGAGGAAAGGATGGGAACATGGAAGGGGGGACAGACATGAGGGAGCTGGGGGGGGAGATTAACGTAATAACATAATAAGCACTGTGGGGTCAGAGACCCCGCACAGGCTTATTGGAGCCCCACTTCTGATGTCCCAGCCAGTCCTCCAGACATCCACCTTTGCAGCCTGGCAAAGAACCCCCCACCCCGCGGAAAACAAAACTTAACTTCTTTGCGACTGTCTCCTCCTATGTTCCAAAGGGAAGGAAAAATACATCCAGAGCCAGTCATCCCGAATCCAGGAGTGGACAAGGACCACACTCAATCCCCCACCAAGTGCATAACCAGACTCCCTTGGTAGAGACCTTCTTAATGGTTTATCTCCAAGGCACTCTCAGGTATGCAGGCCCAGATTTAGGGCCAGACTGGTTCACTTCGCCCACTCGCCAACCGCCCCTCACAGCCAGGTTGAGACCCCAAAACCGCGGGCGGAAGACCCTCCTGCCCTCCTTTTAAATTACATAATAAACAGGTGTAGTAATTAGAACAATCTATCCGGAGCAAGTAGTCCAGGGAGTAAACAACCAAGTCCATCTCAATCTCCATCAGGTCATCTTCTTAGCATGCAGGCCTTTCCCCAGCTGACACAGATCCTTGCACAGTTAATCATCCAGGCCCCCGGACCTAATCTCCTTCCCTCCAGCCACCTTGCTTATCGTCAACCAGGTAAGGTGCAGCAAAGTTTGTTCTCGAATGTCTGGTTGCAGGTCTGGGAGCACAATTCCGGCTTTTTGGAGCGGCCTTCTCGCTTGCAAAAGGGAGTCGTAGAGCTTGCTGCTGGTGGACCAATGCACCAACAATTTTGCTGGGTATCTCAAAAAAGCTTTTATTTGCTTTTCTCTTAGCCGCTTAATTACGGCCAGGACCCTTTTCCTCTTCTGCATAGTAGCCGGGGGGAAGTCATGATCTAAGTAAACCTTTTTCCCGTCCAGGTTTAAATCTCTTTTACCCCAGGTTTTGCGCAATACCATTTCTTCGACTGGATATCGGGAGAACTTGACCAGGATAAAGCCAGGAGGGGCATCACTGTTTGGCTTGGGGCCTAAGGCCCTGTGTACTCTTTCCAGCTCGAGGGGTTCTGCGTCAGGAATACCCAACTCTTGATGAAGCCAAGATTTAACAAATTCGACTGAATTGTCCTGTTCCGCTCCCTCTGGGAACCCAAAGATTCTGATTGTTTTCCTCCTCCCCCTCAACTCCACATCTTCAGCTCTAGCCGTTAACTGTCTTTCCCTTCTGGCCAAGTATACCACTGCCCCGCTAAGTCGGATGGAATCCTCACGGAGCTCCCCTAGGCCCGTCTCTAAATCTTGCGTTCTTCTCTCTAACAGTTTCAGATCTTGCTTAATATCTTTAACATTATTGTCAATACGTTGAAGCATTTTCACAATATGGGCTGTCACCTGACCGTCCAGGGAGCTCCCCCCTCGAAATAGTCTCTTCATCCTCCTCCCTCTCGGTGCCTGCCACCGATTCAGAGGCCTTGAGGACGATACACTTGGGCTACGATCGGCTCGTAGTCGACGCTTAGTCGGGGGTTTTTTGGCACTTCTGCCCCGAGTATTCGCTAACTGTCTCATTATTAGAACTGCAGGTTTTAGCAAAGAATCAATTTAGGTGTCTAAGGGTACCAGATGAACTTTGATTTTGCAGCACCACTGTGGAGCTTAAAGTTAAGCTGCCATTTGGTTTGGTGATGTCACCGGAAGTCTTCACCCTAGCATTTAATGTTTAGCACTGTATGTTGCTAGCTGAAGCGCTCTTGCTGCACTGACAGGCTGGCATGTTTACCCTAGGGTTTAATGTTTAGCACTGTACGTTGCTAGTGGCAGCGCTCCCGCTGCACTGACAGGCTGGCATGTTTACAATAGGATTTAAGGTGTAGCACTGTATGCCGCTAGCGGCAGTGCTCCCGCTGCACTGACAGGCTGGCATGTTTACCCTAGGATTAAAGGTTGAACACTGTACGTCGCTAGCGGCAGCGCTCCCGCCACACTGACAAGCTGGCATATTTACCCTAGTATTGAATGTTTAACACTGTACGTCGCTAGCGGCAGCGCTCCCGCCGCACTGACAGGCTGGCATGTTTACCCTAGGATTTAATGCTTAAACATAGAAACATAGAAACATAGAATTTGACGGCAGATAAGGACCACTTGGCCCACCCAGTCTGCCCATTTCCCTACCTGATGGATAAGCTGCAGATCCTAGTTAACCAGCAGCCTATATCTTCCTACCCCAACCCCTAGAATAGCCTTATGGCTGTCCCATGCATGCTTGAATTCCACCACTGTTTTTGACTCCACAACCTCCTCTGGAAGGCCGTTCCATACATCCACAACCCTCTCTGTGAAAAAATACTTCCTTAAATTACCTCTGAGCCGGCCCCCTTCTATTTTCAAATTGTGCCCCCTTGTTCTTGCACACTTCTTTTTTTGAAAGATGCTATCCTCTTGTACTTTGTTGATTCCCTTGAGGTACTTGAAAGTTTCCACCATGTCCCCCCTCTCCCTCCTTTCCTCGAGGCTATACATATTAAGCTCCTTAAGTCTCTCTTCATATGTCTTCCGGTTCAGACCCTGCACCATTTTAGTTGCCCTCCTCTGGATAGCTTCCATCCTGTCTATGTCTTTGCAGAGATTGGGTCTCCAGAACTGCACGCAGTACTCCAGATGGGGTCTCACTAGCTGACTGTCCAGAGGGATAATAACTTCCTGTTTTCTACTGGTGATGCCTCTCCCTATGCATTCCAGTATACCCCCAGCCCTCCTTGCTGCCCTCTCACATTGCTTGCCCACCTTTAGGTCATCTGATATGACTACCCCAGGTCCCTTTCCATTTTTGTTGTTGTTAGTATCTCACCCCCCATTGTGTACTCTTCCCCTGGGTTTTTGTTTCCCAGGTGCATTACCTTGCACTTCTTAGCATTGAATCTAAGCTGCCATACATTTGACCATTCCTCTAACCTTGCCAAGTCCCTTCTCATCCTTTCCGCTCCACCTTGTGCATCAACTCTGTTGCGGATCTTTGTGTCAACTGCAAAGAGACATACTTTTCCTTCCAGTCCCTCTGCAATGTCACTTATAAAGACATTGAAGAGGACCGGTCCTAATACTGAACCCTGCGTTACCCCACTACTAACCCCCCTTTTTTCAGAGTGACTCCATTTCACTATTACTCTGTGTCCTATTTTCCAGCCAATTCTTTACCCAGGCTGTCATCTTGGGACCCACTCCCAGGCTGGCTAACTTGTATATTAATCTTTTGTGTGGGACTGTGTCAAATGCCTTGCTAAAGTCTAGGTAGGCCATGTCCACAGCCCTTCCCTGATCAACTACTTTGGTCACCCAGTCAAAGAAATCTATCAGATTTGTCTGGCATGACCTTCCCGCTGTGAATCCATGCTGCCTTGGGTCCTGTGCCCCTCTGGCCTCTAGATACTCAACAATTCTTTTCTTCAGAAGTGATTCCATCATTTTCCCTACCACTGAGGTAAAACTAACAGGTCTGTAGTTTCCTGCTTCTGCCTTGCTCCCACTTTTGTGAAGAGGAATCACATCTGCCCTCCTCCAGTCCTTGGGTACCACCCCATCCTCCCATGATTTATTAAAGAGGGTAGTCAGCGGTGTCACTAGTTCTACCCTTAGTTCTTTTAGAATTCTGGGATGAATCCCATCAGGCCCCATTGCTTTGTCCACCTTCAGTTTTAAGAGTTCTTTCAGAACCCTTTCTTCTGTAAATGGGCCAGTATCAACTTCGGTATCCAGAATGTTTGCACTGTTTGGTTTAGGTACCTTCCCCTCTTCCTTTGTAAATACTGAGCAAAAATATTTGTTTAGTATCTCTGCCTTTTCACAGTCCCCCTCTGCCCATCCTCCCTCCCGTGTATAAAGCCTCACTATCCCTCCCTTGGTCTTCCTTCGCTTCCTGATGTACCTATAAAAGGTTTTATCCCCCTTCTTAACTGAGTTGGCTATCTTTTCCTCGGTTTGGGCCTTTGCTGTTCTGACTGCCTTCCCTGCTTCCTTTTGCTTTAACTGATACAGTTCTCTGTCCTGTTCCTTCTGTGATTCCTTGTACTTCCTGAATGCTTTCTTTTTCTCTTGAACCTTCACTGCCACTTCCTTTGAGAACCACAGTGGTTTCTTACGTCATTTCATTTTGTTTATTTGCTTTACACAAAGGCTTGTTACCTCTGTGTTGGCAGTTTTTATTTCCCATTGCTCCTCCACCCCTCCTTCCAGTACTGTATGTCGCTAGCGGCAGCGCTCCCGCTGCACTGACAGGCTGGCATGTTTACCCTAGGATTTAAAGTTCAACACTGTATGTTGCTAGCAGCAGTGCTCCCGCTGCACTGACAGGCTGCCATATTTACCCTAGGATTTAATGTTTAACACTGTATGTTGCGAGCGCCAGCGCTCCCGCCGCACTGACAGGCTGGCATATTGCACTGACAGGCTGGCATATTTACCCTAGTATTTAATGTTTAACACTGTATGTTGCTAGTGGTAGCGCTCACGCTGCACTGACAGGCTGGCATATTTACCCTAGTATTTAATGTTTAACACTGTATGTTGCTAGTGGCAGCGCTCCCGCTGCACAGACAGGCTGGCATGTTTACCCTAGTATTTAGTGCTTAACACTGTACGTCGCTAGCGGCAGCGCTCCCACTGCACTGACAGGCTGTCATATTTACCTTAGGATTTAATGTTTAGCACTGTACGTCGCTAGCGGCAGTGCTCCCGCCGCACTGACAGGCTGGCATATTTCCCCTGGTATTTAATGTTTAGCACTGTATGTTGCTAGTGGTAGCGCTCACGCTGCACTGACGGACTGGTACATTTACCCTAGTATTAAATGTTTAACACTGTACGTTGCTAATGGCAGTGCTCCCGCTGCACTGACAGGCTGGCATATTGCACTGACAGGCAGGCATATTTACCCTAGTATTTAATGTTTAACACTGTATGTTGCTAGCGGCAGTGCTCCTGCTGCACTGACAGGCTGGCATGTTTACCCTAGGGTTTAAGGTTTAGCACTGTATGTCGCTAGCGGCAGCGCTCCCGCTGCACTGACAGGCTGGCATGTTTATCCTAGGATGTAAGGTTTAACACTGTACGTTGCAAGCGGCAGCGCTCCCACCGCACTGACAGGCTGGCATGTTTGCCCTAGGATTTAATGTTTAGCACTGTACGTCGCTAGCGGCAGCGCTCCCGCCGCACTGACAGGCTGGCATGTTTACCCTAGGATTTAATGTTTATCACTGTAAGTCGCTAGCGGCAGCGCTCCTGCCGCACTGACAGGCTGGCATGTTTACCCTAGGATTTAATGTTTATCACTGTACGTCGCTAGCGGCAGCACTCCCGCCGCACTGACATGCTGGCATGTTTACCCTAGGATTTAATGTTTAGTACTGTACGTCGCTAGCGGCAGCGCTCCTGCCACACTGACAGGCTGGCATGTTTACCCTAGGATTTAATGTTTCAACACAGAAACATAGAAACATAGAATTTGACGGCAGATAAGGACCACTTGGCCCACCCAGTCTGCCCATTTCCCTACCTGATGGATAAGCTGCAGATCCTAGTTAACCAGCAGCCTATATCTTCCTACCCCAACCCCTAGAATAGCCTTATGGCTGTCCCATGCATGCTTGAATTCCACCACTGTTTTTGACTCCACAACCTCCTCTGGAAGGCCGTTCCATACATCCACAACCCTCTCTGTGAAAAAAATACTTCCTTAAATTACCTCTGAGCCGGCCCCCTTCTATCTTCAAATTGTGCCCTCTTGTTCTTGCACACCTCTTTTTTTGAAATATGCTATCCTCTTGTACTTTGTTGATTCCCTTGAGGTACTTGAAAGATTCTATCATGTCCCCCCTCTCCCTCCTTTCCTCGGGCTATACATATTAAGCTCCTTAAGTCTCTCTTCATATGTCTTCCGGTGCAGACCCTGCAGCATTTTAGTTGCCCTCCTTTGGACAGCTTCCATCCTGTCTATGTATTTGCAGAGATTGGGTATCCAGAACTGCACGCAGTACTCCAGATGGGGTCTCACTAACTGACTGTCCGGAGGGATAATAACTTATTGTTTTCTACTGGTGATGCCTCTCCCTATGCATCCCAGTATCCCCCCCAGCCCTCCTTGCTGCCCTCTCACATTGCTTGCCCACCTTTAGGTCATCTGATATGACTACCCCCAGGTCCCTTTCCATTTTTGTTGTTGTTAGTATCTCACCCCCCATTGTGTACTCTTCCCCTGGGTTTTTGTTTCCGAGGAGCATAACCTTGCACTTCTTAGAATTGAATCTAAGCTGCCATACATTTGACCATTCCTCTAACCTTGCCAAGTCCCTTCTCATCCTTTCCACTCCACCTTGTGCATCAACTCTGTTGCAGATCTTTGTGTCAGCTACAAAGAGACATACTTTTCCTTCCAGTCCCTCTGCAATGTCGCTTATAAAGACATTGAAGAGGACCAGTCCTAATACTGAACCCTGCGGTACCCCACTACTAACCCCCCTTTTTTCAGAGTGGACTCCATTTACTATTACTCTCTGTGTCCTATTCTCCAGCCAATTCGTTACCCAGGCTGTCATCTTGGGACCCACTCCCAGGCTGGCTAACTTGTATATTAATCTTTTGTGTGGGACAATGTCAAATGCCTTGCTAAAGTCTAGGTAGGCCATGTCCACAGCCCTTCCCTGATCAACTACTTTGGTCACCCAGTCAAAGAAATCTATCAGATTTGTCTGGCATGACCTTCCCACTGTGAATCCATGCTGCCTTGTGTCCTGTGCCCCTCTGGCCTCTAGATACTCAACAATTCTTTTCTTCAGAAGTGATTCCATCATTTTCCCTACCACTGAGGTTAAACTAACAGGTCTGTAGTTTCCTGCTTCTGCCTTGCTCCCACTTTTGTGAAGAGGAATCAGATCTGCCCTCCTCCAGTTCTTGGGTACCACCCCATCCTCCCATGATTTGTTAAAGAGGGTAGTCAGTGGTGTCACTAGTTCTACCCTTAGTTCTTTTAGAATTTTGGGATGAATCCCATCAGGCCCCATTGCTTTGTCCACCTTCAGTTTTAAGAGTTCTTTCAGAACCCTTTCTTCTGTAAATGGGCTGGTATCAACTTCTGTATCCAGAGTGTTTGCACAGTTTGTTTTAGGTACCTCCCCCTCTTCCTTTGTAAATACTGAGCAAAAATATTTGTTTAGTATCTCTGCCTTTTCACAGTCCCCTCTGCCCACCCTCCCTCCCTTTATTAAGCCTCACTATCCCTCCCGTGGTCTTCCTTCGCTTCCTGATGTACCTATAAAAGGTTTTATCCCCCTTCTTAACTGAGTTGACTATCTTTTCCTCAGTTTGGGCCTTTGCTGTTCTGACTGCCTTCCCTGATTCCTTTTGCTTTAACTGATACAGTTCTCTGTCCTGTTCCTTCGGTGATTCCTTGTACTTCCTGAATGCTTTCATTTTCTCTTGAACCTTCACTGCCACTTCCTTTGAGAACCATTGTGGTTTCTTACCTCATTTCATTCTGTTTATTTGCTTTACACAAAGGCTTGTTACCTCTGTGATGGCAGTTTTTATTATTCCCCATTGTTCCTCCACCCCTCCTTCCAGTACTGTATGTCGCTAGTGGCAGCGCTCCCACCGCACTGACAGGCTGGCATATTTATCTTAGGATTTAATGATTAAAACTGTATGTTGCTAGTGGCAGCGCTCCCGCCGCACTGACAGGCTGGCATATTTGCCCTAGGATTTAATGATCAGCACTATATGCTGCTAGCAGCAGCACTCCCGTTGCACTGACAGGCTGGCATATTTACCCTAGTATTTAATTTTTAACACTGTATATTGCTAGCGGTAGTGCCCCCGCTGCACTGACAGGCTGACATATTGCACTGACAGGCTGGCATATTTACCCTAGTATTTAATGTTTAACCCTGTATGTTGCTAGTGGTAACGCTCCCGCTGCACTGACAGGCTGGCATATTTACCCTAGTATTTAATGATTAACACTGTATGTTGCTAGTGTCAGCGCTCCCGCTGCACTGACAGGCTGGCATATTTACCTTAGTATTTAATGATTAACACTGTATGTTGCTGGTGGCAGCGCTCCCGCTGCACTGACAGGCTGCCATATTTACCCTAATTTTTAATGTTTAACACTGTATGTTGCTAGTGGCAGCGCTCCCGCTGCACAGACAGGCTGGTATGTTTACCCTAGTATTTAGTATTTAACGCTGCACGTCGCTAGCGGCAGCGCTTCCGCTGCACTCACTGGCTGGCATGTTTACCCTAGGAATTAATGATTAACACTGTACGTCGCTTGTGGCAGCACTCCCGCTACACTGACAGGCTGGCATATTTACCCTAGTATTTAATGTTTAGCACTGTATGTTGCTCGTGGCAGCGCTCCCGCTGCACTGACAGGCTGGCATATTTACCCTAGGATTTAATGTTTAGCACTGTATGTTGCTAGCGGCAACACTCCCGCTGCACTGACAGGCTGGCATGTTTACCCTAGGATTTAATGTTTAACACAGTATGTCGCTAGTGGCAGCACTTCCGCTGCACTGACAGGCTGGCATATTTACCTTAGGATTTAATGTTTAGCACTGTACGTCGCTAGTGGCAGCGCTTCCGCTGCATTGACAGGCTGCCATATTTACCCTAGTATTTAATGTTTAGCACTATATGTTGCTAGCGGCAGCGCTCCTGCTGAACTGACAGGCTGGCATATTTACCCTAGTATTTAATGATTAACACTGTATGTTGCTAGCGGCAGCGCTCCCGCCGCACTGACAGGCTGGCATATTTACCCTAGTATTTAATGTTTAACACTGTATGTTGCTAGTGGCACCGCTCCCGCTGCACTGACAAGCTGGTATATTTACCCTATTATTTAATGTTTATCACTGTATGTTACTAGTGGTAGAGCGCCCGCTGCACTGACGGGTTGGTATATTTTCCCTAGGATTTAATGATTAACACTGTACGTCGCTAGCGGCAGCTCTCCCGCTGCACTGACAGGCTGGCATGTTTACCCTAGAATTTAATGTTTAGCACTGTACGTCGCTAGCGGCAGCGCTCCCGCTCCACTGACAAGCTGGCATATTTACCTTAGGATTTAATGTTTAGCACTGTACGTCACTAGTGGCAGCGCAACCTCCGCACTGACAGGCTGGCATATTTACCCTAGTATTTAATGTTTAACACTGTATGTTGATAGTGGCAGCGCTCCCGCTGCACTGACAGGCTGGTATATTTATCCTAGTATTTAATGTTTATCACTGTATGTTGTTAGCGGAGCGCTCCCGCTGCACTGACGAGCTGGTATATTTACCCTAGTATTTAATGTTTTACCCTGTACGTTGCTAGCGGCAGCGCTCTCGCTGCACTGACAGGCTGGCATATTTACCCTAGTATTTAATGATTAACACTGTATGTTGCTAGTGGCAGCGCTCCCACTGCACTGACAGGCTGGCATATTTACCCTAGTATTTAATGATTAACACTGTATGTTGCTAGCGGTAGCGCTCCTGCTGCACTGACAGGCTGGCATATTGCACTGACAGGCTGGCATATTTACCCTAGTATTTAATGTTTAACACTGTATGTTGATAGTGGCAGCGCTCCCGCTGCACTGACAGGCTGGTATATTTATCCTAGTATTTAATGTTTATCACTGTATGTTGCTAGCGGTAGCGCTCCCGCTGCACTGACGAGCTGGCATATTTACCCTAGTATTTAATGTTTTACCCTGTACGTTACTAGCGGCAGCACTCTCGCTGCATTGACAGGCTGGCATATTTACCCTAGTATTTAATAATTAACACTGTACGTTGCTAGCGGCAGAGCTCCCGCTGCACTGACAGGCTGGCATATTTATCCTAGTATTTAATGTTTAACACTGTATGTTGCTAGCGGCAGTGCTCCTGCTGCACTGACAGGCTGGCATGTTTACCCTAGGGTTTAAGGTTTAGCACTGTACATCGCTAGCGGCAGCGCTCCCGCTGCACTGACAGGCTGGCATGTTTATCCTAGGATTTAAGGTTTAACACTGTACGTCGCAAGCATCAGCGCTCCCGCCGCACTGACAGGCTGGCATGTTTACCCTAGGATTTAAGGTTTAACACTGTACGTCACTAGCGGCAGCGCTCCCGCCGCACTGACAGGCTGGCATGTTTACCCTAGGATTTAATGTTTTGCACTGTACGTCACTAGCGGCAGCGCTCCCGCCGCACTGACAGGCTGGCATGTTTACCCTAGGATTTAATGTTTATCACTGTACGTCGCTAGCGGCAGCGCTCCTGCCGCACTGAAAGGCTGGCATGTTTACCCTAGGATTTAATGTTTCAACATAGAAACATAGAAACATAGAATTTAACAGAAGATAAGGACCACTTGGCCCACCCAGTCTGCCCATTTCCCTACCTGATGGATAAGCTGTAGATCCTAGTTAACCAGCAGCCTATATCTTCCTACCCCAACCCGCTATAATAGCCTTATGGCTGTCCCATGTATGCTTGAATTCCACCACTGTTTTTGACTCCACAACCTCCTCTGGAAGGCCGTTCCATACATCCACAACCCTCTCTGTGAAAAAATACTTCCTTAAATTTCCTCTGTGGCCCTTCTATCTTCAAATTGCGCCCTTGTTCTTGCACACCTCTTTTTTGAAAGATGCTATCCTCTTGGACTTTGTTGATTCCTTGAGGTACTTGAAAGATTCTATCATGTCCCCCTCTCCTCCTTTCCTCGGCTATACATATTAAGCTCCTTAAGTCTCTCTTCATATGTCTTCCGGTGCAGACCCTGCAGCATTTTAGTTGCCCTCCTCGGGACAGCTTCCATCCTGTCTATGTCTTTGCGGAGATTGGGTCTCCAGAATTGCACGCAGTACTCCAGATAGGGTCTCACTAGCTGACTGTCCAGAGGGATAATAACTTCCTGTTTTCTACTGGTGATGCCTCTCCCTATGCATCCCAGTATCCCCCAGCCCTCCTTGCTGCCCTCTCACATTGCTTGCCCAACTTTAGGTCATCTGATATGACTACCCCCAGGTCCCTTTCCATTTTTGTTGTTGTTAGTATCTCACCCCCATTGTGTACTCTTCCCTTGGGTTTTTGTTTCCCAGGTGCATTACCTTGCACTTCTTAGCATTGAATCTAAGCTGCCATACATTTGACCATTCCTCTAACCTTGCCAAGTCCCTTCTCATCCTTTCCACTCCACCTTGTGCATCAACTCTGTTGCAGATCTTTGTGTCATCTGCAAAGAGACATACTTTTCCTTCCAGTCCCTCTGCAATGTCGCTTATAAAGACATTGAAGAGGACCTGTCCTAATACTGAACCCTGCGGTACCCCAATACTAACCCCCCTTTATTCAGCGTGGCCTCCATTTACTATTACTCTCTGTGTCCTATTCTCCAGCCAATTCTTTACCCAGGCTGCCATCTTGGGACCCACTCCCAAGTTGGCTAACTTTTATATTAATCTTTTGTGTGGGACAATGTCAAATGCCTTGCTAAAGTCTAGGTAGGCCATGTCCACAGCCCCTCCCTGATCAACTACTTTGATCACCCAGTCAAAGAAATCTATCAGATTTGTCTGGCATGACCTTCCTGCTGTGAATCCATGCTGCCTTGGGTCCTGTGCCCCTCTGGCCTATAGATACTCCACAATTCTTTTCTTCAGAAGTGATTCCATCATTTTCCCTACCATTGAGGTTAAACTAACAAGTCTGTAGTTTCCTGCTTCTGCCTTGCTCCCACTTTTGTGAAAAGGAATCACATCTGCCCTCCTCCAGTCCTCGGGTACCTCCCCATCCTCCCATGATTTGTTAAAGAGGGTAGTCAGTGGTGTCACTAGTTCTACCCTTAGTTCTTTTAGAATTCTGGGATGAATCCCATCAGGCCCCATTGCTTTGTCTACCTTCAGTTTTAAGAGTTCTTTCAGAACCCTTTCTTCTGTAAATGGGCTGGTATCAACTTCTGTATCCAAAGTGTTTGCACTGTTTGTTTTAGGTACCTCCCCCTCTTCCTTTGTAAATACTGAGCAAAAATATTTGTTTAGTATCTCTGCCTTTTCACAGTCCCCCTCTGCCCACCCTCCTCCCCTTTATTAAGCCTTACTATCCTCCCTTGGTCTTCCTTTACTCCCTGATGAACCTATAAAGGTTTATCCCCTTCTTAACTGAGTTGGCTATCTTTTCCTCGGTTTGGGCCTTTGCTGTTCTGACTGCCTTCCCTGCTTCCTTTTGCTTTAACTGATACAGTTCTCTGTCCTGTTCCTTCTGTGATTCCTTGTACTTCCTGAATGCTTTCTTTTTCTCTTGAACCTTCACTGCCACTTCCTTTGAGAACCATAGTGGTTTCTTACCTCATTTCGTTTTGTTTATTTGCTTTACACAAAAGCTTGTTACCTCTGTGATGGCAGTTTTTATTATTCACCATTGTTCCTCCACCCCTCCTTCCTGTACTGTATGTCGCTAGTGGCAGCACTCCCGCTGCACTGACAGACTGGCCTGTTTACCCTAGGATTTAATGTTTAACGCTGTATGTTGCTAGCGGCAGCGCTCCCGCTGCTCTGACAGGCTGGCATATTTACCCTAGTATTTTATGGTTAACACTGTATGTTGCTAGCAGCAACACTCCTGCTGCACTGACAGGCTGGCATATTTACCCTAGTATTTAATGATTAACACTGTATATTGCTAGTGGTAGCGCTCCCGCTGCACTGACAGGCTGGCATATTGCACTGACCGTCTGGCATATTTACCCTAGTATTTAATGTTTAACACTGTATGTTGCTAGTGGTAGTGCTACCGCTGCACTGACAGGCTGGCATATTTACCCTAGTATTTAATGTTTAACACTCTATGTTGCTAGTGGTAGCGCTCCCGCTGCACTGACAGGCTGGTATATTTACCCTAGTATTTAATGTTTAACACTGTATGTTGCTAGTGGTTGCGCTCCCGCTGCACTGACAGGCTGGCATATTTACCCTAGTATTTAATGTTTAACACTGTATGTTGCTAGTGGCAGCGCTCCCGCTGCACTGACAGGCTGGCATATTTACCCTAGTATTTAATGTTTAACACTGTATGTTGCTAGTGGCAGCGCTCCCTCTGCACTGACAGGCTGGCATGTTTACCCTAGGATTTAATGTTTAACACTGTACTTCACTAGCAGCAGCGCTACTGCTGCACTGACAAGCTGGCATGTTTACCCTAGGATTTAATGTTTAGCACTGTACGTCGCTAGTGGCAGCACTCCCGCTGCACTGACAGGCTGGCATATTTACGTTAGGATTTAATGTTTAGCACTGTACGTCGCTAGTGGCAGCGCTCCCGCCGCATTGACAGGCTGGCATATTTACCCTAGTATTTAATGATTAACACTGTATGTTGCTAGCGGCAGCGCTCCCACCGCACTGACAGGCTGGCATATTACACTAACAGGCTGGCATATTTGCCCTAGTATTTAATGTTTAACACTGTATGTTGCTAGTGGCAGCGCTCCCTCTGCACTGACAGGCTGGTATATTTACCCTAGTATTTAATGTTTATCACTGTATGTTGCTAGCGGTAGAGCTCCCGCTGCACTGACAGGCTGGTATTTTTACCCTAGTATTTAATGTTTAACACTGTACGTTGCTAGCGGCAGCGCTCCCGCTGCACTGACTGTCTGGCATGTTTACCCTAGGATTTAATGATTAACACTGTACGTCGCTAGCGGCAGCTCTCCCGCTGCACTGACAGGCTGGCATGTTTACCCTAGGATTTAATGTTTAGCACTGTACGTCGCTAGCGGCAGCGCTCCCGCTCCACTGACAGGCTGGCATATTTACCTTAGAATTTAATGTTTAGCACTGTACGTCGCTAGTGGCAGCGCTCCCGCCGCACTGACAGGCAGGCATATTTACCCTAGTATTTAATGATTAACACTGTATGCTGCTAGCGGCAGCGCTCCCGCTGCACTGACAGGCTGGCATATTTACCCTAGTATTTAATGTTTAACACTGTATGTTGCTAGTGGCAGCGCTCCCTCTGCACTGACAGGCTGGCATGTTTACCCTAGGATTTAATGTTTAACACTGTACTTCACTAGCAGCAACGCTACTGCTGCTCTGACAGGCTGGCATGTTTACCCTAGGATTTAATGTTTAGCACTGTACGTCGCTAGTGGCAGCACTCCCGCTGCACTGACAGGCTGGCATATTTACGTTAGGATTTAATGTTTAGCACTGTACGTCGCTAGTGGCAGCGCTCCCGCCGCACTGACAGGCAGGCATATTTACCCTAGTATTTAATGATTAACACTGTATGCTGCTAGCGGCCGCGCTCCCGCTGCACTGACAGGCTGGCATATTACCCTAGTATTTAATGTTTAACACTGTATGTTGCTAGTGGCGCGCCCCTCTGCACTGACATGCTGGCATGTTTACCCTAAGATTTAATGTTTAACACTGTACTTCACTAGCAGCGCTACTGCTGCTCTGACAGGCTGGCATGTTTACCCTAGGATTTAATGTTTAGCACTGTCGTGCGGCTGGTGGCACTCCGCTGCACTGACAGGCTGGCATATTTACTTAGGATTTAATGTTTAGCACTGTACGTCGCTAGTGGCAGCGCTCCCGCCGCATTGACAGGCTGGCATATTTACCCTAGTATTTAATGATTAACACTGTATGTTGCTAGCGGTAGCACTCCCGCTGCACTGACAGGCTGGCATATTACACTAACAGGCTGGCATATTTACCCTAGTATTTAATGTTTAACACTGTATGTTGCTAGTGGCAGTGCTCCCGCTGCACTGACAGGCTGGTATTTTTACCCTAGTATTTAATGTATGTCACTGTATGTTGCTAGCGGTAGAGCTCCCGCTGCACTGACAGGCTGGTATTTTTACCCTAGTATTTAATGTTTAACACTGTACGTTGCTAGCGGCAGCGCTCCCGCTGCACTGACTGTCTGGCATGTTTACCCTAGGATTTAATGATTAACACTGTACGTCGCTAGCGGCAGCTCTCCCGCTGCACTGACAGGCTGGCATGTTTACCCTTGGATTTAATGTTTAGCACTGTATGTCGCTAGCGGCAGCACTCCCGCTCCACTGACAGGCTGGCATATTTACCTTAGGATTTAATGTTTAGCACTGTACGTCGCTAGTGGCAGCTCTCCCGCCGCACTGACAGACTGGCATATTTACCCTAGTATTTATTGATTAACACTGTATGTTGCTAGCGTCAGCGCTCCCGCTGCACTGACAGGCTGGCATATTTACCCTAGTATTTAATGATTAACACTGTATGTTGCTAGCGGTAGCACTCCCGCTGCACTGATAGGCTGGCATATTTACCCTAGTATTTAATGTTTAACACTGTATGTTGCTAGCGGTAGAGCTCCCGCTGCACTGACAGGCTGGCATATTTACCCTAGTATTTAATGTTTAACACTGTATGTTGCTAGCTGGCAGCGCTCCCGCTGCACTGACAGGCTGGCATATTTACCCTAGTATTTAATGTTTAACACTGTACGTCGCTAGCGGCAGCTCTCCCGCTGCACTGACAGGCTGGCATGTTTACCCTAGTATTTAATGTTTTACCCTGTACGTTGCTAGCGGCAGCGCTCCCGCTGCACTGACAGGCTGGCATATTTACCCTAGTATTTAATGATTAACACTGTACGTTGCTAGCGGCAGCGCTCCCGCTGCACTGACAGGCTGGCATATTTACCCTAGTATTTCATGTTTAACACTGTACGTTGCTAGCGGCAGCGCTCCCGACGCACTGACAGGCTGGCATATTTACCCTAGTATTTCATGTTTAACACTGGATGTTGCTAGTGGCAGCGCTCCCGCTGCACTGACAGGCTGGCATATTTACCCTAGTATTTAATGATTAACACTGTACGTTGCTAGCGTCAGCGCTCCCGACGCACTGACAGGCTGGCATATTTACCCTAGTATTTAATGTTTAACACTGGATGTTGCTAGCGGCAGTACTCCCGCTGCACTGACAGGCTGGTATATTTACCCTAGTATTTAATGTTTAACATTGTATGTTCCCTATCCTGGGACATTGGCATTGAGTGGTAGCACTCCCACTGCACTGACAGGCTGACAGATTTACTCTTGTTTTGATGTTTAATAGTGTATGTTCCCTATTCCAGGATGCTGTCATTGTGAGCAGTAGCACTTCTGCTGCACTGACAGGCTGGCATATTTACCTTATGTTTGATGTTTAAAATCACTCTGTGCCATTTAAAACTTTGTGAAGAATGTAAATGCACCCCCTCTTCAGGGAACATCATGGCCACCCTGCATCACTGCCCTAGATGAGGGTGGGCATGGCCCAGTGAACACCTGAATCTAGACGTACATGGTGGAAGTGCTTGCTGGATGGCTTTTGCACTTGGGAGTATGTGTTGCTTGACTGTATGCTGGAGTTGGTGGATGTAAGCACTTTAGACACTGGCAACCTGTTGATACTGACCAGGATGCCCAGGGCTTAGTTGAGCCTAAAAAGGACCCGGGTAGGATCAGAGAACTCCTCCAAGCAGTTCTTAGTCGGCAGAATACAAAAAGGTTAAACTCCTGGGTAATTGCAAAAGTTATTTTTATTTTATCCTGCACCAGAGGTATCAATGTTTTATGGCTATGTCACTTCCTCAGGATGGATGGTCTATCTACTTTTACCCAGTACAAGCCGCCTGGAAAATCTTTATAAATTTGAACTTATAATGCTAGTCAGCTTTCCTGAATGAGTTAGAGAAAGGCTGCTGTAAACAGCCTGAGAGAGCAAGGATTGGGGGGAGCGGCAAAATGGCTGCAATTTTGCTCCGCTCCCAGCTGCTCACTGCTCTGTCAGGTATGTAGCTGTGAACCGAGTATTATCGGGTTTGATTATGAATGAAACCCTTGCTATTTCAACCTGCTTCCATTGGATAAGCTATTTTTAAATCCATTCCGAAGGTCATAAGCTGTTTTTCTGTTGTGAATTTTTACCTGGTCATATGCTGGTTTTGACTTGCTGAGTGGCATCCATTCGACTTGGGAAAGATGAGTGAAGGTTAGCTATTCTATTGTGCTCACATACCAAAATCTGGAGTGTGAGCCAATCAGGGTTTTTGTGGGCTATGTGGGGTGTTTCATGCTATTTTGTTGAACACCCATCTGGAACCCTTTACTCCCCTGAAGATGGTAAGCACTACAGATGTGTTACATATGTTGAACCAGAGATGGAAGCAGAATAAGGAGTTAGAGAAGCTCCAAACTCCTGATTCCATAGAAACCAGGAAAGTTTTGGATACAGATGATGAGTGATGTTGAAAGAGCACTAAATGCTGATATGCATATATTTTGTTATTAAGAGGTATGCCATTTTTGATTAAGGGCTGGGGGTTCATTATTAATCTGAATAAAATTTACCACTCTCAGTGGAATGATGTTTATGTGTTTTATCCCCCAGATGTCCAGAGCTAACGGAACAAGACTCTGAGAGTATGCGAACCAGTGGGGAGAGCCTTGCACAGGAAGTAGACTGGGCTTCGGACTCCTTTTTTGGCAAAGGAGTGTAATTTGCCTTACAAGTCCTGGAAGTGAAGGCCTGGCTGGGGGCTTGTGGGATGCTGTTGTGGTATTGTTCCCTATTTTTCTTGTTTGGGGCTGAACTGTGGACTATTGAGAAGGGAACATCTCACTGTTAGTATAAAGAGCCCTGAACCTTTCTACATACACCCCCGCAATTAAGGCACATACTTTAAAAGTTGCCTCATAGGCTGAGTGATTGCCACAAAGCAGATCTCCTGTGGTGTCCCTTACATGGGTCACTTGTAAATGAAGGTGATGTCAGGGTTCCTGACAATTGGTGCTGAACTACTACTAGGAGTACTGGGAGAGCGGCAAGATAATAAGACGAGAGTACCATTTGATAATTTGGAAGTAGCAGCTGTAGAATTGTCATTCTTATAAGGGTGCTGCTTTGGTGTAAAGCCTCAGGGGAATTAATTTCTTTAGAAGCTGCAAAAGTATTAATTCAGGCTTGAAAGAAATGAAATTTCATAAACCATAGTACCCTTTAGAATATTTTCTGGCAGTGGGACCTTAAGATTTCAGTGGGTCGCTGTTTTCATGTGATGCCTTTTGTGTGTGAGATAAAAACACAATTTAGTTATCTAGATGTAAAATGGCGGCTATTTTGGTTCTGTTACTTATAAATTAAGAGTTTATTACCTATCGCCAGTATGAGAAATCTAATAATATTTAAACATTAAGCCAGATAGTTTAGTATTAATATCTCACTTGAATTTAACCTGAATTACCTTTGAATTAAGGTGATTACAGTTTTGTTTGAATCTAATGTTGTAGCATACCAGTTCATGATAGTTGCTGGGAATTTTAATTCAATGTAAACTTGCTATAATTTGAATGAAACTCTTGGCAAGTTTGAAAAACTTTGAGCTTGGTGTAAATCACTTGAATTCCTGATGGGTCTGTAACATTTATATTTTTGCTGGAAGCCTCTTTGAATGCTAATTAAGCCTGAAATTGTTACCCCCCCCCAACAGGTATCAAAATATTCTCAGAAGAGGGAAGATAACTGCTTGACAATTGGACATATGATTTATTTTGTATAGTGGTGCCGCTAAATGTCACTGTCCGAGATGATCATTAAGCACTATTTACTTGGCAAGAAATGAAGATACGTGATAAGTAAGTGACGGGTAGGATTTTGACTCGATTGGTTCCTTTCTAAATGATTAAACCTCCAGGTGCTGGATGTAGCGAATGTCAAAAATGCTGCACAAGTATGATAGTCAGCATTCTGCTGATACAGAACATGTGGCATTAAGTATATAGGCTTAATTCTGGCCAAGCGTCTTCTATCAATATAAAGGAACCTTGTAGATAGACCTATTTGCCCTGACTAAAACATGCTCCAAAGTATTGCCTATATGTAAGATGGAGCTGAGAATCTGGTGGATGGGGCAAGATGCAGCCTAGCGATGCAGCTCTCATTGGGTCCAGATGTTGACCAGATGTATACCCCAGGTAACCCTATTTTTAGAAGGGGGATGTAAAAATGGCAAACTATTGGACATATGTCCAGTGATGCTTGACAGTATCACTAAATCGCTACTGTCCCAGATGATTGATAAGTATTGCTTACTTTGGCAAATAATGGAGATATGTGATATGCCAGTTGTGGGTAGGATATAGTCCTAACTGGAGCCTTCAAAATGAATAAAACTTTCATATGCTGGATGTAGCGAATGTAGAAAAATTTTGCTGCACTAGTATGTTGGTTAGCATTTTACTGATACAGAAAGTGCTGCATGGAGTACACAGGCTTAATTTCGGCTAAGTGTCATTTGTCAATATGACAGAACCTCATGGACTGACCTGTTTACCCTGACTGAAACGCGCTCTATAGCACTGCCCACATGTAAGCTATGAGGGAACCTCAGGGACTGATCTGTTTACCCTGATTGAAACTCGGTCTATAACATTGCCCACATGTAAAGATATGACAGAACCTCATGGACTCACCTGTTTACTCTGACTGAAACCCGCTCAATAGCTTTGCCCACACATGAGATAAGAGGGAACCTCATGGACTGACCTATTTACCCCGACTATAGCATTGTCCACGCAAGATGTAGTTGAAAATCTGAAGGATAGAGGCAAGGTGTAACCTAGTCTTGCACCTTTTGTGGCTCCCAACAGCTGAATAAAAAGCATTGCTTGGTACCCTTGCTATATAACTAAATGTAAAATTCCTTGGAGAAGTTTACATCTTAGTATAGTGTAACTATTTTATGTTTTTATAAGAGTTTATGTATTAGAGTGATATTATATATTTGAAATATAAAGGCTGCACTGTCATTTTATGTGATTGGATATGTTAGATTGTTTGTATATTTAATGTTCTGTGCAAACATATTGAAGTGTGATATTCAAGTTTCCATTTTACTGTGCAGTAGCATGGCATGACTCTATGTATTAGTGTTTTAAATATATTGGAATGGCTTGTCAGCTGAACAATAAAACCAAACTGAACTGAACTGAGACAGAGAAACTAAAGTTGGATAAGGAAATGTGGCCGAATGGGATGAACCCCAGGATACTAAGGGAACTTCAGAAAGAGCTCACTGCACTTATGACAGCCCTGTTCAACCTGCCACTGGTTAGGGGGTGATACTGAGAAACTGGAGGGGGGCAGATATATTCCTGCTTCACAAAAGTGGGACTAAGGAGGAGGCGGGGAACTATAGACCTGTAAACTTCATGTCAGTGGTGGGCAAACTTATGGAAACATTACTAAACAAGCATTTGTCAATGCTGAATGTCAGCATGCTGGCATTGGCAGTGGCGAGGTGGAGAGGCATAGCGCTGTAGGTTTGTTAATGTGTCCCAAAAGGTGATTTTGCACAGTGAGTATGCCACTGTGCGGCAGAGCTGCGGAAACGCATTTTAGGCAGGCTGTGGAAAATGGCAACTGGACTGTTGATAATGAGGTGTGCACAAATGCCAGTGGTGAAAGTGTGACATGAAAATATTGCAGACTGACAAAGTTACAAGGGTGCGTGGAAACTGCACAATGCATGCTTGCAACACAGTCATTGTCTGGACTTTTGCCAGCAAATTTTCAACATAGGCATTTTAGGACCTCTGCTGATGAATTGTGTCACCGTCATTTCCTGAAAGTATCCTGAAAAGTGATTTCGCACAATGACCGTGCAATTCTGCACCGGAAGCATGAAAACACATTTCAGCCAGCTGTACTGTTCATAAGGAGGTATGGAAAAATGGCAATGATGAACAGCTGGAGTGAAAGTATTACAAATTCACAAAGTCACGAGTGTGCGTGCAAACTGCGCAATGCACGCTCGTAAAACACTAATTTTATTGACTTTCGTCCCTAAATTTTCAACATAGGCATTTTAGGACATCTGCTAATGAACAGTGTCACTGCCATTTTCATAATGTTTCTCGAACACGGGCTTTCCACAGTGACCGCACTATTGCGCGCCAGAACTGCGAAAACAGATTTTGGTCAGAATGTGAAAAATGACAGCTGTACTGTTCATTTGGAGGTGTAGAACAATGGCACTGTTGAAAATGTGGAGTGAAACTATACATTTGCGAACTTACGAGCGTGCGTGCAAACTGCTCAACGCACGCTCGTAACGCAGTCATTTTATGGAGTATTATCACCAAATTTTCAACACAGGTAGTTTAGTACCTCTGCTCATGAACAGTGTCACTGTCATTTTCATAATGTGTCCCAAACAGTGATTTCGCAGAGCGACCGCGCTATTCTGCGCTGGAAGCGCAAAAACACATTTCGGCATGGATGGGAAAAATGACAGCTGCACAGTTGACAAGAAGGTGTGGTAAAATGCCAATGTTGAGAATGTGGTGTGAAAATATTGCAAATGCGCTAACTTACAAGCATGTGTTGCACAGTTGCTACACACGCTCGTAGAACAGTAATTTTGTGGAGTATTGTCACCAAATTTTCAACACAGGCATTTTAGGACCTCTGTTCATGAACAGTGTCACTGTCATTTTTGTAATGTGTCCCAAACACTGATTTTGCACAGCGACTGCGCTATTCTGTGGCGGAAGTGCGAAAACACATTTCGGGCAGGATGTGAAAAATGACGGCTGTACGGTTCACGAGAAGGTGTGGTAAAATGCCAATGTTGAGAATCTGGCATGAAAATAGTGCGAATGCAATAACTTAAAGAGCTTGCGTTTCGCAGTTGCTACGCATGCTCGTAAAACAGTCATTTTTTTGATTTTTCCCACCAAACTTGCAACATAGGCTTTTTTGAGTGCCCCTCTCAAGAACAGTGCACTGTCATTTTGTTACTCAGTCCTAAAAGGTGATTCCGCACAGTGACTGCAAAATCACCTTCTGGGACCAAATAACGCCATGACAGTGCAAGAGTTCATGAGAAGGGGTCCCAAAAACCCCATGTTGAAAATTTGGGGCCACAATTTGCAAAAATGCCCGAGATATGCATTAAAGTTGAAAAACACTTATTCATTCCATTATACAGCTTACCGGCATTTCTTCAGTTCGCAGTCAGCTTTGAAGAGTGCAGACGTGTTCCTGGTCCACAGAAGATCGTCGCGCCAGACTCCGCAGGTAAGTATAGGGTGAGGGGTGTGAGGGGAGGCAGGGTACGCAGTGGGTGTGTGCAGGTGGGGGGAGTGGGGCATCGAGACTACGAGGGAACGTTTTCATTTTACAGAAAGAAAAAGGAAAAACCCATCGAGGGACAGTTTTGTTTTGCAGGGTATTTGGCAAGCTGGGTGGGCTCCCAGAGTGCCACCTAACTGGGGGATATCAGTAGCCGATGGAGATTGGGCACCTAGTCAGCACACAAAGAAAGTGGGGGCACGAGCCGAGGGGATTGGACACCCCTCGGCATTCAACAATTGGGGGGGTTTATGCTGACAGGGAGTGGGTTCCCCCGTTGGCACACAAACAAAGCGGGGGGGTTAACCGACAGGGTGATTGGGCACCCCCGAATTTGGCAGAAGTTAGGCGGCTACCTCCTCACTGACCATGCACATAATGGCAACAAGCACGGCAAGAAAAGGACTGCTGCGTATGACGAGCTTTGCTCGGATTGTAGCGGACCTTTTCTTAGGTATGCTCACCACATTATGTATGCATGGTGTGGTGCCGGCATGCAGGCTGATTGGAGAATGCGGGATGCACCTACTGGTGCGTGCCCTGCATTCACCCAACAGCGACCCCGCCTCCAAAGCTGCACTGTCCCACGATGTTGGCTGCGAGGCAACATGGGTTTACAGGAGGGAGATCTTGCCAGACAAACCTGATTGATTTCTTCAACTGGGTGAACAGGAACATAGATCAGGGAGGGATGGTGGATCTGGTCTGCCTAGATTTCAGTCAGACCTTTGATACTGCATGCTGGAACCTTGAGGGCACCCTATCTATATTCTTCTTTCGGCTCCTTCCACATCAGCTTCACCCACAGAGGATGATGTCAGGGTAACATTCCCCTGCTGGCCACATATGGTAACAACCTCCTCCCCCTACTATTGGGAGGGGTTCATTACATAAATAAGATGGACGTCATGCATAACCGCTTTGCTAGGTTCGTCCTCAATGTCCGATGACATACTCACCACTGCTTCTCATACAGAAAGTTGAACTGGCTGTATTTAGACTTGAGAAGACAAACTCATATTATTGGACTACTGGTGTTCAAATGTCTCAAAAAGAAAGTCCTTGATTATATACATTATAGGGTTTCCATGAGTATTTCGAGGCTTGGGCTAAGATTAGCAAACTGTACTAAATTTGAAGTGCCCCAAAGGAAATCTAATATAAAATGACTGTCCTTTTTATTACATAGGTCTCCAAACTTGGGACACAAATCCTAAAAATCTGAGGCTATTTAATAACATTATCTTAGAAAAAATAAAAGCACAGGTTTGTACAACAAGCCATATTATCACAAGTTTGCTGTCTGATCACTGCAATTGTTTAACCTTAAGTGCTACACAACTTATTAAGTTTCTGCTGTGCCTTTTTAGAAGGTGCAGACATACCACATAACCATACATCTTATTATTAGACCACTACACAGTGAGGTTCAATTTTAGTACCCCCCTGAGAAGGCCTACCCCTGTGAAGATGGTGAGATACCACCCTTTATGGGATATTACACCCCAGGGCCTTGCGGCGGTTCTTGACTTCTCGTCCCCTGCGTTGGCGAGCAGTAGTCCGGAGACTGTGGTGACGGCCTATAACAAGTCTGTTACATTGGCTCTGGGTACTATTGCTCCTGTTCGTGTACGCCCCCTCTCCCTTCGTCCCAAGACACCCTGGTTTGATGGGACATTGAGGGAGATGAGGAGACAGGGGAGAAGATTAGAACGCAGCTGGCGCAGATCCACCCTCGATGCCGACCGCCTTAGACTGATGGACCATTATTCTGTCTATCAATCTGCAATCTCCCATAAGAAGGCAGAATTCCTGTCCAGGGAGATTGTAGCAGCCAGGAATCGACTGGCTCAGCTTTTTCGAACTGTGGACAGGCTGTGCAACCCAGTCCGTCTACAAGTTCGGAAAGCTTTTTTGCAAGTAGAGTGCGAGGAGCTCGCTTGATTCTTCACTAATAAAGTGGCCGACATCAGGGCGGATCTGCACCCAGCGGCTTCTAAGGGGGATGCTGTTGAACAACAGGAGTTCACAGTACCTCAGTCTTCTTGGTGTTCCTTCAGCAGACCTGATTTCATGGATGTCATGAGGATTATCCATGGTGTGTGCCCTACGAGCTGTAGTTTGGATCCTTGACTGACTTCCCTAATATTGGGCTGTTGTGACATCATCGGTCCAATCCTTGTGCAAATAGTCTGATGCTCCTTGGAATCGGGTGAGTTCCCTAGCTCCCTGAAAGAGGCGGTGGTGACACCCCTCTTGAAGAAAGCTACCATGGACCCTGACTGTTTCACAAACTACAGACCCATCTCAAACCTACCCTTTATTGGGAAGGTGATTGAGAAGGTAGTGGCAGCCCAATTGGAGAACCATTTAACCATCCATGGCATCTACGAACCCTTCCAATCAGGTTTTTGTAGAAGGCATAGCACTGAGACTGCGCTGGTTTGGGTGCTTAATGATCTCCTGAGGGTGAGAGACCAGAAGAGATGTTCTATTCTAGTTCTTCTTGATCTCTCATCAGCCTTTGACACCGTGGATCATGTGGTGTTGTTAGCACGCCTGAGGCAGATTTGTGGAATATCGGGAACCGTCCTTTGATGGTTGACCTCATTGCTCACTGGGAGATCACAAAGAGTTGTGTCAGGACTTTTTTTCTCTGGCCCAAAATCTTCGTTGTGTGGGGTGCCTCAGGGTTCTGTGCTATCTTCCATGTTATTTGCAGTGTATATGCTGCCCCTCGGAGACATTATAAGACGGCATAAGCTGAGGTTTCATTGCTATGCAGATGATACCCAGCTATACCTGTCTTTTGCTCCTGACCAGGATGGAGATCTCTCAGTGTTTAACAACTGTCTGAAAGAAATCCAGGGTTGGATGGATTCTAGTTGGCTGAAGTCGAACTCAGAAAAGACAGAAATTTTAGTAGTGGATCCGGGCTGTCGGATAGAGGGGTCACCTGTTGGTGCACCCTCAGTAATTTTTCTTGGGGGTGTGTCACTTCCGACCTCTGAACGAGTGCGTAACCTAGGGGTTATCTTGGATGACAGGCTCACACTGCAGTCGCAGGTGTCAGCAGTCATCAAGACTTCCTTTTACCACCTTAGGAATATCGCTAGAGTGAAACACCTTGCTCCGTCTGGCACGTTACATATGTTGGTCCATGCCTTTGTGTCCTCACATTTGGACTACTGCAACTCCCTGTATTTTGGGCTTTCTGGGGTTGAAATCTGCTGCCTTCAGCTAGTGAAGAACGCGGCAGCCCAGGTTTTGACTGGGACCAGTAGGTCTTGTCATATTACCCCGGTGCTGCGTGAATAGCACTGGCTTCCTGTTCAGTGGCGGATCACCTTTAAAGTCTATTTATTGACTTTCAAAGCCCTACATGACCAGGGTCTAGCCTATCTGAAAGATCTTCTAGTTTTCTACTGCCCTGGCCGATCGCTCCGCTCGGCTGACGAGGGGTTGCTAGAGATTCTGAGAGTAAGTTTAAATTCTTCTGGTTGCAGAGCTTTTTCCTACGCTGCTCCCACTCTTTGGAACTCTCTACCCCATCGGTTATGGCAGTGCACCTCTGTGGAGGAATTTAAGAGTGGTTTAAAAACTCATCTGTATCAAATTGCCTTCTTATAGTACTCTGTATAAATTGTCGATGAAATTGTAGTTTTTATGAGTGTTTTATACTGTATTATAATGTCTGTTTTTTTATTATGTGTTTTGTACAGCGCTTTGAAAACTTTAAAGGCGCTTTAAAAATAAAATTTATTATTATTATGTGCACATTTTATATAATGTTAAATTTAAATGTTACATGACTGTTTCTATGTTATTTTTTAGTTTCATAAGTATGTATTGCACACTGTTTATCCTTTTTCTGTAATCAGGAATAAGCCAAATGAGTATCTCTTGTTAATGAGTGGTTCTTCAATGGGAATTTCCTCATGCATGTTGCTAAATAAAATGTTACTACTACTAGTACTCCATCAATAAATAAAATATATCACTACTACTAGGACTCATCTATAAATACAATTTGTTACTACTACTAGTACTCCATCAATGAATACAATGTATTACCACTAGTAGAACTCCATCAATAAATAAAATTTATCACTGCTACTAGTACTCCATCAATAAATAAAATATATCACTACTACTAGGACTCATCTATAAATACAATTTGTTACTACTACTAGTACTCCATCAATGAATACAATGTATTACCACTAGTAGTACTCCATCAATAAATAAAATGTATCACTGCTACTAGTACTCCATCAATAAATAAAAGCTAAAAAGTCCTGCAGTACCAAGCCACTGATCCTTTTATATTGGTGCAAAAAAAAAATCAAGAGCTTTCATCTTACCTGCTAGCTCACCTCTCCAATCATTGAACTGCCATCAATTCATCATGCACTAGGGTGAAAGGAAGAATATGTTTTTACCATGGCGCTGCGACATCTGCAGTGCCAACATCTCCAACAGTGGCAGCTGCATTGCTAAGTGTTGGCAGTGCACTGTCGGGATGCGTATTTCTTTTATCAGTGAACTGCACCCCCTTCACACCCTGCTGACTATGGATTACTAACTCCAGGTTGGGGTTGTCTTGGGGAAGGGGGCAATACACCAGTGAGGCAGTCCCGGCACTAGCAGAGACCATCACAGTGACACGTGGCTATCGGCCGATTCCTGTCACTGTGGCGATCTTTACTTACAGGGGTTAGCTGTACCATCAGTGGACTGTAGAATATATTAATCCTTGGTGAATGGGTGACTGATTTATCCTGATACTTAAGGCAGCACATTTTAACATTGCCTTTTCCCTTCTTGTTGAAAAGTTGCAGATTTCTCAATTTGTGCTGCAAAATCAAGATCAGTTAAACATGTCTCATGTCCCTTCAGGTACTGGAAACCTTTGAAGATGTTGTTGTTTCTTTTTTTGAAGAGGAGTGGAAGATCTTAAGTGAACAGAAAAAGAAGCTTCACAGGGAAGTGATGATGCAAAACTATGAAACTATGGTTTCAGTAGGTAAGAATAGGCACAATCTCTGAGGTGGGATCTTTAGGAGAGGGGAATGATCTGACTTCATATCTTATAGAATGTTGACAGTAGGGAGATGGGATGAATGGACTGGCTTAGGGGTTCCACTATAACATTGTTGTAACTTTCTGAAAACTGCAGCAGTGTGTAAAGTCTGTTCAACTTACCCTCCGCCTCCATTTTGTGATACACTAAATTGTTAGAGAATATGATGACTTCACAGGAAATAGGAACATCAAAACTGACAGCAGAAGGCTGATTGTTCTATCCAGTCAACCTGTTGCATTGCTTAACCTATACTACTGAGCCCCCTAAGGATTACTTTTCCTCTGTCTCTTCTTTTATCCCCAACCCCCTGGTGCTTCCAACTAAACTCTTGTATCTATCCCAGCTATGCTTGAACCCTACCCCAAATTCGGCACAGACCACCTCATTAGACAATCTACTCCACCTGTCCTTCACCTTCTTAAATGTGCCCTGTACCAACTTCTTTTCATTACGTCCAGTGTTTGTGTTTACACTGAAGGTGAGCAATGCATTGCTATCCAATTTGGTTATGCCTTGTAGTTTATGTATGTATGCAAGTATTTATTGAAATGTTTCACCAGGAAAGGCCCACTGAACAAGTTGTTCATCTCACGTTGCATCCTAGGGGAAAGGGAATCAGGAGAACATACAGTACAGTCAAACATTAATGCAAGTTATACATTGTAACATAACAGTGTAAACAGTGCAGAAGATGCAATGTAATAACAAAAATAAGTGCTCTTATGAACAATATATACAATAAAAATTTAAGGAAACTGACCAAGTGTAACTTCTAGAGAATAAGTATTTACGTATTTGATATCCATAACAAAGAAACAACTAGAAGGGTAAGCAGGGGAAGAGAAAGGTAACCAAGGTAGCGGTGGGGAAGGGGATAAAGTAAGGATGTGGATAGAGAAGGATTGGGTAGAATCAGTTTTAGGTATTATAATGGTTGAAAGAGTAAGAGGAGATGAGGGAGAGACAGTGGGAATTAGGCACAGATACAGTTTACTGAGAGAAAGTTATGTACAGCAGAATGATGATGATGGAGTAGGGGAGGAAGAGCTGCAAATCTGGTGACAGTACATTTCAGAGTTTAGGGAAACGATGTGAGAAGGCCATCTGGTCTGCAGCAGTTGTCCAATGAGGGACTACCATTAAGCAGGAGTCAAATGCTCTAGGGGAATGGGCAGGAGGAGGTAGGATGGACAGTGAGCATGTAAGGTAGGGGAGAGCATTCCAAACCAAAATTTAGGCACAAATTTAGCACAATGGAGGTGGTGTCTGTTTTCTAGAGAGGAAAAAGCCAGCCAGTGGTCGAGACTGCAGTAATAAGTTAGAAGGGAGAATCCAGAGTGAAGCAACAGAAGCAGTTAAAAAAGGGTGTCCAATCTGGTTAAGGAAGACTTGGGAGCAGCACTGTAGACTACACCACAGTAGTCGAAAATAGGTAGTATCATCTTCTGGACAGGTTCACACCTAGCCAGTAGTGGGAGGCAGCTATGGTTCCTGTATAGTGCACCAAGCTTGGGATGCAGCTTTTTCAAGATGGCATTTACATACCCAGAGAAGTTGATGTGTTGGTTAAACCCCCAGGTACCTGAAGGATGCTATGTCCTCAAAGACTGTTCCATCAAGGGTCTGGAAGGAGGGGGGAGGGAGGCCTGGAGAGCCTTTGCATAGTGCCAAAGACCATTGATACTGTATTCTTGGCATTAAGGGAGAACTGATGGGAATGAAACCAGTGCAGAACTTTATTGATGTCATGGTGAAATCTGGTTGCTACATAATTGGGGGACTGGCCTGAGGTGAAGAGGACCATGTCATCAGCATTTATATGGATTGAGGTGGATGAGCAGAATGAGGGCAGGTCATTTAGAAATATGGAGAATGATATAGGGCCCAACATGGATCCTTGAAGGGTGCTGGTGTTAATAGTGAGGGGAGCAGAAGTGGAGTGAGCTATTCTGACTGACTGGGATCTGCCTACCAGGTAGGCTCTGAACCAGTTGGTGGCAGAGTCAGTTAAACCTGCTAAGAGAGAGTGTTTAATAGAAGGGTGTGGGAGACAGTGTTGAAGGCCTTTGCTAGGTCGACAAAAATAGTGGAGGTGATTTGACCACTGTCCATCCCTGAGAGGATGGTATCAGTGAGCCTAATCAGGGAGGCAGCAGTGGAGTGATTCTCCCGGAACCCAGATTGGAACACAGTGAAAAAGTTGGTGTCAGAGATCTAAGAAGACAGTTGTGATAGAACTTTGTGTTCTTGAAGCTTAGCAAAAGTAGGTAGGAGGAAAATGGAACGATAGTTTGCAGGAGTGGTAGGATCACTGCCTTTGGGCAGGGGTAGTACAATGGTGTGCTTCCAGGCAGATGGGATAGTAGCTGTTGCAAACAAAAGGTTGAGAAGGTCATACGGGGAGCAGAGATAGCAGGAGATGATAGGTAAAGCAGCTTAGGGTCCAAACCATCAGTCAAATTGCCTTTGGAGGGGTTACAAGCACACAGTGCATCCAGGATGTCAGAAGGACAAGTTTTTGTGAAGGAGAAGGAGCTGAACAGAGAGGGTTGTCTAGGAGAGGGGAAGGAGTCAGCAGACATGGGAGGGGGTAAGGAAGATAGGAGTGCAGGAGCACATGAGATGATGTAGGAAGTGAATTCTGTAGCAACCCTGAGGGGGTCAGTAATATGAGTATTGTTTATGTTAAGGAGAGGGCCGGGTGAGGAGGAAGGGGGATAAAAGGGAGTGTATAACTTTCCAGAATTTAGAGGGTTTGTTTATGTTAGACTGAAAGGTTGAGCAGCAGGACTCAGCCTTAGCGAAGTGAGTAACTTTTGTGCACATGTTGTGTAGAAAGCGTTATGTATCATAATCTTTAGGGAGCTCAGAGATTTTATGAGCTTTCTAAGCTTGATCAGATAATGGGAGACCCATACAAAGATGTAGCTAAACAAACTGCAAGCCTCACAGATAGTGAAAGAGGCAGTATACGGAGGGTGGCAGAGGTCAATGTGGGGGGAGAGACCCAGCAAGGTAGGCTTATTTAGGTGCAGTTACAGTTGTGGAAGGCAATGTCATGAAATTGGAGGGCCATTTTAAATGGACCAATCCTTTCTTCAGATATGCTGTTAGGAGGAAGGAGGTTAAACTATGAGGGGGCTCTGTAATAGAAGGACAACTGTGCCAGGGACGTCCTGACTCGGGGCACAAGAAGTGCACATGTTGCGTAGAGAGCGGTATGTGTCATAATCTTTAGGGAACTTAGAGGCTTTATGAACTTTCCAAGCTTGATCCTATGTTCTTAGACAGGCCAAGAGTTCAGGGAAGATCCATGGGAGGTGACTACCCTAACTCTGGTGCACTGCGTTGGGGCATGTTTGTTCCAAATCTCCAGAAATGTATCATTAAAGTGGTCAGAAGCAGCGTCTATTGAGTCAGACGAGACTATAGGTTCTCAGTTTGTATGTGCCAGGTCTTGGAGGAGGGGATCAAGGTTCAGAGATTTATACAGTAGAAACGAATTTGTAGGGTTTTATGGGGGCCTTAATCCTGTGATTTTTGCATGCCATGAAGGTCATACGGTAGTCACTCAGGGCATCGGGTAGTATGCTAGATGTGATCACCCTATGAGGATGTGAAGTGAGGGTCCAATCGAGAAGATAATGGTTATCAGTTTTATGGTTCATATGGATTGTCTTCAGAATAAGTTGCAATAGGTTATGGCCACTGATTTCAATGCATGCTTTGTTAAGGAAGGGGATAACCAGTTTAAATTGAAATCATCCATTATACATAAACTTCACCTGAAGGTGTATGGGAAACTATGGTACTGATGAGGTCAGTGGTAACAGAGGAGGGGAGACCTGGATTACAATTGGCACCAGCAACATAAGTAGGTATAGAAAAGGGAAGGGATAATTTTAAGATAAGTAACTCATAAGCTTTAGGAACAGATATGAAATAGATGGTAGTAAATTCTATGATTGATGATAACTATCTAGCCACTCCTCCTCCCTTACTGGTACAGTCTTGTTGGAATATAGTGTAACCAGAGATGCAGAGCAAGGGGTTGTCTATTTTATTATTAAACCACGTTTCAGAGAGGATAATAGTGTTCGGGGCAAGTGAGATAGCTAGAGGCTGAAGATGGTCTGTTTTGGGAGGAAGACTCCTTATATTTAGGTGAAGCATTTTTAAGCCATGGGGAAGGGCAAGAGGGTTGACTAGGGATGTGCCATCAGAAGTGGATACGAATGCTAAGGTGACCAACTGACATGGCCCAGGGTTAGGATTAATGTCACCAAAAGGTAACAGCAGGAGTATCATGATAAAGAAGTTTAGTCTCACACTCTTATACCAGGGTGATGATCTAGTTTAACTTGTAATGGGAGTTAAGGGGGAGGAGATTCTAATAGATGTAATAGGGTGAAGTAGGTTGGTATAGATAAGAGTGAAGCACCAGGATGAAAGGGGTAGTGCTTCCAAATAATGAGGGCAGAAGACTGGGTCACAGGGGAGTTGAATTCAGATGGAAAGAGCATGGTAAGGCAGCTGTGGGCTGGCAGATTAGTAGAAGGAACCAGAGTAAGGGTGAAGGGGGGCAGGGAGTAAGGACACCAAATGACAGCTAAAAATGATTAGTAAGCAGTCTCAGGAGGATATGTTAGGGAGACGATAAGTTTGACAACCACTAGAGGTTCCTGCTATGTTACAATTGGGCAAGCTGCACTGCTGGGTGGAGTCCAAAAGTGCAGCAAGCGAATTTAAAGTGTAATGGGGGTGGGAGAAAATTAAAGTTTAGGGAAAAGCAGCCTAGTAAAAGAGAAAATGGGCTAGAAAAATTGCAGTCTAGCCAGAGTCTAGCCTGAGCAGAGGAGCCAGTAATACGGCAGATTGCCAAAAGCAGACAGTCCAGGAGCAGTAGAGCTGAAGTGCCAAAACCTGAATTGCTGCTGCTCCATTGACTTCAGACAGCAAAGGAGCAGGGTGCCAGAGGTGGCAGGAGAACAAATTAGCTTAATCGGGGGCAGGAATTTCAGTAGAAGGAACTGAGAAGAAAAAGGGCAGGATGGGTCAGCACCAGCTCTGAGGAGGGGAGGGTATAGAGGTAGAGTGAGAACAGAGAGAACTTCTTTTTTACTAAAATTACCTAAGCACAAGATAAATTTGAACACTCTTGCTTTTCAAAATCAGAGCACTTGTTTTTAAGATGCAAACAGCAGCAGAGTAAAAAATGCTGCAGCACAGTAAAGAACGCAGTACAAAGTTATACAGTGGTAGCAAATTGCTAGACATTTGCATCAGCACATACATTAGACTGGTTTCTACTTTTTTTTTGTTATTCTCTTTTTATTGTTATTCGAATTGGTATCAACAGGTACAGACTTTACATTACATATATTACTTCAGTAGTATCTTAACATAGTACAAGTGTACAAGACCGATGGTAGATTGCCAGTGCCTACATACAGAATGCATTTATAAAATTAGGCTATTCTTATTTCTAATTTATACAGATTGTCTGGTTTCAGGTATAATTTCATCTTGAGAGATAGACCTGCACATTTCCCTTTCAACTTTCAGTAATAAACTTCTGCCCCTTCAGTGACCATTAGGAAGGTAATGTCGTAATATGCCTCTAACAGTGCATTTAGACGTGCTTTTAAGGACCAGCAGGGGCCCAAAGAGAGTTTTATTGCTATTTCTGTGGTTGTCTAGGTATAGGTACTTATTGTCCCTTACACTTCCTCCCCTTCCTCTCCCCATACACCTTCCTTTACCATCCTCTTCTTCTCCCTTTTTCTTTCCATTACTGTGCTAGCTAACTTGGTTGATCCATTAGGGAATGAACCCTAGATCCTTCAACGCATAGTAAAATAACCATCTGTTCCATTTAGAGTTGAAAGCCTCTACTCGATTGTTCAGTTTATAGGTTATTTTTTCCATATAATAGATTTGCTTTATTATGGTGTGCCAGTCCTTCAGGGTGGGGGAGGCAGGGGTCCTCCAAAATTTAGTTATAGCCTTTTTCCCTGCTGTAAGAAGAATGGCCAATAAGTATCGGATATTTTGGTCCTTTATATTACTGGGAAAAATTAGGAGTATAAAAAGCTGCGGAGATAATTGGAGTGGAATTCCCAAGATGAATTGGATTTCCGAATGCAGAGCCAGAATGAATGGCTCCAGTTTGGGGCACGCGAATACCACATGTGTTAGGTGGACTCTATTTTCCCCACATAGCCACCAGCAGGAAGCTGTGCCATTCCGTTCAAAGTGACTGGTGATCACTGGGGTATAGAAATACCTGTTTAAAAACTTCCAAGCGAATTCTCGCCATTGATGTGAGCTAGAGGTACGTGCAACTTGCCGACAGGCTTGCTAGCATTGCTCTGGCTCTATAGGTATATCTAATTCGTGTTGCCATTTCTGCCTAATAGTCTGTAGGTTTCCCTGATGGATGTGAAAGTATGAACAATCTATAGAAAGTTGAGATTAGATGTCTCTGGTTGGGAGAGGAGAGCATGGATTGCATGGAAACAATTATCTGGGGCCAACTATCCGGTGTGTGAAGCAAAGATGACAAAGAGCAATAGTAATGCTTTAATTGGAGATACTTATAGTGATGCAAAACAGGTAGATTAAATTTTGTTTGTAATTCCTGGTAAGATCAAAATCTCCCAGCTGTTACAATCTGAAGTAAATATTTAAGCTGATATTTTGTCCAGTGCTGAAAGGCGTCATCAGGTTTCCGAGGGAGAAAGTCAGGAAGGGCGGCTATGGGGCATATTAGCAGAATAAAGGGAGTAATCCAAGATTGCATTCTTATTTTATGCCATGTTATCACTCTGTTCCTGATTTCAGGGGTTAGTTTCTGAGATTCTTCCAAACGGGGTATATCACAGCAGAGTGTGTTATCATACTCCAAATCTGGAATGATGTGCCATTCAAGGTCTGCCCAATGTGCCTCCCCATCTGACATATGTCTAGCAAATACGTGAACCAGGCTTGTCGCTTGATAGTACATGTATAGGTCAGGCAGGGATAATCCTCCTAAATCTCGTGGCATAGTCAATATTTTAAACTTAACTCTAGGTCTACATCCCGCCCAAATGAAACATGAAATAGCCCTATTCCAGACTTTAAATGTGGATTGGGGAAACGCAATAAGAATATTATTGAAGAGATAAAGGGCTCTAGGAAGTGTGATCATACGAATAAGATCTATTCTCCTGGATAAAGACAGCGGGAGAGTACTCCAATTTGCCAGGTCTTCCTTAAGGCGTGCAGCAAAGGGGGTGTAGTTATATTTATATGCATCTTGTAAGTCTCTAGTGAGAGAGACTCCTAAATATTGAAGTTTGTTAATATCCCATTTACATGGGAACTGATCCCGGATGCTCTGCTCAGGGTCAAATTGAAAGGTTAAAATTTCAGATTTTGCAATGTTGACTTTGTACCCTGAAAGGTCTCCAAATTTTTTAAGTAGAGTGATTACCTTCGGGAGCGAGGTAGCTGGATTTCGGAGGTATAGCAGGACATTGTCCACATAAAGAGCAATATGGTGTTCCTCCTCACCCACCAAAACTCCAGAAATATCTTGTGATTGTCTAATTTGTTGTGCTAGCGGTTCCATAAATAGGGCAAATAGTAGGGGAGATAAAGGGCACCCCTGTCTAGTTCCTCTGTAAAGAGAAAAGGGGGTGGAGTGGTGTCCTGCGACCCTAACCCAGTCCCTAGGGGAGGAATAGATATTGGAGATAGCTTGTACTAGTCCTCCAGGGAATCCCATTGATTCCATTAGCTGGTACAAAAAGGGCCAGTAGACTCTGTCGAAAGCCTTCTCGGCATCGAGACTTACCAGAGCTGCTGGGGAGCCTAGAGTGTTCATCTCCCAAATTATATGATAGGTTCTTTTAATACTGTCCGTTGTAGTATGGCCATCCACAAAGCCCATCTGATCCCTGTTCACAAGCTGGGGAAGAATGATTTCAAATCTTTGGGCTATTATTCCCATGAATAATTTATAATCTGTATTCAGTACAGAAATTGGATTCACATAATTGTGGGTTTTTCCACGGTTTGGGGATAACTGAGATGGTAGCAAATGCTCAGGTGGGGGGGGTGAGTCACCCTTTAGGACCGTGTTACATGTTTTAAGCAAATGGGGAAGAAGGAACTGCCCTGCCACTTTATAGAATTCGGCTCCATAGCCATCAGGGCCTGGGGCTTTCATAGTTTTAGCACGAGCCACTGCGCTAGTGAGTTCCTGCATGGTTACCGGGTTCAGCAGTCGCTCCCCTTGTCGTGACGTGAGTCTAGAGAGGGCAAGATCATCCAGGAATCTTTTAATGGAATCGGTAGCCACCGGGCGCTCTGGGCTATATAAAGTAGAATAATAAGTTGTAAATGCCTCGACGATGTCATTTAGTTTACACTTAAGTGTTCCATTAATTGGGTGGCAAATGGACGTTATAGAGGCCAATTTCCTCTGTTTCCTAATTTGGTATGCTAGGAATCTCGTGGCTCTGGGGCCTACCTCATAGTATCACTGACGGAGAAAGGAGAGAGCAATTTTGGTCTTCTGAAGAGCTAGTCTCTCTAGTTCTTGTTTAATTTGCTGAATTTGTGGGAGTACAGTGGCGTCCCCTTGTTTATGCAGCATTTGGAGAAAATGCAGCGTTTCTTCTAATTGGTTTTTGTATTGTTTATGGGCTTTCACTTTTTGAGAAGTGTAATTTATAATATGGCCCCGTAGGACCATTTTAAGCGTGTCCCAAAGGACTGCCGGTGAAATTTCAGGGCCTGCATTGTTGGATAGAATTTCGGAGATCTTGTCTGCAATAAAATCTTTAAATTGTTCAGATTTTAGGTGGACCGCATTTAAGTGCCAGAATGAGTTCCTTTTTTGGATGCCTAGCTTCCAGGAGCTCATTACAGGTGCGTGATCTGAGAGGGTAATATCTCCAATTTGTATCTCATTTAGATAGTCCAGATGTTCCACTAGAGTAAAGGTCAAATCAGTCCTGGAGTAGGTCTTATGAACAGCTGAAAAATGTGTGTAGTTTCTAATATAGGGGTACATGAACCTCCAGGTATCAGCCCAGCCCACCTGTGATAGGAATCTACTGAAAAACTTCTGCTGGGGAGTTTTCTTTGGGGGGGGCAGGATTGGAGGAGTCTTTCTCGGGTTTAGGGAGAATATTAAAGTCTCCAGAAAGCAAAAGGATTCCCTTTCTGAACTGAGTAATTTTATCCAGTAGGTTTTTCAGTTCACCCACAGATGAATCTGGCAGGATATAAACATTTGCTAATGTTACCTCCACCTCGTCAATCCACCCCCAAAGCAGCACTAATCTGCCACTTGGATCAATCCACTTTGATTCATACTGCCAAGGGACTCCCCGGGGGATTATTATTGCGACTCCTCTTCTCCTGCCCCACCTATAGGAGAAGCTGTAAACCTCACCCTTAGCAATATTCCCTAGTTTCCTATGTTCAGCATTATTGAGATGAGTTTCCTGTAGGTGTATAATATCTGCTCTGAGTTTCTTCAGCTGGGCAAAGAACCTTGCACGCTTTATGGGGGAAGTGAGACCATTAATATTCCAGGAAACCAGCTTCAATGGGTTTTCCTGCATGGTTGGATCTGTTAAGAAGCAAAATAAAACTAATGGCACTAGCTGGTAATACAATGACTACTTCAAATACTGTCTGTACCTCATCCCATTTTGTAGAGAGTCTGACATCATCTGTGGTTTTAAACGAACAGAAATTATTACCACATTCTAAACATTTCAAAATTAGTATTATTCCTAAAAGTTGATAGCCTCTTAACTGGCCTTTAAATCGAACAGTAAAATCTGCACATCCTATTAGTAATAGAATCATTGAGAGGCATAAAGATATGTAACTAGCATATATTAACCAGAACTTACCTTCTCAATGAAGTAGGTTAATTATTGATTAACAATTGCCTTGAACTTCCAAAATCGAGAGCTTCAGAAGCCCTAGGAAAAGTGAGAAACTACACCTTTATGGGGTAACTCGATTGAGTGTACCCTGAGCTCTTCTAGAGCTGAGATAAAGGGTTGGAGAGAGGGGGCAGGGGTTTGGCTAGTCACTGTCCTTAGCAAGTCATCTAGTAAGTGAGGGAAACACTTAAGGGGGAGGATCCCAGAGTTACTTGATGGCAGTACTGAGCAAGTAGGTGGGGTTGGGGGGTGGGAGAGGTAGGGGAAGGGATGGATGGGTTCGTCAGTGGGCGAGAACCTAAATGTCCCCACGGATTACCACCCAATTAGTAAAGAGTGTGGACCATTATCGTTTCTGAGTTCGTTGTTCCTCCTATGCAAAGCTGTACGTAAGGTTAGTAAAGCAGGAATGGGGGTTATACTATTAACAACACCTTATAAGCATATCCTAACAGGTGTCATATTTAAGATATGGGTCTCCAGACTCAGACAGCATACTGTGCAGTTACAACGAGGAAGGGGCTTAATTCCGGATATGGGAATCAGAGATAGTATTGCCTAATGTGTCATTTACCAATTAGAGCCGTACTAATTATTCTTCCCTCCTATATTAAAGAGGAACAGGGTATGGGGGGGAGGGAAAGGTAAACTTCAGTGGTAGTGTTGGGGAAGGGGGGAAGGACAGTATTATCATGGGATTTATTTTAATTTAGCCATAAATATGGCTGTCAGAGTAGCAGCAGGCCTCTCATCAACGTCTTGTAGAGAGGTGCAAGGTGGTTAATTTAACCGCCTGCCTGGGGATCCCAGGTGGCGAGGTGGGGGCAGCAGCAAGAGAAACAACCAGCGAGCCTGAGGTTAGTATTTTTAGTAAAAAGGAAGTTTTTTAATTTTCAGAGATATTCAGTCAGTCCTAAAAAGAAAAAAGGGGTTCTTAATTTGTCCAGTTCTAAATTTACAGTAGTGAGTTAGGAGCTCTTCATGGTTTCCCTCGGAGTCTTTACTGGCCCAGAGCATACAGATTGAATTCCGAACCGGGAGGCATTAAAGCCTAATGATAGTCTACAAACAATTTCCTTTTACCGTGGTTCAAGTGTCTCTCCTCGATTGGTTCCATAGAGAATCTGCGATCTTGCGTATCATGTCCATCCCTTGGCGTTTTCTGGAATCCCGTTGCTTAACCTGCCAGGCCTGTTGAGCCAACTTCACAGCCAATGTGCTTCTGGAAGACTTGCTTTGTGGGACCTGTATCTCTATATTATATTTTTTAAGAGCTTCCGCCGCCTCCTCAGCCGATGTAAAGGTGAGCTGGCCTTCCGTATGATATATGATTAATTTGGCGGGATGGGGGTTCTAAAGCGTATGCCCGCTTTCTTCAGTTCTTTCAGTACAGGGTTATAAGCTCTACATCTCGCCATTATTTCAGGCGCGTAGTAATTCTCAAAATAAAGCCTGTGGTCTTTGTAAATTGTTTGACCTTTTTTCCAGGCCGTGTGAAGAATAAGCTCCTTCGCTTGGAAGCGGAGAAAACGTACCAGCATGGCTCTCGGTCTTGCTTCTGGGGGGGCCTGGGTCTGAGAGTGCAGTGTACATGCTCAAACTCTAGGGTGGTATCGTCTGGCATTTCTAACAGCTGCTTCAAAAGTGAGCGAATAAAGTTATGGGGATCTGTTCCTTCTTCCCCCTCTGGAATCCCTGAAATTCTGATGTTGTTACGTCTATTCTGACTTTCGGAATCCTCTGCCCACTCCTGCAAGGCCTGCATGGATTTACTGAGTTGTAAGATGGCTCTCTCTGCTCTATTGACTCTTCCATCCATTTCAGTATACTGCTGCTCCAGCTGCTCCTGCCACCCCTCTAATTTCCCTATGTCAGTCCTTAATGCGGTTGTTGTTGAGCGGAATTCACTCCGGAAATCCCTGAGTTCACTTAACACCATAATCATTTGCCACTGTAAGGTACCAAGGGGAAGCTGCTCATTGGTGCTGCTACTTTGCCTCGAGGCTTCTGAGGCCTGAGACGCTTCACTGCTGGAGTCCAAAATTCCGCCATCTTCGTGAGGAGTAAGTGTTTTTTTATGGTTCCTCTCCCCTTTTTTTCGACATTGCTAATCCTCCTGTACAGTTTCTGTTGTTCAAAAGTTTGATATTCGGTGTAAATTCGGAGGATTTACCGACTTTAGCAGGAGCCTTTGAGTTAAGCTTGCATCGGGAGGAGTGATGTCACCGGAAGTCTGGTTTCTACTTTTAAAAAATTACAGTTAAGTAAAAGCAGCCTGGCAAGAGAGAAACTGGGCTAGAAAAATTGTGGTCTAGCTGCAGAGTCTAGGCTGAGTAGAAGAGCCAATCATAGGGTGGATTGCTGAAAAGCAGCCAATCTGGGAGAAATAGAGCATTGGTGCTATAACTCAAATCGCCAGATCTCCTAGGAGGGACCATATCTGCTTAGATGGGAAGTGGAGATAGGTAGAGGGTGAGGCAGATGGCTGTGAGTTGGAGATGCCGCACCACTGAAGGGATAACCCCCAGTCAGGGGGGCTCCAAATCTGCTTAGATGGGAAATGGAGATAGCTGGATGTTGAAGCAGGTGGCCGCAAGCTAGAGATGCTTCACTGCTGAAGGGAGAGTGCCCAGTCGGGGGGGGGCTGTGAATCTGCTTAGATGAGAAGTGGAGATTGCTTGAGGTTTAGGTGCATGGTGGTGAACTGGACATGCCGCACCACTGAAAGGAGAGCGCTCGATCAGGAGGGCTCCATATCAGCTTAGATGGGAAGCAGAGATAGCTGGAGGGTGAAATGGGTGGTGGCGAGCTGGAGATGCTGCACCACTGTAGGAGAGTGCCCAGTCAGGGGAGCTCCAAATCTGCTCAGATGGGAAGCAGAGATAGCAGGAGGGTTAGGTGAGCAGCAGCGAGCTGGAGATGCTGTACCACTGGAGGGAGAGGGCCAGGTCAGGGGAGCTCCGAATCTGTAGTGATGTGAATGTTTTTTTTTGTATGTTATACCCCCCTCTCTCTTCTGGTTTCACTGCTTTCTGGTGTTTGAGCAACCCCATATCATATTTATAAGTTTTTTGACCATTACGTGATGGTCATCTAAGCATTTAAAATCCACATAAAATACACAGGTTTCCATATGGTGAGACTTCATATCTTTTTTTGGAAAAATCTACAATATCTCAGATTATTTTATATTGTTATAACATCATTATATTAGGTATCAACATGAATGTGAAAGAAAAAGTGATATAAGGTGAGACACCAGTGCAGCCTGATTTATCTTTATATTTTTTTTTCTTTATTTCTCTGTAAAATAAGTTAGCAGGTTAAGGAGAATTGAAAATTGCATTCTCCTATTGCCATCCCAGGCCTGAGGGCATTCAACTAGAATGGGCATTTTTTTGAGCATTTCTGTGTTCTCACAGAGGGGAAGCAGGCTTGTTTTGGACAGCTGATCTCTTCTGATCTAAAGGACTACGTTTTGGAAATTAACAAAAGACTGAGCGTACCCTGTGACTGGTGATTGGATCATGTGGTTCACCTCCACAAGAGTGGACCCAAGGATGAACTGGGGAACTGTAGACCAGTAAGTCTAATGTCTATAGTAGGGAAGTTAATAGTGATCATCCTAAAGGAGAGGCTGGTGGCACTACTGGAAGTGAATGGGGTGCAGGACAGGAGACAACAAAGATTCATCAAGGGCAGGTCATGCCAGATCAACCTGGTGGAATACTATTACTGGGTGACTAGACAAATTGAATGAGGCCATGCAGTGGATGTCCTGTACCTAGACTTCAGTAAGGCCTTCGATTCAGTACCACATGGGAGACTTGGAAGCAAGTTGTGGGGCACAGGGGCAGGAAAACAACTGGTGGGGTGGATGGAGAACTGCATAAAAGATAAGCAGCAGAGGGTGATGGTAGGTGGGGAATGCTTATCCCCTAAGCCTGTGACAAGTGTCGTTCAACAGGGGGTCAGTGTTTGGTTCAGTGCTGTTTGGCATATTTATTGCAAACATTTTGGAGGGCATCAACAGCAAAAACAGCCCATCTGTGAATGACACTAAGATGGCAGCAGTGGTGGATGACTAGGTTGGGTGGTGGGGGCTACAGAAGGATCTGGTGAGGCTAGAGGCATGGTCTGACAGATGGCAGCTGGGGTTCAATGCAAAAAAATGCAAGGTACTGCACTTTGGAATAAAAAAATCTGAAGAGAAGCTACCATCTGGGGGCTGCGGCGGAGGTAACAGAAGAGAAGGATCTGGGGGTGCTCATCATGGGACCAATGAACAATTCCACGCAATGCAGAAAGGCAGCTGCAGTGGCCAACAAAATGCTGGGGTGCATTGCAAGGGGTATTACCTCAAGAAGAAAGAAGATTATTCTACCATTGTACAGATCATTGGTTAGACCCCACCTGGAATGCTGCGTGCACCACTGGCACCCATACCTACAAAAGAACATTAGGCTGTTGGAGGGGGTGCAGCGTAGGGCAACAAAGATGATTCAGGGCCTGGGGGAATTGCCATATGAGGTCAGACTAAGAGAGTTAAACACGTACACAAAGGAGGAGAGGAGGGACATGATTGAGACCTTCAAATACATGAAGGAAATAATCAAAATAGACACGGAGGGTCTGTTCAGAAGGAGGGTGGGGAGAAAGAATAGGGGCCATGGCATGAGATAAGAGGGGGGTTAGATTCAGGAGGGAGATGAGGAGGCATTTTTTTTATTTTGTATTATCTATCTATATCCCCTTTGTGCTCTGGAGCTGCCTCTCCTTTGGGCTGCCATGACCCACAGACATTCCTCCTACTATCTCCCTCCAGCCACCTTACCTCAGATGTGTAGCCATCATCGAGATAGCCTAGCATAACCCTTTACCAGGTGGGTCCCTCTCCTCCAAGGGGGAAGGCACTGGCAGGAAGAAGACCGGAACACTAGTTTTTTCTTCGGTCCTGGGCACTGCTGAGGCTTTCTGTGGCTTCCTGGGAGCCTTCAGAGGCATCCTGGGCTGGCAGCCGTCATCCAGCCAGTCCCTAGAGCATTTTTTCTGTTTTCTGTGGTGTTCCCCTTATTGCGATCCCTTTGTAGTGCTCCCAGTCACCACCGGGAGCTGCTGCAGAGTGATCATGCACCCTCAACCCACCCCAGGGAAGGACAGCAGTCCTACGGATGCTCAATCCTTCCTTCCTGCCGACTTGGCACCTGAGTCTGTTCCCGAACTCAGGTCGCCGGCATGGTGTGAGGTGAGGTGCACACACCTCAACCCTCTGTGCCACTGGGCCGGGTGGAGGCATTTTTTTACAGAGAGGGTGTGGAAAAGTGGAACACACTACCGGCTGAGGTGGTGGCATGTAACACAGTGAATTGCTTTAAAAAGGGGTGGGACAGGGCAAAGGGGAGGGTAAAGGGAATGAAGGGAAGGGGAATGGGGACGCTGCTGAATAGGGAGCTAGCTGCAATCTCAAGCAGCCTAGATAGACCAGGATGGCCTTTTACTGCTGGCAACTTTCGTATGTTCGTAATCTAAAGAGGCTACTTCTGTAATGGTCCACATTGCCAATGGATATTCATTCCAGCTGGGTATTTTGTACCCCTACTAGGGAAAATGGCACAGCCCAAAATCTTAGAATGCTGGGCACATGAGGATTCCAAACAGCAGCAACTCTCCGGTCTATCCTGTGCCATCAGAGTGGATACGTGTCTCAAGCTTCTCTGAAGAAATTTTTAACTTCTGCACCTTGTGGCTGCAATTCTGAATACACTCCTTTTAAGTATCTGCTTATTTGAGATAACATGATGCTAACCCCTAACAGCAAAGACCCTGTAGATATGGGCTGGAAATGTAAAGGCATTCATAGTATTGGGGATCTTTTAGATTTAGATGAAAGACTTTTGTCATTTGAAGATTTAAGGGTTAAAGTTCAGCTTAATAGATGTAACTTTTGGTTTTATCTACAATTACGCAGCTTCTTGTTTAATAAATTCTTAGACAGTAATTACAAGATATTTTCCTCAACCATTTGGGACTCCTTTTTCAAGTCAGCAATTTGTTGGATGAAGATGATAGAAGTAATAACACCATGGGCTGGAAACGCTGTGGGGGAGAGGACACTGGGCAGGCTCACACAATGTTTTTTCTGGCCTGACATCTATGAAGACATTGCCCGTTACTGTAGGGAATATAAAGAGTGCCAGTTGGTGACCTAGATAGAAAAAAAGGACACAGTCCACTTAGTGCCCTTGCCCCTTGTTTAGACTCCATTCGAAAGAATTGGAATGGATATAGTAGGACTCCTGAACAAAAGCTCAAAAGGGAACAGGTTTATTTTAGTCATATGTGACTATGCAACTAAAAATCCTGAGGCCATCCCCATGCATTCAGTTACTACACCTATAATAGCAGAAGAACTTGTAAAAATCCTCAGTCATCTGGGTATCCCCAGGGAGATTCTTACTGACAGGGGAAGCAATTTTAATGCAGCTCTGCTCAAGGAGCTCTATCGCCTCCTAGGGATAGTAGCGGTTAGGACATCTCCGTATCACCCCCAAACTGATGGGCTAGCAGAACGCTTTAATTTAATCTTGAAGCTTATGCTGAGAAAATTTGTAAATGACGAAGGGAAGGATTGGGAAAAGTTCCTGCCATTTGTATTATTCGCCTATCAGGAGGTACCTCAAGCCTCTACAGGCCACTCCCTGTTTGCATTATTGTATGGGAGGAACCCTTGGGGACCCCTAGACATAGTAAAGGTGTGTTGGGAAGAGGAACAGAATCTGAAGTACCCTGGGATAGGGGCGTACATGAGACAGCTAAGGCAGACGCAAGTAAAATACAGCCAGACAGCCCATGAGATTAACAGCCAGGCCCAAGAAAGGCAAAAAGAAAAATATGATAAAGGCACTGGGATGAAAACTTATGCAAAAGGGGACCAGGTGTTATTACTTCTACCATCTTCATCCAACAAATTGCTGATGAAGTGGCAGGGACCTTACCAGATCATAAGACAAGCAGGCCCTATCACCTATGAAGTGGAGACTTCAGATAAGAAACCAGGGAAGAAAGTCTACCATGCTAATCTTTTAAAAAAGTGGCATGAGAGAACCCCAGCTAATTTAAGCTTGTTGGTAGTACCTGACAGTAAGGAGACTGGCTTAGAAATAGCCTACACCCACTTAGAATCCACTGAAGGGGTCAATAAAGTTGCCATAAACCCTTCCTTAGACTCTGTTCAAAAACAGGAGTTGCAGGCCCTTATCCAGAAGTGTTCTAACACCTTCACTAGTCTCCCAGGTAGAGCAATTAGAATAGAACATGTAATACAAACTGATTTGCCCCCTTGAGGAAGAAACCATATAGGCTCCCTGAAAGGGTTAGAAATGAGGTTCAGCAAGAAATTAAAAAAATGTTACATCTAGAGATTATCGAACCATCCACAAGTGCTTGGTGTTCTCCCCTCGTGGTAGTACCAAAGAAAGAGGGTGGCATACACCTATGGCAAGATCGGAGAGTGCCTTAGAAAAGCACTAGCAAACAGGCTAGAAGGAGGGGCGGAGCAACAATGGGGAAATATCAAAACTGTCATCACAGAGGCAACAAGCCTTTGTGTGAAGCAAATAAACAAATCAAAATGAAAGAAAAAGCCACTATGGTTCTCAAAAGAGGTGGCGGTGAAGGTTAGGGAGAAAAAGATAGCATTTAGGAAGTATAAGGAAACACAGAAGGAGCAGGACAGAGAACTGTACCAGTTAAGGCAGAAGGAAGCAGGGAGGGTAGTCAGAATAGCAAAGGCCCAAACTGAGGAAAAGATAGCCAACTCAGTTAAGAAGGGGGATAAAACCTTTTATAGGTATATCAGGGAGCGTAGAAAGACAAAGGGAGGGATAGTGAGGCTGAATAGAATGGAAGGTGGGTGGGCAGAGATGGACAGTGAAAAAGCAGGTATACTGAATGAATACTTCTGTTCAGTATTCACAAAACAGGAGGTGGGGGAGGTGCCTAATCCAATTAACAGAAGTACTCTGGAGAGGGGGGTTGATCCCAGCCCTTTCACAGAAGAAAGGGTTCTGAAATAACTCCTAAAACTGAAGGTGGACAAAGCAATGGGGCAAGATGGAATTCACCCCAGAATTCTAAAAGAATTAAGCAGAGAACTAGTGACACCACTGACTACCCTTTTTAACAAATCATGGGAGGATTGTGTAGTACCCGAGGACTGGAGCAAGGCAGATGTGATTCCCTTTCACAAAAATGGGACCAAGACAGAGGCAGGAAACTATAGACCTGTCAGTTTGACCTCTGTGGTAAGGAAAGTGGTGGAATCACTTCTGAAGGAAAGATTGTTGAGTACCTAGAGGGCAGAGGGGCACAGGACCCAAGGTAGCATGGATTCACAATGGGAAAGTCATGTCAGACAAATCTAATTGATTTCTTTGACTGGATGACCAAAGTAGTAGACCAGGGAGGGGCTGTGGACATGGCCTACCTAGACTTTAGTAGCATTTGACAGAGTCCCACACAAAGATTAATAGTCAAATTAAACAGCCTGGGTGGGTCCCAGGGTGGTAGCCTGGTAAAACATTGCGGACAACAGGACACAGAAAATAATTGTAAATGGAGTCCACTCTGAAGAAAGAGGGGTTACTAGTGGGGTACCACAGGGTTTAGTACTATGTCCAGTCCTTTTTAATGTCTTTGTAAGTGACATTGCAGAGGGACTGGAAGGAAAAGTATGCCTCTTTGCAGATGACACAAAGATCTGCAACAGGGTTAATACACAAGGAGGCATGGAAAGGATGAGAAGGGACTTGGCAAGGTTGGAGGAATGGTCAGAAGCATAGCAGCTTGGATTCAATGCAAAGAAGAGCAAAATAATGTACCTGGGAAACAAAAACCCAGGGAAAGATTACACAATGGGGGGAGGTAGTAACAACTACAAAAATGGAAAGGGACCTGGGGGTAATCATATCAGATGTCCTTAAGGTTGGCAAGTAATGTGAGAAGGCTGTAGGGAGGGCTGGGGGGATACTGGGATGTATAGGGAGAAGCATCACAGCAGAAAACAGGAAGTTGTTATCCCCCTGTACAGACAGTTGGTGAGACCCCATCTGGAGTACTGTGTCCAGTTCTGGAGAATCCATCTCTGCAAGGACATAGACAGGATGGAGGCAGTTCAGAGGAGGGCAACTAAAATGGTGCAGGGTCTGCAAGAGAAGCCATATGAGGAGAGACTAAAGGAGCTTAATAGGTATACCCTTGAATAAAGGAGGGAGAGGTGGGACATGATAGAAACGTTTAAGTACCTCAGTGGAATCAGCAAAGTCCAAGAGGGTAGCATCTTTCAGAAAGAGATGTACAAGAACAAGGGGACACAATCTGAAGATAGAGGGGGGATGGCTCGGGGCAATGTGAGGAAGTATTTTTTCACAGAGAGGGTGGTGGATGCATGGAACAGCCTTCCTGAGGAGGTTGTGGGGTCTAAAACTGTGGAAGAATTCAAGAATGCATGGGACAGACATAAGGCAATTTTTGTAGGGGGTAGGAAGAAATGGGCTGTTGGTTAAATAGGATCTGCAGGTTATCCTCTAGGTAGGGAAATGGGCAGACTAGGTGGGCTAAGCGGTCCTTATCTGCCGTCAAAGTCTATGTTTCTATGTCTTGATTTTAGGGGCCTGAATCAAGTCTCACAGTTTGATGTGAACCCCATGCCCAGGGTGGATGATGTAATAGATTGTATTGGTAATGTCAGATATATATCCACCCTAGATCTTACTAAAGGGTACTGGCAGATCCCCTTGGAAGCATCCTCCAAGGAGAAAACTGCCTTTTGGACCCCAGTGAGAGTGTTCCAGTTTAGGACTATGCCCTTTGGACTACATGGAGCGCCTGCAACATTCCAGAGCTTTATGGACCAAGTGCTGGCACCTTATGCAAAGTTTTAGCGGCCGCTTGGATGATGTAGTCTGTATAGTCCAGACTGGAACACCCATGCAACATTTGGGAGCAGTGATTGAGGCTATCAAAACAGCAGGAATGACTATTAATCCCACGAAATGTGCCCTAGCCATGAACGAGACCAGGTATTTAGGTTTTGTATTAGGTAATGGGGTCATAAAACCAGAAATAAATAAGATAGATGCTGTAGCCATCTGCCTCATACCTGAAACAAAGAAGCAAGTCAGATCCTTCCTGGGTCTAGCAGGATACTATAGGCATTTTATTCCCAACTTCACCACTATGGTGGCACCATTAACGGACCTCACAAAAAATAAATATTCCAATCACATTAAGTGGACTCCTGAATGTGAGGAAGCTTTCCGGAGTATCAAAGCCACTTTATGTTCCTCCCGGTGCTTAAAGTCCTGATTTTAATTACCTCTTATTGTACATACAGATGCCTCTGGCACAGGAATAGGGACTGTGTTAAGTCAGGAACAGGGGAGAAGAAAACCCGGTGTTTTTTATCTCCTGAAAGCTACATGACAGAGAAAGAAAGTACTCAACAGTAGAACAAGAGTGTTTGGCGACTAAATGGGCAATTGAAGCCCTGCGCTTTTATTTGTGGGGAGCCCCCTTCGTGCTTGTTACAGATCATAATCCTTTGTGTTTTATCCAACAGATGAAAGATAAAAATAACAGGATTATGAGATGGTACCTGGCTCTTCAACCCTACAAATTTGAGGTAAAACACAGAGCAGGAGTCCAGCATGCCAACGCTGATGTTTTGTCCCGGTATGGGGTTAATAGTCCAAAGAGTGACTAGTAAAGAAAATACACTTAAGAATTTATGTTTTTCTGCTAATAGACACCCCAGGATAAAGTTAGTTATTACAGTTATATGACATCTTGTAGGGGCAACTGTTAGTGTCCTATAAGATTGCCTGTTTTGTGATGTTTTTGTAAGGGACCCTGAGGTGGAGCTTCTAAGAGAAGGGTGGGTGGCAGCTCCATCCTACCCATAGTAAGGGTAGGTTGCCTTAAAAAACAACTAGTAAACTTACTTACTGGTTTTCGCTTAACCATGGGGGTATGTGAAAGTGTTTGTGTGCCCCCCCAATGACAGGCACTCCTGGACATCCTCCTTTCCCTCTTTTTAAAGTCTACTGTAGTACACACTTTTCTTTAAATCTATCCTTTATTTCCTTTTCTACTTCAGGGGCTCGGCCACCCACTGAAGTATCTTCTGCCTATACTTTCCCCTCTTTGTTTTCCTTTCTTCCTGCCCAGAATGCCTGCAAACTAAAAAGGTACTTCTTGTGCCTTGTACGGTAAAAATGAGCTGTGCTCCTGTAATGTTGCACCACATTAGTGCTTTGGAGCTTGTAATTTGTGCTGAGCAAGCCAGTGCTGTATACCCCCCCCCAACAGAAGCAGCTCAGCAGCTCCTAGAGATATGTCCTGACTCCCAAATGTAAAGTTTCTGCTGTGGAACACATAGGACGCACCTCACAACTGTGCAATAGGAAAGATGTTTAAAATGCGCTCTGTGAGTTGCAGGAGTGGAACTTTCTTACCCATGTTGCAACTTGCAAAATTAGCAAATGACAGAAATTGAAAATGCAGGCATACAGGTACTGTTTACATTTCTGTTTCTCCCCTCTGTACTGTATGTAAAATGAAATAAACACTGGTTCCTTCTTTGGGGAGGACAGGAGACAGAAATAATAATGTAAACAGTGTACAGCCTTTTCAGAAGCCCTGCCTGTTGCACCTTTAACATTACAGTACTTCCTTGCTGTTATTTTTCTGTTGTGTTGATTAAAAATAGAAACAAAAGCAGTGCCATACTAAAGGAAAGTGCTAGATAATGTTTTGCCTTTGAATTATAATGTTTAATGCAAGTTTCACTGAATAAAAACAAAGAAACCAAAGAGCAGGTAACCAAGAGAAGATAAGGATGTTTGTAGCCTACCTTTTACCTCTGTGTTCTGGGTGCTTCCATAGGAGTCAGCAACCCCACCCAGAGATTGTATTTTAGGAAGCCACCTGTCAATCTCTTGAAAGTGGGTGGAGTAATGAATCCTTAGGTTTGCTTGTTAAGTGTTAGAACTGTTTTCTTTAATGTATTAACATACTTTATGTTTATTTTCTTGTAAATATATATGAATGTTGATGTTTCCTTGTCCACCAGATTCACCAGACTATGTATTAGTATAGTTTTATAATAATTTGTATTAGATTAGGGTGGAGCAGGTGGATCAGGTGACCAGAGATCCCTATAAAAGGCATCCCTGGAAGCTAAGCAGAGTCAGTTTGACCTGTGTTGCTGTGAAAGGAAGACTTCTGCCAGATGAATGCGGAATTACTGCTGTTGATATTCACTCTGCAGTTGGTTATGTTTTGTTATTTCCATTTTATTTTCTGTTCTTATTTTCGCTTATGTTCCAAATAAATACCGCACTACCAGTGTGTTTTAAACTTTAAACGTGGTGTCTGTGTCTCAATAAACACACTCCAGGACATGTATTCCAATCAATTCCAGGAATGTTAAAGTCTCCTATTTTCAAGACACCACTAGATTCCGAGGTTTGTATTATTTCATTAATGTGAGCTGTGTAATAAGGTTCATTGGAGGAGGGGGGGTGGTCAGTAACAGCATCCCAATAGTAATGAAGGTCTAATTTGAGAAATTAACTTAAGCCATAAAGTTTCTACATTAGCACTATTATCTATTGAGAAATTACACTGTTGTACTAAGATGGTAATGGTATCTTCAATGTATAGATAGACCCTCCACCTAATTTATTTTCCTTATTACAATGAAATAAATTAAATCCTTGGATTACCTTGTACCAGTCATTACTGTTATCCCACCATGTTTCGGTTATTGTCACAGTGTCAGTCTGATTTAATGTAATATAGGCATCAAGTTCAAGTTTTTGAAAGCATTTAAGCTGCAACCATTGGTAACAAGGACTTTACAATGTTTTCTTTTATTACTGTATGGGTTTGTAAGATATATCGTACTGGTGAATCCCCCTCCCCCAGTTTCAGTTTAAATGTTTAGTTATGTATGATTCAATTCCATTCCAATAATCTGTTTCCAAGTTTATTTAGATCTAATCCATCCCATCCCAACACTGTGGACACATCAGGGTGCAGTCTAAATAGGGAGGGGGGCAGAAACACGGGCAGACTAGATAGATCTTGTGGTCCCCATCTGCTGCCATAGTTCCTATGTTCCTATGCAAATAAATTATTTCTGTCCTCAAAATGCTCCCTGTGTGTTATACACCCAAATCTTTTCATATAGCACCACCTTCTGTACCAGTTGTTGGTTTGCTTGATTTTTTCTGCAATTCCCACCATTGCTCTTGGAACTGGGATCATTTCTGAGAAGGAGATTTTGCACTTTATGGCTATTAAGAGATCACTGAGGATCATAAATTCTTTTTAAATATCTTCCACCCTTTGATTATAGATATTAATAACTCCTACAGTATGTGTATGATATTACTGATAACCAATGCATTCTCTCCAGCATTACTAAGTATGGTGCACAGCATGGAAGTTAAGTCACTGAATTTTGCCCACTATAACTTGAACAAGTCTGATTTAGTTAATCAGGGCTACAGATTTTTCTATCAATATTATTTATCATAGAATCTTCTAATACAAATATCTGACACTTAATCTGAGAGATCGCTACTGTAGCTGCATCAGTGTCTAAATTGGTGATGCATTTTGAGGGTATGGTGGATCAATAGAGTGACTGCTTTAATTGCTTCTGTAAGGGTTGGATTGTCAAGATAGCTATTTATTGTGTTTTGACAAACCTGGGTTGAATTATTGTGAGGTTCACTATTATTAGAGGGGGAAATGAGAATTTGGAATCCCTGGTTCAATTATCATATCAGCTTCCTGAGAATTAAGCATATTAGTCACCAAACTGAATCTGAATCATTTTCATTTATTTTGTCTGTTTATTCTGTCCCAATCCTTGTTCAGGGTTTTCTCTCTCTTTCCCTGGCATTTGAATGGGGGAAGGGCCTGATACCCAGTTACCTGTTGTGTTAAGATATTTCCCACCCTGAAATATAAGTGCTGATTCTACAGTCCAGTCTTCCTCTTTACTGTTTCCAGCTACCGCAGTGTATTGTCTTAGGCCAGGCACCAAGTTGCCTGTTTTTGCCATTCCCAGTGAAACGCTTGTTTTTTACTCACATTACCTACAAACACAAATAATTGTGCATTTTCATTACCTTCTTTTTATACTTTATTTTTATCCCATCTACTACCCACTCACTCCATCTCCTTCAGACTTGATAATTTTTCTCCAGCGATCCCACCACAGAGTCTGCCCCTAGAGTGTCAGGCATACTCCTATATCCCCCCTTGCCTTCCTTCTGGAGTGTCTGCACATAGGGGTCTGCCCATGGTAGGTGATCCAGGAGATTAGGTCAGTCGTCATCTTAGGGTTGAATGTGGCGTTTTCCGCTTTTGCTCCCTCTTAAGTCCCACTACCCCTGAGGAAGTTTGCACATAGGACTGACATCCAGGCAGACAACATGCTGGCACATGTCATTGCCAAGTGCCCACAACATCCTCCCCAGTTCCAAAGAACCACCTGTGCCCCGATGCCCATGCTTCCACAGACACTGGTGTGACGGGTGCTCAAAGCACCCCAGGAACCCACCCATTGAGGAGGAGAGCATCCATTGGAATGCTCGATCCTCCTCCACCCCTCCGATGGCCCTAGTTCAGTCCTGAACCCGGGTCACCGATGTGGTGCAAGGTGTGGCATCCAGTGCCTCGACCCTCAATGCCACTGGGCCAGCCATTTTCAATACCTTTTGTAAAATCAAAAGTGGCTGTTGCACTTGGAGGTTCCTGCTCCAGTAATGTTGTTTGCTCCATCTCTTGGTTTTTCATGGTTTGTTCCTTCAGAGCTGCTGTGTCAGCTGGCCACATCTGGGCCCTGTCAGGTAGTGATGCCTGGTGTGAACCACTCAGCTGCATTGCCATTGCATCTTGTAACTCCTTTTCCCTTCATTTTTCTTCAGTGAGTAGATTCTGCAGTTTTCCAGCACTCCTTCGGTCTTTGGTAAGAAGAAGTTCTTGATTTTTTTTTCCGTAGGTTCAGATCCTGGTAGTTTGATTTTGGTGATTGTTTTCTCTGCCATTTCCATGTCCATTGCATCTCTTCTTGCTGGCATAGTTTGCACTTTCTCTTGCCCTGGTGTTACATCTTTTTCAATATTTGAAGGTGCATCCTAAAATTTTTCAGCCTCTATTGGTGTCTGGATAGTGGTGGAGACCTGTTCAACAACCTCCCAAGTATCCCTCCTCTCCAGTGCTTCAGGTAAAGTGGCCATCCTGACTTCCAGTGGTTCCCCTACAGGTGTGTAGGGGTATTTTTATTCAAAGAAGACAAAGCAGAACATTATACAATACAACAAATGACTATGGTGCTAACAAAAATCTAATCCATAGAAAATCAAATAAATCGTGCAGAAGTTTTATAAACATTAAGTTAACCACTCTTATCCTTCAAAAAGGTATGGTATTCCACCTTTTAACTCATACATGCCTGGTTGTATGCTTTTTTCTTTAATGAACATTGTGCATATACTTCTCTTTCCAAAGATTGTATAACCTGATCTGATCTAGATCTTCTGACTGAAAGATCAGTTTGCTTTGTCTTTATTCTCTATCTTTTGGGCTCATAGTTTGAGTTTTTTTCTTCTATCTGTATGTTACATTGGTTACAAAGTTTCAAGTACAGCAGTCTTGCTACACTGTTGTGTCTTTCTGTATAAAATCCTTTGAAATACAGAAGTGCATCACACCATGCCACTTGATAGAAAACAGTTTCTAACTTGGCACCACAGAACTGACCCTTGCCTATTTTCCTCTTCAGTTTGGAACCATCTTGTGCTGACCCCACTGCCAATATCAACATCTCGTATTGGGACTAGAATTCTTATCTTTGTAGATCATGCCTCAACTCTTGGCCACTATATGGGGTGGTTGTTACAGCAGATCCCTGTATTTTCCACTGTAGTAGTTAGATTTGCTGTTTTTCTATTTCATCCCACCTTCGGCAGGCCCCCTTCAGCCCTGCCCCTACCACCCAGCCCCATCATCTGCCCCCAAATGTACTTGTTTGTAACTGCTGGTCTTTGAGGGAAAGACTACAACTAGGGACATGGTCTTACAGGATAGACAGAAGCTAAGGGCTAGGGCCTAACATTGTTCCAGAGTAGGGATACAGCCAAAGGCAATGTCTGAGTATGTGTGTGGGGGTGTTGCTAGCAGAGAATATCAGCAGACAGATGTGGGCTGTGTCATTCAGTTTAAGAGTGCACTCTAGTGGGGCAATCAGTGTAGGAACTGATGATGCCCTCTATGGAGCAGCAAGCATAGTTTAATGCTGGGATTGGTCAATGGGGACCTTAGGAATGCAGGTAACTTATAGGGTAGCAGCAGGGTAGGATAGTAGGGTGGGGCAGGGTGTGGGTGAAGGAGAGGAAACAGGCCCAAGTTGTTTCATGCATGGTAGTCACAGGAGACACTGGTGACTAGTACTTGGCAAAGTTTCTTTTTGAAGGAGCCCAGTGTTTGGTCTTTAGTAACATCACAGTGGAGTGAATTATACCACAGTGGTGCTACGTATGCAAATGAGCATTGCCCTTGGGTAGTATGGCAGTGAGGCACTATGGACACGTGGTTCAAGGTGTTTCTAGTATGCAGGGTGTGTTTTGGTGACCTAAACATTGACTGTGTACCAGTAGGCATGATTGATAGGATAGTCTGCCTTTGAGCTGAAGCCAGTTTGCTTGCTCATATAAGTCACGTGTGTGTCAGGCGGGTGGCTCCAGTCAGAGGATGGCAGGCCTTGTTAAGGGCAGTGGTGACACAGTGCAGGGCAGTGTCAAAGGCAGATCCATAGATCACAAGCCCATAATCTACTCTTGAGACTATTAAGCTATGTATAGCACACTTCAAGGCTTCCAGAGTAAGGCAGTGTCTGTGTTTGTATAGTAGCCTAATGAGTATTCACTGATTTGGTAACTTTGTCAATATGGCTGGAGAATGACAGAGTTGTCACTCCTAAATACTTAAAAAGTCGAAACTGTTCTAGGATAATTCCTGAGCTATTTCTGACTTCCAGTAGGTCGGAATAAAACCTGTTATGTGCACTGTGAAACAACATCGCTTTTGTTTTTGTGTAGTTAAAGACTAGCTTCTGTGAGTGCCTCAGCATTGATAAAGCTAGTCTGTAATTGATTAGCCAGGAGAGTGGAATCTGTATTACTTGAGTAAAAACCACGTGCCTGTGTAGAGTAGGATCTGACATGACAGGAGGCTGGGAGTTGGTTCAGGTATATGGTGAAAAGTAATGGGCCCAGGATATACCCTTGTGGAACACCTGAATGAACCAGTCATTTTGTAGAGTGTGTATCACCAATCCTGACTTGTTGGGTTTGTCCACTGAGGTAGCTGTTGAGCCAATTGGCGAGTCCATGGATAAACCTAGATCAGATAATTGTTTGATAAGTAGAGTGATTTACAGTATCAAATGCCTTGGAAAGGTCAATGAATGCTGTTCCAACTAATTGACCTTGATCCATGGCACAATGTATATAGTTTGAAAATTTGAGCAGGGCAGTTGTAGTGCTGTGCCCTTTGCAATACCTATGTTGCTGACTTCAGTGAAGATTATACTTCTCCATGTTGTCTACCAAGTGATCAGACAAGTCCACCTTAACAATTTGGAAAGTGGCGGGAGGACTGATATGGGCCTGTAGTTCCCGTGCAATTCCCTATCCACAGACTTGTGTACTAGTGTAACTAAGGTGGCTTTCCATTTTTGTGGGAATTGGGAGAGCATGAGGGAGTGGTTAAGGATGTTTGTCAAGGGGGACAGTACCTCATCAGTGGTGAGGGCGATGAGCTTTAGGTTAAGTTACTCCCCACTTAGCCTAATTTTCCCAAGCACTTTGAGAATGTATTTCTTTGCTTCTTCTTTGCTCCCCACTTTAAAGTGGAATAGTGGGTTTGACCTTATATTTTCTGCTGACTGTGAATTGCAAGAAGAGGAGTGGGGTCAAAGAAGTAAGGGGGTAGGACATGACTGAGATCTGTAAAAGCCTCATTGAAAGTAATATAATTCACTAACATGTTAGAGGTTCCTCTGTACTATAAAACCCTACCACATTCAGCACATTTATATGGTGTCCTATAAGAATTTGCTGAGGTGTTGCAGGGTTACTCTGCACTATAAGACTCTTGTCATATTAGGTACATGAATCCCACTGTAGGTCTGGGCTCTGCAGTTGTGGCCTTAAGTACTGCATGCAATACTCCAGGTGGGGCCTAACCAGTGTCTTGTAAAGAGGATTATTACCTCCCCTTACGACTTGTGATACCCCTACTAATATACCCTAACATCAACCTAGCATTACCTACTGCTTTAGTGATCTGCTTGGATGATTTCAGATAATTTGTGATGATGCGCCCAAGTCTCTTTCTTCCCTTGTGACTGCCAGCAACTCCCTCCCAACCTATAGGTGGCTTCAGGGTTTCTGTTCCCTATGTGCATGATCTTGCACTTCTTTGCATTAAGGGAGGCAGTATAGCACAGTGGTTTAGGGCTCCGAGCTGCAAATCTGGAGACCTGGGTTTTGAATCCCACAGCCCACACTTGCATACTGTGTGACCCTAAGCAAGTCACTTAACTTCCCTGTGCTTCCAGATTGCACCTGTAAACAAGCTTTCAGCTTAGTGTGTCTCACCTGGTTAAACAATTAAAAAAAAAAACAGTTGCCACTCTTTCGACCATTTGCCAGTTTATCCAGATTTCTTCTCATTCTGCCCACCCCAACTGGATCATTCACTCTCTTGTAGATCTTGGTGTCATCTGCAAACAGACAAACCTTACCCTTCAGTACATCTGCAATGACACTGTGAAGATATTGAAGAGGACTGGCCCAGGACTGATTCCTAGAGGTACCTCGCTTGTGACTTGCATCTCTTCTGACTGTATACCGTTTAGCACCACTCTCTGTTTTCTGCCTGTCAACCAGTTTGCCACCCAGTTTACCAATGTCTGACCCACCCTGAGCCTACCCAGCTTATTAATCAATCTTCTATGTAGAACAGTATCGAAAGCTTTGCTGAAGTCAAGGTAGGCAACATCAACTGCTCCCCCTTGATCCACCACTCTGGTTACCCAGTCAAAGAAATCTATGAGATTAGTTTGACAGGACCTTCCTGTTGTAAACCCATGCTATCTTGGATCCTGTGCTCCTATGGATTCCAGGTGTTGCACTATCCTTTCCTTAAGGAGTGCCTCCATACTCTTGCCCACTGCTGAGGTAAGACTGACTGATATGTAGTTCCCTGCCTCCTCCCTGCTACCACTCTTGTGGAGCGGGATCACATGAGCCCATACCCTGGAATGTATGCCATCAGGTCCCGTTGCCTTGTTCACCCTGAGCTTATTGAGCTCTTGTAAGACCCTTTCTTTTGTGAAGGGACTAGTGCACACCTCCCTCCCGTGTCCATGGTGCTGAGCTGTGGGCTCTGCTTTACCTTCTCCTCAGTAAATACTGAGTAGAAGGATCTATTTAGGATAGATGCTCTTCCATGGTCCTCCTTCTCCTCACACTCCCCCTTTTCCCATTTGATCTTAGCAATATCCCCTCCAGGGGACCTGTGGTCCATCAAGTCTGCCTAAGCAAGGTAACCAAGGGACCTATTGTGCACTGGTGTTCTGTCCTCAGACACCCAGCCTAGCCCTTGCCATGTGTTTCTTCTTGGAGAGATTGGTAGGTTCAGATTTGATCTGAGTATGGTATTCCTGTTACTCTCCGGGGAGGACTAAGTCAGGATGTGCATATAAATATTTTTAAAGGTAGCTAAGTCATGGTGCAGGGATGCTAATCCTTTTGCCAGAAGTTGACACAGCATCTGAACCTGGGGTTTTTCATTTTGGAGCCTTCTTTAGCTTTGCTTCTGTCTCCTTAAATGTTACATCCGTCCATTCCATATCCTGGTAGTGACATATAAGCTGTCTTTTGCTTCCTGTATCCACTTTCTCTCCTAAGTTAATTTGTTGATGTTTTATCAGGTGACTCTTCTGGTCAAAACTCTTGCTGCATTCTGCACATTTATATGGTCTGTCTCCAAAGTGAATTCATTGTTTTTTCAGGCTATCCATTAAACCATCAGGCCAAAAGTCTTGTCCCACTTCACACATTTATATGGTCCCTCACTCTTGGTTACTGTCTCCAACTGTTCAGGGTTTTCTAGTACTGTGACAGGAATGGACCCAATTCTTAAGCCAGGGCATATTCAAAAATCAGGAAATTAGTACTGTATTTGATGTTTGCCAACCATGCTCTTCTCAGCACATGCAATGTCCACAGGATGGCTTAATTTTGCAATTTATAGGGTGTCACAAATATTGGTAGCATATTTAGATGTAACTGAAAGTTCCTTTTGATTAGCCTCATGGTTCCAAGCACAGAGTGAATTTGCTGTTTATCAGTTTATCCTTCTCACCAAAACTCTTGTTACATTCAGCACATTTATATGGTTTCTCTCTGGGTTACTGTCTCCGAACATTCAAAGATTTATAGTACCAGGATGAGAATGGACCCCATTCTTAAGCCAGAGCTCTCTCAGGGTTAGTGTCTCCAAATGTTCAGGGATTTATAGCACCATGATAAGAATGGACCCCATTATTAAGCCGGGGCTCTCTCAGGGTTAGCATCTTCAAATGTTCATGGATTTATAGTACCATGATAAGAATGGGCCCCATTCTTAAGCCAGGGTTCTCTTGGGATTAATGTCTCCAGATGTTCAGAGATTTATAGTACCGTGATAAGAATGGACCACCTTCTTAAGATAGGGCTCTCTGGGGTTAATATCTCCAAATGTTCAGGTATTTATAGTACCATGGTAAGAATGGACCCCATTCTTAAGCCAGGCTCTCAGAGTTAGTGTCTCCAAATGTTCAGGGATTTATAGTATCATGATGAGAATGGACACCATTCTTAAGTCAGGGCTCTCTTGAGGTTAGCGACTCCAAATGTTCAGGGATCTATAGTATCATGATGAGAATCAACTCCATTCTTAAGCTAGGGCTCTCTCAGGGTTAGTGTCTCCAACTGTTCAGTGATTTAAAGTGCCATGATGAGAATGGGCCCCATTCTTAAGCCAGGGCATATTTAAAATATGAAGAAATCAGTACTGTATTAGTCTTTGACATTTGCTGAGAATGCTCTTCTCTGCATGTTCATCGTCTCCAGGATGGCTTCTTTTTGTAGTTCATAAGGTGTCACACATATTGGTAGCATATTTAGATGTGCTGGAAAGTTCACTTGATTAGCTTTGTTGTCCCAAGCACTACTGGAATGATTATGTCCATATTTTACATCAGGTAAGTTTCTGTTTGCATATCTTGGTGTTTCATGATTTTGTGTCTCTGTGTGTGCAGGACACTGTATTCACTAGGGGTTGCTATCCAGAGTGAATGTGCTGATGTTTTATCAGGGAATTCTTCTTACAAAAACTCTTGTTGCATTCAACACATTTATATGAGGTCTCCAGAGTAATACAAAATCACACATACCCCCACAATGCAAAGCATCATGGGCTGCATATGCAAATCACCTCAGAATATTATGCTGGTTCAACTTTAAGCAAAAATGCATGGTGCCGAAAGGCCTCTCACACAGTTTGCAAAGGGTGCCAAGAGAAGACATAGACACATGTTTCATCCTACCAGGACTCATCATTATGCCTCATCTGCTTGACACCCCAGTGGAATGAACCAGCTACCCTAAGATGGTCTGTCTGGGTTATGTTGTTATCAGACTTCTTTTTTTGGCCAAAACTCTTGGCACATTCAGCACATATATATATATATGGTCTGTCTCAGGGCTAGTATCTTCAAATGTTTAGGGATTTCTGGTACAATGATGAGAATGGACCCAATTCTTAAGGCAGGGCATATTCAAAACTCAGAAAATGAGTACTGTATTAGTCTTTGATGTTTGTTGAGAACGCTCTTCTCAGCACAATGTCCCCTAGATGGCTTCCTTTTGACATTCATAAGGTGTCACAAATATTGGTAGCATATTTAAATGTGCCTGAAAGTTCTTTTTGATTATTCCTGTTACTCCACACACTATTAGAATGATTTTTGTGTCTTCATTCCATATTAGTTTAGTTTCTGATTCTGTATCTTGGTAGTTCATGATTTTGTGTCTCTCTGTACGTAGGGCACTGTAGTCACTGTTTATTTTATCTTTGTTCTTTTTGTCCTGTGTTCCAATATCTGTTTTTCTCACTTACACTTTCTAGGCAGTTCGTATTGGGTGATCTCATGTAATCATTACTTCTTCATTCTCTGTGATTCTTTGTGGTTCATGTTTCCAGTGTTTCTCTGCTACCTGTATGTTAGTGTCTGCACAGTTTCCAGTGGATCAATCTTGCTATGTTGTTTTGTCTTTCAGTATACAGGCCTTCTGCCATGAGATGCACAACTGTTTCTAATTCTGTACTACAGAACCGCACATGTCTGTTTCTCCTGTTTTTCTATGGATTTTGTGAACCATCTTGTGGGTAGTCTACTATCTTATGCTCCCATTATCAATCTCATCTTGTGACCAAAATTCACCTCTTTTTAACCACTCATGGTTCATGTCTTGATTGATATGTGGTTGTTCTAGTAGCTCCCTGTATTTTCTGCTGTAATTATGGGTTTTCCTGTTGTATTTCCTTTTCTGTTGGTCTTTGTTGTTATATTCCTTTTTCTGATTTTCGAACTTTCTGTTTCTTGCTGTTCCTTATCTACTAGTGGCTTAACATCCATCTCTGCTACCCTCCTGAAGGCTTCTTCTAATTTAATGAGTGAAGTCATCTTAGGCTTGCTTTCCTCATGATGGAGGACCTTGATTTTGGGCCCAAGGATGTTATTATGTACGTATTTAGCCCTACTATTGTGGATATGTATATGTAATCAATCTCAAGGAGGCCTATGTCTCCATCAGATCTTGGAATGTGCATTTCTGACATGCACTGTTTTTTGTATATTAACTGACCTGTATTTTGCCTGTCTAGAATGAATCTGCTGATGTATTATCAGGACAGTCTTCTGGCCAAAACTCTTGTCACATTCAGCACATTTTTATGATCTCTCTTCTGGGGCTGGTGCCTTTAGATGCTCAGGGATTTCTAGTGCCATGGCAAGAATGGACCCTATATGCCATGCATATTCAAAAATAGGACATCAGTACTGTATTAGTCTTCATTTGCTGAGAGTACTCTTCCACCATGCACAGTGCCCCAGTATGTGTCCTCAGTATGGTTTCCTTTTGTAGATCATGGGGTGTCAGATATTGGTAGCTTATCTAGATGCGCCTGAAAGTTATTTTTCAGTAGCCCCATTGCTTGAGTAGTGTTGGAATGATCTGTGTGTCTTTGTACCACATCCATTTACTTTCTGTTTCATATCTGATATTTTATGATTTTGTGTAACTTGTGCAGGACATTCCCACCTGAGGTGGCTACTTCAGCACAATGCTACCTTGTTATTTTTTCTTCTATTACAATGTTTGGTTTTCTCACTTCCACTTTCTTGGCAGTTGGTATTGGGTGATCCAATATGATCATGACTTCTTTGTTGCCTGTATTGCTTTGTGGTTCATGTTTCAGTGTTTCTCTGCTACTTGTATATTACAGTGTCTGTATAGCTTCCAGTGGCTGAATCTCACACATTATTATTGTAGTGTGTGGGTGAAAAGGAAGCTCAAACACAGTTTCTATAGTGCAACACACCTCAGTGTGATTTATTCTTCAGATTGGTCAGGATTATTCAAAGTAAAAGAAAATAAACAAATGTCAAAGAGGCAAAGCTCATAGCACCTTGGTGGAGTACTTTTGATGACCATCTTAGCAGCAGTAAAGTTTATTTTCATACAGGTAAGAATGGTTTGTTACATCATTGGGTCACCTACCCTTTTTCAAGATGTTCCTGTTTTCCTAAAAATACTTAAAAAAAACACTCCATTCATTTTAACAACATACATGTTATATAATTTCACTAGACAATGTGGTTTTATATAATCCTTCATTCACAAACATCACATTTCCACATAACATTCATTTCACAGTTTAGGAAATTGACATATTTCAAACCCTTGTCATTTATAATTTATAGTTTATATTCCCCTCTGAAAATCTTCTTTCACCCATTACACTTACATCTTATTTCCAATCCTTCATCAATTGATCTCATAAAAAGTTTAGATTTTTGAATCTGCTTCAATTCCAAATCAATAGGTGCCCACAAATGTATAACTTTTATATCAAAGGTCATCTCACCATATTTATTATTTATTTTGGGCATTACATATTTACTCTCCCCCCTTACCTCTTAAGTTGTGTTGTTGAATCTGCTTTAAACAAGGAATTTTATCCACAAGATACTTGGGACTTTGTTTGTGAACTACCCCATGTATTTGTTTTAACCATTTTGGTCCCTTTTTTGTTCTATCTGTTCCCATTTTAAGATCTTAAACATTTCACAATGATGAGTGTGATATTCACAATTGAATACAAATCTAGCCAAATTGTTATAAAGGACATGTTTGCCCTCAAATTTGACTTATTTGACATACCATATACTGTATGTGAATTCCATACTCTATACAAGGAATAATCAATTGATTTATTATATCTTTTCTCATTTGGTAATCCAAACAATATTTAGATCTATGAAAAGTCCCACATTTATTATTTGTTTTATGAACAAGATTTTTATATGAATATTAAAACTCAGACTACTATCTACAGTAATCCCCAGATACTTATATGAATCAACCTGGTTTAAGGATTCGTTTTTAGCTGTTTTTATTGAAATTTTTGGGAAATTATTTTTATTGCTTCCTTTACTATAGAATACCATTGAATTTGTTTTTTTTTATTATTCAATACCAACCTGAGCTATATAACCATGCTTTCAGCCTACTGAAATCATTCTGAAGAGTTTTCTCTATTTCCCGAGTTGTAGTTCCTCTAGCCAGCAGTACAGTGTCATCTACATACATACTCAAAACTGAGTTCTGTACCACTGTTGGGAGTTCATTTACATACATTAAGAACAACAAGGGCCAAAATCGAGCCCTGAGGGACTCCTCTAATTACAAATGCTGGTTTAGCTGCAATCTCACCAATACAAACTTGTTGAACTCTACCTGACAGATAAGAATCAAACCAGGAAGGGTTTCACTATCTATTCCCAATTCCATCATTCTCCCAATCAATTTACCATGGTCTATAGTGTCAAAGGCCTTGGAGAGATCCACAAACACCACCCCCATGATCCTCCCCCACTTAACTGGGAAGCGATGTTATCAATTAAATCGGTGAGTGCGGTGTCTGTGGAATGCACTTGATGAAATCCTGACTGGCAAGGAGACAGGAGAGAACTTGTTTCAAGTATCTACTCAATTGCTCCCTTACCAGTCCCTCCAAGACATTTGACAAACATGACAATAATGAGATTGGCCTATAATTTGTTGGTTCCATTGAGGAGGTACCTTTATAAATTGGTACAATCTTTGCCTGTTTCGACAGGGTTGGGAATTTATTTTCCATCAAACTCCAGTTGAAAATGTTGCTAGAATGGGGCAATCACCTCAAGAGAATCTTTTAGAAACCTATTCTCTATTTTATCCAAAACTGAGGCTTTATTTAGTTAAAGTTTCCATAGTTCACTCTTTACAGGTTATTGCTTTAAACCTAAACCTCATTTTATTTAGTGGCCATTTATCCCCTTGGGCTGTATCTATATGAAGTTGCTTTGGGGTTTCTGTATCAGGCAACAAAACAAAATACTGATTTAACCTTTCTGCAGATTCAAGTGTTGATAATAAAGTGTCCCCTTCCCTGATCTGGATAGGCCATCTGTTTTCCACAACAGTTTCAAATGATTTTATCAATTTCGATATTGTCTTGAATCATTACTATGTTCTACCTTGTTTTATAATATTGTTTTTCAAATTTTAATTTCATCTTTGAGCTTATTCCGTTCATTCTTATATTTAATCCAATCATCAGGGTCCAATGTTTTATTAGCCTTTTCCATAATTTATTTTATAATGTATGTTATGTTTTATCTTATCTGTAATCCAAGGGACATTTACACCAGTTTCAAAGAAAGCAACCTTATCACAGGCCTGGACAAACATTTTGGAAAAATCCTTGATGGCCCAGTCCAGATCAGGGATTAAAAACAACCTATCCCACCTACATTTTCTTAATTCATGCAGAAAGGCACCTTTATTATATCTTTTAAAATTTCGATGCCTAGTTTTTCTTGGGCCTAAATTTATGGGTGTTTCCCTCTTATTAATCACTTCCCCCACACAAACAACAGAGGAATGATCTCCAAATATAGACTGCTTCACTTCCATGGAAATAACTTTAATTCCTTCTGAAGAAAAAACTAAATCCAACATATTCCCCTCATTTATAATATATGTTTTCCTAGTAAAAACTGCAATGTTTTGGTGCAAATTTAATTAATTAAAACGTGTCCTTAGGGCATTACCCCTTGGTTTATTCCATGCTGCACTGAAATCACCTACTATTAATAAGTCCAACCCCATTGTATGTTGTTGTATTAAATAAGCCAATTTGTCAAAATCCACTGTTTTAACTTGGGAGAATATACCAAACTCAAAACCATGTTTAAGTTCTTTATTAACACTAACAAGCATTCTATCATCCCTACTTCTCCTGAATGTATTATCAAAGTATCACCCAATTCTCATCTTAAATACATCAACAACCCCTCTTCTTTCTCTATCTCTCCTATACATAGTATATCCCTGAAACTCAATTTCTTTCACTTATACTAGGAGTCAACCAGGTCTCTGTCAGGGCTATAATATCAGAGCTTTCAAAGTCTCCCAAGTTCTTAGCATATCTAGTTTATTTTTAAACTCCTTGCATTATCATAAATTACTTTAAACAGGTGGAGGGTCCAGGATTTATTTCAATATCCCTCCCATCAATAAAATAAGACAAACGCTTGTTTGTAAATCTTGTTTCTTAAAATGCATAAATATTCTACAATTATTTACCTCGCTTATAGAGTCTCTAATAAAGGAAAAATAGTTCCTTCTCCTAGAGCCCATATACTGTGTTTTATTACACTGAAACCCCTTCCACTGATGTCTTAAATAAACTGCAGGAATAAAATCCTCCTCATTCTGCACTGTTATTTTCAAGCACTGGGCATATTACTAAACATGCTAGAAGGAAACAAAACCACACTTTTAAAACCCCATTTTCCAAATACTCTCTAAAAGACTTCCCAAAGAAAGAAAGCTCTGGTCCGTTCAGCAACCCAGCTGGAAATTTCTCTGTGAGACAAAACCCAATTGTGGTATCCAAGTAATTTAAAAACTTACTCACCAGAGAAACCCAGTCGGGAAACGATCCGATCAGAAGCTTCCTATCTGTTCCAATGAGTTTTCTCTCCTAAGTGGAGCTTGCGCCACTCACCGCTCATGCTCCACTCATGCTGGAGAGCGCAGCTCAGATTTCAATAGGGCTCAAACTCCACCCTCCTACCACCAGATTGGTCATCGGCTCCCCCTCGCACCAACCTAGTCAGCTGTGTTTTCAGGACAGGAAAACAAAGTGAAAACAGTCCTTGCTTCACTGCAGATGGTCCCCTTTTCTTTCAGCCCAGATGTCTGTTACAGGTGGAATAAGTAAAACAAGCTGGGTAGCTGGTGTTCTTTGCTTGGAGCACGCAGCTCAGATTTAAATAGGGCTCAAACTCTGCCCTCCTACCACAAGATTGGTCGTCAGCTCCCCCAAGCCTCCCTCACACCAACCTAGTCAGCTATGTTTTCAGGGCAGGAAAACAAAGTCCAAACAGTCCTTGCTTCACTGCAGATGGTCCCCTTTTCTTGCAGCCCAGACGTCTGTTACAGGTGGAATAAGTAAAACAAGCTGGGTAGCTGGCATTCTTTTTTCAGATAAATAGACAAATGTGTCCCTCTATTTTCAGTCTTGAATGCTCTGTCCCTCCTACTGTAAAAGTAGAGCACAATCCTTTCCTCTGCTGTGTCCAGCAAAGCTTCTTAACTTTGAATAAATCTAACTTCTGTTCCCCTTGTGGGCCTTTTTAAACCCTAATTTGTGGTCACCTGATCTACCACTTAATATAAAACATGAACTAGCTATTCTACAGAAAGGAAATCTGGGTTAGTTATAGGCTACATTCATTACAGTATCATATAGTATCATATCAGACAGGACTAGTATTGTGCACATGGCTGCACTATTTTGTTATACTGAAACCTGGTGCATATTTAAAACTGTGGCTAGCCCCGCGCCTTCAAGACCACCCCTGCGTCTAAGGACAACCCTCTTGTCTGTCATGTAAACATGGGCACAATGAGGCTAACTATTGCCTACATCATCAGTCTGGGAAAATACTGCTAGCATTGGCTTCTACTCAGGCAAAAAGAGGCATATTTTACCATTTGTTTTCATCAAAGTAGCAGGCTCCATAACTAACTTCCAAAACTCAGAATGTCTGCTTTGCACTGGCAGTACTGTACACATACTGAATCAATAACACTACAATGTGAAAAGGAAAAGGTCATGTTTTCTGTTTGTAATGCAGGTAAAAAATTAGCCACTTTTAAATAAAAAGGCATTGTGACATCCTTTCAGTCTGTAGCTATGGGTCTAAAAATCTAACAGGAATGTTCCAGTTTTCAAGGATTATTTAAATGTCGCTTAGCTGGTAACAATGCAAATGTAGGAACAAGAGTGTTAAAGGAATGAAGAGATGTCCTAGTAATGTGCATATTGTTATATATACATAAATCCTTACTTATACAGGTAGCAAACAATGTAAACCATATAACTCACAAACTGGCTATATTTAACACTTAACACATTCTGCCTGCATGGCAATACATGCCTAATATTTGGGAGAAATCTCTTGTTGCATTCAGCACATGTATGTGGTCTTCCTCAGGGTTAGTGTCTCCAAATATTTAGGGTTTCTAATACCCTGACAAGAATGGACCTCATGCTTAAGCCAGGGCATATTCCAAAATCAGATAATCAGTACTGCCTTTGATATTGATTCTCACAACCTCCACTCACATACTGTGTTAAATGCCTAACTGGTTAAATGCACTCAGTCCTGACATCTTCTCCACTATCATCCTTGGCTCATTCAAACATAAACTCCACCTCCACCTTACTAACTCTAGCTCCTGTGAATGCTACCTATAATCTCCTCAGCCCTCTCATTTTTGTTCACTCCAACTATCACCTATCTCATCTTCACCCCCTCCTTTTCCTCCGTTACTTTATTTCTTCTTTCTTTTCACCAATCCTGACTCTCCCCCTTCAGCCCCGCCTCTCCTGAGCCCTCAATGATCTTTCCCTTTTTGTTGACTGGTTTCAGCCTGCTCCCAGTTGCTGACCATGCCCTTTGGCTGCAATTCCTGCCCTCTCCAACTTCGCTCCTCACATTTATCTTCATCTTCCACCCTCCCTCCTACTTATCTCTCCGTTACTCTGTGTTCCCATGTATACATTCTATTTATTCTAGCTATTGCATTGATCTACAATTGTAACCTAATATGCCAACCTATTTATTGTTTTGTTCCTGTTTCTGTAACCTGTATTGTATTTGTTCTCCGATGCGGAACCTTTGTAAAAAAGCCTGGCTTAAAGGTACTCGTAATCCTAGTTGAAATAAAAACAATAAAAATAAATAAACTGTGTGACTCTGAGCAAGGCATGTAAACACCCAGTGCTCCCAGGTTGTCCCTGAAAACATGCACTTGTGCCTAGTAGGCCTTAACCAGTTACCAGAGGTAAAAATAAAAATAAATATTTGCTGTGAGAGCTCTTCTCAGCACATGCAACATACCCAGGATGGCTTCCTTTTGTAATTTACAAGGTGTCATGAATATCTGTAGCATATTTAGGAGTGCCTGAAAGTTCTTTTAATTAGCCCCATTTATCTGAGCACTATTGGAATGATATGTGTGTGTCCTTATTCCAAGTTTTATCTGTATTTTTTTTTTATTGCATTTTTTTATGAGTGACAAACTAAGCGGAAAGTTTGTTTACAGGTGTGACCTGAGACCACAAGGAAGTTAAGTGACTTGCTCTGGGTCACACAGTATGCAAGTGGGGCTGTGGATCTAATCCCAGGTCTCCAAGTTTGCAGCTCAGAGCCTTAAACAACTGTGCTATACTGCCTCCTAATTTTCTGATTGCATATCTTGGTATTTCATGATTTTGTGTCTGTTTGTACACAGGACACTGTAATCACTAGGGGGTGGCTATTTCGATCAGCAATGCTATCTCTGTTCTTTTTTCTTGTATTACAATATCTGGTTTTCTTGCTTCAATTTTATTGGCAGTGGGTATTGGATGATCATTACTTCTTCATGCTCTGTGATTCTCTGTAGTTCATGTTACCAGTGTTTCTCTGCTACCTGTATGCTATAGCATTTGCATAGTTTTCAGTGGCTCAGTCTTGCTATGTTGTTGTGTGATTCAGTACACAGGCCTTCTGCCATTAGTACTTCACATCCAGCTGCAAGATACACAGCTGTTTCTAATTCTGTACTACAGAACATGCAGTAATAAATTCTCCTCATTTTAGCCACTCATGGGTCAGGTCTTAATCAACCTGCAGTTGCTTCCTCCAGAGTGAATTCACTAATGATTTATCAGTTTACCCTTATTGGAAAAACTCTTTTCACATCAACCCATTTTGTATAATCTCTCTCAGGGTTAATGTCTCCAAATAATCAGGGATTTCTAATACTGTGACAAGAATGGGCCCCATTCTTAAGCCAAGGCATATTCAAAAATCAGGAAAACAGTACTGTGTTAGTCTTTGATGTTTGCTGAGAGAGCTCTTTCCAGCACATGCAGCCTCCTCAGGATGGCTTCCTTTTGCAGTTCATAAGTTGTCATGAATATTGGTAGCATATTTAGGTGTGCCTTAATGTTCTTTCTGATTATCCCTGTTGCTTCGAGCACTACTGGAATCATCTGTGTGTCCTTATCTCCACATCAGTTTTGTTTCTGATTGCATATTCCAGTATTTCATGATTGTGTCTCTCTCTCTCTGTATGCAGGACATGTGATCACTAGGGGTGGCTATTTCAATCACCAATGCTACTTTGTTTATTTTTATTGTATTACAATATCTGGTTTTCTTGCTTCCACTTTCTTGGCAAGTGGTCTTGGGTGATCGCATGTGATCATTACTTCTTCATTCTCTGTGATTCTTTGTGGTTCATGTTTCTATATCTCTCCAGAGTGAATTCCTGATGCTTTGTTAGGGTATACTTGTGGCCAAAACTCTTGTCACATTCAGCACATTTGTATGGTCTCTCTCCAGAGTGAACTCGTTGATGTACTATTAATGTACTTCTGTCACAAAACTCTTGCCACACACAGCACATTTGTATGGTTTCTCTTCAGAATGATTTCTGATGTACTCTCAGGTGACCCTTATGGGCAAACTCTTGTTACATTCAGCACATTTATGTGGTCTCTCTCCAGAGTGAATTGACTGATGTACTATTAATGCACTCCTGTGGCCAAAACTCTTGTCACATACAGCACATTTGTATGGTCTCTCTCAGAGTGAACTCGCTGATGTCGTATTAAGTCACTCTTATGGCCAAAACCTTTGTCACATTCAGCACATTTGTATGGTCTCTCTCCAGAGTGAATTCTCTGATGTATTATTAAGTCGCTTTTCTGGCCAAAGCTCTTCTCACATACAACACATTTGTATGGTCTCTCTCCAGAGTGAATTCGCTGATGTCTTCTCAGTTTATCCTTATGGGAAAAACTCTTAATGCATTCAACACATTTATATGGCCTCTCTCCAGAGTGAATTTGCAGATGAGTTTTCAGCTTACTCTGCTCACAAAAACTCTTTCCACATTCAACACATTTATGTGGTCTCACTCCAGAGTGAATTCGCTGATGTATTATCAGTCTATGCTTCCGGGTAAAACTCTTGTCACATTCAGCACATTTATAAGATGTCCTTGCAGAGTGAATCTGCATATGCTGCATGAAGATACTCTGTGCTGTAAAACTTTTGTCACACTGAGCACATGTATATGGCATCTTGTGAATTTGGTGTGTTATAGTTTTATGCTGCACATTGAAACTATTGTCAGTATATTTAACTGCATTAAGCTTGCTTAAACTGCTCTTATATTTGGTACATTTCAACTGCCTCTCTCCTTCATGAATCTGCTGTTGTACAGTGATGAGATGTAGGTCATGGAAACACTTTCTGCACTGAGGATACTGGTGGGATTTTTCTGTTGTGTGAATCTGCTGGTAACTCTCAAGTGATGACTGCTGACTCCAAGTCTCACTGCACTCACACTTCCTGCTGACTAAAAACATATATTTAATTAGTATTTTCTTATAATCAGCAAACAAATGAGTTAGTTATTTTTCCTTATTTTAGTACTACTTCAACTTTCCTGAGATTTAACCTCAGAAATGCTTTTTTCAAACATTCCCATTTTAAAACAATTTGGATAAAATGATTCTTTCTGCAACATTTCAGTTTATTGTTTTTATTGATAATATTCATAGAATGGGTCTGATCAATTCTGGTTTCTCGATGGTAAAAGCTTGGTCACAAAGGAATATGTTAACAGGTAAATAAGTCATGGTAGTAGTGGAATTCTAACAAAATACAGCAGTGAAACAGGATAAAAGATAATTAAGCAAAACACACAGAACAACATGGGAATTTTCCTGCAGAGAAAAAAATGAAATTACATTTTCAAAATGCAGACAGTAACCACAGTCAGTGTAAGACTGAGTAAAATATCAATATGCAGCTATCCACTCACTAAGTAAAAAAGCATATCTACATTTTTAAATGAGTATGGTCACCTAATTCAGACAGAACACAACACAACTGCAGTCATCTCTATCCTCAAGTAAACAGCAAAAATCACTGATTTAATGCAGTCACAAAAGTGATACAGAATACAACTGAAGCTACACCATCCCTTGAGTAAAAGAAATCACATTTTTGCTATACAGATAGCCACCAGAAACAGTTACACTACAATGCAAATTTAGTGCACATGATGCATATGTAATGGTTCAAGTACTGGAATTATCTGCCATGTAGTTACCTCTCACTGTTGTGTCATTACCTTCATTGCAGAGCACAAAATACTGGTTTAAAGATAAGTACCTGGTCTGTTGTAACTGATGTCAACAATCATCTTGTGTACTGCATTTCAGACTTTGGTGTTATTTCTTACACTTTTTTGTTTAATAAATATTTGTATTTATCATGTCTATTTTATTTTGTATCAACTTGTTATGAAAACATTTTTGTACTATATTTAGAAAGCCACTGTAAATGAATACAAGTTCAATGGGTCTTGTTACACCTTTTCTGTTCTAAATATAAATGCATACTAACTTGTTCTGGTGACCATTATTTCAATAACCTTGTTATTCTATAAGTAAAAGCAAAATCACATTTTATAATGCAAATAGTCACCATTGCTAGTCATAATAAAATATAAATGCATTCTAACTGGCTTAAATTGATGATTATCTACCTTATAAAATGTGATTCCCTTGAGTAAAACAAAAATCACACTTAAATGCAGACAGTTACCAAAGTTGGAGTAAAAACAAAACATATTTTTAGCCTTGGTGGCACCGAGGCTGAGGTGCTGGACACCTTACCTTGCGCCATGCTGGTGACCCATGTTCAGGAATGAGCATGGGCCACCAGGGGTCGGCAGGGTTGAGAAGGATTGAGTATCCCTAGGACTGCTCTCCTTCTCCAGATGGGGGGGTTAGCAGCACCTTGTGATTGCCTGCCCCTAGCGGAGGCTAGGAGATGGTACACTGATGCTGGAGACAGTGGGTGGGGGACTGCGGCAGATATCTGGCAGGAGTGTGCATGGGAGCATGCACACCACATCCCTCGAGGGGGTAGTAGACAGGTGGAAAAGGGAGTCCTCTGTAAAGATGACAATGGTTCCCCACTCCAACAGCCCAGGAGGGCACCTCCCTGAGCATTGGATCTGGTCTGGTGGCTTGAGACACTCCCCACCCCCTGCCATGAAAGGAAAGTTGTGAGGGTTAAGGGGAGGGTTCCTTATACCAAGTGCCTGCACAGGTGGTGGGGATGTCAGATGGACAGTAGAGGACTCCGGAGGAAAAAAAGTACAACAAAATCACATTTTTATTCTTTATTCATCTGAAATAACTCCAAGCAAGATAGCTCCATAAGATACAACATCTTGTTTACATGGGGTCCAAGAGAGCATAGTAACAGTTAGCATGTTACCATAGTCCAGCAGGAATAGTTACATATAAGTCAAAGTATACGCAGGAAAATAAATGAACTCTAAATGTAAAGCACAACCAAATGACAATCAAAACAAGCACACAAAGTGGGTTCACTGATTTTTATAATACAGATATAAGTCACTAAAGCCAGACAGTACAATATGAGTGCATATATCCCATCCAACTAATCAAACATGTAGCAATGCTGGACATAATTTGCTTTCATGATGTTACAAGTTAGAACACCAGTATCTTTAAGCTATGGGCAGACTGATTTTACCTCCAGTAGCCACTGTCTTATGGACTTTGAGTTCCACAGAGCTAAGTATAACAGGTTCCCATATTCTGCACCAGCTATATAGGCTGTGCTGAAAGAAATGCTGTGTAGCAATTAATGCACAGCCAGCTCGGGGAAATATTCAGACAATTTGTACACTCTGACCAGAGCATGCCAACTGAATATGGAGCCATGTCAGCACAGTGCAAGATAATTATGTATTGTGCTGACACAGCCCCAGACTAAATACTGCCCACAGGAGCCTGACGTGGATAGCACAACCCTAACAGGATAGCACTAGGGCTCTTGTAGACCATATCCAAGCCTCATATGCTAATGAGACCATTGAGTATGCAAGGTTCTATGAGGAATTTAAATGCCCATAATGGGCTCATTTAATGCATGCATGGTCCACATGAGCATCACTTCTGTAGCTGTCTTGAATTGTGAGGGTGAGGTTGCACCTCTCTAGTTAAGGCACAGTAGCATGTTTAATGTTTAACCTCAAATTTTGTACTTTAATAACTCTGCAATCAATGGATTTCCACACACATTGTCATGTGGGGTAGGGCTCTTGATTTGACAGGTTACATTCTGGTTAGATGTGCAGAGGCTGAAATTCAGACAGTTGAAAAAGTCATAAAGCCACCACTTTTTAGATTTTTTCCTTGTTGCCCTGTGCCAAATGGTGCAGAATTTTGGTGTGATTTTTGTATGGTAGAAACAGCTTTGGTAACACAACTGCCATGCTTAGTTTCATGAAAATAATAATCTGGTGCAACGTTAATTAATTTTTCATTTCCCATTGTTTTCAATGGGAAAATCACTTTCAGGACAGAGGAGAACGCTTGACAAAGGATATGATCTTATGAAAAGGATTTTGTCTCGCAAAACCAGTTTCTTTTTCATGAGAATAAAATCTTTTTTTTGTAAGAAAAAAACTATTTTTCATGAGCCATCCTGTTTTCTTTTTCTTCAAACAACAAACTGTTTTAACGTTTCCCAGAGATGTCTTCTACAGACATACAATCCTGTATCTTGCTCATTGGGAGCTGATGAGCTTCAACTTGTATTTTCTTTATAGCTCCTATGACCTTGGAACTTTTTTTAAACCATTTAAAAGCACCGGATAGTGAGTGAAATGCTGTAGCATCACACCGGTTACCAGCACATCAAAGTGAAGTTTGCTGCTCAGCATCACAGAGCGGACAATATTTATTTGAACATGTGTGTTTACTATGTAGCCAGCATACCCTTTATACTCCCCAACCAACAAGGCCACATTGAAATGTACAGCTGTTGTGTGCCTTCCTGGTAAAACCACAGCACTACTAAAAGTTCTCTGGTTAAAACTATGGACCTGCCAGCTTCTCTTTCTCAGATGTTAAATGATGCCTCCATTGACCCTGACCTCGAAAGTAAGCAGCTCCCCAGCTGTGTTTGCAGTAGTATGATCAGAAAGGAATGTGTTGGGAGCAGTAGTTCTGTGGGGATAAGGTAGCAGCAGTGAATATTAGAGCTGCAGTCATTAATTCTGACACCCTGTTTGCAGCAGTATGATCAGACAGGAATTTGTTGGGAGCAGTAATTCTGTGGGGATAAGGTAGCAGCAGTGATCAGACAGGAATGTGTTGGGAGCAGTAGTTCTGTGGGGATAAGGTAGCAGCAGTATGATCAGACAGGAATGTGCTGGGAGCAGTAGTTCTGTGGGGATAAGGCAGCAGCAGTATGATCAGACAGGAATGTGTTGGAGCAGCAGTTCTGTGGGGATAAGGTAGCAGCAGTATGATCAGACAGGAATGTGCTGGGAGCAGTAGTTGTCTGGGGATAAGGCAGCAGCAGTATGATCAGACAGGACTGTGCTGGGAGCAGTAGTTCTGTGGGGATAAGGTAGCAGCAGTAAATATAAGGAGCTGCAGGTGATTCTGAAACCCTGTTGCAACAGTATGGAGGGCTTTCAGTTCAGTCCGTCTTCACTCCAACTGATTGCAGATTGACATATAAGCTTGCTTATATTAAAATGAACTTAACTTGCCAAGTTAACTTGCATCATTAGACAAAACATAATGCTTCTGAACTATACAATGTTTGTGTTCAAGTTTCTCGTAACAGACTCCTACTGTGTTATGACGCAAGCTAAGAATGGTGTGGCAACAGAAATTTCATAGGAAGTACCATGCCATATTTACATGGGAGAACAGTGAATCTGATGCAACGAATAACAAAAGCGACAGCCAGTAGTGCCTTACACCTGACCCTCCTAATCCTTCTAAAAACACTGCTGGGGACTGCAACCTAACAAACACATCATGTCAATAAATAAGTAACATAAGTCCTGAATATTACCTCCTGCCCGCACTGCTCCGTGATGGCTTCAGTCTTTTTTTTTTTACTCAAAATTACATTATCGCATTCACTGCTGCATTGGCAAACGATGGCTATGAAGGGAGATGTTCCTCAGTACTGCAACCTCGCAAGTTGTTCAGCTCAGAGATGCAGGCTTGCTGCATTATGTGTTACTCTGCTGATTTTAGGACCTGCAGGGCACAAAACCATACCTCTCAGGAGGGGTTTAAGGGTATGCTGCCCTAGAAAAATTTAGGAATGAAATGGTGGTGGTACCTAAAATGCAGCATTTCATACCTGAATTTTCATGGGAGATATGCCCCCAGATGCCCCAAAAGAGGTAAGTTTTTTGTGCCCCATCAACATTCTTTTTGCATGACACCCCTGCCCTTTATCGCACTTTGCATTAAATATAATGCTGTGTCTATTTGTGCAGAAAGGCAAGAAATGCACTTTGCCAAATAGTTCTGCCTTTTCGAGAATGCTGGCAGGCACACTGTCACTGCTGCACAGCAGTTCATATGGACATTCTGACATTTGCCAGCAGATAAAGGCCTATTGGTCTATTGAGTCTGCTCAATTTTGTAGCTAGCAGCTGACCCTCCATCCATTAACCCTCCCTCCATTCACCCTCCCTCTTACCCTGTCCCAGCCCCTTTTGAAGCAGCTCACTGTTCTGCAGGATGCCACCTCCACTGGTTACTTGTTCCACTTGGCCACCACCTCTCTGTAAAAGTGTCTTCTCATCTCCTTCCTGAATTTATCCCCCAATCTCATAGCATGGCCCCTGATACCCTCCCTTCCCTTACCTCTGAATAGTCCTTTGACCTAGTCCTGTTTATGCCCTTCATGTACTTGAAGATCTCTATTATATCCCCCATCCCTCCTCTCCTCTCCTCTAGCAAGTACATATTCAATTCCCTCAGTCTGCAGGCATATGGTAAGTCTTCCAGTCCATATATCATCTTTGTAGCCCTGTGTTGCACCCCTTCCAGCAGCTTAATGCCTTTCTTCAGGTACAGGTGCTAGTACTGAAAGTAATACTCCAGGTGTGGCCTCACTAGCAATCTATACATTGGTAGAATAACATCCCACCTTCTTGATGATATACCCCTGGCAATACAACCCAACATTTTATTGGCCTTTGCAGTCACTTTCCTACATTGACCTAAGTTGTTCTTTCTTCCGTTATGAGTACCCCTCCCAAATCCTTTTCCTCCTTAGTCACTGCTAGCTGTGCCCCTTACAGCTGGTAGCTCCTTCTTGTTTGTTTTTTTTGCCCCAAGTGCAGCACTGTGCATTTTTGGCATTAAACTCCAGGTCCCGTGTCCTACCAGGTTTCCAACTTGCTGATCCTCCTGAACTCGACATCCACTATCATTCAATATTACTCTATCTTGGTATCATCTGCAAACAGACTGATTCAGAAACACAAACCTATCCAATTTACACCTCAATGGCCAAAGAAAAATAGTAGAATCACTCTGAAAAGAAAAAATTGCTAAATACCTAAAAGCCAGTAAGCACAGGACCCAAGGCAGCATGGGTTCACAGCAGGAAGGTCATGTCAGATGAATCTAATTGATTTCTTTGACTGGGTGACCAAAGTAGTAGACCAGGGAGGGGCTGTGGACATGGCCTACCTAGACTTTAGACGCATTTGACAGAGTCCCACACAAAAGATTAATAGTCAAATTAACCAGCCTGGGAGTGGGTCCCAGGGTGGTAGCCTGGGTAAAACATTGGCTGGACAACAGGACACAGAAAATAATTGTAAATGGAGTCCACTCTGAAGAAAGAGGGGTTACTAGTGGGGTACCACAGGGTTTAGTACTAGGTCCAGTCCTTTTTAATGTCTTTGTAAGTGACATTGCAGAGGGACTGGAAGGAAAAGTATGCCTCTTTGCAGATGACACAAAGATCTGCAACAGGGTTAATACACAAGGAGGCATGGAAAGGATGAGAAGGGACTTGGCAAGGTTGGAGGAATGGTCAGAAGCATAGCAGCTTGGATTCAATGCAAAGAAGAGCAAAATAATGTACCTGGGAAACAAAAACCCAGGGAAAGATTACACAATGGGGGGAGGTAGTAACAACTACAAAAATGGAAAGGGACCTGGGGGTAATCATATCAGATGTCCTTAAGGTTGGCAAGTAATGTGAGAAGGCTGTAGGGAGGGCTGGGGGGATACTGGGATGTATAGGGAGAAGCATCACAGCAGAAAACAGGAAGTTGTTATCCCCCTGTACAGACAGTTGGTGAGACCCCATCTGGAGTACTGTGTCCAGTTCTGGAGAATCCATCTCTGCAAGGACATAGACAGGATGGAGGCAGTTCAGAGGAGGGCAACTAAAATGGTGCAGGGTCTGCAAGAGAAGCCATATGAGGAGAGACTAAAGAGCTTAATAGGTATACCCTTGAATAAAGGAGGAGAGGTGGGACATGATAGAAACGTTTAAGTACCTCAGTGGAATCAGCAAAGTCCAAGAGGGTAGCATCTTTCAGAAAAAGAGATGTACAAGAACAAGGGGACACAATCTGAAGATAGAGGGGGGATGGCTCAGGGGCAATGTGAGGAAGTATTTTTTCACAGAGAGGGTGGTGGATGCATGGAACAGCCTTCCTGAGGAGGTTGTGGGGTCTAAAACTGTGGAAGAATTCAAGAATGCATGGGACAGACATAAGGCAATTTTTGTAGGGGGTAGGAAGAAATGGGCTGTTGGTTAAATAGGATCTGCAGGTTATCCTCTAGGTAGGGAAATGGGCAGACTAGGTGGGCCAAGCGGTCCTTATCTGCAGTCAAAGTCTATGTTTCTATGTCTTGATTTTAGGGCCTGAATCAAGTCTCACAGTTTGATGTGAACCCCATGCCCAGGGTGGATGATGTAATAGATTGTATTGGTAATGTCAGATATATATCCACCCTAGATCTTACTAAAGGGTACTGGCAGATCCCTTGGAAGCATCCTCCAAGGAGAAAACTGCCTTTTGGACCCCAGTGAGAGTGTTCCAGTTTAGGACTATGCCCTTTGGACTACATGGAGCGCCTGCAACATTCCAGAGCTTTATGGACCAAGTGCTGGCACCTTATGCAAAGTTTTGTGCGGCCCGCTTGGATGATGTAGTCGTGTATAGTCCAGACTGGAACACCCACATGCAACATTTGGGAGCAGTGATTGAGGCTATCAAAACAGCAGGAATGACTATTAATCCCACGAAATGTGCCCTAGCCATGAACGAGACCAGGTATTTAGGTTTTGTATTAGGTAATGGGGTCATAAAACCAGAAATAAATAAGATAGATGCTGTAGCCATCTGCCTCATACCTGAAACAAAGAAGCAAGTCAGATCCTTCCTGGGTCTAGCAGGATACTATAGGCATTTTATTCCCAACTTCACCACTATGGTGGCACCATTAACGGACCTCACAAAAAATAAATATTCCAATCACATTAAGTGGACTCCTGAATGTGAGGAAGCTTTCCGGAGTATCAAAGCCACTTTATGTTCCTCCCCGGTGCTTAAAAGTCCTGATTTTAATTACCTCTTTATTGTACATACAGATGCCTCTGGCACAGGAATAGGGACTGTGTTAAGTCAGGAACAGGGGAGAAGAAAATCCGGTGTTTTTTATCTCCTGAAAGCTACATGACAGAGAAAGAAAGTACTCAACAGTAGAACAAGAGTGTTTGGCGACTAAATGGGCAATTGAAGCCCTGCGCTTATATTGTGGGAGCCCCTTCGTGCTTAGTTACAGATCATAATCCTTTGTGTTTTATCCAACAGATGAAAGATAAAAATAACAGGATTATGAGATGGTACTAGCTCTTCAACCCTACAAATTTGAGGTAAAACACAGAGCAGGAGTCCAGCATGCCAACGCTGATGTTTTGTCCCGGTATGGGGTTAATAGTCCAAAGAGTGACTAGTAAAGAAAATACACTTAAGAATTTATGTTTTCTGCTAATAGACACCCCAGGATAAAGTTAGTTATTACAGTTATATGACATCTTGTAGGGGCAACTGTTAGTGTCCTATAAGATTGCCTGTTTTGTGATGTTTTGTAAGGACCCTGAGGTGGAGCTTCTAAGAGAAGGGTGGTGGCAGCTCCATCCTACCCATAGTAAGGGTAGGTTGCCTTAAAAAACAACTAGTAAACTTACTTACTGGTTTTCGCTTAACCATGGGGGTATGTGAAAGTGTTTGTGTGCCCCCCCAATGACAGGCACTCCTGGACATCCTCCTTTCCCTCTTTTTAAAGTCTACTGTAGTACACACTTTTCTTTAAATCTATCCTTTATTTCCTTTTCTACTTCAGGGGCTCGGCCACCCACTGAAGTATCTTCTGCCTATACTTTCCCCTCTTTGTTTTCCTTTCTTCCTGCCCAGAATGCCTGCAAACTAAAAAGGTACTTCTTGTGCCTTGTACGGTAAAAATGAGCTGTGCTCCTGTAATGTTGCACCACATTAGTGCTTTGGAGCTTGTAATTTGTGCTGAGCAAGCCAGTGCTGTATACCCCCCCCCAACAGAAGCAGCTCAGCAGCTCCTAGAGATATGTCCTGACTCCCAAATGTAAAGTTTCTGCTGTGGAACACATAGGACGCACCTCACAACTGTGCAATAGGAAAGATGTTTAAAATGCGCTCTGTGAGTTGCAGGAGTGGAACTTTCTTACCACATGTTGCAACTTGCAAAATTAGCAAATGACAGAAATTGAAAATGCAGGCATACAGGTACTGTTTTACATTTCTGTTTCTCCCCCCTCTGTACTGTATGTAAAATGAAATAAACACTGGTTCCTTCTTTGGGGAGGACAGGGAGACAGAAATAATAATGTAAACAGTGTACAGCCTTTTCAGAAGCCCTGCCTGTTGCACCCTTTAACATTACAGTACTTCCTTGCTGTTATTTTTCTGTTGTGTTGATTAAAAATAGAAACAAAAGCAGTGCCATACTAAAGGAAAGTGCTAGATAATGTTTTGCCTTTGAATTATAATGTTTAATGCAAGTTTCACTGAATAAAAACAAAGAAACCAAAGAGCAGGTAACCAAAGAAGATAAGGATGTTTGTAGCCTACCTTTTACCTCTGTGTTCTGGTGCTTCCATAGGAGTCAGCAACCCCACCCAGAGATTGTATTTGGAAGCCACCCGTCAATCTCTTGAAAGTGGGTGGAGTAATGAATCCTTAGGTTTGCTTGTTAAGTGTTAGAACTGTTTTCTTTAATGTATTAACATACTTTATGTTTATTTTCTTGTAAATATATATGAATGTTGATGTTTCCTTGTCCACCAGATTCACCAGACTATGTATTAGTATAGTTTTATAATAATTTGTATTAGATTAGGTGGAGCAGGTGGATCAGTGACCAGAGATCCCTATAAAAGGCATCCCTGGAAGCTAAGCAGAGTCAGTTTGACCTGTGTTGCTGTGAAAGGAAGACTTCTGCCAGATGAATGCGGAATTACTGCTGTTGATATTCACTCTGCAGTTGGTTATGTTTTGTTATTTCCATTTTATTTTCTGTTCTTATTTTCGCTTATGTTCCAAATAAATACACGTACTACCAGTGTGTTTTAAACTTTAAACGTGGTGTCTGTGTCTCAATAAACACACTCCAGGACATGTATTCCAATCAATTCCAGGAATGTTAAAGTCTCCTATTTTCAAGACACCACTAGATTCCGAGGTTTGTATTATTTCATTAATGTGAGCTGTGTAATAAGGTTCATTGGAGGAGGGTGGGTCAGTAACAGCATCCCAATAGTAATGAAGGTCTAATTTGAGAAATTAACTTAAGCCATAAAGTTTCTACATTAGCACTATTATCTATTGAGAAATTACACTGTTGTACTAAGATGGTAATGGTATCTTCAATGTATAGATAGACCCTCCACCTAATTTATTTTCCTTATTACAATGAAATAAATTAAATCCTTGGATTACCTTGTACCAGTCATTACTGTTATCCCACCATGTTTCGGTTATTGTCACAGTGTCAGTCTGATTTAATGTAATATAGGCATCAAGTTCAAGTTTTTTGAAAGCATTTAAGCTGCAACCATTGGTAACAAGGACTTTACAATGTTTTCTTTTATTACTGTATGGGTTTGTAAGATATATCGTACTGGTGAATCCCCTCCCCAGTTTCAGTTTAAATGTTTAGTTATGTATGATTCAATTCCATTCCAATAATCTGTTTCCAAGTTTATTTAGATCTAATCCATCCCATCCCAACACTGTGGACACATCAGGGTGCAGTCTAAATAAGGAGGGGCAGAAACACGGGCAGACTAGATAGATCTTGTGGTCCCCATCTGCTGCCATAGTTCCTATGTTCCTATGCAAATAAATTATTTCTGTCCTCAAAATGCTCCTGTGTGTTATACACCCAAATCTTTTCATATAGCACCACCTTCTGTACCAGTTGTTGGTTTGCTTGATTTTTTCTGCAATTCCCACCATTGCTCTTGGAACTGGGATCATTTCTGAGAAGGAGATTTTGCACTTTATGGCTATTAAGAGATCACTGAGGATCATAAATTCTTTTTAAATATCTTCCACCCTTTGATTATAGATATTAATAACTCCTACAGTATGTGTATGATATTACTGATAACCAATGCATTCTCTCCAGCATTACTAAGTATGGTGCACAGCATGGAAGTTAAGTCACTGAATTTTGCCCCACTATAACTTGAACAAGTCTGATTTAGTTAATCAGGGCTACAGATTTTTCTATCAATATTATTTATCATAGAATCTTCTAATACAAATATCTGACACTTAATCTGAGAGATCGCTACTGTAGCTGCATCAGTGTCTAAATTGGTGATGCATTTTGAGGGTATGGTGGGATCAATAGAGTGACTGCTTTAATTGCTTCTGTAAGGGTTGGATTGTCAAGATAGCTATTTATTGTGTTTTGACAAACCTGGGTTGAATTATTGTGAGGTTCACTATTATTAGAGGGGGAAATGAGAATTTGGAATCCCTGGTTCAATTATCATATCAGCTTCCTGAGAATTAAGCATATTAGTCACCAAACTGAATCTGAATCATTTTCATTTATTTTGTCTGTTTATTCTGTCCCAATCCTTGTTCAGGGTTTCTCTCTCTTTCCCTGGCATTTGAATGGGGAAGGGCCTGATACCCAGTTACCTGTTGTGTTAAGATATTTCCCACCCTGAAATATAAGTGCTGATTCTACAGTCCAGTCTTCCTCTTTACTGTTTCCAGCTACCGCAGTGTATTGTCTTAGGCCAGGCACCAAGTTGCCTGTTTTTGCCATTCCCAGTGAAACGCTTGTTTTTTACTCACATTACCTACAAACACAAATAATTGTGCATTTTCATTACCTTCTTTTTATACTTTATTTTTATCCCATCTTACTACCCACTCACTCCCATCTCCTTCAGACTTGATAATTTTTCTCCAGCGATCCCACCACAGAGTCTGCCCCTAGAGTGTCAGGCATACTCCTATATCCCCCCTTGCCTTCCTTCTGGAGTGTCTGCACATAGGGGTCTGCCCATGGTAGGTGATCCAGGAGATTAGGTCAGTCGTCATCTTAGGGTTGAATGTGGCGTTTTCCGCTTTTGCTCCCTCTTAAGTCCCACTACCCCTGAGGAAGTTTGCACATAGGACTGACATCCAGGCAGACAACATGCTGGCACATGTCATTGCCAAGTGCCCACAACATCCTCCCCAGTTCCAAGAACCACCTGTGCCCCGATGCCCATGCTTCCACAGACACTGGTGTGGCGTTCAAAGCACCCAGGAACCCACCCATTGAGGAGGAGAGCATCCATTGGAATGCTCGATCCTCCTCCACCCTCGATGGCCCTAGTTCAGTCCTGAACCGGGTCACCGATGTGTGCAAGGTGTGGCATCCAGTGCCTCGACCCTCAATGCCACTGGGCCAGCCATTTTCAATACCTTTTGTAAAATCAAAAGTGGCTGTTGCACTTGGAGGTTCCTGCTCCAGTAATGTTGTTTGCTCCATCTCTTGGTTTTTCATGGTTTGTTCCTTCAGAGCTGCTGTGTCAGCTGGCCACATCTGGGCCCTGTCAGGTAGTGATGCCTGGTGTGAACCACTCAGCTGCATTGCCATTGCATCTTGTAACTCCTTTTCCCTTCATTTTTCTTCAGTGAGTAGATTCTGCAGTTTTCCAGCACTCCTTCGGTCTTTGGTAAGAAGAAGTTCTTGATTTTTTTTCCGTGGGTTCAGATCCTGGTAGTTTGATTTTGGTGATTGTTTTCTCTGCCATTTCCATGTCCATTGCATCTCTTCTTGCTGGCATAGTTTGCACTTTCTCTTTGGCCTGTGTACATCTTTTTCAATATTTGAAGGTGCATCCTAAAATTTTTCAGCCTCTATTGGTGTCTGGATAGTGGTGGAGACCTGTTCAACAACCTCCCAAGTATCCCTCCTCTCCAGTGCTTCAGGTAAAGTGGCCATCCTGACTTCCAGTGGTTCCCCTACAGGTGTGTAGGGGTATTTTTATTCAAAGAAGACAAAGCAGAACATTATACAATACAACAAATGACTATGGTGCTAACAAAAAAATCCTAATCCATAGAAAATCAAATAAATCGTGCAGAAGTTTTATAAACATTAAGTTAACCACTCTTATCCTTCAAAAAAGGTATGGTATTCCACCTTTTAACTCATACATGCCTGGTTGTATGCTTTTTTTCTTTAATGAACATTGTGCATATACTTCTCTTTCCAAAGATTGTATAACCTGATCTGGATCTAGATCTTCTGACTGAAAGATCAGTTTGCGCCTTGTCTTTATTCTCTATCTTTTGGGCTCATAGTTTGAGTTTTTTTCTTCTATCTGTATGTTACATTGGTTACAAAGTTTCAAGTACAGCAGTCTTGCTACACTGTTGTGTCTTTCTGTATAAAATCCTTTGAAATACAGAAGTGCATCACACCATGCCACTTGATAGAAAACAGTTTCTAACTTGGCACCACAGAACTGACCCTTGCCTATTTTCCTCTTCAGTTTGGAACCATCTTGTGCTGACCCCACTGCCAATATCAACATCTCAGATTGGGACTAGAATTCTTATCTTTGTAGATCATGCCTCAACTCTTGGCCACTATATGGGGTGGTTGTTACAGCAGATCCCTGTATTTTCCACTGTAGTAGTTAGATTTGCTGTTTTCTATTTCATCCCACCTTGCAGGCCCCTTCAGCCCTGCCTACCACCACACCCCATCATCTGCCCCAAATGTACTTGTTTGTAACTGCTGGTCTTTGAGGGAAAGACTACAACTAGGGACATGGTCTTACAGGATAGACAGAAGCTAAGGGCTAGGGCCTAACATTGTTCCAGAGTAGGGATACAGCCAAAGGCAATGTCTGAGTATGTGTGTGGGGGTGTTGCTAGCAGAGAATATCAGCAGACAGATGTGGGCTGTGTCATTCAGTTTAAGAGTGCACTCTAGTGGGGCAATCAGTGTAGGAACTGATGATGCCCTCTATGGAGCAGCAAGCATAGTTTAATGCTGGGATTGGTCAATGGGGACCTTAGGAATGCAGGTAACTTATAGGGTAGCAGCAAGGGTAGGATAGTAGGGTGGGGCAGGGTGTGGGTGAAGGAGAGGAAACAGGCCCAAGTTGTTTCATGCATGGTAGTCACAGGAGACACTGGTGACTAGTACTTGGCAAAGTTTCTTTTTGAAGGAGCCCAGTGTTTGGTCTTTAGTAACATCACAGTGGAGTGAATTATACCACAGTGGTGCTACGTATGCAAATGAGCATTGCCCTTGGGTAGTATGGCAGTGAGGCACTATGGACACGTGGTTCAAGGTGTTTCTAGTATGCAGGGTGTGTTTTGGTGACCTAAACATTGACTGTGTACCAGTAGGCATGATTGATAGGATAGTCTGCCTTTGAGCTGAAGCCAGTTTGCTTGCTCATATAAGTCACGTGTGTGTGTCAGGCGGGTGGCTCCAGTCAGAGGATGGCAGGCCTTGTTAAGGGCAGTGGTGACACAGTGCAGGGCAGTGTCAAAGGCAGATCCATAGATCACAAGCCCATAATCTACTCTTGAGACTATTAAGCTATGTATAGCACACTTCAAGGCTTCCAGAGTAAGGCAGTGTCTGTGTTTGTATAGTAGCCTAATGAGTATTCACTGATTTGGTAACTTTGTCAATATGGCTGGAGAATGACAGAGTTGTCACTCCTAAATACTTAAAAAGTCGAAACTGTTCTAGGATAATTCCTGAGCTATTTCTGACTTCCAGTAGGTCGGAATAAAACCTGTTATGTGCACTGTGAAACAACATCGCTTTTGTTTTTGTGTAGTTAAAGACTAGCTTCTGTGAGTGCCTCAGCATTGATAAAGCTAGTCTGTAATTGATTAGCCAGGAGAGTGGAATCAGTATTACTTGAGTAAAAAACCACGTTGCCTGTGTAGAGTAGGATCTGACATGACAGGAGGCTGGGAGTTGGTTCAGGTATATGGTGAAAAGTAATGGGCCCAGGATATACCCTTGTGGAACACCTGAATGAACCAGTCATTTTGTAGAGTGTGTATCACCAATCCTGACTTGTTGGGTTTGTCCACTGAGGTAGCTGTTGAGCCAATTGGCCGAGTCCATGGATAAACCTAGATCAGATAATTGTTTGATAAGTAGAGTGATTTACAGTATCAAATGCCTTGGAAAGGTCAATGAATGCTGTTCCAACTAATTGACCTTGATCCATGGCACAATGTATATAGTTTGAAAATTTGAGCAGGGCAGTTGTAGTGCTGTGCCCTTTGCAATACCTATGTTGCTGACTTCAGTGAAGATTATACTTCTCCATGTTGTCTACCAAGTGATCAGACACGATCCACCTTAACAATTTGGAAAGTGGCGGGAGGACTGATATGGGCCTGTAGTTCCCGTGCAATTCCCTATCCACAGACTTGTGTACTAGTGTAACTAAGGTGGCTTTCCATTTTTGTGGGAATTGGGAGAGCATGAGGGAGTGGTTAAGGATGTTTGTCAAGGGGACAGTACCTCATCAGTGGTGAGGCGATGAGCTTTAGGTTAAGTTACTCCCCACTTAGCCTAATTTTCCCAAGCACTTTGAGAATGTATTTCTTTGCTTCTTCTTTGCTCCCCACTTTAAAGTGGAATAGTGGGTTTGACCTTATATTTTCTGCTGACTGTGAATTGCAAGAAGAGGTGGGGTCAAAGAAGTAAGGGGTAGGACATGACTGAGATCTGTAAAAGCCTCATTGAAAGTAATATAATTCACTAACATGTTAGAGGTTCCTCTGTACTATAAAACCCTACCACATTCAGCACATTTATATGGTGTCCTATAAGAATTTGCTGAGGTGTTGCAGGGTTACTCTGCACTATAAGACTCTTGTCATATTAGGTACATGAATCCCACTGTAGGTCTGGGCTCTGCAGTTGTGGCCTTAAGTACTGCATGCAATACTCCAGGTGGGGCCTAACCAGTGTCTTGTAAAGAGGGATTATTACCTCCCCCTTACGACTTGTGATACCCCTACTAATATACCCCAACATCAACCTAGCATTACCTACTGCTTTAGTGATCTGCTTGGATGATTTCAGATAATTTGTGATGATGACGCCCAAGTCTCTTTCTTCCCTTGTGACTGCCAGCAACTCCCCTCCCAACCTATAGGTGGCTTCAGGGTTTCTGTTCCCTATGTGCATGATCTTGCACTTCTTTGCATTAAGGGAGGCAGTATAGCACAGTGGTTTAGGGCTCCGAGCTGCAAATCTGGAGACCTGGGTTTGAATCCCACAGCCCACACTTGCATACTGTGTGACCCTAAGCAAGTCACTTAACTTCCCTGTGCTTCCAGATTGCACCTGTAAACAAGCTTTCAGCTTAGTGTGTCTCACCTGGTTAAACAATTAAAAAAAAAAAAACAGTTGCCACTCTTTCGACCATTTTGCCAGTTTATCCAGATTTCTTCTCATTCTGCCCACCCCAACTGGATCATTCACTCTCTTGTAGATCTTGGTGTCATCTGCAAACAGACAAACCTTACCCTTCAGTACATCTGCAATGACACTGACGAAGATATTGAAGAGGACTGGCCCCAGGACTGATTCCTGAGGTACCTCGCTTGTGACTTGCATCTCTTCTGACTGTATACCGTTTAGCACCACTCTCTGTTTTCTGCCTGTCAACCAGTTTGCCACCCAGTTTACCAATGTCTGACCCACCCTGAGCCTACCCAGCTTATTAATCAATCTTCTATGTAGAACAGTATCGAAAGCTTTGCTGAAGTCAAGGTAGGCAACATCAACTGCTCCCCCTTGATCCACCACTCTGGTTACCCAGTCAAAGAAATCTATGAGATTAGTTTGACAGGACCTTCCTGTTGTAAACCCATGCTATCTTGGATCCTGTGCTCCTATGGATTCCAGGTGTTGCACTATCCTTTCCTTAAGGAGTGCCTCCATACTCTTGCCCACTGCTGAGGTAAGACTGACTGATATGTAGTTCCCTGCCTCCTCCCTGCTACCACTCTTGTGGAGCGGGATCACATGAGCCCATACCCTGGAATGTATGCCATCAGGTCCCGTTGCCTTGTTCACCCTGAGCTTATTGAGCTCTTGTAAGACCCTTTCTTTTGTGAAGGGACTAGTGCACACCTCCCTCCCGTGTCCATGGTGCTGAGCTGTGGGCTCTGCTTTACCTTCTCCTCAGTAAATACTGAGTAGAAGGATCTATTTAGGATAGATGCTCTTCCATGGTCCTCCTTCTCCTCACACTCCCCCTTTTCCCATTTGATCTTAGCAATATCCCCTCCAGGGGACCTGTGGTCCATCAAGTCTGCCTAAGCAAGGTAACCAAGGGACCTATTGTGCACTGGTGTTCTGTCCTCAGACACCCAGCCTAGCCCTTGCCATGTGTTTCTTCTTGGAGAGATTGGTAGGTTCAGATTTGATCTGGAGTATGGTATTCCCTGTTACTCTCCGGGGGGGGGGGAGGACTAAGTCAGGATGTGCATATAAATATTTTTTAAAGGTAGCTAAGTCATGGTGCAGGGATGCTAATCCTTTTAGCCAGAAGTTGACACAGCATCTGAACCTGGGGTTTTTCATTTTGGAGCCTTCTTTAGCTTTGCTTCTGTCTCCTTAAATGTTACATCCGTCCATTCCATATCCCTGGTAGTGACATATAAGCTGTCTTTTGCTTCCTGTATCCACTTCTTTCTCTCCTAAGTTAATTTGTTGATGTTTTATCAGGTGACTCTTCTGGTCAAAACTCTTGCTGCATTCTGCACATTTATATGGTCTGTCTCCAAAGTGAATTCATTGTTTTTTCAGGCTATCCATTAAACCATCAGGCCAAAAGTCTTGTCCCACTTCACACATTTATATGGTCCCTCACTCTTGGTTACTGTCTCCAACTGTTCAGGGTTTTCTAGTACTGTGACAGGAATGGACCCAATTCTTAAGCCAGGGCATATTCAAAAATCAGGAAATTAGTACTGTATTTGATGTTTGCCAACCATGCTCTTCTCAGCACATGCAATGTCCACAGGATGGCTTAATTTTGCAATTTATAGGGTGTCACAAATATTGGTAGCATATTTAGATGTAACTGAAAGTTCCTTTTGATTAGCCTCATGGTTCCAAGCACAGAGTGAATTTGCTGTTTATCAGTTTATCCTTCTCACCAAAACTCTTGTTACATTCAGCACATTTATATGGTTTCTCTCTGGGTTACTGTCTCCGAACATTCAAAGATTTATAGTACCAGGATGAGAATGGACCCATTCTTAAGCCAGAGCTCTCTCAGGTTAGTGTCTCCAAATGTTCAGGGATTTATAGCACCATGATAAGAATGGACCCCATTATTAAGCCGGGGCTCTCTCAGGGTTAGCATCTTCAAATGTTCATGGATTTATAGTACCATGATAAGAATGGGCCCCATTCTTAAGCCAGGGTTCTCTTGGGATTAATGTCTCCAGATGTTCAGAGATTTATAGTACCGTGATAAGAATGGACCACCTTCTTAAGATAGGGCTCTCTGGGGTTAATATCTCCAAATGTTCAGGTATTTATAGTACCATGGTAAGAATGGACCCCATTCTTAAGCCAGGGCTCTCGCGGGGTTAGTGTCTCCAAATGTTCAGGGATTTATAGTATCATGATGAGAATGGACACCATTCTTAAGTCAGGGCTCTCTTGAGGTTAGCGACTCCAAATGTTCAGGGATCTATAGTATCATGATGAGAATCAACTCCATTCTTAAGCTAGGGCTCTCTCAGGGTTAGTGTCTCCAACTGTTCAGTGATTTAAAGTGCCATGATGAGAATGGGCCCCATTCTTAAGCCAGGGCATATTTAAAATATGAAGAAATCAGTACTGTATTAGTCTTTGACATTTGCTGAGAATGCTCTTCTCTGCATGTTCATCGTCTCCAGGATGGCTTCTTTTTGTAGTTCATAAGGTGTCACACATATTGGTAGCATATTTAGATGTGCTGGAAAGTTCACTTGATTAGCTTTGTTGTCCCAAGCACTACTGGAATGATTATGTCCATATTTTACATCAGGTAAGTTTCTGTTTGCATATCTTGGTGTTTCATGATTTTGTGTCTCTGTGTGCAGGACACTGTATTCACTAGGGTTGCTATCCAGAGTGAATGTGCTGATGTTTTATCAGGGAATTCTTCTTACAAAAACTCTTGTTGCATTCAACACATTTATATGAGGTCTCCAGAGTAATACAAAATCACACATACCCCACAATGCAAAGCATCATGGGCTGCATATGCAAATCACATAGAATATTATGCTGGTTCAACTTTAAGCAAAAATGCATGGTGCGAAAGGCCCTCTCCACACAGTTGCAAAGGGTGCCAAGAGAGACATAGACACATGTTTCATCCTACCAGGACTCATCATTATGCCTCATCTGCTTGACACCCCAGTGGAATGAACCAGCTACCCTAAGATGGTCTGTCTGGGTTATGTTGTTATCAGACTTCTTTTTTTGGCCAAAACTCTTGGCACATTCAGCACATATATATATATATGGTCTGTCTCAGGGCTAGTATCTTCAAATGTTTAGGGATTTCTGGTACAATGATGAGAATGGACCCAATTCTTAAGGCAGGGCATATTCAAAACTCAGAAAATGAGTACTGTATTAGTCTTTGATGTTTGTTGAGAACGCTCTTCTCAGCACAATGTCCCCTAGATGGCTTCCTTTTGACATTCATAAGGTGTCACAAATATTGGTAGTATATTTAAATGTGCCTGAAAGTTCTTTTTGATTATTCCTGTTACTCCACACACTATTAGAATGATTTTGTGTCTTCATTCCATATTAGTTTAGTTTCTGATTCTGTATCTTGGTAGTTCATGATTTTGTGTCTCTCTCATGTAGGGCACTGTAGTCACTGTTTATTTTATCTTTGTTCTTTTGTCCTGTGTTCCAATATCTGTTTTCTCACTTACACTTTCTAGGCAGTTCGTATTGGGTGATCTCATGTAATCATTACTTCTTCATTCTCTGTGATTCTTTGTGGTTCATGTTTCCAGTGTTTCTCTGCTACCTGTATGTTAGTGTCTGCACAGTTTCCAGTGGATCAATCTTGCTATGTTGTTTTGTCTTTCAGTATACAGGCCTTCTGCCATGAGATGCACAACTGTTTCTAATTCTGTACTACAGAACCGGCACATGTCTGTTTCTCCTGTTTTTCTATGGATTTTGTGAACCATCTTGTGGGTAGTCTACTATCTTATGCTCCCATTATCAATCTCTCATCTTGTGACCAAAATTCACCTCTTTTTAACCACTCATGGTTCATGTCTTGATTGATATGTGGTTGTTCTAGTAGCTCCCTGTATTTTCTGCTGTAATTATGGGTTTTCCTGTTGTATTTCCTTTTCTGTTGGTCTTTGTTGTTATATTCCTTTTCTGATTTTCGAACTTTCTGTTTCTTGCTGTTTCCTTATCTACTAGTGGCTTAACATCCATCTCTGCTACCCTCCTGAAGGCTTCTTCTAATTTAATAGGTGAAGTCATCTTAGGCTTGCTTTCCTCATGATGGAGGACCTTGATTTTGGGCCCAAGGATGTTATTATGTACGTATTTAGCCCTACTATTGTGGATATGTATATGTAATCAATCTCAAGGAGGCCTATGTCTCCATCAGATCTTGAATGTGCATTTCTGACATGCACTGTTTTTGTATATTAACTGACCTGTATTTGCCTGTCTAGAATGAATCTGCTGATGTATTATCAGGACAGTCTTCTGGCCAAAACTCTTGTCACATTCAGCACATTTTATGATCTCTCTTCTGGGGCTGGTGCCTTTAGATGCTCAGGGATTTCTAGTGCCATGGCAAGAATGGACCCTATATGCCATGCATATTCAAAAATAGGACATCAGTACTGTATTAGTCTTCATTTGCTGAGAGTACTCTTCCACCATGCACAGTGCCCCAGTATGTGTCCTCAGTATGGTTTCCTTTTGTAGATCATGGGGTGTCAGATATTGGTAGCTTATCTAGATGCGCCTGAAAGTTATTTTTCAGTAGCCCCATTGCTCTGAGTAGTGTTGGAATGATCTGTGTGTCTTTGTACCACATCCATTTACTTTCTGTTTGCGTATCTAGGTATTTTATGATTTTGTGTAACTCTGTGTGCAGGACATTCCCACCAGGGGTGGCTACTTCGAGCACAATGCTACCTTGTTATTTTTTTCTTCTATTACAATGTTTGGTTTTCTCACTTCCACTTTCTTGGCAGTTGGTATTGGGTGATCCAATATGATCATGACTTCTTTGTTGCCTGTATTGCTTTGTGGTTCATGTTTCCAGTGTTTCTCTGCTACTTGTATATTACAGTGTCTGTATAGCTTCCAGTGGCTGAATCTCACACATTATTATTGTAGGGGTGTGTGGGTGAAAAAGGAAGCTCAAACACAGTTTCTATAGTGCAACACACCTCAGTGTGGATTTATTCTTCAGATTGGTCAGGATTATTCAAAGTAAAAGAAAATAAACAAAATGTCAAAGAGGCAAAGCTCATAGCACCTTGGTGGAGTACTTTTGATGACCATCTTAGCAGCAGTAAAAGTTTATTTTCATACAGGTAAGAATGGTTTGTTACATCATTGGGTCACCTACCCTTTTTCAAGATGTTCCTGTTTTCCTAAAAATACTTAAAAAAAACACTCCATTCATTTTAACAACATACATGTTATATAATTTCACTAGACAATGTGGTTTTATATAATCCTTCATTCACAAACATCACATTTCCACATAACATTCATTTCACAGTTTAGGAAATTGACATATTTCAAACCCTTGTCATTTATAATTTATAGTTTATATTCCCCTCTGAAAATCTTCTTTCACCCATTACACTTACATCTTATTTCCAATCCTTCATCAATTGATCTCATAAAAAGTTTAGATTTTTGAATCTGCTTCAATTCCAAATCAATAGGTGCCCACAAATGTATAACTTTTATATCAAAGGTCATCTCACCATATTTATTATTTATTTTGGGCATTACATATTTACTCTCCCCCCTTACCTCTTAAGTTGTGTTGTTGAATCTGCTTTAAACAAGGAATTTTATCCACAAGATACTTGGGACTTTGTTTGTGAACTACCCCATGTATTTGTTTTAACCATTTTTGGTCCCTTTTTTGTTCTATCTGTTCCCATTTTAAGATCTTAAACATTTCACAATGATGAGTGTGATATTCACAATTGAATACAAATCTAGCCAAATTGTTATAAAGGACATGTATTGCCCTCAAATTTGACTTATTTGACATACCATATACTGTATGTGAATTCCATACTCTATACAAGGAATAATCAATTGATTTATTATATCTTTTCTCATTTGGTAATCCAAACAATATTTAGATCTATGAAAAGTCCCACATTTATTATTTGTTTTATGAACAAGATTTTTTATATGAATATTAAAACTCAGACTACTATCTACAGTAATCCCCAGATACTTATATGAATCAACCTGGTTTAAGGATTCGTTTTTAGCTGTTTTTATTGAAATTTTTGGGAAATTATTTTTATTGCTTCCTTTACTATAGAATACCATTGAATTTGTTTTTTTTTATTATTCAATACCAACCTGAGCTATATAACCATGCTTTCAGCCTACTGAAATCATTCTGAAGAGTTTTCTCTATTTCCCGAGTTGTAGTTCCTCTAGCCAGCAGTACAGTGTCATCTACATACATACTCAAAACTGAGTTCTGTACCACTGTTGGGAGTTCATTTACATACATTAAGAACAACAAAGGGCCCAAAATCGAGCCCTGAGGGACTCCTCTAATTACAAATGCTGGTTTAGCTGCAATCTCACCAATACAAACTTGTTGAACTCTACCTGACAGATAAGAATCAAACCAGGGAAGGGTTTCACTATCTATTCCCAATTCCATCATTCTCCCAATCAATTTACCATGGTCTATAGTGTCAAAGGCCTTGGAGAGATCCACAAACACCACCCCCATGATCCTCCCCCACTTAACTGGGAAGCGATGTTATCAATTAAATCGGTGAGTGCGGTGTCTGTGGAATGCACTTTACGAAATCCTGACTGGCAAGGAGACAGGAGAGAACTTGTTTCCAAGTATCTACTCAATTGCTCCCTTACCAGTCCCTCCAAGACATTTGACAAACATGACAATAATGAGATTGGCCTATAATTTGTTGGTTCCATTGAGGAGGTACCTTTATAAATTGGTACAATCTTTGCCTGTTTCGACAGGGTTGGGAATTTATTTTCCATCAAACTCCAGTTGAAAAGTGTTGCTAGAATGGGGGCAATCACCTCAAGAGAATCTTTTAGAAACCTATTCTCTATTTTATCCAAAACTGAGGCTTTATTTAGTTAAAGTTTCCATAGTTCACTCTTTACAGGTTATTGCTTTAAACCTAAACCTCATTTTATTTAGTGGCCATTTATCCCCTTGGGCTGTATCTATATGAAGTTGCTTTGGGGTTTCTGTATCAGGCAACAAAACAAAATACTGATTTAACCTTTCTGCAGATTCAAGTGTTGATAATAAAGTGTCCCCTTCCCTGATCTGGATAGGCCATCTGTTTTCCACAACAGTTTCAAATGATTTTATCAATTTCCGATATTGTCTTGAATCATTACTATGTTCTACCTTGTTTTTATAATATTGTTTTTTCGAAATTTTAATTTCATCTTTGAGCTTATTCCGTTCATTCTTATATTTAATCCAATCATCAGGGTCCAATGTTTTATTAGCCTTTTTCCATAATTTATTTTTATAATGTATGTTATGTTTTATCTTATCTGTAATCCAAGGGACATTTACACCAGTTTCAAAGAAAGCAACCTTATCACAGGCCTGGACAAACATTTTGGAAAAATCCTTGATGGCCCAGTCCAGATCAGGGATTAAAAACAACCTATCCCACCTACATTTTCTTAATTCATGCAGAAAGGCACCTTTATTATATCTTTTAAAATTTCGATGCCTAGTTTTTCTTGGGCCTAAATTTATGGGTGTTTCCCTCTTATTAATCACTTCCCCACACAAACAACAGAGGAATGATCTCCAAATATAGACTGCTTCACTTCCATGGAAATAACTTTAATTCCTTCTGAAGAAAAAACTAAATCCAACATATTCCCCTCATTTATAATATATGTTTTCCTAGTAAAAACTGCAATGTTTTGGTGCAAATTTAATTAATTAAAACGTGTCCTTAGGGCATTACCCCTTGGTTTATTCCATGCTGCACTGAAATCACCTACTATTAATAAGTCCAACCCCATTGTATGTTGTTGTATTAAATAAGCCAATTTGTCAAAATCCACTGTTTTAACTTTCGGGGGAGAATATACCAAACTCAAAACCATGTTTAAGTTCTTTATTAACACTAACAAGCATTCTATCATCCCTACTTCTCCTGAATGTATTATCAAAGTATCACCCAATTCTCATCTTAAATACATCAACAACCCCCTCTTCTTTTCTCTATCTCTCCTATACATAGTATATCCCTGAAACTCAATTTCCCTTTCACTTATACTAGGAGTCAACCAGGTCTCTGTCAGGGCTATAATATCAGAGCTTTCCAAAGTCTCCCAAGTTCTTAGCATATCTAGTTTATTTTTTAAACTCCTTGCATTATCATAAATTACTTTAAACAGGTGGAGGGGTCCAGGATTTATTTCAATATCCCCTCCCATCAATAAAATAAGACAAACGTTTGTTTGTAAATCTTGTTTCTTAAAATGCATAAATATTCTACAATTATTTACCCTCGCTATAGAGTCTCTAATAAAGGAAAAATAGTTCCTTCTCCTAGAGCCCATATACTGTGTTTTATTACACTGAAACCCCTTCCACTGATGTCTTAAATAAACTGCAGGAATAAAATCCTCCTCATTCTGCACTGTTATTTTCAAGCACTGGGCATATTACTAAACATGCTAGAAGGAAACAAAACCACACTTTTAAAACCCCCATTTTCCAAATACTCTCTAAAAAAGACTTCCCAAAGAAAGAAAGCTCTGGTCCGTTCAGCAACCCAGCTGGAAATTTCTCTGTGAGACAAAACCCAATTGTGGTATCCAAGTAATTTAAAAACTTACTCACCAGAGAAACCCAGTCGGGAAACGATCCGATCAGAAGCTTCCTATCTGTTCCAATGAGTTTCTCTCCTAAGTGGAGCTTGCGCCACTCACGCTCATGCTCCACTCATGCTGGAGGCGCAGCTCAGATTTCAATAGGGCTCAAACTCCACCCTCCTACCACCAGATTGGTCATCGGCTCCCCTGCACCAACCTAGTCAGCTGTGTTTTCAGGACAGGAAAACAAAGTGAAACAGTCCTTGCTTCACTGCAGATGGTCCCCTTTTCTTTCAGCCCAGATGTCTGTTACAGGTGGAATAAGTAAAACAAGCTGGGTAGCTGGTGTTCTTTGCTTGGAGCCATAGCCTCAGATTTAAATAGGGCTCAAACTCTGCCCTCCTACCACAAGATTGGTGAGTCAGCTCCCCAAGCCTCCTCTCACCAACCAACCTAGTCAGCTATGTTTTCAGGGCAGGAAAACAAAGTCCAAACAGTCCTTGCTTCACTGCAGATGGTCCCCTTTTCTTGCAGCCCAGACGTCTGTTACAGGTGGAATAAGTAAAACAAGCTGGGTAGCTGGCATTCTTTTTTCAGATAAATAGACAAATGTGTCCCTCTATTTTCAGTCTTGAATGCTCTGTCCCTCCTACTGTAAAAGTAGAGCACAATCCTTCCTCTGCTGTGTCCAGCAAGCTTCTTAACTTTTGAATAAATCTAACTTCTGTTCCCCTTGTGGGCCTTTTTAAACCCTAATTTGTGGTCACCTGATCTACCACTTAATATAAAACATGAACTAGCTATTCTACAGAAAGGAAATCTGGGTTAGTTATAGGCTACATTCATTACAGTATCATATAGTATCATATCAGACAGGACTAGTATTGTGCACATGGCTGCACTATTTTGTTATACTGAAACCTGGTGCATATTTAAAACTGTTGGCTAGCCCGGCCTTCAAGACCACCCCTGCGTCTAAGGACAACCCTCTTGTCTGTCATGTAAACATGGGCACAATGAGGCTAACTATTGCCTACATCATCAGTCTGGGAAAATACTGCTAGCATTGGCTTCTACTCAGGCAAAAGAGGCATATTTTACCATTTGTTTTCATCAAAGTAGCAGGCTCCATAACTAACTTCCAAAACTCAGAATGTCTGCTTTGCACTGGCAGTACTGTACACATACTGAATCAATAACACTACAATGTGAAAAGGAAAAGGTCATGTTTTCTGTTTGTAATGCAGGTAAAAATTAGCCACTTTTTAAATAAAAAGGCATTGTGACATCCTTTCAGTCTGTAGCTATGGGTCTAAAAATCTAACAGGAATGTTCCAGTTTTCAAGGATTATTTAAATGTCAGCAGCTGGTAACAATGCAAATGTAGGAACAAGAGTGTTAAAGGAATGAAGAGATGTCCTAGTAATGTGCATATTGTTATATATACATAAATCCTTACTTATACAGGTAGCAAACAATGTAAACCATATAACTCACAAACTGGCTATATTTAACACTTAACACATTCTGCCTGCATGGCAATACATGCCTAATATTTGGGAGAAATCTCTTGTTGCATTCAGCACATGTATGTGGTCTTCCTCAGGGTTAGTGTCTCCAAATATTTAGGGTTTCTAATACCCTGACAAGAATGGACCTCATGCTTAAGCCAGGGCATATTCCAAAATCAGATAATCAGTACTGCCTTTGATATTGATTCTCACAACCTCCACTCACATACTGTGTTAAATGCCTAACTGGTTAAATGCACTCAGTCCTGACATCTTCTCCACTATCATCCTTGGCTCATTCAAACATAAACTCCACCTCCACCTTACTAACTCTAGCTCCTGTGAATGCTACCTATAATCTCCTCAGCCCTCTCATTTTTGTTCACTCCAACTATCACCTATCTCATCTTCACCCCCTCCTTTTCCTCCGTTACTTTATTTCTTCTTTCTTTTCACCAATCCTGACTCTCCCCCTTCAGCCCCGCCTCTCCTGAGCCCTCAATGATCTTTCCCTTTTTGTTGACTGGTTTCAGCCTGCTCCCAGTTGCTGACCATGCCCTTTGGCTGCAATTCCTGCCCTCTCCAACTTCGCTCCTCACATTTATCTTCATCTTCCACCCTCCCTCCTACTTATCTCCGCTACTCTGTGTTCCCATGTATACATTCTATTTATTCTAGCTATTGCATTGATCTACAATTGTAACCTAATATGCCAACCTATTTATTGTTTTGTTCCTGTTTCTGTAACCTGTATTGTATTTGTTCTCCGATGCGGAACCTTTGTAAAAAGCCTGGCTTAAAGGTACTCGTAATCCTAGTTGAAATAAAAACAATAAAAATAAATAAACTGTGTGACTCTGAGCAAGGCATGTAAACACCCAGTGCTCCCAGGTTGTCCCTGAAAACATGCACTTGTGCCTAGTAGGCCTTAACCAGTTACCAGAGGTAAAAATTAAAATAAATATTTGCTGTGAGAGCTCTTCTCAGCACATGCAACATACCCAGGATGGCTTCCTTTTGTAATTTACAAGGTGTCATGAATATCTGTAGCATATTTAGGAGTGCCTGAAAGTTCTTTTTAATTAGCCCCATTTATCTGAGCACTATTGGAATGATATGTGTGTGTCCTTATTCCAAGTTTTATCTGTATTTTTTTTTTATTGCATTTTTTTATGAGTGACAAACTAAGCGGAAAGTTTGTTTACAGGTGTGACCTGAGACCACAAGGAAGTTAAGTGACTTGCTCTGGGTCACACAGTATGCAAGTGGGGGCTGTGGGATTCAATCCCAGGTCTCCAAGTTTGCAGCTCAGAGCCTTAAACAACTGTGCTATACTGCCTCCTAATTTTCTGATTGCATATCTTGGTATTTCATGATTTTGTGTCTGTTTGTACACAGGACACTGTAATCACTAGGGGGTGGCTATTTCGATCAGCAATGCTATCTCTGTTCTTTTTTCTTGTATTACAATATCTGGTTTTCTTGCTTCAATTTTATTGGCAGTGGGTATTGGATGATCATTACTTCTTCATGCTCTGTGATTCTCTGTAGTTCATGTTACCAGTGTTTCTCTGCTACCTGTATGCTATAGCATTTGCATAGTTTTCAGTGGCTCAGTCTTGCTATGTTGTTGTGTGATTCAGTACACAGGCCTTCTGCCATTAGTACTTCACATCCAGCTGCAAGATACACAGCTGTTTCTAATTCTGTACTACAGAACATGCAGTAATAAATTCTCCTCATTTTAGCCACTCATGGGTCAGGTCTTAATCAACCTGCAGTTGCTTCCTCCAGAGTGAATTCACTAATGATTTATCAGTTTACCCTTATTGGAAAAACTCTTTTCACATCAACCCATTTTGTATAATCTCTCTCAGGGTTAATGTCTCCAAATAATCAGGGATTTCTAATACTGTGACAAGAATGGGCCCCATTCTTAAGCCAAGGCATATTCAAAAATCAGGAAAACAGTACTGTGTTAGTCTTTGATGTTTGCTGAGAGAGCTCTTTCCAGCACATGCAGCCTCCTCAGGATGGCTTCCTTTTGCAGTTCATAAGTTGTCATGAATATTGGTAGCATATTTAGGTGTGCCTTAATGTTCTTTCTGATTATCCCTGTTGCTCGAGCACTACTGGAATCATCTGTGTGTCCTTATCTCCACATCAGTTTTGTTTCTGATTGCATATTCCAGTATTTCATGATTGTGTCTCTCTCTCTCTGTATGCAGGACATGTGATCACTAGGGGGTGGCTATTTCAATCACCAATGCTACCTTTGTTTATTTTTATTGTATTACAATATCTGGTTTTCTTGCTTCCACTTTCTTGGCAAGTGGTCTTGGGTGATCGCATGTGATCATTACTTCTTCATTCTCTGTGATTCTTTGTGGTTCATGTTTCTATATCTCTCTCCAGAGTGAATTCCCTGATGCTTTGTTAGGGTATACTTGTGGCCAAAACTCTTGTCACATTCAGCACATTTGTATGGTCTCTCTCCAGAGTGAACTCGTTGATGTACTATTAATGTACTCTTCTGGCCAAAACTCTTGCCACACACAGCACATTTGTATGGTTTCTCTTCAGAATGATTTCTCTGATGTACTCTCAGGTGACCCTTATGGGCAAAACTCTTGTTACATTCAGCACATTTATGTGGTCTCTCTCCAGAGTGAATTGACTGATGTACTATTAATGCACTCCTGTGGCCAAAACTCTTGTCACATACAGCACATTTGTATGGTCTCTCTCCAGAGTGAACTCGCTGATGTCGTATTAAGTCACTCTTATGGCCAAAACCTTTGTCACATTCAGCACATTTGTATGGTCTCTCTCCAGAGTGAATTCTCTGATGTATTATTAAGTCGCTTTTCTGGCCAAAGCTCTTCTCACATACAACACATTTGTATGGTCTCTCTCCAGAGTGAATTCGCTGATGTCTTCTCAGTTTATCCTTATGGGAAAAACTCTTAATGCATTCAACACATTTATATGGCCTCTCTCCAGAGTGAATTTGCAGATGAGTTTTCAGCTTACTCTGCTCACAAAAACTCTTTCCACATTCAACACATTTATGTGGTCTCACTCCAGAGTGAATTCGCTGATGTATTATCAGTCTATGCTTCCGGGTAAAACTCTTGTCACATTCAGCACATTTATAAGATGTCCCTGCAGAGTGAATCTGCATATGCTGCATGAAGATACTCTGTGCTGTAAAACTTTTGTCACACTGAGCACATGTATATGGCATCTTGTGAATTTGGTGTGTTATAGTTTTATGCTGCACATTGAAACTATTGTCAGTATATTTAACTGCATTAAGCTTGCTTAAACTGCTCTTATATTTGGTACATTTCAACTGCCTCTCTCTTCATGAATCTGCTGTTGTACAGTGATGAGATGTAGGTCATGGAAACACTTTCTGCACTGAGGATACTGGTGGGATTTTTCTGTTGTGTGAATCTGCTGGTAACTCTCAAGTGATGACTGCTGACTCAAGTCTCACTGCACTCACACTTCCTGCTGACTAAAAACATATATTTAATTAGTATTTTCTTATAATCAGCAAACAAATGAGTTAGTTATTTTCCTTATTTTAGTACTACTTCAACTTTCCTGAGATTTAACCTCAGAAATGCTTTTTCAAACATTCCCATTTTAAAACAATTTGGATAAAATGATTCTTTCTGCAACATTTCAGTTTATTGTTTTTATTGATAATATTCATAGAATGGGTCTGATCAATTCTGGTTTCTCGATGGTAAAAGCTTGGTCACAAAGGAATATGTTAACAGGTAAATAAGTCATGGTAGTAGTGGAATTCTAACAAAATACAGCAGTGAAACAGGATAAAAGATAATTAAGCAAAACACACAGAACAACATGGGAATTTTCCTGCAGAGAAAAAAATGAAATTACATTTTCAAAATGCAGACAGTAACCACAGTCAGTGTAAGACTGAGTAAAATATCAATATGCAGCTATCCACTCACTAAGTAAAAAAAAAGCATATCTACATTTTTAAATGAGTATGGTCACCTAATTCAGACAGAACACAACACAACTGCAGTCATCTCTATCCTCAAGTAAACAGCAAAAATCACTGATTTAATGCAGTCACAAAAGTGATACAGAATACAACTGAAGCTACACCATCCCTTGAGTAAAAGAAATCACATTTTTGCTATACAGATAGCCACCAGAAACAGTTACACTACAATGCAAATTTAGTGCACATGATGCATATGTAATGGTTCAAGTACTGGAATTATCTGCCATGTAGTTACCTCTCACTGTTGTGTCATTACCTTCATTGCAGAGCACAAAATACTGGTTTAAAGATAAGTACCTGGTCTGTTGTAACTGATGTCAACAATCATCTTGTGTACTGCATTTCAGACTTTGGTGTTATTTCTTACACTTTTTTGTTTAATAAATATTTGTATTTATCATGTCTATTTTATTTTGTATCAACTTGTTATGAAAACATTTTTGTACTATATTTAGAAAGCCACTGTAAATGAATACAAGTTCAATGGGTCTTGTTACACCTTTTCTGTTCTAAATATAAATGCATACTAACTTGTTCTGGTGACCATTATTTCAATAACCTTGTTATTCCCATAAGTAAAAAGCAAAATCACATTTTTATAATGCAAATAGTCACCATTGCTAGTCATAATAAAATATAAATGCATTCTAACTGGCTTAAATTGATGATTATCTACCTTATAAAATGTGATTCCCTTGAGTAAAAAACAAAATCACACTTAAATGCAGACAGTTACCAAAGTTGGAGTAAAAACAAAACCATATTTTTAGCCTTGGTGGCACCGAAGGCTGAGGTGCTGGACACCTTACCTTGCGCCATGCTGGTGACCCATGTTCAGGAATGAGCATGGGCCACCAGGGGTCGGCAGGGTTGAGAAGGATTGAGTATCCCTAGGACTGCTCTCCTTCTCCAGATGGGGGGGTTAGCAGCACCTTGTGATTGCCTGCCCCTAGCGGAGGCTAGGAGATGGTACACTGATGCTGGAGACAGTGGGTGGGGGACTGCGGCAGATATCTGGCAGGAGTGTGCATGGGAGCATGCACACCACATCCCTCGAGGGGGTAGTAGACAGGTGGAAAAGGGAGTCCTCTGTAAAGATGACAATGGTTCCCCACTCCAACAGCCCAGGAGGGCACCTCCCTGAGCATTGGATCTGGTCTGGTGGCTTGAGACACTCCCCAACCCCTGCCATGAAAGGAAAGTTGTGAGGGTTAAGGGAGGTTCCTTATACCAAGTGCCTGCACAGGTGGTGGGGATGTCAGATGGACAGTAGAGGACTCGGAGGAAAAAAGTACAACAAAATCACATTTTTATTCTTTATTCATCTGAAATAACTCCAAGCAAGATAGCTCCATAAGATACAACATCTTGTTTACATGGGGTCCAAGAGAGCATAGTAACAGTTAGCATGTTACCATAGTCCAGCAGGAATAGTTACATATAAGTCAAAGTATACGCAGGAAAATAAATGAACTCTAAATGTAAAGCACAACCAAATGACAATCAAAACAAGCACACAAAGTGGGTTCACTGATTTTTATAATACAGATATAAGTCACTAAAGCCAGACAGTACAATATGAGTGCATATATCCCATCCAACTAATCAAACATGTAGCAATGCTGGACATAATTTGCTTTCATGATGTTACAAGTTAGAACACCAGTATCTTTAAGCTATGGGCAGACTGATTTTACCTCCAGTAGCCACTGTCTTATGGACTTTGAGTTCCACAGAGCTAAGTATAACAGGTTCCCATATTCTGCACCAGCTATATAGGCTGTGCTGAAAGAAATGCTGTGTAGCAATTAATGCACAGCCAGCTCGGGGAAATATTCAGACAATTTGTACACTCTGACCAGAGCATGCCAACTGAATATGGAGCCATGTCAGCACAGTGCAAGATAATTATGTATTGTGCTGACACAGCCCCAGACTAAATACTGCCCACAGGAGCCTGACGTGGATAGCACAACCCTAACAGGATAGCACTAGGGCTCTTGTAGACCATATCCAAGCCTCATATGCTAATGAGACCATTGAGTATGCAAGGTTCTATGAGGAATTTAAATGCCCATAATGGGCTCATTAATGTGCATGCATGGTCCACATGAGCATCACTTCTGTAGCTGTCTTGAATTGTGAGGGTGAGGTTGCACCTCTCTAGTTAAGGCACAGTAGCATGTTTAATGTTTAACCTCAAATTTTGTACTTTAATAACTCTGCAATCAATGGATTTCCACACACATTGTCATGTGGGGTAGGGCTCTTGATTTGACAGGTTACATTCTGGTTAGATGTGCAGAGGCTGAAATTCAGACAGTTGAAAAAGTCATAAAGCCACCACTTTTTAGATTTTTTTCCTTGTTGCCCTGTGCCAAAATGGTGCAGAATTTTGGTGTGATTTTTGTATGGTAGAAACAGCTTTGGTAACACAACTGCCATGCTTAGTTTCATGAAAATAATAATCTGGTGCAACGTTAATTAATTTTTCATTTCCCATTGTTTTCAATGGGAAAAATCACTTTTCAGGACAGAGGGAGAACGTTTGACAAAGGATATGATCTTATGAAAAAGGATTTTGTCTCGCAAAACCAGTTTCTTTTTCATGAGAATAAAATCTTTTTTTTGTAAGAAAAAAACTATTTTTCATGAGCCATCCTGTTTTCTTTTTCTTCAAACAACAAACTGTTTTAACGTTTCCCAGAGATGTCTTCTACAGACATACAATCCTGTATCTTGCTCATTGGGAGCTGATGAGCTTCAACTTGTATTTTCTTTATAGCTCCTATGACCTTGGAACTTTTTTTAAACCATTTAAAAGCACCGGATAGTGAGTGAAATGCTGTAGCATCACACCGGGTTACCAGCACATCAAAGTGAAGTTTGCTGCTCAGCATCACAGAGCGGACAATATTTCTATTTGAACATGTGTGTTTACCATGTAGCCAGCATACCCCTTATACTCCCCAACCAACAAGGCCACATTGAAATGTACAGCTGTTGTGTGCCTTCCTGGTAAAACCACAGCACTACTAAAAGTTCTCTGGTTAAAACCATGGACCTGCCAGCTTCTCTTTCTCAGATGTTAAATGATGCCTCCATTGACCCTGACCTCGAAAGTAAGCAGCTCCCCAGCTGTGTTTGCAGTAGTATGATCAGAAAGGAATGTGTTGGGAGCAGTAGTTCTGTGGGGATAAGGTAGCAGCAGTGAATATTAGGAGCTGCAGTCATTAATTCTGACACCCTGTTTGCAGCAGTATGATCAGACAGGAATTTGTTGGGAGCAGTAATTCTGTGGGGATAAGGTAGCAGCAGTATGATCAGACAGGAATGTGTTGGGAGCAGTAGTTCTGTGGGGATAAGGTAGCAGCAGTATGATCAGACAGGAATGTGCTGGGAGCAGTAGTTCTGTGGGGATAAGGCAGCAGCAGTATGATCAGACAGGAATGTGTTGGGAGCAGTAGTTCTGTGGGGATAAGGTAGCAGCAGTATGATCAGACAGGAATGTGCTGGGAGCAGTAGTTGTCTGGGGATAAGGCAGCAGCAGTATGATCAGACAGGACTGTGCTGGGAGCAGTAGTTCTGTGGGGATAAGGTAGCAGCAGTAAATATAAGGAGCTGCAGGTGATTCTGAAACCCTGTTGCAACAGTATGGAGGGCTTTCAGTTCAGTCCGTCTTCACTCCAACTGATTGCAGATTGACATATAAGCTTGCTTATATTAAAATGAACTTAACTTGCCAAGGTTAACTTGCATCATTAGACAAAACATAATGCTTCTGAACTATACAATGTTTGTGTTCAAGTTTCTCAGTAACAGACTCCTACTGTGTTATGACGTGCAAGCTAAGAATGGTGTGGCAACAGAAATTTCATAGGAAGTACCATGCCATATTTACATGGGAGAACAGTGAATCTGATGCAACGAATAACAAAAGCGACAGCCAGTAGTGCCTTACACCTGACCCTCCTAATCCTTCTAAAAAAAACACTGCTGGGGACTGCAACCTAACAAACACATCATGTCAATAAATAAGTAACATAAGTCCTGAATATTACCTCCTGCCCGCACTGCTCCCGTGATGGCTTCAGTCTCCTTTTTTTTTTTTTACTCAAAATTATTACATTATCGCATTCACTGCTGCATTGGCAAACGATGGCTATGAAGGGGAGATGTTCCTCAGTACTGCAACCTCACAAGTTGTTCGGCTCAGAGATGCAGGCTTGCTGCATTGTGTGCTACTTGCTGATTTTGGGGCCTGCAGGGCACAAAAACCATACCTCTCAGGGGGGTCTAAGGGTATGCTGCCCTAGAAAAATTTAGGAATGAAATGGTGGTGGTACCTAAAATGCAGCATTTCATACCTGAATTTTCATGGGAAAGTATGCCCCCAGATGCCCCAAAAGAGGTAAGTTTTTTGTGCCCCATCAACATTCTTTTTGCATGACACCCCTGCCCTTTACCGCACTTTGCATTAAATATAATGCTGTGTCTATTTGTGCAGAAAGGCAAGAAATGCACTTTGCCAAATAGTTCTGCCTTTTCCGAGAATGCTGGCAGGCACACTGTCACTGCTGACACAGCAGTTCATATGGACATACGACATTTGCCAGCAGATAAAGGCCTATTGGTCTATTGAGTCTGCTCAATTTTGTAGCTAGCAGCTGACCCTCCATCCATTAACCCCTCCCTCCATTCACCCTCCCTCTTACCCTGTCCCAGCCCCTTTTGAAGCAGCTCACTGTTCTGCAGGATGCCACCTCCACTGGTTACTTGTTCCACTTGGCCACCACCCTCTCTGTAAAAAAGTGTCTTCTCATCTCCTTCCTGAATTTATCCCCCAATCTCATAGCATGGCCCCTGATACCCCTCCCTTCCCTTACTCTGAATAGTCCCTTTGACCTAGTCCTGTTTATGCCCTTCATGTACTTGAAGATCTCTATTATATCCCCCATCCCTCCTCTCCTCTCCTCTAGCAAGTACATATTCAATTCCCTCAGTCTGCAGGCATATGGTAAGTCTTCCAGTCCATATATCATCTTTGTAGCCCTGTGTTGCACCCCTTCCAGCAGCTTAATGCCTTTCTTCAGGTACAGGTGCTAGTACTGAAAGTAATACTCCAGGTGTGGCCTCACTAGCAATCTATACATTGGTAGAATAACATCCCACCTTCTTGATGATATACCCCTGGCAATACAACCCAACATTTTATTGGCCTTTGCAGTCACTTTCCTACATTGACCTAAGTTGTTCTTTCTTCCCGTTATGAGTACCCCTCCAAATCCTTTTCCTCCTTAGTCACTGCTAGCTGTGCCCCGCCTAGCTGGTAGCTCCTTCTTGTTTGTTTTTTTTGCCCCAAAGTGCAGCACTGTGCATTTTTTGGCATTAAACTCCAGGTCCCGGTGTCCGACCAGGTTTCCAACTTTGCCAGATCCTCCTGCAACCCTGGACATCCACTAATATCATTCAACACCACTCTCATCTTGGTATCATCTGCAAACAGACTGATCTTGCTCTTGATACCCACCGAAATATCTGCAATGAATATGCCAAATAACACTGGTCTCAACACTGAGCCCTGTGGAACTCCACCATCATCTATCTTGGTGATGAGAGCTCCCCATCCACCACCACTCACTGTTGCCTTCCATTTAGGTGGTGGATTTTAGGAAGGTGGACTTCGGGAGGATGAGAGAAATACTGCAAGGGAGACTGCAGAGTAGTAGGCTAGAGATGGATGCACAGCGAAAGTGGGAATTATTAAAACTGGGCTAGGGCTAACAGAGGCTACAGAAGCTTGCACCAGGACTAGGAGCAAGAAGTGCAGAGAAAGGAAACCATGCAGGCTGAACAGAGAAGTGTTGGAGAGGGTGAGGGTGAAAAGAGTTACGTACCAGAAGTTCAGCAGAATGAGGAAGGAAGAGGACAGGGAGGCTTATGTGAGTTGGTCCAAGGAGGTGACAAAGTGAGTGAGTGAGTGAGAGTAGCCAAGGCCTCCAGGGAGCTAAGGTTAGTGCAGGGCATTAAGTGAGGGAAGAAGGACTTTTTTAAATATGTCAGGGAAAAGAGGAATTGCAAAGGCCATATAGTGAAGAAAAAGTGGGGAGAGGAGTGGGTGGAAAAGGGAGAGGAACAAGCAGAAGTACTAAATGAATATTTTTACTCAGTTTTCACAAAGAAGAAGGATTGTCCACTACCACTATGGACTGGGAGGGTGGGGGTGTGGCGGGAGATGATGGATGAAATGATCAAGGGGAGTAGAGTACTAGAGTGTCTGAGGGCATTAAGGGTGGATAAGGCACCAGGTCCAGATCCACTCCAGGGTGCTAAGGGAGACAGCGGAGGTGTTGGCTGAATCACTGGCAAACCTGTTCAGCACCTCGATGGACATGGGATGTGTGCCTTAGAACTGGAGGGTGGCCCATGTGGTGCCCATACACAAGAGTGACCCTAGGGATAAGCCAGGAAATTATCAGCTTGTCAGTCTCATTTCCGCAGTGGGTAAACTTATGAAGATGATAATGAAGGAGAAGTTGGTGTCATTTCTTGAGGGTAATGACCTCCAGGATGGGCAGCAGCATGAGCTCATCTTGGGGAGCTCTTGTCAGACCAATCTAATAGAATATTATGACTGGGTAATAAGAGAGCTGGATATGGGTCATGCTGTAGATGTCCTGTACTTGGACTTCAGCAAGACCTTCAATTCAGTGCCTCATGGGAGACTGAGGGGGAAGCTGACTGTTGCAGGGGTGGAATCAAAGCTGACAAACTGGATAAGGAACTGGTTACATGGGAGGCTACAATAGGTGGTAGTAGGGGAGGCAGCTCTTGACACCTAGAACGGTGATGAGTGATGTGCCGCAGGGCTCAATGTTGGGCCCAGTGCTATTTGGGCTCTTTATCTCAGATTCTGCACATGGAGTTCAGAGCAGGGTTAGTCTGTTCACAGATGATACCAAAATGGGGGCAGTGCTGGAGGAAGAGTATGGATGAGAATAACTGCAAGAGGACCTAACCAAACTAGAGGTATGGTTGGAGAAGTGGGAGCTGAGATTCAATGCAAAAAAGTGCAAGGTTATGCACTTTGGGTCAAAGAACCCAAGGAGGGACTATTGGTTGGGAGGGGGGAGGCTGGGGATCACTGAAAAAAAGAAGAACTGAGGGGTGTTGGTAACAGGGAGCATGAACAACTCTGCCCAGTGCAGGAAAGCAGCAGCTAAGGCAAACAGGACGCTGGGCTGTATCGCAAGGTGTTTCTCGTCCAGGCATATGGAGGTGATCTTAACCCTCTACAGATCTTTGGTCAGGCCACACTTGGAGTACAGTGTACAGCCATATCTGAAGAGGGATATTAATTTACTGGAAAGGGTGTAACGGAGGGTAACAATAATGTTACAGGGGATGGAGGGTAAGGCCTACGAGTACAGGCTGCATGAGCTGAATATATACACACTGGAGGAAGGAAAGAGGGGATATGATTGAAGCGTTCAAGTATTTGAGGGGGATAAACAAAGCTAGTACTGAAGGGGTGTTTAAACTGAAGTGGGGTAGGGACATGAGGGGGTACAACCTAAGATTGGAGGGTGGAAGATTTAGATGGGAGATGAGGCAATACTTCACGGAAAGGGTAGTGTCTAAATGGAATACTCTACCAGAGGGGGTGGTATCATGTAAGACAGTAGGAAGTTTTAAGAGGGAGTGGTACAAAACAAGAGGGAGGGTCTGGGTGGCGGGGGGCTGAGGCCATCATGGGAATGACAGATGGGGAAGGAGTTGCAGCAGTTGCAATCTAGGGTGCTAGCTGCACACTCAGGCAGACACTGATAGACCGGGTAGTCTGTTTCTGCTGGCAGATTCATATGTTTGTATTTAGCCAGTTCCTTACCCATCCCACCCACCCCCACCTTCTGGCTTACTTCTAAGCCTCACATGTGGCACAGTCAAATGCCTTGCTGAAGTCCAGATACAGGACATAGACTGCATGGCCCCATCTGACTGCCTAGTTACCCAGTTGTAGTATTCCACCAGGTTGGTCTGACAGGATCTGCCAGTGACAAAGCCATGCTGTCTGCTGTCCTGCAACCCACTGGCCTCCAGTAGAGACACCAGACCCTCCTTCAGGATTGTCTCCATCAGTTTCCCTACAATGGATGTGAGGCTCACTGGCCTGTAGTTATTTTTTTTTTAGTCTTTAACTGGGTAAGGCCCACTAGACACACGTGCCTGTTTTCTGGGGCAACCTGGGAGCACTGGGTGGCTAAGTGACTTGCTCAGAGTCACACAGTATGCAAGTGGAGGTTGTGAGAATCAAACCCAGGTCTTGTCTACTGGATGTATCAAGCTTTGTTCATTGCTCGTTACTCTAACTTCTAGGCTATACTGCCAACCCAAACCTAGGTTTATCCTTGGGGTCACTTTTACTGAGGGGAACCACATGAGCAATCTTCCAATCCTCAGGTACACACCCTGAGTTCAATGAGACACTGAAAAGATCTGTCAAGGGCCCCTGCCAGCTCCTTCAGTACCTTAGGGTGGATGTCATCTGGACCTGGTGCCTTGTCCCTCTCAGTGGCAAGTCTTCTAGCTTTCTACTTTCTGTGATTACCCTGTCTGTCACCCCCTCCCCCTCTGTTTCTGCCCTCCCATCCCCCTTGGGTATCTCCCCATCTCTCTTTAGTAAATACCAAGCAAAAGTAGTCATTAAGTGCTTTGGCCTTTTCTTTCCCTTTTTCCACCAATCCCTCTTCCTTCCTAATCCTTACAATCTGTTCCTTACAGTTCCTTTTCTCCATATTGTACCTGAAGAAGTCCTTCTCCCCCCAATGATTTGCATCAAACTGAGCTCCTGAACAGCTTTTGCCACCCATACTGCCCTTGTCACCTCCATTGCTTCCTTCAAGTACTCCTCCCTGTCCTACCCCTCCCTGTTTTTCTTTTGAATCTCCTACAGGCTCCTCTTTTCCTCATTATCTTTACCATAACACCCCAGCTCATCCATCTTGGCTTTTTCACCCTAGCATTCTTACACTAATCCTTGCTGCAGGATTTGGTTGCCTCTGATATCCCCTTCTTTATGAGCTCCCATCTCTGGTTAATGTTCATGCTAGGCTGGATCCTGGCTAGATACCCTCTTACTACTTTCCAATCCTCACAAAATCAACCCTCCTGAAGTCAAGAGTTTTCATGTTGGATGCTACGCCCTCTTTGCCCATACTCAATGTGAACCAAACTGAATGGTGGTCATTCCCTGCCAGTGGTTCACCCACCTTCAGATCTCTACTAATTCCCCATTAGTCAGCACCAGTTCAAGGGTGCTCCCTCTCCTGTTTGGTTCGCTGACCACCTGTAACAGGAAGTTTTCCTGGAAAGCATCAAGCAATATCTGCTCTCTTCTAACATTGGTGACTGGAGTTCCCCAGTCCACTGCTGAATGCTGAAGTCCCCTACAACCACAGCACTCCCCTTCCCATATGACCTGCTAATCTGTTCCACTAGTTCCCTGCCCAACTTCTCATTCTGGGAGGGAGGTGTGTACACCATTTCTATCCGGACAGTCCTATTACTGGAATCCTGGAATAGCAACCATGATGACTCTGTACTGCCCTCTTCCCCTTCCTCACCTTACCTCAGACCTTACGTTATGTATAATACCACCCCCTCTCCCATTTACACTATCCCTGCAGAATAACCTGCAACCTGGTACTGCCAGGTCCCAGTCATGGTACTGGGTGGTCCATGTTTCAGTGATGGCTGCCATGTCCACCTCCCCTTCCACTACAAGGGCCTGCAACTCAGTCATTTTATTCTCCAGGACTCTAGCATTGAATGTGATCAACTTCTATCCCTGTATCTTCCTCCAGCCTTCTGTCCTCCCCTTCTAGCATCCCCTTTTGTACTTTCACCTAATCCCTTGTCCCTAATGTTAGGGGTAAGCTCATGTGACTTTCCATCCTGTGGCCTCTGCATGCCCTCTCTCCACCTGTCACCCCCCCATTTAAATTTCCAGCTACCTCAATGTAATCTCAAATCTCCTGTTTCAACACATTCTTGCCCTCTTCACCTAAATGCAATCTATCCCCAGAGTATAGATTACTGTCTTCCCAGATCCTTCCCAACCTTCCCACCAACCCATGCCATTTGGTATGACACCATCAATCAATCAATCTTTATTTTACCAGGCAAAGCACCATTGAGCAAGCTCATTTGCAAGGTGGACCTGGACAAATGTACATAAAAATAAACAATATACAAAGGCAAAAGATGGCTGTACAATCAAGGAACACAATGTAGAAGAGGACATAAAATATAGTACAGTATTAGGCAAGGTCTACACAGGCAAATATGCAAGAGGCTAAGAAAAAAATATTGTCACTATACATTATCATACCGTAAGTACATGAAGAGTTCAGGAAAAGGGGTAGGAGGGGTGATAGGGAGAAGAAGGGAGAAAGAGTAATAAACAGGAAATCACAAGGCCTGGGAACAGATGTCTGACAGTTATCTTGCTGGCCTCTTCAGGGGAAGTTACAGGATTCTATATAAGAATGAGAGAATAGCTTTTTGAAGGAGGAGAAAGTTGTCCAGGCAGCCAGCTTCAACATTTTTTGTAATTTGTTCCACAGGTGAGGGAGTACATAGCTTATAGACACTTTACCAAAATGTGAATTAACTTTAGGAATGTATAAGGAGATAAATGAGAGGCTGCGCAAGGAGTAATTGCCTACAGCGCATAATGGCAAGCAGTTCGAGATATATTGGGGAAGCTTATGTGTGATAGTTTTAAAAGTCCAAAACCACTAACCACTTTCCACTGATCCTAACCACTTGTTAAATTCCTCAATTCTCTGTTTTCTTGCCATGCTCACCTTGGCCACTGGTAGTACCGCCGAAAAAGTTACTGATCTACCTGCCCCCTCGCATAGTGTTCCAGCTCCTCAACCTCTTCTGACCTTCATCTATCATCCTATCATCCAGGTTGTTTGTCCTCAAATGTATTATTAAGTGAGGTTTCTCCCACTCCATTCTAGCATACTACAGGACTAACAGCCCCATCTTATTTGCTGTAATTCCTGGCATGGCTTCCACCCAGATAAGACTGTGCCTTTCTGCCTTGCTTCACCACATGACACCTCTTAGCATTGAATCCCCGAGTATTAATATCCCATAGTCACATACCTGCTTCCCTTCCTTCCTCCCTTGCCTATCAGACTCCTCTTCCTCCTGCACATAATTTCCCCATCTTCATTCCTGTTGCATGTTCCCATCAGTATTTCCCCCATCCCATTTACATTCAGGTTACCATCTTCCTCACTATACAGATCCTTCCCCCCACACACACAATAGTGCTACTGTTACCTGAAGACCCTACCCTTATTTCTCCTTCCACCTTGCCCATGCTCTCCCATTTCCTCATTCTGAGTCCCTGTCTTGTGTGTCTTCCCCTTCTCCCCCTCTCCCTGACACCTTTCTCTTTCCATCATCCACTCCTCACCTTTATTTCCCCTACTCAGTGCCCCAGGCCTGGGTCCCTGTCCCCTCTGCTAGCCCACATCCTCTCCTACCTCTTGCTGCACTAGATAACCTCCATCCCTTGTTCCCCACCCTCCTTTTCTCACCTCTGAACCATAACCTCCTGTAGCTTGTCTCACCTGCCTCCACTCCTCCTGTAGCCTCTCGATCACTTTTCTCAGTTGCCCTATTTGGGTACATACCAGATATCTTCTCATTCTAGATGCAATTTTAAGAAATATTGGTGCTCCGCAGTTGTTGCATCCTACCACCCTCCCCATTTTACTATCTGCCATTAAGCAATCCCTTGCATTTCCATTAGAAGGATCCCCTTCTCTTCCCCCATGCTACCCCCTTCCCTTGTCTCTCCCTGCCAAACATGTCTAAATTTGGTAAATTATGCATACATCAATGGCTACAGAGCACTAAATGTAAATTATTTTACCAATTTTACCACCTTCCCAATTGAAATTTCCCTACCAGCCCTTGTAGAGGAAAGGGAACATTGTTTAACCAGGAGTAGCACACTAAGCCAAAGCTTGTTTCCAGGTGCAACCTGTGAGCACAAGGAAGTTGAGTGACTTGCTCAGGATCACACTGTATGCTTCTAGGTGACTATGAGGTTCAAACCCAGGTCTCCAGATCTGCAGCTCAGAGCCTTAACCCACTGCACTATACTGCCTCTCTAGTATATATAGTCCCCATCACACCCCTTCACTGATCTGCCTAGGAGATGCCTAATAGACTTCTACCCTTCTATATAATTATGCAGTGTGTTCTAGATGTCTCCTAGCTGCTCACACCCTTAATACATACAACTTATATTGTACATGCAATTTATATTGTGCACTTTCATGGAGATGCCTTATTTATCTTCATACACTCCCTCAATTGTCCATTCTGTGACTCTGCATAGACAATAATTGGCAATTCAAAGTCTCACCATCAGCCAAAATTCAAGCTCCTCAGTTAGTGATCAGTCCTTTTCTGCCCTTTTTAGCTCCTCTTCTTCTGCATCAAGTCCTTCCCTCTAGAGGGTGATGCCCTCCACTGCTCTTCAGTCTCAGGCTTATTGTTCCTCCCTGGAGAAGTTTCACCTCCTTTACTGGTCAATTAATAGAGGTTAGGGCTGGGCTGGGTGGGTCAGTGGGACTAAAATTCTCCCTCAGTCTTTGCCCTGGTCACTGCCCCCTGCAGAGCCTCCTCTTCCTTCTGTTGTACTCCTCCGATTCTCCACTCCTGCTGGTGCAGCTACAGCTGCCGGTGCTGGGATCCCTGATTCTCCTGTATGCCTCTGCTCTGCTGGGTCTTTTATAGCCTGACCATTTTTTTCTTTTTAAAAGTGGCACTCTCTCTGCAGATTGGCTCCTCCAGGAGCCAATACTTTTTTCTGTTACCTTTGTTTTACCTGGAGAGACATACACTAAGCTGGAAACTTGTTTACAGGTGCAACCTGGGAGCACAAGGAAGTTAAGTGAGTTGCTCAGGGTCATACAGTATGTAAGTGTTGGCTGTGGGATTCAAACCGAGGTCTCCAGCTCAGAGCTTTAAACCACTGCACTATACTACCTCAGCTGCAAGATTACAGCTCCTCTGTGGCTCCAGGATTAGGGTGGCACCTGATGCTTGATTGCAGCTGAGGCAAAAATGTACCCTCAGTCTCTGCTTTGGTTGCTGTTCCCTGCCAAGCATCCTCTTCTTTCTGTTGTGCTCCTCTGGTCTCTGCTGTGCCTTTAATAGCCTTACTGCTTTTCTTTTCTTTCAAAAGTGGTGCTCTCTTTGATGATTGGCTCCTCTGGGAGTCGATACTTTGGCAGCTCAGTCACGGGATTACAGCTCCTCTCTGGCCCCAGAATTCAAGTGTCAACTGTCGCTTGACTGTAGCTGTGGCAAAAACACTCCCTCAGTCTCTGCTCTGCTTGCTGCCCCCTGCCAAGCTTCCTCTTCCTTCTGTTACACTCCTCCAGTTCTCCACTCCTGCTGGTGCAGCTATAGCCATCAGGATCCCCAGGTCACACCAGGAGATAAGCAACTTGTTGCTCAGCGTGCCTTGCTGGTGAAACATTTCAATAAATAAAATAAATAAAAAGATTCTCCTGTGCATCTCTGCTCCGCTGAGCCTTTTATAGCCTGGCTGCTTTTTTTTCCCCCTTTCTAAAGCAGTGCTCTCTCTCCGGTGATTGACTTCTCTGGGAGCTGAGACTTGTGTGGCTCAGCTGAAAGATTATAGCTCCTTTCTGGCCGTGGGATTCGGGCAGCACCTGACGCTTGATTGCAGTTATGGCAAAAATGACCCCTCAGTCTCTGCTCTGGTCCCTGCCCTCTGCCAAGCCTCCTCTTCCTTCTGTTGTGCTCCTCTGGTCCTCTGCTCCTTTTGGTGCAGCTATGACCAACCAAGATCCCCTAATTCTCCTGTGTGCCTCTGTTCTGCTGGGCCTTTTATAGCCCAACCACTTTTTTTTTTCTTTTCAAAGTGGCGCTCATTCCACTGATTGGCACCTCCAGAAGCAAAGACTTGTATGGCTCAGCCACACAATTACAGCTCCTTTCTGACCCTGGGATTCTGTATCTGCAGCAAACAGCAGCATTCTCAGAGGAGGCATAAGTATTTTGAAAAAAGTACAGTTACATAAGAACTTTCCGTAACAGTAGATCTTCGAGAGAGGTTCCTTCAGTAGGTCATCACATATTGGACTAGTGCCACCTGGTGTCTGGACCACATGGGAGACTTTTCCAGCAACACCTGAATGGGGACTGCCCACCTGAAGTCACATGGCCGACTTCAGTGTGACCTTATATAGTAGGCAGTCCCCAAGCCCGCCCTCCAGTTCTTTCCTGTCAAAGACCCAACAGGAGGGACAGTAGGAAGGAAACAGACTCTGGAGTCCCAAAATAAAGAAGGGGGAAGGGGGGAACATGACCTACTGAAGGAACCACTCTCAAATATTTACTGTTATAGTAAGTTCTTACGTAACTGTACTATCTTATTTCGAGAGGGTTCCATCAGTAGGTCATCACATATAGGACTGAATCCCAAGCAGTCCCTCTAAAAAGAGACTGAGGGAAAAATGGGAGGAGGAGGAGAAAACTCCAAAGAAAAAAGGGAAAACTGAATGGAACCAGCCTAGGACAGAAGGCCCTGCAGGACAACTAGGCCAAAACCTGCCCTTCTCCTAGAAGCAATGTCCAGACTGAAATGCTTTGTGATGGTATGGACATAACTCCAGGTTGCTGCTGTGCAAATATCAGCTGCAGAAATGTTCTGCAGAAAAGCTGCAGATGCAGCCATGCCTCTAATGGAATGACCTCTTACAGACCCCAGCAGAAGTTTATCATACTTCTGATAACAGAAGCAAATACAGTTGGCTAACCACTTGGACAGGCACTGCTTGGAGAGAGCTTTCCCCAAGTATTTTTGGGGGCAAACAAAACAAAGAGTTGATCACCTTTCTGGAAATCTTTGGATTGGTGGGTATAGCACTGAAGAATATGGTGCACATCCATGGTGTGTAGGAGCACCTCACCTCTATTCGCAGGAGATGAATAGTACACAGGAAGTTCCACTGTCTGATTCAGCATGAAGTCTGACACCACCTTAGGCAAAAACTTAGGATTTGTTCTGAGGACTGCCCAGTCCCTAGGAAAAATCAAATAAGGCTCCTTGCACACCAGAGCCTGAAGCTCAAAAATTCTTTCAGTAGAAGTGACTGCAACTAAAAATAGCATTTTCCAAGAAAGATAGCACAAATCATAGCTCATTACTGGTTCAAAAGGAGGGAGATTGAGCTTCTCCAACACAAAATTTAAATCCCAAGGTGGTGTAGGGTTGCGGATGGGGGGTTTTAGATGGAGAATCTCTTTCAGAAAGGTTTTGGAGACCTACAGCTGAGCCACAGGTTTGCCATCCACTAGCTCATGGTACGCCAAAATGGCCAATAAGTGGGTCTTTAGAGAGGAATATGAATGACCCGAATCTGACAGATGAAGGAGCTATTCAATGATCTGTGAGGCAGAACAAAAAAAGGGGTCCCAACTTTTAGAAGTTGTCCAAATGGAAAAACATTTCCACTTTAAGGCATAAATGGATTGGGTAGAAGGCTTTCTAGCCTCTACCAAGACTTGGGCAACCCTGCTGGAGACTCCAAAGTGAGAAATCACTATGTCTGTAGGAGCCACGCATGCAGGTGCAAGGTCCTGAGCCCTGGATGCATGAGTCTGCCTTGGTTCTACATCAAGAGGTCATCTGTCAATGGAAGTGGAACCGGGGGTTCCTTTGACAACTGTTGCAGAAGCAGAAACCAAATCTGTCTCGGCCAGAGAGGGGCAATGAGAATCATTCATGCCTGCTCTGCCTGGAGTTTAAAAAGTACCCTCTGCAGAATGGGAAAAGGAGGGAAGGCATATAAAAATCTCCCTGTCCAAGAGACAGACAGCGTGTCTTGCCAGGAAGCACCATGCCCTGGAATGAGTGAGCAAAAACTGAAGTTTTGCATTGGATGGAGAGGTGAAAAGGTAGAGTCTGGATGCCCCATCTTTGAAATAAATAATCTGCCACTTCTTGATTTAGCTCCCATTCATGACTGAGGGTCTGAGACCTGCTGAGACTGTTCACCAGGACATTTTGCATGCCTGGAACTTGCACCACTGTCAGAAACAGACTGTGCTGGACTGCCCATTTCCACACTGTCATTGCTTCCCTGCAAAGGGGGTACACTCGAGTTCCTCCTTGTCTGTTGATGTACCAGACGACGGACATGTTGTCAGTCTGGATGTGTAGTAATCCCCATGGAAGAAGTGTCTGAAACTCTTGAAATGCATACAAGACCGCTCTCATCTCCAAAACATTGATGTGCAAAGACATCTCCAAGCTTGCCCAAATACCTTGGGCTTGGTGTTCCCCCAAATGGGCCCTCCAACCGAGATTGGAGTCATCCGTATTCAAAGATGCTTGGGGGGGCTCCTGTAGGGGAGACCTATGGAAAGGTTGGAGGGATCTTTCCACCACTTCAAGTCTTTCTGAAGGGCTGATGACACTAGGACCAGTTGGTCCAGATCGTCCTGCAGCGGGTCCCACTGGACCCACAAGGACCACTGAGCAATCCTCATGTGAAGCCTTGCCAGGGGGACTGTGGAGATAGAGGTCACCATCAAACCCAGTAACCTGACAACTTGTCTGGCCAGAAGGGTTCTGGAGGAGGCTACCAAGGCTGCCTGAGAAATCAGAGCTTCCAACCTGTATGTAGGAAGGAAGGCTCTGCTCTGGAGAGTATCCAACACCGCCCCAATTACCTGTAACCTCTGGGAGGGAACAATGGACAATTTGGGGATACTGATAGTAATCTCCAATCTGTGGAAAGATCCAGAGTACAGCGTAAGGCCTCCAAGAGAGATTCCCTGGACAGGAATGAAATTAGCCAATCGTTCAGACAGGGGAAAACCGCTATTCCCTATTATTGAAGGGCTGCCACCACCATCGCTAGGCACTTAGTAAAAACCCAGTGTGCCGAAGAAAGGCCAAAGAGGAGAGCTAAAAACTGGAAATGCTCCCCTTGGAAGGTAAACGGCAGGAAGCGGTGGTGGCTGGGGAAGATCGGTATGTGCAGGTAAGCATCCTGCATGTCCAGAGCACACAGCCAGTGATTCTCCAATAGGAGAGGGAGGAGGTTTTGGACGGTTAACATCCGGAACTTTTTGAACTCGAAAAACAGACTGAGACTGCTTAAGTTGAGAATGGATCTCAGGTCTCCTGTCTTTTTTTGGAACCAGGAAGAAATGGAAGTAAAGCTCTCTGCCCCTTTGATGGAGAGAAATTATCTCTCTGGCTTTTTTGAGCAACAGAGATTGAGTTTCTTCTCTTACAAGAAAGGCCTGGTCTCATGAGTAGGAGGACCTTCTTGGTGGAGAATTTGCAGGTATTTCCAGAAGCTCCAGAGTGTGTCCCTGAGACACTAACTGCAGGACCCATATGTCAGAGGTAATGCTCTGCCACTCCTGCAGGTGGAGAGCAAACCCCCCATTGGCTTCTCACCCTGAGGCTGAGGAGGAGGTGGGGTGAGGGAGTCAGGAGGTAGCAGGGTGGGCAGGGGGAGAGCCCCCTGAATGCTGCTGAGTTTTGGATGCAGAGGGGTACCAGTACTGGTGGACTTGCACTTACCCTGGCATTGAGCCTGAGTCTGCTTTCTCTGCCCCAGGTCCTCTTCTGAAAGGGCTGCTGTTGGGAGCCCGATTGGTACATGGACCACACAGATCTCAGGGCCTGGCCTTGGTCCTGGAGGTCCGTGATAATGTCTCTGGTGTCCCAACCAAAAAGCACAGAGCCTCTGAAGGGAGCATCATGAATCGCAGTCTGAACCTTGTTAGCGAGGCCAGAAATGCAAAGCCAGGCCAGGGAGATGGTGGTCACCATGGCGTAAGCCATAGAACTGACAGAGTCATAGGTGGCTCGCAACTTATGCCTGCAAGAGACTTTGGACAGGTGGATGCCCTTGGTGAGCTCCTCCTTAATGTCCGAGGAATCCATAGCCTGAACTCAGGCCTCTAACCTGGCCAAGGTAGATTTCTGGTGGGACACCATATGGGCCACATAACTGAGGCACTGCAATGCACATGTGGCCAATGAAAAATGTTTTCTCCCATACTGGTCCAGTTGCATGGACTCCTTATGGAAGGAGACTTGCTCATGTGCTTAGGAGCAGAGGGGCAATCACGAGCAGCCAAGATCATCATGGAGTCAGCTTTAAGATGTGTATTAAAGAAAGGAGCACGCTTTGGTGCCCGGTAGGTCCTGTCGGCCCTCTTGGGGACAGTTGGGATCAAATGAGGCATCTGCCAGACTGTAGTGCTCCCCACATATATGATGCAATGCAAGTATTTGGACCAGAGCAATTCATTGTACATGCAACATGCTATTGCTGTTTTCTGCCTGCCTTGCTACCCCTGGACACTGGCACCTTTGTTGAAATACTATTTTTTTTTTATGTATTTATTCATTTTGAAACCAAGAACCACAGACACCAGAAAAGTTTAATTGATTCAAGTATGTTATAACAGTTTTATTTTACTTTTATAAGGTATTAACATAATACTGGAGGGGAATTCAAGCACTCAGTGATAAGTTTAAATGCTACATGGACAAGCATTTAAACTAGCCCTAGACAAGGGGGGTGGCAGGTCAGCAAGGAGGGTACCTAATTGCCCACCCCCCAGCTAACAGTGGAACCAGTGAACAGAAGGAGTGGATATCTCCACAAAGCAGTGTGCAAAAGATGGAAATAAGCACCCAAGAGGTGGATAGGCAGAAAGGTGGCAACGTTTAACAGAAGGGCAGACAGCAGGGAGAACCAAGGATAAAGGACAACCAGAGAGGGGCTGGAGTAGAACAGCTAAACAGTTCAGGGAGTTCGAATCATGGAAAATCATGTGTGCCAATGCCAGGAGCCTTAGCAACAAGATGGAGGTTCTGGAGGCTGTAATGGTGCAGTTGAACCTGGACATTATGACCATCACAGAGACCTGGTGTAATGATAACCACGACTGGGAGATGGCCATACCTGGCTACACCATATTCAGAAGGGACAGGACAGGTAGGAAGGGAGGAGGAGTGGCACTTTATGTGAAAGATGGCATAAAGGCCTCAGAGATCCAGGAGGAGTGAAATGGGGGAGAGATACTGTAGGTTAAGCTGGAAAGGAAAATGGGGCCAGCCATCTGCACAGGGGTGGTCTATAGACCACCAGCCCAGGAGGAAGAAACAGATAGGGAGCTGATGCTAGCCATTCAATGGATGGCAGACAAGGGTGAGGTGGTGCTGGTTGGAGAGCTCAATATTCTAGATGTGGACTGGAGCCTCCCAGCAGCAGCATCAACCAGGAGCAGATTCATCTAGGACTCCCCTCAAGGTGCCTTCTTCAAGCAACTGGTCATGAAACCAACTCAGCAGAGGGCAATACTGGACCTTATGCTCACAAACTGGGACAGTGTGATGGGGTAATAGTGGGGGAGCACTTGGAGAATAGTGACCACCAATCACTGTGGCCTGACATCACAGAAGGAGCAGAACCAAACCACACAAAAACATGTATGGTGAGCAGACTTTGGGAAAATGGGGAGATGCTTGAAAGAGGCATTAATGGGAATGGGGCAGGAATCAGCTGTTGAGGAAAGAGTGGGCAATATTTAAAATGGGGATTACAAGAGCAACAGAATTATGCATTAAAGAGGTTAGCAAGGGGAAAAAGAAGAGGAGGCCATTATGGTTTTCCAAGGAGGTAGCGGAGAAAGCGAAAGCCAAAAATGCTGCATTCATATAATACAAAAAGATGCAGGCAGAAGGGGATAGGGAGAAATACCAGGAGAAGCCAAGGGAGGCAGGGAGGTCAGTAAGGAAAGCCACACCTCAAACAGAAGACTGCACTGCATAATTACTGGGTAGAGGGGACAAAACCTTTTACAGGTACATAAGTGAAAAAGAAAAGCAAAGGGAGGGATAGTGAGATTGAAGGGGGAGGATGGGGGCTATGTGGACGATGACAACAGTAAAGCTAACATATTGAACAGGTATTTCTGCTCAGTCTTTACTGATAAAGATGAGGTTAATGGGCCTGAAGGGAGTACAAGGGGTGGGAATGGCAGAGAAATGGACACAAGTCCCTTTACATGAGAAAGGGTCCTGAAGGAACTGGAAGGAAGAATAATTGATACAGCAATGGGACCAGATGGAGTACACCCCAGGGTCCAAAGACAACTAATAGAGAAGGTGGTGGATGAGACTCTACCAATCCTGTTTAGCCGATCACTGGAAACAGGGGAGGTACCCAAAGACTAGAGGACAGCAGATGTAGTTCCCTTATACAAAAGCTGGAACAAAGAGGAAGTGGGGAACTACAGACCAGTCAGCCTCACCTCAGTAATGGGGAAGATCATGGAAGCACTACTGAAGGAGAGATTGATGGAACATCTGGTTGCCAATGGACTACAGGGCCCAAGTCAGCATGGTTTCACCAGGGGGAGGTCATGTCAGACCAGCTTCACTGAATTTTTCAACTAGGTGACAAGGGAGGTGGATCAGGGGAAGGCAGTGGACATGGCCTATCTGGACTTCAGCAAGGCCTTTGACACTGTGTCACACAGAAGGCTATTAAACAAACTAGGGAACATGGGAGTGGGCAGGACAGTAGTGCAGTGGGTAGGTAACTGGCTGGGTGGCAGGATACAGAGGGTGGTGGTAAATGGCTGTCACTCCACAGAGGGAAGAGTGACCAGTGGGGTACCACAGGGATCAGTGCTGGGTCCGGTCCTATTCAACGTCTTCATCAATGACATTACAGAGGACCTAGATGGCAGAATTTCCCTGTTCGCTGATAACACAAAGCTCTGTAATAGAGTAGACATGCCAGAGGATGTAGACAGAATGAGGAGGGACCTGCAGAAACTTGAAGAATGGTCAGGGGTTTTGCAGTTGAAATTCAATGCAAAGAAGTACAAGATAATGCATATGGGATACAAAAACCCCAGAACAACATATCAGTTGGGGGGTGAGGATATAGCATGCACCAAGCAAGAAAGAGATCTTGGGGTTATCATCTCTGATGACCTCAAGGTACAGAAACAGTGCAACAAGGCAGCAGGCATAGCAAATAGGATGCTGGGAAGCATAGACAGGGGCATCACCAGCAGGGAAAGGGAGGTCATAATTCCACTATACAAGACACTAGCGAGGCTCCACCTGGAGTACAGTGTACTGTTCTGGAGACCTTACCTATGTAAGGACATAGACAGGGTAGAGGAGGTTCAGAGGAGGGCAACAAAGATGGTACATGGATTGCATCACAAGTTCTATGGGGACAGGTTTCATAGGTAAATTCAAGCAAATATCAAATCAAATCAAATCATCTTTACTTCTAAAGCACCTTTCAAAACCAAGGCGCTGTACAAAAAGATCATACATACATATAAATTAAAATAATCATAAATTAATCAACCATAACTAGCATATGCTAAACTAAATAAATACATCTTTAGCTCCATTTTAAATTTCTTGATGGTTGGACATTCTATCAACCAACAAGGTAGAGAATTCCACAGGGTTGGTGCTGAAAAAGCAAAAGCACGGGATCCTGATGTTTTTAATCGAACCCTGGGAATCTCCAGCAATCCCTCGTTGGCAGAGCGGAGACGACGGAGGGGGCAATAGGGTACCAAGAGATCTTTCAGGTAGCCGGGTCCCTGATCATGTAGGGTTTTAAAGGTTAGTAAACCAACCTTATAGGTGATCCGCCACCTAACAGGCAGCCAGTGCAGTTCGTGGAGCACAGGTGTAATATGGCTGGATCTAGAGATCCCAGTCAAAAGCCTTGCTGCTGCATTCTGCACCAGCTGCAGGTGGTGGATATCAACCCCAGATAGCCCTAGGTAGAGGGAATTACGGTAATTAAGATGGGTAGTGATAAAGACATGGACCAACGTTGGTAGATCACCCGGTGGGACCAGGTGTTTCACCTGGGCGATATTCCTCAGATGATAAAAAGAGGATTTGACTATGGCTGATACCTGAGATTTTAAGGTCAAGCCATCGTCAAAAGTAACGCCCAGGTTCCATACCCGATCAGAGGTAGTGAGCAACATACCACTGAGCAATAAGCCCGGTGGTTGACCAGCCCCCAAACCCACCACTGGATGACCCAGGTCCACTACCAACACCTCAGTCTTATCAGGATTCAGTCTCAGCCAGCTAGAACTCATCCATAATCCGATTTCAGCAAGGCAGTTGTCTAGCACGGAGAGAGCACCATCTTGCCCGGGTGGAAAGGACAAATACAGCTGAGTATCATCTGCATAGCAGTGAAAACCCAGACTGTAACGCCTAATGATATTTCCCAATGGCAGCATATACACTGCAAACAACATGATTGCTAAAATGGAACCCTGTGGTACCCCACAAGGCAGGGAGTGAGCGCCAGAGGAATAAATTCCAGTGGCAACTCTCTGAAACCTGTCTGTGAGGTAAGACTGAAACCATTTGAGGACTGTTCCAGACAGCCCACAATAAGTCCGCAGGTGCTCCAACAGCACACCATGGTCTACAGTGTCAAATGCTGCAGAGAGATTGAGAAGGATCAGAATGGTACATGCTTTTTGATCTCTAGCCATTAGGAGATCATTCAACACCCGGACAAGGGCAGTCTCCATGCTATGCTTCTTCCTAAAACCAGACTGGAGAGTATCATAGACATTGTGAGTTGTGAGATGATCATCCAATTGTAATGCAACCGCCTTTTCAATAACCTTACCAACAAAAGGCAGGTTAGAGATAGGCCGGTAGTTAGCTAGACAATCTGGGTCCAAGGAGGATTTTTTAAGGAGTGGCCAAAATACCGCCTCCTTGAGGGGATCAGGAAAGACCTCCCTCTCCAAGGATTTCCATACAATGTCAGGATCGGGCAAATAACCTCTACACATCCCACTAAAAGGGGTGTAGGACCCGGATCCAAACTACAACTGGTTGGTCGCAATGTTTGGATGATCTTCACAATGTCAGTGAACTCCAGCCGGCGAAAATCTGACCAGGCAGATCGGGTGCATAACACTTCCCGTCGACAACTGCAATCCCTCAAAGAAGAGGTCGGACTGATGCCAGACTTGATGATGGCAACCTTATCTGCAAAAAATCGAGCGAACTCCTCGCATCTTAGCTGAGAAAAAGCTTCTCTGGGCTGGAGGCAGATTGGATTGCACAATCTGTCAACAGTCCGGAAAAGCTGAGCCGGTTGATTCTGTGCAGCAGAAATCTCCCTGGACAGGAATTCTGCCTTCTTATGGGTGATTTCTGATTGATAGCCATCATAATGTGCCATCAACCTAAGCTTGTCAGCATCATTACCGGACCTCCGCCAGGCTCTCTCCAACCTTCGACCAACTCTCCTTAACTCCTTCAAGAAGTCATCAAACCAAGGGCTCCTTGAACGGAGGGTGAGAGGCCGAACATGAACAGGAGCAATCTTGTCCAGAGCATCTCCCACAGCCTTATTATAGGCTAATACGAGATCATCTGGACTCATGCATTCACCAGACAAGCTCAATAGATCCAGTACCGCCATTAGGTTACTGGGGTTAATACCCCTTAAAGGGCGGTACTGAACCATCTCCGTAAGGGCAGACCTATTAGGGGGAGCCCTGAAACTGAACCTTATGGTGTGATGGTCAGACCAGTTAACTGGTTCCACCCCCAAATCAGCAATCTCCATACCCAGAAGAAAGATCAGATCCAAAGAATGACCTTTTATATGGGTTGAGGAGGTAACTACCTGTGTTAGGCCCAGTGACGTCATCAACTGGAGGAGATTTTGACCAAAATAAGAGAGTTCATCATCGACCCAGGCATTGAAATCCCCCAGAATTAACAATCTGAGGGACCGCAATACCAGGTTGATGATGAAGTCTGCTATCTCCTGCAGGAATTCTCCACCATCTCCTGGTGGACGGTAGATGAGGAGGATTCCGCAACCTACACCCTCACCCAAGATATATTCAAAAGATCTGGTACTTCCCAATGGCACATCCACAAGGTCCAGCTCAGTCTTAAACATAATGGCTACACCCCTGCCCCTACGATCCAACCTTGGACGGTGTATCACCGAGAACCCGGCTGGTGTTGCCGAAGCCAATACAGGGCCTGGATTTTCATCCAGCCAGGTCTCGGTCATGCAAGCCAGATCAGTTGACCCAACAAGATCAGCTATAATAGCTGTCTTGTTTTTAATAGATCTGGCATTGCATAACACTGCCAAGGTTGGATGAGCTGTCTGGGAAGACCTAGGCTCCTGCCTATTAAAATTGGAACCCTTGGGTATGAGGACAAGACAAGAGTGACCTCTATCTTGGCCCTATTTCGCCCCAGGGCGTCTCCTGACTCCCACCACCCCAATCCGCCCTTCCCCTTCCTGTCCCTCACCAGACTCTACTCTCCACCTTCTTTTACGATTCCTTAATATGCCCAAAGCACGACAACAAAATAGGTTTCGGATGGTAGTGGTGGACATTCGAAGGGACGCAGTTCCCTGAGTCTGGTGGGGGAATAATGCCCAACCGTCGCTAAATCACCCCAGCACATTATAATAAATAATATAAAAACAATATATAATAAACAAAAATCAAATACAAACAGATAATATATTATCAAACACTTATAAAAAAATAAAATGGAGCATTAATATATACATAAATCCTAATTGTCCAGCATTTCCCAGATATAGGCAGCTTAAAAACTATTTCCTTTAAAATAGTTAATTAAAACAATCCAAAGTAAATCTTATAAGTCAAACAAAACAAAAAAGAAAAACCCCATTAAGAGTCCATATCTAAAGAGAGTTCAAGTCCCAAAAAATAAAAATAAATAAATAAACTTACATAAATAGTAATAAGTACAATACATTTTCAACCCCTGGTACTCTCACTACCCTGGGAATCAAATACATATAATAAAATAAACAATACAAATTCCCAGGCACTCACACTACCTGGAAAAATCATAATAATTTGGGCACTCTCACTGCCCAAGCACCAACAAAATAATTCAAACAGAAAATATATATAAAAAAAAATAAATCAAACAGCAGGAAATGTTCTGTCCAAGAAAATGTCTTAATGTGTTAATTCTTCAATAGACTAACATCAACAGACTAACATCCATATAGCTTGCCATATACCAAAATTAAAATCAAGTAGTTATCTTGCTAAAGTGTCGGTCAAAGTTGGTTTTAAAACTATTTCATACTGGGACTCTCAACAACAAATGATGGAAGTTCGTTCCAGGGTACCACCACCCTTTGACTAAATCAGCTCTTACGTAGGTTGCGGTTCCATTTAGAATGAAGAAGTTGACTGTCATGCCTCCTGCTACTACACCAACTGGTCTTGGGCTGGATATCAATCTCAGCCCGAAGCTTGTCGTCTCCCATAATTCTGTATATCATACACAAGTCCCCCCTAAACCTCCTGTACTGAAGGGAATACAAGTTGAGGGATGATAATCTCTCTCATATGGCATGCTCTTTAACCCCTTTATTGATCTAGTGAATCTTCTCTGCACTCCCTCTTATCTGTTAATATCTTCCCTGTCCTGCAGGGACCAATTCTGTGTGCAGTACTCTAGATGGGGCCTCACCAAGGCTGCATAAAGTGGAATCATTACCTTTTCATCCCTGCTGGATATATGTCTGAGGATGCAGTTCAGATTCTGGTTTGTCTTTTTTACCTGTGCCCTACAATGGGAACCAAACTCAAGGTCAGCAGTGATCAAAATCCCCAAGTCTCTTTCCTCGTTAGTGTTTATGAGTGTTGTATTAGCAAGTTAGCAAGAGCCCAGACCATTGTGTTTGCCAAAATGCATAACCCTGCATTTAGCAGTATTCAGGACTAGTTTATTTGATACTGTCCACTCCGAGATCACATCAATAGCATTCTGTTAAGATGCAACATCTGCTTGATTGTCCACCACTGTCCCCAGTCTGCAGCTGTCTGTAAATTTATAGAGCCAGATTTTAGGGTTGTTTAGTTTAAGGGAAGATATGTAAATATTGAAGAGTCTTGGTCCCAGGACATAGCCCTGGGGAACCCTGCTAGTGACTGCTGCCCAGTCAGAAAGCACCCCATTTATGGTAACCCTTTGTTTGCACCCCTGCAGCCATGATGATACCCAGTTACAAATACTGCGGTTAAGATTAATTTCCTCCAACAAGTTTAAAAGTTCCATGTGGGACAATTTATCAAAAGCCTTAGCAAAGTCCATATAAACCACATCCAGTGAGTTCCCAAGATCCAGCTCTTTGCTGACATTCTTATAGAAAGCCAAAACATTCATTTGGCAGGATCTAGATTTTGTGAACCCATGTTGCACAGGGTCGATGAGTCTTTAGGAAGTCTGACATTAAATCTTTGACCAACCCCTCCATAATCTTCCCTAACAGAGAGGTTAGACTCACAGGCCTAAAGCTGTCAGGTTTGGACTTGAGTCCTTTTTTCAAAATGGTGACTATTATAACAGTTTTCCAGTCTAGAGGTACTGAACCTGTGTCTAGAAAGGCCTGGAAGATGCAAGTAATTGGCAATGCCAAAACATCTACTAGTTCATGTAGGACTCTAGGGTATAAGTCCTCGGGGCCAGGTGATTTGTTGATGTCAATCTTTATGAGCCAATCAAATACATCTTTGGGGTTAATAAAAAATTTCCTGGGAATGGATGCGTCCTTGCCAGCATGTAACACTAAGTTACTATTATTATAAACTGAACAAAAATATCTATTCTGGATATCTGCCATCTCTGAGGTAGTAGCTGTCTGCCCTGAATCATTCAAAAATGGGCCCATCATACAATGGCCTGCTTTCATACTACTAATATAAGAAAATAATGATTTTTTGTTATCTTTCAATTTATTTGCTAAGTCCACCTCAAACTGTGCTTTTGCTTGCCTAATTTTTGCTTTGATGTTCTTAACACATTCCCTATAGGCCTGATGAATCCCAGCTGTGCTGCTGAGTTTTAGTTTTTTATACATTCTGTTTTTCCTGTTTGTCAATCTCTTAATGGGCGCATTCAGCCATGCAGGGTGTTTTTGTATTAGAGTTATATTTTGGAACACTAGGTATATATTTCTTAACAAGACTTATTACTTTGGTTAGTAACAGTTTTCACATGCCCTGTACTGATGACCCTTTGAACTTTTTTTCCAGTCCCATAGTGAAGGACTTGAATATGTACTCCCTGGAGGAGAGGAGGGAGAGAGGGGACATGATAGAGACATACAAGTATCTTACAGGGAGGAACAGAGTGCAAGAATACACTATCTTTCAGTGAAAAATATGTTCCAGGACTAGAAGGCATGGGATGAAGTTGGAGGGAGGACGATTCAAAGGAAACATGAGGAAGAATTTCTTCACAGAACAGGTGGTGGACAAGTGGAACACCCTGGCAGAGGAAGTAGTTGGGGCTGAAACAATCACAGGATTTAAGAATGCAAGGGATAGACATATAGAAATTCTGGAGGTCGGGGTAAGAGGCAGCAGACTTCTAGGAAAACAAAGTGAACTTAAAAGCTCAAATGGGAAGACTGCGTGGGCCATAGGCCTTTATCTGTCGACAGTGTCTATGTATCCATGTTTTAAATTGATCAGTTTCCTGCCAGTTCTTTACAAGCATTCACTATTATACCCAGGGTGGCGTGTAATTCCCTTGGTAATCAAAAATGAGTTCAGACTTAGCTTAAAGACATGTGCAGGATTCAAAGTCACTGTCTCTGCTGGTAGGTAGTTCCACAGGTTCACCACTCACGCATTTTTTTAAATGTGGGTTAAAACATTAAGGTCATTTTGGGATGATACTCTATGTAGGTCTGCAGCTAAGCCTGGGCAGTGGACAAGAGCCAAGTGCCAGTTCTGGACATGCTGCAGATTGCTCTTCATAACACCAGATCTAAATATTGTACTGTTGCAAACTTTCTTTACTTTTAACCTGTAAGAAGAAAACCAACCCCTGTCTTTTTTTGTTTTATCCTAAAAAAAAATAAATTTTTTCACCAAATTTTCAATGTGGTCTCTGCACCCCTACCACATGAACACCGCAACTGTCATTTTGTTGTTGGGCCCAGATGGCAATTTTGTGGTTGCTGCAGGAAATCACCTTTTAGGCCTGAATAACAACATCTCACTGCCAATATTCATGAGGTGAGGTCCCAATAAGGTCATGTTAAAAATTTGGTGAGAATATTCATAAAAATGCCCAAGTTACTGTATGTGCATTCATTGACATTTTTCTATGCATGTGCATAACTTGGTAATTTTCGATATTCTGACTCCAAATTTTCAACATTGCCATTTTTTTCACACCACCTCCTATAATTTTTGACATCCTGTCCTAAATGGGTTTATAAAAAAATCACACATAAATGAACATAAAAAATTGGTTATAAAAACCAAAATGATTGCAGTAGCAAATGTAAAGTTCTTTTAGTTAATGCTTGCAGCCTGTCTATCAAAATAGACAAACCTGAGGCAATCGTATTTGATAAAAATATAGCAGTATGTGGGGTTACTGAAACCTGGCATCAGGGCACCCACTGGAATATGGAAATTCCAGGATACAACAGCATATCCAAAAATCGTTCCTACAGAATGGGCAGTGGGATAGCCTTATATTAATATATATGACAGGCATACATCACATCAGGTAGTACCTCCTGTTACAACAAATTTTGACACAGAAATTATATGGACAGATATTACACTGTCAACCAGAAATTACTACTAGGGCTATGCTACCGTGCCACGAACCTCGATAAAGATGGTAATGATGAATTTCTTTTTACTTTAGATAGTGTAAAAATGACAGAAGACTACATTCTAATGGGAGATTTCAACTTCCCTAACATCGACTGGCCCACATTACAGGGTTCTGGCATTGCTGAAAACAAATTTATTGAATTTACTGCACAATATATTTTTTTTAACATTTAACACTTTTCTCCGCCTCAGGCAGAGCTGCCCCCAACGACCCTGGCCGCCCGCCCCCACAACAGATCTGTCATGCAGATAATCGCCGATCCACACAGGCCGGCCAATGAAAGGACCCCCCCATGTCCTGCAGCACAGGCACCCGGTGGCTACGTCTTTACGTGTCCGGGGGTGCAGGGCACGGCCATTAGCCGATGCGGTCACCCAGCCTAGTTTTTCATCCTTTTAGATTCCCAGAGGAGCCGAATGTGCAATGGTGTCACTGCATCTATGTGCAGATGCCTGCCATGTTCCAACCCTCTATCCTGCCTGCATCTGCAGTGCACCTAGCTTCTGCCAGGTGCCACTGCAGTACAGTGGAGAGCTCTCACCCACCCCAGAGGAAGAAAGCAGTCATGGGACACTCAATCCTTCCTCTCCCCTGCCAGCCCTTAGTGGCCCACATCTGTTCCCAAACCCAGGTTGCCGGCGTGGCATGAAGTATGGTGTCCAGTGCCTCAACCCTCAGCACTAGTGGGCTGGCCTTAAATTTACAGTATAACGTAATCTGCAGCAATTAGTCATAGAAAGTAACATAGAAACATAGACTTTGATGGCTGATAAGGACTGCTTGGTCCACCTAGTCTGCCCATTTCCCTACCTACTGGATAAGCTGCAGATCCTAGTTAACCAACAGTCTATGTCTTCCTACCCCCATAAGAATTGCCTTATGTCTGTCCCATACATTCTTGAATTCTCCTACAGTTTTTGACCCCACATTCTCCTCAGGAAGGCCAGTCCATGCGTCCACCACCCTCTCTGTGAAAAAATACTTCCTTGCATTACCCCTCAGCTGTCCCCCCCCTTATCTTCAAATTGTGTCCTCCTGTTCTTGCACATCTCTTTTTCTGAAAGATGGTACCATCTTGGACTTTGTTGATTCCCTTGAGGTAATTAAAATGTTTCTATCATGTCCCCCTCTCCCTCCTTGCCTCAAGGGTATACATATTAAGCTCCTTTAGTCTCTCCTTGTATAGCTTCTGTTGCAGACCCTGCACCATTTTTGTTGCCCTCCTCTGGACTGTCTCCATCCTGTCTATGTCCTTGTAGAGATGGGGTCTCCAGAAACGGACATAGTCCTCTAGATGGGGTCTCACCAACTGTTTGTACAAAGGGATAAAAATGTCCCTGTTTTCTACTGGTGATGCCTCTCCCTATGCATACGAGAGAAACTAACATCTTGGCCCTTATCCTCACTAACATCGAAACAAGTTTAACTACTACAGCAGTAATGCACCCACTGGGGAACAGTGACCATAAGATGGTTGCATTAGAGTTAAATCTGTCTACCTCTTACAACAGGGGTATTACATAGATAAGGGCCTTGTGTAGAGCGGATTTTGGTGTGATCAAACAGTTTCTGACAGTATGGGACTGGGAAGTGGATTAAAATAAACAAAACTCTGTTTCAAATAAGGGACATAATCAAGCAGAAAATATCATACTTAATTAACACCTGGGTTCCGTTAAGACCTAAATATAAAAATTATCATATGGTTCCTTTATGGTTCAATAGGCATATTAAAAAATATATAAATAAGAAAAAGAGATACTATAAAAAGTACAAAAAACAACCCTCAAGTGCAAATGTGATGGCATACAAAAAAAATGGCTAATACTGTCAGAATAGCAATATGCAATGCAAAACAAAGGCTTGAGCTTCAGTTGGCTACTGACACTAAAAACAATAACAAAAGTTTTATAACTAAGTTGGCTCACTCAAGGGTAGCAATCCTGGAGTTGGCACATAAATGAAGGAGCTACTAGTGATGAAGTTAAGATGGCTACAGAATTTGATACATACTTTTTAAGTGTCTTGAAAACAAATGAACCCCTACCACATATTAATCAATCTATCCCCGACCAATCCTTTTGAAGTTACCACCACTAAAGTAAGGGATGCATTTCATAATTTGAAACCTTTCTAGCTCCCCAGATGGAATTCATCCTACATTACTGAAGGAACTCATGAATGAATTAGCGGGTCCACTTACTATGTTATTCAATGCCTCACTGAATGAGGGCCTCACAATCCCGGAGTGGATTGAGGCAACTGTAACCCCTATTTATATGAGTGGAAACAGACATCATATGGCTAACTATAGATGGATCAGCCTGACATCGGTTGTGAGAAAATTATTGGAGAAATTGATACAGGCATGAATACTATCACACAATAACCACAACAATCAAATTGATATAACCCAACATGGTTTCTCACCGGGTAAATCATGCTTCAGTAAAGTACAGTTATGTAAGAACTTACCGTAACAGTAGATCTTCGAGAGAGGCTCTTGCAGTAGGTATTCACAAGTAGGACTAAGCCACCAGAAAGTCAGGACCACACAGAAAAACCTCTAGCTAGCAGTCTCTGGCAGGGACTGCCCCCACGTCAGGTGACCATCATCAGCCGACATCAGTATAAAGGAGGTGGTCCCAATGCCCACCCTCCAGTTCTTTCCCACCAGGAGCCAAAGGGCTGACAGGAAAAAAGAGGATATGGCCCCATATCTGAAAGAGAAGAAAAAGAGGGGATACAGGGAGGGAAGGTAATACCTACTGCAAGAGCTTCTCTCGAAGATCTACTGTTAAGGTAAGTTCTTACATAACTGTACTATCTTACTTTGAGAGGGCTCTTGCGGTAGGTATTCACAAGCAGAACTGAGTCCCAAGCAGTCTGGAACAAAAAGGAAAGCAGGAGGAGGAACAAACCATCCACAAGGGCTGAGTTTCTAAACAGGGATCATGAGAGGATTCCCTGAAGAACAGCTAGCCTGAAGCCTACTCTGCGGTGAGAGGCGATGTCTAAACTGTAATGTTTCATGAAGGTATGGACAGACGTCCATGTTGCGGCTGCACAAATCTCAGCCTCTGTCATGTTCTTAAAGCAAGCGGTGGAGGCCGCAACCCCTCTAGTGGAGTGACCTTTGACCTGGCCCAGAAGGGTCTTGTGATACTTTTCATAACAGAAAGTGATAAAATTGGCCAACCATTTAGAGAGGCACTGCTTAGAAACAGGATAACCTTCTCTCTTGTGAGTGAAAGACAAAAAGAGTTGGTCTGTTTTCCTGAGATCCTTAGTCCTGTGGGTATAGTATCTCAGGATTCTATGAACATCCAAGGTACGGAGAAGATACTCCCCTGATTGGAGTGCTCCATGAAGAAGGCTGGAAGCTCAGTGGACTGATTCAAAGTAGATTCGACAACCACTTTTGGAAGATATTTGGGGTTAGTGCACATGACCACCCTATCCTTGTGGAAAATCAAACAAAGGATTTTACACATCAAGGCCTGCAACTCAGAAATCTTCCGAGCTGAGGTGACACCACTGACTACCCTGTTTAACAAATCATGGAAGGATGGGGTGGTACCCAAGGACTGGAGGAGGGCAGATGTGATTCTCCTTCACAAAAGTGGGAGCAAGGCAGAAGCAGGAAACTACAGACCTGTTAGTTTAACCTCAGTGGTAGGGAAAATGATGGAATCACTTCTGAAGGAAAGAATTGTCGAGTATCTAGAGGCCAGAGGGGCACAGGACCCAAGGCAGTATGGATTCACAGCAGGAAGGTCATGCCAGACAAATCTGATAGATTTCTTTGACTGGGTGACCAAAGTAGTAGATCAGGGAGGGGCTGTGGACATGGCCTACCTAGACTTTAGCAAGGCATTTGACACAGTCCCACACAAAAGATTAATATACAAGTTAGCTAGCCTGGGAGTGGGTCCCAAGATGTCAGCCTGGGTAAAGAATTGGCTGGAGAATAGGACACAGAGAGTAATAGTAAATGGAGTCCACTCTGAAGAAAGGGGGGTTACTAGTGGGGTACCGCAGGGTTCAGTATTAGGACCGGTCCTCTTCAATGTCTTTATAAGCGACATTGCAGAGGGACTGGAAGGAAAAGTATGTCTCTTTGCAGATGACACAAAGATCTGCAACAGAGTTGATGCACAAGGTGGGGTGGAAAGGATGAGAAGGGACTTGGCAAGGTTAGAGGAATGGTCAAATGTATGGCAGCTTAGATTCAATTCTAAGAAGTGCAAGGTAATGCACTGGGGAAACAAAAACCCAGGGGAAGAGTATACAATGGGGGGTGAGATACTAACAACAACAAAAATGGAAAGGGACCTGGGGTAGTCATATCAGATGACCTAAAGGTGGGCAAGCAATGTGAGAGGGCAGCAAGGAGGGCTGGGGGATACTGGGATGCATAGGGAGAGGCATCACCAGTAGAAAACAGGAAGTTATTATCCCTCTGTACAGACAGCTGGTGAGACCCCATCTGGAGTACTGCATGCAGTTCTGGAGACCCAGTCTTCACAAAGACATAGACAGGATGGAAGCTGTCCAGAGGAGGGCAACTAAAATGGTGCAGGGTCTGCAACGGAAGACATATGAAGAGAGACTTGAGGAGCTTAATATGTATAGCCTCAAGAAAGGAGGAGAGGGGGACATGATAGAAACTTTCAATACCTCAAGGAAATCAACAAAGTCCAAGAGGGTAGCATCTTTGAAAAAAGAGGTGTGCAAGAACAAGGGCACAATTTGAAGATGGGGGGCGGCTCAGAGGGTAATTTAAGGAAGTATTTTTTCACAGAGAGGGTTGTAGATGCATGGAATGGCCTTCCGGAGGAGGTTGTGGAGTTAAAAACAGTGGTGGAATTCAAGCATGCATGGGATAGTCATAAGGCAATTCTAGGGGGTGGGGTAGGAAGAAGTAGGCTGCTGGTTAACTAGGATCTGCAGCCTATCCAGTAGGCAGGGAAATGGGCAGACTGGGTGGGCCAAGCGGTCCTTATCTGCCGTCAAATTCTATGTTTTTCTATGTTTTCTATGATGGCCACCAGAAACAAAGTCTTCCAAGACAGGAATTTCAGCTCTGCTTCCACTGCAGGTTCGAAGGGAGGTACAGTAATCTTCTCAAGAATGAAGTTCAACTCCCAGGGAGGAGCAGAGTTGTAAATCATGGATCTTAAGTGTAGAACCCCTCGTAGAAAAGTCTTCGAGACTTCTAGTTGAGCAAATGTCCTGCCTCCATAAGGCATGTGATAAGCTGAAATGGCTGCCATATGAACTTTCACGGATGAGTAACTAAGGCCCAAGTTGTACAGATGCCTAAGGTAGTCCAGGACCTTATTGGCTGGACAAGAAAAGGGTTCTAAGTTCTTTGAACCCACCCAAATGGTAAAGTGCTTCCACTTCATGGCATAAGTAGACCTGGTGGAAGCCTTCTGGCCTCAACCAGGATATCAGCAACAATGGGTGAAAACCCAAAATGGGCTTTAGCTACATCTGAGGGAGCCACGCGTGAAGGTGAAGAGACTTGAGGCCTGGATGGACCAGGGTTAACTTCTCCTGGGTCAGCAAGTGTTGCAACAGTGGTAGAGGATGAGGAGGTTCCTCAGACAACTGTTGCAGAAGAACCAGGCTTGCCTCAGCCAAAAAGGAGCAATGAGAATCATTCTGGCTCCTTCCAATTGGAGCTTGTTGAGTACCCTCGGGATCAAGGATATTGGAGGGAGGGTATAGACAAATCTGTCCTTACAGCACAGAGACAGCACATACTGATGAAAAACGTCTTGCCTTGGAGCAAGCGAGCAGAAGTCAGGAAGTCTAGCGTTGTCGGGAGAGGCAAAGAAGTCTATTTGAGGAGTCCCCCAGTGCTGGAAAATATCATCTAGCATGACCTGGTCGAGTTTCCACTAATGAGACTTAGCTGACGAGTGGCTTAATGCATCCGTGAGAGTGTTCTGCATTCCCGGTAAGTAAATGGCCGTCAAATGAAGGCTGTGCTGAGACGCCCAGTGCCAGACTCTCATGGTTTCCTGGCAAAGGGGATAGGAACGAGTTTCCCCTTGTTTGTTGAGGTACCAGACAATGTACATGTTGTCTGATTGTACAAGAAGATGACCAGGAAGAAGAACCGGGAGTAGGACCTGGAGGGCATAAAGTACTGCCTTCAGCTTGAGGACATTTATATGGAGTCTTTGTTCGAACTGAGACCAGCTGCCCTGAGTCTGGTGGAGCCCCCGAGATGGGCACCCCAACCTGCCCCTGACGCATCCGTCATCGGGGTCTGGGTAGGAGGGGCGATAAAGAATGTTGTCCCCAGATTGAGATGTTCTGGGACTGTCCACCATTGCAACTCCCTGATCATAGGGTCTGACACCAGGATCTCATGATCTGGGTTGTCCTGAGACTGGACCCATTGAGATCACAGTGTCCACTGAGAGATTCTCATGTGGAAGCGAGCAAGTGGGACAGTAGGGATGACAGCCACCATCAGGCTGAGAAGGCAAAGAACCTTCCTGGCACCTGCCCTTCCGAGGCTCGATAAGAGTCGAGCCTGGGCTGATAGCATCTCGGTTCTGTCTGGGGGTAGGAAAGCCTTGCCCAGAGTCATGTCCAACACTGCCCCAATGAACTGCAGTCATTGACAAGGGAAAAAGTGGGACTTGGCAGAGTTGATTGTAATCCCCAGGTTGGAGAAAACTTGAAGGGTGAGGGAAAGGGAGCCCAAAAGTTCCTCCCTGGATGGAGCTGCTAAAAGCCAGTCATCCAGATAAGGGAAAACTTGGACCCCTTTGGTATGCAGGAAGGCCACCAGCATCGCCAGGCATTTGGTAAATACTCAGGGAGCCAAGGATAGACCAAAGGGAAGGTCCTTGAACTGGTAGTGGGACCCCTGAAAACAAAAGTGGAGGAATTTGTGGTGGGAGTGGCAGATGGGGATATGGAGGTAGGCATCCTGCATATCCAGGGTGCATAGCCACAATCCCAGCTAAAACAAAGGGAGACAGCTCTGAAGGGAGAGCATTCAGAACCGCTTATGCTCCATGAACTGGTTGAGGGAGCGGAGGTCAAGAATCGGTCTCAGGTCCCCGGTTTTCTTTGGCACTAGGAAGAAATGACAGTAGCAACCTGTCTCCTGAAGGCGGGGGGGGAGGGCAGTTTCTACTGCCTCTTTCAGAAGGAGAGAGCGGATTTCTTCCAGGACCAATGGCAGATGGATGTGGGAGTACAAAGAGGGAGGGGGTGGTCTGTGAGTTTTTTTTTTTGAGTGAACTCAATTGAGTGCCCTGCTGCAATCAGCTGGAGGACCCAGTCATCTTCCATTTTCCTCTCCCAACTCAGTAGATGGGAGGAAAATCTCCTCCCCACTGGTTCCTCTGAACTGGGCAGAGGCAGTGGGAGAGGCAAGGAGTCAGGAGGTGGAAGGCATGGAAGTGGCTGAGGCCCCAGGAGTTTTCTTGCTGGGGAGGCTATGGTTGCTGATGCGGCTTTGCATTTGTTGGGATGTCAGGTTTGCTCCTGCTTGGGCCTTTGGTGGTTAGGGTGCCAAAAGGACCGTTTTTGCCTCTGAGAGGGTTTGTACATAGTCTGGACAAATCTTAAGGCCAAACCATTCTCCTGTAATTCAGTGATAATGTCCTTGATCCTTGACATCACCACCAAACAGCACTGACCCTCTGAAGGGAACATCATGGATTGCTGACTGCACTTTAGGGGCCAAACCTGACACTCGGAGCCAGGCATGTCATCATAAGGAGACAGCAAAGGCTGAGCTCCTGCCTGCAGTGTCCACCACGTCATATGTAGCGTGAAGCATGTGTTTACAGGCCGAGCACACGGAATGGACAAGATCTTCCAGTTCGTGCTTTGTCTGCAAATCTGGGAGGGAGTCCAGCTTAGATTCCATCTGACTAAAGATAGTCTTCTGGTAGCCCCCCATGTGGCCGACGTAACTGAGGGCCCTCATGCCCAATGTGGAGGAAGCATAGACCTTCTTCCCATATTGGTCCAAAAGATGGGACTCCTTGTCAGGAGGGGATGAGTTGAGATGCCTAAGGTTGGCTAATCGGTCATGTGCTGTGCTTATCACAACCGAATCAGCCTTGGGGTGAAAGGTAAGAAAATCCTTCCCCTCAGGAGCCTGATATAGCTTGTCGGCCTTACAAGGAAGGGAGGCTAGCAAGGCAGGTTGTTTCCAAATGGTGGAGACAAGATCCTCCTGAGGCTCAATCCAGAGTGGAATCATGGTAGGAGAAGTCTCTGGGAGGTCCAGATGGGCTGCAAGTTTCTTTCACTGGGGATTTAGCTCTACTGATTGCCATTCTCATGCTGTCTGGATTTTCTTCAGCAGCTCCAGAAAGGAAGGGTCTTCCAAAGGTGACTTCAGAGACCCTTGCAGCCTGGGTCTGTCTGTAGTGTGGGGCTCGTCCTCTGGGTCAGAGCGTCCGGAGTCCAGATCAGATTCTGAAGACTCCGATGAAGGTGAGGAGGAAGAGTTCTCCCTAGGAGGAGGATCACCCTCTCTGAGGGTTCCCCGGGGAAGCGTGTCCTCCCTAGGCCTAGAACCAGATGGTTCAGCTCTGGTGTCAGGCAGAGGCAGGGGTGTCTCTTCTCACTGACATAGAGGGTCTAGCATTGGACCTGGCAACAGTAGATGTTTTTCAACCTCCTGGGAGAACTGAGTTTTGACTTCAGCCCACCAAGAGGTCAAAATCTCCCTCAAGTCCACCTGCGGCTGAGGAGTCAGAGCAGGAGGAGGATGAGGGGGTGGAGGGGGACTTGGATATGGGTAAACTGGAAACCCATAATAGGAGTACCCATAACCTGATGGCAGGAAGCCCGGCATTAAGCATTGAGGCGCAGGGTACTGTGGCATCAGGTAGTGCGGCATCGGGTACTGTGGAGCCAGATACTGTGGCATTGGGTAAGTCAGTGTCGGGTATCCTGGCACCGGGGGCTCAGACGGAGTCAAAGGTCCCAGCAGCAGCCCTGCGGGCAGACCAGACATGTCAGGCATTGGTCCAAAGGGCAGAGGGCCCGATGGAGGACCCGCAGGAGGGTCGGGGAGCCTGGATGCTCTGACGGGTGATCATCGGGGAGCGGAATGTTGGAGGGTGATGTCTGGTTATCTGACATCAGGTCCGGTGTCTGAGGGTCCAACGTCTGGGGGGCGCCCCAGACAGCCACATTCCAGACTCCTTGACCCCAGCCGGGGAAGAGGGAAAAGGCTCCTTGGAAGGAGTGGGAGGAGACGCAAGGACCACAGAAGGCAACACAGTGGGAGTGGTTGCAGCGATCACCAGCGCGAGGTGGAGGGTGAGCCTGTTGATGGGTCGCCAGCTGGGCTGACGTCGGGAAGACCAACGACTGGCTTATCAGCCGTGTCCTGATAGGCCTGGGTTTAAGGGCCATAATGAGAGTGTGGGCCTCCTTTGTCACGGAGGCTCCTGTCAGGCCCAAACACGAGCCCAATGGGGGGGGGTCGATGCCAGCTTAGAAACCACTAAGGTGGCCATCAAAGTATGATCCCCTGGAGGTGAAGTTACCTAAAGGGCCACGACTCCAACCGAAGTCGCGGCCTCTGTGGATGGCATGCCCTGGTCCCGGTGTTTCTCCTTGTTCCTCTTTTTCTTATGATGGCCCTCTGGAGAAGTGGATGCCTGCCTCAATTTCTTCAATTCTTTTTCCATGGATGCCATTTTCTTTTTAAGCAGATGGGCTTCCAGAGACTGCTGCCTGTGTTTCTGGGTGGCAGCACTGAATTTTCGGCAGTGTTCACACTTCTCCACACAGTGGTCTGGGCCCAGACAGAAGAGATAGAGGGAATGGCCATCTTTACGAGGGAGCTGGGATCCACACAAGTCGCACTTGTTCTTATGCAATTCAAAAGGCATCCGGGACGACATGCACAGCGAGGTATTCTGACACAATCTAAGAAAAAATTTGTAGAAATCGTTCAAAAGGATTAATACTTAGCCAAAATGGTGAGCTAAGTGAGTGCTGTTCTTCCACGAGGTGCTATGACAAGGCGATGGTGGGAAAGAACTGGAGGGCGGGTGCTGGGACTGCCCCCTTTATATTGATACCGGCTGATGCCAGTCGCCTGACGTGGGGGCTGTCCCTGCCAGAGACTGCTAGCTAGAGGATTTTTCTGTGAGGTCCTAATGCTTGGTGGCTTAGTCCTACTTGTGAATATCTACTGCAAGAGCCTCTCTCGAAGTAAGATCTTACTTAGTTTCTTTGAGTCTATAAGTGCTGCACTAGACAAGGCCTTCCTGTTGATGTAATATTCTTGAATTTTTCTAAAGCCTTTGATACAGTCTCTCACAAAATATTACTCGAGCAAATGATCAATTTCAAATTTCCTCCAAATATCATAATGTGGATTACATCCTGGTTAACCAACATTATAAAAAGGGTCTGAGAAATGGAGCTTTCTGATTGGCTGTAAACATTCTAACAGCCTTATGTTAATCTTTTATTAACATACATGTGGACCGTAATCATATGCTGAACAAGTTTTAACATTATTTAAGAAAAGATTTTTATTGTAATAGCAATAAGGCATTGCCAGAAGTTATGTTAATGGTCAGTTAATCACCCTCTCGGGACATGTGGCACTCTGCTATGCCTCGTGTCACATTACACCCCTAGAGTGTGATTAACAGATCATTAACATAAACCCTGGCAATGCTTTATTGCTTAATTAGACAAAGAGTCATAAGGGGACATATGTCATCTTGGGGCCTGGTAACTAGTGGAGTACCACAGGGCTCTTTCCCAGGTCCAACTCTTTTTAATATTTTGATATCATCAATGCAAACCTCCAGTAGTGTCTGGATGGCAAAATATGCTGATGACTCTAAACTAGGCAGCATTGTGAACAATGATGAGGCTGCAAAGCATCTCCAAGAGGACCTTGATGTATTGGAAACCTGGACTTCGGAAAACAAAACAAGTTCTAATGCAACTAAATGTAACATCATGCACCCTGGACATAGTAGTCCAAGGTACTCCTACAAACTGAATAATGTTATACTTCATGAGACAATTGATGAAAGAGATTTATGAGTGACAGTCAGCAATAAATTAACCTATGACACTCATACTATTTATTTTTTATTTATTTATTAACATTTTGGAAAACCTGTGAGCAGAAGCTCTTCACATAGGTGCCATGTATGGGATAACACAGACAGGATAACAATTAACAAAGGGCTATATTTCATTGATTAACAGATAAAGATACATCATATGAGCTACTATCAGACGGCATTAGAACACCAGGAGCAAGGACATGCTGTGGTGGAGACAGGGTTAAAGAGTGCAGATGCAATTAGGGAAACAACGATGGGGATATGGAAGTGTGAATCACAGAGAAGTCAGAGGCAAAGTACAATATATGCCTGAGTCAAGACATTGCACATGCATGTTAAGGACAAAAGAGAAGGGAGTGATGGGAGAAAGAGGTGGGGTTATGCTAAAGTAGGAAAGATATGACACAAGGGTGGTATGTTGAGAGAAGTGGGGAGGGGGATGAGTAAGCACATATAAAGGAGATGGGATACGGGAGGGGAAGTGCTAGCAGTATGTTGACCAAGATAATGTATAGGTGATGGAGGGGTAAGGACTGGATGGTAGCAGTCACAGGAGGCCTCAGTGATAAGGTGTAGCCTGAAAGTACAGTTACGTAAGAACTTACCGTAACAGTAGCTCTTCGAGAGAGGCTCTTGCAGTAGGTAATTACATATAGGACTGACGCCGGCCAGTGGCAGGACCCCACAGAAAAATTTCTAGCTAGCAGTCCCTGTTGGGGGACCGCCCCCACATCAGATGACCGGTGTCATACGACGTCGGTATAAAGGGGCAGTCCCGGACGCCTGCCTTCCAGTTCTTTCCCGCCACAGGCCCAGAAGGCCCGGACGAGAGAGAAGCAGACATTTCCCTCAATGGAAAAGGAGCTGAAAAAGCCTAGGGGGATGGAGGGCGGGAAGGTATTACCTACTGCAAGAGCCTCTCTAGAAAATCTACTGTTACGGTAAGTTCTTACGTAACTGTACTATCTTACTTCGAGAGGGCTCTTGCAGTAGGTAATTACATATAGGACAGAATCCCAAGCAGTCTGGAACAAATGAAAGGCACCGGGAGGAGGAACTACTCCAAAAAGTAGCCAATAATCTAGCAGGTCTCAAGAAAGGAGGCCTTGCAAGACAGCTAACCTGAAGCCTGCTCTACGGCGAGAGGCAATGTCCAAACTGTAATGTTTAGTAAAGGTATGGACTGAAGTCCAAGTGGCGGCAGCACAGATGTCTGCCACAGACACATTCTTGAAACAAGCCACAGAGGCAGCTACTCCATGAGTGGAGTGACCTCTGACTTGACCCGGTAGGGTCTTGTTGTACTTGTCATAACAGAAAGTGATGCAATGGGCCAACCATTTTGATAGGCATTGCTTAGAGACAGCATTGCCTTCTCTTCTGTGAGCAAAAGAGACAAACAACTGATCAGTCTTTCTGAGATCCTTCGTCCTATCGGTGTAGTATCTCAGGATCCTGTGAACATCCATGGTATGGAGCAGGTATTCTCCTTGATTGGAGTATTGCGTGAAGAAGGCAGGTAATTCGATAGACTGATTCAAGGTAGATTCCGCTACCACCTTCGGGAGAAACTTAGGATTCGTGCGAAGAGCTACTCATTCTTTGTGAAAAATCAGATAAGGGATTTTGCACATCAGGGCCTGGAGCTCGGAAATTCTGCAAGCAGAAGTAATGGCCACCAAGAAGAGCGTCTTCCATGATAAAAACTTCAAGTCTGCGGAAGCTGCAGGCTCAAAAGGAGGAAGGATAAGTTTCTCGAGGACAAAGTTCAAGTCCCATGGGGGAGCTGGAATCTGGACAGGGGCCTGAGATGAAGGACCCCTGAGGAAAGTTTGGATACCTCCAGCTGGGCAAATGCCTTGTCAGTGAAAGGGACATGGTAGGCTGAAATAGCAGCCATATGGACTTTCAAGAGGAGTGACTGAGACCCAGGTCAAAAGATGACTCATGTACTCAAGCAGAATGGTCACAGGGCAGGAAAAGGGTTCCCGTTCCTGGCACGCAGCCCAGACAGAAAATCTTTTCCATTTCATGGTGAGGGTGGACCTAGTGGAGGGTTTCTAGCCTCCACCAGAATCTCGGCCACCTTAGGAGAAATGCCAAAACGAGATTGAGCTAGGTCTGCAGGAGCCATGCATGAAGTTGAAGGGACTTGAGTCCCGGATGGACCAGGGTCCCCTGATCCTGGGTCAGCAATCCTGGAGATAAAGGAAGAGGAAGAGGAAAAGGAAGAGGAGGAACCTCTGAGTATTGTTATAGAAGAGAGAACCAGATTTGCCTGGGCCAGAAAGGAGCGATCAGAATCATTCTCGCTCCTTCTAAAGACAGCTTCTGTAACACACGAGGGACCAGAGGAATTGGGGGAAAAGCATAGACGAACCTGTCCTTCCAGCTTAGAGACAGAGCGTCATTCCAGAAAGCGTCTTGCTCTGGAACGAGCGAGCAAAAGATTGGAAGCTTTGCGTTTTGGGAGGAAGCGAACAGGTCTATCTGAGGAGTCCCCCAAATCTGGAAGATGCTTTTTAGAACTTTTTCGTCCAATTCCCACTCGTGTGGTAGAGCCAACGAGCGACTTAGTCTGTCTGCCAGGACATTGTCGACTCCCGGAACATGGATCGCCGTGAGGTGAAGGTTGTGAAGCGTTGCCCAACCCCAAATCCTCATCGCTTCCCTGCACAGCGGGTAGGACCGAGTCCCTCCCTGCTTGTTGATGTACCACACCACACACATGTTGTCCGTTTGGACAGCTAGGTGACCGGGAAGGATGAATTGGTGAAGGGCCTGGAGAGCATACAGCACTGCTTGAAGCTCGAGCACGTTGATATGGAGCACTATCTCCATCTTTGACCATAGGCCCTGGGTTCGGTGAGGACCCAGATGGGCCCCCCAACCTTCGCCTGAAGCATCCATGGTCAGAGTCTGACCAGGGGGAGGATGAAAAAAGGGGACCCCCCGGAATAGGTTCTCTCTAACCATCCACCATTGCAAGTCTTTTACCATCGGCGAGGAGATCAGAACTAGATGATCTAGATTGTCTATCCGTTGATCCCACTGAGATCGGAGAGTCCACTGAGAGATTCTCATGTGGAGGCGTGCGTGCGGAACAGTCTGTATGGCCGCCGCCATAAGCCCCATTATCGAAGCACTGACCTCGCCGGGACACTCCTGCATTCCGATAGGAGGGAAATCTGTGACTGGAGGGAGGCCCTCCTGTCCGGAGGCAGAAAGGCCTTGCACAGTGATGTGTCGAGAATTCCCCAATGAACTGGAGCCTCTGTGAAGGCTCCAAGTGAGACTCGGAATGGCTGATGGTAATACCCAGGCCAATGAAAACCTGCTGGGTGAGGGAGAGAAAATGCAGGAGTTCCTCCTTAGACGAGGCCACCAGGAGCCAGTCGTCCAGGTAGGGGAAAACCTGAGCTCCCAAAGAACGCAGGTGGGCCGCTACCACCGCCAGGCATTTGGTAAAGACTTGGGGGGCCAAGGAAAGACCAAATGGGAGCACCCGGAATTGGTAGTGGACCCCCTGGGATGCAAACCTGAGGTACTTTCGGTGCGAAGAGCGAATGGGGATGTGCAGGTACGCATCCTGCATATCTAGTGCACAAAGCCATTGGCCTGGCCGAAGCGGGGGCAAAAGGGTTTGAAGGGAAAGCATCCTGAACCTCTTGTATTCTACATACAGGTTCAGAGAGCTGAGATCGAGAATAGGTCTGAGATCTCCTGTCTTCTTTGGTACAAGGAAGAAGTGGAATAGTAACCTGTCCCATAGAGGTGAGGGGACGGGTTCTATAAGCCTGTTTCTTAAAGGAGCACGAGATTTCTTCCTGACCAAAGGAAGATGGTCCCTTGAGTGCGGAGTTCAGAGAGGGGTGACGTAGAGGTTTCTGTAGAAACTCTATGGAGTGCCCCTCTGTTATGATCTGAAGCACCCATGAATCCGATGTTATCCTCTCCCAACCCGGAACGTGGAGGGAGAACCTCCCCCCCCGGTTCCTCCGGGGCTGCTGGAAGGGTGGGAGAGGGAAGGAGTCAGGTGGTGTGAGGGGCAGCGCCGCAGCTGGGGCACCCGTTGCTTTTTTGGGCGGCGGGGGCCTGGCAGCTGTGGGGGCCCGACGTTTAGTGGCCCGCCTTCCCTGAGGTTTCGCTTGAGGCTGGCTGCATCTGCGAAAGGGACGGTGCTGTGGGGGATGGGGACGGTACATTGAATCAACAGATTTAAGGGCCGTCCCCTTCTCCTGCAAATCAGTGATGATGTCCTTGACATCACCACCGAAAAGCACAGAACCCCTGAAAGGTGCTTCTTGGATCGCTGACTGCACCTCCGGGACCAGACCTGACACACGGAGCCATGCATGACACCGAAGACTGATGGCAAAGGCAGAACTCCATCCTGCGGTGTCCACTGCATCGTAGGTCATCCTCAAAATATGACGACTGGCTGAACGAGCAGAATGGACCAGGTCGGCCAACTCCTGCTTGACTTGGGAGTCAGGCAGAGAGTCGATCTTAGATTCCGCCTGGGTAAGGACAGCCTTCTGGTAATCCCCTATATGAGCTACATAGTTCAGAGCCCTAATACCCAGTGTGGAAGAAGCATAGATCTTCCTTCCATACTGATCCAGAAGGCGAGATTCCTTATCCGGGGGAGACGAGCTCAAGTGTTTTGGGTGTGCTGACCAGCCGTGAGTGGCGCTAATCAGAACCGAGTCTGCACGGGGGTGAGAGTCTAAAAAGTCTACACCCTCCGGAGCCTGGTATAGCCTGTTCAACTTCCTGGGAAGTGGGGCTAAAGCAGACGGTTGCTTACAAATCGTGGAAACAAGGTGGGCGTGAGGCTCAATCCAGGGTGGCACTAAGGTAGGAGCCGTAAGGGGTAAGTCCAGATGTTCGGCGAGTTTAACCCGTTGAGGATCTGGCTCTAAGGAGTGCCACTGATGGACCTCCTGGATCTTCCTGAGCAACTCCGTGAAGGAAGGATCCTCCGGAGGAGACTTCGGAGGAGTCCTCGGCCGGGGCTTGGATGGAGAGCGTGGCTCGTCGTCTTTCTCGGAACATCCATCGGAAGCCTCCGAGGAGTCCAAGAGAAGAGGAAGAATCTGAAGCAGAGTAAGACTCCCTAACTCGACTAGGAGGAGGAACGGGTTCCTTGGGGGGAATCCCAGAACGCGTGTCCTGCCCCTCTCTGGATCCTGAGGGTAAAGCCCAGGAATCTGGAGGAGAGGGAGTGTGCCGTCTGGGGTGTATGGGAGCCGGGGGTGGCACCGTCGCCGTTAGATGGCTCTCGACTTCCTTGGTGAGCTGAGCCTTGGCCTCAGCCCACCAGGAGGCAAGAGTCTCCTGAAGATCCACCGGCCGCCATGGGGACGGTGGAGGAGGAGGGGGATAGGTGTATGGAGGAAATCCGTAGGGGGAGTATCCGTAACCCAGCTGTGGGTATACCAGAGCCGGGTACTGTGGCGTCGGATACTGTGGCGTCGAAGGAGTCGGCACCGGGTACTGCGATGCAGGATACTGCGGACCTGGGAAAACCGGCGTCGGATATAACGGCGGATGCCCAGGCACTGGAGGAGCTGCCGGAGCAGACGGCCCAGCTGGGTATTCCACGGGCGGATCGGTCGGGATAGGCCCATGGGGTGGAGGGCCCGATGGAAGAGGAATATCCCCCGCCGGCATCGGAGGGGCCGGTATCAGAACCAGCGGGGGCGGTGCCGGGCTGGCGTCCGGAGGAACTGGCGCGAGGCCAGCATCAGGGGCAGCGTCAGATCCGGCTCTTCAGGAAGAGGATCGGATGGTAGCGAGGTTCGAGCCTCGACCGGGACGGAGGAAAAATCCCGGGGTCAGGCAGGGGACTGGGGCTCCCTGATGGCAGCGAGGCTGCGGGAAGCCTGGTATGACAGAACAGCGCAGGGTCTGCCGTGGGCTCGAGGCCCCGGCGCACGACGGAGGAGCCAATATGTGGCTTATCGGCGTGAATCGGCGGACGCCAGAGAGCAGCGTCCGAGCACCGGGGTCCCTCGTCGAGGCGGGCGAGTATGGGAGAGCCCGGTCCGAGGGACACTGCGTCGCGCCCGAAGAGTCCGAGCATCTTAGCGGCCTTCTCCGGCGCGTCAGAGAAGCCGATGTCGGCAGGGAGGTGCCCACACAGTAGGCCGCAGACCTGCGCCGATACTGGGGGCTAAGTCTCCTTTGCCCGGAGACACCTGGCGAGCGCGAGCGTGAAACCGGCGGGTGGGCAGCGCCTCCTCAAAGCCTGGAGGCTGCCGTTGGGTGATCCCCTGGAGGATTTACCTTGCCCGCGACTCCGGCCGGAGTCGCGGACGAGGGGGCCTTCTCCCAGTGCCTTTCCTTGTCCCGCTTCTTATGCCCTTCAGGGGAGGTCAACGCCTGCCGAAGTTTCTTCAACTCCTTCTCCATCGCGGACATCTTCTTTTTGAGGAGATGGGCTTCGAGGGACTGCTGGCGTCATCTGCGGGTGGCCGCATTGAATCGAAGGCAGTGCGGACACTTGTTGACTCGTGGTCGGGGCCTAAGCAGAAAAGGCAGAGGGAGTGACTGTCTTTGTGAGGCAGTTGGGCGCCGCACGAGTCGCACTTATTCTTTGAAGGGGACGACATAAACCGACGTTCACCTGATGAAAGAAGAATAAAATTCTATACTGAAAACTTGTTCAGAAAAACCGACGAAGTAACAGGACTGAGCGATAAGAACTTAACCGCGAGGCTGCACGAGCTGACGGTGGGAAAGAACTGGAAGGCGGCGTCCGGGACGCCCTTTATACCGGACGCCGATACACTGTGGGGCGGTCCCGCCAGGGACTGCTAGCTAGAAATTTTTCCGTGGGGTCCTGCCGTCGGCCGGTGTCAGTCCTATATGTAATTACCTACTGCAAGAGCCCTCTCGAAGTAAGATCTGACATTTGAATGAGCCCAAGGATGTTGCACTGGTTGTCTCGGTAGGAAGCGAGTTTATGCAGAGTGGGGCTCTATAAGTGAAGGCTCGCCGCCCAAGAGCTGTACCGCAATGAGGGGTTCTGAACATGTGGTTGCTGGATATCCTGGTAGTGCACTGGTTCCTTTAATGGAGTTAGGAAAGCATAGATGCCTGGTGGCATCAAGCCAAGTCTAACTTTTTTTGTGAGCAGGCAGGTTTGGTATCGGAACCTGCTGTCAAATTGTAGCCATCTGGCCTGGGCACAGAAAAGGCACGTGTGGGTGAGTCACTCAGCACTAGTGAGTAGGCAACAGGCTTTATTTAATGATGTTCTGATGCACCGTAGGGAAGTGGCAGTAGCAGATCCATAGATGGCGAGGCCATAGTCGGTGAGGGAGATAACTGAACTATGGATGGCGAGATGCAGGGCATCTGGGGTCAGGTTTTGTTTGTGTCTGTACAGCATCCCTATTCTCCTGTTTATCACCTTCACAGTGTTATTAATGTGCTGAGTGTAGGACAGGGTAGAGTCAACAGTTATACCCAGATACTTAAATTGCTGGACTAGCTCGGGGGATGACCCCTCATCATTTTTTATGCTAAGAGGGAAGTTCTTGTGCTTGCTAAGGTTACTGGTGAACAGCATAGTCTTTTTTTTTTTTGTAGTTCAGTAAAACCTTAAGCTCAGCAAACCATTTTTCAATGGATGTGAAGGCATTCTGGAGCTGGTCTTGAAGGTGCACTGGATAGGAGTGACTGGTGAATATAATGGCATCTTCCGCATAGAGCAGGATATGGCCTTGACATGAATTCAGGAGGGTATTTAGAAGTATATTGAATAGGAGTGGGCCCAAGATGGAGCTTTGAGGGACCCCAGAGTGAACAGGCCTACTTTCAGAGTGAATACCTCTGATTTTCACTTGTGAATGATTGCTTAGGTAGCTCATGAACCATGTTGTGGTATTTGAGGAGAGACTGATGTAGTGGAGCTGGTCAATAAGGAGTGAGTGGCTCACGATGTCAAAGGCCTTGGTTAGGTCTATGAAAGTTGCTCCAACCGAGTCCTTGTTCCAAAGAGTTGTGTATGAAACAAGCAAAGCTGTGACAGTACTATGTCCATGCTGGAACCCGTGTTGTTGGGTGCATAGCAATTGGTGAAGCTCCAGGTACTCCACAACTTGGTCAGTCACGTTGTGCTCCAAGGCCTTGGAGAGTGGAGGGAGTATAGAAATCAGACAATAATTCCTTAGTTCCCTACTAGGATTATGGTTAAAAAAATGACATAGAATAATAGGGTGTATTCTTAAAAATATAAACAGCAGAAAAGCCGGTGTCCTTATCCCCCTCTATGCTTCTCTGGTAAGGCCACATCTGGATTATTGTGCACCATTCAGTGCTCCTTCGACCACTGGTGGTGAAAAGCTAGTAGAAGGTGTACAGAGAAGAATTACTAGAAGCATAAGGAATATTCAAATCTTTCCTTATGGGCATAAGTTAAATCAACTGAGACTATACTCCATGCAGTATAGGCACCTAATAGGGTATCTATGTCTTACATGTAATGCATTTCAGAATGATTTCTTATTTGAATAAGTTGGGTTAACAAGACACAGAAATCTCACCACACTAGAACCCATAATCTGAAATTAAGAGGCGAAGTCAATAGAACAAGAAAAAGAAATGACTGGTATAACCAGAGGACTATTTCAATATGGAATTCATTGCCTTCATCAATAGTTAATAGTGAAAATATGACCTTGTTTAGAACAAGGCTAAATCAATTAATGGGTAATAAAAAAAATTGTGTACTTTGACTCAACCTAAATAGGCGACGAGTTTCAAAGACCTTGGCCTCCTAACTCGTATCCATCCTATGAACCTGTAACGCAAAATTCTCTTCAATGCAAAGTGAATTTTGCATTGCTGCACAAGAATGCAAAGCTGCCATTGAAACATATGGATTTTGAGTAACTTCACCTCTAAGAATTTCATAATGCTGCGAAAAAAACCCGATGTTGCCATTGAAACCTATGGACTTTGAGATTTTTCACCTTTCCTTTGGCTCCCAAAGACAAATTTTGCAATGATTCATAGGATGGCAGGTCACATGGGGTCTGTATGGGCTTGCACAGCATCAGTTGAGCAAGTGTAGTGTGTGTGTAGAGGAAAGCTGGAGTTAGTTAGGTCTCAGAGCTGTGTGATTTAAACCTTCAAAAAAATTATCTATGTTTGGACTTCTGAGTCCAACTTTAGTATGCTGTGTGCACTAATCCCTAGGTCATTTGTATCATAGATACATAGAATTTGACGGCAGATAAGGACCGCTTGGCCTGTATCATTGGTCATTTATTGATTCTTTGTGAATTTTACATCTTAAATTCATACTTTCAGTGTCTGCACTCTGAGAGACAGTGCAGGTGAGCTTCAGGTGAGGGGTGGATCTGTGGTGTAGAAGGGAGATCCACAGACTACAGTGTGAAAGGCAGTATTGCCAACTGTTGTTAGCTAATATCTAGTATTGGTGTGTTCAGTTGTGTACACAGTTACACATAGTAATAGTTCTAGTAAGTTTTGATAATTTTGTGCTGTTCGCTTTTCATTTTTTTTCTGTCTTTGTTTTAGAGGACATTGTTTGATTTACAGAAGTGTTAAACTTTCTGCATGAAGAGACGATCATGCAGAGCTGTTTCTTGCTGTGGTGCTGCTGCCAAAAACACTATTGCTTATGTGCCTCCAAGTGGTAGCAGCGGAAGTTGTGATGATGAGGCAGGTTCATTAGGGGCCAGCAATGTGAAGTCTGGTCGTCGTGGAATCGTGGACGTGGTAGCACTAACCAATGGAAGGGAAAGTTTGTAGTTGCTGCAAGTGCAGGGATTTCTGTGGCCACATTTTCTAACAAATACCTGAAATTATAGCAAGAGGAACAGAAAACATTTACTTTTAAATCCAGCACAGTTTCAATTGAAGCCCCCACCCACAAAGTCACAAAAAACATGAGAAAATAATGAACTTATTATGCAACAGAGTGTGGCAATACAAATGGAAAGCATAATGTTTGGTCATCGTTGCAAAAGCAGACCATCATCTGAAGCATGGAGGTGCCAGAAATATAGCAAGGAAGTCATAGTCAGCAGACACAGTGACTTACAACTAATGTGTCATCATAGAACTACTGAAACACAACCCAGCAAAAACAACCCCCCCCCCCAAAAAAAAAAGACTTACCTTCTACTCTACCAGGCCTGGCCAGTCATAACAAGAAAACCATAAAAAAAATTTAAGTACTAATAAATACTTCCCTTCGCATTGCAATCTGCAGCTCTAATGTGAAGTATCATTCAAAACAATCTCCAAGATGAGGCCCTAAAAGAAAAAAAGACACAAGTGAGATATAAACAAAATGATTGAACGTTCACTTGTGAATACAAACGAAGCCAGACTATACTGGCAAAATGTACTTACAATTGTTAGTGCGTGAATGAGAGTACAGCTCCAATGTACACCATCTGTCAGTTACGTGGACAACAGCAGCAAACCACAGCAGCGCAGCATGTTCTCACTCCAGGATATCAAAATCATCAACAGCTGCAGCAGCAGAACCAACAGCAACAAGTAGAAGCAGCACATCGACTTGTGTTTCTTCTCACTTCGCAGTAACATATGTGATGACGAGACTTTATAAACAGGAGATACCCAATTGTACTTCACAGCTAGGTTTTTTGGACCTTTCTACAGCAGCAGCAGAAAAGATGTTCATATTTGATTCTTGAGGAGTTCACTTCCCACTTGCACACTAGTGCATCGGCAGCTGCACTGAGCAGTATGGAGGCATTTCTGTAATGGGGCCACTACTTGACATTTGTGGCTAGCAGGAGGAACATCAATATGAAAAAGACTTATGTTTCAATACTCAGAAACAATGTTCAGGTTCGATTCTTCAGGGTTTTAAATAATTGATTAGCAGTTTTTTTCCTGGGACAATACTAACAGTACAGAAAGTATTTATATAGGTTTTCTAGAAGTGTTATGTTAGACACAATGAGGCAAGTGCTATGCATTTTTACAATGTTTTAGCCCTTTTATGAGCAAAACACTAATCAATTTTTAGAGTTAAATAAAACCCTGATTCTTGTGGAATTCTCTTCCCACTTACACACTAGTGCATCAGCAGCAGCACTGAGCAGCATAAAAATATTTCTGTAATGGGTCTACTACTTGACATCTGTGGCAAGCAGGAAAGTAGGAATTAGAGTATACAGCAGGATGTAATGAAAAACGCTGGCATTCAGAAGTTAAAGTACTCGCACTGATGATGAAGCAACAACCAAGGCAGAGATCATTGCTTCAGCTCAGAGATCCACCATAGAGGCACAGTATATACCTAAGTGATACTATTTTTACATAACAATCACAAAACCTGCTAGAATCTAACATGCAGCCTTGATCCCAATGTAGTATGGTGGTTCTTCTTCCAGGAGATCGTGCTGCTAACCACATTGGAACATGCCTTGCCTTTGCCCCATCAAGAGACTGCTGTCCATATGTACACAAATGTTATATTATTATCATAAATCTCATGACCAACGCTCATTTTACAGAATGAGACTACATGACATGTTATATGTCGGTTAGTTACATTCACATTCTGTAATGTAAACATAGCGTTGTGCATATGAGATACGCTCAATCCTCCCTCTCTCCAGCCAACATTCAGCAACCTGAGTCTGTTCCCGAACCCAGGTCGTTGGTGTGGTGTGAGGTGTGGTGTCCAGCACCTCAGCCCTCAGGGCCATCGAGCCGGTGTGAAAACATTTATTTACATAAATTTGGTTTTATTTAGATATTACTTTTAGTATGGGTGTTCCAATTAATATACTTCTTTTACGCCATGTAGAGATATTCATATTTTTTCAATCAGTTATGCTTTAGTTACTATTTCAGATACGAAGACAACCATCTTACTTTTACTTATAGGCAGAAAGCCTCAAGGCCACCCAATAAGCAAAGCTATGTACTATGCCTATAGCATCACTGTTTATACCCTGAAATATTTTTATGCAAAGCCATTTTGCTATATAATGGGGTAAGCTTAAGAATAGCATGAATCACCCTTTGTAATAAAATCCCTAAATTTTACAATGAGTAATCAGCAAAATCTGGGCCTCAAAATTGTCCCCTGGGATGTTAAAGGATTAAATCATCATATCGGAAGAAAACAAGTCTTATCATACTTAAAATCTATACATTGTGACATTGCAGTGATTCAGGAGACACACCTAGAAACAGAAAATATTGAATGACTAAAGACAATATGGATAGGGAATACTGTACATAGCTCTTCTATAAAAAAGAAAAAAGGTGTCTCTCTCATTTCATAAAAAAACTTAACTGCAACATCTTATAAACCTTCAAGGAAAAGGAAGGGAGATGGATTTTCATTCAAGTTGAAACAGACTCTAAGCCCATAGGGTTAGGCAATGTTTATGGCCTTAATTGTGATGAGCCCGGAAATGTTCACATAATTAACCAAGTTATGCATGAAAACATTACTGAACATACCACAGTACTCATGGGAGGAGATTTTAATTTGGTCTGAAATGAACACTTAGATAGAAGTAACCCTATGGGGAGACCCATGCAAGAGCAAGGAGAAGTTTAAAATAATTAATGCAGGAATGGAACTTAACAGATACATGGAGGATAGAATACCCATCAGGTAGAGACTTCACATTTTACTCTCCACCACATGACTTGAATAGTCGCATAGATTACTTTTCAGCCAATAAACAGGCACTCCCAGGCATAGAACATAACCATATAGGGGTTGTTGCATCTCCGATCATGCCCCTATCTCATGCCTGTTTACAAATCTGGATACTCATCAAAAGTCCCCTAGATGGAGATTAGACCCACTACTAGCAGCCTCTCCAGATTTCCAAACATGGATTAAAAAAGAAACAGAATTCTGCTTCACAGTAAATGATACTCCAGATGTTACCTCTTCCATTATCTGGGAAAGTTTTAAAGCTTACATATGTGGAAGGATAACAGGTGGTGTGACAGCACAGCGTAAAAAAAGAGAACATCATAGAATAGAACAGAAAACTGAAATGCAAAGTCTTGAAGCAGAATAATAAAGTGGAAGAAATAAAACTGAGGAACTCAAATCCAAAATTAGGGGAAAGAAATATGAATTAAATAACCTACTATATAAAAAAGCAGAATGACATTTATAAAACCAAATACATCTACCGGGAATTAGGGTACAAGTGTGGGAAATTACTAGCACACAAACTCAGCAAACAGAAAGCGGCCTCTAATATTTCGGCTCTTCAGGATAAATATGGTAAATCACAAACCAATCCTCAGAAAATTAACGAGATCATGAAGACATTTTACAAGCAACTGTATACCTCTAAAGTTATTTTTAATCAAAACACTATAAATAACTTTCTTAAAGGAGTTAGTATCCCCAAACGGAGTCCCCAACAAAATAAAATTTTAGAAGCACCAATTTTAGCTACGGAACTTCAGGCAGCTATAACAAAGTTAAATAAGGGCAAAGCACCAGGCAGGGATGGATTTCCATTGGAATTCTATCTACCTTTGATGCCAATAATAACAATGTATCTATGCAACATGTATAATGAATCCCTAGTCAATAAAACATCCCCTGCTACACCTAAAAAAGCTATTTTTATATTACCACCAAAGAAAAACAAAATATCCACTAAAATGTTAAAATTACCGTCCCATTTCTTTGATCAATACTGATAACAAACTTACAACAAAAGTTTTAGCACTACGACTAGAAAATCTAAATCCTGTATTGTTACACAAATCACAGACAGGATTTATTAAAGGCCAAACAGGAGCAAGTAACATGAGCACTTACTAACCTAATGCAATACTCTCAGCTAAACTAGATACATCTGCAGTTCTAGTTGACTTTGAAAAGGCATTTGATTCAGTGGAATGGTCCTATTTAAAACAAATTCTGAAAGCTTTCAACTTTGGTACTCATTTCAATTTCTCTGGTGCCCAGTTCAGTCTGATGGACTGCTCCTGTGGTCTTGGGACCCTCTCTTCCACAAGGACTCCCTAGGTTCAAGCCACGACACTGCCTGCTACTGGCAGAGACCGTGCTCCCCATAAGAGAACTGCCACCTGCCAAAAAGACCCTCCCAGCAGCAGCTGTGAATCACACTGGTGGGTCACTGAAACGCAGCTCTGCAGGCTATTTTCCGGTGCCTGGTTTGGGCTAGCTGACCCCTCCTGTGGTCCTGAGACCCTCTCTTCCACAAAGACTCCCTGGGTTCAAGCCACAGCACTACCTGCTACTGGCAGAGACCATACTCCCCATAAGAGACCTGCCGCCTGCTGAAAAGACCCTCCCAGCAGTAGCCATGAACCACACTGGTAGGCCACTGAACACAGCTCTGTAGGTACATTTTGGCGCTTAGCCCAGCTTCTTTGGTGCTAGTGGAAAGACATTTTAAAAATTACTGGTGCCTTTTTTACTGGCTGCCTGTGAGGTGAACTGATACTTAGGAGATTGAACAAAGGCAATTCACATTTTTGGTGCCCTTTTTACTGGCCGACCTGCCTCTAATAGTGCCCACCACTGACTGGCTACCTGGACAAGACTCTGGCTTCAGCAACAATCCAAGTCCAAATTCAATGTATTAAAGTGAATTAAGTTTAAAGTGCTGTGATCTCCCCAGGATTTACTTGCAACATTCTGTCCTGCTAACTAGTGCTTTAAGGTTTTAAAAAATTTTTTTTTATACTGACTACTGTCATAGACAAATGTATTTATAGCCAGATCTATCTGCTTAGAGTATTGATTTAATTATTTTCTACTACTGAGACTTGAAACTGAGTCTTAGCCTCCTGATTCTCTAGGTCCCCGCTCCCCCTCCCTCTGAGTGCTGGCCCTGTCCTATTGTAATTTATTTCTCCTCCCACAGCCCACTTTTACTTAATCTCCCCCTTCCTTTCTCTGCAGACTAATCTCCGGTGCCTGGTTCAGGCTGGTTGACCACTCCTGCAGTCTTGAGACCCTCTCTTCCACAAAGACTCCTTGGGTTACAGCCATAGCACTGCCTGCTACTGGCAGAGACCGTGCTCCCCATAAGAGACCTATCACCTGCCAAAATGACCCTCCCAGCAGCAGCTGTGAACCACACCGGTGGGTCACTGAAACACAGCTCCACAGGTACATTTTGGTGCTTAGCCCAGCTTCTCTGGTGCTAGCAGAAAACTTTGTGCCAGCTCACCACCCACACCCCACCCTCCTGCCCTTGCTCGGCTATTCTTTATATACCTTCTAGGGTGAAATTAACTAAGTGTCTGCTTTCTATTTGGGCCCCTTATACTATCACACCACAAGGGGCACCAATTGGCTCACTTCATCAAGTCCAGTTGAAACACAGTATCTCCCAACTGCATTCCAACAGAACTAGCTGGAAACATAACCCTTTCACCTACAGGAAAAATCTTCACCTATGGGGAACAATAAAAAAATTTCAAAATTGTGACCCGCTCAGGCTGTGAGCTGGATCTGACCATCAGCCTTACAGGCATTATCATGCTCTTTTTCTTTCTGCAACACCCTTATTTAAACCGCCCTTCCCTTTACTGAGCTGGTTCCCTATTGTGATATATTGCATTACCATGGTCTCCACTAACCTTCCTCTTCTACTAATCTCACTCCTGCTGCTCAGTACCCTCTCTGTGACTTCAGTTAACCTCTGTAATAATGCAGGTGTTCATCCTTCCTCGCAAAGTGACTTTCACTTCTCTAACCTCCTTGTTCAGGATGTAAAGATGCCGAATTCCACCCTGTCTTACTCCAAAGGGGTTTCATTTACATTGCCTTAGCGGGTTTTCTAAAATACTGTTATGGTCCACTACACTATACTTCCTTTCTCCACTGGAAACTGTGGTATCTCATCCTCATTGCCCTGCTACTTTCTGAGGATGTGGAGTCCAATCCAGGTCTTATCTCCCACTACCCCCATGCTGACTTTTCAGATCACAATATGAAAGGACTCTACATTGCTCGTCACAACATTAGGAGCCTACTGTGCAACAGGGTGGAACTTGAGGCATGGGTTACCCTTTATAAGCCAGATCAACTCTGCCTATCAGAGACATGGTTGAAATCTACTATTCCCAACTCCTCCTGCTTGTTAGCCACTTATAACCTTATCTGGAGAGAGAGAGAGAATCTCTTCTAAAAAGGGAGGTGGTGTGTCTATCTATTACAAAGAGAATTTAAATCTCTCTGTCATCCCTACGCCCTCCCTCCCCCACTGTGAGTCACTACATGTACTACTTACTTTGGGTACAAAAAATCTGCATATTGTATGTGCCTATAACTCCCCCCTCCCCAACAATGGCCTCACCAGTCTTGTTGAGTTACATGAACAAACATCCCTGTTGGCTGGGCTAAATGAAGTGATTATTATGGGAGACATTAATTTAAATTGGCTGGGAAATTGCCAAACCAACTTTCTATCCCGAGTCATGCAACATAAGCTACATCAGCTAATTACAGAAACCACAAGGACAGCTCTGCACACAAACTCTAGCACCCTAATTGATTGGGCCATAACAAGTTGGCCTGAGCATATACATACTGCTGGCATATTTACTGATGCTCTCACTGACTATTCCCCTATTTTCTGTTTATAATAATAATAATAATAATAATTTTTTTATTTGTATAGCACCTTTCAATGTATCAAGGTGCTGAACAATTTTAAAAACAATTCGAAACACTAAGTAAAAACAGAACATATCCATAAAAGTCAACATATCAACAAAATAACATATTTATAATAAAATCCAAACATTAATAAATAACTTAATTATCTAAAAAGGCCATATTCCATAAATACGTTTTCAGGTCTCTCTTAAAAGCTCCACGGAGGTGCACTGCCATAACCGACATGGTAGAGAGTTCCAAAGAGTGGGTGCAGCATGCGAAAACGTTCTTCTGCCAGAGGATTTTAAACTCACTCTTGGGATCTCTAACAACCCCATGTCGGCCGAGCAGAGTGATCGGTCAGGGCAGTAAGGAACCAAGAGGTCTTTCAGATAGGCTGGACCCTGATCATGAAGGGCTTTGAAAGTCAATAAAATGACTTTAAAGGTGATCCGCCACTGCATAGGAAGCCAGTGCAGTTCGCGTAGCACGGGAGTGATATGACAGGACCTACTTGTCCCAGTCAATACCCGGGCTGCAGTGTTCTGCACCAGCTGTAGGTGATGGATTTCAACCCCAGAAAGCCCAAAGTACAGGGCGTTGCAATAGTCCAAGTGTGAAGATACAAAAGCGTGAACCAGAGTAGGCAGGGAGTCAGATGGAACAAGGTGCCTAACCCTTGCAATGTTCCTAAGATGATAAAAGGAGGTCTTGACAATGGCTGACACCTGAGCTTTAAGAGTCAGCCTGTCATCAAGAATAAACCCAAGGTAACGCAACCGTTCTGAGGATGGTAGAGATACTCCACCAAGGAAAATTCCAGATGGTGCACCAATACCTGGCCTCGCAATCCGACCTCCTGGGTCCACTACCAGCACCTCTGTTTTCTCAGAGTTCAACTTTAGCCAACTAGAATCCATCCAGTCTTGGATCTCCCCCAGACAGTTGTTAAACACTGAGAGAGCTCCATCCTGGTCGGGTGCAAAAGACAGATAGAGCTGGGTATCATCTGCATAGCAGTGAAGCCTCAGCCCATATCGTCTAATGATACCTCCGAGGGGCAGCATATACACTGCAAACAACATGGTGACAGTACGGATCCCTGGGGCCCTCCACACAACAAAGAAATTGGGTCAGAGGAAAAAATCCCCGACACAACTCTTTGTGATCTCCTGGTGAGGAATGACGTGAACCATTGCAAAATGGTTCCAGACATTCCACAGATTTGCCCCAGGTGAGCTAATAACACCATGTAGTCCACAGTGTCAAAGGCTGCAGAGAGATCAAGAAGAACCAGAATAGAACGTCTCTTCTGATCCCTCGCCATCAGAAGATCATTTAACACTCGAACCAGCGCAGTCTCGGTGCTGTGTCTTTTCCGGAAGCCAGACTGGAAGGATTCGTAGACATTATGGATGGTTAAATGGTCATCCAGTTGAACCGCTATGACCTTCTCAAAAACCTTCCCAATAAAGGGGAGGTTAGAGATAGGCCGGTAGTTTGAAAAACAGTCTGGATCCAAGGAAGCTTTCTTCAAAAGAGGAGTCAGCACTGCCTCTTTCAAGGAGCAGGGAAACACGCCTAACTCCAAGGAGCACCAGACTATTTGTGCCAGGACCGGACCGATGATATCAAAACAACCCAAAATGAAGGGAGTCGGACCGGGATCCAAACCACAACTTGTGGTACGCATAGAATGGATGATCCTCATAATGTCCATGAACTCAGGTCATTGAAAGGAACTCCAGGAGAAATGGGGCACTGTAATCTCATGCTGTCCAAAAGCATCACCCTTAGAGGTTACCGGACCCAGGTTCGCTCTGATGTCGGCCACTTTAGTTGCAAAGTATAGAGCGAGCTCATCGCACTCTACTTGCAAACGCTTTCCAACATGTAGGCAGGCTGGGCCGCACAGTCTGTCTACAGTTCGGAACAGCTGAGCCGGTCATGAGCAACTGCAGATCTCCCTGGACAGGAATTCTGCCTTCTTATGGGTGATTGCAGATTGATAGCTAACATAATGTTCCATCAATCTAGAGTGGTCGGCATCAAGGGCGGACCTGCGCCAGCGATGCTCTAACCTTCACCCCTGTCTCCGCATCTCCCTCAAGGTCCCGTCAAACTACAGGGCTCCGGAGTGAAGGGATAGGGGGTGCTCATGAACAGGAGCAATAGAATCCAGAGCCATCGTGACGGATTTATTATAGGCCAACACCAATGCTTCTGGATTACTGCTCACCGAAACCAAGGATGAAAGGTCAAGGACCGCCGCTAGACCTTGTGGAGTAACATTCCATAATGGGCGGTACCTGACCATCTCCACAGGGGCTGGTCTTCTCAGGGGGGTGCAAAAATTGAACCTCACGATGTAGTGATCAGACCAGGTGACTGGTTCCACCCCCATGTCAGATGCGTCGATCCCTAGAAGGAAGACATAGTCTAAAGAGTGTCCAGATTAATGCGTAGCAGTGAAACCACCTGTGAGGCCCAAAGAGCATCAATTGGAGGAAGTGATTACCAAAATTAGAGAGTTCATCATCGACCCAGGTTGAAATCACCCAGAACCATCAATCTGGGTGACTCAAACGACATACGACGCAGGAAGTCTGCTACTTCCTGTAAGAAACGCCTCCCATCTCCGGGTGGACGGTAGATGAGCACGATTCGAACACCTACACCTGCTATGACTGTGCACTCGAGAGACCCAGCCTCACCTACTGCTACATTCGTGAGACCCAATTCAGTCTTAAAACAGACTGCAACCCCCCCCACCCCTGCGGTCCAATCTCAGGCGGTGTATCACCGAGTACCCGGCCGGAATCATGGCCTCCAAAACAGGGCCAGAGTTTTCATCCAGCCAGGTCTCGGTGATGCAAGCCAAGTCAGCCAAACCAACAAGATCGGCAATAATGGCGGTCTTATTCCTAACAGACCTGGCATTGCATAACACCGTCCGAGTTGGACAAACTTTGAAGGTTGTCAAGCCCATCTGCCCACTGAAATCAGTAGTGTCCTTGGGTATGGATACCAGACAGGGTAAACCTCGATCTGGATTCCATTTCACCCCAGGGCACCTTCTGGACCTGGCTACCCTGATACGATGAACCCGCTCGTTCATCCTCCCCTGTTCGCCAACCCCCCCCATGAACAATACCCAGCACTCTACAGCACTGGTAGGTGTCAAAATGAAGAGGAGGAGTAACAAAGGGGTGGAGGGCGCCAAGGGAGGAGGATGAATAGTGCACCACCGTGGGGGCTAAGGGCCAGCACATGTTGCTATTTAACTAAAATAAACCAGAACCCTAAAACAAACTACTTAACAATCAACCAACAAAAAACATAAATATAACCTTAAAGAAAAAAAAAAAAGTCTACACCTGGACTATTACCCACCCCCCCGGATTGCTCTCACCACTGGGAAGAAGAGGGAAAGGCACTCTCACTGCCTAACCCTCATGGGAAATAGAAACAGAGGACAAAGAACTAAAACTCCTCCCAAGTTCTCTCACAACAGGGGGGTGATGTTATTTGTTCTTTCCCTCAGCCAGGAAGGAGACAAAATAAATAAAAAAAAATAACAAAAAAATAAATAACTAAATAAACACAAAAAACTTAAGGACACAAAGTCCTCTCACCACCAGTTCCAAAAGCCATAATCATCAGTCACTCAAAGCAAAAAATAAAAAAGAATCCAGGGTTCCTTGAAAATTAATACATCCACATCAGGCAGGAAACAGTTAAGTAAGGCACAGAAAAAGTCATGGAGTTTAGCCGAGGTAGTTCAGGAATCCATGAAATTTAGTCCAGAAAAAGTCAGCCCCTCTCATGCCCCTTTTCTCCCAGAAAAAATGATCTTTAAAGGAGTCTAAGCCACCCTTACCAAAGAACCATTAAAAGTACCACAAATGTAGCAGTCCTCATGGTTCAAGAGGAGGGGTACTCCAGCCAGCTCCCCGACTAAGAAAATACCCCCAAACCCCCTGCAGTGTAGCAAAGCTCCAAACCAGACACCTACCGGGCATTTAACAACAGAGGCTGACACCAGAATTCCACAAGCAAGTTAATAAGAAACAATCTCCAGAAAAATTCCTGATCAAATGAAAACCTCAGTACTCTAAATTTTACGAGCTGTTCAATACTTTAAAATCTTGACCTCTGCAAAACCAGACACCCCAGAAACCAGTATTCTGAAGGGAAGGAGAGAAGGACAAACCCAGCCAATGTCACTCCTGGAGTGAGCCCATCACGAGTCCACCCTGGTGTTCTGTGTGTCGTAGAAACAGCGGGCTCTTCAAGCCCTATTCCAACAGAGTAAAAAGCACTTCTCCACCACAAAAGTTCGCCAAAGCTCGGAGCTGAATAATCCTAATAGCCACAAGACAATGTAAAACTCCTCGTCTCTTTCCAATTTACTGAAGAGCCTCAGGGCAGTAAATCACATCCACATGAATCAAGGGCCTCGCTCCTCACGGGGACTCTGCACCAAAGTCTGAAGTCTGAAGGGAATGAGTGAAAGCAAAAGAGCCCCACCAGCACTCTTCCACTGAATGGATCCTGCCAAGACGCCAAAAACACCACTGAAGGTCCGTGGCAAGCAAAAGAGCCCAACCGGTGTCCTTCCACTGAAAGAATCCTGCCAAGATGCTGAAAAACACCAGCGAAAATCCCTGGAGTTCAAAAAAATAAACAAACAGTAAATAAACAAAATAAACTAACTAACTCAGAAACTAAAAAATCAAACAAACTCAAAGTGCAGACAACGGCAACACACCCAGCCTGGCGGCCATCTTAGAACCTTAGACTTTATGGTCTCCTGCTTCCACCAACCCCACTCTGCCTCCAAAGTATATCGCCTTTAGGAACCTTGCAAATTTAGATTCAGTACACTTCCTTAATGATGCCTCTCAAATTGACTGGAACAAACTATACAGAACTAATGATGCCCAGTCAGCCCTAAACTTTTTCCTTCATGACTTCTTGACTCTCCAGGATATCCATACCTCATACTCTATGCGCAGAGTGAAGGGAAAACAATCAAAATAGTTAAAAAAGGACCTCTTTTCCAGACTTAAAATGAGAGATGTTTTAAATCCTCTGGTCTCCCAGCTGACTGTGACCTCTATAGGGCCCAGCGTAAAGAATGTAAAAAGCAAATAAGGGTTGCCAAAAGTAAATACTGCAAAAATCTTCTCTCAGATGCTGCAGGGGAACCTAGAAAATTCTGGATGCATTTTAGGTCCTTCCTGGGGTCTACGCAGTCTCCTACTCCAAATAACATGATACTAAGTGGAATCCACTGTAATGATCCTCGGACAATTGCTAATTTCTTCAACCAACAATTTTCTGACCTGTCCAAGTACACCTCTGTCTTCCCCATGACACAACCTTTAGGCATACACACTGATTCCCACGTGGATACATTAAGACCATCCTTTCATTTCAAAGCTGTCTCTAGGGCAGAGGTACTAATACTTCTGAACTCTATCTCAGATAACAGTAGTACTGGCTCTGATGGTATTGAAACAAGACTTCTGAAGATTGCTGCCCCATTTAGTTGGTTCCATGGTGTAATGGTTAGCACTCTGGACTCTGAATCCAGTGATCCGAGTTCAAATCTCGGTGGGACCTTTATTATAATTCTATGTATATATGAATTTCTTTCTCTTCCTCTCTGTAAACAGTATTATCTGTATTGCCTTGTAAATACCTGTATATACAATTGCTCATGCTCCACTCAGGTCTATCTTGCAAATGAGCTTCTGCTCAATGATGAATGCCTGGTTAAATAAAGACTTGATTGATTGATTGATTTATAGCCTCTCCTCTTGTCTAGATCTTTACATCATCCATCTGCAAGAGCCATGTTCCTGATATCTGGAAACTGCCAGGGTCACTCCAGTCTTCAAAAAAGGTGACTCCAAATACCCTTCCAACTAGACCCATTGTGATATTACTGGTACTAAGTAAAATACTTGAGAAGCTTTGTAGTTACTCACACCATTGATTTCCTACATAAAAATAACCTTCTGTCCTCTGCCCAACATGGTTTTCCTAAGGGCCATAGCACCACGACAGCCCTGCTCAAATTCACCACTGACACCTTGTCTGCTATGGACTCTGGCCTCCTCACTGGGGTGATTTTTATAGACATGACCAAAGTTTTTGATCTTGTCGACCACCCTATTTTTCTCGTAACCTTAAAGTCAATGGGTTTTACAATGGGTGTAGTGGCCTGGTTTAGTAGTTATCTATCAAACGGAGCACAAATTGTGAAATACAATAACACCCTTTCGAACCAGGCTACTCTAAATTTTGGGTGCCCCAGCGTTCCATTTTGGGTGCCCTCCTTTTCTGTATATTTATGAACAGCATTACCTTGGCTCTCACCTCCTGTTCATCCTTCTTGTATGTGGATGATATTATTCTATACACTAGCTCCAATAACCTGTCTGATATAAACTCATGCCTCTCATCTGACTTTCATAAAACTCAAACCTGGCTTTCTGACCACAAACTGGTCCTCAATGTAACAAAAATCCAAGCTATGTTGTTTGGGACTGCTACCAAACTTAAATCTTGCAACAACAGCATCAAGGTCTCCTGCCCTGGCTCCTCTCCCATAAACACAGTTACCTCATTCAAATATCTTGGTGTCATTCTTAATCAGTCACTCTTATTTATTTATTTCAACTTTTGTTTACTGGGCAAGTGCCATGAGCCAAAGCCTTTTTCAGGCACGATCCATGACAATTTGTCCACATGTTACAAATTACAAATAAATACAATACAGATTACAAGCAAGAATACATAACACTACAGTACTTAACATCATACTACAATTTCAACAACTGTCACATTAAGTCAATAACATTCACACTGCAGTCAATAACATTCACATTGTACTTTACTCATGCAGTATTGTTTCAACCTTAATTTAAAAACAGCATGACTAATATCTTCTGAAAAAGTTGGTGGCAAACAATTCCAATGTTTTACAGCCATAAAAGAAAAAGACCTCTCTCTCATTTTAGTTCTCCTTTTTTTGGGCCACTAACTTAATAGTTGTAGTTGATCTTTCCATTTCCTTAAACTGATAGTACAAATATAAAGAGGAATGTGTCTTGTCTCATAACATTATCCATAAGACAGATTAAATTATACACAATACTAAACTTTGGGGGAAGCCAGCCCACTAATTGATAAAAGTAAGTGATGTGTCTGATAAGGTACTTTAAGTACAAACCTGCATTTACTGTGAAATGTAGTTGTCAATAGTGATAGATCTGCTTTCGTGAGATTTGAAAAAAATAAATGAGTTATAATTCATAGTTGCTAACAGAACACTTCTAGCAATAGCTGTTCTAGCCTGCAACATCAGGCAATTTTGAGATATAAAAAGTACTCCCAATTTCTGATTTACCTGTTTACCAGATTGTTTAATATGTGCAGAAAAAGTTAATATGGAATCTAAAACTATGTCCAGATACCTACACCGAGTTACTTGTTCTAGTATCTCACCATTCAAATCAGATATACTCAGAGATGTGTTATTTACTAATTTTGGCTTTGAGCCTAAACCAAAAATCCAATTTATGAAAATCATATTTCAGGTCTTGATTCAAAATCTCAACAGAAGCAGCACTACTACATAGAATAATATAATCTGCATACATCAGTGTATTTGTGTTATGAAGAAGTGACGGAAGTTCATTCACAAATAATGAAAACAAGAGAGGCCCTAGGATAGATTTCTGGAGCACACCCAACTCCATTTTATTAATACTGGTTAACACTCCCCTATATTTCACACATAGTAATCTATCATTTAAATAGCTTCTAAACCAATTTATAGGAAATTCTGTTACACCCAGGTGCTCCAGCCTCCCGAGCAGCAGGGAATGGTTTACAAGGTCAAACACCTTGGACAGGTCCACGAACACAGCACCAGTGAGCTCACCCATATCCACTGCACCACTGATGTGGTCTGTGAACCTGGCCAAGGCAGTGCCCATACCATGATACCTTTGAAATCCATGCTGCTCGAGATACTGGAGACTACCCAGTAGTAAGTAGTCTGCAAGCCGCTAGTTAACAATTTTCTCCAGCATCTTATCCAAAAGGGGCAGCAATGAATTTGGTCTGTAATTATCTAACTCCCTATAACTATCCCCCTTATGTACTGGTATAATTACTGTTTCCTTCCAAGCAGTAGGAAATTGACCTGCAATTAGTGATAGATTATACATTTTTGTTAATGGTCTATAAATATACAATATAATCATTTTAAGAAATCGTGGCTCCAAATTGTAACCCCCTGAGCTTTTATTAATAGGAATCTGTCCTATCTGTCTCCTCAAACATCTTGCTCTGTCTTTGATCTCCACGTCCAATCCACCTGCAAAATCAGTAAGCTCTAAACTAGGCATTGCCTATAGATCAAGCTATACACTTACTCCATTGCTAGGCTGGCTGTTGCCCATGGAATCTTGCTACCAGCTCTGACTTATGGAGTCATCACATATGTGGCCATACCCAAGACTACGCTTCATGCTTGGGACACCACCTATAACATTTGCCACTATGCCTCCTCATCCCCTAGGCTCAAACACCACTGCCGACTCTACTCAAACCTATATGGGCTATCACCTACTATGCTAAGACTCCACTCTGTTGGCTCCCTAGTGGATAATGTAATTAGGGCACAATCTCCTGAAAGTCTGGCTATGCTACTGTCTCCTCAAACATCCTCCTATAACCTACACTCAGCTGATAAGTCCCTACTGCAAATACCAAAATGTAAAACCTCTAAAGGTCCCCACTATTTATGCACTGGAAACAAGAAGGATGGAGCGTATCCTGGATTGAAGGGTACTACTGGGATTATTTGACCAAACAAGCTCTGCAATGGTTATACTGGGATCCCAATACACTCCCCCACATGGATAAGCTTAGAAAAACATCTGTCCAAAACACTTCATCCTGCCAACCTCTTATATAATATCTTAACTCCTTCACAACTATGTTTTAAGACTATCAGTATTACCAGAAAAGCATGGTAACACTGTTTAGCTCAATGCTTAGGAACCAATAAGATATTACCACACCTAGAACTGATGCCAATATGGGGCAATAACTTTATTTCAAGTAATGACTCCCCACTAAACTGGCACCCATGGATTAAAAAGAAAATCTGGTTCATTAAACGCCTTTTAGGTCCAATTACTGGCATATCTAAATCCTTTGAACAGATAAAGGGGAACACTCAATCTCTAGCATAGATTTTTGGTGTCACTTACAAATTAGAAGTTCCCTATCTACATTATTAGACTCCTCAATGAAAGTACCTAACAACTCTATCATAAAAATGTTAAACAGGTGGAACTCAAAAAGTAAGGGAAAGGCAGGCCTCACATACCATAACTTATTATCCTCTCAACATGACAAATTTGCAGAAACATGTAGACTCTGGTCCCAGGAAATAAGGGAGGATATCACACCATAGGAATTGTCTACTGCTTTTACTCATGCTAATACTAAAAGCAAGGACATGAAAAGCAAAGTGATACAAAATAAAATTATTTGTGGTATTAAAAACCAAAAGTGTTGCATGATAAAGGACTGTTGTCTACACCACTGTGCTGGAGTTGTAACCTTCAGGAAGGCAACCTAACACATATACTGTGGTCTTGTCCCAAATTATCTTTATTTTGGGAAAAAAGTTCTTTCAACTTGTTCCAAAGTTACCTCCTATTCCATCCGAAATACAGGTATGTCCAAACTGGTACTGATAGGCATTTTTCCCCTCCACCTGTGATCTCAACAATGCACATCAAGATTGGATCAACACTACCTTAATTGAAGCAAAGAGACTGATACTAATAAACTGGAGGTCCACCAAACTTCCCACCCTAGATTCGTGGACTGTCTCTGAATACTTTGGACACAAATGAATGTCTTTCACACTTTGCTTTGGGCAAAATGGAACTCTACAACATGAAATTGAATAAATATTTATCTTCCCATCTCTGTCAAATTGACACTTTGGTTGCATAGATACATAATCATTTGGATCACCCTAAGTACAAGGTTTTTGAATTTACAGTCTCTATTTTTCGACAAGTATACGCTTGATTTATATCTAAGATAGGTTTATTGTTACCTTTATTGGGCCTATTATGAATTATTAGCTTTAATAATCATTTTATTAACTGTGTTTAGTTCCATGATAGATAATCATTGACTGTTGCTTTTGTTTTATTCTTTCAATGTTGTAAACTGTAACCTTTAAAACTTGATAAAACATTTTAAATATAAAAAAAAAACAGTATCCCAGCAATGAAGTCTGTGATTTCCTTCAGGAAAATGCTCTTGCCCCCCCCCCAGAGGCAAGTAAATGAGAATTATCCTGCACCCTGAGCCTGGACCCCAGCACAGCTATGTATTCAATCGAAGATAGCCCCCCTACACACAATCTCTCCATGGGCAGTGCACCACAGGAAAACCGGTTGAGACAGCCATCTTCAAACCAGGACCAGCATCATCACTCAGCCAGGTCTCAGTTATACAAGCCAGACTGACCAAAGAACCGGACATTAAATCTGCCATAATGGCTGTCTTGTTCCTCATCAGTGACACAGATAATCCCCTGCACTGCCACCTGGAAGTCCCAGGACTGAGAACGGACTCAGGTTTCACACCCTGGTATTATACCTAGTTACTGTATGTGCACGTAAACCAATGCACTGACACCTGGGAGTCCTGGATTTGAGACTGAACTTATGTTTCCCACACTGGTATTATACTAATGACACATAGAAAACACCCTGCACTGAAAACAGGGCGTCCTGGTTCTGAGACAAAACTCAGGTTCCACACCCTGATCATCACGGTGTCTTAGCATCTATCCTACATATAACATTTACCAGGCCACTACTTATACTTGGAACTATACTTGGAGATTTAGTCAGGTAGAAGACTTCATAGCCTATTATGTCTGACTCCCCTAGTCAAGGGGTTTATTTTCCTGACCTTATAGTAAATACTCATCAAGTTAACTTTTAAAGGTACCTATAGTATCAGAATTAACAATCTAAGAAGGGAAGCTCATTCCATATACCCATAATTCTATGGCTAAAAAAATGTCTACTCTTGTTGTTACGTGGATAAGTCAATTTAATTTGTTTATTATGACTCCTAAGATTGAAGTTACAAACTGAGTAACATATACCCAGTTCCTTCAACATCCCTGCATCTTTAGAAATTCTAAACATATAGAGCAAGTCCCCTCTCAATCGTCTCTTCTCCAAGCTATACAATTTCAAGGACTGCTGTCTATTTTCATATGGCACACCAGTCATTCCTCCAATCATCCTAGTCCCTCTTCGCTGAACTCTCTCAATGGCATTTACATCCTTCCTCAGATAGGGCATCCACAAGGGACTACAATAATCCAAATGTGGTCGAACCTGTGCTCTATACAAAAACATAATACATACTCTATGTCTTGATACAAATGATCTCTGGATCATACTGATAATTCTATTTGTTTTGGTTACCATTTCTTTACAATGGGTTGAGAAGGTAAGGTCCTTATTAATTAGAATACCCAGATCCTTTTCCTGGGTGACTGATTTTAAAACTTGATTGTTGAGATAATATTTCTCCTGTGCGTTCTTAGCCCCTAAATGCAAGATGACACATTTGTTTACATTAAATTGCATTTCAAATTGATCCGCCTATCTCTGCAATTGTATCAAGTCATACTGCAGTCCAATCACCTTTTGCACATTCCCCACGTCGGCACATAATTTGGAATTATCAGTAAATTTGGTGCAATAATTCTTTAAAGTTACATTCACATCAGAAACAAATAAATTGAACAAAACTGGCCCCAGGACAGATCCCTGGGGTACCCTACTGCCAACTGATCTCTGCTCAGAAAGATAACCTCTCAATTAACTTTCTGGGTCCTATCATGTAGCCGATTCCTTACCCAATTGACACTATATTTATTAATACCTAATTTTGTCATTTTGTTTATCAAGAGCGAATGTTGGACCTTGTCAAATGCTTTCTGATAGTCCAAATAGACAACGTCCACTGGATTATTATTGTCCAACATATCACTAACTCTAATATGGAATACAAGCAAATTTGTAGGACATGATCTATTTGTTTTTAATCCATGTTGGGTATTATATTTTTGTTTTCTAGATCCTTTTCCAACCTATCCTTTAACAAGGACTCAAACATCTTTCCCAAAATAGAGGTAAGGCTTCTCGGCCTATAATTCCCCAAATCAGACCTATCCCCCTTTTTATAAATTGGTACCACCTCAGTCTCTTTCCAGTCCCTGGGGACCTCCCCAGATATCAAGGACATGGAATATAATTTATACAAGGGTTCAACTAGCCAGACCTTTATTTCTTTTAGAATTTTAGGATGGACTTTATCAGGTCCTGCAGATTTAGAAATATCAAGTTTGTTCAACCTATCTGATATTTCACTTTTTGACATTATAGTAGGATAATGAGTGACTGTACTTGTATGATCCTGACATGATATGGGTGTAGTTGTCTTATGATACACATTACAGAAGTATTTATTAAAACCCTTAACCATTTGTTGTGGGTCCCTTGTCACTTCGTTTTGTGTTTTAATAGGGACAACCTCTCTATTATTGGATCTGTTGTTAATATAGGCAAACAAAGCCTTACCATTGTCCTTTGTGTGAGCAAATCTAAGTTCTAGAGCTGCTTTTCATTTTCTTATTGCTCTTTTTTTGTATTTCTTAGCTGTTTTTTATAAGTACAGTATATATATTATATTGGCTATTTTACCTCTTCATAGCTCGATATGATTTTTTCTTAATACTTTGTTTATGTATTTTATTTGTATACCAAATGGGAACTCTCCCCAGTTTATAACAGTATTTTCTTTAAAGGAATGTGGTCATTTTCAAGTGTTAAAATATACTCCTTAATTTTCAACCATAATGTTTCCACTGTGTCGTCATCAGAATTCCAATTCCAGTGATTCAATTTATATCTTATTTAATCGAAGTCAGCTTTTTGGTAGTCCCTAACTTCCGTTCTGCCATTATATAGCTGGTGAAGTACAATACTTAAAGAAAATAGTGTTGTGATCAGAGAGGATTAATGGTTCATTAATTTCTAGTTCATTCACACTATCAGCATTATTTGTTAATACCAGGTCCAATAAATTGTTTAACCTGGTAAGGCCATCTACTAATTGTGTCAACCCATTCTCATAACATAAGTTTAGTAATTCCTGCTCCTGATCATTTTTAACTGTACCTTGGTTCCATTCGATGCCAGGGGCATTGTAGTCACCTAACAACAAAACATCTTTGTTGATGGTGCTTTCTTCAGGAGACTGCTGGTGCACGACCTCATTCCCATTCCCTGACTGCAATACTGAGGGTTCTTCATCTTTCACAATCAATGTCATGTGGTTTTCTGGGACTACAAATTCTGCTTCTGTCAAGAGAAGAAAAATAGCTCAGCAATACTGATGTAACCTGCTGCACTGCAACAGGGGAGATCAGAGTTTCAAGATGGACTCAGGTTTCCCATAGTGATATCAACGATATGCACGTGACCTCCTGCACTGCAACAGGGGAGATCAGAGTTTGAGAATGAACTTGGGTTTCTTACCCAAGTATTATACCAGTGGTACACACATGACCCCCTGCACTGCAACAGGGGAGATCAGAGTTTGAGAATGAACTTGGATTTCTTACCCAAGTATTATACCAATGATACACACATAACCCCCCTCACCACAACAGGGGAGATCAGAGTTTGAGAACAGACTCAGGTTTCCCACCCAGGTATTATTTATACCAGTGATATACACATAACTCCCTGCACTGCAACAGGGGATATTTGAGTTTGAGAATGAACTCAGATTTCCCACCCAAATATCATACCAGTGATACACACATAACCCCCCCACGCTACAACAAGGGAGATCAGAGTTTGAGAATGAACTCGGGTTTCCCACCATAGTATTATACCAATGATACACACATACCCCCCCCTGCACTACAACAGAGGAGATCAGAGTTTGAGAATGAACTCAGGTTTCCCACCCAGCTATTATACCAGTGGTACCCATATAACCCTCTGGAATACAACAGGGGAGATCAGAGTCTGAGAATGGACTCAGGTTTCCCACCCAGGTATTGTTTATTTTATTTATTTCATTTTTGCTTACCAGGTAGGTGCACTAGCCATAGAAATGACTATTTTCAGGCATGACCTGGGAGGTTTCAGAGTAGAATTACATAAAATACAGAAACAAAACAAGATTTTACAGTAAAAATACAAGCAAAGTTATGAAAGCAAGGTACAAAACAGTATGATTCATGACAAAACATGCAATAAAGCATTTAGTTGGCAGGTGCAGGACATAGATCACATATTTACAAGGAATTATCATGATGCAATGATCAGCGGTATCGCAATACAAGTGCAGCTTCTTTCGTGTTCATGGTTTTTTTTTTTACTGTACTTTCTTGATTTTCAAGAAAAAACAACATAGATACATATTTCAATGACACCATCAGGAAAAGAAACCACACATTCCCCGTCCTCCCCTCTTCCTCTCCCCTCCCCAAAGCATTCCCACCCCTATTTGGCTGGACATCCATGACTACATTACATCAGATTGCCTTCCTCCCTTCCCCTCAGAAATCTCTATCCCTTCCCCTCTTACCCTCCCTCCTTCCCCTGAGTCCTACTAATTGCTTGCCTAAATCCTACCACTAGTATTCACTCGATACAGACTGGAAAAGTTGCCTGTAGGTCCCCTACTCTTGGATTACAACCCATTATAGACTCACTAAAGAGAGGGGTTGGATCTCTAACTCCTTGATGGACAAATGTCCTGTTTCTTTGCTAAATAACTAAGAAAAGATTCCCAGTGTTTGGTGAACCTCTGCAATCTACGATTCTGAGTGACTATTGCTCTCTCAGTATTTAGCTCTGATTTCCATTCTCTTAGGGATGGAAGAGAATAGTTTAAACAATGCCTCATTATAATTAATTTAGTTATGAAAGAAATTATAGCCATAAACTTTTATATTAATATATATATATATATATATATATATATATATATATATATATTAGGCTTTATTTGCATCATAATTTCCTATTATACATACTTCTACTGAAAAGAAGTTAGAGTTCCCAACTAGAGGATGAAATTCCTTCTTTATATCTGGCCAAAATTTCTCCACCTTAGGGCATGTCCATACAATGTGGTATAAGGAGCCCTCACTTTGGGCACATCTCGGGCATATTATCTCTCTCATTTTACCCATCCTAAAAAGTTTAGATAAAGTATAACATAAGTTATGGAGAAGGTTGTGATGCAAGAGTCTCAATTTGTCCTGTTTAATATAATAATAGAGATCTGTCTAGATCTTTTTCCAGGTTTTAGAGTCATATGCTAAATGAAGTATATGCTACCAGTAAAATGCAATCAGGGAACATTTATCTCAAAGCAAGGAACCTAATTGTGTATATACTTTAGAGATAGGGGCCCTAAGGAAGGTAATATCTGACAATGTTTCAAAGAGATGACTTGCATTTCAGACCCATGGTGGTTTTCCTAGGAAAGTCTGAATACATTATTTAATCTGAGAATATTTAAAGAAATTCAAACCAGGATGACTGGACAATTCCCCAAATTCAGTCAGAGAGATACATTTGCCATTGTCAATCAAGTCAGATATTGTCCAGTTTTATCAGTATGCCAAAAACCTTGAACAATAACTTTATTACCTATTTGCAGGTTTAAATTGTTAAAAAGTGGTTGTCCAAGATCTGCTCGATGATTAAGGTGGAAAAAGTGACTTATTTGATTGTGTGCCCAGAGAGACCATCCTATCGGGGAATCCTTTAAGGGGTTGGGGAGTTTTGCATATGGTAAATAGAGTAAAGAGGGCAAAGAGATATATATCTTTGTTTTGGTACATTTAATCTTCACCCAGTCTGGTTCCTGTAGATTCTCTCTAGTGCTACTCAGCCACTGAAAATATTTCACTCCCTGAAAAGCAAAATGCTAAATAAAAGATGTGGGAGCTGCATCCCTCCTAACCAATGGGGCCTACTCAGTTTTTCCAGGTCCCTTCTGGGAAGTTTCCCCAACCAAAAGAATTTTGTCCATATTGAAGCCAACTTTTGGAACCAAGCTTTGGGGAGCAGAATATTTAACATGGACAAAGGATACATCAGTTCTCGGTAAGGTGTTCATTTATAAAATATTTCCTCTGCCTCATAAAGTCAATAGAACAAGCTGCAGTCTCTGAAGATTTTGCTCCAGCTGTTTAACAAAGGGGTTCAAATTTAATTTTTTAAGATTCTGAAGGTCTTTAGTAAGTTCAATCCCCCAGAAAAGATATAGATTTCTAGGACAAAGAACCTCTGTGTGCAAACACTGAGGCAAGGGTTACCCCAAAGGGCATTTGGCTGGGAAGCCAAGTTTCAAGAAAATACAAAATCACACATGCCCCCACAATGCAAAGCATCATGGGCTGCATATGTAAATCACCACAGAATGTTATGCTGGTCCAACTTTAAGCAGAATTGCATGGTGCGAAGGCCTCTCACACAGTTTGAGGCCTTTAGGCTCCATCTAGTCTGCTGGTGGACAACACTCGCTCTGTGTGTTCATGCAGCCATGTGAGGAGCATGTGTTGCTGTTACTGAGCAACTGTAAGCCTTTAACCTGCCACTCAATGTTCTTGCCTGAAGAACCTCTTTATCTTTAAATAGTTTTTATTTTATTTAGGTTCACCACAATATATCCAGGCACACTGCCTCTGGGGTAGCTGGTCCATTCCACTGGGGTGTCAAACAGACGAGGCATACTGATGAGTCCTGGTGGGACGAAACACGTGTCTCTGTCTTCTGTTAGCACCCTTTGCAAACTATGTGAGAGGCCTTTTGGCACCATGCAATTCTGCTTAAAGTTGGACCAGCATAACATTCTGTGGTGATTTGCATATGCAGCCCATGATGCTTTGCATTGTGGGGGCATGTGTGATTTTGTATTTTCTTGAAACTTGGCTTCCCAGCCAAATGCCCTTTGAGGTAACCCTTGCCTCAGTGTTTGCGCACAGAGGTTCTTTGTCTTTTAAATAGTTTTTTATTTTAATGAGTTCACCACAATATATCCAAGGCACACTGCCTCTAGGGTAGCTGGTCCATTCCACTGGGGTGTCAAACAGACGAGGCATACTGATGAGTCCTGGTAGGATGAAACACGTGTCTATGTCTTCTGTTAGCACCCTTTGCAAACTGTGTGAGAGGCCTTTCGGCACCATGCAATTCTGCTTAAAGTTGGACCAGCATAACATTCTGTGGTGATTTGCATATGCAGCCCATTATGCTTTGCATTGTGGGGGCATGAGTGATTTTGTATTTTATAGATTTCTAGGCCCACTGAAGATCTAACTCTTTAACCACAGATTGTGAGAAGGAAGGAAAGAGCTAGAATCATGGTTTTATGGGAGTTTAATTTATAGCCTGATAATAAACCATAGTCTGCAATTATCTGGAGGGCTGCAATTATGGAGTTCCTCTAGTCAGCAATATGTAAGATGAAATCATCTGCAAATAAAGGGATGTTATATTCTCGGCTGCCTAGCTTTATACCTTTAACATGAGAAGAAGCCTTGATTTTGCTCACTAGGAGCTCTATGTATAAATTGAACAATAGAGGGAAAGTGGGCCTCTCTGATGTGTGCCTCTAGTTAATGCAAATAAGGCAGAAGAAGTGCCATTACTGATGTATGAGTCCAGTATGTATATAAATACTGGAACATTTAAACTTTAGACAAATATATTATTTACATTTCTTAGTTAGATCTTACAAAATCCAGCATGTATTAACACACTGGAACAATTTAGGGTCTCTTTTATGAGCTCAATGTGTAAGCACATTGAGATAGACTAGCATTTTATATTTCAATATTAAATTAGCCATAAAAGGCCCATACACTCACAAATGGACAGCATTAGTTCATAGGCACATTTTAACCATAATGGGGTCATTAAGACTTAAGAGTAAAAATAGGCCTTTGTAATCTTCATGGTGGAAAAACAGGAAGGGGTGCTATACTCCATTCTGAGCCCTCTACTTTTTTCTATCTTTGTACATAATCTCCCCCCTCTCCCCCTGACTGCTCATCTCTGCTATATGATGATGACCTTGTTCTCTATTCCAGTGCCAGAACATCTCAGACATAAATTACTCCCTCTCCTCAGACTTTACCAAGTTTCAGTCCTGGCTCACTGAAAATGACCTTGTTCTAAACTTGGCTAAGATGCACTCACTGCTCTTCGGCTTCCCAGCCAGACTCAGAACAAACCAAAACCCCCTCAAAATATCTTGCTTCAATGGCTCACTACTGGTCAATACTAGCTCCTTCAAATACCTGGGCATCCTACTTGATGAATCTCTGGTCTTTGATCAACACATTAATGCCACCTGCAAGTCTGTAAACGACAAACTCGGTAGTGCCTACCAGACTAGTTATGCCCTTACCTCATCTGCCAGGCTCGCCACTGCGCAATGCATTCTGCTTCTGGCACTATCCTATAGCTCGGTCATCTACTTTGGTGCTTCAAAAACTTCTCTTTACAAGTGGGACACCACCTATAATAATATTTGCAGATATGCTTCTGCATCCTCTCGCTACAAGCACCATTGCCAGCTCTATGCTGACCTAAAATGGCCCTTCCCCTAAGGTCCAGTCCCTTGGATCTCTCATTGACAGCATTGCCAGATCAGGTCTTCCCCAGTCCCTAGCTTCTATGTTAAATGCGTAAGCTGTCTCCTATGGGCTTCGATCCACTGACCTAGCACATCTCCACATCTCTAGATGCAAAATTGCAATGGGCACATGGGCTTTCACAGATGCAGCACCAAAATATTGGAACTCTCTTCCCCAAGCAGTTCATCTTGCTCCAACCCATGCCTGCTTCAAGAAGATGCACTGTGATCATCTACTTGGCTCAACCCCCTGTACCTGCTTTCAACCTCTGTAGACCCTCCTATTCTCCTCCCCCGGCTCATCTACTTGGCACAACCCCCTGTACCTGCTTTCTCACCTCTGTAGACCCTCCTATCCTCCTCCCACTGGCTGCCTCATCTCCTCTTCTACCTCCTTCTCTCCCACTTTTTTCTACCTGACCCCTGCCTTCCATCACCCTTCTCTCTCTCTCACCCCCAACCTCCTCTTTTCTCTCTCTCTCTCTCAGGTCCTTTTTCTCCCTTGCTCTTCCTTCTCCTGTACAAAAGCAAAGCACCTACTCCCTTTTTCTCTGTCTGGTTTTCTCCCCCAGAGCTGTCACTCCACTACCCTCCCTGGACCTCTAGCTTTGGCTTCTGCTTAAGCGATAGTTTATGTTTCTAAACTCTTCTCCTAGCTGGACCTCACATTTGTACCTCATTGGCTATCTCTCCCAGTTTGTATCCCTAATATGGGTGAACTTGCACTTGCTAGCTGGTTTACTTTATGTTTTACTTACTGTTATCTATTGTTGATCTGTATACACTGTACCTTTTTGTTGAAAATTGTATTGACATGTATCCATTGTTTTCCACCTGTTGTTGTACTCCACAAACTGTTTTGTTACCATCTGTAATCCTTGTACTCTCCTGGGTCATGCCTGAAAATAGGCATTGCTATGCCTAGTGCACTTGCCCGGTTACCAAAAGCAAATAAATAAATACATACTCAGAGAACAATGGTATAGAAACACAGATGTATGTTTACCTCATACTCAGCAAATAATGTATGGGAGTCCAGGTTGTTCACCTTTCCTCATGGATGTTCTCTCAAATTAGCTGACAAAGCTGTCAACTAAATTGTGGCCACTTCCTTAAAGAAGGGGCTGTCAAAACTATCTTGTTTTTACAGACTACAAGTACATCACCTTAAAGTTATTTGTGTGCAACAAACAAGGAAGTTATCATGTGAGCTAATCATGAGGTCATGTATTATGAAGAGATGATGCTCCCTGGATGTCTCAAGCCCTGTTAGACCAAATGTGTGACCATGACAACCTATGGCACATTGCCCTGGAAACCGGTAAACCTTCTGATAGATAGCACTACCAAGAGGCACGTAATAAATGTACATGGGCCATCTGCAAGGCAAAGGTGAGTATTATCGTGCCTCACTCACTATCACCTGGGGCTCAGGATGCAAATTCTGGGACTCACTGAAAATGCTCAGTGGGAAAACCACTACTGCCCCTACCTCCCAGCTCTGGGCCAATGGATCTATTATCACCGACCCTGCCCATTTTGCAAATACATTTAACGCCTCTTTCTCCGACCTTAGCAGTGTTCTCCCTCCTAATTTTTTCTCCCTCACCTTGTCACCCCCTCTGCTCCCCCTTTCCACTTTAAAATAGTATTGCAGTGCGAAGCCACCCCACTGCTTTGCAAGGCCCTTAGCAAATCAAGATTCAGCAGCAACTCACTGGCTCTCAAGCTACTGAGGCTCACTCTCAATGAGGTCCTCTACCCCCTCACCTTGCTACTGAACTGGTACCTATCACAGGGCCAATTTACCTCTATATGGAAATCAGCCCCCATTACACCCATTCTGAAGAGTGGTGACCACACCCAACTGGGGAACTATTGCCCCATCTCAATACTGCCTCCTCTCTCCAAAGCCGTTGAGAAAATTGTGACCACAAAGCTTACAGATTACCTCTCCCAATATAGCCTCCTCTGTCCTGAGCAACATGGTTTCTGCAACAACCACAGCACCACAACAGCCCTACATAGAAACATAGACTTTGATGGCAGATAAGGACCACTTGGCCCACCTAGTCTGCCCATTTCTGTACCTAGAGGATAAGCTGCAGATCCTATTTAACCAACAGTCTATTTCTTCCTACCCTCCACAAAAATTGTCTTATGTCTGTCCCATGCATTCTTGAATTCTCCCACAGTTTTAGACCCCACAACCTCCTCAGGAAGGCTGTTCCATGCATCCACCACCCTCTCTGTGAAAAAATACTTCCTCACATTGCCCCTGAGCCGTCCCTCCTCTATCTTCAAATTGTGTCCCCTTGTTCTTGCACATCTCTTTTTCTGAAAGATGCTGCCCTCTTGGACTTTGTTGATTCTACTGAGGTACTTAAACATTTCTATCATGTCCCCCCTCTCCCACCTTTCCTCAAGGGTATACATATTAAGCTCCTTTAGTCTCTCCTCGTATGGCTTCTCTTGCAGACCCTGCACCATTTTAGTTGCCCTCCTTTGAACTGCCTCCATCCTGTCTATGACCTTGTGGAGATGGGGTCTCCAGAACTGGACACAGTACTACAGATGGGGTCTCACCAACTGTCTGTACAGAGGGATAACAACTTTCTGTTTTCTGCTGGTGATGCCTCTCCCTATACATCCCAGTATCCCCCCAGCCCTCTCTACTGCTTTCTCACATTGCTTGCCAACCATAATGTCATGTGATATGATTACACCCCCCAACTCCCTTTTCCATTTTTGTTGTTGTTACTACCCTCCATTGTGTAATCTTCCCTGGGTTTTAGTTTCCCAGGTGCATTATTTTGCACTTCTTTGCATTGAATCAAGCTGTCATACTTCTGACCATTCCTCCTACCTTGCCAAGTCCCTTCTCATCCTTTCCGCCTCCTTGTGTATCAACCCTGTTGTAGATCTTTGTGTCATCTGTAAAGAGGCATACTTTTCCTTCCTGTCCCTCTGCAATGTCACTTATAAAGACATTAAAAGGACTGGAACCAGTACTGAACCCTGCGGTACCCTACTAGTAACCCCTTCTCTCAGAGTGAGCTCGACTATAATTACCTTATGGGTCCTGTTGTCCAGCCAATGTTTTACCCAGGCTACCACCTTGGGACCCACTCCCAGGCTGGTTAATTTGACTATTAATCTTTGTGTAGGACTATGTCAAATGCCTTGCTAAAGTCTAGGTAGGCCATGTCCACAGCCCCTCCCTGGTCTACTACTTTGGTCACCCAGTCAATGAAATCAATTAGATTCATCTGACATGACCTTCGCTGTCAGAAACCATCTGCCTTGGGTCCTGTGCCCACTGGCCTCTAGGTACTCAACAATTCTTTCCTTCAGAAGTGATTCCATCACTTTCCCCACCACAGAGGTCAAACTGACAGGTCTGTAGTTTCCTGCCTCTGTCTTGGTCCCACTTTTGTGAAGGGGAATCACATCTGCCTACCTCCAGTCCTCAGGTACCACACCATCCTCTCATGATTTGTTAAGAAGGGTAGTCAGTGGTGTCACTAGTTCTCTGCTTAATTCTTTTTGGAATTCTGAGGTGAATTTCATCTGGCCCCATTGCTTTGCCCACCTTCAGTTTTATGAGTTCTTTCAGAACACTTTCTTCTGTGAAAGGACTGGGATCGACCCCCCTCTCCAGAGTGCTTCTGTTAACTGGATTAGGCACCTCCCCCACCTTCTCTTTTGTGAATACTGAACAGAAGTATTCATTCAGTTTCCCTGCTTTTTCACTGTCCCTCTCTGCCCACCCACCATCCATTCTATTCAGCCTCACTATCCCTCCTTTCTACGCTCCCTGATATACCTATAAAAGGTTTTATCCCCCTTCTTAACTGAGTTGGCTGTCTTTTCTGTCTGTATCGATTGCTGATTTGTATTGTTTTTATGATGTTGATTTTATTGTATTTTACTGTCTTATTGTACTGCGCCTTGATGCCTGAAAGGTGCACAACAAATAAAGTATTATTATTATTATTTTCCTCAGTTTGGGCCTTTGCTATTTGGACTACCCTCCCTGCTTCCTTCTGCCTTAACTGGTACAGTTCTCTGTCCTGCTGCTTCTGTGTTTCCTTATACTTCCTAAATGCTGTCTTTTTCTCCCTAACCTTTACCAGCATCTCTTTTGAGAACCATAGTGGCTTTTTCTTTCATTTTGATTTGTTTATTTGCTTCACACAAAGGCTTGTTGCCTCTGTGATGGCAGTTTTAATATGTCCCCATTGTTGCTCCACCCCTCCTTCTAGCCTGTTTGCTAGTGCTTTTCTAAGGCATTCTCCCATCTTGCCAAAGTCAGCCCTCCTGAAATCCAAAACCCTCACTTTTGTATGGCTTGACTCTGTAGCTGAGTTTATCATGAACCACACTGTTTGGTAGTCACTTGTTCCCAAATGGCTACCCACTTCTAGATCTGAGATCCTCTCACTGTCCCCATTTGAGAGTACAAGGTCTAAAATTGCTCCCTCATGAATAGGTTCCAAATCTAGCTGTCTGAGACATGTGACCTGAAGGGCATTGAGAATGGCCCTGCTTATGGATGTGGTTGCAGCAAAGGTGCTCCAGTTAACACCTGGCATATTAAGGTTCCCCCATCAATAGTATCTCCCCTTTCTCTACCATCCTAAGTATGCCTTCTATCATATCCTTGTCCATTCCCTTCCCCTGCAATGGGGGTCTGTATACAACCCCTGTGCAGATTGTGGTGCCATTTCCAGTCTCTAAGGTGACCCACAGTGCCTCCTCTCCTCCCTGTTTACTCTTTTGTTCAGTTGCTTTTATCCCTTCCCTTACATAGAGAGCTACTCCACCCCCTCTTCTCCCCTCCCTGTCTCGCCTGTAGGTTGTGTACCCTGGTATGTTAACATCCCAGTCATGGTTCTCTGTATACCATGTTTCTGTGACTGCTATGATATCCAGGCATCCCTCTTCCATCACAGGGTTTTATTTAACTCTAAAAATTGATTAGCGTTTTGCTCATAAAAGTGCTAAAACATTGTAAAAAGGCATAGCACTTGCTACATTGTGTTTAACAAACATAACACTTCTAGAAAACCTATATAAATACTTTCTGTACAGTTAGTATTGTCCCAGGAAAAAAACTGCTAATCAATTATTTAAAACCCTGCATCAAGGCCACCAGTTCAGGGAGCTTGTTGCCCAGACTACAGGTGTTGGTACTCATTACCCTCCATTTCTTGATGGCCTTACCCCTTTGTGCCCCATCCCTGTCCTTATTGCATTTGTCACTTTCTCCATTTACCCCATGTTTCTCTCTGTCAACATCTCTATGTTAGTGTCTACCTCACTTAGTACCCTGATTTTGTTTTGGGGGGGGCTAGGATTTCCCTGCTCCTCTCCAGTGCTTCCCCTCTTGGCTAGTTTAAATGCTTGCTAATGAAGCATTTAAACCTATCACTAGGATCCTGGTTCCCCGCCTGGACAGATGCAGACCATCATGCCAGTATAGGCCTGCATCCCTCCAGGTGGCCCCCCAGTACCCAATGAAGGCAAATCCCTGAGCTCTGCACCGGTTTTTCAACCACTGATTGAATGCCATGGTGTGGGGAGTTTACCAACATTCTCCACGTGTCCCTGGACATGGGCCTCACTACTGGTGCCATTTTTATAGACCTGTCAAAGGCGTTTGATACCGTGCACAACACACTTCTCCTTGACACCCTCGCACATATAGGGTTGTCCACAGGCTGGTTTGCCACCTATCTGTACCTTAGAATGCAGAGGGTTAGGCTTGCCCACACCCAGTCCTCCCCCCTCCAAGTCCACTCAGGTATCCCACAGGGCTCAATCCTTGGTCTGCTATTGTTTTCCCTGTTTCTCTACTCTCTGCCCAAGGCATGCTCTGGGAAACTACTTCTGTACACAGATGATGTCATCCTCTTCAGCACCCATACCATACTGATCCTGCCACTCTCCACTGTGCCCTCCAAAAGTCATTTACTGAAGCCAAATCCTGGTTGGTACAGCACAGGCTAGTCCTTAACTATAAAAAAAACAAAATCCATGGTATTTGCCCATGCCCAAAATAAGAATAGTGGGCTTGCTCTGTTCATATTAAACTCCCTAAATGACACCCTTGAGCAGGTCACCTCTTTTAAATATCTGGGTATCACCCTAGACTTGGGACTCACCTACCATGAACACATCCATAAACTGAGTGCCACTCTCAATGTGTGCATTGGCTTACTTCATTGCTACAAGTGCTACCTCCTTCCTGAAGCTCTTCACCTAGCTATCTCCTCTTCTATCCTATCACTCATTGATTATTGTCTCATAATCTATGGGGTGGCTGACAACATGCACCTTAACAAAATCAGGATGGCCCTTAATTAGACATGTAGACTAGTCACTGGCTGTGACAAATCCATACATACCTGTACACTTTACGCTTCCACCAACTGGCTAAATTTTGATGGGAGGCTAAAATATCAGACTTGCATCTTTGTGAAAAAATCACCACTGGACTACTCCCACCCGCACCTACTCCTGTTCTCCAGCCACCCTTGTCCACGTGGCCCACTTGGCAGTCTGTGCCAACTTGTTTCTGGGTCCCTCTATGTAAAACCTCCATGGGTCAAAGAACCTTTTGCTACCATGCCCCTGTCTGGCTTAACTCTCTCACAAACTCCCTCTTCACTGAACCTAAACTGGGCCAGTTCAAGACCTGCCTGCATAACCTAATCACCCAGGACTCACCCTGTGACTATCATTAATCTCAGCCACTGCACGCTCTGTCTCTGACAATGGACTGTACCATGGTCCTGCCACCTGCTACTGTTAACAATGGACACCTCCTGTCTGGATTATCCAGATATGCACTCAGGAAAAACCTTCCCCCTGGTGAGTACCACCAATACTGCAGTGCAGGTGTTCTGCTAACTACTAACACTATCTGCTGTAACAGATGTGGCACCCACCATGCCTTGAATATATCCAACTGTTATTCCACTGGTGTCAGCTAACTAGTAACACTAACTGCTGGACCTGCTGATGCATTCATTGTACTATGTATATCTCCTACTGTAAATTCCCAATACCTGTAACTTATGATGTGATATTATTTCCATTGTAACTGTATCTGCCTAGCTGTTATTACTGTATTCTCATGTCTCTGTATGTTTGACGTGGAACTTTTGTAAAGGAATCTATGACTCAAAGGTATGTTATCCAATATTTCCCAATAAACAAATAAAACATTATGAGCCAGATATTCAAAAGGGTTGCTCCATGCGCAACAGGGTTGCGCATGCGCAAGTCCGAAATTGCGCCATTCTGCGATATTCAGCAGGAGGCAGTTGCACCACTGAAAACAGGCTGAGCAACAGCGCAATGCAAAGGAATGCATGCTCAACTGGAGGGGGAGGAACCATGCATAAACTGCATAGCCAGATATTCAGCCTGGCCATGAGTTGTGCAGGCGCAACCCCCAACCTGCGCTCTGCACAACTTTTTGCCAAAAAGGCTTATGTCCAGGGTCACCTCAGAGGTGAGCTGCTGTATTGCAGGGTGCAACACAGCAGCTGCCACCTGTGGCTGGCCTCAACCCAGTCCCTGTGCTCCCTTTAGCCCCATCGCTGGCATAGTGTACCTCCTCCTCACCAGCCCCGATCACGGCAGCAATGTGGCCCCCACCTAACATCTCCCTGGTGGTCCTGTGGACTGGAAATGCCCGATCACGGGCAGAAAGTAAACTGAACCCTGAACATCTCCCTGGTGGTCAGTGGACCGAAATGCCCGATCAGGGCAGTATAAATTGAACCCCCAAAATCTCCCCAGGGTTAGTGTCCCCCACCCCACCCACTCATCGAAGCCCCACCACCCTGCTTTCTACCCCGCAGCCGGGCAGCATCCCACCACCTGTTGCTCTTGCCGATGATCGCCCGAGTTACTACTTGAAGAAGAGTTACCGGACGTAGCTCATAAATATTATAGTCCAGATTTGTGAATGAAATGTTCATTCACAAATCTGACTGTCATGTATGGTATGGGCTGCACGCCCATTGGCTCTTGCTCTGCACCAATGGGTGGAAGTCCCACCGGCAGTCAGTTGGCGGGCGGCGGGCGGGCAGGCGGTGGATGCTGCTGCCCGCCAGCTGCCGGGGAGGTGGTGGGGCTCGTGGGTGGGTGGGTGGGTGGGGGACACTAGCCACCAGGGAGATGTTTGGGGGTTCAAATTACTTTCTGCCCATGATCAGGCATTTCGGTCCACTGGACCACCAGGGAGATGTCTGGGAGAATATTGCTGCCCGTGATCGGGCTGGTGGGGGGGAGGGAGTACACTATGCCCACGATCGGGCTGCAGGGGGCGTCGGTCCCCGACAGCTGCTGCCTGGCAGGGCGCTAGGCACAAGTCCTCGGGGATCGGTGCACCTACATGCTAATGGCATGCAAATGGGGCCATAATCAGATGCAAATGGCCCCCCCTGCGCCTTGCATGAATTATGGCCCCATTTGCATGTCACCTTTTGAATATCGTGATTTTGCGCATGGCGTAATGGTACTTGTGCCACCGGCAGTTGAATGCTCCACTCTGACAACTTGCTGGTGGCGCAAGTTCCACTGGCGCCATGCACAGTGTCTGTGGTTGGGTGATATTCAAAGGAGTTGCTTAACAGCACAACTCCTTTGAATATCGCCTAGCCACACCCTCTGCACTATTTTGAGCAGTGCAGGGCTTGCGCCTCAGAATGGCGAGTTTGAATATCCAGCTTTATATATATATATATATATATATATATATATATATATATATATATACTGTGTATATATATATATATATATATATATATATATATATATATATATATAGATATATGCATGCTAAGTTGTTATCAAAGTTGTCACACAGTTGGGCCCAGTGATGCCTTGATGTTCCTTCAGCGCTGATCCTACCATGAATGTAAATATGATTCATATATTATGTGGCAGTAGCAGAGGTGGCAAAACATTTCAAGGTACAGATATAAAATGTACTGATATTTTGTATTTGAAGTGTTTAGCTATATAATGGCTTAGTGAAAATCTAAGAATGCTATATAGATGTCTGTGTTTGCTTTGCACAACCCTGTGAAATAAATTGGATGTTGTCATAACTTTATAACTATCTACAAGAACTTTTTATAATTGTAAGTAAACCCTCAGATATAAACTATAATAAATCACAGATCCAACAGTTGGCTTGCCTGAACAAGGACTGCAGGGGAAACACAGATTTTAAACAACTCAAAACTTTACTGTTAAGAGTTGCAATCTAAACAGTAAATGCACTGTGGGAATTGTGTCCTTAGACACTTCCAAGAGGCTAAGAAAATGGGAACAGTACAATATGATTTACAACTGACAGTTGTACATTATGTTGAGAAATAGAGTGTTGAGGGTAGATTCAATTCCCCCAAAATGTACTTGTATGTACTCAATGACATCTGATTTAGAGGTTAATTGTTCTAACTGTAGTGAAAAAGTCCTGAATCTCCTTGTGCCTGCTTGGCAGACACACATTCTGTGTACAGAGTAATAATGTTTTAACAATTAAGGTTACCCTACCTCCGTACTTTTAACTTTTCTTTCTATTGCTGCAGCAAAATCATTAATTATTCTTTCCATTATACTTTACTTGTGGCTTGATCAGTTACATTTGCAGGACTCTCCTGCTTAGTTTTCTGTCTCAACACAGAACATTTCAAAAGGCTTACAAAACAAAGAAGTTCCCTTCATTCAAATGATTTATGGTTATACAAGTAATGTTTTCTATTGACTGTTTAAGGGAATCACCACACTACATTTTCTGCAAACATTGTGTCATGCTATGTCGCAAATACAAAGTCTGTGGTTTGCCTTTAAAACTTTTTTTTTCTTCAGACTGGGAAAAATGGTTATGTGTTGTTTTAACAAATACTTTCTCTTAAGGTGCTACAAATGATGACAGTTGGGTTCTTCTGCCTTGTGGGCTTCACATTATGTTTTGCCTTATAGCTTCATAATGAATTCGATGCTTTTCCATATTTCAGTCTCATGGTTTCATTTTTACGATTTTCCCCTTTGATGAAGTGGTTTCTAGGATATATGTTGCACAGCTCCTACACGTTACAGTATTTGGTAAGAAAGCATTGCACCCGACTGAAGTTCTCAGTATACTGTATCATATAATGTTATAATGTTTACAGGATTTAGTCGTGCGCAGTGCCTAGTTAAGTAATTTATAGTTATGTGTTTTACAAGTGGTTTGGACTTGGTACTGCTTACACTAATGACAGTGTTTAAGAATTATGTCAACTTGTTTCTCTGTTGGGATGTTCCCTTCAGTGGCATGGAGCCCAAATAACTACTGGCTTGCCAATAATTTTAATTAAGTTCAACTTGTTGTTTAAACAAAGGGGGAGATAAAAGGCACAATAATTATCTGTTACCCAAAACAAATACAGTGTATTTTGCAGCTGTTAAATGTTTGGGGTATTTCTATTTATAGCTCCTATGGTACATTGTACATCTCGATAACAAGAGGGTCCTAATGTTCAGCACCTCTGTTGAAAAAAGAAACATTTATGTTTCCAGTGCAGTACTGCTGGTTACGCATAAGGTTTTAATTTTGTGTAGTTCTGTTTGAACCTTTTAATTTATTTATTATTCTCAAAAGAAATAAGGGATGCTTCTTTAAGAGGTATGTTTGAGTTAACATTAAACCTATGACCTTAATTAGCTGTTTTCTTCTAGGAGGAACTACTGGCTGTGATTTAAACCAGCAGAAAAGGAATGTTATTTTAAAAGTTCAGATTAGACAGATTTTCTCAGCAATTTTAAAGATTATATCCTGTTTCATACTAAATGGTTTACAGTGTTAACTGCACTTACTAAGTCAGGAGCACAGATTTCGTACTCACTGATAAGAGGGAGTTAACTGTCCTCAATGGCATTTTGCTGCTTAAGTTTTAATGACTTTTGCAGTTCAGAAGTTTTAGATTAGGGTGTCATCTACAATGACATGATAAAGTCAAAACTCATGGGAGCAGTAGCAACAGACATGAAGGGTCTGGATGCCCCCACCCCATCAATTAACTCTCTTCAGTAGGGGCTGTTTTAACAATTGATGTGCCCATGAGAGGCAAATAACTATTGGGACCGTTAATTACACTGTTTAAGTTTAGAGTATGCTACTGATATGTTATTTCATGTCTATTTGTTTAAGAATAACATTCTAAGAGTGGTGGCAGAATGTGTACCCTGCTTTACGTGTGTGTGTATCCTGTTTTGCATCTGCATTCTCACTGATAAAAAATGCTTTATAGCTCATCAGGAATTGGGTATGCACAATAATGCAACTGTTGCCACTATTTTGGTGTGATTCACCTTGTCTGTAAAAAGCCTCACCATATGATATCATAAAAGGCAAACATAAGGTGCTGCCTCAGCAAGCTTAGTTTGCCTTAATACCACCTCAAATATGGTATAGATGAATATATTTAAAATAGTGTGCAGCCCTTGTTGCATAACTAAACTCTTATGTTCTCCAAGAGGGAAACATCCATATTAACTGCATATTAAATGTTGTAATTTACTGCCACTAGACAGTTAACATGTTAAAGCTTTTATTTTTCAGCCTCCCTTGTAGGAAAATGAATGCTGTGAAGAATCCATCTTGCCCATGAAAAAGAGACTGTGCATGCATAGTTCAACTCCCACCTTGGGCTGCCAACAGGCACGAATCACACAGTGAGAGACAAGGTTCAACAGAAGTAAAGTTTACAAGTGACTGCCTAGTGTCAACTTTACATCTATTTTGCAATACCAGAATTAGCTCCAGTCCTGCAAACAGGACAACGATAAGGCAATGTGGGTATGTTTTACCCCACACATTTAAATTGGCATTATGTTATGATAAACAGGGAATTCGTTGCATGAGATATGTGTTTTTGTTATATTTAAAGTTCTAGCTAGCACTGGAAAAGTAAAGAATAATATACCTGTGTAAAATAATTTAAATTGTCAACATATCAAGTGTGGGACCAATTAATTCTAGGCAATTACTTGTGCTTTCTCTTCATCCGTAGGAGTACCAGGATCCAAATATTCTTGCACCCTGATACTTTTATGTATGAGTCACGGTTCTTCTGCTACTGAAATAATGTAAACGATTGTTTTCAAAATAAATCTTATAACACCAGTACCAACAATGGGGTGCATTTACACTGAAAAATGTGTGTTTATAATTAGGTATAATGCAAATGAATTTGGTTTACAAAATTTGTCAACTACTGAGTGGCCACAGCATATGTTTCCTCAACATTTCATTCCTTTTACAAATATTTTAATTGCATATCTGTAAGTTAATTTTAGAAATCAAAATATCAAAATAATACCTTGCTATCTTCCACCATGACTAGGCAAAGGTCGGGGGAGGAGCTTATTGATATACTTGGGATTGTAAGACACTACAGATTTAGAAACACTGTGAGAGTATTATATACATTTTGAGATTATGCATAAACAGGGATTTATTTTAGAGTATTATAAATACTTTAATTGACATGTGAGTAAGTTGCATGATTTTCTGATCCTACTGAGCATAATTTGGCTAATGATATGCAGAACAAAATTATGCAATTTGTGCTGTATGTAATACCCTTGTTCTTAAATTACAATTTAGAGATATTGAGACATGCAGACTTTCTGGCTTTACTTGGTGCCTTAAAGTATGAAACTGTGATCCAACTTTATTTTGCTGAACATAAATGTAAATTTTTATTTTTATTGCTCACTGTGACTTTGAGTAAGGTGGAGTACTCCTATACTGCTTGTGCCTGCTCCGATCTCCATCATGCAGGTTCATGATAAATCTATTGAGCTAAATTTTTCTTGCTGTGTTGAACTTAAAATGTCTGTATGTGATATTGCATTCAGTGTAGCACATCTTATTAAGCTAACTCTGTCATTTATAAATTGAACTTTGGACAATAATATCCACATGAGTTGTCTATGCTGAAAATGGGCAGTACTGTGTTGCTGCTATTACGGATAAAATGACTTTTGGATTCTGAAATAACTGTACTGTTAGGTCCTCAATCTTTCATTTTCAACTGGACTTTACCACTGTCATTAATGATTACATAATTTGGCATGTGCCTGTGTTTCTCAATGTGACTGTCATTCAGGCTAAAGTGGTTTACCTGGACCCTGTCTGCATCACCTTATTCATGCATTAACAATGGAGGTACATACTTTGTTGAGCCAAAAAACTGAGTAACTGTTTTCTTTACATATGGACAATGATTTTTACACTTGGACAATAATGTCATGCACAAAAACATTTATGCATTGCCCACCTTAAACGGGTGGACCCGTCAACAAAAATCTGTATTTTTGCAGTAATTATTTTTCATTTCTGTAGCTGAAATTCATTTTAACTACTTTCATTTAATGTGTGTATTCAAAGGTTTAAAGTCTGCTTTGTCTCAAAATTATTATACAGCTATTTAAATGTATTATATAAGGTGTCAGCGTGGCTCAGTTGGTAGCACATCCGCCTCTGGACCAGAAGGTCGTGGGTTCTCGCCCCACACCGGGATTGGACTTGCACCTAAAAATTGCTGGCATCTGAGTGCAGTATTGGGGGGTGCTGTACTGCTGGGGTGTGCCGTCCTTCGGATGAGACGTTAAACCGAGGTCCCTTCTACCCATCCTGGTGTTGTCCTGGTGGGTGTCCAGGTGGAAGTAAAAGAACCCAGGGCACTCTTCGCAAAGAGTAGGGAACATTCCCGGTGTCCTGGCCAACATTCCCCTTCCCATAAGCTGGTTCATGCAATTATCCAGGCTGTGTGTGGGTGATGATGTGAGATATGGCCGCCACCACACATTCAGTCACTTCACTACCAGTCTAGCATTGCTTGTAAAGTGCTTTGGTTGTAAGAAAAGCGCTATATAAATGCAGATTATTATTCTTCTTCTTCTTCTTCTCCTTCTTCTTCACATGTCTTGCTTAGTGTGGGACACCTACAGTTAAATCACAGCTGTCCCAAAGTGGCAGATGTTGGTTTGAAGGTCAGCAGATCACAAATGGCATGAGCATGTCATTAATAACAACCTATGTGCTCCGCACATGGTATAAGTTCTGAGACAGTCACCATTAGTAGTTAAACTGTATGGGTGGGATATTCAGACTGCGCCAGGCTGGGGCGCAACCCTGGACACAGCACAACTGGGATGCACCAGGGCATGACCTGGACGATACTCAACAGTGCTGTGCCATGGCTCAGCACCGTTAAATATGGCACAGTGGCCACCTGCATTGTGCATGGTGCAGAGGCACTGTGCCCGTGCAAGTGGCAAACGAGGAGCAGGGAGATGTGCCAGCACAAGTACAGGTGTGCTAAGTGTAGGAACCACGATGTTCAGTGGTGGGTATGCAAATGGAGCCATAATGCATGCAAGGCACAAACGGAGCCATTTACATGTCATTATGGCCCCATTTGCATGCAGGTGCACTGATCCCCAGCAACTCGTGCCTGGCACCCTGCCAGGCTGCAGCCATCGGGAACCGACACCCCTGCCCCTCCGTGGCAAAATGCCACAATGCCCGTTCATGGGCATTGTAATTAAACTGTCATCCCTGGTTGTCCAGTGGACCTGCTCTCCAGCCCAACCACAGGATATGTAATTATTATTATCCCTGGTGGTCCAGTGGACCCACTCCCAAGCCCGCTCATGTGCTTCATACATGAAAACATCCTGGTGGCCCTGCAGTACCCCCTTCCCCACCTGCCCACTGAAACCCACCACCCCGCTCCTCCCACGGTCAGCGGCGGGCGGCAGCTCCCCACCTGCAAGCCACCTGGCCACCTGCCGACTGACAGCATACCGCACAGCTCTATGCCCATTGGTCCACAGCATGGGCCAATGGGCATGCAGACTGTACTGTACTACACAGTCCCGTTATGTGAAAGAATCCATTCACATATCGGGACTGCATAGTACAGTATGGTCTGCATGTCCATTGGCCCACACTGTGGAGCAATGGGTGTACAGTTGTACTGTACGCAGTCAGTTGGTGGGTGGTCAGACGGCTTGCGGTGGGAGGCCACCCACCACTGACCGGGAGGAGCAGGGTGGCGGGCTCAGTGGGTGGGTGGCAGGGGGTACCGCTGCACCACCAGGGTGTTTTCATGTATGAAGCCCACGATCCAGCTTGGGAGCGGGTCCACTGGACCACCAGAGATATATTTATTTCTTATATGTTCGCGATTGGGCAGGATTCAGTCCACTGGACTACCAGGGAGTTATTTATTTCTTATATGTCTGCAATCGGGCAGGATTCGGTCCACTGGACCGCCAGGGAGTTATTTATTTCTTGTATGACCATGATCAGGCAGGATTTGGTCCACTGGACCACCAGGGATAATATTAATATTACATAGCCCGTGATCGGGCTTGGGAGCAGGTCCACTGGACCACCAGGGATGATAATAATATTACATAGCCCATGATCGGGCTGGAGACAATCCACTGGACCATCAGAGATGGTATTAATATTACGTAGCCCATGATCAGGTAGGGGAGCATGCCTGGCCTGTGGCTCTGGGGGTCGGGTGGCCACCCACAGCTGGCAGCTGCCATGTTGTGCCAATATGGCAGCCCACCTGTGCGTGGCCAGGCCTTACTACCTTAATTTTCTGTGGATCTTTGCTCTCCTCCGTACAGCGCAAGGCAGGTGTGTGCCTGCATATGCACCACACATCCCAGGCTGAATATCAGGATGTGCCGAATATGCACGAGCACACCCCGCACTTGCACCACATACATTATTGGTACACCCCGCCACATCAGAATATGCATGGTGCAACTTCCCTTTTGAATATTGCACTGGGACTCATCAGTGGGTTGTGCATGATGCAACACTGTTGTGCCATGCGCAACCCCTTTGAATATCCTGGCCTATGAGTCCAGTATGTATATAAATACTGGAACATTTAAGTTTTAGACAAATATATTAACTACATTTCTAAGTTAAATCTTACAAAATCCAGTGTGTATAAACACATTGGAACAAGTTAGGCTCTCTTTTATAAGCTCAATGTGTAAGCACATTGAGATAGACTGGCATATTATATTTAATGGTAAATTAGCCATAAAAGGTCCATACACTCACAAATGCACAGCTTTAATTCATAGGCACATTTTACCATAATGGGGTAAGTTAAGACTTAAGAGCAAAAATAGGCATTTGTAATCTTCATGGTGGAAAAACAGGAAGGGATGCTATACTCAGGAACAATGGTACAGAAACCTAGATGTATGTTTACCTCATACTCAGCAAATATTAGGAACTTGGCAAATTATGGGCATTTTTTCAAATGCTTTGTACCAACATTTGTTGTCTACTACAGCTTGTGTGTGCTTTGATTGATTCTTAGAACTTGCAGCAGAGTAACTGTACTTACCAGTAGCTCAACTATTCATGGTCCTGTTTAAATATTTGCACTTGTATTTGATGCTTTTTAGAATTTTTGTTTTAACTGTTTGTATTTTTTGACGTAGAAAAATATGTATTTTTCTGAAATTATATTGTTATTGTTCATCACATGTAATTTGTATTTCTGTGTTTTTTGTGGGTTGCACCTGTAAAAGGATTTTATCTCCAGTTGCACTAACCCATTAAACAAATAAACAATAACACAAAATGTATGGGAGTCCAGGCTGGTCACCTTCCCTCACAGATGTTCCCTCAAATTAGCTGACAATGCTGTCAGCTACATTGTGGCCACTTCCTTAAAGAAAGGGATAACAAAATTATCTTGTTTTTACAGACTACAAGTACCTCGCCTTAAAGTTATTTGTCTGTACAAATGAGGAAGCTAACATGTGAGCCAATTATGAGGTCATGTATTATACAGAGATGGTCTATTTATCCACAACTATATATATATAGGCTAAGTTGTTATCAAAGTTGTCACGCAGTTGGGCACAGTGATGCCTTGATGTTCCTTCTACACTGATCCTACCATGAATGTAAATATATTTCATACATTATGTGGTAGTAGCAGAGGTGGCAAAACATCTTAAGGTACAGGTATAAAATGTACTGATATTTTGTATTTGAAGTGTTTATATAAGGGCTTAGTGAAAATCTAAGAATGCTATATAGATGTCTGTGTTTGCTTTGCACAACCCTGTGAAACAAACTGGATATTTTCATAACTTTATAACTGTCTACAAGAACTTTTATTGTTAATGTTATAATTGTAAGTAAACCCTCCAATATAAACTATAATGAATCACAAATCCAACAGAAGACTAAATAAAAAGTCCCATTCCATTCTATCGAAAGCTTTTTTCTGCATCTAGGGAGTCGAGCACTTCACCTTCTCTACCCGGACAAAGAAACTAGGTTAAAAATTTTTCAAAGGTTGTCACTGGAACTGTGCCCTGTGACATATCTCACTTGCTCTAAGCCTATTAGATCTGCCCGCACTTTTTTTAACCTGTTTGCTAACACGCTGGTTATTATTTTGATATCTAGGTTTAAGAGGGAAATCAGTCTATAGCTTTCAGGTAGAGTGAGATCTTTCCCCCTGTTTTGGAAGAACTATAATTTGAGCTTCAAAAGAGAGGTTTCCTTAATTTCATGTTTGACAAGATAATTATACAGGTCCCTCAGCATGGAAGCCAGTTCTTCCTTGAAGTTTTTTTAAAACAATGGAGGGAAGCCGTCAGGGCCTGGGGACTTATCTAGGTGAAGGCCCTCAATCACTGCTGCTATTTCTTGTACTGTTACTTTCAGGCTGTCACCCTGTGCCTGGGAGAGTTTTGGTAATTGAGTTTCCTCTAAGAATTGTTGAAGTATGGCCAAATAATGGTTATCCTTGGGTGGGGCTATATATAAAACTTGATAAAAATCCCTAAATTAACTCACTATTTGTATTGGCTCTGAAGTACAGAGATCTGAACCCTGGAGCTTTATAGCTGTGATCCACATAGAGGCCAGGCCTCAGTTGTTTTGGTCAGTTAGCCAGGAGCTTACTGGCCATCTCTCCTTGGCCTTTGTATGTGGCCTTGATCTTAGTAGCAGCCTTAGATACTTTATCTAAAAGGTGGGTCTGATACTTAGCACTCAAAGTAATAAGTGTATCACAGAGATGTTCCTCAAATTTATTTGCTAAGGGAGATTCCAGAACAGTTATTCTAGATAACCATTCATCCTTCTGCTTGTTTAGTTTCACCTTCTGAATAGAGACCAGTCAATCAACTCCCCTCTCCGCAAGGCCTTCATGGCTCCCCAAAGAACATCTACTGCTTCAATTGATGCATTATTTTCTAAGCAAGACTGGTTTATGAAGGTCTTTAAATACGTTGTATTCATTTTTCCCAACAGAAGAGTATTTAAGGACTATGAGCCATACACTTTATGATCTTCCTCTATTGATAAGATGATATATAGTGGGGCGTGGTCAAATATTAACCTATGATCTATTCTCACTGCCTTTACCCCTTCCAAAAGAGAAGCACTAATAAAGAAATAATCTATTCATGAATAGGCCTTATGGGGGTGTATACTCCCTAGCCAAGGAACTTACAATTCTCCAGGGATCTGCAAGGACTATATCTGAGCTGAGTTCTTGCAAAGCACTTTGTGCTGGTGATAATCCTATTCTCCTACAATATGATTTGTCCCATTCATTATTTAACACCAAGTTCCAATCACCACCCAGGATGTATGGGGCATCTGGGATTGAAGATAGAACAGTGGTAATAGGGGGAAAGAATGAGGGCATGTCTGTGTTTGGACTGTAAATCAAGCCTAGAACTACTTCAGTGTTTGCTAAGCACCCTCAGACTAAAATATATCGGCTCTCAGGATCCACCCATTCCTGAGACATGGTAAAAGGCACTGATTTATGTATAAGTATAGCCACTCCCCTCTATTACTCTGACCCATAATAAAACCCTGCCCCACCCATAATTTCTTCAAATGGTTAGACTGATCTGTTGTTATATGAGTTTCCTGAAGCATCACTATATAATATCTAATGAAGTGTTAATAATACAATATTTCTTTAAGTTTTCTTTCCCTCCCTTTATGTTCCAAGACAACATTTTCCAATTATTAGATACTATCTTGAGTATATGCCCTAACTTTCTGAGTCATTTTTGAGCAGCTATAGAGACTCTTCCCTCCCTCCTCCACACCCCACACCATGATCCTCCTAAAACTCAACCTACCTCCCCACAACTGTTAGGTCTTCTGAAATTACTCTCCCAGAACTTCTATTCATAACTACAACTCCAGCCAATAGCTGACTCCCTAATGCGTGGCCCATGAAAAAACAGGAGTCACCACTCTAGCCTAGCCCACAAACCCTACATGCTTCAACATCCAGATCCCTAGGAAGAAACCCACCCCAAAATGATAAACATGCTTGCAATAGATCAAAAACATTAAACAATCACATCACTGTCATGTGTACTGTACTAGTAGCACATATTGGCACTCATACTTATTTAGCCTGATTTCCTACTTTTAACAGTGGTCTTTTAACCACAAAGACAGTTTTCACTCATTTGTGTGTTCAAGTATATTTTGAGCCCTGCTTGTATGCAACAGGAAGCAGGAAGAGTGAGTGTGTAGTTTGTGGTCTAGTACCTGGACTACAACTCAGTGATTTGGAGTGTAAAACTTTTTATCTGGGTGATTTTTTTAGCACATAGGCTTGCCAATATCATGGATGAGTGATATTCGCAGGCGTTAAAGCTATTTACTTTAAAATAGTGTTTAGTCATACTGTGACCTCCCAGCTTAGAACTTCCAGGTCACCAGCAATGATTTAAATGCACTGCAGTGAGCAGGGCAAGCATGCATGGGGTGAGTGCACGTTGTGACACTTGGCCAGCTGGTGATTGTTCTATGATATTTGTAATATAAAAATGTAGTGTGTGATTGTCTCCATAAGGCAGCTGTGCCATGGGTCCCCACCCCCAAGTTTTAGTGGAAATAACAGGATATATTAACCTGAAACCAGGAGGTAATTAAAAGACTAGAGAGACTTAATTAGGGGTCTCCTGTTTATCTGACTTATTTAGACCTGACCCAGCTGCCAGGATATAAGGATCGTAAACTTTTATGATGTCTTAGAGGGAAAAGTTTTATAACAAAATGGTGTGAAAAGTTGTACAATCTTTGACCTGCCAGGGGAACAGAAAACCACACAAGATCAAAGGAAAGGCATGATTTAAAGACTGTCATATTGGAAAATGATTTTTTGCGGAAGCCATAGTATTTAAAATATCTCCTGACAGGAAGATCATTGTTTGTATCATTTTTATATTCTAAAAGGAGGAGCTAGATGGCATCATAGAAGGGATTGAAACACATAGTTCTTAAACTGTATTCTGTGTTTCAACTGTGTGACATTTCTTTTTGGGCTCTTAAGAAACAAGATCTAACTATAACCACCAATAAGAGGCAATGCATTAGATAGAAAAGTCTAACTATATGTTGGTAGGAGTTTGTCTGTAGCTTTCTTTTCCTTGTAAGTGATTGTATGCTTTGTGATATAGTGTTCTGTGTTTACATTTTTCGTATTTTTATCTTTAGCAAAAATATTATTATGAAAAAACTGCCTGGGTGTCTGCCAGTCCTTTCTGCATGTGAAATATAGATGGGTAAATTTGACAACTGTTCATAAGCTTGATGGAGTTACCAGACTGGGAAAAGGTAAGAATATACCTAAGGTCTTTAATAAAGTTTTAAGGGTTCATGTTGGATACCTGGTTAGGTGCCCTTAGGAAAAAGATATCTGGCATCCCCCCGTAGACCTGAGTCTCTACGTTTGGGTATGCCAGCATAAGGTTCACAGTTTAAATCCCCCAGAACTTGAGACTAAAGGTGATTCAGACCCACAAGCAGACAGGAGGGTTACCCTGTCTGTTACCTGTTCACAATACTGCGCTCAGAGGTAGGCAATGTGGGAGTAGAGGGCCTGCCCAGTTGAGTGCAGTTGTGACAGATTGGTTGGCAGCAGTGTGGATAAATTTGGTAACAAAAGCTTTAACTGTTCAGTGTGCCGGCTTGATAGTGTACAGCTCACTTGCAAAATAAGGCAGTGATTTATTTTTTAAAAAGTAAGCAGAACTACATCATTTTGTTTGCAGTCAAGTTCCTACCTGTTTTATTTTTTTTTCTAAAGTGCAAGTCAGAGTAGCCATAGTCAGTGAAGAAGATGGCTTCCAACTACAGCTGGCACACTGCAGACTACTTGACGCAGTTATGCCAGGACAGAGGAGTCCTGTATGTGGGGAGAGTCACCAAGCAGAACCTCATGGATGCCCTGATGGTAGCAGATGCCCAGAGCATCGAGTCACAGACTGTGACTGAAAAGGACCAAACCTTGAGCATGGAGGGGCCAGCGGTCAGTGCAGTGTCCAAATCCAGTGAGGAGGACAGCAGGGCCAGTGCCAGCAAAGGACCACAGCAGCAGGGGACGGTCACCTGCATTCTGGAGCCAGAAGCAATCAGGCTGCAGATTGAGTTGCACAGAATGGAGCAGGAGTTCCAGACAGAGAAGAAGCAAGAACAGTGAGCTGCAGAGGAGACGAGGGTGTGAGAACAGTGAGCCACAGAGGAGAAGAGGGAGTGAGAACACATAGAGGTGGACCATGAAGAGCGTGTGCACCAGAGGCGACATGAACTGGAGAAGCTATGACTCCAACCACCAGCACCAGAGCAGGTAAGTGGCTTGGGTTTAACTGGAATTACAGCACTGGGTTACAAACTGAATTCCAAATTGATAACTGAATTTAAAGAGGGGGAGTATATGGATGCCTTTTTAAATTCCTTTGAAAAAGGTTGTATTCAGGCTAAAATTTCTACAGGGACCTGGAGCTTCCAGCTATCCCTGCTACTTACTGGGAAAGCTCAGGATGCATTGGGTCAAATGGACAATGAGAACAGTAATGATTACAGCAAACTTAAAGCTGCACTTTAAAAAAAAGTATGATTTGACTGCTGAAGCATACAGAGCTGAATTCTGTAAGCTCAGGAGAAGCCCTGATATGAGCTACAAGGAGCTAGCCAAGAAACAACATTAGTTTTTAAAACGTAGGTGGGAAGAAATTGAAGCAAACTCTGTAGATAAAATTGAAAATGCTATTTTGTTAGAACAGTTTTTCTGGGCATGCCCAGTAGAGTTGAAAACCTGGCTGGAGGACAGAGATCCCAAAACAGTGCAAGAGGCTGCTGAACACTCGGACCACTATGCCAAGAGCAAACCTGATCTGACAGAGAATGGGGTGGGCATGCCAGCGCAGAAAGGGATAAGCATGCCTTCAGGGCAGCTAAAACCCTCACTGCCCCACCAAAACTAGTTAGCCCCAGGTTTCAAAGAAAAGAGTTATCTAAGAAAAGTAATAAAAGTTGGGATTGCAAAGAGACTGGGCATATTGCCAGACAGTGTCCCAAAAGGACGAGCAATACGCAACATGGAGCTAGGAAAGAAGTGGGTTATTTGTGTGTCCCTGGAAGCATGCCTGTGAACATGAGGGAACACATGCACCTAGTCACGGTGAATGGAGTACAGACAAATGGGTTATGGGACTCAGGGGCATCTCTGACATTGGTAAAAGGGGATCTGGTAGAGCCTGGTCAGCTTATACCCAATGAATTTGTAACTGTACAACAGTTTACTGGTGAGGAGAAAACATTGCCCCTAGCTAGTGTTCTTCTAGACTGGGGTGAACCGGGGGGCCTGTGCAACAGGTGGCTGTTGCCAAGACTTTAGCAGTTGACATCATCCTTGGCAACAATCTCAAACAGGGGATGGAGTGTGCAGTTACCCATAGCCAAGTGGGAAGGGGAAATTGTAGTTCCCTGGACCCCACAGAAGCCACAGTGGAAATCACTGGGAGGCTGATTCCCCAGCCTGTGTCACCAGATATGGGGACTATTGAAAAGGGGATAGAAATTTCCCCAGTAGCAGTTAACCACACAGCTATGGAGGATTACTCCAAAGAGGGAGGGGTGACCCATTGTCAGAGGATTAGAGATGACAGTGATCCTGAGTACCCTGATGTTAGTGCTAAGGACCCTAGTTTAGGGACTGAAGAGGACATGTCCCATAACTTGGGAATGTGTAAGGAGTTTGCAGCTGCTCAGAAAAGCGACCCTAGTCTAGAGAAGCTGAGGGCTTGGGCAGACTCTGACAGAGCACAGGGAGGTGACGGTAAACTTGAGGTTTATTGGGAAAATGGACTGATGTATACTCAGGATGGGAAGACGGGGGGGTGATAGGCAGGCAGCTTGTCGTTCCCCAGGGGTACCATGAGCAGTTGCTCAAGACTGCACACGATATTCCCTTGTCTGGTCATCTGAGAATCACACGCACTATGCAGCGATTGGCCCAGAATTTCTATTAGCCCAACTTCACCCAGCAGATGAAGGAGTATTGCAGGTCTTGTCACCAGTGCCAAGAAATAGGGAAGGCAGGTAAGAAAACCCAAGCCTCCCTGATTCCATTGCCCATAGTGGAGGAGCCATTCCACAGGGTGGAAATGGATATTGCAAAGCCTTTAAATACCCCCAGCTACTCCAGAAAGAGGTTCATCCTGACTGTGGTGGATTATGCCAGAGGCAGTTGCCCTATCCTCACTGAGGACAGACAAAGTGGCATATGCCTTACTTGGGATTTTCTTCCATGCTGGATTTCTGCAGAGGTTATCACCGATTGAGGGGGTTCCTTCATGTCAGACCTGATGAAATGTTTGTGGGAGAAGTGTGGGGTGGTGCAGAGATGCATGACTTCTTATTATCCACAAGCCAATGGGCTTGTGGAAAGATTTAATGGTACCCTGAAGTCAATGCTTCAAGCATTTGCTGACCAGCATGGGAGGGACTGGGAGAAACACCTTCCCCACCTATTGTTTGCATACAGGGAGGTGCCCCAAGAGTTGACAGGATTTTTCCCCGTCAAGCTCTTATATGGACACCGGGTACGTGGGCCACTAGACTTGATCTGGGAGGACTGGGAAGGCAAGCACACCACCCAGGGAACTCCCATAGTGGATTACATCTTTAGGTTTAGAGAAAGGCTGAAGGAGCTTATGGGGACAGCCCAGAGCAACCTGGCTGCTGCCCAACAGAAACAAAAAGTGTGGTACGACTGCAGAGCCAGAGCTCACTCATACACAGAGGGTCAGAAAGTCATGGCCCTTATTCCGGTCTGGAAAGACAAGCTGCAGGCTGAGTGGGCAGGACCGTACAAAGTAGTTAGGAAGGTAAATGGTGTGAACTATATCATAGAGTTACCTGACAGAAGACAGACAGAAAGAATGTACCATGTCAACATGATGAAGCCATATGCTAATAGGGCTGACATGGTGTTCTCAGTATGTAGTCCTGGGGAGGGGATGGATGAAGGAGACCCCCTTCTGGACTTGCTGGAAGAAAGCAAGTGGCAGTCCTCTGTGGAGGCAGTTAAACTGTCTCCCCAGCTGGCCCCATACAAGATCCAGGAAGTAAGGGAGGATCTAGCAGACTTTGCCCCACTGTTTAGCACCAAGCCTGGACTAACCCCCTTAGTGATGCACAATGTGGAAACAGGGACACAGACACCCATACGGTGGACAGCATATCGGGTGTCAGAGACTGTTCAAAAGCACATTAGGAGGGAGGTGGAAGAGATGCTGGATTTAGGGGTAATTCAGACATCCTACAGCCCCAGGGCTTTTCCCATAGACCTTGTGCCCAAGCCAGATGGCTCTACTCATTTCTGTGTGGACTATCGTGGACTGAATGCAATCATGAAGTCAGACACCCACCTGATGCCCCAGATGGATGAACTCCTGTACAAGTTGGGAGAAGCGACCTACTTTACGACTACTGACCTGACAAAGGGGTATTGCCATGTAAAATTAACTGACAGAGCTAGGGAGAGGTCAGCCTTTATCACTCCAATAGGCTTATTTGAATTTAAAGTAATGCCTTTCAGAATGAAGAATGCCCCAGCCACTTTCCAAAGTTTGGTGAACCAGGTGTTAAATGGTGCTGAGGAGTATGCCGTGGTGTACCTGGATGACATTGCCATCTTTAGTGTCAGCTGGGAAGGACACCTGTCCCACCTTAGGGAAGTGCTGGACAGGATACAGAGGGCCGGGCTCACTGTCAAAGCTGAGAAGTGCCAGGTGGCCATGGCTGAAGTGGCATACCTTGGGCATGTTGTAGGACAGGGACAGCTCCATCCTAACCAAGTAAAAATAGAAGTGATCAAGGCATTGCCCAGACCAGAAACATAGAAGCAGGTAAGGAGTCTTCTAGGGACAGCAGGGTACTATAGGAAATTTTGTACCCAATTACAGTGCTCTGGCTGCTCCCCTATCTGACCTGGTAAAGAAAAGGATGCCTAAGAAAATGACCTGGGAACCAGCCTGTGAAAAAAACCTTTACCAGACTGAAGGAGGCACTGTGCAGTGCTCCTGTATTGACAAGTCCTGACTATAGCAGATCCTTTATAATTCAGACTAATGCCTCAGACATGGGTATTGGGGCAGTACTGAGTCAGACATCCAACCAAGTGAAAGATCACCTGGTAGTGTACCTAAGTAAAAAGTTACTTCTCTGGGAGCAGGCTTACTCTACTGTGGAAAAAGAGTGTCTTGCCATAGTGTGGGCCCTAAAGAAGTTAGAGTCATACTTATATGCACAGCATTTTGAGGTACAAAGGGACCACAACCCCCTGGTTTAGCTGACCCAAATGGGGAAAACTAATGGTAGACTATTAAGATGGAGTCTTACCTTGCAAGGGTATGACATGACAATCTTACATAGGGCTGGAACGACCAATCAGAACACAGATGTCTGATCACGTGTTTATGAGGAGTGAACTAATTTGGGAAGCTCATCCCATGCAGGGGACAGAGCCCCCAAATTCAGTCTAGGTGGGGAGGACTGTGATGCTTTGCCAGCTGGTTATGATTGTTCTGTGATATTTGTAATATAAAAAATGTAGTGTGTGATTGTCTCCATAAGGCAGCTGTGCCATGGGTTCCCCCCCCCCCACAGGTTTTAGTGGAAATAACAGGCTATAGAAACCTGAAACCAGGAGGTAATTAAAAGACTAGAAATACTTAATTAAGGGTCTCCTGTTTATCTAACTTAATTAGTCCTGACCCAGCTGCCAGGATATACGGACCGTAAACTTTTATGACGTCTTAGAGGAAAAACATTTTATAACAAAATAGTGTGAAAAGTTGTAAAATCTTTGACCTGCCAGGGGAACAGGAAAGCACACAAGATCAAAGGAAAGGCTTGATTTAAGGACTGTCATATTGGGAAATTAGTTTTTGCTGAAGTCACAGTATTTAAAATATCTCCTGACAGGAAGATCATTGTTTGTATCATTTTTATATTCTAAAAGGAGGAGCTAGATGGCATCATAGAAGGGGTGGAAACACAGAGTTCTGAAATGGTATTCTGTGTTTCAACGGTGTGACATTTCTTTTTGGGCTCTTAAGAAACAAGATCTAACTATAAGCACTGTAAAGAGGTACTACATTAGATAGCAAAAGTCCAACTGTATGTCGGTAGGAGTTTGTCTGTAGTTTTCTTTGTTTTCTTGAAAGTGATTATATGCTTTGTGATATTGTGTTCTGTGTTTACATTTTTTCATATTTTTATCTTTAGTAAAAATATTATAAAAAAATTGTCTGTGCGTCTGCCAGTCCTTTTTGTATGTGATGTATAGATGGTTAAATCTGACAACTGTTCATAAGCTTGATGGTGTTACCAGACTGGGAAAAGGTAAGAATATACGTAAGGTCTTTTATAGTTTTACTGGTTCATTTAGGATACCTGGTTAGGTGCCCTTAGGTGAAAGATATGTGGCATCCCCCCTGAAGAGCACTACATTTAGGTACGCTAGCATAAGGTTCACAGTTTGAATCCCCCCAGAACTTGAGACAAAAGGTGATTCGGATCCACAAGCAGACAGGAGGGTTACCCTGTCTGTTACCTGTTCACAATGCTGCACTCAGCGGTTGGCACTGTGGGAGCAGAGGACCTGACCTGCTGAGTGCGGCTGTGACACACGTCTCTGAGCATGAAGACATGCACAAAGACTTGTGCATCATAGCACATGTTTTGGCATGCTTGGGCAAGTTTGGGAGGAACTAAGGACTAATATACCCACGTATGATACACAGGAAGTGTGAGCAAATACTATACAGGTAGCTTGAAAGCACTATGCTATATATAATGGAAAAGTAAGATATCTAGCTGCTGTTTTTGACAGAGGAGAACCTTGGTTTCAAAGCAAGAAACAGCAGCCTAGAACTACAGATTTTTTTTACTGATAAATCACTTCTATCTCAGCAGGAGTCAGTACCACACAAAAACACATATCCTGGATTTTAGGGGGGCAGACTTTGGGAAAATGGGGAGATACTTGAAAGTGGCATTAAGGGGAATGGGACAGGAATCAGGGGTTGAGTAACAGTGGGCAGTATTTAAAATGGGGATTACAAGAACAACAGAATTATGCATTAAGCAGATTAGCAAAAGGAAAGGAAGAGGAGACCATTATGGTTTCCAAAGAGGTAGCAAAGAAAATGAAAGCCAAAAAGATTGCATTCAGGCAATACAAAAAGAAACAGGCAGAAGGGGATAGGGAGAAGTACCAGGAGAAGCAAAGGGAGGCAGGGAGGTCAGTAAGGGAAGCCAAAGCTCAGACAGAAGAACACATTGCAAAATCAGTGGGTAGAGGGGACAAAACCTTTTACAGGTACATAAGTGTGAAAAAAGAAAGACAAAGGGAGGGATAGTGAGACTGAAGGGGGAGGATGGGGGCCACGTGGAGGATGACAACAGTAAAGCTGACATATTGAACAGGTATTTCTGCTCAGTCTTTACTGAGGAAGAGGAGGGTAATGGGTCTGAAGGGAGTACAAGGGGTGAGAATGGTGCAGAAATGGACACAAGTCCCTTTACACGAGAAAGGGTCCTGAAGGAACTGGAAGTAATAAGAGTTGATAAAGCAATGGGGCCAGATGGGGTGCACCCCAGGGTCCTTAAAGAACTAAGAGAGGTGGTGGCTGAACCTCTGGCTATCCTATTTAGCTGATCACTGGAAACAGGGGGAGGTACTCAAAGACTGGAGGACAGCAGATGTAGTCCTCTTATACAAAAGTGGGAACAAAGAGGAAGCAGGGAACTACAGACCAGTCAGCCTCACCTCGGTAGTGGGGAAGATCATGGAAGCACTACTGAAGGAGAGATTGGTGGAACATCTGGTTGTCAATGGACTACAGGACCAAAGGCAGCATGGTTTCACCAGGGGGAGGTCATGTCAGACCAACCTCGTTGAATTTTTTGACTGGGTGACTAGGGAGGTAGATCAGGGGAAGGCAGTGGACATGGCCTATCTGGACTTCAGCAAGGCATTTGACACTGTGTCACATAGAAGACTATTACACAAACTGGGGAATATGGGTGTGGGCAGGACAGTAGTGTGGTGGGTAGGTAACTGACTGGGTGGCAGGACACAGAGGGTAGTGGTAAATGGCTGTCACTTGACAGAGGGAAGAGTGACCAGTGGGGTACCACAGAGATCAGTGCTGGGACCGGTCCTATTCAACATCTTCATCAGTGACATTGCACAGGACCTAGAAGGCAGAATTTCACTGTTTGCTGATGACACAAAGCTCTGTAACAGACTAGACACACCAGAGGGTGTAGACAGAATGAGAAGGGACCTGCAGAAACTTGAAGAATGGTCAGGGGTTTGGCAGTTGAAATTCAATGCAAAGAAGTGCAAGATGATGCATTTGGGGCACAAAAACCCTGGCACAATATATCAGTTGGGGGGTGAGGATATAGCATGCACCAAGCAGGAAAGGGATCTTGGGGTTATCATCTCTGATGACCTCAAGGTAGGGAAACAGTGCAACAAGGCAGCAAGTAAAGCAAATAGGATGCTGGGATGTATAGGCAGGGGCATCACCAGCAGGAAAAGGAGGTCATAATTCCGCTATACAAGACACTAGTGAGGCCCCACCTAGAGTACAGTGTACAGTTCTGGAGACCATACCTACATAAGGACATAGACAGGGTGAGAAAGGTTCAGAGGAGGGCAACAAAGATGGTGCATGGATTGCATCACAAGTCCTATGAAGACAGGTTGAAGGAACTGAACGTGTACTCCCTGGAGGAGAGGAGGGAGAGAGGGGATATGATAGAGACATACAAGTATCTCACAGGGAGGAGCAGGGTGCAGGAATACACTATTTTTAAGTGAAAAAGATGTTGCAGGATTAGAGGGCATGGGATGAAGTTGGAGGGAGGACGATTCAGAGGAAACATGAGGAAGAATTTCTTCACAGAATGGGTGGTGGGCAAGTGGAAGACCCTGCCAGAGGAAGTGGTGGGGGCTGAAACAATCACAGGATTTAAGAATGCCTGGGATAGACATAAAGGAATTCAGGAGGTCAGGTGTAAGGGGTAACAGACTTCTAGGAAGACATAAACTGAACTTACAAGCTCAAATGGGCAGACTGGGGGGCCATAGGCCCTTATCTGCCGACACTGTCTATGTATCTATGTACCTGCTTGGATTAAGCAAACAGATACTTTATTAGAAGAAGGGGATCTATTAAGTAAAAAAAGAAGAAACTGTGTGTTTCTCTGAGGAAGGGGGCTGTATCAGCTTAATTTACTGAGTCAGTAGCAGAGGGTGAATCTAATTGGGGTGTGTGGCTTAGGAGTACAAAAGCAGGTGTCTCCAAATACAGCTTCCTGCTGTCTTTGACAGAGGAGAACCTTGGTTTCAAAGCAAGAAACAGCAGTCTAGAACTGCAGATTTTTTACTAATTGCCTTCCTTCCCACCCCTCCACCCTCCCATACTAAACCAGTTGTACTTTTATAGCCACTGTATTTACTGACAATAGGAACTTCTGTTTGGCAGTAGGAAGGGAAGGATGAGTGAGACACATTAGCTTCATCAACCTTGAAGGAACCTAAGAAAAAAAAAAAAACCTCTTTCTCCCCCCGGCTGCTGGAGGTCTGAATCCAAGCATGGAAGAGGAGACTATTGAAGACTATAGGCAAGGCTCTCAGAATTCTGGGCGGCCGAGAATTAAGTAGAACTGTAATGTATCATAGAACTTCTGCGGTGCCGCGAATTCACTCTTCTTGGTGATTTTTATTACTATTTCTGTTTATACATAGAATCTGGTTCCATTCCCTTCTTTGTATATCCAAAACCCCCCTACATGTTCAGAATGTGATGTTATCATTGCTATAACATCATACATTAGCTAATGAAATGGCTGCATTCTGCAACAGAAATGAACAGTCAATTATCTACCACAGCTCCCACTGCCAGAGATGGTGGCACAGCACATCATGTATGGTGATATTTGCTCAACTTGCACTACAGCCTAATACAATTTTCAGTCTTACATTGTTGCACTAGGGCCAACTTAAACAAAACCTTGTCAATAGCACAGACCTGTTAAGTCCATACCTCACTTTGTACAAACCTATTTGTGCCTTTAAGGTATAGAGACGCTATCTGAAATGAATCACTGTAAAATTAATTTAACTGTCTACATTTTTAAGAAAAATAAAGTAATTATGCCCAGAAAAGTGAAATATAATAATGTGTAGACCTGTGAAAAGAATCTACCTGTTAAATAAGTAACTGCACTGTACGCATTTTTGCCAGGGTTACTGATTACATATTGTCACTGGTTGATAGAATCACCTAAAAGTTAGTGAGAAATGTTGTGTGCAGGGACAGCTGTAGGGCCAGAGGGTAGCATGCTGTGTTTCCATGCCATCAACTCAGGTCCAGAGATTAGCTCTGGGAGCTGGCTGCGCAGCACAAACATTAGTGGAACACATCACTGCTCGGAGCCTGGGAATGTATGGTGCAGTGTTCTGTCACATGGTGAACACACTGTGATGGGCCAGAGAGCTCTATCTCACAATTGGTTCACATACATGTCATGGCCTGAAGGTGTTACGCAGTGTGTCAGGGAAAGCAGGTTGACATGAAAAATGAGTTTTGCAATAACTCCTCTATTTCATTTCCAGTGGGACCTGTATGAATGAGGATGCAAGTTCATAGAAATAAAAAAAAAATAAAATAAAAAAAGATATATATATATATATATATATACACACACACACACACACACACACACGCACACACACAGACATATGTAGTATCTGTCTCTTTCACACACACACACACACACACACACACACACACACACATATGCATATTTGTATGTATGTTACAGACTGCAGATAAATATATAAGTGATGCACAGTGGGAACCTTGTGTGGTGTAGAAAGCACATACAAATATAGAAGTGATAGACAGTGGAAACCTCATTAGTGGGATAGATAGCATGCATATAGAAATACCTTATTTATCACGTAAGATCCCCTCTACGTACGTCATTTATGCAACAGGCTATGACCTTAAGGGAGAGACATTTGTTTTGCTTTTTTAGGCATAAAATTATTTTTATAAGTGTTCTTTTTTGAACTAGTGTTACCATCCCGACTGCTATAACTACTGCCATGAAAGTGAAGTCAGGATGACAAGCTGACACTGTGATGTGGTAGTTTGTTAGTGCCGCAGAACTTCCGAAGAAATTACAAACCACCGCCGCAGAAGTTCTGCGGCAAATGGTAGTCTTGCCGCAGAACTTGGTCTCACTTTGCCGCAGAAAAGTAGGGGCCCTGACTATAGGATGTTCCTGTCCCAGAACAGGAAGGGCGAGAGTTGTAAGGGCACATAGGCAGTAGAAAAGTAAGGGTTAAAATACTTACAGGGAGGAGACAGTAAGCATACAAAGCAACAGAAGAGGGGACACAAACTAAGTCAAGATGGGAGTGGTGCAGTGCAATGGCTGTGGGGCAGAAGTGTTATGGGAGACATTCTGGAGGCTGCGATGCTGCCCTGTTTGCAGGCACCTCTCTGGTCTGAGGGAGAAGGTTGCCCATTTCCAGGCTGACCTGGCTAGGATTCATGAAACCTCTTCCCCCACCCAGAGACCACCAGGGCCACCGCCATTACCTCAGAGGTTGCCAAGAAAGAGGAGCGGTTGGACCAAGGTGGGCTCAGGGAGGGAGAGGGTAGTGAAACAGAGGTGCATCCCTCCAGTTATACCTCTCCACAATTGATATGCTGTTCTGGAAAAGAGTGGTTCCTCTATGGAGGCACCTGCAGTGGAGACCAAGGAGGATGCTGGGAACCTCCACAAAGAAGACCCACAGCAGGGTGGCATGAGACCCCACAGGGGAAGGAGACAACTCCCGGTGGGAAACTTGATCATTAGGGGGGTAGAAGTCGGGGAGGAAGAAGATAGGGAGGTAAGATGCCTGCCTGGCGCCATGGCTCCGAGGGACAGGAAGCAAATCCTCAGGATCGCGGGAGCAGCTGCACAAGGGAGGGAGCTGGATGTCATTGTCCACCTAGGGATAAATGACCTGGCTGTGAATGGGATCAGAGTGGTGCAAGAGGAGTTTGTGGAGTTGGGGAAGGGCTTTAAGCAAGTAGCATGTACAGTAACCTTCTCGGGGGTGCTGCCTGTCTATGGCAAGGATGATGTCAGGGTATTCCGCACCATGGGAATTAATGAATGGTTGAAAAACTGGTGTGGAGCTCAGGGTTTGGCTTTCATTCATTACAAATCAGGTTTACAACTTTTGAGTCAGAGACTCATTTACAAATGCACCTCATCGCGGGGGGAGGCAGACATCAAGACAGTTATTACAGTGCAGATTAAAACAGAGGATAACATTACAGGTGCAGTAAAAGGAACATTTAACATAGAAACACTTAGGTTACGTAATGTAGTAGTTTGTATGTTACTTAGGTTACACAGTGTTACAAAATTGTGAGTTACACTCATGGATATAGTAGGTCCTCAGAGAAGACAGCAGGTTACATCCCTATTTGGACCTAGTAGGGAAGGAGTGGGTCTGGGGGAAGGAGAGGCTGTCCAGTGGACATTGTCGAGCCAGAGGGCAAGGTGGGTGGGTACCACAGATTACAACAGGGGGTTAGTTGCACCTACAACAGCGGGTATTAAAGACATGGTTCCGAAGGGTTGTTTTGAAGGAGCCAATTTTTGGCAAGTTGGAGATGCAGCTAGGGAGGGATTTGAACCAGGTGGGGGATTGGTAGAGGAAGGATCTCTGGGCAAGAGAGGTCTTGGTTCTGGGCATTTTTAAAAGTGGCCTTAACAGAGCTATAGGTGGTGATGGACGATGATGACTGCTGTAGAGAGGTGGAGACCCGGGGGGGAGAGTCCTAGCAGTGATTTCTTAGTGAGAAGGTAGTTCTGGTAGAGCAGTCGCTCCTCAAAGTTGAGCAGATTGGTGGTAGTATAGAGAAGGCAGGTGCGAGTGCGGCTGGGGGCACCAGTCAGGAGCCTACAGGTCTTATTGATGGAGAGTTGGATTTTGGAGAGGGCAGTGTTGTCAGCTGCAGCATAGTTGGGCAAGCCATAGTCCATGAGGGACAAGACAGAGGAGGTGATGGCCAGTCTAAGGGCAACCTCAAGCAGGCAGTCCCTGTGCCGGTATAGCAGGCCAATCTGAGAGTTAATGGCAGCTGACAGGACATTAGTGTGGGTGTGGAAGGAGAGGGCAAAATCTAACGTGATGCCTAGGTACTTGTATGTGGTCACTTGTTCCAGCGGGTGCAGAGTGCTGTGGATAATCGAGAGGGGGGTATTTTTAGCTTTATTTTGGTGGTGGGAGAAGAGCATTGATTTGGTTTTCTTTAGGTTAATGACCAGTCAGCGGTCGCTGAACCACCTTTTGGCTTGGTTTTAAGCTTGCTGGAGGGATAATTGGGGGGAGCTGGGATTGGGATGTGAGGCAACAAGGACTGCACCATCGGTGTAGAGGAGCATTTTACCAGTACATGAGCTGGGGAGGGTGTTGAGGTAGATACTAAAAAGTATTGGACCCAAGATGGAGCCCTGAGGGACCCTGGAGTGAACAGGAAGAGTACTGGAGAGGGAGCCACTGATCTTGACACATTGGGATCTAGCAGAGAGGTAGCTAGAGAACCAGGAAATGGGACTGCCAGAGAAGCCAAGTTGGTGGAGAGAGTCAAGTAGAAGGGGATGACAGACAGTGTCAAAGGCCTTAGAGAGGTCAATGAACACTGCTCCTGCAAGGCTGCCAGAGTTGAGAACAGCATGCGAGTGTTGGGAGAATTCCAGGAGAGCTGTGGTTGTACTTTGTCCTGGGCAGAAACTGTGCTGCTCTGGGCACATAATTCATACTTGGTTAGGTATTCAGAGAGCTGGATCAACACCGCTTTTCCAAGGGCTTTAGAGAGTGGGGGAAGGATGGAGATCAGATGGTAATTGTTGGGGGTGGACCGGTCCCCACTCTTATGTATGGGTGTGATTTCAGCAGTTTTCCAAGCACTTGGGAACTGACCCAGGCATAGAGACCAGTTTAGAAGGTCAGTCAAGGGGACTAGAACTTCGTCCAAGACCATACGGAGGATCCTGGAGTCGAAGGGGTCACTGCTGGAGTTATTGCTGCTTAAGGCTTTTAGCAGGTGCAGCCTGGCTTTTTGGGGGGATAGGGTGCACAGGTAGAATGGTGGGTGATGCAGGACTGGAGGGAGAGAGGTGGGGATTGGGTCAAAGAAGCTGCTGGGGAGGACTGAGCTTAGGTCAGAGAAGGCAGTGTTAAGGCAATCGGCTATAAGGGGTGAATCTGTGGTGGACATGCCATTGATGGAGAGCTGAGATGGTGGGGGGAGCAGGACTTCCCATTTAGCTCTTTCATATTATTGCAGAAGGTCCAGGCTGAACCCTAAGTGGAAGCGAGGGTGGTTTGGTAGTGCTCTGCCTTGGCCCGCCTAATGGCCCAAGTGCACTTATTGCATTCTGCGTTGTATTCCTGTCTATCAGATGCCTTTCCAGATTCTACAGCAATGTGCCAGAGATTATTTCTGTTTTTGAGTCTCTGGAGGAAGGGTGGGGTGATCCATGGGGCATTGCATTTTTTGGAGCGGATCCTGGTGAGGGGGTGAAAAGGTCACAAGCCTTACAAAAGGCACACAGTGGTCAAGAGCTGATTCAATGTCAGGCGTGTGCTGGATAGGGGACCAGTCTAGCTGGGCTAGGTATTGTTTTAATTTTCTGAGGCCACCACAGCATAAACAGCAGTGTAAAGTGGCCTGGGACACTGGCTTCAGAGTGGAGGATAACCAGAGACAGAGGACTGGGGAGTGATTGCTAAGAGAGTCAGGGAGGACAGTGACATTCTGGATTTTGCAGGGACGGTTAGATATAACAACATCTAGTAGAGTGCTGGTGCCAGTAGAGTGGTTGAATCTGGTGGGCTGGGTGACTAACTGGGACATATCCAGGGCAGCAAAGGAGTCCCTTATATGACAGGCAGTGGAGGCAAGCCAGTTAACATTGAGATCACCTAGGATGACTTGCTCCACTTTGTGAGTGAGATATGTGAGGTAGTCAATGAGGGACTGGACTGCCTGGTTTTGATTCCTCGGGAGTACGTAGGAGACCGTGAGGAAGAGAGGGTCTCGGTCGGGGTCAGGTGTGATTTTTAAGGTGGGGGCTTGGGCTCCACAATCAAGTTTAGGAGCTGGGAGTGCCTGACCTATAAGGGAGTTCCATACGAATAGTGCGTAACCACCACCACCGCGTTTGTCTACTCAGTCTTCCCTGTAGATGGTATATCCAGGGAGGATGATAGCTTCATTGGAGACTGGGGAGAAAATCTGGAGGGATGCAGGCTTATACTGGTGTGATGATCTGCATCTGTCCGGGGGGGGGACCAGGATCCTAGGTGACAGGTTTAAATGCTTCATTGGCAAGCATTTAAACTAGCCAAGGGGGGAGGCACTGAAAAGAAGCAGGGAAATCCCAGCTTCCCCCACAAAACAAAGTGGTTAGAGAGGTAAACACCAAGGTAGAGAAGTCAGTAGGGAGCAGGACAGGTGTAAATTCAGAAAAAGGCAGTAAGGACAGGGATGGGGCTAAAAGGGGTAAGACCATAAAAAATAAATGGAAGGTGATGAATATCAATGCTCACAGTCTGTGCAACAGCCTCCCTGAACTAGAGGCCTTGATGGAAGAGGGATGCCTGTATATTGTGGCAGTCACTGAAACATGGTACACAGAGAGCCATGACTGAGATGTCAACATACTAGGATACACAGTCTACAGGAGGGACAGGGTGGGTAAAAGAGGAGGAGGAGTAGCTGTCTACATAAGGGAAGGGATTAAAGCAACAGAACTAAAGAGTAAACAGGAAGTTGATGAGTCACTATGGGTCACCTTGAAGACAGAAAATGGCACCACAACTCACATGGGGGTTGTGTACAGACCCCCATCTCAGTGGGAGGAAATGGACAAGGAAATGATAGAAGGCATCCTTAACATGGCAGAAAAAGGAGAGATATTGTTGATGGGGGACCTGAATATGCCAGATATTAACTGGAGTACCTTTTCTGCAGGCACATCAAAGAGCAGGGTCATTATTGATGCTCTACAGGGGGGATGCCTCAGACAGCTAGTGTTGGAACCCACTCAGGAGGGAGCAATGTTAGACCTGGTACTCTCAAATTGGGAAAGAGAAAGGATCTCAGATTTAGAAGTAGGTACCCATCTGGGAACAAGTGACCACCAAACAGTGTGGTTCACAATAAACATAGCCATAGAGCCAAGCCATACAAAAACAAGATTATTGGACTTTAGAAAGGCTGAAGTTGGAAAAATGAGAGAGTGCCTCAAAAAAGCACTAGCAAACGGCCAAGAAGGAGGGGTGGAGGAACAATGGGAAATAATCAAAACAGCCATCGCAGAGGCAACAAGCCTCTGTGTGACACAAATCAACAAAACAAAATGAAGGAAAAAACCACTATGGTTCTCAAAAGAGGTGACAGGGACGGTTAAGGAAAAAAGGATAGCATTCAGGAAATATAAGGAAACACAGAAGGAGCAGGACAGAGAACTTTATCAGTTAAAGTAGAAGGAGGCAGGGAAGGCAGTCTGAACAGCAAAGGCACAAACTGAGGAAAATATAGCCAACTCTGTTAAGAAGGGGATAAAACCTTTTATAGGTACATTAGGCAGTGAAGAAAGACCAAGAGAGGGATACAGAGACTTAATAAAGAGAAGGGAATGTGGGCAGAGGGTGACAGTGAAAAAGCAGGGATACTGAATGAATATTTCTACTCAGTGTTCACAACGAAAGAGGAGGGGGAGGTACCTAAACCAAACAAGAGAGAAACTCTGAAAAAGGGTTTGATACCAGCCCATTCACAGAAGAAAGGCTTTTGAAAGAACTCTTGAAACTGAGGGTGGACAAAGCAATGGGGCCTAATGGGATTCACCCAAGAATTCTAAAAGAACTAAGGGTAGAGCTAGTAACACCACTGACTACTATCTTTAACAAATCATGGAAGGATGGGGTGATACCTGAGGACTTCAGAAGGGCAAATGTGATTCCCCTTCACAAAAGTGGGAGCAGGGCAGAGGCAGGAAACTGCAGACCAGTTAGTTTGACTTCAGTAGTAGGGACAATGATGGAATCACTTCTGAAGGAAAGCATTATTGAGTACCTAGAGGCCAGTGGGGCACAGGACCCAAGGCAGCATGGTTTCACAGCAGGAAGGTTATGTCAGATGAACCTAATAGATTTCTTTGACTAGGTGACAAAAGTAGTAGACCAGGGAGGGGCTGTGGATATGACCTACCTAGATTTTAGCAAGGCATTTGGCACAGCATCACACAAAAGATTAATAAATAAGTTAGCCAGTCTTGGAGTGGGTCCCAAGGTGGTAGCCTGGATAAAAAAACTGGCTGGACAACAGGACACAAAGGGTAATAGTAAACGGAGTCCACAGTGAAGAAAGGAGGGTAAGTAGTAGGGTACCACAGGATTCGGTACTGGGATTGGTCCTTTTTAATGTCTTTATAGGTGACATTGGAGAGCACCTGGAAGGAAATGTATGTCTCTTTTCAGATGACACAAAGATATGCAACAGGGTTAGCACACAAGGTGGGGTGGAAAGGATGAAAAGGGACTTGGCAAGGTTGGAGGAATGGTCAAATATGTGGCAGCTCAGATTTAATGCAAAGAAGTGCAAGGTAATGCATCTGGGAAACAAAAACCCAAGGAAAGAGTACACAATGGGGGTGAGTTAATAACAACAACAAACATTGAAAGAGACCTAGGAGTAATTATATCAGATGACCTGAAGGTGGGAAAACAATGTGAGAAGGCAGGAAGGAGGGCTGGGGCGATATTGGGATGCATAGGGAGAGGCATTAACAGTAGAAAACAAGAAATTGTTATCCCTCTGTACAGACAGTTAGTGAGACCCCATCTGGAGTACTGCATGCAATTCTGGAGTCCCCATCTCTGCAAAGACAGAGACAGAGTGGAGGCTGTTCACAGGAGGGCAACCAAAATGGTGAGGGGTCTGCACCAGAAGACATACGAGGAGAGACTAAAGCAGCTTAATATGTATACCCTTGAGGAAAGGAGGAAAGGGGGGACATGATAGAAACTTTCAAGTATCTCAAGGGAATTAACAAAGTACAAGAGGGTAGCATATTTCAGAAGAAGAGATGTGCAAGAACAAGGGGGCACAATTTGAAGATAGAGGGGGATGGCTCAGAGGTAATTTTAGAAAGTATTTTTTCACAGAGAGGGTTGTGGATGCATGGAACAGCCTTCCTGACGAGATTGTGGAATCAGAAACAGTGGGAGAATTCAAAAATGCATGGGACAGGCATAAGGCAATTCTAGTGGGGGAAGGAGGAAGTAAGCTGTTGATGAACTAGAATCTGCAGTTTATCCCATCAGGTAGGGAAATGGGCAGACTAGGTGAGACAGCGGTCCTTATCTGCCATCAAATTCTATGTTTCTATGTTCTATGTTTCTATTTACTAGTGCATAAGTACTATCTAGCTTCCATCATGGATTTAATTAAGACTATACATAGAAAGCTAGGAATTAAATGTCTCATGTGCAACATTCTTAATTAGTGAACAAAGAATGCCCCAGCCATATATGTGTGAAAAATGTGGTCTCAATAAACTACTAGAACATGAAATCAGTCTATTTAATGGCTAACCCAACTGGGAAAAAGTCAGATGGATATGGGTGTAAGATTTCAAGCAGGAGTAGCTAAGTGTATCTCATTTACAGGGGTTAATACTGACGTGGTTTACAACAATAAGCTGAATGAACAGCAATTTGGTAGCACAACCTGTTTGGATTCAAACACAGAATACAGTGAAAACTCACTACCCACCGACAATACACAATTAAAGGATATATCACACAGAAAAATACAAAGGGAGGAAAATACACCATCTAATTCAGATGATGTCTGGTTCCAGGTCCAAGGCACTAAAGCCTCAGAAAGAGGGAGAAAAGCTAACCATTACCAGATTCCATTATCCAACTTCTTCAAGCCATTAAATTTGATATCAAATGAAACTGCCCTTCAGTCATGTGATGCCTAGGGTAATTTAAGCCCAATTACTCCTGCATTAAAACTAGTAGAACATATAGTAGTGCAGGCAAACAAAGAAGGCAACAATATGGGTTTAAAGCAGTCTACTACAAGATATCAGCATCAAACCCAACCACTATTACAGCATTCTGATCCAATAACAAACAGGGATCTTATTCAACTGGATCCCCCGAAGGAGTTGGAGAATAAGGATCTGCAACAAGTATCTGACATAGGTGACTCCATCATAAAACATTTAGATTGACCAATCTGTAATCCTAATAACAATAATAGAACAGTTTTATGTTACAGAGGTGCAAAGATCAGGGATTTGACAGTCAGATTGGACAACATACTAGCCAATGCAGGTGAAAATCCATTGGTTATATTGCATGCTGGCACAAATTACATCATAGCCCATTCATTGCAAAAAAATAAGGAAGACTTTGTGTCCATTACCAATAAACCTGCCGATAAAAATTGCTCTGTTATAATATCTGAGATTCTACCAGTGCCCAAAGCCACAGAATATCACATGAACAAAATTAAATCTGTAATTGGATGGCTAAGAAGATGGTGTCTTACACAGAATGTCAAATGCATTACATATTGGGAGGATTTTTATAACAAAAATGAATACTATTGTGGTGATGGTCTTCATCTTAGCAGAAAGGGATGCCACATATTAGGAAATACATTTCTCACTAATATTAATGCCTCTTTAAACTAATTTCAGAGAGAAAAGATGCGACTTTATAGCTCCACTTACAGAAAAGTTTAGAGACAAATCAAGGGTATTTGGTTATAAAAAGCCAGCACAAATAAATCCTACATTAAAAGAAACTGTTCCCATTGTGCTAATAAATGCTAGAAGTTTAAGAAATAAAATCAATGAATTAATAACAAATCACATTGCAGTATGTGGTGTGACTGAGGCGTGGTTTCAAAATGGTGATTGGAACACAGACATTCCTGGTTATACTAAAATCTTAAAAAATATGAAATATAGAACTAGTGGAGGGATTGCACTATATGTAAATGAAACCTATAAAGTTATGGAATTAAAAATATTGTCACTACCACATCAGGACTACATTTGGCTAATATTAAATTACCCAATAAAGCATTGACTATAGGGTTAGGTTATTGACCTCCTAATTTAAATGTAGCAGAAACTCACACATTTCTTAATGATCTAGAAAGCACTGACATTGATGGAAGTTATATCCTAATGGGGGACTTTAATTTCCCATCCATAAACTGGGACTTACTTGAAGGGCACGGTTCCTGCAAAAATGGATTTATTGATATTACAATTGCAAATAACTTAGAACAATTAGTTAAAAACCAACCAGAGAAAATAAGATTCTTGATCTCATTTTCACTAATATTCAGACAGATTTACCTGAACCTGAAATCTTGCCCCCATTAGGGAACAGTGACCATTTAAAGGTTAACATCAGAATTGAATTTGAAAATCTTAATACTAAAGGTATTACTACTGTGAGGGATTTTTATGCTGCCGATTATAAAGAAATTATTGAGTTGCTAGCAACATGGGAATGGGAAACTAACATTTTGGATCAAAATCTGGAAAATACCTGGGAAATTATAAATAACAAAAGTCAATACTGCATATCCAGATGGGTTCCTGAAAGAAAAAAATACTGTAACAACAAAAGTTTACCCTTATGGTGGAATGCTAAAATTAAGAGGCTCATTAACAAAAAGAAAAAGCTGTACAAAAGTAAATCAAAACTCCAATGAAAAAACTCAGGACAGCTATAAATCAATAACAAAAATAATTAAAAACCTGCATTAGGAAAGCGAATGCACTATTTGAATCAAAATTGGCATTACGTACCAAAGATAATAAAAACATTTTTTTTTAACTATATTGGTTCCATGAGGGGTAATCAAAAAGTTGTGGGCCCCATAAAAACATTAAATAATGACACTATTAGTAATGAGAATGATAATGCTGGTTAACTCAATAATTATTTTCTAAGTGTTTTCCAACCCAAACAACATATAACAAACTTATCACCATTAATGGAATACAACTTTACGGATCTTACAAGAGGTTTTATTAGTTATAAAGATCATTAAACCAAATAGCTCTGCAGGTCCAGATGGAATACCCCCAAAATGCATAAAAGAAGTGGCCCCAGTGCTGTTGGGTCCTCTAACTAAATTATTCAATATATCAATAAAGGAGGGTAAAATCCTACCTCTTTGGAAAGAAGTCAATGTAACACCTATATTTAAAGGTGGTGACAAATCTAAAGCTGACAATTACAGACCTATTAGTCTTACTTCTGTGATTGAGAAGTTAATGGAATGGTTATTGCAACACTGAAAAATAAACCATATTTAAGGAAAAGGATTGGTGGATATAGCGCAACATGGTTTTTGTAAAAATAGATCTTGCCTCACCAATCTACTTAAATTCTTTGAGCCTGTTAGTTCTACTATTGATAAGAGAATGTCTGTAAATGTACAGTACTATTTCTGGATTACAGTAAAGCATTCAATACTGTTTCTCATAAAATTCTAGTTGAACCCCTTATCAAGACTGAACGTCATCCAAATATAATTAATTGGATTATCTCATGGCTGGACAACAGGAAGCAAAAGGTTGTTATTTGGGGATTTGAATCTAATTTTGGCAGTGTTACAAGTGGTGTACCACAGGGCTATGTCCTGGGTCCCATTCTATTTAATATACTTGTATCATCTATGTAGACCAACAACTCTGCATGGATGTGAAAGTACACAGATGACTGCAAAAGTGGTGCAATTATTACAGATCTTAGCTCATGTGTGCAGTTTCAAGAGAATATTAACCAACTAAACACCTAGGTCAAACAATCTCTCATGAACTTTAATGTAGGCAAATGTAAAATCATGCACATTGGACATAATAACCTGAATTATACATATACTTTAAATGGCCATATATTGGAGACAACTACCATTGAGAAAGATTTGGGTGTTTTCATCAGTAATGATCTTTCATTTGATTTAAATACTAAACATAAGGTCAAATACTGTCATAAAATATTGGGTTGTATTTTTCAAAATATTAAAAGTAGGGAAGCAAATGTAATCATTCCTCTATACAAAAGTCTTGTGTTACCACACATTGAATACTGCATACAATTTAGTGCCCCCAAACAATAAAGGATGCAGAAATGATAAAGAGCATACAAAGAAAGACTACAAAAAGAGTTAAAGGAATGAGCAATCTGAGTTAATGTGAAAGACTTCAAAAACTTGGATTATATTCAATGAAATATAAATGGATCAGAGGTGATCTCTGTCTAGCATTTAAAACCATGAATGACCCATTTTTGCAGGACACCGTAGCAATTACCATCCGAACAAAAAATAAACACACAAGATCTCATAATTCATAATCAACAGATGACTGGAGAAAAAATAATACTCTGAAAAGAACTAAATGGTTTACACAAAGAATAATATCTAGTTGGAAGGCACTCCCTCAAACTATAATTGAGAGCAAAACAACTGAGACTTTCAAAAATAGAATTGATAATTTTATGGGTATTGCTAAATATTAATACCACCCATAATGGGGTAGCAAGTTCTTTAAGAGCAACTGCCTGGTGAACTTGTAATCTACACTATGAACCTATGAATTAGAAGAATTGCATAGTGAAATCTAAATTCTTAAATGATGACATTACAGGCAAAAAAAAAAAATGTTGTAGACACAATTTCTCTAGTGCGGACAGACAAATACTAAATTAAAAAATATATCTAATCTGATCTTCTTCCCAAATGGCTAAAATAAATGGTCTGCCATATTGGATAACAACCCCATGGTGCATCTAATTCCAAACAAGAAGGAAAAGAAGACAAATCAGGTATGTATTCAGCCAGAGGGAACAAACTAAAAAAATGGCAGATCTTGAATAATCCCCTCAAAATCAAATGCTTTCCAAATATATTGCAGGCAGAGAGATTACTTGATGAAGTATCAGTTGCCCAGTAGAGGGAGTCATTGCTCTAGAAGAAAACAGGAAAAAACACACTGCAGCTTCCATCGCATCGTCGAAACTATTGAGGCAGAATTACCCTGAAGGTTGCATAAATTTCTCCATTTCCTCTAGCTCTCCCAGCCTTTCACAAAAGTCTCTTCCCAGATAAAGATCTAAACACATATGTGTATGCTCCTGAGTCCATGCCCTGGCAAAACTAGATGTCCATCCAATTAAGGACCCTTTAGTCCCCTTATCTGCGGAAGATCCAAGAGTCCAATCTGAATCCCATATGTCAGACTGAAAAGGTCACATTTAAATCAAGGATCAGCCAGGCAAAAAACTCAAAGCCCCTCCAGTCAACCTGCTTCAGCAAATAGATCTGGTTGGTGGATTCTTAAGTCTGCCAAAGCCTGGGCTACAGTGTCATAGTGAAAAGTTCATTTTTCTGTGTATATCTCAGCTGGGCCCGGTATAACATCTTGTATTTTATTCTGGCGGCCCAGAATTCTGCTTGCAGCTGGCAATGTGTTGCTCTGTCCTGGCACACTTTAAAAGTGAGGTCTGGGACTAGGTACATTTTTCCCTTCCCACTCTAACTTCTCTAATTTTCTGGAGAAGTGTAACAGATGGTCTCTAAGTAATTTGAATATCATAGGTCTCAGAGGTTCCCCTTTTGTTGGTTTGCGCCGCATTGCTCTGTGCACTCTTTCCATAACGTATGTTGGAGTATTTGGTGAGAGGCCAGCTAGATGAAAATACAAACTTTGCAGAAACATGATGGAGAAGGTCCTTCCTCACCTTCTGGCAGCCCCAGGAGAACAAGACTATTTCTCCTGGAGCAGCCTTCAAATCCTCTATCTTGTACTCCAGTTTTTTAATGGTGCATTTCATCATGACCATTTCTGGCTCCATCTTCTCCACCTACCAGGTGCCACGGCATTGAGGGATGGAAGGAAGATCTTGGGGATCACTGGGAAGGCAAGACGGGAGGGTGAGCTGGATGTCATTATCCACCTAGGTACTAATGACCTGGCAAATGGGGAGCCAAAGGAAGTTCAGGAAGAGTTTAGGAAACTGGGGAGGGGTCTCAAGAAAGTAGCTACTTCTGTCACTGTCTCAGAAGTACTACCTGTGAGAGGCAAGGGAGAGCATAGGAGTGCATGCACCAGGAACTTTAACTCATGGTTGAAGAACTGGTGCTGTGAGGAAGGGTTTGGATTCATTGGTGACTGGGGACCCACCTGGAGGGATGGTGGTTTGTTCAAGCCTGATGGCCTGCATCCATCCTGGAGGGGAATCCAAGCACTCAATGATAAGTTTAAATGCTACATTGACAAGCATTTAAACTAGCAAAGGGGGGTGGCAGGCCAGCAAGGAGGGTACCTACTTGCTCACCCCCCACAGCTAGCAGTGGAACCAGTGAACCAGAGGAGTGGCTATCTCTGCAAAGCAGTGTGCAAAAGATGGAGATTAGTGCCCAAGAGGTGGATAAGCAGAAAAGGGGCAAAATTCAGCAGAAGGGCAGACAGCAAGGAGAACCAGGGATAAATGACAACCAAGGAAGGGGCTGGAGTAGAACAGTGAAACAGTCTAGGGAGGTCAAATCATGGAAAGCCATGTGTGCAAATGCCAGGAGCCTTAGCAACAAGATGAAAGATCTGGAGGCTGTCATGGTGCAGTCAGACCTGGACATTGTGGACATCACTGAAACCTGGTGTAATGATAACCACAACTGGGAGATGGCCATACCTGGCTACAACATATTCAGAAGAGACAGAGCAGGCAGGAAGGGAGGAGGAGTGGCACTGTATGTGAAAAATGACATAAGAGCCACAGAGATCCAGGAGGAACAAAATGGGGGAGAGATACTGTGGGTTAAGCTGGAAAGGAAAATGGGGACAGCCATCCACACAGGTGTGGTCTATAGACCACCAGCCCAGGAGGAAGAAACAGATAGGAGTTGATGCTAGCCATCCAAAGGATGGCAGACAAGGTGAGGTAGTACTGGTTGGAGACTTCAATATTCCAGACGTGGACTGGAGCATCCCAGCAGCAGCATCAACTAGAGACAGATTTATCCTGGACTCCCTTGGGTGCCTTCCTCAAGCAACTGGTCATGGAACCAACTCAGCAGAAGGCAATACTGGACCTTGTGCTCACAAACAGGGACAGTGTGATGGGGGTAACAGTGGGGGAACACCTGGGAAACAGTGACCACCAGTCATTGTGGTGTGAAATCACAGAAAGAGCTGAACCAAACCACACAAAAACACGTATTCTGGATTTTAGGGGGCAGACTTTGGGGAAATGGGGAGATACTTGAAAGAGGCATTAAGGGGAATGGGACAGGAATCAGGAGTTGAGGAACAGTGGGCAGTATTTAAAATGGGGATTACAAGAACAACAGAATTATGCATTAAGCAGGTTAGCAAGAGGGAAAGGAAGAGGAGACCATTATGGTTTTCCAAAGAGGTAGCAAAGAAAGTGAAAGCTAAAAAAGATTGCATTCAGGCAATACAAAAGACACAGGCAGAAGGGGATAGGAAGAAGTACCAGGAGAAGCAAAGGGAGGCAGGGAGGTCAGTAAGGGAAGCCAAAGCTCAGACAGAAGAGCACATTGCAAAATCAGTGGGTAGAGGGACAAACCTTTACAGGTACATAAGTGAAAAAAGAAAGACAAAGGGAGGGATAGTGAGACTGAAGGGGAGGATGGGGCCACGTGAAGGATGACAACAGTAAAGCTGACATATTGAACAGGTATTTCTGCCTGTCTTTACTGAGGAAGAGGAGGGTAATGGGTCTGAAGGGAGTACAAAGGGTGAGAATGGTGCAGAAATGGACACATGTCCCTTTACCACGAGAAAGGTCCTGAAGGAACTGGAAGTAATAACAGTTGATAAAGCAATGGGGCTGGATGGGGTGCACCCCAGGGTCCTTAAAGAACTAAGAGAGGTGGTGGCTGAACCTCTGGCTATCCTGTTTAGCTGATCACTGGAAACAGGGGAGGTACCCAAAGACTGGAGGACAGCAGATGTAGTCCTCTTATACAAAAGTGGGAACAAAGAGGAAGCAGGGAACTACAGACCAGTCAGCCTCACCTCAGTAGTGGTGAAGATCATGGAAGCACTACTGAAGGAGAGATTGGTGGAACATCTGGTTGTCAATGGACTACAGGACCCAAGGCAGCATGGTTTCACCAGGGGGAGGTCATGTCAGACCAACCTCGTTTAATTATTTGACTGGGTGACTAGGGAGGTGGATCAGGGGAGAGCAGTGGACATGGCCTCATCTGGACTTCAGCAAGGCCTTTGACACTGTGCCACATAGAAGACTATTACACAAACTGGGGAATATGGGTGTGGGCAGGACAGTAGTGTGGTGGGTAGGTAACTGGCTGGGTGGCAGGACACAGAGGGTGGTGGTAAATGGCTGTCACTCCACAGAGGGAAGAGTGACCAGTGGGGTACCACAGGGTCAGTGCTGGGACCTGTCCTATTCAACATCTTCATCAGTGACATTGCGAGGACCCAGAAGGCAGAATTTCACTGTTCGCTGATGACACAAAGCTCTGTAACAGAGTAGACACACCAGAGGGTGTAGACAGAATGAGAAGCGACTCGTCAAACTTGAAGAATGGTCACGGGTTTGGCAGTTGAAATTCAATGCAAAGAAGTGCAAGATAATGCATATGGGGTACAAAACCCTGGCACAATATATCAGTTGGGGGTGAGGATATAGCATGCACCAAGCAGGAAAGGGATCTTGGGGTTATCATCCCTGATGACCTCAGTAGGGAAACAGTGTGACAAGGCAGCAGGTAAAGCAAATAGGATGCTGGGATGTATAGGCAGGGCATCACCAGCAGGAAAAGGAGGTCATAATTCCGCTATACAAGACACTAGTGAGGCCCCACCTGGAGTACAGTGTACAGTTCTGGAGACCATACCTACGTAAGGACATAGACAGGGTAGAGAAGGTTCAGAGGAGGGCAACAAAGATGGTGCATGGATTGCTTCACAAGTCCTATGAAGACAGGTTGAAGGAACTGAACATGTACTCCTTGGAGGAGGGAAACAGGGGATATGACAAAGACATACAAGTATCTTACAGGGAGGAACAAGGTGCAGGAAAACACTATTTTTAAGCGAAAAAGATGTTGCAGGACTAGAGGGCATGGGATGAAGTTGGAGGGAGGATGATTCAGAGGAAACATGAGAAAGAATTTCTTCACAGAACGGGTGGTGGACAAGTGGAACACCCTGCCAGAGGAAGTGGTGGGGGCTGAAACAATCACGGGATTTAAGAATGCATGGGATAGACATAAAGGAATTCTGGAGGTCAGGGGTAAGGGGCAACAGACTTCTAGGAAAACAAACTGAACTTACAAGCTCAAATGGGCAGACTGGGTGGGCCATAGGCCCTTATCTGCTGACACTGTCTATGTATCTATGTATCTATCTTAATAATTTTGTCTTCTGAAGAATAAATCCTAGACTGTGCATTGGCTACTCACTCTGAGAGCTTTAAATTCTGCCAGGAGGGTAAATTAAGCAATAATGCATGACAGGGTGTGGGTTGTGCTGGGATAACCTCATGCCTTGGTGGTGGATGCATCCCAGAAGTGAGGTTATCCCAGCACAACCCACACCCTGGAGTGCATTATTGCTATCATACAATGGCTTGCTATTGTACAAAATAAAAATAAAAACATTTAAAAAATGTTTTAGTATATTTTTAGTGTGGCAATATATCTTTGTTTCTTAAGAGAATATGCAGCAAATCAAATACAAATCCTACTAATCAGTACTGTGAGGTTGTGCTGGGTAACCTCACTGTACCAGAGACACACTGACCAATCAGAGTCCAGGACATTTTCTTGCCATTGTATAATAGAGATTCTTTGATGATTTTACTTGCAGTATATATTTGCTCCAAAGAAACAGACTCTGAATGGTCCAGAAGAGGGGTAGGGATTGAGGTGCTGCACCTAGCCCATTTTGATTCTAGGCCCACTGCCAAGTTGAGATCCCTTTCAAAGGCCCCTTCCTACTCAAGTGGTAAACACTGCTTCTGGTCATGAAACATCTCCTCCATTGTTGCACCCAGAGTGTCCGCTATCAGGTCACAGTGAAATTAGTGGAGTTTCCCTTGGAGTCAGTGAAATTTAAAAGATATAGCCATGGGTTCAGATGGAGCTTCACAGAGCTGCAACTCATTCTTTCCTGGCCATCACGTGACTGCTTTTTGAGTTCATGTTGCTTGCAACCCAAGTGATGGACTGTCATTAGGTGTCGCATGTTCTTCGGGAAGAGAGAGTTGTCCCCATGCTAACATGATCTCCTCACCAACCCACAATCCACTCACCTCCTCCTGATGCCAGTGCTATAAAAGAGAAACACTAGTTAATTGAAAAAAGAACAGCAGTTGCTGCAGAAATGCCCAATGAGAGCTTTTAGTATTAAAAGGGCACTGTCAGCTTTACTCCTCCATTTTTCTCTACATTCTATCAGTGTGCATCTTGTCACCCCCCATGAAACGATTACTCTAGAATGCCCCTCTATGTCTGAAAATTCAGATTTTTTTTACCTGTTTTGCTATTTTTTTTTTTTACATCAGATGTTTATTGTCCGGGACTAGCTGAAATTCCACACCTACTGGAAGTATAGAGAGCTCAGGAATGTACATCTGCCACAAGCGGTGTTCCGAACTGCAAATTTTTCACAAGCTTGGTTTAAAAACATGCTGTGCTGGTCTGTCACAATAATCCAAAGTGTTCTTGGGGTTACCAAAAAGAAACTGAGCACTGGAAGTTCTGCAAATGACATCTGAAACTCGGGGCTGAAATCCGGCACATGCGCAAGAGCAACACGCTCTTGTTCATATGCGGGATCGTTCCCAAGGCGTCTCTTGCACATGCGCGGGTTTTCGGCTCCGAGTTTCAAATCTCCTTTAGTCTTTCTTCATATGTCTTCTGGTGCAGACCTTGCACCATTTTAGTTGCCCTCCTCTGGACAGGCTCCACCCTGTCTATGTCTTTGAGGAGATGGGGTCTCCAGAACTGCACACAGTACTCCAGATGTGGTCTTACCAACTGTCTGTACAGAGGGGCAACAACTTCTCATTTTCTACTGGTGATGCCTCTCCTTATGCATCCCAGTATCCCCCCAGCCCTCCTTACTGCCTTCTCACATTGCTGGCCCACCTTTAGGTTATCTGATATGACTACCCCCAGGTCCCTTTCCATTTTTACTGTTGCCATTGTCTCACCCCCCATTGTGTACTCTTCCCCTGGGTCTTTATTTCCCAGGTGCATTGCTTGCACTTCTTTGAGTTGAATCTAAGCTGCCATACATTTGACCATTCCTCCAACCTTGCCAAGTCCCTTCTCATCCTTTTCACTCCATCTTGCGTATCAACTCTGTTGCAGATCTTTGTGTCATCTGCAAAGAGACATACTTTCCCTTTCAGTCCCTCTGCAATGTCAGTTATAAAGATATTAAAAAGGACCGGCCCCAGTACTGAACCCTGCGGTACCCTACTAGTAGCCCCCCCCTTTCTTCACTGTGGACTCCATTTACAATTACCCGCTGTGTCCTGTTGTCCAGCCAGTGTTTTACCCAAGGACCCTCTCCCAGGCTGGCTAATTTGTTTATTAATCTTTTGTGAGGGACAGTGTCAAATGCCTTGCTAAAGTCTAGGTAGGCCATGTCCACAGCCCCTCCCTGGTCTACTACTTTGGTCACCCAATCACAGAAATCAATCAGATTTGTCTGACATGACCGTCCCACTGTGAACCCATGCTGCCTTGGGTCCTGTGCCCCACTGGCCTCTAGGTACTCAACAATTCTTTCCTTCAGAAGTAATTCTATCATTTTCCCTACCACTGAGGTCAAACTGACAGGTCTGTAGTTTCCTGCCTCTGTCTTGCTCCCACTTTTGTGAAGGGGAATCACATCCACCCTCCTCTAGTCCTCAGGTACCACACCATCCTCCCATGATTTATTAAAATGAGTAGTCAGTGGTGTTACTAGTTCTTCCCTTAGTTCTTTTAGAATTCTGGGGTGTATACCATCAGGTCCCATTGCTTTATCCAACTTCACTTTTAAGAGTTCTTTCAGAACCCTTTCTTCTGTGAAAGGACTAATATCAACCCCCCTATCCAGAGTGCTTCTATTGACTGGATTAGGTACCTCCCCGTGCTTTTCCATTGTGAATACTGAGCAGAAGTATTCATTCAGTATCCCTGCTTTTTCACTGTCACTCTCTGCCCAACCACCTTCCTCTTTATTCAGCCTCAGTATTCCTGCCTTAGTCTTTCTTTGCTCCCTATTGTACCTATAAAAGGTTTTTATCCCCCTTCTTAACCAAGTTGGCTATCTTTTCCTCAGTTTGGGCCTTTGCTATTCTGACTGCCTTCCCCTCTTCCTTCTGCTTTAACTGGTACAGTTCTCTGTCCTGCTCCTTCTGTGGTTCCTTATACTTCCTGAATGCTATCTTTTTCTCCCTTACCTTCTCCGCCACTTCTTTTGAGAACCATAGTGTGTTTTTCTTTCATTTTGATTTGTTTATTTGCTTCACACAAAGACTTGTTGCCTCTAGGATGCCAGTTTCCCCATTGTTGCTCCACCCCACAGTCTTGCCTGTTTGCTAGTGCTTTTCTGAGGCACTCGCCCATTTTGACAAAATCAGCCCTCCTGAAGTCCAGTACCTTCACTTTTGTGTGGCTTGACTCTACAGCTAAGTTTATCGTGAACCACATTGTTTGGTGGTCACTTGTTCCCAGATGGCTACCCACTTCAAGACTGGAGATCCTCTCTCTCCATCCCCATTTGAGAGTACCAGGTCTAAGATTTCTCCCTCCTGAGTGGGTTCCAACACTAGCTGTCTGCGCATGCCCCCTGTAGGGCATTGAGAATGGCCCTGCTCTTGGATGTGGCTGCAGCAAAGGTGCTCCAGTTAACATCTGGCATATGCAGGTCCCCCATCAGCAATATCTCCCCTTTCTCTGACATGCCAAGGATGCCTTCTATCATTTCCTTGTCCATTACCTCCCCCTGTATACAACCCCTGTACAGATTGTGGAGCCATTTCCAGTCTCCAGGATGACCACAGTGCCTCCTCTCCTCCCTATTTATCCTTTAGTTCTGTTGCTTTGATCCCTTCCCTTACATAGAAAGCTACTTATCTTACAGGGAGGAACAGGGTGCAGGCATACACTATTTTTAAGTGAAAAAGATGTTCCAGGACTAGAGGGCATGAGATGAAGTTGGAGGGAGGATGATTCAGAGGAAACATGAGGAAGAATTTCTTCACAGAATGGGTGGTGGACACGTGGAACACCATGCCAGAGGAAGTGGTGGGGGCTGAAACAATGACAGGATTTAAGAATGCATGGGATAGACATAAAGGAATTCTGGAGGTCAGGGGTAGGGGGCAACAGACTTCTAGGAAAACATAAACTGAACTTACAAGCTCAAATGGCAGACTGGGTGGGCCACAGGCCCTTATCTGCCGACACTGTCTATGTATCTATGTACTCCTCCTCCTCCTATTCTTCCCTCTGTGTCCCTCCTGTAGATTGTGTACCCTGGTACAACCATGCCGTTAAGCTGCCTGCTGCCACCTTGTGTACACCTGGTGGCTTTTAGTGTGCAGAGTATTCTAATGAGGGCTATCAACTAATGTCAGAGTTGGTATCCCTCATTATCATACCCCACATACTGGAAGTTACCTGGTGTGCATGAGATGGTGGCAGGTGTCTCGGCGACATGTTGGTCATCGTGGGTTTTCAAAATAATAACAAACTAAGCCTTCCTAGCCATGCCTTGATCTGAGATGCCTAACAAAATAATTTACCTACTACAATGCCTGTGCCTGAGGAGCCTGTGGGAGGGATCTCCCCATCTGATGGTAGACAGCTGGCTTTGCCACCCCAAGCAGAGTACTCCATCATTGGATTTGTTAAAGTCTCATAGCCTGAGCAGAGTCATGCACTGATTACTGATACACCTGCAGACATCGAGTGGCCTGTCTTATGGTGTAGAGACTAAGAAAGGTAACATCTGAAGACAATAACTGAAACAGGTTCTTCAACTTAAACATGTTTCTATAATGCTGAAAGCCCTAATCAGGTATTCCTGCAGCAACTGTTGCCATTTTTTGATCAATCAGTGTTTCCCTTCTGTCCAAATAACAATGTTTGCTGAACCAAAGTGAACTAGTCCAATGATTGGTGAACTTTTACATGAATCAACTGCCCAAGTTTGTGCAGTTGAACTTTGGAAGGTTTGCACAGCCCTAGACATGACCCCTTGCACTACTACCTCAGATATGTGAGTCTGAGAACAGGCACAGGTTTCCCACTTTGAGACTGTCAGGACTTTTCAACATCAATGCTACATGTAACATTTACCAGGCCACTACTTACGGCTGATGGTGCTTTCTTCAGGAGACTGCAGGCCTCTGGTCTCACTTCTGTTCCCTGACTCCAATATTGATGGCTCTTCATCTTTCACAATCACTGCTGCATAGTTTTCTGGGGCTGGAAATTCTGTTACTGTTAAAAGAAGAAAGGTAAATCAGAGGTAAGGGCATAACCATGGAAATCAGCCCTGTGATACAGACATAACCCACTGCACTGCAACCGAGGAGATCAGAGTTTGAGAATACACTCAGGTTACCCATAATAATACCAATGATACACACATAACCCCCTGCACTGCCATCTGGGATTTCAAGGTTTGAGAATGGATTCATGTTACCCACTCTAATATTACACCAGTGATACATGTGTACCTATCTGCATAGATTCCTGGGACTCTCAGGTTTGAGAACAGACTCAGATTTCCCACCTGCTTTTATAGCAAATATAGAGACATAAACCCTGCACTGTCACCTGGGAGTCCTGGGACTGAGGACAGACTCAGGATTCCAACTCTGGTAATTATTTATTTTATTTATTTAGAGATTTTTAAAAATAACCTTGGAGCTGAGGCTCTTTAACAAAGCTTCCGCATCATGTTACAGTAATGAACACACAACGGTACTACTACAGAGTAATAAATAGTTAAAGCAGAGAATATATTATTAAACATTGTTTCATCAATTAAAACTCCAGCAGGTATTCGTAAGGCCTATAAATTATGTAAGGTATAGAGGCAGACCTCCTCTCCAGGGGTGGCCCAACACCAGGCTGAGAATCAGGGAGAGTCACCCCACAGGAGAGGGAGTGGAGGGGGCAGTAAGCACCCTATGTGGAGGGGTTTGTCAACAGCACATATGTAGGGGAGGGCTTGGATGGCAGGATGTGAACAACTGGGAGGCTGGTGGGTCACAGGCAGAGGGAGAAGTAGGAGAGGGGCAGGTAAGCAGAGGGGATGGGGATGGGGTGGGAGTTAGAGGGAGAGCGTAGAAAGGAGGTAGGATTGATCAAGGAGAAGAGACTGAGTTGGGTGGGGAAACTTGAAGGAACAGCCCTGGGTCCTGCTAGTGGAAGCAGCCCTGCTACACCAATCATCATACCAATGATACAGACTTAACCCCATGCACTGTCACATGGGAGTCCTGGGTTTGAGAATGGACTCAGGTATCTTACGCTGGTATTATTCCAGCGATACACACATGACCCTCTTCACTGCCACCTGAGAGTCCTAGGTTTGAGAATGGACTCAGGTTTCCTACCCAGGTATTATACCAATGCTACAGCAACAGTCCTCTGCGCTGCCACCTCAGGTTTAAGAACAGACTCAGGTTTCCCACCCTGTATTATACAAATGAAACATACATGACCCCTGAGCCCGAGACAGCGAAGTTATTACACAATAACATCACTGTATGGATTTGGCAGATGTTTACTTCTCATACTTTTCAGAAACAAAGATATACTGCCACACTAAAAATTTACTAAAACGTTTTTAAAATGTTTTTTTTTTTATTTTGTATAACATTGAGCCATTGTATAATTGCAATAAGGCACTCCAAGGTGTGTGCTATTGTGTAATAATGTCACTCCTGGGGTGGTGGAAGCACTCGGCTTTACTTCGTGCTTCAACCCACCACAGGAGTGACGTTATTACATGATAACACACACTGTGTCGTGCCTTATTGCTTAAATATCCTGCAGTGTTGTATAATCACTGGTACTATATTAGATCAGTGTCAGTGGCTCAGTAGGTGGCACACTTGCCTCTGAGGCTGGGAGATTAAAGGGCTGTGGGTTCAGTTCCCACACCTGACATTTGGGTTAATATCCCAATACTGCCACAGTGCAGCATTGGGGGGGTGCTGCACTTCTGAGGTGTCGTCTTTTGGATGAGATGTTAAACCGAGGTCTCAGTTGCCTGGTGGTAGTTCAGATGAATGTTAAAGATCCCATGGCACTTATCGAAAAGGGCAGGGAAATTTTATTAAAACAAGAAACAAACATTACATCATGTGAAAAGTATTACATATACATACTGTATATAGCCATCAGACGTTTTACACAAAAAATTAACATTAAACATTCATATTGTTCACCCCTAAAGCATCCCCCTTAGTTATACTTCTAGTTTCCTTTAATTAAGCTGTAGGTCTCATCCCCTTTACCAGAATCCTTAAATGCATCCATCTCTTTTTCCCTCTTAAATGTTCTCATTCGATAATCTCTTTTTCTCATATTCTTTAACTTCTACTATAGAGTTTCTACTTGTGTAATCAGAATCCCTGGAATAGTTTGTATTTGTTGTAATACATACTGGCATCTAGTTTGCCATAGATAGTATTTTATAACTGAAAATATACCCTCAAAGAGCTATCATGAAAGGTTCTCCATATCCTGGAAAATTCACCTAGCACAAGGGTCTGATAATTAATTCTAGCCAAAAAGGGCCACTGCCATTTAAATGCGATTTCCTTCCAAAATTGTTTTATTTCTGGTCATTCAAAGAAAAAGTGCTGCACTGTCTCCTCCACATGTATACATGTATGTTTAGGACAACATCTCTCCTGTGTCACTTTATGTTAAAGATTTCTCCGTACCCCTAGTTTCCCGTGGCAGCACAACCAATTTATGTTCCACATATTTATCGGTGTCCTAGTTTCAGTTAAAATTCTTAAAGCATGGGGCATTTTGGATGGAGAGCACTCTGGAAATAGTAAAGGCTCCTGAAGTGCACCCCCAACCACTTTCGGATATAACTGCTTTCTTCCTACGTTTAAAAATGTTTATTTCTCTACATTTAGAAGAAATTGCTATATAATCTAGTTTCCCAGTGTACGGGGGGTGGGTATACATAACTCAAATAAGTACATATTGGTGACAACATTATTTTATTATCAGTGCCCTTTTTTTCTTCCCCCGTTTTTCCATATTCTGACTTTTGTTTCACACCTCTAACTGCTTTTCCCAATTATAAGTGACTGTATTCTTCTTGCAAAACCAAATCCCCAGAATGTCTTGAGGGGCCTAGTCACATCTTATCCCTGCTATTTCTTGGTCCTGTTCCCCTCCTAATCCCACTGGTATGGCCGCACTTTTTACCATGATTATTTGAGCACCTGATATTTGAGAAAAATTTCTAAAAACGTCTAATGCCTCCCCCCCAACTCCTTATTCTGGACCAATAGGCACACATCATCTGCATAGGCTATTATTTTCTCAGATAATACACCTAAAATGGGGGTTAGTCCTACAATTTGGTTATCTAATTTGATCTGTCTTACAATCGGATCCAAAGCAAATGTGAATAATAAAGGGCTTAAGGGGTACCCTTGTCTCATTCCCCTCTTGAACGGTGCTAGTGCTCCAGAAAAACTGTTAATGACTGGCATAACACCTGCTCCCCTATAGAAGAGCTTTATCCACCCAATCATTTTTGTAGAAATCCCATACCAATGTCATACATGCCATAAATATTGATGTTCAACTTTATCGAAGGCTTTAGCCTGAGCTAATGCTATGATATATCCAGTCCTGTCCTGCCTGTTTGTTGTTTCAAAAATTTCTCTCAGCAAGATTAGGTTATGTTGAATACTTCTGTTAGGAATAGAACATGTCTGAGCTGTATCTATTAAAGTTTTAGACACCTGTTGAAACCTTTTGCAAATAATTTTTGCTAGAATTTTATAATCACAATTTAAGAGGCTTATTGGTCTCCAGTTTCCTAAAGAATGCTCATCTCCTTTTTTATAAGTATAGCTAATTATTGCTGTGCCTATATCCAGAATCCCTTCCCTTTATTTACTAAAATCAAATTGTAAACTGATTCCAGTATTACACACAGTTCTTCAGCATATTTTTTATAGAAATCATTGGTCAATCCATCCAGACCAGGGACTGTTCCTGTTTTTAGGGTTTCTCTCATTTCCTCTCTTATCGAAAAGAGTAGGGGAGTTTCCCCAGTGTTCCAGCCAAATTTCCCCCATTCACTGGAAATACCACAAACAACTTAATTTGGTTCAATCTCACTTGGCATTCATTTGTGTGGGATTGTAAACGGGAAGGGCTGCTACAAAGTGGGGTGCTAGCTGCAGACTTGATAGACCATGTGGCCTGTATCTGCTGGCAAGCAGTAAGTAAGATCATAAATCACATTAAAGGCATAATATCCTGCGGTGCTGTATCATCACTGGTGCTACATTACATAATTCACAAGAATCTAAATAAACCAGTGTTCTAGAAAATATTACTGTCAAGTTAAAGAAATCTCCAGAGGGAATTGCAGGGGGGGATATTTTACCCTCTTACATCTTATGCATGTTCTTGTAGACTTTTGTTGTGGCTCCCTTACTGCTCTACCCACATAGATTTTATTTCACGTGATACCAATGTGTAGATACCAAAAGTTGATACGCATGATAAAAACTGTCTGATGTCATACATTTGTTTTGAGATGGAGTGTTCAAAGTTTTTACTTTATCTTAAAAATCTGCAACAGTTGTAATTCCCACATCTGAAAATTCCCATTGGTTTAGGGGAAAGCCAACTATTAGTCAGAGTCAATAACTTGTTGTTGTTGAATTTTGTTGCACTGGTAAGCCCACTGGGCCTAGAAGTCCCTTCTTCAGGGGCGACCGGGGGGGGTGGGATATAGATGGTAAGCAACTGAAATTGAACCAAATTAAGCTGTTGGTGGTATTTTTAGTGAATGAGGGAAATTTGGCCAGGACACCGGGGAAATTCCCCTACTCTGCTTCCTGTAAGCAGAGGGGTCCCATTTTCATCTGGGACCAAGATGGCTGCCACTGGACATGCTGTGGAGGACATGGACGTGTTGGAGGCAGTGGAGCTGGTCTCTTCTCCTGTCTCTGTTCTGAGAGAGACCCCATCTTCTATGCCTATTGTGCTGCAATCTACTGAATATGGTTCTGTGCTTTTGGATACTTCCCCTGCTGCTGTTGTGGATTCTTGTGTGCAGTGTTTGCCTGTGAATCCTTCATTTATTCCTCAAACTGTGCTTACAACATCTTCTAGCCCTGCTACTATGGGTATACGTGAGTCTTCTCCTCCTGTTTCTATGAATGTAGATATGTTACTTAAAATCGAGGAGCAGCGTTATTTCACTGCTAGACAGCGTTTGTTAGCCCTTAAGCCTCAGTCTGGTTTTGTACCTGCTGCTACTGACTCACCATCTGGGAAAGATTGCTTTACTGTCTCTTCACCAATTCTGACACTTCCGCATTCTTTGCCTGTTGCTACAGACCCTCCTCACTCCCTACCGCCTGTACTGACTGCACCTCTTGCTCAGCTTTCTCCATAAATTTCTTCTGTACAGGAGCCTGCTTCTGCTCTCCCTGATGCCTTGCACATGATGGACTGGTCTGTTGAGTCAACCCTGGAAGTGGCTGGGTGGGAGAAGGATCCTACCATTGGGACTTGGCGTTCTGGTTCTTCCCCGATCTGTACTAGGCCACCTGACAAACTGCTGGCCTCTCCTGGTTGCGAAAAGACTCTGCTGCTTCTCTTGATCTTTCTTTGCCAACTGAACTTCTTCTGACTCAGAACCCGACTTTGCAATTTGGTCCTGCTTCCTCGACGCCTCAAGAACAACGGACTCTTCAGGACCCTGTGTCTCATCCAGTTCCTGCTACTTCTACTGCTTCATCCCCTAAAACTTATGCTGCATGCTTTCAATCCCTGTACATCAAGCTAAAAGACACAATGCTGTTCGGCTGCATTATTTGAGGGGCTTACCTGACTTTCCTGACCGATTTTTTGTAGGTCGCACTCTTTTGAAGGATTCTATGCAATTTGCTGCTTTTGAGATTCATGCCTTAATTCATGTTTCTTCAGAGTCTCATTTTGATATTAGTTTTAAAACTATCACTGGTTTAGAAAAAGTTTTGGAGAAATATCAGGAGCTTAAACGTCTCCTTTATGGTCACCGTTTAATGCCATTCCCTTAACTAAACCTACTCAGAAAACTTACTATATTGTTTCACTACGAAGGTGTTAGTCTTAATGATATTACTGTCTGGTTAAAGCAAAGATGTACTGTCCTTTCTGACCCAGAGGCTATCTTTTGATTCTGAGAATATCTGGATGGGTGGGTGGAGGAGGCGAGGTTATGCTTACGCGCCGGAGGTTGGAATACAGCATCTCCCGAACAGCTTTATGCTTGGGAAAGACAGGGGAGTTCTTTTTACCCCAGCCAGCCTAAAACTTGCTACAGATGTGACTCTCAGAATCATATCAGTAGTGTCTGTGACAAGATTAAATGCTCTGTTTGTGGTAACATTGGCCAGTACAGGTTCCCCAATGTGTGGATGAACCTCTTTTTGCCTCTGCTTGTGGCAATGGGGGACACTTTCCAGACTTGTACTTGGGCAGTTCACAACTCCCCGACTCTTGTTGATGGGGAAGAACAACGCTTGATTAACTGTTGCTAAGCGTTCTCGTTTATCTGACACTCTTTCTAGACCTCAACGCGTACCCCTCCCCCACCCTGCTGTACCTGCTGTTGACCCCTCTTCTACTTTACACGAACGGTCTGCTCCTGTTTTGGAACCACAGACCTCTATTACAGCTCTCCCTCCCCCTTCCTCTGATCTTGCTATTTCTACCTTGGAAGGGGTCCCTATTCCTGTCTTGCCTAGTATTTCTGGGTCTTCCATGGACCCCCCCCCGAACCTTTTGTTAGAGTTACACAAGGATCTAAGAAGGGGACTTCTCCCTCTTCTAAGGCCCTGAAATCCTCTACTGTGACTCATATGAATAAATTTGAGGTTTTACGCCACCCTCAGGACAACATGGACTCTGATACGTCCTCTGTTCTTTCCTCCCACCCTGATGTGACTACAGACACTGAAGTACCCATTGATAATATTAGTTCTCAAAAAAGGAAAGCTAAGGCAAAACTGAAACATAGGGAAGGTACCCCTAGGAAAGGTAGGTTAAGGTGACTTTGTGTTTTTTTCACTTTCCCATTTCATGTCTTCTGCTTTCTCAGTGCATACTGTTAATGTTAACAGTATAAAAGCATGCTAAGAGATGCAGTTTTTTCCTTTTTATCTGGCTTGACAGCTGGTCTCATCTTTTTGCAAGATGTATGTTTCCATGCTCTTCCAGAAATTTCCAGGGCCACTCGTGCCTGGACCTCTGGGCTCTCTTTTTGGTCCTTTGGACAGGACTCTTGTTCTGGTTTGGGTATTTTACTCAGTATACCTGATGTTACTGTTATTAAACTGTTGGATGTCTACCCGGGTTGGCTTCTGTTGGATATTTTGATTTCTTCTGTCCCTTTCCAGATTATTAATATTTATGTCCCTCAATTGAAATCCCACAGAATTGAACTACTGAAACTGATTCAATCCTATTTATACACATCAATGCATGTGATTTTTGGGGGTGATTTCAATTGTGGGTTATCCACTAAAGATAAGTCTTCTACTTCAAAGACTACTAAGTTGTTTTGTGACACGAATTTTCTGAAACAATTGCTCCATTCCCCAGGTTTACAGGAAGCATATTTATCTTTTATGGGTCGGCATACTCCTACTTTTCACAAAGGCCCCCTTGCAACCCGTATTGATTTTTTTTAATTTCTTCCCACCTTCAACTTTCTGATGCTGTAATTGAAGTTGCGGAATTTTCGGATCATAATTTATTATCTATTTCTTTAGGCCCTTCCTTGACATCTCATTTTGGCCCTGGCATTTGGAAACTGAATGCTTCCCTGTTATCTGATTCACATTTGTTAAGTCACAACTGAGTATATTCATAATCGAAAGACTGTATTTTTTTTATATGATGCCCCCTAGGATTGGTGGTGGGATACAAAATCTGGACTTCGAATTTTATTTAAAAATTTTAGTAAACATCATCATGATTCATTGTATTTCCTTTATCACACTAACAGACGACAACTTCAAAAATTACTTACTTTATCTCATGAAACTGGCCATGATTTTTCCACCCAAATAAGTACTCTTAAGGAGCGTATGATGGATTATCACCTTCTGAAGGCTACTTCTGTTCAGCATCAACAGTGTTTTGGGACCTCTGGTACCCGTGACACAGTATGTCCATATGCTTCTATTCGGCAAACAGTAGAGAGTAAAACCTTTACTGCGCTGTTTGATGACAGTTTCACCGAGCTCACTGATATTTTGGATATCAGGCACAGTGTTACCTGTTATACACAAAAACGGTTTGGTCCCATGCCCCCCCCATCTGCATCCATAATGGACTACTTTTCCTCTTTACAACTTCCTGATGTACCTTCTTCTGTTGTAGATATGTTAGATACTGAGATACAAGCACATGAAATTGAAGCAGTAATCAAGTCTTTACGTCCAAGAGTGACACCGGGCCTGGATGGTCTCTCCAGTGAGCTGTATAAATTGTTTTCTGCTGACCCGAGTTCTGAATTGGCTACAGTTTATAATTCTATTCTATAGTGCGAACAGCTTCCTTTAGACTTTAACATGGGTTGTTTATTTTACTTACATAAAAAAGGGGCTAGAAGATTGCTCTCCAATTGGAGACCTTTATGCCTCTTAAATACTGATTTTAAAATATTGACCAAAATTTTGGCCCTCAAACTTTCTAAATTGGCCATATATGTGATTTCTACTGCACAATCTTGCAGTGTCCCTTGGAGATGTATTCAGGACCATCTAATTTTACTTAGAGAAATGATTGAACGTGGAAATTCTAATGTTTTACATGGTTTCATATTCTCACTGGACCAACGGAAGGCTTTTGATTCTGTACTTCATGATTTTTTATGGTCTACTCTTCGATATTATAAAGTACCTGATTATACCCTGACTAGACTCTGGTTGCTATATCGGTCTGCAACTGTTGTCCCACCGGTCAATGGATGGAAGGGCCCTGTGCTTCCTCTAAACAGAGGGGTTAGACAGGGCTGTCCCCTTAGTCCACTTTTATATGGTTTTTTTGGATCCCTTCCCGTTCTATTAATTAGTTCAACAATTATGCCACTTCCCTCAGCCCCATATTCCATGTGTGGCCTCATGAACAATATAGAGTCTCATGGTGGCTACTGTTGCCTCCGGGTATGCTCTGCATTATGGCATTGTTCCAAGTTTGGGCCTGTTTCTGGCGCGGCCCTTAATCTTAAATGTGTAGGCCATAGATTAGGTTCCCCTTTTGTAGATGAGTCTTCTGTTGACATTAGACTTTGTGATGACCCTATTAGGATTTTGGGCATTTTATACAGTACTGGTCCTTTAGATGTCCTTAACTGGACTCCCAAATTAGATTATGTTCAGACTATGGTTGCACATTGGAATTCATGGCAGATGAGTAAGAAAAAAGGATTTACATGATTAAAACCTTTCACTTCCCTTTTTCTTTTTGCATATATTTTCCCCTCCCGGCAATTTGAAACCAGATTGTTAGTCTCTTTTTCAAGCCCTATGGGTAGCCGCCTGAACCCCATTAAATGCCAGATCACCTATCTCCTATTCAGGATGGAGGCCTAGCTATGGTCCAACCTGTTTTTTTATACTAGTTTTTTCTTGTTTTATAATATTAGACTCCTGCTGGTTAACCAAGATCGAGGTTGGGAACCTTGGTTTCTTGAATCCTGTGGTCCTTGGTTTCATAAATGGGAACTTAACAAATTGACGGTTTTAACACATTCCCCCCAGATTTCTGCTTATGTTAGGGATAGTTTTTTTCATTTGAAACACTGGCAGATTGCTAGCCATATGCTAATAACTGTCTCCAGAAAATCATTGTATAAGTATTTAGTGGAGCGTGTATGTTTGGAGATTGTTGTTTTTCCCAAATGTCCTATGCAACATCTTCCTGCTTTGCTCACTTTACTTCATAATTCTAGGGTTCCCTAAAAGATGTGGGACTTGCATTGGCTTAGCTGCCATGAACGTATCAATGTCAAATGTAACCTTAAACACAAATCACTACAGGACAGATTTTGTTCCAGACCTGAATATCAGCAACAAGAAGAAACTATTTCACACCTTTTTTTTTCATGTACATTTATTGTTTCTTTTGGACTCTGTTAGCTGCCAGATATGCGTGAACCCTTGTTTGCTCTCATTACTTATGACAATTTGATGTATGTTTTTTCCCCTCACTTGGTCTCATTGGAATATTAATATGTAAATTTGATTTTTGTAATAATCAAATGGCATGTGTGGAATGCTCGTTGTCTGTTTAATTTACAGAATCAGGATGTGCCTCTTCTTACCATTATTCGAAGGATTGAACATGATTTGAAGGCCATATATTTTTCAGAGGCAGAACATTTGCCGTCTGACTCTTTGTTGGAATTATGGACACTATTACCTTGGATAACTGATTCTGATTTTCCTGTTACTTAATTATTTTGTGTTTTATATTTTTCTCTGTATCATTTTCATTTTTCTTTTTCTGTTCAGTTGATGTTCAATAAAAAATTCCCCTACTCTTTTCGATAAGTGCCATGGGATCTTTAACATCCACCTGAACTACCACCAATCCAGGCAGATGGGACCTTGGTTTAACATCTCATCCGAAAACTTGGTGGTAACAATCTTTAAGGTTTCTTGCCCAACTATATGTAACTCAGGGTTCCTCTTTAAATTTTTCAGGTGTCTGAATTCTGTAAAATTGGTCAGTGTTTCAATAATGCTTTTTATTCTTAGTGTAACTTTATTATATTCCGAAACAAAAGTCAGTCTGCGTTGTCCCTCATTTTTATTTATTTATTAATTTTTTTGGAATCAGTACAACATCTCTGTTCAATTTTTTTTTTCAGGCAAGATTTAGTTAAGGTCTTTTGTTTGTAGCCACACAATAAAAGTCTATTAGTGTTTGTTTCAGCTTGTTGATTAAAATCTGTATTCCTGGAGCAATTACATCTCAAATGGATATAGTGTCCACAAGGGATGCTATTTCTCAAACCAGGGGAATGTGCACTTCAGGCTTGTAATACTGAAATCCCTGTTGTTTTCTTTCTGTATCGTCTGGGTTCGATGTTACTGTTTTCCCCAATACATAGTTATAAGTTGAGGAATCTGAAAGATTCAATTTATTTCAGATGTACATTTCAGATTCATGTTGTTCCCATTCAAGAATTCCACAAAATCCACTGCTTCTTGGTCTGTGCTATCCCATATCAAGAGTACATCATCCATAAAGCAAAACCAATGTACTATGTTTTTATGAAATATATCCAAAATGTTGTTAAACATAATTCTGAATTCCCAGAAACCAAGAAATAAGTTAGAATATGAGGGCAGTACTGCTGCCCCCATAGCTGTCCTTCCTTTTTGTAAATAGTATTGCCTATTAAACAGAAAAAAAAATGATTCAATATAAATTCCAGTGATCTAATCATAAATTCAACAGGTGGTACAACTGGGCTCAAACTGTCTTCAAGATAGAATCGTAATGCCTCATGTCCCAAATCATGCAGAATACAAGTATGTAGTAAAAAAACATCAAAACTATCAAGTTGCATATAGATTTCCACTTGACTGAGTTTAATTTATCCAGTAAGTCCACTGAATCCCTGAGAATAGATGGCAGGTTTGCGGCAACTGATTGAAAACAAATCAGTAAATTTAGATTGATTTTCATACAGGGATCCAAGATGAGAAATAATGGATCCCCCTGGTGGATTTTGTGTGTGTGTGTGTGTGTGTATAGTTTAGGGAGATAATAAAATGTAGTTGTTTTGGGGTGTGGATTCTTAATGAAATCTGTATCTCTACTACTGATCATGCCTTGAGATACTGCAGCATCTATGAAGCTCTGCAAATTCATAATTAAATTGCCTAGTTGGGTCACATTTCAATTTTTCATAAGTTTCACAGTCTCCTAACAGTCTCACTGCTCCCTTTAAGTAATCACTTCTATTTAGTATTACCACATCACCCCATTTGTCTGTGCCTTTAACAATGATATTGTGCATTTCCTGAAGCTCCACCGGTGCCACCCTTTCTCCTTCCAATACATTGTGCATTCCTAGTGGTAAATTATTATTGCACAACGCATTAATTTCTCATTTCACTATTGTAAATATGCAATTATGTCAGCATCTCTTGTAGGAGGGCAAAATAGTGATTTCAGTTCAAATTGTGAACTGCTAAAATGGAGGCATGGATGAACTTCTCCACCCACATTGTCATTTTCTACTGATCCACCTCCTGGGTCTGTGTGGATGGCTGTTTCTGTTTGTCTGTAGGTTAGTTTTTGTGGATTTACATGTTTTTTCTGCCTGGTGTAACTACACCATTCTTGCTCACAACATCTGTGAAAGTCTCCTGGACAGAATTTCTGCATAGCATCACCACCAGGTATCTGCATTTTCATTTTAAATCAACTTTTTGGAAGCCATCCTTGGCAAAAATAAGTCAAGCAACTAAAGATGACAAACTCACTGATTCTGGGTCCTGCTCTAAATTCACATTTTTGTCTGACCTGTTCCTAAAGAATCTGTATGTGGGCTATTCAACAACCTCTCTGAAGAACAAAGGAAGCACATAGACAAAATGAGTTCGCATCCTGCACATGTGCAGACACAGTTCATCACCTTCAGGAATTTTAACACATTTTGTGATTCTGGACCTCAGCAATTCATTTCTTCTGACTTTTGACTTACCACCAGGTATCAGCATTTTCAATTAAAATCAACTTTAAATGTAGTTGTCCCTAAGGGCTATCTATCCAACAATCAATTTGAAGAACAAAAGAAACATACAGACAAGGTTTTCACATCCTGCATGTGACCAGGCCACAGTTCATCACCTCAGACATTTAACACACTCTGTGACACTGGACCTCAGCAGTTCACCATTTCCTCTGAACTTGACTTTTTCAATATATTAATCACTACAGGGAACTAGTTGTAAATATTGTCTGCAGCATTATTTTTGTTAATTGAGACTCTGCTAAAGGAAATGTGGTTTTCACTACTCCTATGTCTTCTGGTCAGTCTTCTGCCTTATTTCCTAGTTCCTTGCTTAGGTACTTATCCACTGGTTGGCAATACTCCCTTCTGCACAAATGACCTCCTCATCTTTATGTTTATTTCACCAACACTGGACTACTCTATTCAGATGCCTTGGCAAACTGGGACTCTGTCACTGTTGCTTAGTAGGTGTTCAGTCCCTAGCACACCCCATCTGCCTACATATCCATGCTTATATATCAGGTTATAATGCTTCTCCATGCAACCCTGGGCACTGTTGGTACTCACTTTAGTTACCTCATGCCTTGTTCACTATCTTACAGAAAACTGGTATGCATATGGTCCTACAAACTGATATTGAGTGCACTTAAAAGGATTCTAGTTCTGCTATTCCTCCGCTCTGGTAGTGTTGAATTAAATCCTGGTCCCCTAATACCAATCTCTGCTCCATAGGACCTAGCAAACCTTAAAGGTCTAAGCATTCTTCACAAAAATTCATGCAGTCTCTTGAAACAATCAGACACCATACAGACATGGATTACTCATACAAAGCCAGATGTTCTGGTGGTCTTGGGAGACTTGGCTCAAACTCTCTCTGCCTTGGACACTGAGGTGAACATTCCATCCTGCAACATCTTCTGAACGAATAGACTGGCCAGAGGAGGTGGGGTTCCCATCTACATTCTGGACAAATTCACCGATTCAAATTCAGATTCTACCTCTGTCTCAAAGAAGTTTGAAAGTCTAATGATCAAAATCCAACTCTCAACCTCCTCATCTCTTTACATTATGGTTGCTATAGGCCTCCCTCTGTGGGGTTAAAATTGTTGAGCCATTTAACCAGCTCCTTAAATGCGATACAGTCTGAAGTCATAATCCTGGGTGACCTCAATCTGGACTGGCTTTTGGACTGCTTCAAACCTTTAAAAATCTATGCAACACCTTTGGACTTCTCCAAATCATCACAGAAGTGACTCGTTCAAACAAAAAAAAAAAAGTTCCCTGTTAGACGTCATACTAGTAAAGAGACCTCACCTATTTTCACAGTCTGGTGTCTTCTTCATTGACTTCGGTGATCATTGCTCCATCACTTGTATAAGGTCAGCATCTAAACCAAGCTCTAAATCCAGGTTCATATTTTAAAGATATTTACATAGTTTTGGTCCTCTGGCCTTCCTCCCTGACTTGCAGAACTCACTGCATTGGCAGGACGTCTATCTGACCAAGATGGTCGAGGCTGCGTATGAGACCTTCCAAAACATTGTCTGTGGGGCATTAGATAAACATGCCCCCCTGGTCAAAATCCACCCCAAGAAGAAAACGTTCCCTTGGTTTATGGCCAAACTGAAATCTGCTTTGCTCAACAGGGATAAACTCTGGAAAAAGGCTCATAAATCAAAACTTCCATCTGACTGGACTGCCTTCAGGTCAGCCAGGAATCGCTGCACAAAGCTTATCAGAATCACAAAGGCTAACGATTGCCATACAGTGCTGGACTCCTCCACCATGTGCCCTGCTAGGTTCTGGAGAACACATAAAGATATTCAAAGCCGTGCATTCTCTGGCTCCCTCCCCTCCCCTCACACATTTCATATGATGGTTCCTCCATCACCGACAAAGCCAAGATCCTAGACATGCTAAACAAACACTTTGCCACCGCTGGGATGGCCTGTGATTTATCACCAGCCACCAACTTCTGAACTCAGCTTGCAACCCAGGGCAAAACTATCCCTGTCCCTAGCCATTGTGCCTTAGACACAGGTTTCTCCTTCCAGCCTGTTACTCTCAAAGAAGTGGAAGATCTGCTCATCCAGTTGGATACCAGAAAAAGCGCAGAAGTGGATCTTATTGGACTGTACTTTTTAAAGCTCAGTCATTGAGTCTTGGCAGCACCAATGACACACCTCTTCAACTTGTTCCTTGGCATAGGTGCACTCCCATCAATCAGAAAGACTGCTCAAGTCATACCTCTTTTAAATCTGGAGATCCAAGTGACCTCAACAATTACAGGCCGATCTCCTTACTTCCCATCCTCTCCAAACTCCTGGAGAAAATAGTCAATAATCAACTTAGGAACTATCTTGATGCTTCCAACCTGCTCAATCCAGTACAATCAGGCTTTAGGCCCCATCACAGTACAATCTCAGCATTTGCTAAGGTAACAAATTACTGGCAGAGAGCCTTTGATTTTATTTTAAAGAATTATGTATGCACAGTCTTTCTTGATTTAAGTAAGGCATTCAATACCATGGACCATGACCAGCTATTGGTTACCCTTCACAATACTGGATTGGATGCACTATCCCTGAAATAGTTTTCTAGTTACCTATCAGAACATATGCAGCAAGTCAAAGCAGTGTGTGATCTTTCTCTGCTAAAACCTATCAGTAGAGGAGTGTTTCAGGGCTCCATTTTTGGACCCTTACTTTTTGCACTATACATCAATAATACTGACCATGGAATTGAGTCAGCCAGTATCCACCTTTTCGCTAATGACATGGTCCTCTATATCACCAGGCCTACTCCTGAGACTGCTTGTACAGACCTGCAATCGGATTTTGATATACTATAATGCAACCTCCTTAACCAAAAACTACTCCTAAACACAAAAAAACAAAAGCCACGCTCCTGTCTCTGCTTGTTATAGCCTCAAATCCCTTGAAATCTGGCACAGTGCCACCTATCACCTCATTGCTTGCTGAATCACTGGATTATGTTGCGAAAGTCAAATACCTAGGGGTATAGATTGACAACAGACTCTCCTTCACCGAGCATGTAGAGGAACTCTCAAAAAAATTGAAGCAAAGGCTTGGCCTATTCTAGAGAATTAAACATCTGCTTACCCAAGAGGCTAGGAAGAGGCTGGTACAAACCACCTTCCTATCTCTCTTGGACTATGCTGACTTCTTCTGTGGTCAAGTTCCAGAGTCAGCACCAGCAAAGCTTGGCATCTTGTACCACAGAGCCCTACACTTCATCTCTGAAGCAGCTTACACCACGCATCATTGTGCACTTTACTCCCTGGTGGGTTGGACAGCACTTACATTCAGGAAGCAAAGGAATGTTATACTCTGGACCTACAGAGCTGTTGTTAAGAAACTCCATTTCTACATATCTGACTGTCTACCCCTCTGCACCTTAGGCAATTATGCCCTGAGAAGATACTCTTACATCTCACTATCTGTACCTAAGGTCAGTTCCCATTTTGGCAGAGCTTCCTTCAGCTACATGCTGTACCAGCTATGGAATAAAATTCAAAACACTTTAAAACTGGTTAACCCAGTTAGTCTTGTGGAGTTCAGATCACTTTACTTGAGATCCTTCTCTGAGCCCTGTAAATGTTTACCCTGTCATTAACTGCACTGCTGCCACTACTATGGTACTTGTAGCCCTCATCCTTTCTCTTACCCCTAATTATTTGTGCCTCCTTACATTTCTATCATTTTTCCTAGCAGGTTGACTCCTATATTACCACATTGCTTATATTAACAACTGTTGTTTGACATGTATACTAATTATATATAATTATTCTATTGTACTCAGAGTTGTACATATTACCCTTTGCCTTAATATGTTTCAGATTGTCTATGTCATCCTGTTGTGCTGACTTGTGTTACTGTTGTTCTATTGAATTGCTTATTTGTACTACCCAGGCCCAACCTGCAGATGGGCTCATTCAATGGTGTTCCACCTGGTTAAATAAAGATTGATTGATTTAGTACATTTGTAGACATAATGGTTATATCAGTGAGTGGTGTTGCTACTGTACTGCTCACTGATATGCCCCCACCTGGGACACTGTGTCCAGTTCTGGAGATCACACATCAGGAAAGACATAGAGAGGGTGGAGGCAGTCCAGAGAAGAGCAACTGAGATGATGCAGTAGTTGAAAGGGAAGCCCAATGAGGAAAGACTAAAGGATCTCATTATGTACACTCTGAAGTAGAAGGAGAGGAGAGCAAGTGGTGACATTGTTGAGAACTTCAAGCATCTCACAGGGGTGAACAGAGTACAAGGTGGGAGCTTCTTCCATAAGAGGATGAGCTATAGGACTAGGGGAAGGATGTGAGGAAATATTTATTCACAAAAAGTGTGGTAGAAGAATGGAACCAACTGTTACCCAAAGTTGTGAAGGCTAGAATGGTGGAAGGCTTCAAGCATGGCTAGGATATACACCAGGGAACTTTTGTATAGAAACTGGTAAAAGAATGCTTTCTGGAGACCAGTTAGGGTCTGTAGAGATGCAACAGGCAGACAATCCTTGGACAGACCATGTGGACAGTGGTCTTTTTCTGCCAACAAGTTCTATGCTTCTGTGTAAAATTAGGAACTATGAACTTTTAAGTCAATGTTCAAGTTAGAGATGTAGATGCAATCTTACTTTGCTATCCTTTGGGGTCCATTTTAATGCACCTCAGAATGTAGCTTACCATCTTAGAAAACATTGCATAAATTCATAAATATCTCACTTTGGATGCAAAAAAATGCTGATGCACTCTTCCCGTTGTTCAGCAGACTGAACTAGTATATAGCAATGACATTGGGTCTGGGCTTAATAACTCCTTCAGAAACTTACATCTGGTTATGAATTCGGTAATCACACTGTAAGTGGAACAAAAAACATTTGACCACTTCTGTTTTACTTTAGTATAGCTTGACTGGCTCCTTGTAGAACAAAGAATAATTTTTAAATTCTCTCATGGATATAATTTTTTTTACATGAAACATGTCTTGATGATTTCAAGGAGTTATTGTATGTTTATCTTTTCATTCTAGGTCTTCGTTCTGGAAATCATTACATTATTTCAGTTTCAAAAGTAAGAAAAAAGATAGTGGGAGGTCATTCCTTTAGTGTCAGGACACCTATGTTATGGAATTCCATACCAAAGTACATTACATTAATAGCTATAGTAATTAAATGATATTCTCAACTGAAAAATGTTGTATTCAAAATATCCTGTGATGACTCAGTGTATGATATTTTGTATATTTCCTAGAACTGTACATTGATCATACTCAGTGCTATATGAATATTTATGTCTTGTGATGTCATGCCTCTGGTAAGCTTTTCTTGTATTTCAATATTCTGTACAGTGCCTTGAACAATTTATGGAAAATAAACACAACATGAATCCGTGCTTGACTGATTTACTGTCATTTATGCAATGCTGCTTGTATTGTCACTTTCTAGATCACTCTTCTGCTTAAGACCTTTTTCTTGCCTTCATCTTTCATCATGATTATGTTAACTCACCAAATCATATCTTGACTCAGAGTCTATTTTGTAAGACCCTCCGAAACTGAAGTACTGCCATGTGAATCAAAACTGTAGACCCGGGACCTCTGTAAAGATCCAAGTTGATGTAACCTGCATTACGCGGCACCAAATGTTTAAATCCTCTATCAATTTTTAAGATTACTACCGTGCCATTTGTTTTAAGTTTGTACTGTTGACAAATGTATAACAGTTGTACCCAATGTTTAAGTTTGTGATACTTAGTGTATGTACTTATTGATGTGGAGCCTTTGCAAAGGAGTCAATGACTCAAAGGTTTGTAATTCCGATATCTTTCAATAAATAAACTCACTCCTCACTGTACTTCCTGAGTCCCTCCTCTTTCAAAAACAAAATGTTTATAATGCAGACACATGCCTTCTCACCTACTCCTGAAAGAAGATTCCATGAATTCAATCCACTGTCATGTTCAACTCTCAGTTCAGTGTCATGGCCAGCATAAAATAGATCTGTTTCTTCTAAATATCTTCCAAGCTGTACACATTTATGTCTTTCTGGCATCATCACTACCTTCTTATAGTCCAATACTCCCTGCCCCTCCAACTCTACATGTTTTTGCCTATTCATCCTAACCCCCTTCTTAACAACAGTTAGAAAAATCTCATATGAGCTCATTATCTGGCCATTTACTTACTACTGAGAGTGTCTTCAAGAAGATTCATCTGCTGTGTTCCATCTTTCCCTTCCATATCACTACGTGGGCATTCCTCATCCATCTCAAACAACAATAACAGTTGCTCCTTTGGGATGTCGTATCCTGCACATTAAAAAGAGCAGAAACTGGTTAATTAATATAAATGTAATTTACAATCAGAGATAGATAAAAGTATAAAAGGCCACCTAGGGAATGTGTGAATTGCACCTGAAGTTGATCATACTTGAAAACTGATAGATGACAGTCCATAACAATATCAGTATTACATCAAAAATGAAGGAAAAATATTGGCCACCTCTGAAGACAAATTATTATTTTCCATACCTGTACAGAGCAGGACCCTGTATTCTGTCCTTTCTTACACATTCCTGCACCCTTTAGCCTCCATACTGACATATTCCTGCAACACAGTTCTGTCGCACATTTACATATTTCGATTCTACATATTCTCTCCATACCTACATATTCCCAAACCCACTGTTCTCGCACCCATTTACATATTCCTATTCTATATATTCTCTCCATACTTACATATTCCTACATACACTGTTCTCTAACACATTTACATATTTCTGTTCTACATAGTCTCTCCATACTTACATATTCCCACACCAAAGGTTCTCTCACACATTTACATATTCCTGTACAACATATTCTCTTCATACCTATATCGACCCACACCCGATGTTCTCTCACACATTTACATATTCCTGTACTACATATTCTTTCCATACATACATATTCCCATGCTCACTGTTCTCTCACACATTTACATATTCCTATGTTACATATTCTATCCATACTAACATATTTCCACACTTGCTGTTCTCTCACACATGTACATATTCCTATTCTACATATTCAATCCATACCTACATATGCCCACACTCACTGTTCTCTCACATATCTACATATTCCTATTCTACATATTGTCTGCATACCTACATATTCCCATGCTTGCTCTTCTCACACATTTACATATTCCTATTCTACATATTCTTTCCATACCTACATATAACCACACCCACTGTTCTCTCACACATTTACATATTCCTGTACATTTTCTTTCCATACTTACATATTCCCACACCCACTGTTCTCTCACACATTTACATATTCCTGTACTACATATTCTCTCCATACCTACATATTCTGAGGCTCACCGTTCTCCCACACATTTATATATTCCTATTCTAGATATTCTCTCCATATCTACATATTCCCATGCTTGCTGTTCTGTCACCGATTTACATATTCCTATTCTACATATTCTCTCCATACCTACATATTCCCACACCCACTGTTCTCTCACGTGTACATATTCCTATTCTACATATTCTCTCCATACCCACTGTTCTCTCATACATTTACATATTCCTATTCTACATATTCTCCCTATACCTACATATTCCCACACATCCACTGTTCACATACATTTACATATTCCTATTCTACATATTCTCTCCATACCTACATATTCACACGCTCGCTGTTCTCTCACACATTTACATATTGCTGCACTACATATTCTCTCCATACCTACATATTTCCATGCTTGCTGTTCTCTCACACATTTACATATTCCTATTCTACATATTCTCTCCATACCTCCATATAACCACACCCACTGTTCTCTCACACATTTACATATTCCTGTACATTTTCTTTCCATACTTACATATTCCCACACCCACTGTTCTCTCACACATTTACACATTCCTGTACTACATATTCTCTACATACCTACATATTCTGAGGCTCACTGCCTTCTCCATGAAGTGTCTCCTTAAATCTCTCCTGAATTACCTCCAGCCACTTTGTATATATGCCCCCTCATACAGCCTTCTTCAGCAGCATCAGCCTTTCTTGATAAGACCTGCCCTGCATGGAAGCACCAAGGGAGGTCAACAGTGAAAATGCCAACCTCCTGCACAGTGATGGCACAATATCGACACAGGTATTGTGCCATCTGAACAATGATTGTTTTCTGTGGGGGGCTTCACCCCACACACACACCCCCATGCAGGGGGCTCTGCTCCTCGCATCCCCAGAATTTAGGACTATCAACTTCAGGTTGGAGTTGTTCTGGGGAGGGGGCAGAACAATGGGGGACGTCGTTGGCTACACTCAAAAATGGACCATTACAGTGACTGTCACTGTAGTGGTCTTTTTTCCAATGTAGCTGTTGGGGTGTTGAGCTGGAGGGGGGGGGGTACTGGCCTTGCATATACCATGTATAATTTCAATGGCCCTCTTCTCAGTTTCCAGATGATCTGTGTCCCTCTGTTAAGATGAAAGTGCAGATCCTGCACAGAGTACTGCAGGTGTATCTTTACCATTATGTTCTGTCCAACTACTGGTGAATCCCCTGCCAATGCATTCTGTTGGCCTTAGCATAACTCCTGTTGCACTGGGCTAATGTCTTTGATGATATTTGCTAATGAATATCTGAAGATCCCTTTCCTCCACTGTTTCACCCTCTCCGACACCTCCTACACAATACTATATTTTGGAGTTCTATTTGCCAGTATGTATAACCTTGCATTTCTACATTTAATTTGAACTGCCAGAGCTTGCTCATATTTTTCAGCCTGTGTACATCCCTTTTCATAACCCTAAGTCCCTCCTCTATGTCCACCTTGCAACATATTTTTGTTTCCTTTTTGGAGAAGTTAATCTTTACCTGAATGCCTGCTCCTACATTACTAGTGAAATTACTAAATAGTAACGCAACAAGGACAGAACCCTGTGGCACTCCATTTGTTACCTCCCTGAACCTCAACTGAGTTCCATTTACCACCACCCTTTTCTTTCTCTCCCTTAGCCCACTGCTTATCCAATCTCTCCCCCAATCCTAGGTTCCTCAGCTTCTTCATAAGTCAACTCTGGAGCACCAAGTTGAAGAAATAGAGAAAATCTACAGCCTGTCTCCTGTCCACTGTCTGCAATACCATGTTTTTTTTTATTTCTTTCCCTCTGGTCATGGACTTCCAGGAACTCCCTCGGTCATCATCCTCAGCTGTTTCCATTTTGCCTGTGACCTCCCTACCTAGGGACCCCAGCCTCTGACCTACCCATCACTCAACTGCATGATACCCTTTGGCTTGCATCCTCCGAGGTGGGCCACTTTCTGCTGCTTGACACTTCCTTACCTGAAATCCAGTGGACTACAGGTAGAAGTGAAGATTGGAGGTGGTCATCACCCAGGAGGGCAGGATCAGGAGGTGGGAATGAGGCTGCAGTGTGAAGTCATCCTCCCAGACATCAGGGCTTTTCACTCTTCTTGGCTTAGTAACATCCCACCCCATCAGTGAGCACAGATGTGCAAGGATGTCCAGGGGAGATGCCCATGATCCAGTGTACTACACCAATGTCCACAGCATACCACCATTCAGTAATACAGAAGACTGTTGGGGCAATACTTCCCTGGCATCGCTGGAAGGTATACTGTTGCCGGAGTCTTCTAGCCACCCCACAATGGAGAAAGTGCACTGTCATTGAATGTTTGAACCTTCTCCCCCCCAGTCCCCGGTGCCTTGGGCTCACTCTGAACCCAGTTTGCCTGTGTAGCATGTGTTGTGGTTTCCAGAGCCTCAACCCTCAGTAACACCAAGCCAGCTAATACCATGTTAAAGAAGTCAGTGAGGTTTCTGTGCCCAATGTCCCTTTAACAAAACCCTGCTGCCTTTTATTATGTACATCATTTGCTTCAATGAATTCATCTATCTGTTCATGGATATGCACAAGCAACTTCATGATAGAGGTCAGACCAGCAGGCCTGTGGTTTCATGGGGTCCCCTTGATCCCTCCCTTATAAAACGGGACTACATCTGCCACTCTCAAACCTTCAGGGAACACCAACCACCAAACAGCAGTTAAAAAAGAACTGCTGACACTTCTGGCAGTGCCCCCTCCCACTTCTCTCAATGCCCTGGAAGAAGGTCATCTGGCCCACTGATGCTTTGTTTACCTTTAGCCTCCTCAGACGTTCGAGTACCATGTCACATATAATTTACCCCATTTCCAACTTCTGCCTGTTCTCCTCCCTAAACTTTGTGAAACACCTTAGAAGAGAACCCCCATTCTCCAATATGAATTCTGAGCTGAAGTATATATTAAATAGGTTTACCTTCCCCCTCATCCCAGCCCACCCACAACCCTTCATTCTGTAACCTTAGTTTGCTCTTCCTCTTCTGCCTACTGTGTCTAAAGAAAGACTTCTCATTCTCCCTTTCATTTTTTAGTATCTTGAGCTCTGGCATTTTTTTACCACTGATCCCACTTCTCTTACTATGTTCTGCTAAACGACTCTACTCCTGTCTGTCCGATGCAGCTTGTAATTTGAAAAGCTGCCCATAACCACTTATAGCTTCCATCACCTCATTGGTGAAAAATATAGGTTTCTGATGCCATTTGCCTTTTTCATAAAACAGTTGGAAACACACAATATTGCATTCTTTAATGCCCTCCCATTTTGCTTCAGTACCACCCAACTGCCCTACCCCACTGAAGATAACCTGCGGTTTTCCCCTCTATCCTTCCAAAATCCACCCTGTTAAAGTCTGGCACTAGTGTCTTGATTGTTGGATGCTCGGTCTGAGGATTATGTTAAACCACATGGTACTTGGATTACATGATACCCTGGGGGTCCTTGACCTTTATTTCCTCAACAGAATCATGGTTTATGCAAAATAATACTCAAAGTTCCCAGGAGAGGGGAGATTCAGACCTAGAGTAAATGTTCTTTATCCCAGACATTAGTCTGAAGGTATCATACTTATGTTAACTTTACCATCCTTGGTTGATTTCATGGATTCTGGTAGATGCATTCATTTTCTTATGTGCAGTTTAGGATACCAGTAGTATTAATAAGCCATGTTAATTATAGGTTATGATTCGTTTATTTTGTTTGCATTGTTGCTGTGTGTATGTGGATGCAGGTTGCTTGTTGGACAATTTTAATAACACTTTAATTAAAAATCATGGTACAGGATGGCCCCATCGTTGGTGTTGGTGCTCCCTGATGTGCTGTACTATGAAGCAGAATGGAAAGTTCTCCATCTGTGCCTGGCACCATGCACTCCTTGCCCCAGATGTATCCCAAACTATGCCATTTCTAGTTTAGGTCTCCAATTAGGACCAAGTTCCCCATTTTGACAGCCTTCCTAACTTCCCTTTCCAAAAAATCTATCTTTGGCCTCAGTCTGGTTTGGGGACCTATAGGCAGTTCTAACATCATGCCCCCCCCCACTCAGCTATAACCATAGAGATTTCATGCACCATTTCCCAAGATACAGTCATGGCCAAAAATATTGGCACCCTTGCACTTTTTCAAACAACTCACAATTTCCCCTAAACATAAGTTGAAATTAACAACAGTACAGTATTTGGTCTCCACAATTCTTTATTTCTCTGTTAATATTACAGAACCTTTGTTTTTGTTCAGAATTTAATATATCCTTTTAAATCAGAAAATGAAAAGAAATGGTATTGACAAAATTATTGATACCCTAGACTTAATATTTGGTAGCACAGCCTTTGGTCAAAATAACTGCAATCAACCGCTTCCTATAGCCATGGATGAGCTTCCTGCACCTCTCTACTGGCAGTTTGGCCCACTCTTCTTGTGTAAACTGCTCCAGTTCTCCCAGATTTGAAGGATGCCTTCTCCCAACTGCTGTTTTCAGATCTCTCCACAGGTTTTCAATGGGATTTAGATCTGGACTCATTGCTGACCACTTCAGAACAGTCCAGTGTCTTGTCTTGAACCATTCCTGGGTGCTTTTTGAAGTGTGTTTGGGGTATTTGTCCTGCTGGAAGACCCATGACTTTCGATGGAGACCCAGCTTTCTGACACTGGGTTCAACACTGCGCTCCAAAATGGCCTGGTAATCTCCAGATTTCATGATGCCATGCACATGTTCAAGGCACCCAGTGCCAGAGGCAGCACAGCAACCCAAAACATCACTGAACCTCCTCCATGTTTGACTGTAGGGAAGGTTTTCTTTTCTTTGAAGGCTTCATTTTGTTTTCTGTAAACATAGAGATGATGTGCTTTACCAAAAAGCTCTAATTTGGTATCATCTGTCCACAGGACATTCTCCCAGAAGGATTTTGGCTTGTTCAGGTGTGTTTCAGCAAACCCCAGTTGGGCTTTCTTATGTCTCTTTCTCAGCAGTGGGGTCCTCCTGGGCCTCTACCATATAACCCCCTCTCATTGAGTTGGCGACAGATGGTGCGAGTTGAAACTGTCGTACCTTGTGTCTGAAGGTCAGCTTGAATCTGTCAGTTGATTGAGGTGCTTTCTCCACCATTCGAACAATCCTGCGCTGCAATCTTCGATCAAGTTTTCTCTTACGGCAACGTCCAGGGAGGTTGGCTACAGTGCCATGGGCCTTAAACTTCCTGATAACATTATGTATGGTGGAAACATGAATATCAAGGTCTCTGGAGATTGATTTGTAGCCTTGAGATTGTCCATGCTTGGCTACAATCTTCTGCCTGACCTCCTCAGACCATTCTCTGGCTGTCTTTCTTTTTCTCCATGCTCATTGCGGTACACACAGTGACACAAAACAGGAGAATGAGTCCTTTTCTCTATTCAAACTGGTTGAATGAGTGATTTTTATATTGCAGGCACCTGCAACTCACCACAGGTGAGTTCAATTCCAAAGTGAAGGAGAATCACCTGCTTGAAATCTAATTATTTCTAACTACTTCTAAAAGGTGCCAATAATTTTGCCCTGGCCATTTAACGATTTCTGTGTGGAATAAGCTAAGAATTAGTAAATTTTTTCTGCTTTTTGTGTTTTATTCCACTACAAACCAAAGAAATATGGTGAGCTGTCAGATGGCGAGCTATTAATGATGGGTGATTTCAAATTAGATTAACACTCTCCCGCCTCATTGCCTTCCATCCTCAAGATCAAGTCCTTTAAGCTCACTCAACTGCTATCCAAACCCACCCACTAGAACCCTCATGCCCCAATTACACCCTCATTGACTCTATTCTCTCATCGCACCCCCAATGTATCATCGCTACTGGCATCCTCCTAGATGCCCTTAGTGACCATTGTATGACCCACTGCATAAGACAGGTACACTTGCCACACTTAGCCCCCCAGGTACAGCTGCATCTGATTGCTCTAAACCCTAGAATCCACCACCCTCCTTCATAACATAGCAGGGGCTAACTGGTCATCAGTCTTTTCTAACACCGATCTTAGCTCCTATCTTGACCACTTGACCATCACCCTCACCCAGATCTAGGATAGTCATGCCCTACTAAAAAAAAGTCAGTGTAAAATGATGTCACCATCTCTGGATAACAACAGAGCAACACTAGCTCTGTTGTCTATTCTGCATGCTGTTCATGTCCAACAAATGATGTAGGCAGAACTATGTACTCTTTGAAATGCAGGGTTTAAGGAACATGTGAGGGTCATCAAAACTTAGAAACCCTTGGAGCACATTTCTCAACACATGACAGTAGTCACCCAAAATGTTTGAGATTTGTTGGAGCAGAACACGTTCCAGCTAAAGACAGAGGTGGGACCAAAAGAACTGTTGCTTCATTTGGACAAAGCACTGAGCTACACAGTGTGAAACACTGAAGGACTACTGTTGGTACTCCACTAGAGTAAGTGCCTTGAATAATGTGTTTTGTGCATTTTAATCTGGTGTACATTGTGGTTTCTTGGTGCCATTCTTTCTGGTTTCTGCTTTGAACAGAACCTACAGTGTGTGGAAGATGGAAAGAGCATTAACCATAACAATAAATCTTCAAGAGGATCTCCTCCTTTGGGCCATGCCATTTGGAACTGTAAGCCTTCAGTATCAGGACCACTCAGAAACATTTATTAGCTGGGGGCTGCCCACACTGATGTGCAGTGTCCACACCTATATAACCATGGGTAATCCCACTTTTCCACAGTTCCCCACTGGAGATACTACCTGAAGGCCTCTTGCCATGATGAACCAGAAGATGAGACCAGTGTCAAGGAGAGGCATTGGACTGGAAATATAGTATACACAAAATACTTACGGACACCTTAAAACAAAGCAGTGGATACAGCTTCCAGCTGATATCTCAGAAAGGGGGAAGGAGGGTGTGTGTGTGCGTGTGTGTGTGTGTATGTGTGCGTGTGTGTCTGTATGCACATGCATGATGGAGGACACTCTTGAAGATCTACGGTGAGTGCCATATCTTCATTGGGAATACTGCATTTCTATCTTTATTGCACTACAGAATACAGAAAGTCCTCTCAGCCTCTTGTTTCACTCATTCCTGGGGAATAGGGCACCCTGTGACTATACAGTGCCTGTTCAAATGGCAGCTTAACTCAGGGTTTTATTTAACTCCAAAAATTGATTAGTGTTTTGCTCATAAAATTTCTAAAACTTTGTGAAAATGCATAGCACTTGCCTCACTGTGTTTAACAAACATAACATTTCTAGAAAACCTATATAAATACTTTCTGTACAGTTAGTATTGTCCCAAGAAAAAACTGCTAACCAATTATTTAAAACCCTGCTAACTGTATCTATTTCTGTTATAGGAAGTATGGTAAGGCATTTCTCGGTGCTGTGAGTAACCACTCTTCATATGGTACGGCCACTTCTGTAGCCTACTTTCAGAATGTTTCTGCAGTTGACGTATGTATTGCTGTTACATGGAGCACTGTACATACTTCAGCACTACTTCCTGAATTAGTGGCCTTGATGGAGGAGGAACATCTGTATATTGTGGCAGTCACAGAAACATGGTACACACAGAACCATGACTGGGATGTAAACATACCAGGATACACTATCTACAGGAGGGACAGGGAGGGTAAAAGAGGAGGAGGAGTAGCTCTTTACATAAGGGAAGGAATCAAATCAACAGAACAAAAGGGTAAACAGGGAGGAGAAGAAGCACTCTGGGTAAATTTGGAGACAGGCAATGGCACCACAATCTGCACAGGGGTTGTATACAGACCCCCTTCTCAGGGGGAGGAAATGGACAAGGAAATGATAGAAAGTATACTTAGAATGGCAGAAAAAGGGGAGATATTGCTGATGGGTGATCTGAATATGCCAGATGTTAACTGGAGTGCAGTTGCAGCAGCCACTTTGAAGAGTGGGGTTATTCTAGATGCCCTACAGGGGGCATGCCTTAGACAACTAGTATTGGAGCCCATTCAAGAGGGAGCAATCTTAGACCTGGTTCTCTCAAATGGAGATGAGAGGATCACAGATGTGAAGTGGTAGCCATCTGGGAACTAGCGACCATCGAACAGTATGGTTCACAATAAACACAGCAATAGAGTCAAGCCATACCAAGGCAAAAGTACTGGACTTTAGGAGGGCTGACTTTGCCAAAATGGGTGAGTACCTAAGGAATGCACTAGCAAATGGGCAGGAAGGAGGTGTGGAAGAACAATGGGGAATAAAAAACTGCCATCACAGAGGTAACAAGCCTTTGTGTGAAGCAAATAAACAAAATGAAATGATGTAAGAAACCACTATGGTTCTCAAATGAAGTGGCAGTTGAAGGTTCAAGAGAAAAAGAAACCATTCAGGAAGTACAAGGAATCACAGAAGGAGCAGGACAGAGAACTGTATAAGTTAAAGCAAAAGAAAGCTGGGAAGGCAGTCAGAACAGCAAAGGCCCAAACCGAGGAAAAGATAGCCAACTCAGTTAAGAAGGGGATAAACCTTTTATAGGTACATCAAGGAGTGAAAGAAGACCAAGGGAGGGATAGTGAGGCTTAATAAAGGGAGGGAGGGTGGGCAGGGGGACTGTGAAAAGGCAGAGATACTAAACAAATATTTTGCTCAGTATTTACAAATGAAGAGGGAGGTACCTAAAACAAACAGTAGAAACTCTCTGAATACAGAAGTTGATACCAGCCCATTTACAGAAGAAAGGGTTCTGAAAGAATTCTTAAAACTGAAGGTGGACAAAGCAATGAGGCCTGGTGGGACTCATACCAGAATTCTAAAAGAACTAAGGGTAGAACTAGTGACACCACTGACTACCCTCTTTAACAAATCATGGGAGGATGGGGTGGAACCCGAGGACTGGAGGAGGGCAGATGTGATTTCCCCTTCACAAAAGTGGTAGCAAGGCAGAAGCAGGAAACTACAGACATGTTTGTTTAACCTCAGTGATAGGGAAAATGATGGAATCACTTCTGAAGGAAAGAATTGTCGAGTATCTAGAGGCCAGAGGGGCACATGACCCAAGGCAGCATGGATTCACTGCAGGAAGGTCATAGCAGACAAATCTGATAAATTTCTTTGACTGGGTGACCAAAGTAGTAGATCAGAGAGGGGCTGTGGACAAGGCCTACCTAGACTTTAGCAAGGCATTTGACACAGTTCAACACAAAAGATTAATATACAAGTTAGCCAGCCTGGGAGTGGGTCTCAAGATGACAGCCTGGGTAAAGAATTGGCTGGAGAATAGTACACAGAGAGTAATAGTAAATGGAGTCCACTCTGAAGAAAGGGGGGTTACTAGTGGGGTACCACAGGGTTCAGTATTAGGACCGGTCCTCTTCAATGTCTTTATAAGCGACATTGCAGAGGGACTGGAAGGAAAAATATGTCTCTTTGCAAATGACACAAAGATCTGCAACACAGTTGATGCACAAGGTGGGGTGGAAAGGATGAGAAGGGACTAGACAAGTTTAGAGGAATGGTCAAATGTATGGCAGCTTAGATTCAGTGCTAAAGTGCAAGGTAATGCACCTGGGAAACAAACCCAGGAAGAGTACACAATGGGGTGAGATACTAACAACAACAAAAATGGAAAGGGACCTTATGAAGTCATATTAGATGACCTAAAGGTGGGCAAACAATGTGAGAGGGCAGAGGAGGCTGGGGGAGACTGGGATGCATAGGAGAGGCATCACCAGTAGAAAACAGGAAGTTATTATCCTCTGTACAGACAGCTGGTCAGACCCCATCTGAGTACTGCTGCAGTTCTGGAGACCCAATTTCTGCAAAGACATAGACAGGATGGAAGCTGTCCAGAGGAGGGAACTAAAATGGTGCAGGGTCTGCACCAGAAGACATATGAAGAGACTTAAGGAGCTTAATATGTATAGGCTCGAGGAAAGGAGGAGAGGGGACATGATAGAAACTTTCAAATATCTCAAGGGAATCAACAAAGTCCAAGAGGGTAGCATCTTTCAAAAAGAGTGTGCAAGAACAAGGGGCACAATTTGAAGATGGGGCGGCTCAGAGGTAATTTATGGAAGTATTTTTTACAGAGAGGGTTGTGGATGCATGGAGCGGCCTTCGGAGGAGGATGTGGAGTCAAAAACAGTGGTGGAATTCAAGCATGCATGGGACAGTCATAAGGCAATTCTAGGGGGTGGGGGTAGGAAGAAGTAGGCTGCTGGTTAACTAGGATCTGCAGCTTATCCATTAGGTAGGGAAATGGACAGACTGGGTGAGCCAAGCGGTCCTTATCTGCCATCAAATTCTGTGTTTCTATGTTACTGCATAAACATCATCTCTTGTAACTGTGCAGGCTTTGGTTTTGTAGTGTTGCAAGGCCTTCTGTCCTGATTACATATCACATTTTGCCATTCTCCGGAGTACTTTGTGTACTGCTTGGGAATCATTCCAAGCTGTGGCCCAAATGGATGAGATATAGTCTTGATGACATTCTATAAGTAGTCATCCCTTAGTGCCTGAATAATCAGATAGATGTTGCCCCCTTTCTAGAAAAAACAATATCAATGCCTGGTGGAGGAAAACTGAGGGGAAAAATGTTAACTCCTTTGACAATCATATGTGTCTTTAGTACAACAGAGTATCAGAAAAACAACGTTTTCATATAAATTATGATTTAATTTTCTCCATCTTTCCTCTTACAGAGTGTCTATATGCTCCATGGCGAGTGTTAGTGATACAGGAGAATTCCTTTATGTTTTTGGATACATTGGAAATGCTGAACAGCTTCTTTGCTGTTTTTAAGCCTGCTTAGTGAAGCTAAAAGCAGATTTTTGTTAAGGGAGTATGATGGCGTGACCAAAACCAAAAAAGGCAAATTAATGGGAAGGCTATGCCTGAGGTTCAATGGGCAGAGCAACAACATCACTCCCCCATCAGACCTTAAAAGGCCACTCCTCCTGGACTGTTCCAGGATTCATTTCTTCATTGCCCCACCATCCACCCCTCCTCCTCCAGCAGCTCGTCTCTCTTTCCTGTACTTCATCCTAAGCTACCTTTAGCTAAGGGAATTATTCCTGTGGCACCTATAAGGGGACCCTCTTCTAGGGTTCCTTGCATCATACCTCTACAGGGTGGTATATCCCATGGATAGAGAGCTGAACAGCCACAATATATCAAAGACATACAATCATACTTTTCACCCAGTTGTGTGAGCACAACTGAACTTTATTTGTGGACTCTGAGGGAAAAGCTCAGTGCGGTATGGACCACAATCAATCTGTACTGTTATGGTATATGCCTCTCACTGATCTATGCTATTCTAAAACAGGAAGATTTGAGTGAGGCCCGTAATTTGGTAGTACATCCTGGTCCAAAGATTTCATGAGTGGCCTCACCATGTTTTGTTAGAGTCACAGTGAAGTAACCCTCAGAAAAAGACCACTGTATACCAACACTGCAAAATCAGACTCAGGACCTCCCACCAGTCCACCATAAGACATATAGGCCCAGGCTGTAAGACACAACAAGTAGGATGCAACCCTGAGATCATCCTGAGCACCTCCTCCATCAATGCTCACTACAAACCCTTGGAGTGCCTTCATGTCTCTTATGTTCACCACTACTGGACCCTGACAGGCTGCCTGCAGAGATAAAGGCTAGGATGGAGGAGATTCTGTCAGGAAGAAAGTCCCTAACTCATCACAACTTTCTTGTAACACATTCCTTCCAGACTGCATGCAGGGTAGATGAATTAAGCTGCTATAGTGTGGAAGAACTGAGACCGTTTATTTCCCACTGATGAAATAGCTCATGAGTGGAATTCTGCCTTTCCAGGGTTAGTGTTCTCTAACAGTCCTTATAAAGATTCGCCATTACTGATTGAGGAGGAGCACTGGAAGGTTGAGAAAATCAGAGATCTGTAGTGCTGTACTTTACTTTTATTACATTTAACACAGAGATGATGCAATCAGGCTGTGTTGGAATTTCAGAATTTACAGTCATTCTAGAGGCACTAAAGCACTCAAGTACTTAAAGGGACAGTAAACATTGCAAGGCCACACAAATTGTTAAAGCCCATGAAAATACCGTTCAAATGAGATATTGGGTTTACTTGAAGGGGCAGGAGCCTTGAGCTATGAATAGCTAAGTAATGTGTAAATCAAATCAAAGCAACCGTCATTTCATGTAGTCTTAAAAACAGGAAGTGATGTCACTGAGGGGCAAGTTGAATGTTGTTAATTACAGCTTGTCCCTCAGTGACATCACTTTCTGTTTTAAGATTGCATGAAATGGCTGCTACCTTGTTTTGATTTATAGATGGTTTAAATATTCATATCTCATGACTTTTGACACCTACAAGAAAGTCAAATACTTTGTTCAAAATAACTTTTCATGGGCTTTCACAGTTTGAGGAATCCCTGCAATGTTTACTTCCCTTTAAGTACTTACGTGTGCGCAAGTGCATGAGAGTGAGAGTGAATAAGAGCTGTATAGCTGGAAAGAGAACAGCAAAGATTCTTTATAAAATGAGATGTTGCTCAAAGATGATGATGTACCATGAGATTACATCTGCCTTTTTCACGATCCAGAAGGCTGTGAAAACTTCAAAGGCCTTACATGCTGTAGGATGTTCATCTATGCTAGCATATTCTGGGGAATATTTAGAAGTGAAAAGTATACTCAAGTCTTCCAGGAAGATCAGGGAAGCAGCGGGAGCGTTTACTAAAATCTAACAACATATACAGGTGCCAAAGGTAACTAAAACCAGGGGAAAAGAACGTTATACTCATTGGTTACTTAATACCCTAAGCTCCCAAGTCACTAGGTGAAAAGAACTTGGTTTCTGAACTGCACTAAAAGTATACTTGAGCCAGCCCGTGACAGGGACTGTTAATGGTTGGCAAAATGTAAGCCTAGGATTAATTTTAAAAGATTGCTGATTTATTGATTTTATTGCATAACAAGATTATTGTATTGTACTATATTGAAATATTATATTGGATTGCACTATATTGTATCGCACAATATTGTAATTTGAAGCCTGGGAATTTTATAAATAGTATGTTCCTAGAATAGAATAGTTAAAGCATATAGTTGCACATTTACATTTGCACATTAGGGAGGCAGTATAGTACAGTGGTTTAAGGCTCTGAGCTGCAAATCTGGAGACCTGGGTTTGAATCCCACAGCTCCCACTTGCATACTGTGTGACCCTGAGCAAATCATTTAACTTCTCTGTGCTCCCAGGTTGCACCTGTAAACAAGCTTTCAGCTTAGTGTGTCTCACCTGGTTAAACAATTGGAAAAAAAGGAAAAACATAGTATACATAACATACATATGCAGAAAAGATTTATAGCAAACTCACAGCAAAACCATCTTGTTTTGTCCCTTAAAGGAATTACTGTTATAGCAACATTCGAGTGCCATAGGAATGTTTACAGGAGAAAAGCATAAAATGCCAGTGAAGACAAGAAGTGATATAGATATGAAAAAACAAAAAATTAAAATGTCAAGAGATAGAAAAGGCCAAAGAGACCTGTTAGGCAAGGAACAAAAACTTAAAAGCGAAGGGGAAAGAACTAAACAAATTAGAGCTACGAAAGGGGGGAAGGAGTGGGAGTAAAACATGAGAATAGCTCACAACAATTAAAGATCACTGCCTATGTATCTAAAACAAATAATGAGGCTGAGGAGAAATATGGAGGATTGGTGGAACAAGAGAAAGGGAATATATTGCAGACATCCACCCCCAAAACAAGATTTGATAAAGAAGAGAAAGAAGTTGAGCTTGAGAATGCAAGAGTAATTAAGGCTAAAGACAATACAGAAAGGGGAAATATGATGAATTTAGTGACCCAAAAACACAAAAAAACAGTAAAAGAAAAAAAGGAGATGGAGACCCCTGTTCAAAAAGTGAGCTACCTCAGAAAATTAGTGAAGTAAGGAGCGATCTATACCAGATCACTCAATGATTACAATTAATAGAGAACAAACAGAGAGAAGATGGGAAGGGGAAAGAAAAAATCAAACAAGAACTATATGAGTCCTACATTAGTGATGAAAGTAGAATGGAAGAAAAAAACACAATATTCATGAGCCAGGATGAAACTTTTATACCAGATACTGAAAGGATAACTCAAGTTTTAGCCATTTCGCTGAAAGATCAATATTTCGCTAATATTTTAATATATAAAAAACTGGTTAAAATAACACAGGATCTGAATTTTACAAAATGAATTGTAATAGAAAATAAAAAAAACATACAAAAAATGCGGTTATATAAGAAAGGAAAATAATATGGACAGTAGGGTCCAAAAGTTTGTAGAAGAATCCCTGAGCCACGATCTGTTCATAGAATTGATCATGCTACCTACATATGGGGTGAGAGACAACAGTATATGTGAAGAACTGAAAGAAAGACACAAAGAATGATGGCAGAAAGGAGAAGAGAGGGAAAAATAAAAGAAGAAAGGGAAAAAATAAAAGCGGTGAAAGGAATAAAGCTAGCTAGAAAGGCACAAGATAGTGAAAGCACTGGAAGACAGGTACAAACAAGAGAAACACTGGAAAAATCAAAAGAAATAATGGAAGTGAAGGGGAATAAAAAGAAAGTGAAGGGAACAAAGAGACGGAATGAAATAAAGTCCCAAGGTATTAATAAGCATGACTCTACAACTAGAAAAACTGAAGATAATAAACAAATTCGGCAATCACTGATAAAACAAACTATTATTGACAAAAAAGAAGATAGAAAACACTGGAAGAAAAGGACAAGAAGGAACTAAGTGAAGCTCAAAAACAATGGGAATAAACTATAGCTTGAGCAATAAGTTTACCAATTTTATGAGAAAAACAAAGAATCGGACTTTGCTCTATCATTATTTGATGTTGAAGTCTTGCCTAATGAACATGAAAAATCACTGGGGGAGAGTGTAAAGAGTCTGGTCTTACCCATTCTGGGATATGACCAGACACTTGCATTCAACCTAAGTGTAATAAGACCATTCAAAGACAAGGAATGGGTTATGCTGATAACTAATGCATTATATATCCTTAAGACTATCGACTATAATAAGACAAGAATGCAACAAGTAGGCATTCAAAGTGGAACTATCACAACACTAGGACAATTGTTCCCAGAATATTATGAAAAAAAGAGGAGGGAAAGAGGAATATTATGAACCCATTGAGAATTAACTCTTTTTCCCAGATATTCAAATGGGTTGTGCCATCACAAGTCCGAAAATGCGCCATTCTGCGATATTCAGCGGGAGGCAGTTGCGCCCCCCCCAAATCACGCTGAGCAATAGCACAATGATAATGAATGTATGCGCAACTGAAGGGGGAGGAACCATGCATAAATGGCACAGTGCGATTTTCAACATGCGCCATGTGCAATAGGGGAGCAAGCGGAAGTTGCGCCATAGCTGAAATGAGCCAAAATAAAAAGGAACAAGGGAGAGGTGCAAGTATGCTACAGGGAAGCCACAAGTTGCTGAACTATAGCCAGCCAAACAGGCAACACACACACACACACACACACACAGGGCAGGACAGTGAAAGGGCACCTGGAACTCACAGGCTCAGGGAAGGTGTTGGGAGCCACAGCCACAGTGCAGAAGCGGGAAGTGCCACACAGCACTGAGACCAGCACAGTCAGGTGTTCCTGGTGCAGGGGAAGTAGCAGCCAGGACAGCGGGGGGAACACAGAAACAGCTGCCGGGGGGGTGAACACAAGCTAGGGACATGGCCAGTGCCACCATCCAGATGGAGGCAGTAATGAAGGGGGTGAGAAGACGGGCAGTAGGGGGGCATGGCCGTGGAAGGGCCCGTTGGCGGTATGCCCCCAACAGGCAGTACCGAGCCCGCACCAGCTCCGAGCTGTATAGTGATACTGAGATCGTGGGCTGGTACCACCTGAATCGGGCAATTCTGAGGTGGCTCTGTGAGCTGTGCAGTGATGTGATGCAGGCACCCACACGACGGAGCCATGCTCTGTCAGTGGAGACTAAAGTGACAGCTTGCAGGTGCTTGCTCAACACGGGTACCTTCCAGAGACCAACAGGGGACACCACAGGCATAAACCAGTCGGCCGCGTCATGCCACCTCACCCAGTTCCTCAGTGCCCTGCTGCCACATGCTGCAGAGTACATCCATTTCCCCAGCACACTGGCAGCGTGCACAGCAAACATACAGGAGTTCCACAGGATAGCACATATGCCTGGCATGCTAGGAGCAATAGACTGCACCCATGTGGCCATCCGCACACCACCTGGCCCCAAGGGGGCCGCATACATGAATCGCAAGGGCTATGCTAGCATCAACTGCCAGGTGGTGTGCGATGCCGGGGGTGCATAATCAATGTCTATGCCACACACCCTTGGGGAGCACATGATGCCTTCATCTGGCACCAGTTGGCACTGTGCCACAGATTCGAGAGTGGGGACATCACCACTGGCCACTTAGCAAGTGAGTATGCAAACCACACAGACAAACATAGGGCTTGGGAGGGGCATGGTCAGAGGTGACATGGGTAGTGGCCTACATGGCCCAGGGCAGGGCGATGCTGATCACCTAACTAACCTCCACCCTCTACACACAGGTGACAGTGGATACCCACTCCGTCCCTGGCTGCTCACACAATATTGGTGGCCCGCGACCCTATTGCAGCAACACTACAATGAGGCAGACGCCACCACACGTAATGTCATTGAGTGGGTGTTCAGGATGCTGAAGGCAGGTTTCCGTTGCCTGGACACCTCCGGCAGTGCCCTACAGTACAGCCCCTCAAAGGCCTGTGGGCTATTCCTGGCCTGTTGCATCCAGCGCAACATGGCCAACGAATGTGGGATAGTCATACAGGTCGAAGAGGTGGACAGCAATGGGGACAATGAGGACGCCGGTGACAATGGTGATGGGCAGCCCCTCCTTGGGCGACGGGACCCCCGACTGCTCTGGCTGGCACAGCTGCACCGGGACACCATCATGGAGGAACACTTCAGCCAACCCAGGTAAGTCATGGGGCCATGTGCAACCACCAGTGGCAAAGGCACAACACACAAACATGCATGGACACACACCAGGGGTGCATGCCATCAAGGGAAGTGGCCGCACATGGAACCACACACACACCACCAGGGATGGGTGAGGTCTAACATGGCACGTGGACAGACAGACACACACACACACACCTCACCAGAAATGCACAAATGGTAGGAGGCGCACCGACCGAGAACACCACCCCTAACCACACACATGTCCACAGACTACCACGCCCACTGCCTGTCATTGTGCATGTGTCAGATGCTGGGCACCATTGCACATTGGTGTACAGCACAATGCAGGCATCATCATACACATGCAACTGCGAACAGCAGCCGGGAGGGTGTGCAGATGGACTGTGTGTCTGTGTGCAGGGCTGGGTACCCACCCGTGCATTGCTCACTGAATGACACAATGCACACAGGGCAGCATCAGACAGTAGCCATGTTGGGAGACAGGTCAGTTACATGCCACAGTGCCCCAGCCACCATGGATGCGTGGGCGACCCCGCCGAGACCCCCTAGCACTGACAGGCTGACCACTGGCCTCATGGGGTGGCACCGATGGTCCTCTAGGGGTTCCACTGCATGAATGCGACCATGCTCACGCAGGGGTCTGCAGCACACCAAACATGCCTGTGCCAGGCATGCTCGGGAAGCCCATAGCTGAACCCGGTGTCGACAAGGATGGTGTCATGACTCCGGGAATGGGTGGTGGACATTGCACTGCGTGGTGTCTGCGTCACATGGGCAAATAACTGTGTGCTCCCTGTGGCCATGACAGCCTGTGATTGTATGTGTCAGCCTGTCAATGGCAGTGGTCACATCCTCCCGCATCCGGTCCATCCCTGCCAGTACAGAGCGGTTTCTCTGCTGCGACGCTCATCTGCCTGCTCCAGAGCCGCACTCAGTGCATCCATCGCTGTCACAAGCCGCATCTGCTGATTGACTGATGCTTGCAGTATGCGGGTGTGCTCATCCAAGAGGTCATCTGCCTGATCGGCATGCTGTCACTCAGGGTGTGCACGGCCCTGATGCTCAGCACCCCTTGAGGGTGGGCGCTGCACACCAGGGCAAGGCCTGGGCTTGTCCACAGGCAGTGCACTGATGCCACCCCCTGACACTGTAACTGCAAGCCCATTGGCCGACTGCTGATGCTGCCCCTCCAGCTGCCACTCCCCAGGGCTCACTGGTGCCACTGCAGTGGCTGCAACAGTCCCACTGTCCTGTACACACACCAGTGCTGCCCAACCGGTGCTGACAGGCACAGGCTGGGACTGTGATGACACGCAGGCCTCCACGGCAGCACCACCCACAGCCATGGCCACGATGTTACCTGCTGTGTGGCCATCCTGTGGCACACACGTGTCACTGCCCATGACGTTAGCGACATCATCATCGGTGACGGACCCGGCACCAGCCCAAGTCCCAGCATGCTAGCATCTGTGGACACTGGCACGCTGGGACACTGGCAGGGCCTCCTCAGCACCTGCTCCAACAACATCGGTCTGGACATCCAGGTGGGCCCACTGTTGCACTGAGCCGCTTATTCCTGTGGAGGTGGATGGGCCCTCCTCCATCTCCATCTGACTGGCCTCAGTGGAGAGGCCCACCACCGCTGACCCATGCAGACACTCAGGAGCTGTAAGGGTAAACAAAGTTGCGTTACTGCATTTGACCTACCCTGTCCCTCCCCAATAGACAGACCATGACCTACCATGCAGTGACGGGCTACCACCCATCTGGAATCCACCACGCAGAACACCCTCAATGGTGCAACGCTGCATGCTGCCAGAAACCCTCTCCTCCTGTGGGGTCAGGCATAGCACATCCGGCTGTCCCCCACCTGTTGAAGATCGTGCTGCCCTGATGGCAGCCACCTTCTCCTTAATCCTCCTCCTGTCTGTGCCCATCTTCTTCTTGCACTCCTGCACGCAGCACTGGTGGCTGCCATGCAGGTTTACTGCACGTGCCACCTCTTCCCATGCAGCAGCATGGGCCTGTGGTGTTCCCTGGCATCTGCTGAGAAGCGGCTCCTGGTCTAGGTAGGCCTCGAACAGGGCATCCGTCTCAGCCTTCATGAAATTTGGCCTCCTCCTCCCACAACTCTGTTCCTCTTCCTCCACAACTCGCTCGGTCATGATTCGGCCTGTGAGAATGACAGGTGTTACCTGTGACTGTGCAGTCTCATGCATGTCCCAAAATCCACAGTCCACACTCCCAAACAGCATGTAACTCACCAATAGACTGCAGTAACTGACTATGGCCAGTGCAGCCCAATGTCACACTTTTATAGCGCAACCCACGCAAATGAGGCGAGGCGCATCTTTAAGTGGATGCAAATGCAGTGACTGCACCACTGAATGGCTGATTAGCTGATTTGCATATGACGGCTGAAGAGCGCGCTTTTGCGCTTTGCTCAGTTGTGTTGAACATGCTGAGCCAAGGGCGCAGTTCTGTGACACGCGGAGTACACACCTAACTTCGCATGCCCGGGTTGATTACACAGGTGCCTGACGCACTGCTGACATGCTGGGCACGGGAGGCAATGCAGGGTACAGCCACCATTGTGCCAGTGGCACTACAGCGCTGTTCACCTATATGGCACTGTGGCACTGGGTCGTCATAGGCGCACTGGGGCAACAGTGCGGTAGGCCACTACAGGAGGTGGCACACAGGCACCCAATCACACTAGATGCATTGGGTTCCACTCGCGCTGTGGCTGTCCATGTGCCAGAGACCCTTGACCCTGTGCCCGACCTTTGGCCCCTAGGTGCTATGCATCAGGTATGGGTGCACCACTATCGCACTGTTTGTTGACAGCGTGATAGGGAATGGCAGCGCTGTACCGCGCAGCATCTGCACATGATGGAACCACGCTGCAGAGCACCATTTTGACTTAACCGAGCAAAAGAGATGGCGTGGAGAAGAGCAGCACAGTGGAGCCAGGTAGAGATGGCAAACTTGGTTGCCATTATGGAGCCACTTGTTGGCCCACTATTTGGTGAGGCACCCCTGGACAGGTCCAGGAGTCAGGTGTGGCAGGAGGTGGCCGATGCCCTGGAGGAGGCCACTGGTATGGGCTGGACGGTGGAGCAGTGCCGCCACAGAAATGGGGACCTGAGGCGGAGAGACCTGGACCTGCCTGCCCGCTGGCACGTGCCAGGAGGGGCACGGTGCCATGGCCAGGTAGGTGCAACATCCATACACTTTTATCTTCCATACCGGTATCACGGTTGCATGTGTCTGGCACATGGGGGGACCGTCCGGTGTTGGCCGTGGTGGTGTTATCAGGGTGTGGGGTGGATGGGTCTGGCTGTTTGGGATTGCACACACATGGGGTGGGGGGACTTTGCTACAGGATTGTACTGATGTTCCTCTCTCCATGTTTGCACCTAAGGCCCAGACGAGCGACGGCTGGCAAGGAAGAGGAGGCACCAGCAGGAGGACCATCAGTCCGGGAGGGTCAAAGGTCCACAGAGGCAGAGGGACCAGCCTGATTATGGTGAGTTCCTTACATCCATGATTACTATTGCATGCTGTGTCACAGGGCGGGCAGTGGGGCATGGCCACCATCTATTGACACCACTGCCATGCACACAACTTGTTACAGTCAGCACTGCCCAGTGGCACTGCATGTCTGGGAGTGCATCAATGGTGGTCCACGCATGCACAGGGTACCTGGCTGTGCCACTGGCTTCGCACCACATAGCCATGTCACTGAACAGCTACAGTGGTGTTGTGCAGGACTTGGCCGGTGGGTGTGTGCAGCGGTCCACATGGCTGTGTGTGCCTGGGTGGGTGGGTCTTGTGGACACGATCACTGTGGGTGGTCACACACCATCACAGAGGCATGTCCCATGGCCGTATGCCATGCACAGTGGGTGGGCTGCACGGGGCTGTGCATTCACACCTATTGACTCTGCTTCCTTGTCCAAGGTGGACGGCAGCTGCATGACACCAGAGTGGCATTGTGGGAGATCTTCCAGGTTGACAGGGCATCACTGGAGATATTAGAACGTATCGACAGGCTGAGAGTATGACAGCATCATGGCAGGAGGAAAAGCCGGAGCGGGGAGCGGGGCTCCCGCTGAGCTTAGCGATGCCCCTGATTTTCCCTACCCCCCTGGACACACCCTCACACCCCTCCTTCCCTCTACCATTTGTTCACCCCTGCCCCTTACCCACCCACACCTTGTTTGTGGCCTCCCCCAACCTTTTGTATATATATATATATATATATATATATATATATATATACACACTGTATATATGTAAAAAGTTTTGTGTGTTTTTTACAATACATTTGCTATGATATACCTAATGTGGTGGTCTCTGTTTTGCAGTGGGCTATAGGTGCTCAGCTGCAGTGGTGTGCACGGCGTCAGGGGTGATGCAGTCATGTGCGTGTGTGTATGTCCTGGGGGAAGTGACTATGGTGTGGGAGTAGCTATCATTCACTGTCTGTGGTGTGTGTGTTGTTTCCTGTGCACTGGATGACTGGGTGCAGTGGTCCATGGTGCATGCTCTGTGTCCATGGCACTCCTGTCAGCCCATCCATAGCCTGTGCAGCTGACATCCTTGCATGTCTGTGACCTGCACAGTCTGCTGGCATGTCAGCGGTGGCTGTCCATGCAGGACAGCCACTGTACCCGTCACAATGCCGGGTTGCCTCCTGTCACTGGTGTGGTGCGTGTCAGCCTCAGGTGACACTGTGGCCTCCGCTGTTGTTGTCCCACCTCCATGCTGTAGCTTGTGTGTGTTGCAGGGGATGTGCACCACTGTCTGTCACTTGTGCTTCGGTCAAATGCTGATGGCATACAGCTCCACAGTGCCTGCGCAGGGTGGCTGGCACTACTGTGCCATGGAGGAGTGCTGGCCGTGTGTTCACGGTTTCCATGGCCACATGCTGGGGGCTTGATTGCCCCGCTACTGTGTCCCTGTGTTGGTGTGCCCTTGGGTATGGGTGGGTGTTTGTCCATGCACTGTGTTGCTTCCTGTGTGGTGCATGCTTCCATGCACCACTGTGGGTGTCTGCGCTGGCTGTTGTGGCCAGTGCTTGGTCGGGGTGTGTCCTTGGGAGGGTGTGCAGGGTGCTGTCACACTGGTGGTGGGATCCGGGGCATGCCCTGTCATGTGTGGGGTATCTCATGTGCCGACGCATGGTCAGTCTCTCAGCTGTACCTCGGGAGGGATGTGCATGGTGGAACTGTGTATGCAGTCATTGCATCGCTGTGTGCTGCCACCCACTGATGGGTGCTCATGGTGGTGCTGCCTTGCATGGTTTTGTGGTGCACAGGGTTGCATTGTCACAGTGGGGGTGGTGGCATGCATGGGGTATTCTGCTCTGGTGGACGCTGCTCCTGGGCAGGGTGTCTGGGGGTCACGGTGCAGGGTGTGCTCTGCATTGGTGGGATGGTGTGGCATGGGGTGGTTGTCCCTCCTTGTGTGCCGGTCACAGCTTGCCAGGAGGTGTGATGGGGCACCATGGCCCAGCTGTGGGTTGGTTGCTGGTCTCCATGGGCCAGTGGTTATTCCAGCCCTTCCCCAGTTGTGCAGTGCATGGGATGTGGGGGGACGATGTCTGTTCTGCTGTGTGTTCCTCTGCCCATCTGTGGCCTGGGTGGTGGGCCCCTGCATCCCTGGTTGTGCTGTTGCATTGCTGCCCTGCTGCTGAGGGGAGTCCCTGGTTGCGCTATGGTGCATCTGGACTGCTCAGCTGAACATCCCTTGTTGCGCTATGGCGCATCAGATATGCTCAGCTTCACCTCCCTAGTTGTGCTATGGCACAGGTGGTGTGATATTCAGTTGTCGGCTGTAGGCGCATCTTGGCCTGTGCAGTTTTTGAATATCGTGCCTCTTGTGCATGGGCGCAATGGACTTGTGCTTGCTCCTGCTGTTGCGCACTTTTTGGGTGCAGTTTGAATATCTGGGTCTCGGTGTTTATTTTTGGATTAGATCAATTTACAAACAAAACTAACCAAAATTTAAAAATAAAAATATGAGATTTTTTTGAAACCGTTGATGAAAATACAAGGATTAAGAAACAATATTATAAAGGCAGTCAGATGGTAAGAAAAGGGCCAGATAACAATATGAAATAAATGATTAAATGGTTTATGACTAGCTGGTGCAAACAATTTGTGAGCTAAATCATCTGGAGATATTTTTGTATGAAAACAATGAATTATCAGGTAAGGGAGACTCATCAGATGCAAAATCAGAATGGGTAAAAATGCTAGAAAATGCTAACAGATTTGCAGTACTGGAAACTTCCATTGAGATCTGACCAGAAAGGGAAGGCCGGAAAAAGGAAATACTTGAATGCAAGTCACCGAAGGTGTTGTCTTGGAATGCCTCTGGTATGAAAAACAATTAGTGGACAAGAAGGTGATTAAATATTTCAATAGGTTTGATATGATTTGTATACAAGAAACATGGGCAAGTGAAGAGTTACAAATCCTACAACATGTTTTCAGTAAGGAATAAGAAAAGGGGAGGACATAGTGGGGGATTGGTAATACTGAGTAAAATAAATATTAAAATATCTACAAAACTGGATTTCAATAATGACAATATCCTAGGGGTAAGGATTCAGATTAAAGATTTAGAAACAATACTTCTGAATATTTATATACCATATATGGATGTCATTGTCCACCTAGGGACAAATGACTTGGCTCAACATGAGATTAGAGCAGTGCAGAAGGACTTTGTAGAACTGGGGAGGGGCCTAAGACAAGTAGCACACACAGTATCCTTCTCAGAGGTGCTGCCTGTAAATGGCATGAGTGAGGCAAGGGTACTTTGCACCATGCAGTTTAATGAGTGGTTGAAAAAATGGTGTGGAGCACAGGGGTTTGGCTTCATTGGGGACTGGGGTTCCACCTGGAGGGATACCAGCCTATACTGGCAGGATGGTCTGCATCTGTCCAGGAAGGGAACAAGTCTTTTGAGCAATCGGTTTAAATGCTTCATTGGCAAGCTTTTAAACTAGTCAAGGGGGGAGGCACTGATAAGCAGCAGGAAAATCCCAGCCTCTCCCTAAAAAACAGGGTACTAAATGGGAAAAAGACCGAGGTGGAAAGGTCAGTGGGGGATGCTGCAACAGAAAGTAAAGCCGTCAGAAAATGGAAAGCAATGAGTACCAATGCACGTAGTCTGAGTAACAAGCTTCCTGAATTAGTGGCCTTGATGGAGGAGGAACATCTGGATATCGTGGCAGTCACAGAAACATGGTTCGCACAAAACCATGACTGGGACGTAAACATACCAGGATACACTATCTACAGGAGAGACAGAGAGGGTAAAAGAGGAGGAGGAGGAGTAGCTCTTTACATAAGGGAAGGAATCAAAGTAACAGAACAAAAGAAAACAAGGAGGAGAAGAAGCACTGTGGGTAAATTTGGAGACCGGCAATGGCACCACAATCACTTTGGGGGTTGTATACGAACCCCCTTCTCAGGGGAGGAAATGGACAAGAAATGATAGAAAGTATACTTAGTATGGCAAAAAAAGGGAGATACTGCTGATGGGTGATCTGAATATGCCAGATGTTAACTGGAGTGCAGTTGCAGCAGCCACTTAGGAGTGGGGTTATTCTAGATGCCCTACAGGGGCATGCCTTAGACAGCTAGTGTTGGCCCACTCGACGAGGAGCAATCTTAGACCTGGTTCTCTCAAATGGAGATGAAGAGATCATCACAGATGTAGAAGTGGGTAGCCATCTGGGAACTAGCGACCATCGAACAGTATGGTTCACAATAAACACAGCAATAGAGTCAAGCTTCGCTACAAAGGCAAAGGTACTGGACTTTAGGAGGGCTGACTTTGCTACAAAATGGGTGAGTGCCTAAGGAATGCACTAGCAAATGGGCAGGAAGGAGGGTGGAAGAACAATGGGGAATAATAAAACTGCCATCACAGAGGCAACAAGCCTTTGTGTGAAGCAAATAAACAAAACTAAACGATGTAAGAAACCACTATGGTTCTCAAAGGAAGTGGCAGTGAAGGTTCAAGAGAAAAGAAAGCTTTAGAAGTACAAGGAATCACAGAAGGAGCAGGACAGAGAACTGTATCGAAGCAAAGGGAAGCTGGGAAGGCAGTCAGAACAGCAAAGGCCCAAACCGAGGAAAAGATAGCCAACTCAGTTAAGAAGGGGATAAAACCTTTATAGGTACATCAGGAGCGAAGGAAGACCAAGGAGGGATAGTGAGGCTTAATAAAGGGGGAGGTGGGCAGAGGGAGACTGTGAAAGGCAGAGATACTAAACAAATATTTTTGCTCAGTATTTACAAAGGAAGGGGGTACCTAGAACAAACAGTAGAAACACACTGGATACAGAAGTTGATACCAGCCCATTTACAGAAGAAAGGGTTATGAAAGAACTCTTAAAACTGAAGGTGGACAAAGCAATGGGGCCTGATGGATTCATCCCAGAATTCTAAAAGAACTAAAGGTAGAATTAGTGACACCACTGACTACCCTGTTTAACAAATCATGGGAGGATGGGTGGTACCGAGACTGAGGAGGGCAGATGTGATTCCTTCACAAAAGTAGGAGCAAGGCAGAAGCAGGAAACTACAGACCTGTTAGTTTAACCTCAGTGGTAGGGAAAATGATGGAATCACTTTGAAGGAAAGAACTGTCGAGTATCTAGAGGCCAGAGGGCACAGGACCCAAGGCAGCATGGATTCACAGCAGGAAGGTCATGCCAGACAAATCTGACAGATTTCTTTGACTGGGTGACCAAAGTAGTAGATCAGGGAGGTGCTGTGGACATGGCCTACCTAGACTTTAGCAAGGCATTTGACACAGTCCCACACAAAAGATTAATATACAAGTTAGCTAACCTGGGAGTGGGTCCCAAGATGACAGCCTGGGTAAAAAATTGGCTGGAAAATAGGGCACAGAGAGTAATAGTAAATGGAGTCCACTCTGATGAAAGGGGTTACTAGTGGGTACTGCAGGGTTCAGTATTAGATCATCTCATCGTCTTTATGTGACATTGCAGAGGGACTGGAAGGAAAAGTATGTCTCTTTGCAGATGACACAAAGATCTGCAACAGAGTTGATGCACAAGGTGGGGTAGAAAGGATGAAAAGGACTTGGCAAGGTTAGAGGAATGGTCAAATGTATGGCAGCTTAGATTCAATGCTAAGAAGTGCAAGGTAATGCACCTGGGAAACAAAAACCCAGGGGAAGAGTACACAATGGGGGGTGAGATACTAACAACAACAAAAATGGAAAGGGACCTGGGGGTAGTCATATCAGATGACCTAAAGGTGGGCAAGCAATGTGAGAGGGCAGCAATGAGGGCTGGGGGGATATTGGGATGCATAGGGAGAGGCATCACCAGTAGAAAACAGGAAGTTATTATCCCTCTGTACAGACAGCTGGTCAGACCCCATCTGGAGTACTGTGCAGTTCTGGAGACCCAGTCTTCGCAGAGACATAGACAGGATGGAAGCTGTCCAGAGGAGGGCAACTAAAATGGTGCAGGGTCTGCACCGGAAGACATATGAAGAGAGACTAAAGGAGCTTAATATGTATAGCCTCGAGGAAAGGAGGGAGAGGGGGGACATGATAGAAACTTTCAAGTACCTCAAGGGAATCAACAAAGTCCAAGAGGGTAGCATCTTTCAAAAAAAGAGGTGTGCAAGAACAAGGGACACAATTTGAAGATGGGGCGGCTCAGAGGTAATTTAAAGTATTTTTTCACAGAGAGGGTTGTGGATGCACGGAACGCCTTCGAAGGAGGTCGTGGAGTCAAAAACAGTGGTGGAATTCAAGCATGCATGGGACAGTCATAAGGCAATTCTAGGGGATGGGGGTAGGAAGAAGTAGGCTGCTGGTTAACTAGGATCTGCAGCTTATCCAGTAGGCAGGGAAATGGGCAGACTGGGTGGGCCAAGCGGTCCTTATCTGCCGTCAAATTCTATATATACTCACATATAAGTCATTTTTTTCATCCCTTTATCTGGTGCTCAAGAAGCAAGTACCGACTTATATGCAAATCCTCCGTAATGAGCAATAAAATCAACTGTGGTAAACATGGTGGCTAAAGTTAGACACACAATGCTTGCCCATAATGACTGTTCTCACTTAATTACCCCACAGAATGTTCTTTCACACCTCATTACTGGAATTCTGTGACACACACATATCTGGACCCTTTGAATGTGACACCTCTTGATTGTTCTCAGGTGTGTCCGCATTAAGCTCTAATTTTCAAGCAGGTACTCCTAATTTACCTGCTGGTCCGAATGCACAACCTAATTTATCCCATACTATATTTTACCTTCTTTACCTTCTCAGTTTCCCCCTGCTTAGCACTGCAGCAACATGTTTGCTCAGAAACAGAAGAAAAGCACATACAATGCCAAATTCAAACTCAATGTTATCTCTTTCACCAAGTCCCATTTGAATTCCACCATGGAAAGACACTATGGCATCAATGAAAAACTGGTCCAGGACTGGTGAGCTAAAAAAGGCAAGTTACTGGCAGTTGAGAAGACAGTAAAACAAATGAAGCTTAACCCTTACCCTGTGTCTGCCATCAAAGAGAAACTGAGCAGCTGAGTTCAAGATTTGCATCTGCAAGGGTACATTGTCAATGGGATAGTAATTCACCTGTAAGCACTAGTGCTGGCCAAGAATGAAGACTTACAGGCAGGGAAAACCTTTTATTCCTCAGCTGGTTGGTGCATATGCTTTATGAGGAGGCATGGACTAGCACTTAGACAGCACACTCACATAGAACAGAAGCAACCAGCAGATGTCAATGCCAAGGTTGACAGTTTTCACCATTTTGTTCTTAAGGAGTGCAAAACACATAACTTCCCACTGATGGCAACTGGAAATATGGACGAGACCGCAGTAAGTTTTGACTTGCCATTAAGGAGGACAATTCATTTAAAGGGGGACCAAACTGCACAGCTTTACTAAAGCCACTCAATGTCAATTTAAACAAGCCATGCAAGTCAAAACTGAAAGAAATGTGGAGGATATGGATGATAACTGGGGAGAAACAGTTCACAACTGGGAGTAACATAAAAAAGTCAAGTCTCAGTTTGGTTTGTCAGTGGGTGAAGGATGCCTGGTACGCTATAGCCACTGAGGCAGTAATAAAAAATCATTCAAAAAATGTGGAATTTCTAATGCCATGGATGGAACCGAGGACCACCTTTTGTAAGAGGACCTGATCGAGGGAGCACCTGAGAAAAATACAGATGGTAACAGTGCAGAAGAGGAGGACATACCATCAAATGAGCTAGAAGACATGTACAATGATATGCCTTTGTCCAAGGTTCAGCTCCATCTTCTGTTTAACTCGGATGATGAAACCAATGATGAGTTTTTCGGTTTTGAAAGAAGTACGGTATGTCCCTCTGGGTTTTGGTTTTATTGTATTTACTTTTTCTCTGCAGCACTTCCTCATGCCAATTTTTTTTTTTTTTTTGTAGCTGCCAGCATCAAAAAGAAATGAAATTGGGTGAACCCCTTGAACAAATACAGCACTTCAAGCACCTAGGGGTTACCCTTGATAGACACCTCACCTATTCACTGCACATCGAAAATGTTGCCAGAGCTGTCAATACCAGGATTGGACTCCTCTATCGACTGAGAAAGTCTCTAACTCCTGAAGCCCTAAATCTTGCTGTCCACAGCTCGGTGCTCTCCTTAATCGACTATGGCCTTGTCATTTACGGAACTGCTTCCACCACTGCACTCAAAAGGCTCACTGTGGCACTAAACAAGGCCTGTAGACTCCTAATTGGTGCACCATGCCTCACCCACACCTGTGATGTCTATATTCAGGCTGGGTGGCTCAACTTGCATGGGAGAATTAAATACCACACCTGCTTACTTGCCAAAAAGATTCTCCTTAGACTCATGCCTTCAGGATTAGGATGCTTACTTCACAAATCCCCCAAGACCAACATACACGCACCTCATGTTCCGCACTCTTCTAGTCCCGATGTGCCGGACCGCCCAATACCAATGCTCCTTTTGTATCAAAGCACCATACTGGTTAAATGGCCTCCACAATGGTTTGGCTAACCTTACTAGTCTCGGTGAATTCAAAGTCAAACTTCATCAGCACATCCTAACTAAAAACTCCTGTGATTGCACCACTTAACATCCTTGTCCCTCTTCCCAGGACCTCACCCCCCATTGTTCTTCCACTGTTCTCTATACTTGTCTTGCCCTCTCTCTCTCTCTCCTCTCCCTTCCTGCCTTCCCATCTCCTGCTCTTTTTCTCCCCCCAACTGCCTTCCTTGCTTTTCGTCCCTTACTATCCTAGCTGCTACTTGACAATGCCACCAGGTTGCTCTCCTCTTCCTTGATCTGGCTCCCCTCCTAATTCCCTCCTCTTCTCACCCCCTGCCTTGAATCACGTGCTAAACTAATGTGTATTTATTTGCTGTTCTCTTTTTCTGTATTTTGTAATAGAAATTGCTTAACTGTTTGTGAAACCAGTCTGTTTTCCATTATGGATCTGTACCCCCCTATTGATGTGGAACCTTTGTAAATGAGCTGCTTGGCACTCAAAAGTACTGGTAATCCTAGATTGAATAAATAAATAAATAAATGATCAGCCCTGCCTGCATACCCACATTCTAGAAGTGAACTGAAGCACAGACGCCGGAAAAATCCTATTTATTTTATCTATTTTTTTTAATATTCAAATCTGAAAAAAAGATCAATAAAGAAATGCTTTGGTTTTCTTTGTTAGGTGGAAATTTTAGGTTACCGACTTATATGAGGGTCAATGAGAAAGTGTCCTAATTACAACACTAAATTATACCCCCGACTTATATGCAAATCAACTTATATGCGAGTATATATGGTACCTCTTACAAATCAAAATAGTACTAGAGATTAAATCATAGAACATCTGGAAAGCATCATTGACGAAGAAATAGTCAATAATCCACTGGCTAGAATAATGGTTCTAGGCAATTTTTATGCCAGAATAGGCAAATCTACCAACAATTACAAATGATGTCACAGAAATGATAACAATCTGTAACAATTCAAGGTTGAAAAAGACCAGAGGCACAAAAGACAACAAATTCAGTGAAAAGGGACAAAAAATATGTAATATTCTCACAGCAAGAAATTTTCCTCTAGTTAATGGAAGATTTATCTCAGATTCTGAAGGAGGTTATATGAATTCCAGAGGTGCCTCAATAATTTATATGATTTGGATAAGCATAAACATGACCGAACATGTTATTGATTTAAATATAGAAGACAGAAGGAAAGTGAACACTTTCCATTGGAATTACTGATAAATATAGGACATGATAAGACAACAAGTGTACAAAACTACACCAACTCAAAAATGATGTAAACAAGGAAGGGAGAGTGTCGGACAGAAATTAGTCAAAGAAATTTCAGATCAATAATGGAAATGAAAGGAATAATTTTTGAAATGAATAAATTTATGGAGACAGAAGAGAAGGAATATATAGTAAATTATGAAAGGATAGTTCAGAGTCTGCAAAGCCTGGTCCAAAAGGAGATCAACTGTTACCCAAGGAAACAAGAAGCAACATGGTTCAAGAAGGAATGTGTTGAGGCCAAAAGAAAACTGAATATTCAAACAAGAATAATTAAAAAAATATCCTACTATTGAGAACAGAAAGGAATTGAATAAAATTAGAAATGACTTTAATAAAGTCATTAAGAAAAGGAATGGACAAGATGGGCAGGAGTTATGGAAACAACAGGAGAGAACAGTCTATGAGAAAGATGTAAGACAATTCTGGACAATAGTAGCAAAGGGTTTAGGAGAGATGAGAGGAGGAATATAGATATTCATAGAACCATATGAGTGGATACAACATTATAAAGGTATTTTTCAGGATACATATAGCCTAAGGCCACAAGAACAAGCAAATAAGGACTGGAACCCACTTAGAGAGTAGAAGAAAGGAAATATATAATTCAGGTAAGAAGTTTAAAAGACACAAGGCGCCGGGACCAGACGGTGTAACAATAGATGTCATAATTAATCATTTAGACTTATGGATACAAATTCTGGAAAAATTATTTAATTATAAAGGGAAAACAAGCAAAATTGACAAAACTTGGACTAGAGCAATAATAGTCCCAATTTACAAAGAGGGAGAACAAGTAAACCCAACCTGCTACACACCTATAGGTTTACTGGACAATATGCAGAAATTCCTTACAAGAGTCATTAATAATAGATTGACAGAATGGATAGAGAAAAATAAACTAATATAAGAAGCTCAGGCAGGGTTTATAGGAAAGCACTCAACAATTGATCAATGCTTCATATTTTTTTATCTCCTCCTTATTTTTGTGCCTCTGCAGTGCTACCAGCAGGGGCATCCAGCCGCCGGCCCCCACCGACTTGGAGAGCAGCAGGCTCACTCACATGATGGGGCTCCAGTGCAGCTATCCAACCTAATGGAGGATCTCCCCTTACCTCTCTGCATCGGGCTGGACTGGACCCTCAGTGCGATTCCACGACAGTCCTCTGGGTCAGCGGGAGCATAGCCATCAAGCTGCTTGGTTGCACCCAGTCTTTTTCCTCCATGATTTTTCCCTGGAGCTGGCAGTGCAATGAAGTACTGCACATACATGGACATCTTGCCATGCTCCTCCCCATTTGGCACTGCAACTGTGCTGTCCCTGGTCATCACCAGGGGCCGCTCCAATGCAACATGCTCCACAAACCCACCCCAGAGGGAGGAGAGCAGTCCTGGGATGCTCGATCCACCCTCTCCCCTGCCAACCCATGGCAGCCTGAGTCCATTCCTGAACCCAGGTTGCCAGTGTGGTACGAGGTGTGGCACCCATGCTTCAACCCTCAGCGCCACGGGGCCGGCTTATCAATGTTTCATATTGAGTCACTTAGTATACAAATATGTTTTGATTAGAAAAACAAGTGATTTTGCACTTATACAGTTTTTAAAATGGCATTTGATAGTATTAATAGAAATTTGTTGTGGGAATGCTTAGAGGAAACTGAAATGGAGATGACAAAATTAAAAATAAAAACCCTTTATAAAGATAATTCCATCAAGATACAATATAATAGAATAACGGGGGATTCATGGAAGAATTTGAAGGCAATAGAGGGGTCAAGCAAGGGTGTGTGCTGTCACTAATCCTATTTAATTTATTTATAAATAGAATATTGATTGAGCTTTATAAGCTGGAATATTACATGCCCAAAATAGGGAAACAACATTGTACATATCTGGTTTTTGCTGATGATATTGTATTAATGTCAACAAGTAATTTAGCAGCAAAACAATTATTTCAAACATTTAAAAAAAAATGTGATAAGGCTCAATTAACAATAAATGTGGACAAGACAAAGACAATGGTTTTTGGTAGTAAAAGAGGGGAAAATATAATACAAAACTTGACAATTTTTTGTTGGAACAAGTGAAAGATTTTAAGTATCTACTGTAGGTATCAACATGAATGAAAATTTATCATGGACCAGAAGCATAAATGAAAGTGAGATAAAAATAAAAAAAAATACTGCCAGCCATAATGAGTTTCTGTCCCAAATATGGTAGTTTAGTAAAAGGAATATTAAAAGTAATAAATGCTAAAGTAAGATCACAGATACAATATGGAGCAGAAATTCAGTGCCAGAGAATAAACAATAAAGTAGAAAACATAATAAATGTATTTTATAGGAAAATATTAGGCTTGCCACGAGAGTCTCCTGCAGCACTAATTAGAGCTGAACTAGGACAAGTATCACTAGAGTGTTTAACACAAGAAACAATAATCAGTTGCCTCTGGTGTGGATACTGACAAACTGGCCTATAAAATAGCCAGCAACAAGTGTACCTGGGCTGTTAGAATGGCAAAATCTAGCTATTACAAGTCCACCCTGGCCTCATCCTGGGGGAATGTTAGGCTACTCTGGGACAACCTAAAGGAACTGAATGAAAAGTCCAGGATGCCCCCCCCAATTAGATGTAAACAATTGTATTACCTCACATCCACTCACCATCGCCAACGGTCTAAATGCAGCCTTCTCGGATCTAAGCGCAGTTTTGCCTTCCAGCTTCTCTGACCCCACCCCTAAAACCCCAGAATCCAGCAATGCCTACCTCCTTCTACCTCAGGGTTGTTTCAATGAATGAAGCAAGTTCTTACATTAAAAAAGCCCTGGGGGGCTCAAACTATTGCAAAGACTCATTTGACATAAAAATCCTTAATATGGTACTTGACTCAGTGCTCTCCCCCTGACTGACCGCCTTAACCTCTCCCTATGTCTAGGGCAATTCCCAAATGACTGGAAGGTGGTCACCATCACACCTATACTAAAGAGTTGGGACCCCACATTACCTAACAACTACAGGCCTATCTCTATACTCGCTACCCTCTCGAAAGCACTGGAAAAAATTGCTGCCGCCCAACTCACAGACTACTTAATTATGCACAATGTCCTATGTAGGGAACAACATGGTTTTAGAGCTGGGCACAGCACAACCACTGCCTTCATAGAGTTCTCCAACTCACTGCACAATGCCCTAGATAAAAAGCTGCTTGCAGGAGCTGTCTTCAACAACCTTTCAAAAGCGTTCAACACAGTCTCCCACACCCAGCTCCTAAATACTCTTCACTGCTCCAGCCTGTCCCCCGGATGAGTTGCTTGGTTCACAAGTTACCTCATGGATAGGTCCCAATGTGTGAAGATACACAACACCCTCTCGACCACTCTAGCAGTCCCTCAGGGGTACCCCAAAGCTCCATCCTTGGCCCACTGCTATTTGGCATCTTCCTGAATTCCCTGCCTAAATCCTGTCCATGTAACCTTCTGTTATACGTAGATGACGCGGTAATGTATGCCGCCCACTCGGATCCCACTATCCTGCAGTCTTCCCTACAACTTGCCTTCAATCAAGTTGAAAACTGGTTCATTGACCACAGACTTGTGGTCAATGTAAAAAAGACTAAATCTATGCTCTTTACACACCGGCAGAACAAGGAACACAAGGCCCAGCTAACAATCTTTTCCAAAGCCCTCCTCCCACTAGAACAGGTCTACACTTATAAACACCTGGGCATTACCTTTGATCCTAACCTATCATTCCACCCTCATATTACTAATCTCTCCTCTGCCATAAATATATGCACAGGGCTACTGTTTCGACATAAAGCCTGCCTACCTCCAGAGGCCCTAAATATTGCAATTACCTCCTCTATTCTCTCCCTTGTAGACTATGGACTAACCGTCTACACGGCCACTGACTGCATGGCACTAGATAAAATACATCAATCCATTAATAAAGCCTTTAGGCTCCTCGCTGTTGTGTACCATGACAAGGAGCCTTTGGAAATGAGTCCATGACTCAAAGGTTGTAATCCGATACACTCAATAAATAAAATAAAAATAACTGTATATTTCTTTAAAGTATACAGAATGACAAATCATCGATTGCCACACCAGTTTTTGGATGAGGCTATAGCTTATCACGATAAAAAATTAAAATTCCCAATAATTGAAGTTCTTGAAAAATGGATTAAACAATATGGACTTTTACTATATATAACAGATATTTATAGAAAACCCCAGGAAGAAATTAGTAGAGATATTCAGATTAGGACAAGGGACATATTTAAGCAGAAAGACATGGAAAGATGTTCAGAGTATAAAATCAGCAAATGGCTCACGAGCAATAAACAAATTTTCGGATTAGAAAGGTATTTAATTAAAATTAAAAATCCATATAGAAGAAATCTGTTTACAAAGTATAGATTTGAATACAATAGAAGTGAAAGATTAAAATGTAACCCCTCACCCCTGCCTTTTTACTAAACGACAGGTGGCATGCTGTTGGCGTTGACAGCAATACCTGGTGGGGACCTGGGTTCGGGGAGGATGAGGTTACCTGGCACAAGGGACCTAGGTTTGGCTACTCTGCACAGGGGCACCCAAGTAAATCCAACTACAGGAAGCAATAACTGTAATGTCCAGAACCAGGATTGGGATTTTCATGTGGCTTTATTCAAAACTAAGCTGACATGATAAAGCATTGATGGTCCCCCAAGGGGCTACGTTCACTGTATACGCAGATAGAGACTAAAAGCTGTTCATTTGAAGAAAGAACACATTTTTACTATTGTCTGGCTCTGGACCCACCAGGCACTCAGCCTGGACTTGCATGCGCTTTGGATACACAGCCTGACTGGCCTGGCTCCCCTGCCAGCCTCTTGACTGACTGTCCATTTAAAGAATGAACCCAAACTTTACTTGGAGAGACTCCTATCACACAAGGAGTATATTTTCCCAAGCTGTGGCTCCCCACACCACTTAGAGTCTGTGACTCCTAGAGAGATTTATTTTCTTACTTCCATCGAACTCCCATCAAACAAGGAGAATATTTCCCATCTTGTGGCTCCCCACACCACATAGAGTCTGCGACTCCTAGACAGATTTTCAAGTTGCGACCCACATCTGGGTACCCACCTCATCACTGGCCAGGCGCATGAGGCAAGTAGCAAATCACAGAAGAAATCCATAGAGGTGGACCTGGTCACTAAAGATGGGGGGTGTTCCCACCTCCAGCTCCCACAGCCCATACCCGGCCATTTCTCTGGACAAACATAAACTTAAACTGTGACATGTAGATTAAACAGTGGATGACATGAAGCACCCCCTCTACAAACTTGAACTGTGAAAATGTAGATTAAATAGTGGATGACCTGAAGCACCCTCTCTACAGCATTACTTGAAATCCATTAAAACGTTAGACTTTTTGACTGCTCCATTTGTTTGTCCTAGTTGAAATAGTCCTCCCAAATAGCAGTCCACATTCCAACTTCCTTTATATTTCCAAACTAATGAAACAATTGGTTTGCCCCTTCAAATGGGGCAAAACACTTACCCATTCGTTGCAGGTGCCCCACAGGCGAAGTACCACTTCTTTTACTGTTATACACGAACAGAACTGAAAACAGGCAGCTTTCTTCCATAGTGGAAATAGGGGATTGCTCCTGGCATCCACAGAGGGACTTTTCTTCCACCCCCCCGGAGGGAGGTGGGCACTGAGACCTGGACAGCGGTCTCCATCACTTTCAAAAGGTAAACAGAGACACTCCTTACTGCTGAGAGGTAAACAGGAGACTGCTTCCTTCTTGAGGGCAAGCAGAAGACTGACTTTGAAAACTCCCAAAGTTCTAAACTCACTCCCTGAGCTGCAGATTCCAATGTGGCTTATGCAGCTGCGACAGTTCTATGGTGATGTCATCTCTCAAGTCTCAGCTGTGACTGAGAACAGAGTGAGACAGTGTGAAATCCATTTAACTGGAGTTTCACAAGCTGCCTTCCCTGCCTACCACTAGGTCTTACTGGGATTCTAGTAACCCCGGGTAACAAGGGGGTTACAAAAAGAAATGACACTAGATTCTAATGAAAATTGTAAGTGCAACCAAGTTAAAGATGATATTGTCCATCTATTAGAAATATGTCCCCCTATATCATAAGATCAAAATTAAAATATTAGGGCTGATCTTGGGACAAATGGAAGGAAGCCCTCAAATACTGACAGTGAATCTGTTAAACACAGAGGCCTGGATATTCAGAGCAATTGCGCATGGTGCAAGTGCAGAATTGCGCCAAGAAGCCATATTCAGCGGGAGCCACTGCGCAGTGCAAAATCCATTGTGCCAATGTGCAACAATAATGTATGCAGGCACAAGTGCAGGGGGCATCTCCATGAATATCCAGTGCAGTGGCATATTCAACTGTGAAACCATGGCACAAGTGTGCAGCAAACCAAAGTTGCTCTGACCAGACTTGTTCCTATAAATACAGGGTGCAAACACACAGAAAGCAGTTGCGCCAGAAGTGAGAGTGAGAGGGAGAGATAGAGAGACAGACAGACAGATAAACAGACAAAAGACCCCACTCAGAGGGACAGGGACAGAGAGGTGGCCTGGGAGAGTGAGAGAGGGGCAGAGAGAGAGACGCACACAACCCGTGGACCAGGGTGGCACATAGCCAGCAGCCAACCACCCAGGGGGACAGTGGACAGCAAGGGCCATGGATAGTGCACCCTTCTTGATGGAGGCAGTAATGAGGGGTGTGAGGGGGCAGGAGGAACAGTGACATGGCTGAGGAAGGGCCCATCGGTGGTATCCCAGACACAGGTGGTACTGTGCCCGCATCACCTTTGAGAACTATAGCAACACTGAGATCATGGGCCAGTACTGCCTGAACAGGGCCATTCTGAGGCAGCTCTGCAAGCTGTGCATTGAGGAGATGCAGGAACCCACCAGACAGAGCCACGCCGTGTCAGTAGAGATGAAGGTGACCGCCGTTATGTGACTGCTTGGCACGGGCACCTTCCAAAAAACAACAGGAGACACCACAGGCATCACCCAGTCAGCCATGTCCCACCTCCTCACACAGTTCCTCAATGGCCTGCTGCCATATGCATTGGAATATATACATTTCCCCAGCACACAGGTAGAGCATACAGCAATCATGCTGGACTTCCACGGGGAGGCACGCATGCCTGGCATGATTGGGGCCATTGACTGCACCCACTTGGGCATCCACGTGCCATTTGGCCCTGAGGGTGTGGCATATATAAACAGGAAGCAGAGACCAATTTTTAACTGCCAGGTGGTGTGCGATGCCGTGGGGGTGCATCACCAATGTCTATGCAACACACACACCCTGGGATTGTACATGACACGTTCATCTGGCACAGCTCTGTACTGTGCCACAGGTTTGAACATGGGGACATCGTCACGGACCACCTAGTGGGTAAGTATGACATGGGCAAGGGGCGATGGGCAGAGCAAACCTGGGGATGGGGCTGGGTAGGGTGTGCATGGTGGTGTGGGTCCCAGAGACAGGCAAGGGGCACAGGACAGAATAGCAGAGGGCTAACCATGTCATTCTCCACACAGGTGACAATGCATACCTGCCTAGACCGTGGCTGCTCACCGCCTACTGGTGCCCATCATCCCCAGCAGAGGAATGGTACAATGAGGCACACGCCAGCTCACTCAACATGATCGAGTGTATATTTGGCATGCTGAAGACAGGATTCCATTGCCTAGACAGGTCAGGCGGTGCCCTACAGTACAGTCCCTCAAAAGCCTATGGCCTATTCCTGGCCTGCTGCATACTGCACAACATGGCCATTGACGGTGGGATAGCTGTTAAGGCTGATGAGGGTGACAGTAGGGGGGATGGCAGAGGCAATGGGCTGGAGGGTGTTGGACAGCCACACCCTGGGTTGAGGGACCCCCATCTGCTGCAGCAGGCATGATGTCACCGTGACACTAATCACACAGGAGCACTTTGGTGAACACAAGTAGGTGGTGCAGTACACATGCATGGGCCACACAAACTGGTACACCACACATGCAGGGATGTGCATGGCAATGGGCATGCACACACAGAGGAATGCTGCAGTGGTGGGGAGGCAGTGGCATACACCCACACACAGCAACACACATGCGCACCCACCCACGTGTTGGTATGTGGTGTGGATCAGACGCATTGTACCAGTCTGCCCTCATCATGCCCATGCCACACGGCCAGTGGCTGGGCAAGCACACACACACACATACACACAGGCAGCATGTGGCACAACACACAGGTGGGCCACCAGTGGAATGGCACACACACTGCTCATTTGTGCACTGGGTAGCAGCTGCAGACTGAGGTCAGGGCGGCCTGCAGATCAGGGCTGCTACATGGTACCATGGCCACACCATGGCCAATCGGTAGCCATAGGCTGCACATCAATGGGGGGGGTGCAACAGCCTCCCGGGGTGGAAGCGTGGGACAGCGACAGTCCTCACTGTGGTATGCAGGCACCCAAACAGACTAACCCTGGGTGTGCCTGGGATGCCTACATCAGAGCCCAGCATCGACTGTGTTAGGGGTCACCCAACTCCAGGTCCATGGGGTGGACAGCGCTCAGTGGGGGGATCACCTGTGCATGGCCATGCCCTGTGGCAGCCAGCAATCCAAAGCCATCAGTGATCACACTGGCAATGCAATCCAAGAATGCAGTCATGGCCTCCTGCATGTGTTGCATCCCTGCCAGGATCTGTGCAATGCCTCTTTCCTGCTGTTCAGCTAACTGGTGCAACTCCACATGTAGTGTACACACCCCAGTGGCAAGCAGCACCTATTCCTGAATGGATGCCCACAACAGCTGAGTGTGCTCAGCCAGACAGTTGGCATCCTGGGGCTCCCGGGTGGGACGCCGTTCCTCTTGTGGTGACTGGCCACACTGCACAGCCCCCCCATCTCTGGTGGATGCTGCACAGTGGGGTCTGTAGGGGGAAGGCACTGGGCATAGTGCCTGTGTCTGAAGCCAGCAGGGGTGACAGACCCACAATGTCGCCCATGCTGTCCAGGAACTGTGCATAGTTGTCATCGGAGTCAGACCCCACCCGGATCTGTGTCTCTGCACACAGGACACCAAGGGTGGCATCCTGCAGGATCACATCCAGGGCCTCGTCCAACCCTAGGTCCAGGACATCCACATGCACCATGGTGCTGAGCTGCAGCCTGTCGAACCCCTGGATGCCCATGGATGTAGAAGGCTGATCCTCTGGGGCCATATCAGCATCTATGAGTGCTGCTGCTTGTGGCACCCCATCGTCTGCATGGAGGTGTGCTGGTGCTGCAAGAGAAAAATGGCATGTCAGTGATGCAATGCCCACATGTGCCCCCCCCGTACTGTGCTGTTGCATGTGCTCTGCAGCATGGCATACATGTGGGTGCACACACATGCACATGACATGCATGATGCCTGCATGCACGCCAGCATGCCCGTGTACGCACCCCCCAGGCCACCAGCTGTGCATGTCTGACATACATACCATGCAGTGATGGGCTGCCACCCATCTGGAAGGATCCTCCAGGCACACCCTCCACAGTGGTGTGGTGTATGGTGGCTGCCACCAACTCCTCTTGCAGCGTCAGTGTGGGTACATCCGCTGGCCCTCCTCCAGTGGCAGTACGGGATGCCCTGATGGCTGCTACCTTCTCCTTAAGCCGCCACCTGTTCATACCAACCTTTTTGTGATGCACTTCTGCTGACCACTGGTGGCTTCCATGCTGGTTTACATAGGTTGCCGCCTCCTTCCATGCACCAGCCCTGGCCTGTGGTGTACCTGCGGCACCACTCAACATGACCTCCCTGTCCAGGTAGGCCTCAAACAGGGCATCAGTCTCAGCCTTTGTGAACCTGGGCCTGCACTTCCGAGCAGGCCCACATTCCTCGCCCTCCTCATATGCTGATACATTGCTTCCTGTGGACATGGACAGCACAGTGTGTCAGTGGCAGCATCTCCTTGGTCAGTCCCACCCTGCAGTGCTGTCTGCTCCCAGTGTGCTGCATCGGCATCCATCACTTACCTATCAAGGTTGCAGTATTGGTCCATGGCCTGTGCTGTTCTGTGATGCTTACGTGGTGCAACGCATGCAAATGAGGTCGACTGCAAAAGTAATGACATGTTAATGCACCCCTCTGTGCCACGTATTGGCTGATGAACTCATTTGCATGTGGCATCTGAATATCGAGATATTGTGCCATGTGCAATGGGACTGTGCCAGAGCAAGCTGTGGCACAATGCGCATACATGCATGGTGCACAGGCCTGCAGTGTGCATGTGTATCATGCTACTATGGTGTCAATCGTGCACCATGCGTGGACAGTGCAATGCAGTGGCATTGTGCATGATGCACATGGGGTACCATGCCCTATCACGCACACGCCCACTGCACAATGGTGGGTGACCTCTGACCCCTGGGTCATACCTCCATGACCCCGCTTAGCCACACCCACTTCACATTTTTGGCACTGCACAATCGGTGGGCAGTGCGCATTCTCCAGCATATCACACGTCAGGCACATGTGGCGGACACATGCGCCTCCTTCTGTCATTTTTGCCACTGAATCGCTACAGTAACATGGTACAGGGTAGAGGTAGACATGCCCCAACTAGTCCCAGTTGGAACTGGCCAACCTTGTGGCCTGCGTGGAGACCCATGCCCCCCAGCTATTTGGGCAGGTACCTCTCCAGCAGACCAGGGGCACTGTATGGCAGGGGATAGCTGCCAGCCTGGAGGGCAGGACCAGGGTGCTCAGGACTGATGAACAATGCAGGCATTGGTATGGTGACCTCATCAGGTAGGACCCAGAAAGGCTGAGGAGGCTTCAGGCAAGCGCCATGCATGGGGCTGTGCCACAGCCAGGTAAGTCACCCCATGTTGCATGTCTGTCCTGGTGCTGTACTGTGGTGTTGGCTTGGCTGCCTGGCATGCCCTGCAGAGGGGTACACGGTCATCATGCACAGCATGGAGTGGCATTGACAGCTTCCACTTGTGCTGCGATGCAGCCATGTGGGACGTCAGACAGGGGCACACCTTGTGCACAGGGGTTGGAGACAGCAGCTGTGGTCAGTTACTGATGCGCACCAGTCTTCTTTCCATTCAGAGGATTGGAGTACCGCATGTGGGCCAGGGATGTGGCAGCACAGATCAGAGCAGTACGCCATGACGGTGGTGGACCACCACCAGCAGGGCCACAGGGGGCAGATAAGCACTATAATGGTCTCTCACACTGTACATAGGGGGTGACAGGGGGAGTGGGTGCAGACATAGTCACCTGTACCATGTGCCATGGCAGCTGTGTGTGTTGCATTGTGTGTGGTGCATGCCACTGTGGCACGTACATTGCACGTGTGTGCCAGCTGTTGGTGGGGAGGGTGTTCAGCTGGCTGCCACCATTGTTGCTGTGGTGCTGCCAGTGCACTGTGCCATTTGACTGTCATTGCACAGTCATGTGGCCATTGTGTGGTAGGGACCACCTCTTTGCAATGTCATGGTGCACCGAGTTGCTGGCTGGCATTGACCCACCCCTCTGCGGGTGGCCATTACGGGTGCTCCGAGAGTGTGTGTTCCCACTGCTCAATGCACACTGTGGGTGGGCATGGTTCCTTGGGCTACTGCACTGATCATCTGTCCTGTCCCTTGCTGTAGGTGTCCAGCAGCCAGTGCACAGACCCCAAGGAGGATGTTGATCCTACTCATGCTGGAGACCCTACTGGTGGTGTCATCTATACTAGAGGTGGTGGTCGCAATGAGGCAGATGATGGTGGTGGAGAGATGGGAGAGGCATAATGCCAGGGTGGCCGGACAGGGCCAGCACTGAGGCTTCCCCAGTTTTCCCCTGTCTCCCCTGTTTAACCTTCCCCTACAGTCCCCCTCCAACTGTTCAGTCCCTGTTCCCTGTCCCCTTCCCTCGCTGTATCTACCCTTTCCCAGACCATTTTTATGTATATAGTTTTCTGAAATATATACGGTATATTTTTTCTGACACACCTGCCTGTGTCTGTGTCTGCTTTGCAGGAGGCATGAGGAGCCATGCTGCAGTGGCCAAGTGTCTGTCCGTGTGGTGTGCAAGGGATGGGGCGCGTGTTGTGTTTCCATGGTTCACTGCTCTGTGCTGTGGTGTGTCCACCCATGGTGGTGTCCTTCCCCTGGGCCAGTGGCTGTGCTTTGGGGTGCCCATGGGGTGGCTGAAAGGGGTGTGAGGTGGGTGTGTACATGGTGGTGGCATACGGCCATGGTCATTGGTCAAGTACTGTCCGCACACTGTGTTGGGGTCCTCTGCTTGGTGTTGTGCAGCCTACCCCCATGTGGTCTGCCATGCTGCCTGCAACCCAGCTCATTTGGTGCCTACTGTGTGGGCTTTCTGTGTGACTGTGTGGTGTGTGTGTGTGTGCTTGGTCCTGGGTGTGGCCTGCTATGGTCTGGGAGGGGGGAGCATGCCCGGGGGGGCTCCCTTAGTGACCCTATGTTGGCACCTCCTATCGCCTGCTATCTGTGCCACTGTTGTGTTCTGGGGTCACGTGTCTGGTTGCCTGTGTGTGTCCTGCTGGTGATGGCTTCCTGTGGCCTGTCACTGTGCTTCAATGGCTGTGCCCCTGGGTCTGTTCTCTGTGTCCTGCCGCCCTCTGTCGTTGTGCTGCTCTGCTCTAAGTTTGTGCAGAAGTATCTGCACCATGGCATAACTCTGTTTGTGCCATTGCAGACCTCTGTTTACTCCATGGCACAACTCTGCTATATTCAGCCGGATTGCACTGGTGCAGTTCGCCCTGAGCAACCTCTGAATATGGCTCTAGTTGCACTGTGGTGCATCGGATTTGTGCTGAACCTGACTTGCACCAGCATTTCATACATTTCTAAATATCTAGGCCAGAGTCAACAAAAATGTTAGAAACTATTGTATCTTTTTTTAAAGATTGTTGATCTACAAAAGATACATACAAAAGAAAGAAAAGACTGAATGCAAATAATATAAAAGGGAACAGGAAGCTGAAATCAAGGCACTAATGATGTTGCAAGAGATTTAAGAGGGTGGAGAGATTTTGCTAGACATATCTGTGACAACCCACCTCTCCCTCTGGGCTGAAACAGCTTTTAGAGAGGTATGTGTCCTCGGGTATTCGCTGCCGCCAGCCAGACTTTTCTTCCGGCACCTCTTTCAAGTGTACAAACTTGAATAATCACATGTGCAATTGCACAAGTTAAAGTCTGGTAGTGTGTCTCTTTTGGGTGGCAGATGCTACACAAAGTTTACCTTAGCCAGTGGAAATCCAAATCTTACCTTAGAAAAACTGCATCAGAGTCACAACTGTTGAGCAAATAAATAGCTTTTACTCAACAGAAAGTGCAATGAGCATTTACAGGATATGTATTTACAACACAAGAGAATGACACTCATACAGGAAAAGTAAACAAATGTTTTTAAATAACAGATGGCAAAAGAAGAAGGCTATTACTGAAATATGCTCTCTCTAAACTTACTATTCCCTGTCCTTATAAGAGACACTGGACCCTTTCCTAATCTGCCAGCTCCCACGGACACAGCTACAAGGGTAGTCTCCAAGCTTATGTTTCACCTCCCAGCTTTCCAAAGGCAAGAGAGAGCCTTCTCTGTCTTACAGAAGGTTATATCTTCTCTGGAGAATAGGTCATTCCTATTCTCCCCTTAAATGTACCAACCAACTAGCATGTATGTATTTAATTGTCCCAGTCAGAGTGAACACCTATCTGTGACCAATTATATTCCCTTTTCACCTTAAGTTTATATTTGGATGATCCAATCCATTCAAACTACCCTGTGTCCGTGTCTGCAAGGTCTGTGTGTGTCTGGAGATGTCCACTCAACATTTATGACCCAGCTCTTATCTAGCAGCTAGGAATTCCACAAGCTGGATGCTGATGGAGGATTTCAGCCTCAGTGTATTTTTTTCCACACTGCTAAAAAATAAGGCACCTACAGAATCCAAACCATTAACTCTTTCCTTCCCACTTCTGTCACATCTCCCCCCCCCCCAGATAATGAAGACATGTCCCTTGGGCCACCCCAAGTGACACAACCATTCATGCAATTACTGGGAAGTGCCCAAAAGTATCCAGCCAGGCCATTAGCCCTGTCTAGATAGCCCATCCGCATTTGCATTTTGTTTGCCACTGCGATGCTGGATGGTCATGTTGTATGCCTGCAGTACCAAACTCCAACGTAGTAGTTTACCATTTTGCCCACTGGACCTATGAAGCCAAATCAGGGGATTATGATCTGTGACCACAGTAAATTCTCTCCCATTTAGGTAAGGCTGCAGCTTCTGCAGGGCCCACACTATTCTCAAGCATTCCTTCTCAATTGTGGCGTATGCCTCCTCTCTGGGCAAAAGCCTTCAGCTGAGGTACACAACTGGGTGTTCCTCCCCCTACTGGGTAACTTGGCTCAGCACAGCCCCCAGCCCATGATCTGAGGCATCCACATGGACCATAAACTTTAAATTATAATTAGGGCTAGCCAATACAGCTGGGCCACTTAAGGCCTTTTTTAGCTCCTGAAAAGCAACCTCACAACCTTCTGACCACTTCACTGTATCTGGCTTTCCCTTCTTGGTTAAGTCTGTCAGGGGCTTAGCCAGATCACTATAGTGGGGAACAAACCTTCGGTAGTACCCTGCTGTCCCTAGAAATGCCCTGACCTGTTTCTTTGTGGTAGGAGTAGGCCAGGCCAGGATGGCATCAACCTTGGCAGGCTCCGGAAGGATGTGTCCACTACCCACCCAGTGCCCAAAGTAGGATACTTCTGCCATACCTATCTGGCACTTCTCTGCCTTGACTGTCAGACCTGCCTTCTTTAACTTGTGGAACACATCCCACACATTCTTGATGTGCTCATCCCAGGTCTGGCTGTATATGGCTATATCATCCATATAAGCCAATGCAAACTCACCTGCCCCAGACAGAATGTGATCTACAAGCCATTGAAAGGTTGCAGGTGCATTCTTCATTCCAAATGGCATTACCTTAAATTCATATAAACCAAATGGATTGACAAAAGCTGATCTTTCCCTGGCCACAGGGGTCAGAGGTACCTGCCAATAGCCCTTTGTTAGGTCTATTGTGGTCAAATACTTGGCTCCCCCCAGTCGCTCCAGGGTCTCATCTGTACTGGGCATGAGATAAGCGTCAGACTCCATGCAGCTGTTAAGTTTCTGGTAGTCCACGCAGAATCGTTTGGTGCCATCCCTTTTGGGGATCAGTACCACGGGTGATGCCCAGGGGCTACTAGATTCCTGGATTACCCCCAGTTCCAGCATCTCTTTGAGCTCCTCTTTCACAGTCTGCTTAACATGCTCAGGTACCCTGTAGGGGGACTGTTTCAGGATCCATCCTGGGTCCCTGTATCCACATAGGTGCTCTGCCATTGTGGTGTACCCTGGTTTCCTGTGAACATGTCCTCAAATTCTCAGCACACCCCTAATTTCTTGCACCTGGGCTGGTGTCAGCTGTTCCGAGAGGGTTAGGCTGTCCACAGAGGATGCAACCTTGGCCTCCCCAAGTAGGTCCACCAGTGGATCTACCTCAGTTTCCTCCTCTGGGGCACTGCATACAGTGAGGACCATTTCCTCTCTGTCATGGTAGGGCTTCAACATGTTAACATGATACACATTTCGTCTGCATCTCCTGTCCGGTAGCTCTATCATGTAATTGACGTCACTAACCTTTTGGACAATGGAGAATGGCTCCTCCCATGCTGCCTGTAATTTATTCTGTCAGACAGGGATGAGTGCCATCACTCGCTGTCCCACCTCATATTCTCTGGCTCGGGCCCCACAGTCGTACCAGACTTTCTGCTGCTGTTGTGCAGTGGTCAGGTGCTCCTGAGCAAACAACATGAGCTCCCTAAGGTGGGTCCTGAAGTTCAGGACATACTCCACAACAGACTCCACTTGGGAGGCACGGTCATCCTCTCATTCATCCTGAATCAAATCTAGTGGCCCCTGCACCCTATGACCAAACAGGAGCCCGAAAGGTGAGAACCCTGTGGACTCCTGTGGGACTTCCCTGTATGCAAATAGGAGATGAGGCAAATATTTGTCCCAGTCCCTCTTATGCTGGTCAGCAAAAGTCCTTAGCATGGTCTTAAGGGTTGAATTAAGTCGCTCCACTAGACCATTAGCTTGGGGATGGTATGGGGAGGTTTTGAACTGCTTTACCCCACACTTCTCCCACAAACTACTCATTAACCCTAACATAAAATTGGCACCCCGGTCTGACAGTATCTTCTGGGGAAAGCCCACCTGGCTAAATATTCCCAACAGTGCATCTGCCACTGGTTCTGCCTCAGAGGATGTTAGGGCCACTGCCTCTGGGTATCTGGTGGCATAGTCTACAACTACCAGGATATACCACTTGCCAGTGTGGTTTGGGGTGCTCAATGGCCCCACTATGCCTACCGCTACCCTCTTGAAGGGTTCATCAATAATGGGCAGGGACACCAAAGCTGCCTTGGCCTTGTCCCCCATTTTCCCCACCCACTGGCACTGTGGACAAGTCTGGCAATAATTTGCCACATCCTTGCCAATACCAGGCCAGAAGAAATTGTTGGTGAGGCGCTTTTTCATGCGCCTCACCCCCAAGTGCCCTAAAAAAGGGATATCATGTGCAAGGTCCAAAAGCTGCTGACGGTGAACCTTAGGGACTACCAGCTGCTGGAGTACCTCACCATCTAGCCCTTCCTCTGTTGTACATTCTCTGTACAACAGCCCATTGTCTCAATAAATGGACTCTTTACCCGCCCCCCGAGAACACTCAGCCCTATGAGCTATTTCCCTCAGTTTTTCCAGGATAGGGTCAGTTCACTGTGCAGCACTCATCTGCCCTCGTCTGACCCTTCCCAGTGCCCCTTCTGAAGGAAGTCCTGTGGGCTTCTCTGTTTGTGACTGGGGTTCTGGACTGCTGCTTCTAGCCAGCCCCTCCCCTGTGCTGGACACTTCCTCAGCTGCTGAGGGTGTGGCTGGACCCCCCAGAGTCAACCCCTTTTCACCCTCAGAAGCTTGCCCTTGTGCCTGACTATGAGTTACAACACACACCAGTTTTTTACTGGGGTCCAAATCCTTCTCCACAATCATACTTACAGGTAGGTCCTCTACAACTCCCACCTTCTTTTCTACATGGCCCCCTTCCCAGCTCAGGAAGACTCTAGCCATTGGTAATGGGACTGGTGGCCCTATGAATGCTCGGACCTTTGAGTATTTCCCAGGCACGATCTGCTCTGCCCGAATGAGATCTTGTCTTACCAGGGAGATGTTAGCATCTGTGTCCCACGGTCCCTGTGTTACTATGCCATTATCTGTAATGGGACGAAGATTCTCATCAGAGGAGAGTGGTTCTTCAGACTGGACACACCCTACAAACACACCAATGCCCTTTTGATCACCCCCGCCCCCATGTCTCTGCCCCTTAACCAGTTTCAGGGGCAGTTATATCTCAAGTGTCCCACTTGATTGCAAATATGACATTTCTTGGGACCTATCTTGAGTCCTTAGAACCAGAGAGCTCTATTTGGCTCAGGTGCAGGCTGGTTTCCTTTGGGCTGCCCCCCCATGGGATCCCTTATACCCATGTGCTGTCCCCCCACCATAAGACTTACGTTGTGTGTGTGACCGGCGGTAGTGATAGTATAATATGTTGATTATTGTGACTCCATTTTGTATTATGTGACTCCATTTTGTATTATGTGACTCCATTTTGTATTGTGTGACTCCATTTTACATGCTGCTTCATTTAATTGGTGTTTTGCTCTTTAGATAGCCTCATTATTATGTTTTGCTTCAGATAGTGTATTTTGCTGACTTGAAGGTCGATATTATCAGGCAACCTGTTTTTGTAGTTTTGTTTAAACTTCTGCTTAGCTCATAGTGTTCTAGGCACCGGCCAGTGTTTGGAGCACAGTGACCTAGCAGGTGTGGAATTCTGAGCAGTCCTTATCGTGTTAATTTGCAACATCCTGGAAGCCCGCCAGCTTCTAGAATGTGGAAAATAACACAATGAAACTACTACAGGTTATTTAGCATAGAATAAGATATAAATGTAGCTTTCTCAATGCCTGGTTTGAAACCTCTCCTGCAGGGTGGACATCACTGTGGGGCCAGTTCCGGTTCGAGAGACTCCTAGCCAGGCTGACAAGGAGCTTCCCAGCCATTGGAAGAGGGCTTGGATGATGCTATTGAATCGGTGATGTATCATGTTTTGCTTAATTGAAGTATATATTAATGCTGATAGTAATGAATGCTAAAGTGTAATCATTAATGCTGATAGTGACATTGCTGTTACATGAAGTGTAATTATCTTTGCTTGCAATAAATTGTGCTGATGTGTGAATGCCAAGTGTGATTATTCCTTTGTGACTCTTGATTAGGCAAGACAATTTTGGCGTAGTCGAGGATTCAGAAATAAAATGTCTATTTTTAGGAAAAGGATGAGTTCTTTTTTTTTAAAGGTGTATTAAGGCTCAAACAAGCAAGAACAACTGCCCTTTGTACTTGTAATTTGTGCTTGCTGCAAGTATATACTGTTAGAGCCAATGATGGCTTTCACAGTTCAGGCTGCTTTTAGAGAAAAGCAGTGGCTGATTAAGTGAAGTTAGATAAGCAACATCTGAGAAAGAAAAAATAAACTATCAGGATGTAATGACAGTAGGTGACTACAGACGGGATGATTTGAAAATCCCCCCCATGTTGCCTATCTGTGTAGTTTCAAGTTTTTCTGTATCAATTTTAAGTTCCTCCTCTCCCTATAGAGGCTGAAACATTTGATCCTAAACCCAAGTACTGGGACCTCTACCAGATGGATCTCAACCTAGTACTGTTAGAGATTTTGTTTGTTTTGTTTTAAACTGCAAATCAGAGCTCTGGAAAAGACTTGGTTTGGCAGGTTACTAAAATGGCCAAAAGAAAATCTTTGAAAGGGTTAAAACCTTTGAAAGAGTTAATAGCTGCAGCGCTTGGAAATTATCACATGAAGGTCCTGCAGTCAGTTTTCTTACTCAGACTAGTGTATCGAAAAGAAGAAGAAAATACCTTGGCACCAGGTAAGTCTGAATTTTTTATTCAAAGTTGTTTTATGTCTGTCTGTTCTCATGCATATTTTCTAGCTTATATCTGTGTTCTGTAATTATGTTCTGTTGTCAAGGTTACGAGATAGGATTGACTGCCTTCAGTGCACAACAGGTTACAGAAAAAAAAAAGAAGAAGAAGTTTCTTTACCTCATAGCTGACTGTTTTAATTGGCTTTATTTGTAATGGAACATTTGTGCTGCCTTAGATAGGGTCAGTGAAGAACTTTTGTTTGCTTGGAGCAGGTAGTGTTGATGGTGAAGAGTTATGACGTCATAAGATTGCAATGTGCAGAAAGAGTTGTAGTTTGCAAACAACGTGCCAAGCCACTGCTAGGTGAAAATGTAATGTGTTAACAGCTATAAATGGCTTTATCTGACTTCTAGTTAAAACCAGAAACTTTTTGCAAAATGGCAGAGTGCCATATTTTAGTTATATAGCCAAAAGGTGTAATCATGTTATAATGAGATGTGTTCACTTACAGATGATGTGTTTAAACAGTGTTTTGTTCTGGAAAGATTTGGCATGGCAATATGTATAAATGTGTTGGTTTAAAAATATCAGTGTTACAAGACAGGCAGGAGGTAGCACATATATCTAAACCACGTACAGTTTTCTAATGGAACTAGGAATTACCTCAGCAAATTGGTGTGAAACAATGTCAGTCTTATTTTGTGTTAAGTATTTCTTTTTTGTGTATGTGTATGTGTGTGTACTGTCTTGGCCAGCAGTTTTATTGTGTAAAGATATTTTAATATTGGTGGTGTTCAAGGACACTACAGGAATGGCTAGGTTTGAATGACCTTGCATGCACACTGTGACCTTTTGCACGTTATCTGACCTTCTTGTGTTTCAACATTTTATGTTACTACCAGTTCAAACTTGATGTGTATTCCATGCCTAGCAACAACTCTTCACAAAATGTATGTTTTATGAAAGCACACCAAGAGTGAACCATGTAATTTGACTTTTTATTGCAAAACTAGTATTCTAGTGAAGAGGAACAAACTTTTACAATTTGAAAAAGGACTATTACAGCTGTTTTGAGAGTTTACCATCTACAGAGATACACGACGGTATTACCATCAATCTGGACATTTTGTCATGCTTAGGATAAGGGAACCCAGGGACGCTTGGCTTCTTTTATCCTATGGAAATAATCTTGTTTTATTTTAAACTGATGTGTGTTTGTTTTGTTGTTTGTCTGTGTTTCACAGCTAACCTTTTATTGCTACAGTATTCGAGCTGTCTCTTGCACTCGAGCTGTGTCTTCCACCAGTAGGAGCTTGGAGGGAGGGTGCTACCTTCCTCCCTTCCAGTGTAATACCCACAAAGGTTGCAAGGTACATGTCATATTTATACTGATTCATGGTCTGTAGCCAATGGTTTAACAACCTGGCTGCCCACTTGGGCTAAGGATGAGTGGAAAATTTATTCAAAGAAAATGGGGAAAAGAACTGTGCAGGAAATATGGACTATGGTGCAAAATACTCAGACCACTGTATTTCATGTTGATGCTCATTGTGCTTCAGACACACTAGAACGATGGTATAATTCTATTGCAGATGAAAAAGCTAAGATTCTTCCAGTGGATATTGAAGAAACTCAGAGTCAGCAGTTATCAGGGCTGGCAAAATGGGCACATCAAAATGTGACATTTGGGAGAGAAAGCCACTTATAGGTGGGCATATAGTAGGGGTGTACCCTAACATTGATTTGGTTAAAACTGTTATTGCTCAGTGTCCTATATGCCAACATGGGCAACAAAGACCAATCCTCATATTGTGAAAGGACAATTGGGGAGAGCCTACTGAAAATGGAAAGAGAATTTGCATGAAGCATTACAGATTTTAAATAATAGACCAATTGGAGAATCTGAGACCCCTTAATACAAATGATAACTCCTAATTTGCAAGTGCAGGCTTACTCAACTACAGAAACAGTGTTATATTGGGAAATTACACTAGGAGCTCTGTCTCCTGCAGGCAACCCCAGAAGCTGCTGGACTTGATTTACATGCCCTTCAAGAATACAGAATAAACAGCAGAAACATCCAAGTGATAGAAACTGGTATGAATACAAATTCCACGAGACATTTTGGTTGGATAGCACCTAAATCAGAACTAGCCCTCAAGGAATACAAATTTTGGGAGGGTGATTGATTGTGATTACCAAGGAGAAGTGAAAGTAATTTTGTTGAATAGTAGAGAACAAAATCTGTTAATTCAACAGTATGACAGAGTGGCTCAATTGTTAATTATTCCAGTTAACAAAGTGACCCTATAAAGGGACAAGCCCCACACTCTTAACAGCAAGGGGATAAAGGTTTTAGATCTACAGGAGGTTTTAACAATGGTGCCAAAATATGGGTTACAAACCTAAATGCCTCCTGAACCAGCTGAGGTGATAGCCACGGACGAGACAACACAGTGTTAATTATCAGATCAGGGAAAGAAAATGGGAATCGTGCCTGCACATAAATGTTATCTTGAGAATAATGAAATTTGTGTCTTTCTAGGTCCAGCAATGGATTTTAAAAGGAATGCTGGTGTGTCTTATGGTCCATTTGGCAGAGCTAGTTACCCCTGGAGGAAGGATTCAAAGGGTTAACTGTAATGACACTGGTTGTAAAGGAATCCGGAGTTGGAAAAATGATACCAAAGATAGAACCCAGGGGAACTTTAGCTGCCCATCCGGACAGAAGTGTGTGGTACTGAACATGACATTTTCACCAGGGGTCAATCTCTGGATGACAACTGGTGGCTCAGACAATATGCCTCCTAAAACAGATGAAATCTCTTTGCAGAATAAGACTGCTATTAAATGCTGCAACTTACCGAATAGTTGCATGGTGACTGTACAACATAGACTTGATTGCCTGATGAATCAAACAGACATTTTCAATGCAAGTATTATTTTGATTGACATAGACACGTTATTCTGCATGAATGCTACTGCAATAACTAATAGAACTACTTGGGCAGATCACATTACAGTGTTGAAAAAATCATCCTGTAATTAGCAATGATAGTATAGTTAAGGTTCCATCCACATGTACATCAGTAGCGCTGCGTATCAGAAAAATGTAATCCATTTTAACATAACGCTTATGTTTAGTAGAAAATGCGAATATAAAAGAGCTTGGTATGATACGCTATTAGGTGGAGCAGGGCAGGCATGGGAATTTTAAATAATGTTGATATAGAAACACTGACTAACAGGTTTCAAGCAGTAGGAATTGATGTATTTAGCTTAATTAACTTACAAGCTCAATGGATGCCAACTGTTTCTTACCCCAAAGATTAACTTTGAATTATGATTTTGAGTTCTTGCAGTTATTTAATGCTTCACAGGTATGGGAATGGGAGTAGCAGAAAATATTTCACGATTTATTGATTGGACAGAATGCACAATGTGACATATGTATTCTATAATGCAAAGAAATAAGGCCCAGAGTGATTTAATGAGTAATAATGAATATGTGTGGAGGACCGTGTTCAAATCATGGATTCCTAGTAATCATTGGATTGTAATGTCATCCACCACAGTAAAATGCACAGGTCCCTGATAATGAGCAGAAGCTTATTTTGCATTGGCAGCCCAATATTTTAGATCAATCAAGATTGAATATCTCGGTAAATAAAATTAAACAGATAATTCAGGAAACAGATGTAATGCAGGCTCATTTGGCAATAAGAAATAAATCATTAGTGCAAAGTCAGGTGCAAACTACGATAATTAAAAATAAAATGATTGATTTAAGTTCCAAGATTCAACAAGAGACTACAGGATGGTCTCCATCAGCTACAAAAGTGTTAAATATTCTGATACATCCTATCATAATCATTGCTGTAGTGATAATTATCTTGCTTATTTGGACTTGTTACTTATCATGTTATATTCGTAGTAATTTTGCTATGGTACCAATATCATACAAATTGTATTCACAATAATCAAAGGACCGAATGTAGTGATAGTATAATATGTTGATTATTGTGACCCATTTTGTATTATGTGACTCCATTTTGTATTATGTGACTCCATTTTGTATTGTGTGACTCCATTTTACATGCTGCTTCATTTAATTGGTGTTTTGCTCTTTAGATAGCCTCATTATTATGTTTTGCTTCAGACAGTGTATTTTGCTGACTTGAAGGTCGCATATTATCAGGCAACCTGTTTTTGTAGTTTTGTTTAAACTTCTGCTTAGCTCCATAGTGTTCTAGGCACCCGCCAGTGTTTGGAGCACAGTGACCTAGCAGGTGGGAATTTCGGAGCAGTCCTTATCGCGGTGAATTTGCAACATCCTGAAGTCCGCCAGCTTCTAGAATGTGAAAATAACACAATGAAGGCTGCACGGTTATTTTTAGCATAGAATAAGATATAAATGTAGCTTTCTCAATGCCTGGTTTGAAGCCTCTCCTGCAGGGTGGACGCATCGCTGTGGGGCCAGTTCCCGGTTCGAGAGACTCCTAGCCAGGCTGACAAGGGGGCTTCCCAGCCATTGGAAGAGGGCTTGGATGATGCTTTATTGAATCGGTGATGTATCATGTTTTGCTTAATTGAAGTATATATTAATGCTGATAGTAATGAATGCTAAAGTGTAATCATTAATGCTGATAGTGACATTGCTGTTACATGAAGTGTAATTATCTTTTGCTTGCAATAAATTGTGCTGATGTGTGAATGCCAAGTGTGATTATTCCTTTGTGACTCTTCGATTAGGCAAGACACCGGCTAGACAGATACTCATCAGCGCTTCCTGCCACCTCTGTGGAAGAGGCGCATGTCCTGTCTATCAGCCATACACGCATGTCCTCAGGTACAATTTTAAGGAATTGTTCTCTCACCAATACATCTCTAATCAGTTCCACAGTAGTTGCTTTAGCCCCCTCCATCCACCTATCAAAGTAAGTACACAGTTGAACCTGCAGTTCTGCATAACTGTCTTCTGGGCTTTTCTTTAACTCCCTAAATTTTCTTCTGTAAGCCTCAGGAGTTAATTCAAAATGTTTCAACAACACTGTTTTCACTTTATCATAATCAGCATAGTCTTCTTTACTCATTTTAGCAAATGCATTCAACGCTCTCCCAGTCACCAAGGGTGTGAGATAAGTTGACCAGGAAGCCTTAGTCAATTTTAATTGATTGCATACTCTCTCAAATGACCTTAAAAATAAATCAAGGTCATCTCCCTCTTTAAACTGAGGGAACAATTTAGAATTCATTTTGGCTTCATGAGGTAAACTCACTCCACCATTACTCACGGTTTGCTGACTGCATAGGGTCATCATCTCCTTCTCGTGATGTCGTTCCTTTTTTCTTTCTTCGCGTTCTTTCTCCTCTTCCTGACGTTCTTTCTCTCTGTCTTCACGTTCCTTCTCTTTGTCTTGACGTTCTTTCTCTCTGTCTGCCAGTCTCTTTTCTTCAAGTTCTTTCTCTGCTTCCTGTCTTCTTGCTTCTGCTTCCAACCTTCTTGCTTCTGCTTCAGCATCCAGTCTTTTCACCTCCAATGCCTTGTCTTGCAGCAACAGCTGCAGTCACAGTGCCTCAAGCTGGTTTTGGGGGGTCTGCTACATCAGTTCCTGATTCACCCCCAGTGACTGTCTTCTTCAGATCATGTGCCAAGAGAGTAGCTATGAGGTTTGCCTTTTTCTTCTGCTTTAGACCTTCAGGCTTAATCCCATTTTCCTGGCACCTTTCAAAAAGCTGTGGCACAGTAAGTAAGTCATACTCCGTGGAGCTCATTCTCTACTGCTACACTATACTGTGCTATCTAGAAACAAATAAAACTGTTGCACAAATGTATCCTCTTGTATATCCTGTTTTGCAATGCTAAGGTAACTGTTCCACTGGCAAACTCTGTATCAGTGTGCTACACAGTCCGCTATCATCACCCCACCACTTCCAACCAATATGTGACAACCCACCTCTCTCTCTGGGCTGAAACAGCTTTTAGAGAGGTATGTGTCCTCGGGTAATCACTGCCACCTGCCAGACGTTCCTTCCGGCACCTCTTTCAAGTGTACAAACTTGAATAATCATATGTGCAATTGCACAAGTTAAAGTCTGGTAGTGTGTCTCTTTCAGGTGGCGGATGCTACACAGAGTTTACCTTAGCCAGTGGAAATCCAAATCTTACCTTAGAAAAATGACATCAGAGTCACAACTGTTGAGCAAATAGCTTTTACTTAACAGAAAGTGCAATGAGCATTTACAGGATATGTATTTACAACACAAGAGAATAACACTCATACAGGAAAAGTCAACAAATGTTTTTAAATAACAGATGGCAAAAGAAGAAGGCTATTACTGAAATATGCTATCTCTAAACTTACCCTTCCCTGTCCTTACAAGAGACACTGAACCCTGTTCTAACTGCCAGCTCCCACGGACACAGCTACAAGGGTAGTCTCCAAGCTTATGTTTCACCTCCCAGCTTTCCAAAGGCAAGAGAGAGCCTTCTCTGTCTTACAGAAGATTATATATTCTCTGGAGAATAGGTCATTCCTATTCTCCCCTTAAATGCACCAACCAACTAGCATGTATGTATTTAATTGTCCCAATCAGAGTGAACACCTATCTGTGACCAATTATATTCCCTTTTCACTTTAAGTTTATATTTGGATGATCCAATCCATTCAAACTTCCCTGTGTCCATGTCTGCAAGGTCTGTGTGTGTGTCTGGAGATGTCCACTCGAGATTTATGACCTAGCTCTTATCTAGCAGCTAGGAATTCCACAAGCTGGATGCTGATGGAGGATTTCAGCCTCAGTGTATTTTTTTCCACACTGCTAAAAAATAAGGCACCTACAGAATCCAAACCATTAACTCTTTCCTTCCCATTTCTGTCACAATATCTAACTGTAGACATGTAAGCATGTCCAAGAACACAATCAGAACTAATAAGAATGTACTGTATGAATAAGCAATATGGTAGTGAAAACAGCAGTGGAATATAATGTACAAGGGGGTATTGATAAAATGTTAAGGAATACAGTACAATATTATTTTTAAGCGTTTGTACAAGTGTACGTGCAAATATTTATGACTGTCATTTTGTATGTTATAATGTGTATTTAAATTGTAACAACATAACTTGTTATACAATAAACTTTTGGTGATGATGATACTCCTTATAATTGGACTTGAGAGCCAACCTGTCATCCACCAGCCTGACCTCTTCCAGGACCACTTCAGCTTCTGCTCTTGTAGCTTCACTATCTCAGGTGGTCATTGTACCACAGTGAGCTGTAATGGGAGGTCAATGGGCAGATACAGATTGGTGTGATCGAGTCATAATCAGTCATAATTGCCGTGTTATAACCACCCACAATGGCTGCCATACAGCTATAAAACGAAGCTTCCATACTTGAGATACCCTGCGTCACCTGGAGCTTTTCAGGCTCTAGTTCACATTTTAGGCAGCACAGCACAACTCTGAAGTGGGGTATAATTTTTGAGGAGTGGGGCCTGCCAGATACCTAACAACATGTGCTTTGACAGCCCCACTGGGCTGATGAGGCAGAAATATGGGTTTAATTAAGGGCAATAGGGGGTTGGGGATTAAAGTGCAAGGAGAAAAAAATATACCACTAGGGGGCTCAGTCACATAGGCTAAGCAGGAATGAGGGCAGACTGGATAAATCCATTGGTCTTATCCTGCTGTCAATCACAATGTTTCTATGTTTACATCTCCTGTAAAATCCTTCCTTTGTTAGATAGCACAGAATGTCACAAAACAATGGTGGGGTAAGCTCAATAAACTTTACATACTGTTTCAGTTTTCAAAACAGTACAGGAATGTTGCAGTGGAGCTCCTAATTCAGTTCCTTTATTCCCCCCAACATACTATCAGGCTTGGAGTTGTAAAAAGTGAACCCACCTAGATACAATAAAGACCCCACCTCAGATACTGTGTTCATTCTTACCTACTGAAACCATGGTTTCATAATTCTGCAGCATCACTTTCCTGTGAAGCTCCTTCTCCTGTTTGCTTAAAAGCTTCCACTCCTCTTCAGAAAAAGCAACAGCAATATCTTCAAAGGTTTCGGGTGCCTGAGAGAATACAAGATGTGTTTAGTTGTTCTTGTTTTCACACCACACCACACAGTGACAAATACTGTAGGAAGTCTTTCAACAGGAAGGGGAGTGGCAATGTTATGATTTGCAATCTAAAAGGCAGACATGCTTTGCTGGCACTCCCTAACAAATGAAGAATAGTAAAAGCAGTAATAGAAACAGAATTTGATAGCAGATAAGGGTTGTTGGACTCACCTAGTCTGCCCACTTTTTAACCTTCATTTTTTGTTGCCGATCCTTCTTGATTTATGGCAACCCCCTCCCATCCCTATGATTTACTTGTGCATGTCCCAGGCATTTCTGAAACCCAACTTTGTTTTCACCCCCATTACCACCACAGGAATGCTGTTCCAGGAATACACTACCCTTCTGTGAAAAAGTACTTCCTCCCATCCCCCCTGATCTAGAGCACCTTTTGTTCTGAAAAATACCCCCTTCTATACCTTATTAATCCCTATGAGGTATTTAAAGGTCTCCATAATGCCCCTTCTCCTCCTCCAGGATGTACATATCTAGCTGCTCTCTTCATAATGTTCTTGATGCAGACCCTGCACCATTTTGGCAGCCCTCCTCTGGACTGCCACCACTCTATGTCCTTCCAGAGATGTGGTCTTCAGAACTGGACACAGTACTCAAGGTGGAGTCTTACAGTGATCTATACAGGGGCATCTCCAACTCCCTCTTCCTGCTGGCAATACAACTTTCAATGTAACCCAATACTCCTCTAGTCCTTCCAACCGTCTTCTCACATTGCCTGGCCACTTTTAGATGATTTGCTATGATCACTCTTGGGTCTCTTTCCTGCTTGGTCTTTGTCAGTATCACTCTGCCCATTTTGTACTTCTATGGCCCAAGGACATTATTTTGCAAATTTTTTTGCATTATAACTCAGTTGCCATACCCTTGACCACTCTCCAGTCTCTTCAAATCCCGTCCCATCCTTTCCAACTCCCCCACTGTGTCCATTCTTTTGCCGACCTTGGTGTCATCCACAGAGAGGCAGACCCTCACCTTCCAGTTCCTCCACTATGTCACTTATTAAGACATTGAAGAGGATTGGTCTCAGCACTGATCCTTGAGGCAACCCACTGGTCACCCTCACTTCCTTAGAGTGAACTTCATTTATCACTATACTCTGTGTTCTGTCCCTTAACCAGCTTCTTACCCAGGTTACCACTTTATTACTCACCCCCAGGATACCTAACTTGCTTACCAGTCTCTGATGTCGAATGGTGTGAAATGCCTTGCTGACATTCAGGTAGGCAATGTTCACCACTCCTCCCTGATCCAACTCATTGGTCACCCAGTCAGAGAAATATATCAAATTTGTTTGGCATGAACTTCCCTCTTGAAAACATGCTGCCTTGGATCCTATAATCCTTTAGACACAAGACATGCAACAAAATATTTCCTTTATTAGTGTTTCCATTAACTTATCTTCCATCGATGTCAGGCTGACAGGCCTATAATTGCCTGCCTCATCCTTGCTACCACTTCTGTGAAGTGGGACTACATCTGCCTTATTCCAGTCCTCCAGGAACATGCTGGTCTCCAGTGATCTGGTAAATAGGTCTGTCAGAAGTGCAGCTACTACCTTCCTGAGCTCCCTCAGCACCCTTGGACGTACTCCACCTGTCCCCATGACTTTGTCCACCTTCAGTTTAGCAGAAGTTATCTGGACATTTTCCTCAGAAACCAGACTAGTATCCATTCCCCTCCCATTAAAGTTTCTGGTGTCTTTTTGCGGCCCCATCTCCCCCCTTCATACTGTGAACATTGAGCAGAAGTATTGATTCGGGGAAAAGGTAAATTGCTTAATCAAGAAAGGCACACTAAGCTGGAGTTTGTTTCCAGGTGTGACCTGGGAGTACAAGAAAGTGACTTGCTCAGCGTCACACAGTATGTAAATGGGGGCTGATGGGATTTAAACCCAGGTTTCCAGATTTGCAGCTCAGTGCCCTTAACCACTACCCTATACTGCCTCCTCACTGGTTCAAGATGTTTACCTTTTCTTAATCCCCACCATCATCACACCGTCCCTCTTTAACCATATAATCCCTCCCTTTGCTTTCCTTTTTTTCAGAAAAATACCTAAAATATGTCTTGTCCCCTTTTGATATTCCATAAACTGTTCTTTCTTCAGTTTACGTTGCACCTTTGTAGTCCTTACTACATTGCCTGCCTTCCTCTGTTTTCCATGATACAGTTCCTCATCCTTCTCTCTCCTGGATCTCCTTATACCGTCAGAATGCAACTCTTTTAGATTTGTAACTTTTCTGTTACTTCTTGAGAACCAGAATGGTCTCCTCTTTCTTTTACTTTCACTTACTTGCTTGACACAGAGGTTTGTTGCCTTCATTATGGTCTCATTTAGTTTGGCCCACTTTTCCTCTACCACCAGGACACCTCCCCCACCAAGTAATTTCTGAGGCTTTCACCCATCTTTGTAAAATCCACTCTTATGAAGTTCACGACTCTTGCAATTGTGTGGGTGGCTTTCACAGCTGTTCTTATGTTGAAGCACACTGTATGATGATCTCAGGTCCCCAGATGGCTTACCACCTTGAAGTCTGCAACACTGTCCTTGTTAGTAACCACCAGGTCCAGTACTGCCCCATCATAGGTGGGTTTACTGCCTAGTACACTGAGGAACATCCCCTGCTGTGAGTCCAGGATGTCCCTGCTTTTAGCTAAAGCCACAACAGGGAGGCTCCAATCTACATTTGGCAGATTGAAGCCCACCACAAGCAAGACTACCCCCTATTCAGGCATTTTGCCAGTCACTTCTAACATTTCCTTATCTAACTCCTCCCCAGTGGTGGAGGCTTGTAGGTCATAACTGTGTGAATACTGGCTCAATTCCCTGATTCAAGGGTGACAGACAGCACCACCCAAATCTCCTTTATTTCTGTTGCTTTCATGCTCTGAAGTGGTAGTGGAGAGTCAGAAGCAGAAAGTGGTAAAGTGGCTCTTAGGGTGATTGAGGGTATACTCAGGCATATGCCCCAAGGCTTCTGTTCTTCAGTCCACCCAACTAGATTAGGGCTAGCAGGCCCTTTACCTGGCTCTGGAGCAACCTGGGTAGGATGCAGGTCTCTGTCTCTGCTCTGTAAAGTTCAGTTGCTTCAGTATGCAGAAATGACCCACAGGCTCATACTTTCAGCAAATTCTTCTCTCAGATGCTCATCTACCACAGTCTCAGAGTTTATTAAATGAACCCTGGAGAAAGCTCACAAGATGGTTGGCCTGGCAAGGCCTCTCTCTTGGATCCATTAGCAGTAGGTCTGCACAGCTCAGTGTCTCTCTCTCAAACCACCCCCAGCTCTTCAAGAGCTAAGAAACCTATTTCCTTCCATTCCATATCTCACTGGAGAGGCAGAGCAGTCCTTTAGTCCTTGTGTTCTGTCCTAACTTCTGATTGGCCCTCAAAACCCACCAGTCCACATGGGAGGGTCCAACTCCATCTTCCTCCCTACAATGCTCTACTTCCATCTCTGGGCTTCCTAGTTCTCTAGTTGGTTGGTTGGTGGGGTCAAAGGGCACAATGATGGCTGCCCCCATGTTTTGATGGAGTCAAGTGCTCAGACATCTTCCATTTTATTCAGTTCTGTGCCCTCAATTATTGTGATGATTCCTCAGGTAGCCATAGCCCCTCCTGAGCTGATGTTCAGTAGTGCCAGTGGGATTGCAGGTATTATGAATCTGGCATCTGATTGGGAGGAGCCGTACACAACAAATGCTATCCCTGTCCTTCAATTGGCTTACTTCTGGTGGCAATCTGACACCAGGCACATTTAGCACCAAAAAAAACAGTGGTTCCTGGTCTGTCTCTCTTTCTCAGTCTCCACTGCCAGACTCAGGTGACTGGGCAAAGAAACGGGGCCATAGCTGCAAAGAAGGGTGAAGGAGGTGCCAAAGGCTTGTGCTGCCACCTGACTCTCCCTCACTACCACACATGCAGTCAAGAAAGAGAAATCAAGCAGTTCATGATGTTGGGAGGGCAGCAGCAGCAGTCCAGGTAGCCCCTCCTGAGGAGGGGTTATTGGATAGGCATACATGAATAAAAGTAAAATGTCAGGGAGGAGGGAGGGAGGGTCACCAGAGACCAGTTAGGATCTGTGGAGACAGACTGGGAAGGGAACATCTAGGCGGATTAGGTGGGCCAATCAATCTCTTTTTATTGACAAATGTTATGTTTCTATGGTGTTTTTTCAGTCACTTTCATCACCCAGTTAAAGAAGTCAATTAAATACATCTGGCAAGACCTTCTCCTCATGAAACCGTGCTTCCTTGGGTTCTGTAAGCCATTCCCCACTGGGAAATCCACTACTTTCTCTCTCATTACCTGTCCCATAATACATATTAGGCTGGCAGGTCTATAGTTCACTGGTTTATATTTCCTTCAGCTGTTAAGCAGAGGGACCACATCTGCTGTCTTCCAGCCACTAGGTACCACCCACGTGGTCAGCAAGCAGCGGACTATGTCTGCCCATGGTGCTATCACTTTTGCAAGTACAAGTCATTAGGTCCCATTAATTTATCTACCTACTTTCAACCCCTTTAGCTTTTCCAACACCCTTTCCTCAGTTAGTTGGCCCTTGCTTCTTGAGCACCCACCCCCTCTCTTTCCATCCTCACCCACATTCTGGAAGTGAATCATCATTCTTCCCCAGTAAATACTGATTATGTTTTTGTTTTTGTTTAGTATCTCTGCTTTTCCTTTCTCCCCCTCCTCTCATCTTTCCTTTCTCCTAAGCCTCACTATTCCCTTTTCACCATCTGCTTCTCTAGAATGCACCTAAAGAATGCCTTTCCCCTTGTTTCACCCCCTTGCAAGATGGAGGTCTATCACCACCTTGGCCTTCCTACTAGCTTCTTTTGCTACCTCAGGGTGCACTTCCCTATCCTTCCACTTTGGGTTGCCTTATATTTTGTGAACATCTTACTCTTAGCTCCTACCATCTTCTGTACTTCTGCCATGAACCACATTGGTGCTTTTGACCTTTCCCCTTTGATGCCATCAGAACTGAGCTTTATGTTGTCTCTAGCAATCTTTTTTTTAAATGATTCCCATTTTCATCAGTCCCTTGTAACTGCATTTTCCTTCAGTTTATCCCCTATCCATCTTCTTATCATGTCAAAATCTGCCTTCATGAAATCCCATACCTTTATTGTATTAGCCCTTTTTCTTGCCCCTAGTTAAGCCTGCTTGCTGTGGAGAAGATCTCTGTAAGTTTTACTATTGTTTTTTTAAAGTACAGGAGAGAAGGGTAATTTAAGTCTACTTGCTGTTGAGGGAATTCATGTGCAGAGGATGTTTTGTACGTTTTGATATTGTTTTACTTTTTTTTTTTTAATTTAGCTTAAAGTGGAATTTAGCTTAAAGGTTTCTGTGGCTGGAGTGACTGTAAGGCCTCCACCACCTTCCCACCATCCTTTCTTAAATATTGAAATACCACGGGGATTGGGTTTGAATGCTGTAAGGGAGGAGCTTGGGGAGCTGCAATCTGACCTGAACCATCACAGCAGGTCAGGAAGGAGTAAACGAATAACAGCCATATGAGATCATTCTTAAAAATATATAAATCTATATAATTTATGAGTAGATCTATAGCCCTTATGAGTAGGATTGAGGTTTCCAGTTAGTACTGTAGTTGGCTGTCTTATGTTGCATGCAAGGGTATTTGGGATTACAATTTCTGTTAGAAGCTGGGCTAGAATTAGTTAATTCTACTTGCTGTAGTGAGAGTTAGTGTGGAGATGCTGTATAGGTAGAGTAGACTATGGGTAGGATTGTAGAGTGCAATGGTTGTGGGGCAGCAATGCAGATGAACAAACTGTACTTGGGTAATAGGACAAAAGTAGGCTATTAGCCCATCGAGATTGTCCTCCATATTGATGGATCATTTACCCGTGTCTCATTCATTCATTCATTTATCTAATCTAAGCTTAAAAATGGTGATGTTTGTCGAGTCAACAATATCCTGTGGTAGTTTATTCCATAAGCTGAGTGATCTAATGGAGAAGAAATTCAATCTTTTGTTGTTATTTACTTTTTTAACTTCCAATTGTCTATTATGTAGTCTTGGCACAATTTTTCTTGTAGAACACACTATACCACATTGTTCCATTTGAATTGGAGATTTAAGTATTTTAAACAACTGCAGAAGATCACAACAAGTTCTTCTTCGCTCAAGTGAATGTAGTCCTGTTTTTTTTAGTCTAGTTTTGTATTCCAGGCGAGTGAGATGGGCTATTAACTTGGTGACTCTATGTTGAACTCGTTCAATTTTTATTATATCTGACTTTAGATATGGGCTCCAAAAGGGGGAAGCGTAATCCAGATACGACCTTATATGTAATCTATACAAGGTTAAGAGACATTCTTCTGATTTAGAAATTAATGTTTTATTTATTCTTCATAGTAATGCATTAGCTTGGTTTGCTACTCGAGAACAATGTGAAGAAGACGATAATTTGTCATTTACCATAATACCCAGATCTTTTTCTGTACAGGATGTCCTAATAATGCTGTTGTTTAAATAATATTTTTGTTTGGGATTATCTTTTCCAAAGTGGAGTACTGCACATTTAGATATATTAAAGTACATTTTATTATTAGAAGCCCATTGTTCAATTAGAGCAAGATCCAATGCTAACTTATGGCAGTTTTCAGGGGTATTAACCTTTCCTCCAAGTTTGGTATCATCGGCAAATTTAACCATTATATTGTTTGATGAAATATGCATATCACTAATGAATAAATTAAACAATACTGGGCCCAGAATGGTTCCCTGGGGGATGCCACTAGTCACCTCATCCACCTCAGACAGCACACCATTCACTCTGACTCTCTGAGTTCTACCACACAGCCAGTTGTTTATCCAGGATATAATAGATACTGAAAAACCTAGACAATTAAGTTTGTTGACCAATATACTATGGGACACTTTATCAAAAGCCTTGCTGTAATCTAGAAGGATGACATCCATTAGTATTTTGCAGTCAAGGTTTGAACTATTATGGTTGTAAAAAGTGACAAAATTGGTAGTACATGAAAATCCTGTTTTGAAACCATGCTGGTGGTTGTCATTAATGTTTAATGTAGACATTTAATTTTACAATTGATGTTTAATTATTTTCTCCATAAGTTTACATGGTATTGATGTGAGACTAATGGGCCGGTAGTTTTCAATTTTGGAGTGAGAGCCTTGTTTAAAAATCGGTGTAAAGATGGCTGTACACCAGTCGGCTGGGACTAAGGATTCATAGAGTGATTTTTTAAAGATAATTAAGAGGAGAATTATCATATCTTTTGTCTCTATAATGAATCTAGAGCTAATGTTAGCTGGACCAGAACTAGTATTTTCTTTTAAAGTATCAAAATCCCACTGGATGCCCTGGAAAAGAGTTTCATATTGTTCTTGGTTTGACCCTGTTGGAATAGATGAAATTTTTGTTAATTCTGGAGTAAAAACAGATGAAAAATATTTATTTAGCTCAAAAGCTGTTTCAGTGTCAGATGTTATAGTGATATTATTACAAACTAAAGGGCCTATCATATTGTTATTACTTTTCTTACCATTTAGATAAGTGTACAGTGCTTTATGACAGTCCTTAGTAAGTACAATTTTGAATTCAAAATTACGTTTTGCCAGAATAATAGCTTTCTTTAGCTGCTTAACCACGTCTCTGTATTTAAGTAAAAATATATCTTTTTGCGTAGATGGACATTTTTTAAGGCTGAGAAAAACTTGTTTTTCTGTTTGATTAATGTTTTGATTTTACCATTAAACCAAGGGGGGATTTTCCCTTTGTTATTATACTTAACATTTTTCTGGGACATATTTATTTTCTAGTTCAAGTATCTTTGTTTTTAAAAAGTCCCATGCCTCCTTAGTATTCATTGAGTGCATTATTTGTTCCCAGTTAAGGGACTTTATTTGGTGATTAATGATTTAAAAATTAGCCTTGTTATATTGTTTTATTTTCAGGTTGCTAGTTTTTGGTAGCAGGGGCAATTTAATGGAGAAAAAAGGGACAGATGGTCACTATTTCCCAATGGGTGAAGTAGTTGGATGTCGGACATGTGCATTTTGGGGTAGGTTATAACCAAGTTCAGTATATTCTTACCCCTTGTTGGTTTTCTAATGCTTTGGGTGAGCCCTAGATTGATTATGACTGAGAGTAATTGTTCATCATGCTGATTAATACCAGTGAGTGGGTCTCAGTTTATAGTAGGAAGATTAAAGTCCCCTAAAATAAGGACTCGGTTTTTACTAGCCATTTGAGTAATTTCATTGTGGAGGCTGGGAGGGATGCCCAATATGCCACAGGCTAAGGAGGCTCAAGGAAGAGGTTCAGTGGCTTGGCAGGGAGCCGGGGAGGTTGAGGGATGAAGGGAGAATTGCTTCGGTAGGAAAGCTAACATCTGAGAGTACTGCCGGGGCACCACAGAGAAGGAACAGTGGGTCAAGGGGAGGGGGAAAACTAGACAGGAAGCCAGCTGATGAAGGGTGGACTCTAGTAGGACCTAGAAAAAAAAGGAGCAGCAGTAGGCAGAAAGGAGGAGAAAACACATAGTAAGGCAAAGGGGGTAGGGAACATATTTGCTTTACTAGCAACACATGGGAAAGAGGATGCAGGAGGAGAGTGCACAAGGGATAGCACTCACAAAGAGGTGGGAGTGAGGAGCATTACTAGTGGAGAGATTGAGCAAGGTGTGGCAGGGCAGGGATAATATTCAGAGCGGTGAGGAGGGAGAGGGAGTTTGGCAGTCAAACAGGAGGAGGGGGAAGGGGTCTCAACTGAAAGGAGCAGGGAGGAAGACACTAGGGCACATGGTAAAAGCACTGTCTTGAGTGGCCCCAGAAATGAGAACCTAGGTGGGGGGTGGCAACGGGCATAAGGAAAGATGAGGGGTGTACTGGTGTTGGGGAACTCCATGCTCAAGGGGATCAGATGAGGCAGCAAGGGGGAAGAGGCACAGTAAGATATGGGTGGAGTACATACCAGGATTAAGGGCAGATGGGGCAGGACAGGCAACCCTAACGTGCATTGGGGGTAGGGGGAACCACACATTGTGGTACATGTGGGAAAAAATGACCTAGTGGGGGAAACTGTGAAGGTAACAAGGGAGAGGACTGAGAAAGTGGGAAGGTTGTGTGAGGAGACTGGGCAGTCTGTGGCCTGCTCCAAGGTGCTCCTAGTACCCTGTGCAAGTACAGTGAGAAAGGAGAGGATCAGGGAGTTGAACACATGGTTGGTAGAATGGTGTTGAACTAAGGGGTATGGGGCTGTGGGTGGATGGGGCAGTACCTGGGATAACAGCAATCTGTTTGCATGGGGTGGGATGCACCTGAATGGGGAGGGGAAGGAGGTATCAAAGCAAAGACTGGGGAGGTATACTGTGACTAATGTGAATTTAAACTAGATGGGGGTGGCAAGTGGACAGTAGGTAGGCAGGGATCAGATAGAGTGGAGTCACAGCCTACCCCCCAGGCTAACAGAGAAGGCCTCAGGGTGGCCAGAAAAGGAGGGAGTAGAAGGGAGGAGATGGAGGCCAGTGAAGGGAAGGGGACAGGATAAAGGGTGGTCTCATTGAATGCAAGAAGCTTAAGAAACAAATCAGCTGAGCTACAGGCACTTTTAGTAGTGTGGAGGGTGGATATTGCAGCTGTCACTGAAATGTGGGCAACTGAGCACCAGGACTGGGATCTGGCAATCCCGGGATACAAATTATACATGAAGGACAATAAGGAGGGGAGGTGGGGTGGCAGTCTATGTAGGGGATGGGATTAAATGCACAAGGGATGAGGGGGAAGAAAGGAGAACAGAGGCAATATGGCTGCAGTTCCCAGACTCAAGGGGTAGGAAACTGAGGTTTGGGGTGGTATACAGGCCACCGTCCCAGTCTAAGGAGCTTGACAGAGAATTAGCGGGACAAATCAGAAAGGTATGTGGAATAGGGAAGGTGGGGGGTTTCAGCTTGCCAAAGGTTGACTGGAGCATTCTAGTCACCTCCAGTGCTAGGAAACAAGTGCTCCTGGACATGAACCAGTAGGGTCTCCTGACACAGTTGGTTAGTGTACCTACTAGGCTAAAGAACACTTTAAATCTGGTATTGTCAAATGGGGAAGCAGTAAGGGAAATAACGATGGAGGATCCACTAGCCAAAAGCAATCACCAAATGGTGTGATTTAATATCAAGATGTGCAAACCCCAGGGAGCCAGAGAAATCAGTTATTCAGGTGCTAAACTTCAGGGAGAGGGACTTCAGAGGGATGCAGGACGTACTGAAAGGGAAACTGGAGGGCATAAAGCAGGAGATGGACTCAGAGCAGAAATGGGATATTATTAAACAGGGGATTACACAGGCAACCGAAGCCTGCACCAAGACACAGAGTATGAGGAGCAGAGCAAGCAAACCATGCTGATTGAACAGCGAGGTTGTGGAGGTGGTGAGAGCAAAACAAGTGGTGCACCAGAGGTATAGGAGGATGGGGAAGAAATATACAAGATGGTCCAGGAAGGTGACCAGATAAGTGAGAGAAGCCAAGGCCCAGAAGGAGCTGAGATTAGCACAGGGAATTAACTCATTGCCTCCTAGAATATGCCTGTAGGCAACAGCAATTGCTCTGCAGTATGTCCCAGAAAGACTACAGAAGTCACCTACAGACTTCCTGTGTGCCCTAGTAACATCTGGAGACGTCACTCACATGTTTTAATATTACTTGCCAGCCAGAATTGATTAGAATTGACTGCATAGCACCATTAGAAAGGTAATATTGTACTGAACAACTTTGCCAGTGACACTTTGTGTGTATCATGTTCACTTTAGGAGTTCTTCACATTTGTTTATGACATGGTGTAAATGGCAGACATTTTGCCCATGGAGAACCACCTTGAAGAAAACACATATTCTGGGTATCTCAGCCAGTATAAAACAAAAAATGAACTGAGCACAGTTGATTGCATAGCACTGTTGGAAAGGCAATTTTGTGTTGAACAACTTTGCTGCTGATACTTTGTGTGTATCATGTATACTTTAGGAGTTATATGCATTTGTTTATGGTATGGTGTGTATGGTTCAGATCTGTCCCTCAAACTTCACCAATGCACCTTGACTAAAATGGGGAAAAATTATGTTTAATACTACAGAAAGAGCTGGTGTTTTTACAAACAAATTATTAAAACTACATAAAATGTCTGGATGCTTAATTTGGTGTTGATATGTTACATATTTCCCAACAAAAAAAAGGCTTATGGTGCATTTTTTAGTGAAAAAATATTTTGTTTTGCTGTTTTAACCAGCATAGAAAAAACAAGCATTTGTCAATGCTGAATGTTGTTGCACTGGCATTGGCAGTGGCGGAGCTAGAGACGCATAGTGTTGTGATTTTGTTAATGTGTCCCACAAGGTGATTTTCCACAGTGAGCACTCCATTGTGCGCCACAGCTGTGGAAATGCGTTTTGGGCAGGCTGTGAAAAATGGCAGCTGGACTGTTGATAGGAAGGTGTGTACAAATGCCAGTGGTGAAAATGTTGCAAGAAAATATTGCAGATTGACGAAGTTACAAGGGTGCGTGGAAACTGCGCAATGCACGCTTGCAACAGTCACTGTATGGACTTTTGGCACCACATTTTCGACACAGGCATTTTAGAACCTCTGCTCATGAATAGTGTCACCATCATTTCCTCAAGCTGTCCCGAAAGCTGATTTCGCACAGTGACCATGCAATTCTATGCTGGATGTGCGGAAACACATTTCAGCCAGCTATACTGTTCATAAGGCGGTATGGAAAAATACCAATGATGAACAGCTGGAGTGAAACTATTACAAATTCACAAAGTCACAAGCATGCGTGCAAACTGCGCAACACACGCTCTTAAAACACTCATTTTATTGACTTTTGTCCCCAAATTTTCAACATAGGCATTTTAGGACATCTGCTAATGAACAGTGTCACTGGCATGTTCATAATGTGTCTCGAATACGGACTTTCCACAGTGACTGCGCTATTCTGTGCCGGAACTGCGAAAATGGATTTTGGTCAGGATGTGAAAAATGACAGCTGTACCGTTCATTAGAAGGTGCAGAACAATGGCACTGTTGAAAATCTGGAGTGAAAATATTATAAGTTTGCGAACTTACGAGCGTGCGTGCAAACTGCACAATGCACACTCGTAACACAGTTATTTTATAGAGTATTGTCACCAAATTTTCAACACAGTCATGTTAGGACATCTGCTCATGAACAGTGTCACTGTCATTTTCATAATGTGTTCTGAACACTGATTTCACACTGCGACCGCGCTATTCTGCACCAGAAGTGCAAAAACACATTTCGCCAGGATGTGAAAATGACAGCTGTATGGTTCACAAGAAGGTGTGCTAAAATGCCAATGTTGAGAATATGGCATGAAAATGGTCTTGGCAAAAGCTAACTACGAGGCATGGTGCAGCTTCATGAATGCCGCTCGTAAAAAGTAATTTTTTGATTTTCCCACCAAATTTGTAACACAGTCTTTTGAGAGCCCCTCATGAACAATAGTGGCACTTCATTTCGTTACTCGGTCCCGAAGGTGATTCCACGAGTGACTCGCGAAATCACCTTTGGGACCGAATAACGCCATGACAGTGCAAGAATTCACGAGGAGGGGTCCCAAAAACCCCATGTTGAAAATTTGGGGCCAAAATTCTCAAAAATACCTGAGATATGCATCAAAGTTGAAAAAACCCTATATACTCCATTATACAGCTTACCGGCATTTCCTTAATTCACGGTTGGCTTTGAAGAGTGCAGGTGTGTTCCCGGTCCACTGAAGACTGTCTCACCAGACTCTGCTGGTAAGTATGGGGTGGGGAGGCAGGGTACGCAGAGGGTGGGTGCAGGTGGGGGCAGGGAGACTACGAGGGACCGTTTTTGTTTTATAGGTGGAAAAAAAATTGCGGGACAGTTTTTTTTGTTTTAAGGGATTTGCCAATGATGGGGTGGGCTCCCAGAGTGCCACCTAACTGTTTGGGGGGGTCTGTAGCTGACAGGGGATTATGCACCCTCATCAGCACACAACACTGGGGAGGCTTTTATGCCAATGGGGATTGGGCACCCCCGTCGGCACACAAAGAAAGTGGGGGGGACAGAGCCAAGGGGGATTGGGCACCCCCTTGGCATTTAACAATGGGGGACTTCTTTATGCCAACAGGGAGTGGGCTCCCCCTTCAGCACACAAAGAAGTGGGGGGCTGAGCCAAGGTGGATTGGGCACCCCCCCTCGGAATTTAACAATGGGGAGTGATTTATGTTGACGGGGAGTGGGCTCCCCCATCAGCACATACAGAGGGGGCAGGGTTAACCCACAGGGGGATTGGGCACCCCTGAAGTCATCAGTTTGACAGCCACTGTGCCGCCATGTTCATAATATCGGCGAGCACATCCAGGGAAGGTCCACTGCGTCTGTCGAGCTTTGCTCAGATTGCAGTGGACCTTTTCTTAGATGTGCTCACCACATTATGTATGCATGGTGTGATGCCGGCATGCAGGCTGATTGGGGAATGAGGGACGCACCTACTGGTGCGTGCCCTGCATTCGCCCAACAGTGACCGCGCCTCCAAAGCTGCACTACCGCAAGATGTTGGCTGCGCAAGCATGCCAACATAAAAATGACCTATTATTACTTGCATACCAGCGTTGGAGAAGTAATTTTATGGTTAACAAATTTGTCACTTATACTTTCTGTCGAGCACTTATGTTTTTTGTGCTATTATCATTTGTTTGCGGCATGCCGATTATTGCTTGATTTTGCTTAGAAAGGCCCAGGACTCACTGTTAATAGTATACAGGAGACATGTGCTATAACTTTAGAGAGTTTCTGTGGATGCAATGAGTTAACGGGGGGGGGGAGACTTTTTCAGATAAATCAGGGAGAAAAGAAAGAGCAAGGAAACAATAGTGAGGATAACAAGAAGTGGGGAGTGGACAGAAAAGGGGAGGAGCAGGCAGAAGCACTGAATGAATACTTTTACTCAGTGCTCATGGAAGAAAGGGAGGGGAAGGGGGAGAGGAGGTGACAGATGGAAAAGCTGATGAGGGACTGAGGGAACTGAAGGTAGACAAGGCACCAGGGCCAGATGATATCCACCCTGGGTGCTGAGGGAGATGGCAGAGGTGTTGGCAGAGCCACTGGTGGATCTGTACAACACCTCACTGGAGGAAGGATGTGTGCCACTGGACTGGAGGATGGCACATGTAGTACCATTACACAAGAGTGGACCAAGGGACGAACTGAGTAATTATCGTTTGGTAAGTCTCACCTCCACAGTGTGCAAGCTCATGGAAACAATACTGAAGGAAAGACTGGTGTCATACCTGGAGGACAATGGCCTCCAGGATGTGAGGCAGCATGGGTTTGTTTCAGGGAAGTCTTGTCAAACCAACCTGATACAATATTATGACTGGGTGGCAAGTGAGCTGGATATGGGTCATGCTGTAGATGTTCTTTACTTGAACTTCAGCAAGGCCTTTGATTTGGTGCCTCATGGGTGGCTTGGGGGAAGCTAACTGGTGTAGGGGTAGGAGAAAAAATGATGAACTGGATTACAAGCTGGCAGAGTGGGAGGCTGCAATGGGTGGTGGTTAGAGGGGAGTTCTCAACTCCAAGGCCGGTGACAAGTGGGGTGTCACAGGTCTCTGTGCGTGGGCCAGTATTGTTTGGGCTCTTCATATCAGACATTGCACTTGGGGTGGCGAGCAAGGCAAGTATGTTTGCTGGTGACACCAAAATCGGAGCAGTGGTGGACAGAGAAGAGGGATGGAAGCAGCTGCAGGGGGACCTAAGCAAGCTAGAGGAGTGGTCAGAGAGGTGTCAACTGGGGTTCAATGCAAAGAAGTGTAAGGTTATGCACTTTGAGGTGAAGAACCCAAGGAGAGAATATTGGCTGGGGGAGGGTTAAGCTGGGGATCACTGAGGAGGAGAAAGACCTAGGGGTAATGATAACAGGCACCATGAACAATACTGCCCAGTGCAGGAGAGCGAATGCAAAAACTAACAAAATGCTGGGGTGCATAGCAAGGGTTTTTTTCATCCAGGCAAAGAGAAGTGATCTTGCCTCTCCACAGGTCTCTGGTAAGGCTGCACTTAAGAGTATTGTGTGCAGTTTTGGAGGGCATAACTAAAGCATGATAGCAGGCTAATGGAGAGGGTGCAGCCCAGGGCAACAAAGATGAGATCTGGAACGGAGGGGAGAGGAGAGGAAAGGCTATGACAGCAGACTTGGAGACCTGAATATGTACACTCTGGAGGATAGAAGGGATGGGGTGATATGACAGAGACATTCAAGTATCTATGGGGAATCAATAAGGATGAGGCAGACGGGGTCCTTAAGCTAAGGATGAGGAGGGACACCAGGGAGCATGAACTAAGAATACAGGGGGGAAGATTTAGGAGTGAAATGAGGGAGGAGACACTATTTCACAGAGAGGGTGGTAGCAAAATGGAATGCACTACCAGAATGGGTGGTATCATGTAAATCTGTGAACAGCTTCAAAAGGGCATATGACAGGGAACAGGGAAGAGTGAGGGTGGGGAAGGTGGAGGTGGCAATGGGATGACAAAGGGGAAGGGGAACAGCTGCTAACTAGGGGTGCTAGCAGCACACTCAAGCAGACTTAGATAGTCTGAAAGGTCTGTTTCTGCTGGCACTTTCATATCTGAGCCTCTAATGTCACTCTGTTGTGGTTGCTGGACCCTGGCAGTTCCAGGACATCCATATACAGTGTCAGTGGCTCAGTAGGTAGCACACTCGCCTCTGAGGCCGGGAGATCAGAGGGCTGTGGGTTCAGTTCCCACATCTGGCACTTGGGTTAATATCCCAGTACTGACACTGTAGTGCAGCATGAGAGGGGTGCTGCACTTCTGAGGTGCCATCTTTCGGATGAGACATTAAACCGAGGTCCCATCTGCCTGGATTGTTGGTAGTTCAGGTGGATGTTAAAGATCCCATGGCATTTATCGAAAAGAGTAGGGGAATTTCCCCGGTGTCCTGGCCAAATTTCCCTCATTCACTAAAAATACCACCAACAGCTTAATCTGGTTCAAGGTCAGTTGGCATTCATCTGTATCCCCCTCCCCCGGGTCGTGCCTGAAAATAGGCAGGATTTGTCTAGTGCAGTTACCCAGTCAACAAAAGCTAAATAAATAAATAATATATTTGATCCTCTCACTACTGCCAAGCAGCAGATTTAGGGGAGACCCTTCTCTTGTCAGGTCCTCTGCGGCTATACTAAGAATGCCACCTGGCAAGCATCTACCAGGAGTTGGTTCCTAGTACCTGCTGTGATTGGAATATGACAGTCCATAGCTGGCATATTAATGTTACTAACTACTAACACTGCCCCTAAAAGTACTGCCTTTTTTAGTAAATACCCCTGCTCTTTATCCACACCCTGATCCTGACCTGTTATTTGGTAGACCACTCCAGTCCTAATTCGTTTCCCATTCCTTGCTGTTGCTAGTACCCATGAGGTTTCTACCATTCCCAACTTCCCCAGGCTATTTCCAGTACTGCTATCCCTCCCTGATATACAGTGCTACCTCACCTCCCCCTATTTATATAAAGTACTACCCCACCTCCCCTATCCTTTATATACAGTGCCACCCCACCTCTCCTACCCTTTATATATAGAGCTGCCTCACCTCACCTCCTTTATAGTCAATATGGCCAAAACTTTTGACACGGTTGTTCACTATCTTCTCCTCACTACCTCACAGCAATGGGGCTCTCCACCTCTGCCAATAATTGGTTCCAATCCTACCTTGAAGGTAGGTCCCCATCAGTTAGAGTGGGTCACTCCCTTGCCCAAAACCAGTATCAGTGTCCTGCAAGGCTCCATCCTTGGCCGCATACTATTTTTGGTCTTCCTAAATGATCTACATGCTGCCTGGACCTTAGTGGTAATTCACATGTATGCTAACAACATAGTCCTATTTGCTTCTGGCTCATCCTCCGCTGATCTGATGACCAGACTCCAGCTGGACTTTGGCAACTTTCAGCTCTGGTTCTGTTCTAATCGGCTGGCTGCTAACACCAAGAAAACAGTCTACATGACCTTTGACACAAGGCAAAAACTCTCTAGGGTTGTTGGTCTCTTGTCCTTCCACACCCTGGATGGGCACACCATTGAAGAGGCATCATCCTTCAAGTGCCTCGGGGTCTAGCTCAACAGGCACCTCAACATTTCTAAACACTTTAATGCCATTTGCAGAAAACTGCACCTCCAATTAGGAGTACTATATCATAACCGTGGCTGTATCCCTCTGCTGGCCAGCACAGCTGTTGTTCAGAAACATAGAAACATAGAATTTGACGGCAGATAAGGACCGCTTGGCCCACCCAGTCTGCCCATTTCCATACCTGATGGATAAGTTGCAGATCCTAGTTAACCAGCAAAGATGATACTCCCCATATTTGATTATGGTGATATAGTCTACTGCGCTTCTCCTAAATCCACCCTCACCAGACTGGACATCATTTTCACTTCTTCAGTCAGTTTGCACTTGACTGCTTCCTTTGTACCCACCATTACTCTTTCTACACCTCCGTCTCCTTCCCCTTCCTTGAAGCAAGACGCCTATCTCACTGCTCCTCTTTTATAGCCAAATACTGGCTTGACTCTCTCCATTATCTAACCACTATCTTTTCCCAGCTCTCCTCTCCTCTTCCTCCTACGGCCTTTGCAGCTCTAACTCTCACTCCCTTGCTCTCTCACCAGGATTTCATCATCATCCAGCCAGGCTAGCTTCTCATACCACTTCCCCAGTCTCTGCAATTCTCTCCCTTTTCCCATTTGTTCCGACTCCTCCCTTCATTTTCTATCCTCCCTTCTGCTCAGCTTCTGTACCTGCAACTGACCACTCACATTACCTCCTCTACTCCACTATCCACCTACCTACTTTTCCAACTCCTTGCCCTTTCCCTCTTTTCCTCTTCTCATTTGTAGACATGGGAACCAGTACATGGACTGGGTGTTAACCCAGTGTGTTGTACCCTTGTGGGGTTTGTATCACAAAGGGACAAATGTTTGCCTCTCATTCACTACCTTACTCCTGCCTGTTTTTCCCTCTCTTACCAGTTTCTCCCATTCCTACCTTTTTCTTATGCAGGGCAGGTAACCAGACACAGACTGGGTGTGCAGCCAGACTTGTTTGGAGTAAATGGGGTTTGCACCCCAGAGGAACAAAGGTTTGCCTCTCATATGCTACCTTACTCCTGCCTGTTTTCCATCTCCTGGAAGCTCCCCTACTCCTAACTTTCTCCTGTGCAGGCCAGATAACTGGACACAGACTGGATGTGCACCCAGTCTTGTCTGGGCCTAATGGGGTTTACAACCCAGAGGAACAAAGGTTTGCCTCTCATATGCTACCTTACTCCTGCCTGTTTTTCTCTCTTCTAGAAGCTCCCCCACTCCTACCCTTCTCCCATGCAGGCCAGGTAACTGGACACAGACTGCGTGTGCACCTAGCCTTGTCTGGCCCTTGTGGGGTTTACATCCCAGAGGGACAATGGTTTGCCCCTACACCTCTACCTCATTCCCCCTCCCCCTTCTTATTCCTTTCTGCAATATCTCTCTACTAACACTTTTTTCCCTCCATCTCTTTGCTCCCTCTCTCTGCACTCTATCCTCTACTGCCCCCCCATATAATTGTTTATCTCACTGCTGCTTGGGGGCATGGCTCCCCTGTCTAGCCTTGTTACCAATATTTATTTTCTATGTGTTTTGTCTATTACACAAATCCTTTTAGTGTACATAGCTGTTTTCACTGTTATTTAATTCACTGTATATAGTTTCATTTTTGTAAGCTTTTTTTTTTTTTTGTAAAAATCAGTTCTACTTTCTCTTTCTCCCCTCCACAGGATGCATCTGGACTTGATCTTTTTTTAGATCACTATTGCTTTCCTGGTGAAACTTTTCAAATAAATAAATTTACATTTAGTGCTGCCCCACCTCCCTACCCTTTACATACAGTATTACCCCACCTCCCCTCCCAATCTATACATTGATACCCACCTCCCCTACCATTTACAGTGTATATACAGTGCTACCCCACCCCTTCCCTTTCTATACATTGTTACCCCACCTCCCCTACCCCTTATATACAGTACAATCCCAGCTCCCCTCTACAATTTTTCTGCCCTTGAACAGTGGGTATGCTGGCATGGACCTGTTCCTTTTATGGTTTAAGGCTGTCCACATTTTGGTGACAGTCACCAAGTCAATGTTCAGTTGTGGAACCAATGACTGCAGTTCTCACATTTTGTTGCCATGACTCCTTGTTTTGTCACACATCATTCTCCAGTAATGGCCCATCCCCCTCTTTCCATTAACTTGTGCATTGTTTTCATCTTTTCATTGGTTGTTGGAAGGAGGTTGGCAAAGGCTCTGATTCATGACATTATTTGTTTACCTTGCTACACAAAATCCTCCTAACTGGTGTAAACTGGCTATGTGTTGTGTCCATCTTTCTCCCAACATCATACTCCCTCCTTACTGGGATACAAGTCAATTATTTTGAACAATATCTGATCCCTCAGGTCAAGCCCCAGTCCTTAAGAAACACAAATCCCTCCTCCCTGCACTCTCCCCTTAGCCATGCATTGACCTGGAATACAAGGAAATGTTCTCTCTTTCAGGACTGATGGCAGGAGCACCATGGAGAAGGTTACTGCCCCTGCTCTTTCCTTTGCTACCTTTCTCAGAGCATGGACATCTGACTTTACTAGTTTCATGTTCTGCCTGCTCATTTGTGTCCATGTGAACAAATAAATCTGGCTTTCCCTTCCCCTCCAACATGAGTTCCACTACAGTGGCTGCATGTGCACAAACTGATCTGGCCTTCCCTCACCCTCTCCCAGAAGTTCCAACACACTGGCTGTAAGTCGGCCTGTTGTCACCTGAGGGAAGTAGCAGAACACCCCTTTCCATCTGGCATGAGACATGGTTCTTTCTTGGTGCCCCCCATAACATGTACCTTCATCTTGCTCTCTCTGAGATAACATGTCAGTGAGCCCACCAACTGGCATGCTTCCAGCAGCACCTGCATATTAGATGTGCAGATTTCCTCTTCCCTTGTGATGGTAATTTGGAGTACCTGCTGCAATAGGGTAAACCTATATCTTTCACGCAGCCCAGTTCCACAGGATTGGACTTATCTTCCCCATTTCTTCCCTTTCTTCCAGTACTATGATCCAGCCTTCTTTTCTGCCCTGTGCTGGTCCTGGAGGTGGCTGTGACAGTAGTTTCAGTGACTGCAGCTCTCAAGCTGCATATTTCAGGCCTTGTGGCTTCCAGCTCTGCCCTCATGGCCAGAAACCTTCTGCAGTTAAGACAATGGCTAATCATGTTTGTACTGTATACTTATTCACAGCTTTTAAAGTGCATTGGGGGGAATGGTATGTGACCAATCATACATTTATGTTTATTGGTATCATATTTAAATGTAATGTTATCCTACTATATAGTAAACGCACCCAGCATGCTGCAAAGTAATATGGCATTATCAGACTCAGTACCGAACAATCATTTGTAGCTTTAGAACAGAAAGTATATCGTATTATAATTTTTTTTAGTTTTTGTTAACTGGGCAAGGAGGACTAGACATCTCTGCCTATTTTCAGCCTCGTCCTGGGAGAGGGGGATACAGATGGATGCCAAGACCCCAAGAATGGAGAGTGGCCTATGTCATGCCGATCCACAAGGGGGATCAAGAGAGGAGGCAGAAAATTACAGGCCCATTAGCCTGACATCAATGGTCAGCAAGGTGATGGAGGGTATTGACAAGGAAAGGCTAAGAGGTTACTGCAGCAAACTGGGTACTTGGACGATAGGCAGCATGGCTTTGTCATGGGAAGATCATGCCAGACAAACCTTGTTGAGTTCTATGACTGGGTGATGAGGGTCCTGGACCAGGGTAGGCCAGTGGACATCCTCTTTCTGAACTTTAGCAAGGCGTTTTATTTGGTACCTCACAGTGGCCTGCTGGCTAAGCTGAAGGAAATAGGGGTAGGGAGACAGTTGTCAGGGTGGATAGGAAATTGACTCTCTGAGCATACTCAGAAGGTGGTGGTTGGAGGGCTAGCTTCATCCCCAAGGTGGGTTACAAGTGGGGTTCCCCAGGGGTCAGTGCTGGGGCCACTCCTGTTCAACGCCTATGTCTCAGACATCAGGAAGGGGATCAGGAGTGAGAAGCGTTTCTTTGCAGATGACTCAAAGCTGGGTGTATTGGTGGATGAGGAGGAGGGGAGGGTAGCCTTGCAGAAGGACCTGGAGGCTCTAGAAAGGTGGCTGGGAAAATGGAAACTAAAATTCAATGTGGGGAAATGCAAGGTTCTGCACCTGGGAGTCAGAAATCCAGGCCTGGGTATACCCTGGGAGGAGACATGATTCAAGTCACGAAGGGACCTGTGGGTAGTGGTAGATGTCAAAATGAACAACTCAGAGACCTGTAGGAGGGCAGCGGCAAAGGCAACTAGGATGCATCACCAGGGGGGATTACCTCCAGAAAGGCTGAAGTGATTCTTCCACTGTACAACTGCTTGGTTAGGCCACACCTCGAGTATGGTGTGCAGTTTTGGAGACCACATTTAAAGAGGGACATTATACTTCTAGAGAGGGTCAAAAGGAGGGCTACCAAAATGATCTGGGGGCTGGGGGAGAGGACCTATGAAGAGAGGCTCAAGGAGCTCAACATGTACACCTTGGAGGAGAGGTGGGACAGGGGGACATGATAGGAGTCTTTAAGTACATGAAAGGGATCAATAAGGGAGGCCCATCAGGGTGCTCCAAAGGAAGGAGAGTGGGGCAATGAGAGGTCACGGGTGTAAGCTGGAAGGGGGGCAGGCTCAGACGGGAGAGGAGGAGATGTTATTTCACTGAAAGGGTGGTGGAGCCATGGAATGCACTGCCCAGGGAGCTGGTAGAGGTGGAGACTATGGATGGGTTTAAGAGGGGATGGGACAGGTACAGGGGGAGAGTAAATCTGACCAGGCCCAATACAGGTGGAACATCTGGGACTGGGGACAGTATAACCCAAGGAGGAGGGGGGACACCAAAATCGACCCTCAGTGCGGGTGCTGAAAATCAAGCAGACTCGGGAGACTGTTAAGCCTATTCTGCTGGCATTTTAGTATGTTAGTATGTAAATAACACTGAATCAGATTAAGCTATTGGTGGTATTTTTAGCGAATGAGGGAAAATTTGGCCAGGACACCAGGAAAATTCCCTTACTCATTTCAGAAAGTGCCACGGGATATTTAACATCCACCTGACCTTCCACCAGAAGAGGCAGATGTGACCTAGGTTTAATGTTTCATCTGAAATACGGAAACTCAGGAGTGCAGTACCCTCCTCATCCTGCACTACAGTGTCAGTATTGGGATTTAACCCAAGTGCCTGGTGTGGGGATAGAACCCACAGCATTCTGATCTTCTTGCCTCAGAGGCAAGTGTGAAACCTGCTGAACCACTGACACTGATTGTCAAGTGTTCTGTAAGTAAGTTATTAAACAAGCATCTATTGTAAACCAGTAAAGATTAAGAAAAACACAGTATAATAACCTAAAGACTTTGATTTAATACTGAGCAGCAAAGAAGGGCAACCAAGATGGTGCAAGGGATCAAGAGAAGTGCTATGAGGAGAAACTAAGGAATCTCAATATGCACACTCTGGAGGACAGGAGAATGAGGGGTGGAGACTGAGAACTTTAAGTACCTCACAGGGGTAAACAGAGTGCAAGGAGGGAGACTCTTCCATAAGAGGACAAGCTCCTGGGCTAGGGGACATGCCATTGGAGGAGGGAATTTCAGTAAGGATGTGAGAAATATTTCTTCACAGAAAGGGTGGTAGAAGCACAGAACAGACTGCTGCCCAACAGTGTGGTGACTAGAACAATAGAAGGATTTAAGCATGAACGTTATGGACACAAGAACATATCAGTACAGAAACAGGGAGGGAAAGGTTTCCCTGAGACCTGTCAGGGTCTGCAGAGGTGAAGTAGGCTGGGAAACCCTTGGGCAGACTGGGTGGGTCTAAAGGCTTTTTTCTGCTGACACATTCTATGTTTTCATGTTGTCTGAGTGAACTACAAGTCAGCCTAACACTGTGCACACTCACTACAGAACACACATGCCCAGATATTCAGTTCAACAATTACCCAAGGCAGGTTTTCCAAAGCATTTATTTCAAATATTTTTCCAAGAATGGCATAATGATCAGGTAAAAGCTAATTTCCACATGCATCCTGGGGGAATGGGAAAAAGTGAATAGCAGTGCAGGAGATCATCAGCACAGCACAACAATTCCTGGGGGAAGGGGAAGAAGGTAATAACTGCACAGATCATCAGTACAACACAACAATACCTGGGGAAGGGATGCAGGGAATAACTATGCAGATTATCTGTACAAGACAACAGTACCTGGGGAAAGGGGAAGGAGGAAATAACTGTGCAGAAGATCATTGGTACAAAACAACAATAACTGGAAGAAGAGGAAGTAATGAATAATAGTGCAGCTCATCAGGGCATCACACCAGTACCTGGGGAAAGGAAGGTAGGGAATAACTGTGCAGAGCATCAGTACAACACAACAATACCTGGGGGAAAGGAAGGTAGGGAATAACTGTGCAGATCATCAGTACAACACAACAATACCTGGGGGAAGGGAAGTAGGGAATAACTGTGCAGATCATCAGAACAACACAACAATACCTGGGGGAAGGGAAGCAGGGAATAACTGTGCAGATCATCAGTACAACACAACTATACCTGGGGGAAGGGAAGACGGGAATAACTGTGCAGATCATCCGAACAACACGACAATATCTGGGGAAGGGGAGGCAGGGAATAACTGTGCAGATCATCAGTACAACACAACAATATCGGGGGAAGGGAAGTAGGGAACAACTGTGCAGATCATCAGTACAACATAACAATACCTAGGGGAAGGGGAAGTAGTAAATAACGTGCAGATCATCAGTACAAAACAAACATACCTGGAGAAAGGGAAGTAGGGAATAACTGTGCAGATCATCAGTACAACACAATACCTGGGGGAAGGGAAGTAGGGAATAACTGCACAGATCATGTGTACAATATAACAATACCTGGAGGAAGGGGGTGTAGGAAATAACTGTGCAGATCATCAATACAATACAACAATACCTGGGGTAAGGGAAGTAGGGAATAACTGTGCAGATCATCAATACAACACAGCAATACCTGGGGGAAGGGGAAGCAGGGAATAACTGTGCAGATCATCAGAACAACACAACAATACCTGGGGAAGGGAAGTAGGGAATAACCGCAGATCATCAGTACAACACAACAATACCTGGAGAAAGGGAAGTAGGGAATAACTGTGCAGATCATCAGTACAACACAATACCAGGGGGAAGGGGAAGTAACGAATAACAGTGCAAATCATCAGTACAACACAACAATACCTGGGGGAAGGGAAGTAAGGAATAACTGCACAGATCATCTGTACAACACAACAATACCTGGGGGAAGGGGAAGTAGGAAATAACTGCAGATCGTCAATACAATACAACAATACCTGGGGTAAGGGAAGTAGGGAATAACTGTTCAGATCATCAATACAACACAGCAATACCTGGGTGAAGGGAAGTAGGGAATAACTGCACAGATCATCAGTACAACACAACAATACCTGGGGGAAAGGGAAGTAGGGAATAACTATGCAGATCATCAGTACAACACAATACCTGGGGAAGGGAAGTAGGGAATAACTGTGCAGATCATCAGTACAAAACAACAATACCTGGGGTAAGGGAAGTAGGGAATAACTGTTCAGATCATCAGTACAACACAACAATACCTGGGGTAAGGGAAGTAGGGAATAACTGCACAGATCATCTGTACAACACAACAATACCTGGGGGTGGGGAAGTAGGGAATAACTGCGCAGATCATCAGTACAAAACAACAATACCTGGGAAGGGAAGTAGGGAATAACTGTGCAGATCATCAGCACAACACAACAATACCTGGGGGAAGGGGAAGTAGGGAATAACTGTGCAGATCATCAGTACAACACAATACCTGGGGGAAGGGAAGTAGGGAATAACTATGCAGATCATCAGCACAACACAACAATACCTGGGGGAAGGGAAGTAGGGAATAACTGTGCAGATCATCAGCACAACACAACAATACCTGGGGGAAGGGAAGTAGGGAATAACTGTGCAGATCATCAATACAATACAACAATACCTGGGGAAGGGGAAGCAGGGAATAACTGTGCAGATCATCAGTACAACACAACTATACCCGGGGGAAGGGAAGTAGGGAATAACTGTGCGGATCATCAGTACAACACAATACCTGGGGGAAGGGAAGTAGGGAATAACTGCACAGATCATGTGTACAATATAACAATACCTGGAGGAAGGGGGAGTAGGAAATAACTGTGCAGATCATCAATACAATACAAGAATACCTGGGGGAAGGGAAGTAGGGAATAACTGTGCAGATCATCAGCACAACACAACAATACCTGGGGGAAGGGAAGTAGGGAATAACTGTGCAGATCATCAGAACAACACAATAATACCTGGGGAAAGGGAAGCAGGGAATAACTGTGCAGATCATCAGTACAACACAACTATACCTGGGGGAAGGGAAGTAGGGAATAACTGTGCAGATCATCAGTACAACACAACTATACCTGGGGAAGGAAGTAGGAATAACTGCAGATCATCAGAACAACACAACAATACCTGGGAAGGGAAGCAGGAATAACTGTGCAGATCATCAGTACAACACAACTATACCTGGGGGAAGGGAAGTAGGGAATAACTGTGCAGATCATCAGAACAACACAACAATACCTGGGGAAGGGGAAGCAGGAATAACTGTGCAGATCATCAGTACAACACAACTATACCTGGGGGAAGGGAAGTAGGGAATAACTGTGCAGATCATCAGAACAACACAACAATATCTGGGGAAGGGAAGCAGGGAATAACTGTGCAGATCATCAGTACAACACAACTATACCTGGGGGAAGGGAAGTAGGGAATAACTGTGCAGATCATCAGAACAACACAATACCTGGGGAAGGGGAAGCAGGGAATAACTGTGCAGATCATCAGTACAACACAACTATACCTGGGGGAAGGGAAGTAGGGAATAACTGTGCAGATCATCAGAACAACATAACAATATCTGGGGAAGGGGAAGCAGGGAATAACTGTGCAGATCATCTGTACAACACAACAATATCGGGGGAAGGGAAGTATGGAACAACTGTGCAGATCATCAGTACAACACAACAATACCTGGAGAAAGGGAAGTAGGGAATAACTGTGCAGATCATCAGCACAACAATACCTGGGGGAAGGGGAAGTAGGGAATAACTGTGCAGATCATCAGTACAACACAATACCTGGGGGAAGGGGAAGTAACGAATAACAGTGCAAATCATCAGTACAACACAACAATACCTGGGGGAAGGGAAGTAGGGAATAACTGCACAGATCTTCTGTACAACACAACAATACCTGGGGGAAGGGGAAGTAGGAAATAACTGCAGATCATCAATACAATACAACAATACCTGGGGTGAGGGAAGTAGGGAATAACTGTTCAGATCATCAATACAACACAGCAATACCTGGGGGAAGAGAAGTAGGGAATAACTGCACAGATCATCAGTACAACACAACAATACCTGGGGGAAGGGGAAGTAGGGAATAACTATGCAGATCATCAGTACAACACAATACCTGGGGAAGGGGAAGTAGGGAATAACTGTTCAGATCATCAGTACAACACAACAATACCTGGGGTAATGGAAGTAGGGAATAACTGCACAGATCATCTGTACAACACAACAATACCTGGGGGTGGGGAAGTAGGGAATAACTGTGCAGATCATCAGCACAACACAACAATACCTGGGGGAAGGGGAAGTAGGGAATAACTGTGCAGATCATCAGTACAACACAACAATACCTGGAGGAAGGGGAAGCAGGGAATAACTGTGCAGGTCATCAGAACAATACCTGGGGAAGGGGAAGCAGGGAATAACTGTGCAGATCATCAGTACAACACAACTATACCTGGGGGAAGGGAAGTAGGGAATAACTGTGCAGATCATCAGAACAACACAACAATACCTGGGAAGGGGAAGTAGGGAATAACTGTGCAGATCATCAGTACAACACAACTATACCTGGGGAAGGAAGTAGGGAATAACTGTGCAGATCATCAGAACAACACAACAATATCTGGGGAAGAGGAAGCAGGGAATAACTGCGCAGATCATCTGTACAACACAACAATATCGGGGGAAGGGAAGTATGGAACAACTGTGCAGATCATCTGTACAACACAACAATACCTGGGGGAAGGGGAAGTAGGAAATAACTGCAGATCGTCAATACAATACAACAATACCTGGGGTAAGAGAAGTAGGGAATAACTGTTCAGATCATCAATACAACACAGCAACACCTGGGGGAAGGGAAGTAGGGAATAACTGCACAGATCATCAGTACAACACAACAATACCTGGGGGAAGGGGAAGTAGGGAATAACTATGCAGATCATCAGTACAACACAATACCTGGGGGAAGGGGAAGTAGGGAATAACTGTTCAGATCATCAGTACAACACAACAATACCTGGGGTAATGGAAGTAGGGAATAACTGCACAGATCATCTGTACAACACAACAATACCTGGGGGTGGGGAAGTAGGAATAACTCAAGATCATCAGTACAACACAACAATACCTGGGGGAAGGGGAAGTAGGGAATAACTGCGCAGATCATCAGTACAAAACAACAATACCTGGGAGAAGGGGAAGTAGGGAATAACTGTGCAGATCATCAGCACAACACAACAATACCTGGGGGAAGGGGAAGTAGGGAATAACTGTGCAGATCATCAGTACAACACAATACCTAGGGGAATGGAAGTAGGGAATAACTATGCAGATCATCAGCACAACACAACAATACCTGGGGGAAGGGAAGTAGGGAATAACTGTGCAGATCATCAGCACAACACAACAATACCTGGGGAAGGAAGTAGGGAATAACTGTGCAGATCATCAGTACAACACAACAATACCTGGGGGAAGGGAAGTAGGGAATAACTGTGCAGATCATCAGTACAAAACAACAATACCTGGGGGGAAGGGGAAGTAGGGAATAACTGTGCAGATCATTAGAACAACACAACAATACCTGGGGAAGGGAAAGCAGGGAATAACTGTGCAGATCATCAGTACAACACAACTATACCTGGGGGAAGGGAAGTAGGGAATAACTGTGCAGATCCTCAGAACAACACAACAATACCTGGGGAAGGGGAAGTAGGGAATAACTGTGCAGATCATCAGTACAACACAACTATACCTGGGGGAAAGGAAGTAGGGAATAACTGTGCAGATCATCAGAACAACACAACAATATCTGGGGAAGGGGAAGCAGGGAATAACTGTGCAGATCATCTGTACAACACAACAATATCGGGGGAAGGGAAGTATGGAACAACTGAGCAGATCATCAGTACAACACAACAATACCTGGAGAAAGGGAAGTAGGGAATAACTGTGCAGATCATCAGCACAACACAACAATACCTGGGGGAAGGGGAAGTAGGGAATAACTGTGCAGATCATCAGTACAACACAATACCTGGGGGAAGGGAAGTAGGGAATAACTATGCAGATCATCAGCACAACACAACAATACCTGGGGGAAGGGAAGTAGGGAATAACTGTGCAGATCATCAGCACAACACAACAATACCTGGAGGAAGGGGAAGCAGGGAATAACTGTGCAGATCATCAGAACAATACCTGGGGAAGGGGAAGCAGGGAATAACTGTGCAGATCATCAGTACAACACAACTATAGCTGGGGGAAGGGAAGTAGGGAATAACTGTGCAGATCATCAGAACAACACAACAATATCTGGAGAAAGGGAAGCAGGGAATAACTGTGCAGATCATCAGTACAACACAACAATACCTGGGGGAAGGGAAGTAGGGAATAACTGTGCAGATCATCAGAACAACACAACAATATCTGGGGAAGGCGAAGCAGGGAATAACTGTGCAGATCATCAGTACAACACAACAATATCGGGGGAAGGGAAGTATGGAACAACTGTGCAGATCATCAGTACAACACAACAATACCCGGAGAAAGGGAAGTAGGGAATAACTGTGCAGATCATCAGTACAACACAATACCTGGGGGAAGGGAAGTAGGGAATAACTGCACAGATCATGTGTACAATATAACAATACCTGGAGGAAGGGGGTGTAGGAAATAACTGTGCAGATCATCAATACAATACAACAATACCTGGGGTAAGGGAAGTAGGGAGTAACTGTGCAGATCACCAATTCAATACAACAATACCTGGGGTCAGGGAAGTAGGGAATAACTGTTCAGATCATCAATACAACACAGCAATACCTGGGGGAAGGGGAAGCAGGGAATAACTGTGCAGATCATCAGAACAACACAACAATGCCTGGGAAGGAAGTAGGGAATAACTGTGCAGATCATCAGTACAACACAACAATACCTGGAGAAAGGGAAGTAGGGAATAACTGTGCAGATCAACAGTACAACACAATACCTGGGGGAAGGGGAAGTAATGAATAACAGTGCAAATCATCAGTACAACACAACAATATCTGGGGGAAGGGAAGTAGGGAATAACTGCACAGATCATCTGTACAACACAACAATACCTGGGGGAAGGGGAAGTAGGAAATAACTGCAGATCGTCAATACAATACAACAATACCTGGGGAAGGAAGTAGGGAATAACTGTTCAGATCATCAATACAACACAGCAATACCTGGGGAATGGAAGTAGGAATAACTGCACAGATCATCAGTACAAAACAACAATACCAGGGGAAGTAGGAATAACTGTGCAGATCATCAGCACAACACAACAATACCTGGAGGAAGGGAAGTAGGGAATAACTGTTCAGATCATCAGTACAACACAACAATACCTGGGGGAAGGGAAGTAGGGAATAACTGTGCAGATCATCAGCACAACACAACAATACCTGGGGGAAGGGAAGTTGGGAATAACTATGCAGATCATCAGCACAACACAACAATACCTGGGGGAAGGGAAGTAGGGAATAACTATGCAGATCATCAGCACAACACAACAATACCTGGGGAAGGGAAGTAGGGAATAATGCAGATCATCAGCACAACACAACAATACCTGGGGAAGGGAAGCAGGAATAACTGTGCAGATCATCAGAACAACAAACAATACCTGGGGAAGGGAAGCAGGGAATAACTGTGCAGATCATCAGTACAACACAACTATACCTGGGGGAAGGGAAGTAGGGAATAACTGTGCAGATCATCAGAACAACACAACAATATCTGGGGAAGGGGAAGCAGGGAATAACTATGCAGATCATCAGTACAACACTACAATACCTGGGGGAAGGGGAAGGGAATAACTATGCAGATCATCAGCACAACGCAACAATACCTGGGGGAAGAGGAAGTAGGGAATAACTGCGCAGATCATCAGTACAACACAACAATACCTGGGGGAAGGGGAAGTAAGGAATAACTGTGCAGATCATCAGCACAACACAACAATACCTGGGGAAGGGAAGTAGGGAATAACTGTGCAGATCATCAGCACAACACAACAATACCTGGGGAAGGGAAGTAGGGAATAACTGTGCAGATCATCAGCACAACACAACAATACCTGGGGGAAGGGGAAGTAAGGAGTAACTGTTCAGATCATCAGCACAACACAACAATACCTGGGGGAAGGGGAAGTAGGGAATAACTGTGCAGATCATCAGCGCAACACAACAGTACCTGGGGGAAGGGGAAGTAGGGAATAACTGTGCAGATCATTAGTATAACACAACAGTACCTGGGGGAAGGGAAGTAGGGAATAACTGCACAGATCATGTGTACAATATAACAATACCTGGAGGAAGGGGGTGTAGGAAATAACTGTGCAGATCATCAATACAATACAACAATACCTGGGGTAAGGGAAGTAGGGAATAACTGTGCAGATCATCAGAACAACACAACAATACCTGGGGAAGGGGAAGCAGGGAATAACTGTGCAGATCATCAGTACAACACAACTATACCTGGGGGAAGGGAAGTAGGGAATAACTGTGCAGATCATCAGAACAACACAACAATACCTGGGGAAGGGGAAGCAGGAAATAACTGTGCAGATCATCAGTACAACACAACTATACCTGGGGGAGGAAGTAGGAATAACTGAGCAGATCATCAGAACAACACAACAATATCTGGGAAGGGAAGCAGGGAATAACTGTGCAGATCATCAGTACAACACAACTATACCTGGGGAAGGGAAGTAGGGAATAACTGTGCAGATCATCAGAACAACACAACAATATCTGGGAAGGGAAGTAGGAATAACTGTGCAGATCATCAGTACAACACAACTATACCTGGGGAAGGGAAGTAGGGAATAACTGTGCAGATCATCAGAACAACACAACAATATCTGGGGAAGCGAAGCAGGAATAACTGCAGATTATCAGTACAACACAACTATACCTGGGAAGGGAAGTAGGAATAACTGTGCAGATCATCAGAACAACACAACAATATCTGGGAAGGGGAAGCAGGAATAACTGTGCAGATCATCAGTACAACACAACAATATTGGGGAAGGAAGTATGGAACAACTGTGCAGATCATCAGTACAACACAACAATACCTGAGAAAGGGAAGTAGAACAATTGCAGATCATCAGTACAACACAATACCTGGGGAAGGGAAGGGGAATAACTGCACAGATCATGTGTACAATATAACAATACCTGAGGAAGGGGGTGTAGGAAATAACTGTGCAGATCATCAATTCAATACAACAATACCTGGGGTAAGGGAAGTAGGGAATAACTGTTCAGATCATCAATACAACACAGCAATACCTGGGGGAAGGGGAAGCAGGGAATAACTGTGCAGATCATCAGAACAACACAACAATGCCTGGGGAAGGGAAGTAGGGAATAACTGTGCAGATCATCAGTACAACACAACAATACCTGGAGAAAGGGAAGTAGGGAATAACTGTGCAGATCAACAGTACAACACAATACCTGGGGGAAGGGGAAGTAACGAATAACAGTGCAAATCAGTACAACACAACAAAATCTGGGGGAAGGGAAGTAGGGAATAACTGCACAGATCATCTGTACAACACAACAATACATGGGGGAAGGGGAAGTAGGAAATAACTGCAGATCGTCAATACAATACAACAATACCTGGGGGAAGGGAAGTAGGGAATAACTGTTCAGATCATCAATGCAACACAGCAATACCTGGGGAATGGAAGTAGGGAATAACTGCACAGATCATCAGTACAACACAACAATACCTGGGGGAAGTAGGGAATAACTGTGCAGATCATCAGCACAGCACAACAAAACCTGGAGGAAGGGGAAGTAGGGAATAACTGTTCAGATCATCAGTACAACACAACAATACCTGGCGGAAGGGGAAGTAGGGAATAACTATGCAGATCATCAGCACAACACAACAATACCTGGGGGAAGGGAAGTAGGGAATAACTGTGCAGATCATCAGCACAACACAACAATACCTGGGGAAGGGAAGTAGGGAATAACTGTGCAGATCATCAGTACAACACAACAATACCTGGGGAAAGGGGAAGTAGGGAATAACTGCGCAGATCATCAGTACAAAACAACAATACCTGGGGGAAGGGGAAGTAGGTAATAACTGTGCAGATCATCAGAACAACACAACAATACCTGGGAAGGGAAGCAGGGAATAACTGTGCAGATCATCAGTACAACACAACTATACCTGGGGGAAGGGAAGTAGGGAATAACTGTGCAGATCATCAGAACAACACAACAATACCTGGGGAAGGGGAAGCAGGGAATAACTGTGCAGATCATCAGTACAACACAACTATACCTGGGGGAAGGGAAGTAGGGAATAACTGTGCAGATCATCAGAACAACACAACAATATCTGGGGAAGGGGAAGCAGGGAATAACTGTGCAGATCATCAGTACAACACAACTATACCTGGGGGAAGGGAAGTAGGGAATAACTGTGCAGATCATCAGAACAACACAACAATATCTGGGGAAGGGGAAGCAGGGAATAACTGTGCAGATCATCAGTACAACACAACTATACCTGGGGGAAGGGAAGTAGGGAATAACTGTGCAGATCATCAGAACAACACAACAATATCTGGGGAAGGAGCAGCAGGGAATAACTGTGCAGATCATCAGTACAACACAACTATACCTGGGGGAAGGGAAGTAGGGAATAACTGTGCAAATCATCAGAACAACACAACAATTTCTGGGGAAGGGGAAGCAGGGAATAACTGTGCAGATCATCAGTACAACACAATAATATCGGGGGAAGGGAAGTATGGAACAACTGTGCAGATCATCAGTACAACAAAACAATACCTGGAGAAAGGGAAGTAGGGAATAACTGTGCAGATCATCAGTACAACACAATACCTGGGGGAAGGGAAGTGGGGAATAACTGCACAGATCATGTGTACAATATAACAATACCTGGAGGAAGGGGGTGTAGGAAATAACTGTGCAGATCATCAATACAATACAACAATACCTGGGGTAAGGGAAGTAGGGAATAACTGTGCAGATCATCAATACAATACAACAATACCTGGGGTAAGGGAAGTAGGGAATAACTGTTCAGATCATCAATACAACACAGCAATACCTGGGGGAAGGGTAAGCAGGGAATAACTGTGCAGATCATCAGAACAACACAACAATGCCTGGGGAAGGGAAGTAGGGAATAACTGTGCAGATCATCAGTACAACACAACAATACCTGGAGAAAGGGAAGTAGGGAATAACTGTGCAGATCATCAGTACAACACAATACCTGGGGGAAGGGAAGTAGGGAATAACTGCACAGATCATGTGTACAATATAACAATACCTGGAGGAAGGGGGTGTAGGAAATAACTGTGCAGATCATCAATACAATACAACAATACCTGGGGTAAGGGAAGTAGGGAATAACTGTGCAGATCATCAGAACAACACAACAATACCTGGGGAAGGGGAAGCAGGGAATAACTGTGCAGATCATCAGTACAACACAACTATACCTGGGGGAAGGGAAGTAGGGAATAACTGTGCAGATCATCAGAACAACACAACAATACCTGGGGGAAGGGAAGTAGGGAATAACTGAGCAGATCATCAGAACAACACAACAATATCTGGGGAAAGGGAAGTAGGGAATAACTGTGCAGATCATCAGTACAACACAACTATACCTGGGGGAAGGGAAGTAGGGAATAACTGTGCAGATCATCAGAACAACACAACAATATCTGGGGAAGGGAAGCAGGGAATAACTGTGCAGATCATCAGTACAACACAACTATACCTGGGGGAAAGGAAGTAGGGAATAACTGTGCAGATCATCAGAACAACACAACAATATCTGGGGAAGGGAAGCAGGGAATAACTGTGCAGATCATCAGTACAACACAACTATACCTGGGGGAAGGGAAGTAGGGAATAACTGTGCAGATCATCAGAACAACACAACAATATCTGGGGAAGGGGAAGCAGGGAATAACTGTGCAGATCATCAGTACAACACAACAATATCGGGGGAAGGGAAGTATGGAACAACTGTGCAGATCATCAGTACAACACAACAATACCTGGAGAAAGGGAAGTAGGGAATAACTGTGCAGATCATCAGTACAACACAATACCTGGGGGAAGGGAAGTAGGGAATAACTGCACAGATCATGTGTACAATATAACAATACCTGGAGGAAGGGGGTGTAGGAAATAACTGTGCAGATCATCAATACAATACAACAATACCTGGGGTAAGGGATGTAGGAATAACTGTGCAGATCATCAATACAATACAACAATACCTGGGGTAAGGGAAGTAGGAATAACTGTTCAGACATCAATACAACACAGCAATACCTGGGGGAAGGGGAAGCAGGGAATAACTGTGCAGATCATTAGAACAACACAACAATGCCTGGGGAAGGGAAGTAGGGAATAACTCCGCAGATCATCAGTACAACACAACAATACCTGGAGAAAGGGAAGTAGGGAATAACTGTGCAGATCAACAGTACAACACAATACCTGGGGGAAGGGGAAGTAATGAATAACAGTGCAAATCATCAGTACAACACAACAATATCTGGGGGAAGGGAAGTAGGGAATAACTGCACAGATCATCTGTACAACACAACAATACCTGGGGGAAGGGGAAGTTGGAAATAACTGCAGATCGTCAATACAATACAACAATACCTGGGGGAAGGGAAGTAGGGAATAACTGTTCAGATCATCAATACAACACAGCAATACCTGGGGGAATGGAAGTAGGGAATAACTGCACAGATCATCAGTACAAAACAACAATACCTGGGGGAAGTAGGGAATAACTGTGCAGATCATCAGCACAACACAACAATACCTGGAGGAAGGGGAAGTAGGGAATAACTGTTCAGATCATCAGTACAACACAACAATACCTGGGGGAAGGGGAAGTAGGGAATAACTGTGCAGATCATCAGCACAACACAACAATACCTGGGGGAAGGGAAGTTGGGAATAACTATGCAGATCATCAGCACAACACAACAATACCTGGGGAAGGGAAGTAGGGAATAACTATGCAGATCATCAGCACAACACAACAATACCTGGGAGAGGAAGTAGGGAATAACTGTGCAGATCATCAGCACAACACAACAATACCTGGGGAAGGGGAAGCAGGGAATAACTGTGTAGATCATCAGAACAACACAACAATACCTGGGGAAGGGGAAGCAGGGAATAACTGTGCAGATCATCAGTACAACACAACTATACCTGGGGAAGGAAGTAGGGAATAACTGTGCAGATCATCAGAACAACACAACAATATCTGGGGAAGGGGAAGCAGGGAATAACTGTGCAGATCATCAGTACAACACTACAATACCTGGGGGAAGGGGAAGTAGGGAATAACTATGCAGATCATCAGCACAACGCAACAATACCTGGGGAAGGGAAGTAGGGAATAACTGCACAGATCATCAGTACAACACAACAATACCTGGGGGAAGGGGAAGTAGGGAATAACTGTGCAGATCATCAGCACAACACAACAATACCTGGGGAAGGGAAGTAGGGAATAACTGTGCAGATCATCAGCACAACACAACAATACCTGGGGAAGGAAGTAGGGAATAACTGTGCAGATCATCAGCACAACACAACAATACCTGGGGAAGGGAAGTAAGGAGTAACTGTTCAGATCATCAGCGCAACACAACAATACCTGGGGAAGGGAAGTAGGGAATAACTGTGCAGATCATCAGCGCAACACAACAGTACCTGGGGGAAGGGGAAGTAGGGAATAACTGTGCAGATCATCAGTACAACACAACAGTATCTGGGGGAAGGGGAAGTAGAGAGTAACTATGCAGATCATCAGTACAACACAACAATACCTGGGGGAAGGGGAAGTAGGGAGTAACTGTTCAGATCATCAGCACAACACAACAATACCTGGGGGAAGGGAAGTAGGGAATAACTGTGCAGATCATCAGTACAACACAACAATACCTGGGGGAAGGGGAAGTAGGGAGTAACTGTTCAGACCATCAGCACAACACAACAATACCTGGGGGAAGGGGATGTAAGAAATAACTGTGCAGATCATCAGCACAACACAACAATACCTGGGGGAAGGGGAAGTAGGGAGTAACTGTTCAGATCATCAGCACAACACAACAATACCTGGGGGAAGGGGATGTAGGAAATAACTGTGCAGATCATCAGTACAACACAACAATACCTGGGGAAGGGAAGAATGGAATAACTGTTCAGATCATCAGCACAACACAACAATACCTGGGGAAGGGAAGTAGGAATAACTGTGCAGATCATCAGCACAGCACAACAATACCTGGGGAAGGGAAGTAGGGAATAACTGTGCAGATCATCAGTACAACACAACAATACCTGGGGAAGGGGAAGTAGGGAATAACTGTGCAGATCATCAGTACAACACAACAATACCTGGGGAAGGGGAAGTAGGGAATAACTGTGCAGATCATCAGCACAACACAACAATACCTGGGGAAGGGAAGAAGGAATAACTGTTCAGATCATCAGCACAACACAACAATACCTGGGGAAAGGGAAGTAGGGAATAACTGTGCAGATCATCAGTACAATACAATACCGGGGGGAAGGGGAAGTAACGAATAACAGTGCAGATCATCAGTACAACACAACAATACCTGGGGGAAGGGAAGTAGGGAATAACTGCACAGATCATCTGTACAACACAACAATACCTGGGGGAAGGGGAAGTAGGAAATAACTGCAGATCGTCAATACAATACAACAATACCTGGGGTAAGGGAAGTAGGGAATAACTGTTCAGATCATCAATACAACACAGCAATACCTGGGGGAATGGAAGTAGGAATAACTGCACAGATTATCAGTACAACACAACAATACCTGGGGAAAGTAGGGAATAACTGTGCAGATCATCAGTACAACACAATACCGGGGGGAAGGGGAAGTAACGAATAACAGTGCAGATCATCAGTACAACACAACAATACCTGGGGGAAGGGAAGTAGGGAATAACTGCACAGATCATCTGTACAACACAACAATACCTGGGGGAAGGGGAAGTAGGAAATAACTGCAGATCGTCAATACAATACAACAATACCTGGGGTAAGGGAAGTAGGGAATAACTGTTCAGATCATCAATACAACACAGCAATACCTGGGGGAATGGAAGTAGGAATAACTGCACAGATCATCAGTACAACACAACAATGCCTGGGGAAAGTAGGGAATAACTGTGCAGATCATCAGTACAACACAACAATACCTGGGGGAAGGGAAGTAGGGAATAACTGTGCAGATCATCAGCACAACACAACAATACCTGGGGAAAGTAGGGAATAACTGTGCAGATCATCAGTACAACACAACAATACCTGGGGGAAGGGGAAGTAACAAATAACAGTGCAGATCATCAGTTCACAGCAAAACATGGGGGGTGGGGAAGTAGGGAATAACTGTGAAGATCATTGGTACAACACAGTACCTGGGAAGCTGCCACCAGAGAAAGTTAAGATCAAAACCTTGTGCCCATAATAAGGGTACTGCGTCTCACCTTCAGCAGCACTGAAACATCAGCATTTAAAGCTTTAGCCTTCTCTGAGCTTCCATTTTCTTTTAATTTGTACCCAAATCCAATTAAATGTATTAGTTGAATGCACAAACTAGTAACAACATTCCATTTGCTGGTGTACTTTTTACAGAAGCTGTGTAGTATAGCCTAGAGGTTAGAGGAGCGAGGTGTGAACGAGCTTGATACATCCAGCAGACCAGACCTGAGATTGATTCTCACAACCTCCACTTGCATACTGTGCGACTCTAAGCAAGTCGCTTAACCGCCCAGTGCTCCAAGGTTGCCTCTGAAAACAGGCACTTGTTCCTAGTAGGCCTTACTCTATTACCAAAGACTAAAAAAAAAAAAAAATAAATAAAAAAGTATGTAACAGGGTATGAGAGAGCACTGGTAATTATTTTTACAGCCACATTCCCCAGCAGCATAGTAAGGCAGAAGGCTGCAGAAATCACTTAGTTCAAATGCAATCATTTTATTCGTCTACCTACCTTTAGGGCCTCCACCTTTGGAACAATGCTGTAGCATTCATGTTCAGGAGACTTTACCAAGGCTGCACAGATAGGTTTATGTTCATCCGATTCCTCACAAAACAGTCTCAGCGGCTGTTGGTGTTGGTCACAGGTGTTACCCTTTTCTGGCTCCTCTTCATTTCTAGTCAGACATTTTATAACCTCCACCATGGCTGCAAGTTTCCTGTTTGCTATGAGTATCTTTTGCTCTAACATATCACAGCATTCGCCACAGGAGACATTACCTTCTACATACTCCCAGAACTTTGTGATACAGGCTCTGCAAAAGTGGTGCCCACAATCTATAATGACAGGATCACTGAAAAAATCCAGACAGATTGAACAAATAGCTTCATTTTTCAGTATTTCTAGCTGTCTTGTTGCTACCATGTTCACTGCTGTCTGTTAAAGAATAAAAAAGAAATTAAAATTAAAAAATGTCCACTTTCCTTCTGTTTCCTGGAATGAGTTTGTTTCTCTTTCAATACTGATCACATCATACACAGTTAAAAACTCTTGCACTGCTACTGAACCTTCTTATCGTGTTTCAGTACTGACTAAGTCATGTACATGTAACCACCTATTCCCTGGGGTTAAGAATCCCATCAGTATCGGTGTTAGGCAGGGAAGGCAGCTGGTGATTGTCACAAATGCGCTCCGCAGGTCAGGCCCTCTGTTCCCACAGTGCCAACCTTGAAGTGCAATAGTGTGAACAGGAGACAGACAGGGTAACCCTCCTGTCTGTTTTGGGTCTGAATTACCTACTAGCCTCTAGTCCGGGGGGTCAAATGTGAACCTTATGCTAGCACACCCAGTTAACAGGTTCAGATATATATTCTCTTCAGCGAAATGCAATATAATCTTTCACCCAGTGGCACCCAGCCAGGATTCCAAAATATACCCTTATGACTCAATACGAGACCCAGATATATTCTTACCTTTAGCAAGCTTAGTAACACTTTCAAGCCCTTAACAGCTGTCAGACAAACACTGGTTCAGCTTTCACATGCAAAAGAAAACTGAGAAGACACAGGCAGTATTCCAAGGAAAATATTGTTTACTAAAAATTGTAAAATAGGTAAAATATCAAACAGAGAACAAATATATCAATAACTTAGTCACATTAAATAAATGGGAAGTTACAGAACACAAATACGCCTACCACAAATACTTAAAAGTTCTTGCCTAGCTAGATGTTACCATAAAGTGCCTTTTTAAGTACAGAGAACTGTGTCTCTCTTGAGCCCAGAATAAAAAGCAATGTTTTCCTCAGATGCTTGACCATTTCAAAATCCATCTCCCCACCCCTTTGTGAGGTCACAGTTAGATCCTCCTATAACTTTAACTTCTTAGTATAACTATCCACAAGGATGTATGTTATTACTGTGAAAAGCAGCAACTAGCAATTTCCCAAAATATGAGTCTCTTGATCAAAGCATTCCTTTTGATGTTTCATAATGCCACAATCTGTCACTAGTTCTCTGCTAGGTGAGAAAACCATAATGGATCAGCCAGATGACTTCCATTCCTGCTAGGGTCATAAAATTCATATTTAGTTCCCAGCTTCAAAAGCAGGAGCAGGTTAAAAGAGTTAATAAACTGCCCCTCTAAAAGGAAGGCTTTAATTAGTGGTTTCACTGGTCTGTTTATCACATCCTGCTGTTTTCTCACAGACACTTTTGAGGTCAAAGGTCTAGTATCCTTACCCAGACAACCATCCTTAAAAAGGCAGTGACATACCATATACATTTTATTTATAACACAAATATTATACAATGTAACAATAAGCAGGTGGCAGAGCATCACAGAAATTATCTAGTTAAATGGATTTTCATCTTGCCCTTCTCTGCTGCTTGGTTTCAGTTGAGAGGTGATGTCACTTTAAACTTTCACAATGACATAAGCCACACAGCTTGTGTGAGAGGGGAAATAGCTTAGAATTCTGGAGCCAGTCTTGTTCCAGAGTAAGTCTGAGCTGGTGTGAGTTCCAGCAGCAGCTCAGAGATTGAGCTGCAGTGTGAGCAGTGTCAGTATTTCTCACTCTAGTGGAGGATATCTTTTCCCAACTTGTGAAGTGGTGGAACCCATCTTCAGGGATACCTGAGCCTTTATTCCATGTGGGATGAGGGGACTCCAGAGGATTTTAGGGGCAATCCCCTGATCTAACCCAGAACTTTGTGAAGCTGCCTTTGTTATACAAACTGTGAGTAGATTTCTGACCGAGTTACATAGGATGTGTACCTGCCTTTTTTCTGTGGGATGACTCTCTGATAGAGAGACCCATTCACCCATTTCTGTGAGGACTCCCTCAAGAAGATTCATGTTTTAAAGACCTCTGACAATAGTGGCCATCCCATATGTGACTTACCATTTGTTCAGGACTTTAACTTTACACCCTAGTGGTGTTCTTGATGTTAAATGTGCTAAACATTTCAGGATAGCATCATTTTCTACAGTTTCAGTATTTGTGAGGTGTAACTCTGAAAGAATGGCTAGGTATGGACGTATCTCCCATCTGGAGTGACCAGTTCAGCACTTCAGGTTCTGTAAGGGCACCTTTCTTCTAGTGCAAGTGGACAATGCCTGAAAAAGTTTACCCCTGGTATGTGGGTTTCGCAACTTCTGAGCCTCGAGTGCTCTGTCGTGGCCTGTGTGCCACATTCTAATCCTATGCTATAGGGAAGAAGATGTGTGTGTTAAAGATCTCTGACAATAGTGGATGTCTCCTATGTGACTTGCCCTTTGTTCAGGACTCTAACGTTACACCCTAGTGGTGGCAGTATAGCCTAGAGGTTAGAGGAATGAGGTGTGAATGAACTTGATACATCCAGAAGACCAGACCCGATTTTGATTCTCACAACCTCCACTTGCATACTGTGTGACTCTGAGCAAGTCACTTAACCACCCAGTGCTCCCAGGTCACCCCTGAAAACAGGCACTTGTCCTAGTGGGCCTTACCCGGTTACCAAAGACTAAAATGAAAAAAATTTTCAAGATAGCATCATTTTCTACAGTTTCAGTATTTGTGAGATGTAACTCTGAAAGAATGGCTGGGCATGGATGTGGAAGCAAATGGTGGGAGACTGCCCCATCTGGAGTGACAGGTTCAGTACTCCAGGTTCTGTAAGGATGCCTGTTTTCCTTTAGCACATGCAGCCAATGCCTGAAAAAGTTTACCACTGGTATGTGGGTTTTGCAAGTTTTGAGCCTTGAATGCTCCGTCGTGGCCCATGTGCCACATTCTAATGTTATGCTGTATGGCAAATGTGCAAAGTAATGGCCTAGTGCCACTTTCCAGATGTTTTTGTGCATTTTCACAGTAGCTAGTTCCAACATTTTACAGATGTCTAATCCTATGTCATATGGGAATTGTTCTAAGTACTGGCCTAGTGCCATGTCGAGTAGAAATATGTGTTCACCATGGCTAGTTCCACAATTCCAGTTGTTTAATCCTTTGCTATATGGGAGGTTCAAATTCTGTTTTCGACAGATGTGTTCTGCATTGCCTTATGCCATGGAGTGTAAACCCTTGGGGGTCCATCTTTGCTTTTGTGTTTCCAACTTTGTTTTGGAATAAAGCCACACTCTAGAATCCCAACCTGGTATGGAAAATCTAGTTACTGCTTCCTATGTGGATTTACTGTGTACCCCTGTCCAGAAGTGCAAACCTAGCATAGCCCTTAGCAAACATTCTCTCCTCAGGACATGGGTTTTGGGTATAGGCCTGTTTGTGTCTAGTACAGACACCTTGTGTTTTTCTTCTGCATCTGCAAATTTTGCTTTGTACCCCAACCCCTTTCTTTTCTCCTAGACTATGGGAGGTGTGCCTACTGGTTAAATAAGGGGCTGATGGGGGGTTACAACAATAGGGACTCATCTGATGATATTGCTTAACTTGGGGAGAGAACAGGAGATTGTTTGCTTAGGGCATGGCTAGCAGTTTGTCTGTCTGGCAGTTTGGTAGCCCAAAATTGGAGGGGAAGCTTGGCACAAAAGGATCTTGCCCAGGAGAGTGCCATCCATATGTGCCGCTGTGTGCTGCTTGCTATTACATTGCTGCTGTGTGTTTGTACCAACCAACCATGGACTGTAAAGCCAGATAGTGTACTGTATGTCTTTGTCTCTGCATCTAGAATGTTTCACAGAATTTTTAATCTCAAGTTTTAATTGCCAAAAGTATTGTGGACTTTAGGAAACAAAGAGAAATGTGCCCTGAAAGTTTCATGGTTTTTTTGTGCAAATTGGGGGAGTCGCTAAAGAAATTGCCAACTTCTGAATGAGAAAATGGTCAAAAATGGCGTTCCCACCTTGAAATTGCAGCTGAGAAAAAATGCTTAGTTTGCAGTTTAAATTTGCCCTGCTCGATGTTCGCCATGGAGGAAAAGCACAAGGAGTGAGAGGGAGGCTCATTTATAGGGCACTGAATGATTGGTGCAGCTTCGGAGTGCAGCCAAGTGTTCGAGGAGAAGACAGTGAGTGGTGTGTGAGCTGGTCAGACCAGGATCAACCATCGAGGGGCTAATGAATGTTCTATTTTGTAAAAAACAGACTTCTGCTGTACATATTCAGGCTCAACCCATTATCCAACCGACTGGAAAGTGAGCGTGTTTTTCACGGTAACAATCAGCGGGATCACAAGCACATTTCATCCCAGAGGCGTTCCAGGATTGGCCACCAGGAAAAACATTTCCACCAAAGAAAGCCAGCTACTGATTTCAGTGAGCACAAACCCTGACTAACTGTGCTTCAAACTGTGTTGTGATTTTCAAGCCAGCTGAATCTCTGTGCAAGCAGTGATATTGTTTTGCAAAGAGGACTGTGAGTTGTAAACAGCAAGTGCAGCAAGCAAAATTCTGAACATAGATTGTGAGCATTTATGATGGATTCAGCAACAGTAAAACTGTTCTTAAGCAAGTGAGAGACTGTGAGTTATATTATCCTGCAGCAAGCAGGCAATCCTGTAAAAGAAATATTGTGGCTTGCAAGTGACTTTAAGCATGTGTAAATAGTTGACCTGTGTGCTAATCACGAAGTCCTGAAAAATCATATGAATATGATGAGAGCGATACAAGCAGTGCAATCAATGACAGTTTTGAGCTAAATCAGTAGCAGAAAAGGTTGGATGTGCAGGTTTTCAGTCAGAAACAGATTTGATGCATGAGGAGAGCTACCGCCACCATTACAGGGCGGGGTTAGCGATGTAAACACAGGAACAGGGAGCCAGTTTGTGAGACTGTGCTGAGACTTGTAAACAAATAGAAACAACACACTTTTTATGAGTTTTAATTGCAGACATGGCTCTGCGAACATCCCACAACCTGGATCATGTCCGAGCTATGCTAGCAGAGGAGGTGGCCACACTAAGAGAAATAGAGATAATGTTCTACAGTGATGGGTTACATCCAGACGTTGTGATCCCTAGTTATCTAGTGAGATTATGTACTAGGTGCCTCAGGGCTGGAAGGAATGTATTTCTGATACCCCACTGTTCAGATTGCCTAGAGAAGTATTGTATAAGCAGAGGTACACTGCTAGAAAGGGCATCACAAATTCGATTGGCTCCCACTTATGTCAAAGTAGGAAACACTGCAAGCAGCAGAACATAGCACCAGGTTGAACCTGTTGGGGGAAGCCCTGTAGAGTGTGGCATAGAAGGAGGGAGTATGGATTTACTGCAAGGACAGAAACCTTGAGATGTTTCCATGCCTGTATTCCAGATGAACAGTGTGACGAAAGAATCTGTGGACCCATGGATGGAGGGTCAGGGTCCTAGCCTAGAAGGGGAGGATGAACTTTGAGATACATTGAACTGGGAGGTGTCTACCTCCATGCCCAGTGAGAAGTGGACTGTCTTGGGAGTGAGAACGACTGCTCACTCCTGGGCTCAGATTCTGAATGAGGAAGAGGAGGAGGATGAAGAGATGCATCTTCAAGTTGAGGGTCTCAGTTTGCAGCCTCAAATGCTTGTCTCGGAGGAGCCAGAGAGAGAAGAAGAAGGCTGTAGTACCCTGCCTACAGAGATGGTCAGGGACAAGTTCTTTCATTCGTTAAGTATGCGGCATTGGCTTAGCCAGGATTGGCCACCCCCGAGTCGAGCTATGGACCGTACACTTATGAAGAGTAGTAAGGAGGAGAGACCGGTATGTCAGAGGGCTGATGCCATATTTGGAAGGCCCTTTCCTATTTTTCCTTCTGAAGTCTGCGAGGATATTGAACAGAACAGGCAATCCTGGTTATTGGAAGAGGCAAGCAAAAATTTGCATCCTGATGCAGTAGCATGTGTCAAAGACAGAGTCATCAGTGACAGACTAAAATTCTGGAAATTGGGCAGAACTTTGTTTATGGACTCTGTTCAAATTGTGGACAAGGCATGGAATGAGATTCCACAACATCAACTTTGAATGCCCAGATGGTGTCACAGTTCTTGTACCTCGCCCCAAGTGGTATTACCCTTAATGGTGCCACATCCTATGAATATGCCCAGCATGCCCCAAAGGGAAGCAAAGCAGTGGCAGCACAGTGTCTGTCATCTGGCAGCAGCAGCATCCAAGGAGGAATATGCAGCTCTACTGGTGTTCCAGGAATTCTTTAGGTGCATCCAGATTCGTCATTCCAGCAGCAGTTTCCCATTTCCTTTGCCTGGTTTCCCAGATGTCATCATCCCAGCTGTTTTCCTGTTCCATCATTTGATTTCTAAGATGACATCAGTCCAGCTGTTTTTCCTGCTTCATCTCCTGGTTTTCCAGAGGACATCAACTCAGCTGTATCCGAAGATGCCACCTGGTGGGTGAGAGTTTTCAGTTTGGAGAAGTAAAGTGATCTTGTTTTGGTCTTCAAGGAACTAGTAAGACCCATCTTTTCTATGTTTTACCAACTTTGTACAACATATCCTACATCTGGCAGACTACTACAAACTGTTTGAACTGTCCTCAAAGACTGTCCCCAAGTGCTTTTTAGGTCCTGCCCTGTTCCAGGACTGTTCTTCAGTGGGCTTCGGCCTAGAAGAGACTCTTTTATGGACCTTACCCTCAGGCAGCAACATTTTGTCACTAGTGTGGGACTTTTATGGCATTCCATCCCCCCAAATGTGTTGTATAATATCTGTTTTGCTATTTCTACTTTTGTGCTTTTCTAAAAAATATTTTTTGGGATTCTTTAGTGTTCATTCAGATGGAGGTTTAGACACTGTGAGTTTTACAGAATGTGGTTTTATGTTTTTCTTCTCTTTCAGGTGATCCTGAAGAAGAAAGAAGAGGATGTGGAAACTCATCCGAGTTCCTGTTTTTTGTAGAGTTTTAGAATTGTTGGTGTTAACATGTTTTTCCTTCACAGGAATAAATAAGGAAAGTGTGGGAAATGTAATGCATTGTAATGTATTGTTTCCTGGTGTTTTTGGTTTGTAGGTACCCTGAGTTTGGGGGGAGATTCCCCTGTGGGCAGCATGGTGAGACAGATATTCCCTAGAGGGCTAGGGTGGTAGACAGGCTGTGGTCCTAAGCTGCAGTAGGGGCTGCAATTTTGGTCTATTAGGGCATGTTTCATGCAGTTCTTGGAACCACTGATCTTCCATAGATAAATCGTAGCATAGGGGCTGAAGTTTCAGCCGCTGGCCTCTGTGCCTTAAGTGTTGCCTGCCTGTGCCTGGTACATGGTAGGAGAGGGCCTGATCACCCCTCTCCATAGGTAATACAGAGGGTAGCATGGCCTGGTGCTGGGTAGAGGAATGACTGTGGACAGTCATTTACCTGGCATGGGGTGAGTGTAACCCCCTGTTCCCTTGGGTTACTAGAATCCCATCAGTACCAATGTTAGGAAGAGAAGGCATTCTGGAGCCAGCCTTGTTCCAGAGTAAGTTTGAGCTGGTGTGAGTTCCAGCAGCAGCTCAGAGATTGAGCGGCAGTGTGAGCAGTGTCAGTACTTCTCACCCTAGTGGAGGACATCTTTTCCCAACTTGTGAAGTGATGGAACCCATCTTCAGGGATTCCTGTGCCTTTATCCCATGTGGAATGAGGGGGACTGCAGAGGATTTTAGGAGCAACCCCTGATCTAACCCAGAACTTTGTGAAGCTGCCTTTGTTGTACAAACTGTGAGTAGATTTCTGTCTGAGTTACACAGGATATGTACCTGCCTTTTTTCTGTGGGGTGACTCTCTGATAAAGGGACCCATTCACCCATTTCTGTGAGGATTCCCTCAAGAAGATTCATGTTTTAAAGATCTCTGACAATAGTGGACATCCCATATCAGGGTTTTATTTAACTCTAAAAATTGATTAACGTTTTGTTAATAAAAGTGCTAAATATTTGTGAAAATGCATAGCTCTTGCTTCACTGTGTTTAACAAACACAGCACTTCTAGAAAATATATATAAATACTTTCTGTACCGTTAGTATCATCCCAATAAAAAAAACTGCTAATCAATTATTTAAAACCCTGCATATGTGACTTACCCTTTGTTCAGGACTTTAACTTTATACCCTAGTGGTGTTCTTGATGTTAAATGTGCTAAACATTTCAAGATAGCATCATTTTCTACAGTTTCAGTATTTGTGAGGTGTAACTCTGAAATAATGGCTGGGTATGGACATGGAAGCAAAAGGTGGGAGACCCCCCCCAATCTGGAGTGACCAGTTCAGCACTTCAGGTTCTGTAAGGGCACCTTTCTTCTAGTGCAAGTGGACAATGCCTGAAGAAGTTTACCCCTGGTATGTGGGTTTCACAACTTCTGAGCCTCGAGTGCTCTGTCGTGGCCTGTGTGCCACATTCTAATCCTATGCTATAGGGGAAATGTGATAAGTAATGGCCTAGTGCCACTTTCCAGACGTTTTTGTGCATTTTCACAGTGGCTAGTTCCACAATGTTCCAGATGTCTAATTCTATGTCATATGGGAACTGTTCTAAGTACTGGCCTAGTGCCACGTCAGGCGAAATGTGTGTTCACCATGGCTAGTTCCACTATTCAACACACACGTGTGGGCACAAGGACGTGGTGCTTCAATACTTAAAAAGTAGAACAATTATTGACAAAAAAAGTAGAGCACTCACACCTCAAATATCAACAAGGGCAGCGATCTTCTCAGTCACAAAAATGTATTTAAATACTGGCATAATGAAGAGCAACCTAACACATTTTGGATGACTACTCATCCTTTATCAAAGATTAAACTCGCCCCACCCCATGACAGTTATATGGCCCACTCAAACTACAGAGCAGTAGCCAGCTATGCAGGTCCCAAGTGGGGTACCTCGGGGATCAGTCCTGGGGCCAGTCCCCTTCAACATCTTCATCAGTGACCTCGCAGATGGACTGGAGGGTAAGGCTTGTCTGTTTGCAGATGACACCAAGATCTGCAACACAGTAGATGATCCAGATGGGGTGGGCAGATTGAGATGAGATCTGGATAAACTGGCAAAATGGTCAGAAGAGTGGCAACTGGGGTTTAACGCAAAGAAGTGCAAGATCATGCACATAGGGAAAAGAAATCCTAAAGCCACCTATAGGCTGGGAAGGGAGTTTCTGGCAGTCAAAAGGGAAGCAAAAGACTTGGGCATCATCATCATTGATGACCTGAAATCATCCAAGCAGACCTCTAAAGCAGTAGGTAAGGCTAGGGGGATGTTAACGTGTATTAGTAGGGGTATTACAAGTCGGAAGAGGAAGGTAATAATCTCTCTTTAAAAGACACTGGTTAGCCCCATCTGGAGTACTGCGTGCAGTACTGGAGGCCACACCTTCACAAGGACAATAACCAAATTGAGGCAGTCCAGAGAAGGGCAACCAAAATGGTGCAGGGACTGCATCAGAAAACATATGAGGACAGATTAACTGAACTCAATATGTATACCCTAGAGCAAAGGAGGGAGAGAGGTGATATGATTGAAACATTCAACCACCTTAAGGGCATTAACAAGGTGAAAGAGTCTAACATGTTTCAATATAAGAAAAATAGCAGGACAAGAGGACACAGCATGAGATTAGAAGGTGGCAGATTAAAGGGTAATGTGAGAAAGTTCTTTTCCACAGAAGAGGTGGTGGATGCATGGAATGGCCTACCTCAGGAAGTGGTGGATATGAATACAGTGCAGGGCTTCAAACAGGCATGGGACAGGCATAAGGGAGCAATACAGATGAGTATGAATAGATAGGCCATCAACAGAGCAAAGGCCTATGACACATTCATAAGGTAAAAAAAAAAAGAAATGGGTAGACTGGATGGGCCTTGCGGTCATTATCTGTCGTCAACTTCTATGTTTCTAGCAGTGCTGTCATAATAGGAACTCTGTCCCCATTAGTTAGAAAATATTTTCAACATACCCATGTAAATTGCTATAGCTATGACACAATACATAATAGAACAAACAATAATTGATACTAGTTCCACAATTCCAGATTGTGCTACGCAATATGGGAGGTTCGAATTCTGTTTTTGACAGATGTGTTCTGCATTGCCTTGTGCCATGGAGTGTAAACCCTTGGGAGTCCATCTTTGTTTTGTGTTTCCAACTTTGTTTCAGAATAAAGCCACACTCTAGAATCCCAGCCTGGTATGGACAATCTAGTTACTGCTTCCTGTGTGCATTTACTGGGTACCCCTGTCCAGAAGTGCAAACCTAGCATAGCCCTTAGCAAACATTCTCTCCTCAGGACCTGGGTTTTTGTATAGGTCTGTTTGTGTCTAGTACACACTCTGTGCTTTTCTTCTGCTTTACAAATTGCTTTGTACCCCCACCCCTCTCTTTTCCCCTAGACTATGAGAGGTATGCCTACTAGTTAAACAAGGGGCTGGTGGGGGGGGGAGGAGGGTTATATGAAGTTAAAAACTCTTGCACTGAGACTGAATCTTATAGTGTTTAATTATTGCTTTCAGTACCGATTATTTTGTGCACAGTTAAAAACACTTGCACAGCTACTGAAACCTTATTAAGGTGTTTTATTATCGCTTTCAGTATATTGACCATGTCATACACAGTGTAAAACTATTGCACTACAGTGAATTCCGTTTAAATGCACACCTCTTTTGCAGATGAAAAATGTGCATTTAACCGGAATGTGCACTTGGCCAAAATTCCATAGAAAACACTGTATTTTTAAAGATTGCAGTTGTAAAACCACTTTTATTTCATAAATCAGTTGATTTGTACATTTGAATTAGCACTTATGAGCACTTTCTCAGCTACAGTACTCAATAAAAGTATTAAATAAAGCACACCCAGAGAAAATAGAAATAAAACAAAGCAATGTTTGATTTGAATGTTAAAGTTCCTTCAGGTGTGACTCTGAAATAGAGCACAGTCTCATCACAATTAAAGATACAATCCCAGATCTTCTGGGCTAAGCTAAGTGTTACTTTCTTTTTTCTCCATAATGCTTGTTTGCTTCTGTGAGCCAGTATGTGACTAGTGTGGAGGAAAGGTGTTAAATACGGCTGACACATTATTAACAGCACCTGTGCAATTAATCAAAATTACCTACATAGGGAGAGGTCAGTTAGTGAAACAAGAAACTGTGTATTAAAGTGGAATGTGCATTTAACCAAAATTATTAACATGGGGGAAATAGAAAAAAAATGGGAAATGAGAAAAGTGTGTATTAAACCGAAATGTGCACTTATCCGATGTGCACTTAAGTGGAATCCACTGTACTACTGAACCTTATTATGATGTGTTATTATTACTTCTAGTACTAACCATGTCATGCACAGTTAAAAACTGTTACTAAACCTTATGTTGTTTTTTTATTACTGCTCTCGGTATTTACAAAGTCATGCATAGTTAAAAATTCTTGCAGTGCTACTGAACCTTATTACGGTGTTTTATTGTTGCTTTCAGTACTAACCATGTCTTGCACAGTTAGAAACTCTTGGACTGCTACTGTACCTTATTATGGTGTTATATTATTGCTTTCAGAACTGACCCCATTTTTAATTGTGCGTGATGTTGTCAAACTCCTCCAGGGACTACCTAACCATGGCAGCCCAGGCTCCTATGGCCTCTCCCCGGTGTTCCTCAAAACTGTGGCCCCTGTCATTGCTAAACCCCTCACCTTCATTTCCAATCTAGCCTTGACTACTGCCTCCATGTCTCTCCTGTGGGAATCTGCCAAAGACATCCCTATTTTCAAATCAGGCGATCCCCTCTCCTCCGATAATTACAGGCCAATATCCATCCTCCCCCACCTAAGTAGACTCCTCAAAAAGGTTGTGCATCAACAACTGTCAGAGTACCTCACCAAATACAATATCCTATGTAGCCAGCAACACGGCTTCCACCAGCACCACAGCACCTCCACAGGCCTGGCCCTATTCACTGACCATATCCTCACAAATATGGATCATGAGAAGGCCACCGGTGACATCATTCTGATCTTCATGGCCGCCGGGCTGAGCGTGCTGTAAACTGCTCTCTGTATTTTAATCCTAAAAACTGTTTTATTTCTTTCTTATTTGTTTTTTGTTGCTTTTTGTTATCGCTATTGATTTTAATTGTATAGTTTATAGTCTTTAGTTAGGTAGGGTTTTTGCAGTGAGGCAGTTAGTTTTGATCGTCATCGGGACTCATTGAGTAGTTTTTGCACTATATACTACAAAGCTTGAATGGCTCCCGCTATTGTCTTGACAAAAGCAGTGATTTGTGCCATTCGATTCTGCTCATTCAATCCTTCATATATTTTATGCTGGAGAGGGGATGAGAGGAACTTTATGGCCTAGTAATCAAGACATGTGGAGTTGAAGAGAGGGAATAGGACTGTCTAGGAGGAGAAGCTGTGAGGATAAGCGGAGTTTCCTATCAGAGAACCTTTTGTGGTGTGGATTAGCCAAGTGTGAACTTCAGGCTGTAAATGTGATCTAGCCCATGGATTGAAGCTGGAGCAAAGTGGTGGGCTTTGAAATTGTGTTTAGCGGGGTCTGCTACTGGGGATGGGAATGGGCCCAACTTCGTCTAGTGACCGCTAGCTGGATTTGCTGCCCCACAGGGGACTGGGCTCTTGTTCAGCCAGAGAGTTGGCTGATGAGCCTAGAATTCCTCTAGATCCGCAGGGTTGGCCATGGTCTGTCCCCATACCCAAGGGCACTGCCACTTGTGGTAGGCAAGTAGGTGGGGTGGTTCTTGAAGCTCGTCCAACTGGAGCGGTGTTATGCAATGCCAGATCTATTAAGAATAAGACTGCAATTATTGCAGATCTTGTTGGAACAACTGATCTGGCTTGCATCACCGAGACCTGGCTGGATGAAAATGCTGGCCCCATATTGGATGCTGAAATTACGGCCGGGGTACTCGGCGAAACACCGCTTGAGATTGGATCACGAGGGGGGGTGGTGGTCTGTTTCAAGAAAGACAAGGGCCTCATGAGTGTACCAGTTGAGGAGGCTGAATCATTTGAGTGTACCATGGTGGCAGGTGTAGGTTGTAGGATAGTGCTCATCTACCATCCACCTGGGGATGAGAAGTGATTTCTACAGGAAGTAGCAGATTTCATGGTCAACATGGCGTTGGAGTCTCCCAGACTGATGGTTCTGGGTGACTTCAACGCCTGGGTCGATGACAAACTCTCACAATTTGGACAGCACTTCCTTCAGCTGATGACATCACTGAGCCTTACACAGTTTGCTACCTCTGCTACCCATAAACATGGTCACTCTCTTGATTTGGTCCTCCTGGGGATTGAGGCCTTCGACTTGGGGGGTGGAACCTCTTGGTTGGTCCAATCACTACACCGTGAGGTTTAACTTTTGTGCCCCCTTTCAAAGGCCTGCCCCTGTGGAGATGGTCAGTTACTGTCCTTTACGGGAAGTGAGCCCTGAAAGCCTAGTGGTGATGACTGACCTCTCGGAGTTTCCTGTGGCCAGCTCGAGTCCAGAGACTTTGGTTTTGGCCTATAATAAGGCTCGTCTACCATCCACCTAGGGATGAGAAGCGATTTCTACAGGAAGTAGCTAATATTCAACTGAAACTCTGGCTGGAAGCTGCAATACTGAACACAGAATTTGCAAGAAAGCAAGTTGTGCTCACAACAGAGGGAGGTGAACCTTACAATTGTCTTTGGTTTGTAGCAGATATTCTGCAGGTGGAGGCTACTTCTAACTGAAAGGTGAAACAAGGAACTTAGAATTATCAGGAAAAGACAGTCTTTCAAGCAACAGAGGGAGGTGGATCTAGCTTTACGTTTGTTACAATTCTTAAGATTTTCAGTGCAGGAAGAGTTTAAAGCACAGCTGACTTATTTTGGGGCTGACTGCTTTCAGAGCACAAACCACCAGGCTGTTTTGGGGCTGGGGAGGTTTACCTGTGTCTGACTTGGATGTCTGGATTTTTCTCTGTTTGATTAGCAGGGTATTTTCTCTGTCAAATTGTTGTGTAGGGCATCTTGCTGACAGGAAGACACTCATCACAGCAGTGGGTCAGAGCTCTTAGCTGAGTGTTTTGTGAGGGCACAGTTTAGGCCCAACCCCTTCCCACTCCTCACCCCACCCACCCCTGGAAATAGTTCCTTTATACCTGGGGTTCTGTCATCATTTCCTCAAGAGTGCAAGGTGCATATCACTGTCATATCCTCTCTAGCACACTGCACGGACAATATAAACATACACATTGTACAATATATATATTTCTATACAACAAACCAATCATACACACACAAAAAAAGTAGATAAACATGTGGGGAGTAGTGCAATGTAATGGCTGTGGGGAAGCAGTCTTCCGGGAGTCTTTCTGGAGGCTGAGATGCTGCCCTATTTGCAGACAACTCTCTGCCCTGAGGGAGGAAGGTCTGCCTCAGGCTACACTGGACAGTAGTAAGGGAACCTTTCCCCAGGCCACACTGGACAGTAGGAAAGGAACCTCCCCCATCCAGGGAGCACCAGAGCCACCACCACTACCTCAGAGGTTGCGAAGAAAGCACAGCAGTTGGACCACAGTGGGCTCAGGGAGGGTGAGGATGGTGGAACAGAGGCACACCCAGTCAGTTGTTCCAATCCACAATCCATACACCATTCTGGGGGAGCATAGCTCCCCTATGGATGCACCCACAGAGGAGACTATGGAGGCTGAGGACAACTGTCACAAGGGAGGCCCACAGGAAGGAGGCAGAGGACACCACAAGGAAAGGAAGCAGCTCCTGGTGGGGGACTCAATTATTAGGGGGATAGAACTGGGGGATCAGGGAAAACTGAAGTAAGGTGCCTGCCAGGTGCCATGGCTTGGCGGGACAGGAAGCGCATCCTCAGGAGCATGAGAACAGCTGCACAGGAGTCTGAACTGGACGTCATTGTCCACCTAGGGACAAATGACTTGGCTCAACATGAGATTAGAGCAGTGCAGAAGGACTTTGTAGAATTGGAGAGGGGCCTAAGACAAGTAGCACACACAGTATCCTTCTCAGAGGTGCTGCCTGTCAATGGCATGAGTGAGGTGAGGGTACTTTGCACCATGCAATTTAATGAATGGTTGAAAAAATGGTGGGAGCACAGGGTTTGGCTTCATTGGGGACGGTTCCACCTGAGGGACACCAGCCTATACTGGCAGGATGGTCTGCATCTGTCCAGGAAGGAACAAGTCTTTGAGCAATTGGTTTAAATGCTTCATTGGCAAGCTTTTAAACTAGTCAAGGGGGGAGGCACTGATAAGCAGCAGGAAAATCCCAGCCTCTCCCTACAAAACAGGGTACTAAATGAGAAAAAGACAGAGGTAGAAATGTCAGTGGGAGATGCTGCAACAGAAGGTATAGCCATCAAAAAATGGAGAGCAATGAGTGCCAATGTCTGTAGTCTGAGTAACAAGCTTCCTGAATTATTGGCCTTGATGGAAGAGGAACATCTGAATATCGTGGCAGTCACAGAAACATGGTACACACAAAACCATGACTGGGACATAAACATACCAGGATACACTATCTACAGGAGGGACAGGCAGGGTAAAAGAGGAGGAGGAGTAGCTCTTTACATAAGGGAAGGAATCAAAGCAACAGAACAGAAGGGAAAACAAGGAGGAGAAGAAGCACTATGTGTAAATTTGGAGACCAGCAATGGCACCACAATCCACACAGGGGTTGTATACAGACCCCCTTCTCAGGCGGAGGAAATGGATAAGGAAATGATAGAAAGTATACTTAGAATGGCAGAAAAAGGGGAGATATTGCTGATGGGTGATCTGAATATGCCAGATGTTAACTGGAGTGCAGTTGCAGCAGCCACTTCGAAGAGTGGGGTTATTCTAGATGCCCTACGGGGGCATGCCTTAGACAACTAGTATTGGAGCCCACTCGAGAGGGAGCAATCTTAGACCTGGTTCTCTCAAATGAAGATGAAGAGAGGATCACAGAAGCAGAAGTGGGTAGCCATCTGGGAACTAGTGACCATTGAACTGTATGGTTCACAATAAACACAGCAATAGAGTCAAGCCATACAAAGGCAAAAGTACTGGACTTTAGGAGGCTGACTTTGCCAAAATGGGTGAGTGCCTAAGGAATGCACTAGCAAATGGGCAGGAAGGAGGGGTGGAAGAACAATGGGGAATAATAAAAACTGCCATCACAGAGGTAACAAGCCTTTGTGTGAAGCAAATAAACAAAATGAAACGATGTAAGAAACCACTATGGTTCTCAAAGAAGTGGCAGTGAAGGTTCAAGAGAAAAGAAAGCATTCAGGAAGTACAAGGAATCACAGAAGGAGCAGGACAGAGAACTGTATCAGTTAAAGCAAAAGGAAGCTGGGAAGGCAGTCAGAACAGCAAAGGCCCAAACCAAGAAAAGAGATAGTCAACTCAGTTAAGAAGGGGATAAAACCTTTATATGTACATCAGGGAGTCAAGAAAGACCAAGGGAGGGATAGTGAGGCTTAATAAAGGGAGGGAGGGTGGGCAGAGGGTGACTGTGAAAAGGCAGAGATACTAAACAAATAGTTTTGCTCGGTATTTACAAAGGAAGAGGGGGAGGTACCTAAAACAAACAGTAGAAACACTCTGGATACAGAAATTGATACCAGCCCATTTACAGAAGAAAGGGTTCTGAAAGAACTCTTAAAACTGAAGGTGGACAAAGCAGTGGGGCCTGATGGGATTCATCCCAGAATTCTAAAAGAACTAAGGGTAGAACTAGTGACACCACTGACTACCCTCTGGTACCCGAGGACTAGAGGAGGGCAGATGTGATTCCCCTTCACAAAAGTGGGAGCAAGGCATAAGCAGGAAACTACAGACCTGTTAGTTTAACCTCAGTGGTAGGGAAAATGATGGAATCACTTCTGAAGGAAAGAATTGTCGAGTATCTAGAAGCCAGAGGGGCACAGGACCCAAGGCAGCATGGATTCACAGTGGGAAGGTCATGCCAGACAAATCTAATAGATTTCTTTGACTGGGTGACCAAAGTAGTAGATCAGGGAGGGGCTGTGGACATGGCCTACCTAGACTTTAGCAAGGCATTTGACACAGTCCCACACAAAAGATTAATATACAAATTAGCCAGCCTGGGAGTGGGTCCCAAGATGACAGCCTGGGTAAAGAATTGTCTGGAGAATAGGACACAGAGAGTAATAGTAAATGGAGTCCACTCTGAAGAAAGGGGGGTTACTAGTGGAGTACCGCAGGGTTCAGTATTAGGACCGGTCCTCTTCAATGTCTTTATAAGCAACATTGCAGAGGGACTGGAAGGAAAAGTATGTCTCTTTGCAGATGACACAAATATCTGCAACAGAGTTGATGCACAAGGTGGGGTGGAAAGGATGAGAAGGGACTTGGCAAGGTTAGAGGAATGGTCAAATGTATGGCAGCTTAGATTCAATGCTAAGAAGTGCAAGGTAATGCACCTGGGAAACAAAAACCCAAGGGAAGAGTACACAATGGGGGGTGAGATACTAACAACAACAAAAATGGAAAGGGACCTGGGGGTAGTCATATCGGATGACCTAAAGGTGGGAAAGCAATGTGAGAGGGCAGCAAGGAGGGCTGGGGGGATACTGGGATGCATAGGGAGAGGCATCACCAGTAGAAAACAGGAAGTTATTATCCCTCTGTACAGACAGCTGGTGAGACCCCATCTGGAGTACTTCGTGCAGTTCTGGAGACCCAATCTCCACAAAGACATAGACAGAATGGAAGCTGTCCAGAGGAGGGCAACTAAAATGGTGCAGGGTCTGCACTGGAAGACATATGAAGAGAGACTTAAGGAGCTTAATATGTATAGCCTTGAGGAAAGGAGGAGAGGGGGGACATGATAGAAACGTTCATGTACCTCAAGGGAATCAACAAAGTCCAAGAGGGTAGCATCTTTCAAAAAAATAGGTGTGCAAGAACAAGGGGGCACAATTTGAAGATAGAGGGGGGGTGGCTCAGAGTTAATTTAAGGAAGTATTTTTTCACAGAGAGGGTTGTGGATGCATGGAACGGCCTGTTGTGGAGTCAAAAACAGTGGTGGAATTCAAGCATGCATGGGACAGTCATAAGGCAATTCTAGGGGGTTGGGGTAGGAAGAAGTAGGCTGCTAGTTAACTAGGATCTGCAGCTTATCCATTAGGTACGGAAATGCACAGACTGGGGGGGCCAAGCGGTCCATATCTGTCGTCAAATTCTATGTTTCTATTTCTAGAGCCCTGGACTTGATTGCTCCTGTCCGTGTTTGTCCTCTCCCTCATTGCCCATGGGCCCCTTGGTTTGATGGGTCTTTGAGGGAGTTGAGGTGACTAGGATGTAGGTTAGAGTGGTATTGGCAGAAATCTGCCCTGGAGGTGGACCACATTAGATTGGTTGAGAATTATCAGATCTACCAATCAGCGATGTCCCGTAAGAAGGCAGAATTCCTGTCCGGGGAGATTGCTGTCACTCAGAACTGACCAGCTCAGCTCTTCCAAATTGTAGATAGGTTGTGCAACCCAACCTGTCTGCAGCTCCAAAGACCTTTTTCGCAAGTGGAGTGCAATGAACTTGCTCATTTTTTTGCGAATAAGGTGGCTGACATCAGGTCGGAGATCCTCAAGACTCGCTCTGTGGGGGATGCTGTTGATCGGTGCTTGGTCACCTCACCTCGGGCTTCCTGGAGTGCCTTTGTCCTGCCAGAGTTTGTGAATGTCATGCAAATTGTCCAGGGTATGCACCCTATGTGCTGTAGTTTAGATCTGAGCCCAACTTCCCTGACTATGGGTTGTTGTGATAGTATCGGCCCAATCCTGGTACAGATAGTCTGGTGCTCCCTTGAATCGGGTGAATTTCCAAGCTCCTTGAAGGAGGTGGTGGTAACACCCCTCCTAGAGAAAGCTTCTTTGGACCCAGACTCTCTGGCCAACTACAGACCAATCTCAAATCTCCCCTTCATAGGGAAGGTGATTGAGAAAGTAGCAGCAGTACAGCTGGAGAACCACTTGACCATCCATAACATCTACGAACCTCTCCAGTCCAGTTTTCAAAAGAGGCACAGTACTGAGACAGTGCTGGTTCAGGTGCTCAATGATCTCCAGATGGCGAGAGATTGGAGATGCTGTTCCATCTTGGTACTCCTCGATCGCTCTACAGTTTTTGACACTGTGGACCATGGTGTACTGCTTGGGTACCTGAGGGCCACCTGTGGCCTGACATGTACGGTCCTCAGGTGGTTTACATCTTTCCTTACTGGCAGAAGCCAGAGTGATGTCTGTGATTCTTTCCTCAGACCCATTCTCTCTGCCATGTGGGGTGCCTCAGGGTTCAGTGCTGTCCCCCATGTTGTTTGCAGTGTATATGCTGCCCCTCTGTGACATTGTAAGATGGCATGGGCTGAGGTTCCACTGCTATGCTGATGATACCCAGCTCTGCCTGTCTTTTGCGCCTGACCAGGACAGTGATATGTCTTGCCTGGGTATGGTGGTGGTGTAGCAATTATTTCTGGCTGTAGTCTCTGTGAATGGAGTTTGGCGGGCCCTGGTTTGTTGCCGACTGCTGACCCGAATTTCTCGGCCGGCTCCAATTGGATTGGACTTTTTTCCTGGATTACCACACTTTTTGGATCATCCCTTAACTTGGGACTCATGGTTTAAATCCTGCCTTGTGGTTTCCCTGGTGGTGAGAGGACCTGGGCATCCACATTTTACTTATTTTATTTACTTTCTGAAAGAATATTATTTGGATTTTTTACTTCATTTGACTTCATGCGAGTAGACTCTGACTTTTAAATTTGGGCAGTGAGAGTGCCCAGACTTACTCTACTCCCAGGCCATGAGTGGGCTTGGGCAGGGGGGGGGATTCATAATCCTATATTCTGTATTTCCTGTGAGAGGGGATTGTTGGATATCCTATTTTATTTTTACTTTTCTCAAGTCAAGTGTGGGACTGCATTATTCATATAGTGTGGGATAGGTTTTATTTTTAATTGTGTTTTTTTTTTTTATCTGTTGACTTGGTATTTTTATTTTATTTTATTATTTTTGCTGTTTTTGAGTTGGGTAATTTTATTACGATTTTCGGGGGGGTCTCTTTCTGAGTTGGGTGCTTGGGTGTTGTGTATCCTGGTTCTGGGTTTGCCTGTGGAATGTGTATTCCTCCTCCCCCGGTCTTGCTCTATTCATCCTCTGCCCTCCATTCCCTCCACCCATTTCCTTCCCTCCACTGATGTTGTCAACTTACCAGTGCGGCCATTGTCAGTAGGGGGGTGAGGGTGGGGGGTGCGGACATCAGAGGACGAATGAATGAGTCTCTCACATCAGGGTAGTTAGGCCTAGAAGACACCCTGGAATGAAATGGTGTCTGGAATATGGTACGCCATGTCTAGTCCCCATACCCAAGGGCACTGCCACTTGTGGCGGGCAAGTAGGCGGGGCGGTTCTTGAAGCTCGTCCAACTGAAGCGGTGTTATGCAATGCCAGATCTATTAAGAATAAGACTGCAATTATTGCAGATCTTGTTGGAACAAATGATCTGGCTTGCATCACCGAGACCTGGCTGGATGAAAATGCTGACCCCATATTGGATGCTGCAATTACGTCTGGGTACTCGGTGATACACCGTTCGAGATTGGATCTTGAGGGGGGGTGGTGGTCTGTTTCAAGAAAGACTTGAGCCTCATGAGTGTACCAGTTGAGGAGGCTGAATCATTTGAGTGTACCATGGTGGCAGGTGTAGGTTGTAGGATAGCGCTCGTCTACCATCCACCCAGGGATGAGAAGCAATTTCTACAGGAAGTAGCAGATTTCATGGTCGACATGGCGTTGGAGTCTCCCAGACAGATGGTTCTGGGTGACTTCAATGCCTGGGTTGATGATGAACTCTCACAATTTGGACAGCACTTCCTTCAGCTGATGACATTGCTGTGCCTTACACAGTTTGTTACCTCTGCTACCCATAAACATAGTCACTCTCTTGATTTGGTCTTCCTCCTGGGGATTGAGGCCTTCGACTTGGGGGTGGAACCTCTTGGTTGGTCCGATCACTACACCGTGAGGTTTAACGTTTGTGCCCCCCTTCGAAGGCCTGCCCCTGTGGAGATGGTCAGTTACTGCCCTTTATGGGAAGTGAGCCCTGAAAGCCAAGTGGTGATGACTGACCTCTTGGAGTTTCCTGTGGCCAGCTCGAGTCCAGAGACCTTGGTTTTGGCCTATAATAAGGCCATTTCTAGAGCCCTGGACTTGATTGCTCCTGTCCATGTTCGTCCTCTCCCTCTTCGCCCTTGGGCCCCTTGGTCTGATGGGTCCTTTGAGGGAGTTGAGGTGACTAGGATGTAGGTTAGAGCAGTGTTGGCAGAAATCCGCCCTGGAGGTGGACCACATTAGATTGGTTGAGCATTTTCAGATCTACCAATCAGCGATCTCCTGTAAGAAGGCAGAATTCCTGTCTGGGGAGATTGCTGCCACTCAGAACCGACCAGCTCAGCTCTTCCAAACTAGATAGGTTGTGCAACCCAACCTGTCTGCAGATCCAAAGACCTTTTTCACAAGTGGAGTGTGATGAACTTGCTCATTTTTTTGCGAATAAGGTGGCCGACATCAGGTCGGAGATCCTCAAAACTCACTCTGTGGGGGATGCTGTTGATCGGTGCTTGGTCACCTCACCTAGGGCTTCCTGGAGTGCCTTTGTCTTGCCGGAGTTTGTGAATGTCATGCGGATTGTCCAGGGTATGCGCCCTACGTGCTGTAGTTTAGATCTGGGCTCAACTTCCCTGACTATGGGTCATTGTGATAATATCGGCCCGATCCTGGTACAGATAGTCTGGTTCTCCCTTGAATCGGGTGAATTTCCAAGCTCCCTGAAGGAGGCAGTGGTAACACCCCTCCTAAAGAAATCTTCTTTGGACCCAGACTTTCTGGCCAACTACAGACCAATCTCAAACCTCCCCTTCATAAGAAAGGTGATGAGAAAGTAGCAGTGGTACAGCTGGAGAACCACTTGACCATTCATAACATCTACGAACCTCTCCAGTCCAGTTTTCAAAAGAGGCACAGTACTGAGACAGCGCTGGTTCAGGTGCTCAATGATCTCTTGATGGTGCGAGATTGGAGATGCTGTTCCATCTTGGTACTCCTCGATCGTGCTACTGTTTTTGACACTGTGGACCATGGTGTACTGCTTGAGTGCCTGAGGTCCACCTGTGGCCTGACATGTACAGTTCTCAGGTGATTTACATCTTTCCTTACTGGCAGAAGCCAGAGTGGTGTCTGTGATTTTCTTCCTCAGACCCATTCTCTCTGCCATGTGGGGTGCCTCAGGGTTCAGTGCTGTCCCCCATGTTGTTTGCAGTGTATACGCTGCCCCTCGGAGACATTGTAAGATGGCATGGGCTGAGGTTCCACTGCTATGCTGATGATATCCAGCTCTGCCTGTCTTTTGCGCCTGACCAGGACAGTGCTGTCTTGGTATTTAACAACTGCCTTGCTGAAATCCAGGACTGGATGAATTCTAGCTGGTTAAAGTTGAGCCTGGGGAAAACTGAGGTGATGGTAGTGAATCTGAGTCACCAGACAGAGGGGTTGAGAGCTGGTCAGCCCTCTGGACTTTTTTGTTGGGGGCTCCCAGATCCTTTTCTCTGAACAGGTGCGAGACCTGGGGGTAGTGCTTGACAACAGGCTGACTTTATGATCTCAGTTGTTGGTGGACACCAAGTCTTCCTTTTATCACCTTAGGAACATCTCCAGGATCAAGCACCTTGTTCCATCTGGGGATTTACCTATGTTGGTCCACGCCTTTGTGACCTCGTGCCTTGATCATTGCAACTGCCTGTACTTAGGGCTACCTGTGGTTGATATCCACCACCTGCAGCTCGTGCAGAATGCTGCAGTACTATTGTTGATGGGGGCTTCTTGAGCGTCCCATATTATTCCTGTGCTGTGCAATCTGCACTGGCTGCCGATTCGGTAGCGGATCACCTTTAAACTTGGTTTATGACTCATAAAGCCCTACATGGACTTGGCCCCGACTACCTGAAAGAGCTTCTTGTTCCCTATCACCATGAGCGACAGCTCCGTTCAGCTGACAAGGGGTTGCTGGAGATGCCTAGGGTGTCATTCAAATCTTTGGGGGCCTGTGCATTTATGTATTTGGCCCCCTCCCTTTGGAATTCTTTACCCCATCAGCTGTGGGAGTGCACGACTGTGGGAGTTTTCAAACAGGCGTTGAAAACCTTTTCATGGCTTCAGGCCTTTGGTGGCATTGAATAAGTATGACCCCTTAGACTATTATTATTATTATTATTACTGTGTCTGTTGATTTTATTATTGCTGTTTTATCTTTTTGTAAAGCACCTTGATAGTTTGAAAGGCACTTACATGAAATAAAGATATTATTATTATGTATTATTATATATGTGGACCTGTCAAAAGCCTTTGATTTGGTAAACCATTATCTCCTCCTCTCCAAACTAAATCTGATCAGCTCCTCCAAGGAAACCACACGGTGGTTTCAGAGCTACCTTACCAGCCGCTCTCAGTATGTCTGCATAGGCACAGCCACCTCTCCAGTCCTACCCATCTCTACTGGGGTCCCACAGGGATCCATACAGGGCCTACTTCTCTTTACCCTCACATCAGACAGCCTCACCTGGAAATCCCTCCTCTATGCTGACAATCTGGTTATATTCCATAATGACAAATCCATTCCCAATTATCCTCCATCCTCACCCAGAATTAATGCACTACCTACAATTGGTTCTCTTTCAATTTGATGCAAGTTAATACCAAAAAGACCAAGGCAACACTGTTCGGGTCAAAACCTTTCTTTGCCAGAGCTCACAAAACTAACTCTTCTCTCCTTGTCTATCATCCCAGTGGCCGTGCCCTCAAAGCTATCCACTCCTCAAATACTTGGAGTTCATGCTGGACCCCTTCCTCTCCTTCACTGATTATATTAACTCTGTAGTTCACAGGATAAATCTGAAACTTGGTACGGTGTACCGTATCCTACCCCTCCTGAACCCTGAGGCCTGCATTGCTATTGTTAGAGAACACCTCCTCCTCCTCCTCATCTTGGACTACTGCTTCCAGTCTACTCCCTTGTCTCTTCTGCCCTTCAGACTCGTGACTGTCTACAATAGTATTTTCCACTTCACCCTGTCTGCTGCCCTACTCCACCCACCACTGAGACCTGTACCACTCCCTAAACTGGCTCTCACTGCAAGGCCACATTGACTTCAATTCAATTCAATTTGTATTTAACCAGGAATGCAAAGTTATTTACAAAGTGGCCCTGGGTGGACAGATCACAGATAATACAAAACTTCATGACAATATGTACATCATACGAAATCGAAGCATTATGAGTGGGCTTAGAAAACACAAGACACTTGCAATATAAGGGCATGTAAAGATAGCAAGAGAAGAGGCATGCATGACAATTTTCAAGACTGTGGATGCATGGATGAGGACATGGACAGGAGAGGATGAATCATAGATGGCACAGTGTAGGGTAAGAAACACTAAGGAGAGGGACACTACACGACAATGGGATGGAATAGAGAGCAAGAGAAGAGGGAACAGGGCTTCCGGGGAGAGGGAAGGGTTAAGTGCTGGATACTGGCAGACTACTACAAGGATGGTCAAGTGTTAGAGAGAATAGGCTGGAGAATTCTGGTGGTAGGATATATTACAGTTACATATGTCTGCATGGATCTGCTGCAAGAGGGTCTTAAAAGTGTGCAGTTCCACCATTTTTGTGAGCTTTAGCAATTTCTGGAGGGTATTCCAAAAAGTAAGGATGCTATAGCTTAGGAACAAAGTGCCAAGTCTAGTTCACATCGTAGGAGTATCAAGAAGTATGTGAGAGTTCCTTTTGCAGTGGTAGGCACCGGAGTGCTTTTGAAGAGGTCAGTAATGTAGGGAGGGAGTTTGTGTATAATGGCTCTATACGCCCAGAGGTAGGTGTTTTTCAGTCTTCTATTGCTGAGTGATGGCCAACCTAGCTGAGCATATAAATGACAGTGGTGTGTGTTACATGGGGCACCAGTGAAAATTTTAGGGCTCTGTGATGCAATGTATCTAACTTAGCTAGGACAGTTTTTGGGCAGTGGCTGTATATGAAGTCAGCATAGTCAATATGGAAGTAATGGACTGCACCAAGTGGGATTTGGCCTCAAATGTGAGTAGCTTTTTAATTCTGAAGAAAAGGCTAAATCTTTGTCATAGCTTTTTCAGGAGTTCCTCTATGTGGACAGAAAAGCTGAGTTTTGAATCGATCCAGAGGCCAGGTACTTGAATTTTTCCACAGCCTCTATTGGTTTACCCAGTAGAGTGAGGATTTCAGGCTGGGTATTTACTGGATATGTGTTTGCTGGATGTGGGGTGAAAGGAACATCACTTTCCTATTTTTTTTGGCATTGAGCAGCAATTTACGGTGCAGGAGAGTTTGTTGCAGCAGGTTAAAGTCTTGTTGCATCTTTTTGTAGGCTAACTCAAGCATGAGTTTGGTAATATAAAGAACAGTGTCGTCCACAAAAAGGTGGATGCTAGCCATAATAATTTTAGATTCTACTGTATGTCACTGATGTAAATCATGAAGAGTAGGGGCCCCAATATGGACCCCTGTGGAACTCCTCTCAAGAGTGATTTAGAGAGTGAAAGATCACCTTGGGCTTTCACCTGCTACTGCCTACCAGTTAGATAACAGGAGAACCACCTAAGGGCTGTGTCATTGAGGCCAATGTTGTGCTGCGGGAGTTGGAGTAAGACATGGTCCATGGTGTCGAATGCCTTACTCAGATCCAGAAAGAGCACAAAGACATGGTCCCTGGCATCTAAGGAGAGTTGTCAATCATTCGTCACTTTGGCCAAGGCAAAGATCATCCTGTGTTTAGATCTGAAGCTGGATTGAAGAGGATTGAACAGACTGGAGGATTCTAGGTGGCTACTTAGTTGGGTGTTGACTAGTTTTTCAAGGAGCTTTAATAAGGTGAGAAATAGAGATATAGGTTAATAGTTGTCAAGCTCGCTTGGGTTGCCAGACTTGAAGAGGTGGATAATGTGGGTGGTTTTCCACACAGGAGGAAATATTCCATGAAAGAGGGAGAGGTTACAGAGGTGAGTAATGGGTGCAGCCAAGTAGCAAAAACTTAGTTTTAAGAAGAACAACTTGATTCGGTCTACACCGGCACTTTTTTTTTTTTTTTAAACGTCGAGAGACAGCAATAAGTGTTTGACCTGTTTAAGTATGAGTGAGCTGAAAGTGAACTTTGGTGTGTGGTTTACAGCTTTATGTGAATATAAGGGTAGATGGTTACTGGAGGCATTTATGTTAAGTTTACCTGCAGGGGAAGAGTCAAAGGCCAGTCCAGCAGTAGCAAAATGACTGTTTAGTTGTTCGAGTATACTAAACTCCACAGTGAAGGTGTTGTCACCAGAAATAATTTTTGGGGGCAAGCATGAAGCGGAGCTGTGGCCTTCGATGTCCCATAAAATTTGCCAAAACTTGGCTGCATTAGATTTGTAGGTGTCCAATGCCGAATGAAAGTAATTAGCCTTTGCAGCCCTTATACATTTAGTGCAATGGTTCCTAGTGGTTCTGAAGGCTGCCCAGTTGGTGGGATGTTTAGTTTTCCGTGCAGTTTTCCATAAGACATCCCTGGCAAGTAAGTCAGATTTCAAGTCATTAGAAAACCAGGGGCAAGTCTTTTGCTTGGATCGGACTTTAACTAGAGGGGCGTGCTTGTTGATTACCTTGTGGACCAGACTCTGGAACAGATTGCAGACCTTTGGAACTGTTCATGAAAGACAGAAGTCCTGCCATCTGATCTGGCCTATGTCCAACAGGAAGTGGTTGGAAAAGAATTTGCGGAAGCTCCTTTTGTAAAGGAATATGGCAGTAGATGGGGGCTTTGTAGTGGCCCTGCCACAAGCAACAACAATATGATCACTTATACTGTTGTGAAAAAAATAGCATAGGCAGTTTTGTGCAAGTTATTGGCAAGTATTAGGTCGAGGAGAGTACTGTATTCAGGGCTCTTAGCATTAGGGTGGGTGGAATTAGAGACCAACTATGTAAGACTATATTCATCACATAGGTCCTTTAAAGGCTTGAAGCAGGAGGAGAACCAATCAAGGTTATGGTCACCCATGATAATTTTTGGAGCTGAGGCTGGCCAACTGCTTATGGAGGTATGATAATATTTCAAAGTCCCCTAAGGAGGGATTACAGCAGCCTGTAATAAGCAAGGATTTGTTTTGTGCTAGGGATACCTTTAACATAAGACTTTTGTACCCTTTTGGCACTGTAACTGAGTGGATGATTGAGACTAGGAATCTTTCGTGTACGTAAATGGACACCCTTCCTCCCCTGGAGGGCCTATTAGAATGAACAGGTAATAATTAGGAATGCTGATGCTATGGTCAGGGGTAGAGGCTTTCAACCATGATTCTGAACTTGCCAGCACATGTGGCTTGGTGTGGCAGACCCAGGCCTAAATCATGTAATGCATTTTGAGGAGGCTGCATGCCTTGACGTACAGGAGACTTATGCCTTTTAGGCTTAATGGCTCTGAAGGCACAGAGATGGGGGGGGGTCCTGTGTTTAACTCGAGATTCCCAGAGCAAAATAAAATAAATGTAGAAGGAGTACCCTCTTGAGTCTGTTGAAGTGGATTCTAAGTGAAGGTAAGTAGGTGACCTTGCTTATAAGGAGTGTTAGCAATAGGTGGTATAGAGGGTACTGCGGATTTATGGAGGTGACAGGATGCATAATGTGCTACCCTTATAGAATGTAAGAGAGATCCATGACTGTGTATGTAAGACAAGGGGTGACACATGAGCGTTGTGCTCCCTTGGTGATCAGTACACTGGGGGCAACAAGGGGGGAGCGCAATGGTGGGAGCACTTGAACCAGGATGTGTATGGACCCATGAGGAGGAGGGAGGGCTGTGTATAATCTTTTGAGTGTTTTATACAATAAGCCAATGTAATGGTGTGCAAAGCATTGTATGATAACATTAGCAAGGGTATTCAACAGAGTGAATAGTTCAGTCATGAAGCAGCAGGTCGGTGAGGGAAGCTGATAAAGTGATTTAGGGAAAAGTGTGAAAAAATACTGGTCAGAGAGAACTCTCAAGTGGCTCGAGAGTGTAGTTACAAAGGGGACTTGAGCACTTGAATATAAAGAGATTAGTATAGACTCTCAATTAGTAACTTGAGCACTTAAGGGTAGGGTGAATAGTATGTCCTCCCAGGTAGGGGTGGCACAGATCCAGGGCTGGTAGTACAGAAGGCTCACAGTATAGGAAGGCCAAAGTTCCAAGGATTAGCAGGGATGATAGTGTAGCAAAGTGGATAGTGGTATCACCCTTTTTGCTAAAGGTTGATGGTTCGAATCACTGCTTGGCAAGATGTGAAAAAGGTTGAAGGTAGTGTGTCTCGGAGGTTTCACCAGGGGGCACAGGAGAAAAACAGGAGTGGAAAAACAAGGAAGTGAATGGAAAGGGAGCATGTTACCAGCACCTCCTGGTTCCTGGTGCTGCAGAAGTATAACCTGCAGGTAGAGAAATGGGCGCTTAGAAAATTACTGTGCAGTCACATGACTATTACCACATGACCAGCCACACCAATATAAAGGAGGACAGACCAGGGTGGGAAAGGCAGTCAATGCACAATGTCGATGGACTACACTAGTGCAGTGCAATGCTTCCAAAAGGATATCTACCTTAGTTCTTGCTGGCTGCAAGAGTGCTCCATGAGGCTCGGGAGGGTTCTGCAAGTGTGCTGAATCAGGGAGCTTGGAGCCTAAAAGGGAGGAAAACAGTAGGGTATTACTACTAAAACAAAAGGGACAGCTTTGGTGACCAAAGGATGAGCCGCATAGGTGGGAAGGAAAGGTTGGGGGATTACAGCTGGGGGTGGGGGGACAATGCACTGTGCATGCATGAGCATGGTCCACAAAATGGGAGTGAAAGCGGAGCAGATCAAGTAACAAACTGGGAGAGAGAGAAAAGGATTAAGGCAGTCAGAAAAAAAATGATGAAAATCCTTAACAAACCCTACACAATACTCAACAAGTACTGTATGCTACGATAGCACAGCTAGCCTAAAGGTCACTGAGCAAACCAAATGATATACACGCAGAACAAAACACACTCTTAAAGTAACCACAGGAATGGTTCAGCAGTACAGGCACAGAGAGTAAATATGCAAGCTAAATAAATTTATCTCCACTAGTCTGCCGATGAGTTGAATACTAGTGCAGTGTAACATTTCCAAGAGGATCTCAACCTTAGTTCTTGCCAGCTGCAGGAGCACTCCATGGGCCTTGGGAGGGAGGGTTCTGCAAGTGTGATGAATCAGGGAGCTTGGAGCCTTAGTTCTTGCCGGCTGCAGGAGCGCTCCGTGGGTCTCAGGAGGGAGGGTTCACTCTCGGCTGTCTCACTGATACTTGCATCAGAAGTGATCCTGCATCCCCACTATCTATCTTTTTAAAACCTTGTACTTCACCCAGGCACCTCCTCTCCTATTTAGTCCCTCCTCTGATGACACCATGAACCACCACAAACATGAGTGTGGAAGCCCTCTCGGTTGCAGCTCCCCTACTATGGAACTGGCTGCTCAACTCAGAGCATGCAACAAACCCCATGTATTCAAACTTAACTTTAAATCCTAGCTCCTCACCAGGAATGGCTGCACCTGTCCTCCCAGTGAACACCCACTTCTCAACCTCCTTTGGTCCGGTACTGGTAACTCCTTGTTGTGCCTAATGTTGTAATTATTGCCACTAATGTGTTGAATTCTAAAACTGCACTGTATCCCATATTGGTCTGTAGCTAACTGGCTATTTGTTCACCAATGCCTGCTTGTCAATGCCTTGTCTAATGTATACTCTGTACATTGTGTTCTCACCTAGTGCTGCTGTTATACTTTTTGATCTTTGTAATCTGTCTTGTGTTCTGTTTCTGTGCCTACTTGGTCCAGGTCATGCCTATAAATGGTCCACTGGACCGGTGCACCCTACCTGGTAAACAAAGTCAACAATAAAATAAAATAAAATACTCTTGCACTGCTACTGAACCTTGTTATAGTGTTTTATTATTGCTTTCAGTACTGACCACGTCATGCAGTGTTAAAAACTCTTGCATTGCTACTGAACCTTATTATGGTGTTTTATTATTGCTTTCAGTACTGACCACATCATGCAGTGTTAAAACTCTTGCATTGCTACTGAACCTTATTATGGTGTTTTATTATTGCTTTCAGTATTGACCACGTCATGCACAGATAAAAACTCTTGCACTGCTACTGAACCTTATTGTGGTGTTTTATTATTGCTTTCAGTACTGACCATGTCATGCACAGCTCAAGACTCTTGCACTGCTACTGAACTTTATTATAGTGTTTTGTTATTGCTTTCAGTACTGACCACGTTATGCACAGTTAAAAACTCTTACATTGCTACTGAATCTTATTATAGTGTTTTATTATTGCTTTCAGTACTGACCACATCATCCACAGTTAAAACTCTTGCACTGCTGTTTGCTTTCAGTACTGACCACGTCATTTACAGTTACAAATTCTTGCACTGATGATTGCTTTCAGTACTGACCATACATATACTGTACATAGATATGCAGAAGGTGATGGTAGTTAAGGACCATGTAGCCCACCTAGTCTGCCCCTTTTCCCTACCTAATGCATTACTGCAGACCCTAGTTGATCTGTTTGTCACCCTCTCTTCCCATTTGCTAGAGTACTCTTATCTGTATCCCATGCATTCTGGATTTCCCCACTGTTTTTGCCCCACCACCTCTACAGGGAGGCTGTTCCAAGCATCCACTACTCTTTCTGTGAAAAAGTACCTCCTCACGCTTTCCGAGCCTACCCCACCTAGCCTCATATCTAGACCAAGCAGAGCAACAGCAGTGGAAAGGGGGAGAGGGGATCAGCACAAAAGCATCGCAAGGGGTGGTGGTAGAGTGTAGGGACAAAACCCTGGATGGAAAAAATATTTTATTTTTATCTTCAAGAATTGATTTTTAATTATTATTTTATCTGATTTTATATGGAACTAATTTCTGGTTAAGAGTATTGTTTGCATAAAGTCCTATGAGAAAACAAAAAGTGTTAGTTATTTAAACCTTAAGACAAGGTATCTGGCTTTAATGCTTTAAAGGAAAATATTTCTGTTCCACGAGCAGCACTTTTCCATATGCTAGAGGAGGTCTAAGGGAATAGAGATTAAACTCCATTTTGTTTTTAAGCCATGATATAAGTGGACACCTTCCAGGCTAAGCATGTAGTGCAATTTTGTTCTAAGGAGGCCTGCCACATTCCAGGACCATCTCTGTGATGTCCAAGCCTTGCATGACAGAGTTATAGGTAAATTTATAGGAAAAGTCTTAGATGGAGCTAGGTATCCATGGCTATGATCAAGATAAGAGATCATGTGACTGGTAGTACCAAAAAGAAAAAAAAGTCTTAGGCTTTGAAAGTCCCATTACCCTGTATAGAAATAAGAAGTTTTATTCATAGTTTAAAGAAGCAATGTACTGTCGCTATGAAAATTGGACAGTTATTGAGCAACGGTATGATAAATAAGTTTACCAAGTTTTATAGTTGCAGAATAAAGCATTCAAAAGTTATGAATATTATTTATTTAATATAATTTTCTTATTAGAGAACTAGACAAATATAGTATCCTGTGATAGCCCACATCTTAGGAAGTCTAACAAGATGAATATTAAATCTGTAGTTTGTTGCTATATAGAGAAAGACTGTCTAAAAGTTTATAGTGAATTAACTTTTCTGACAGTGATTGAAGTCTTTAAGAGAAGAACAAAGGATCTTGTGTGTCTCTACAAAAAGTAATGTTTTAAGGACTTTAGGAATGGATTTTTCCTACAAATCCGATATCATTCTGTAGTATAGACTGTTAAGAGTAAAACTATTATTTTGTTTTGAGAAGTTCTAATAAAATTATGAAGTTATAACCTTTATAGTGTAGTTTAAAAAGTATCCATACTACAGATATCAGACTTTTTCAAGAATGTTTGCTTAATGTAAAACACTTGAATGTACAAGTTTAATTTTCAAATTGTGTTAAATTAGACTTTTATTTAAAAAAAAAAATAGTTTTGACCCAAAAATAGATTTGAGGAGAAGGGGCTGTCTTAAAGAGGCATGTCTATATGTCACCATTTGTCTTCTAAGATGCCCTACCTTTCTAGTGGCTCAGACCAATCATAACTTGATGGCGGTGTCGCCCAGTAAGTGGGACATAAATGGGATGCTGGCAAAGCCAGCCCAGAACTGTTTACTTCTTTGGTGTGTGAAGACCTGTGTTGGCTGTCTTGACAATTTTGGATGAGCTTGGACTTGTACCAAAAGCCTGAAGCCACACTTGCTTGGAACATTATTTGAGCCTTGACATTGCCACCGCAATGGGGTGCTAAACCAGCTGCTGAAACTGACTGTTACAGAGAGGACTTTCTTCCAATATTGGATTAAGCAAGGCCTATGTTTTGCATACTGAGAATTTGGACTAAAAGTAATGTTTTGGAATTTCTGTTAAAAGCCTGATCAAGAGACTGACTTTGGAATTTACCAGCCAGCAAGTCTGCAGTGCTGTTAATTGGCAGTGAGTCCAGAGTTGCTGGTTCAAAAGCAGAAATGAACAGAAAAGAGTCACAGAGTCCAGTTACCCAAAACAACATTGCTGTCCACAGGGAGAGAACTTTCTACAGACTGTGCTGAACTGCTAAAATCATGTCTGATTTTTCCTCACTAAATCCTGAAGTGATTTTTGATGATTTGTGATGTCAAGCAAGAAGGATCCAGCCTGCATTGTTTTATTGATGTCAAAAGACTCTACAGTTCTAAGTTCAAGGGAAACAGACAGCAGACTAAAGCCAAACTCACCACCAAGGACATTTGTCATCCAAAACCAAATGTTCTCACCAAGACTTTGAAAGCTAAAAAGTAGAAGACCACATCTGCAGATAACTAAAACATAAGTATTCTGTTATCCTATTTTTAGTACTTATTTGGCTATCTGGGGTGATAATTTAGTGCATTTTAGCTCCAAACCTTGGGTTTATGGTTAAGCTTGAATTTAAATCTAAAGAAAATACATTTTTCATACTATAAAGTTTAAGCAAGTACCATACCAAGATAATCTGAAACACTAGTGTAATGAAATGCAAGTTCTCATAGTAAAAAAAAAAGAAAAGGTCATGCTATTCTTAAGTAAGCTAAAGAAATAGTATAAACTGTCATTTATTATGTTGAATACTGCTTATTGCTAAAATTTGTTTTATTTGTTTTATATGATTTACTTGATTTTCTAAAATCTGTTTTCTTAACATTACAGTTTATGTTTGCATTACTTTTATTATGCTTGATACTTATGCTAGTTATGAATATTTAGGACTTGTACATATGAGAATAAAATATATTTATCTCTTATGTAATCCAAGGTGTGGCAAGAGTGTTTTTCACCATCATTTTTGAATCTGGAGTGCATAGGATAATATCACATGTGAATATTTATTATTTTTGGTAATTTATGAAATAATTTTTGAGTAAGGCCCGAGGTGAATCCAAGTGCATCATTATAAAAAGTGATATTATAAGCCTTTGTTCAGACAGGAGGACATCGAGCCATCCGATCAGAGGACTGGAGGAGCTGCTGGTGTGCAGGGAGGATCAGAGGAAAAAGTGAGGAAGAAATGCCCTGAGAGAAGTAATTGATTTATTTATTCTTTTTGAACTTCATGTTGATGTTGGCACAGGGAGGAATAGGGGGAAGGCCGGGCAGTAAATGCCCTGAGGGAATTGTGTGGTTTATTTGCTTTTCTCTGCATTTTACTGTGGTTTATTGATTGTAGGCATTGTTGCTTGGCTGTCCAGGAGGTGTGCTTGTGTTTTTTCCTCAGCAAGTGGGACACAAGATGAAGAGGAGTGTGTAGGGTTGAGGCTCTTGCTGGGACACTTGCTGGTGTGGGGAGCAGTGGGAGTTCCAGAAGGGCTAGGGAGTGCAGCAAGAGCAAATTGTGACTGACTGACTCCCTCAAGAAGGATAGACCCAAGCCACACACCCATCCCTCCTCCCTCCCCAGCTGATCAGCCTTTATATGGCAGGTGCTCAGACAGGATTGGTGGTTGGCATGCACAGGGGCTGCTGTGGGACAGTTTACTCTTAATAGGACAAAGGGGAAGACAAGGAAAGTTGATATCATGGTTAACCCTGGTAAATGAGAATGTTCAAAGGAATGGGGCATGCAGTTTGAGGCAGGGACAAGCTGGATGGATGACAGAGAGTCAGGTAGGGGCATGGGGATGGTTGTAGGCTGCCACAACTGTGAAGGAGCTATCATTTTAGGGGGTGTATGGAAAGCAGGGGGTTGCCTGGTGTGTAGACAAATGAAAAAGCTCAGGGAAGAGATTATGTGGTTAAGGGCAGAGATAAGTAGAGTGAAAGAGAGTGAGGGAATACTGCAGGACTAAGGGCACATGAGGGTGCCCCAGAATATTGCTGGCAGCCCAGGCATAGGTGGAGGAGGGTAAACGGGTACATGGACCAAAATGGCCACCTCGTAAACTGCCATGTACTGATTAAGGCAGGTGGAAGACAATGGGCTGCAGGGGAAGGAAGGCCCCCAAAGCAGATTTCAAATGTGAGCATCTCAATAGTATCGCAGAGAGTATAGTATGACAGAGAGAACTCAGAGTGTGGGAGGCATCACAAAACAGGTTCTCAGTGCTGGCTTCACTATAGGAGATAAGGCAGAAGGACCAAGTAGGCAGGGATGGAGAGAATGTGATTACTAGCCACCTGATGGGCAATGTAAGGGTGGCTAAAGTGGGCAAGGCTTTGAGCAGCAAGGCAAGGGGGCCGGGGGATAAGAAACAGGACCAAGGGTCAGTAAATAAAGGGATGAAGGAGATAAGGGGAGAGATGCATCAGAGAGGAGGGGCAGGTGAGGACCGGGGAGAATGGTGGTGTCAGAAAAGGATGGGGCAAGGCAGAGATGGGGTGGAAGGGGAACAGCTGAGCTGCACTTGGGAACAAAGGACTTGGCAGGACCTTGCAGAAAGGGGCAAGGGACAGACAGGGCAAGCAGTACAGGAAAACAAGGGTGGGATTCTAGTGTTGGAGGTTCAATTCTGAAGGTGATCAGATGGGGAGCAAGGGGGAGAGGCATAGTAGAATATGGGTGGAGGCCATGCCTGGCCTGACAGTGGACAGGGCAGGTCAGTCCATCCTGATGTATGCTGGGATGGGTAGAGAGAAACCTCACATAGTTCTGCATTTGGAAACTAGTGACCTGGCAGGTATACAGTTGCTGTAGTCCAGGAGAGGTTTGTGGAGCTGAGGCAGATTTGAGAGAAGATGGGGGGGGATTAATAATCTTCTCAGAGATGCTTCCTGTACCCAGGGCAAGCATGGCAAGGAAGCAGAGGATTGATGAATTTAATGTGAGGCTAAGAGATTGATGCCCATCCAAAGGGTATGGGCTGGTGGGGGGGGGAAGCACATGGGAGGGCAAAGATCTATATATCAGGGACAGGCTTCACTTAAGTGGGGAAGGTAGGAGGGTCCTGCAACAGAGGCTGGAGGAGTACTTAGCAAACAGCAATAATTTAAACTAGAAATGGGGAGTGGTAGGAGGGCAGAAGCCCTGTAGGATGCTCAGGCAGGAAGGCCAATAGACCTTACCCCCATGCTGGAAGCAGGGGAATAGGGAGGACATGGAGGGGAAAAAGGGGATCAAGTAGGGAGGGGTAAAGGAAGTGGGTGAGAGTGGTAACATTGAATCCTAGGAGTCTAGGGAACAAAGCAGCAGAATTACAGGCTATCATGGCAGATGGGGACGTGGATATGATGGCCATAACTGAGACATGTGCCACCCACTACCATGATTGGGACCTGGCAGTACCGGGATATAAACTATTTTGGAGGGACAGGGTAAAAGGGAAGGGGGTGGCTCTGCATGTGAGGGAAGGTCTGAAATGCATCGGAGAAGGGGGAGGAAGGCAACACAGAGGCATTATGGGTGCAGATGCAGGTCTCCAAACATAGGACCTTCAGGACGAGAGTGGTTTACAGGCCACTCTCTCAGACTGAGGAGTTAGATAGGGAACCTGTAGGGCAGGTCAGAAGGATCTGTGGAAGGGGAAGTACAGTGACTGTAGGCAACTTCAACCTGCCAGGCATGGATTGGGGTACCCCAGCTACAACAAATAGGAGGGAGCAGGTACTTCTGGATGCCTTCCAGGACACCTTCCTATTGCAGATGGTCAATGAGCCAACCAGGTTAGGGAACATCCTTGATCTAGTCCTGGCAAATGGTGAGTTCGTGAGAGAGCTGAGAGTGGAGGAACCACTGGCAGGCAATGACCATCATTCAGAGTGGTTTAGGATAATCATGGGGAAAGTGGGATCAGTCATAAGGGTGATAGACTTCAGAAAGGCAGACTTCAGGAAGATGAGGGAAATAGTGAGGGGGCTCTAGTAAGGATCAGTCCAGATATGGACACTAATCAGAGGTGGGAAGTCATTAAAAGGGAGATAGAGGAGGCAACAGCAACATGTACAAGGGTCCAGAGTAAGAGGGCAAGGGCAAAAAAGCCTAGTTGGGTGAGCAACAGGGTCACAGAGAAAGTAGAAGGAAAAAGAGCCACCTTTAGAAGGTATTAGAAGGTATAAGAAAACAGGGAGGGGGGGAGGACAGTGAGAAATACTTAAAGGAGTCAAGGGAGGTAACAAGGGCAGTCAGGGCAGTCAAGGCATCCCAGAAAAACTCAGGCTACCACAAGACATTAAAAATGGAGAGTTGGAATTCTTTAGGTACATCAGAGAGAAAAGCAGCTGCAGAGACCAAATAATGAAGATTAAAAGGGGGGGGGTTGACACCAAGGCAGAACAGGCAGAAGCATTAAATACATACTTCTGCTATGTGTTTACCAAAGAGAAAGGGGGGCAGTTGTAGGGGTGTTGAGGAGACAGACAGGGAAATCACAGTGTGCAGGGTACTGGAAGGTTTGAGTGCATTGAGGGTGGACAAGGCACCGGGTCCCGATGGGATACACCACAGGGTGCTAAGGGAACTGGTGGATATCCTGACTGAACCATTTGCAGATTTGTTCAACACCTCTCTAGACTCAGACTGTGCACTGCAGGACTGAAGGATGGCACACATGGTGCCCTTCTGCAAGAGTGGACCCAAGGATTAGCCAAGGAATTACAGACCAATAAGCCTCACATCCATTGTGGGAAAGCTGATGGAGACAATCTTGAAGGAGAGTCTGGTTTCCTCCTGGAGGCTATTGGGCTACAGGACAGCAGGCAGCATGGGTTTGTCTCTGGCAGATCTTGTCAAACTAACCTGGTGGAGTACTATGATTGGGTAACTAGGCAGTTGGACTGGGGCCATGCAGGGGATGTTCTGTAGTTGGTCTTCAACAAGGCATTCAATTTGGAGCCACATGAGAGGTTAGGTAGTAAGCTGGAGGGCACCGGGCCAAGGCAAAGAAGGTGGGATGGGTAGTGAACTGGCTGCAAGGGAGACAGCAGAGTGTGTTGGTGGGAGGGTGAGCTCTCATCACCCAGGGCAGTGACAAGTGGGGTGCCACAGGGATCTGTGTTGTGGCTGGTGTTATTTGGGATCTTCATAGCAGACATTTTGATAGGCATTAGGAGCAAGATCAGTCTGTCTGCAATGACACCAAGAAGGGAGCGGTGATGGATGACCTGGGGGGGAAGGGGTTACAGGATGATCTGGCAAAATTATAAGCCTGGTCAAACACTTGGCAGCCAGGGTTTAATGCCAAGAAGTGCAAGGTGCTACATTTTGGAGCAAAGAACCCAAGGAGGAGCTACTAGATAGGGGGTGCTCAGCTGGTCAAGATGGAGGAGGAGAATGATCTAGGGGTAACCACAACAGGAGCAATGAACAACTCCATGCAGTGTAGAAAGGCAGCTGCCAAGGCTAACAAGATGCTGGGTTGTACTGCCAGGGGCATATCCTTCCAGGAGGGGAGAAGTGATTCTGCCACTGTACAGGTCACTGGTTAGACCACACCTGGAGTATGCAGTTCTGGCAGCCATACCCAAGGAAGGACATTAGGCTACTGCAGGCAGTGCAGGGCAACAAAAATGATCCACAGGTTATAGGACTTGCCATATGAGAGTAGGCTAAAGGAGCTGAAAATGTTCTGCCTGGAGGAGAGGGATAATGGGGACATGACGGAGAACTTCAGTATAAGAAGAGGATAAATAGAACAGGTATTGGAAGGGCATTTCCAGTTAAGGAGGGGAAGGGATATCCTTGGGCACAATCTGAGATTGGAGGTGGGTAGGTTCAGGATGGAAATGAGGAGACACTTTTTCATGGAGAGGATGGTGGCAGGTTGGAATGCTTTACCAGATAAAGTGTTATCCTGTAATATAGTGGACTGCTTCAAAGGGGGATGGGACAGGGTAAGGGGAGGGTCACAGGAGGGAGAAGGGAAGGAGGGGCAGTTGCAGTATAAGGGCTGCTAGCTGCACATTCAAGCAGACTCAACAGACTGTATGACCTTTATCTGCTGGCAGGTTTGTATGTTCGTATGTTCTTTTCCAAAAGATGCTACCCTCCTCTACCTCATTTATACCCCTGATGTATTTGAATGTCTCTATCATAAGCCCACCTTCTCCTCTCTGTCAGGGAATACATATTGATGTCCCCTCATCTTTCCTCATGTGATACCGCTCCCTATGCACTCTAGCATCCCACTGGCTGTCCCCAGAGAGACCATGTCATGTACAAACTCTTGCACAGTTACTGAACCTAATTATGGTATTTTATTACTGATTTCAGTACTGACCACGTCATGCACAGTTAAAAACTCTTGCACTGCTACTGAACCTTATTCTGGTGTTATATTATTGTTTTCAGTACTGACCACGTCATGCACTGTTAAAAACTCTTGCACTGCTACTGAACCTTAATATGGTGTTTTACTATTGCTTTCAGTACCGACCACACCATGCACAGTTAAAAACTCTTACACTGCTACTGAACCTCATTATGGTGTTTAATTATTGTTTTCAGTACTGACCACGTCTTGCACAGTTAAAAACTCTTCCACTGCTACTGACCCTTATTCTGGTATTTAATTGCTACACTGTGGGGCCAATGTGCATCTTTTTACAGAGGTATCCCCTTATGTCAAACATTTCCCATTACAGAAATCTGAAAACAGTCACAGGCTCACTGGGTATCTGGATCTCTTCAACTCCACAGGTTTAATTCCTTTAGTAATGGTTAGTAGTTCCAAAATCTACATTTCCATGGTTCAGAATTTTGTCTGCAGTATCATTTCACAAAAACTGCTATGAAAGTTCCCACTCTCAGATTTTACAAATAATGACTTGTGTGTGTATAATATTTATGAAAAAGAAATGGAAAAAAAGATAAGCATGTAAAACTGTAAGAGAGTGTCTTTTACATTATTTTGCTATTTACACGATAAGAAATGTTCCTCCCACTCATGAAGGGAGACCAGCATGCATATCATGTAGGTGCATTGCTTCACTTCTGTAACCTCCATAGTTAGACAGCTAAACTTACTAATTTCATATTAAGGAGATATTAGTGTAACCACCCAGTCCCCTGGGGTTACTAGAATCCCATCAGTGCCAGCACTAGGTAGGAAAAGACAGCTGGTGAATAACTAGTTAAATGGGTCTTCACCTACTCACTCCCTTGTTTACTTGGCCTCAGCTGAGATGAGAGAGATGAGGTCATTTAGAACTTTTGCAGCAGCATAAGCCACAGCAGCTGTGAGTGAGGGAGTTTTTAGAATCTTGGGACATTAGTGAGTGTGAGTTGAGTGTGTCAGTGGAGGGAGTTGAAGCGGCAGTTTTAAGTGTGAGGAAAGCCTACTTTCTCACCCTAGTCAAAAGATGTCAGAACAAAGGCTTATAATATCACTTTTTGTGATAATGCACTTAGATTCACCTCGGGCCTTAACCACAAATGATTTCATAAATTACCAAAATTAATAACAATTGACATGTGATATTATTCTATGCTCTACAGATTCAAATATAATGGCAAATGACACTGCTTACCACACTTATAATTATATGAAAAATCAAGATTTTATTTACACATATGTACAGTACAGTAAATATTCATAGTTAGCATAAATATCAAGTCTAATAGTCTAAACATCAAAATTGTTTCAGATAATCCAGTAAACTAATAAAACAAATTCTAGCAAATAAACAATGCAAAGGAATAAGCAAATTACAATACTCAGCATAATAAATGGTAATAGTTATACTAAACTGTTATCCTACTTTGTATTTACCATAACCTTTATGCATAAGAACATGCAACTCATAAGATCAATGTCTCAGATTATTGCTTGTTGTTACCTCTATGTTGGTCCATTAAAAGGTATCAAATCATTTGCTTCTGGATCTGTTCTTACGAGGACCAATATGGCAAATACTAAATCTAAATGTCACCCTAGTCCTGGTGTTTTCCAGCCTGCCAAGAGAAGTGGTGAAAACCATTGTCTAAAGCAGAAGCCCCTGATTTTCATCCCCGGAGAGGTGAAAAGGACTGCTAGGGAATGGATTCTAGGGGCAATCCCCTTTTTGATCCAGGACAATTTGAAGCTGCCTGTAATGTTCTAACAGTGAGTAAGATCTGACTTTGTGCTGCAGAAGTAAGTACCTATGTGATTTGATGTTTCTCTGGCTAAAAGAGAAAGGTACACGTGTTTGTTCAGAAGTTTGAGACTGTTTCTCAGTTTAAAGGTGGCTGACAAATGTGGGGTCCAGATGCATGACTGATTCACATTGTTCAGGACTTTAGTTCTCACACTACCTGTACAGTGTTTCTTACATGCTGGATGTAAAAGTTCATTCAATCATGCATGTACCCAAGTGTGTTCAAGATGTTTAAGGTGACACTCTAAAAGAATGGCTAGGTGTGGATTTGGGAGCAAAGGGTGGGCAACCCCCCATCTGGAGTAACCAGTTCAGGACTACAGGTTCCGTAGGGGCACCTGGTTACTTTGGACATAGTGGCCAATGTCTGAAGAAAATGTTACCCCCTGACATGGGTTGAGCTAGTAATTAGCCAAATGTGAATTCAGTTGTGGCCAGTGCCACTAGAAGTATTTCCAGCTTGTGGCCAGTGCCACTGGAAGAAATGTAAAAGTCCTATGCCATATGGGAAATGCGCATTCAGTTGTGGCCATTGCCACTAGAAGAAATGTTCATGTTGTGGCCAGTGTCACTTAGAGAGTGTTTAAAAGTCCTACACCATATAGGAATGCCAGTGTAAGAAGTACAATGTCCTATGAAATATGGGAATACATAGAGTTTCTGCCAGATATAGTCATTGTGTTGTTCTGCAAATTCCTGGAGTCACGATGTATAAACCTTGGTGGGCTACCCTTGCTTTAGAGAACATCTTTTGGAAGAAAGTCACACTCTAGAACCCCATCTATGGTTTGGACAGTTATGTTATTACTTCCTGTGTGTGGATTTACTGGGTACCCCTCCAGAAGTATAGGTCTAGCATAACCCTAGCAAAAAGTTCTCTCCTCAGGACCTGGCTTTGTAAATACCCAATAGGTCATAGTTTTGCTTTTGTACACCCCACCCCTTTTTACCTCTAGAAGTAATGAGCCTGGATTACATTCCCAAAACTAGGGATGTTACCATTTCTAAATGTGTGCCAGTCAAGGCCTAACTGTGTAAAGTAGCATGAGGGGAGTGGTTACAAATATGGGGGTTCATTTAAGGTTGTTTTAATTTGGGTGAGTGCCACAAAAAATGTGGGCTAATCTGATGATGTTTAATTTAGGGAAAGAACCATTTTTTTTTTTTTTGAAGGTATGTCTAGAATCTTTCTGTCTGGTAGTGGTGGAGCCCAAACAGAAAGGAAGCTTTGGACAAGAGGAGTTCTGCCCAGAAAAATGCCATTCAAATGTGCTGCTCGTGTGTCTTCTAAAACAAAGAAGAGAGCGCTGCTTGTGTGTTGTCAACTTTCAATGAACAGTAAAGCACTGAAGTGTGTGTCCTGGTCTCTGCAGCAAAAGTGCTTACAGAACTTTTAAATTGCAATTTGCAATTGTAGTGTGGACTCTAAGGAACCATAGTGTGGCCTCTAAGGAACAGAATCAGATATGTACCTTGAAAGTTTCATGTGCTTTGTGTGCAAATTGGGGGAGTTGTTAGAGAAATTGTCCAGAAACTGTGGTAAAAACTGTCAAAACGGCACTCCGGCTACTGAAACTGCAGCCGAGAAAAAAAGTTACAGTTTGCAGTTTAAATTTGCTCCTGCTCGACCATCGCTGTGAAGGAAAAGCAAGCGAGGAGAGAGAGAGAGGTTCATTTGCATGGTGTCGAGTGATTGGTGCGTCTGCATCCAGTCCCGCCCTCTGGTCAGCATCTCTGCACTGCAGAGTGTTCCAGGAGGAGAGAGAGAGAGAGAGAGAGAGTGTGGTGTGTGAGCTGGTCAGACCAGGATCAACCACCGAAGGACTTGTGAGTGTTCTAAACTGTAGAAAACAGGCTAGTACTGTGCAATTGAAGGTTTAACCCATTGTCTGACCAACTGGAGAGTGAGCTAGGCATCCATGGCTATGATCAGCGGTACCGCCAGCCCGTTTCATTGCAAAGGCCTTCCCAGGATCAGGACCAGGCCAAAAATTTCCATAGGAGAGAACTAGCTACTGAATTCAATGAGTAAAACAAGTTAACCCTGCAAACAGTGTGTGATTATCAAGCCAGCTGAATCTGTGTGCAAGCAGTGTGATTTTTTTTGCAAAGGACTGTGCATTGTTAGAACAAGTGCAACAAGCAAAAATTCTGAGCATAGACTGAACAGTGATAATGGTTTCAGCAACAGTAAATGTTTCTAAGCAAAAAGGGACTGTGAGTTGTAGAGGGAAAATGTAGCAGACAGGCAATCCTGTGGGGCTTACAAGTGACTTTGAGCATGTATAAATTAGGTTTCCTGAATTAAATGCTGATTGCAAAGTCAAGTTAAAAATCATATGAATGTGCTGAAATGTACCAGCATAGCAATTGACTGCAGTTTTAAATAAATTCAGTAGCCAGAAAAGGTCAGAAACACAGTTTTGAGAAAGCAAACAGAGTTTGATTCACGAAAAAATTACTGATGCCATTACAGGGTGGGGTCAGCAATGTAAACTCAGCAGCAGGGAGCCATTTCTTGAGACAGTATGAGACTAGTAAACATTTCATTAACAACACGTTTGTGTGTTTGCTTTCAGACATGGCTTCGGGAACTTCCTGATATCTGGATCATTCCTGAGCTATGATCGCTGAGGAGGTGGCAGTACTAAGAGAAATTGAGAGAGCTTTCTATGGTGAAAGGTTGCCTCTAGATGTAGCACTCCTCAGCTATCCAGTGAGACTGTATACAATGCATCTAAAGGCTGAAAGGAATGTGTTTCTCATACCCCACTGCTCAGACTACCTTATGAAGCATGGAATGAGCAGGGGTGCAATACCAGAGAAAGCATCAAGAATATGACTGACCCCACATGGACCAGAGTAGGGGACCCTGCCTGCAGCAGCATGCAGCACCAGGTTAAATCTGTTTTGGAAAGTTCCTCTGAGTAGGCTATAGAAGGAGAAAGTAAAATTTATGTTGATCCACTGAAAGGCAGAAACAGAGCAGTTTCCATGCCTGTGTCCCAGATGGACAGTGCAACAGAAGGATCTGCGGACCTGTGGAAACAGGGTCCGAGTCCTAGCCTAATGGGGGAAGATGAATTGCAAGAGACACTGAATTGGGAAGTGTAGACCTCAACACCCAGTGAGGAGTGGAATGTCTCAGGAGTAAGGATGTTTGCTCACTCTTGGGCTCAGATAATGAGTGTGGAAGAGGAGGATGAAGAAATGTATTTTTATGTTGAGAGCTCCAGTGAGTTGCCTCAAGCGAGCCAGAGACAGTTGGAGAAGGCTCTACCAACTCGACCACAGAGATGGTAGGGGACAAGTTCTTTAAGTATGAGTCACTAGCTCAACCAGGACTGGCCACCCCCAAGCCAGACCATGGGTCACAGACTAGTAAGGAGGAGAGAATGATACATAGGAGGGCTGACGCTATATATAGGAAGTCCTTTCCAACCTTTCCTCTCTGAGTCTATGAGGAAATTGAACAGAACAGGCAATCCTGGTTGTTGGAAGAGGCAAACAAGAATTTGTACTCTGGTGCAGCAGAATGTGTAAGGGACAAAGTCATAAGTGATTGCCTTAAATTCTGAAGAATGGGCAGGACTCTGTTTATGGACACTGTAAATTGTGGATAGGGCTGGGAATTAGACATTCCACAACATCAACTTTGAACACCCAGATGGGGTCATAGTTCTCACCCCCACTTTGAGTGGGACTACCCTTAATGGTGCCACTCCCTGTGAATAAGCCTAGCATGCCTCAAGGAAGTGAGCAGTGGTAGGCCAGGGTCTGTCATCTGAAGCAACAATATCTATGGAGGGAGATGCAGCTCTTCTGGTGATCCAGGATTCTTCAGGTGTATCCAGATTCAGCATCACAGCAGTTTTCCTGTTCCATTGTCTGGCCTTCCAGAGGAAATCGTCATAGCTGTTTTCTTGTTCCACTGCCTGGCCTTCCAGAAGATATCAAACCAGCAGATTTCCTCTTCCATTATTGGTTTCCATGTGACATCAACCCAGCAGTTTTCCTGTATCATTCATTTTTTTCCAGAGGACATCAATCCAGCTGTATCACAAGATTCCATCTGGTATGAAGGGAGAAGGTCCTCAGGTGGAAGATGTAATTATGTAATGTGATCCTTTGTTTTCATTCTTCAAGGAGCTGGTAAGACAAACCTTTATTTACTTTACTGACTTTGCACAACACAGCCTACATTTGTAGTCTGTCCACAGAACTCTAGTTTTCATCAAAGACTTTCCCCATGGATTGCAGTGCTATACAGGCCCTGTCCTATCCAAGAACTGTTCTTCAGCAAGCTTCAGCCTAGGAGAGACTCTTTAATGAACCATGCCTATGGGCAACAGTAATCTAGTCACTAGTTTTGAACACTGTAGGGCATCCCATCCTCAAATGTGTTGTACAAATGTCTACTTCCCAATTTTTACTTTTGTACTTTTATAGAAAAAAATATGTTGGGGTTCTTTAGTGTTTAGGTGGAGGTTTAGGCACTGCCTGGAATGCAAAATGCAGAATGTGTTTTTTCTTCTCTTGCAGGTGTTCTTGAAGAAGAAAAAAGAACAGAAGAGGATGTTGGAGCTCATCCAAGTTCCCATTTTCTTAGTGTTTTTTAGATTTGTTTATGGTTAACAGGGTGTTAAAATGTTTTTTTTCTTCACCGGTGTGAAATTGTGGGGAAATGTTATGGATGTTTTCTTTGTTTGTTCACAGGTACCCTGGGAAGCTGGGGGATAGGTTCTCCAGTAAGCTGCTTAGTCAGATAGATTTTCTCTAGAGGACTAGGGGGATAGACAGGCTATGATCCTGATCTGCAGTAGGGGCTGTCAGTCCTGGTCTATTTGGGCATGCTTCAAGCAGTTTTTCTTGGAGCCATTAAGACTCCATTGATAGATCATAGGATAGGGGCTGAAGTTTCATCAGCCAGCCTCTGGTCAATCAGTCAATCGATCAATCAAACTTTATTTAACTAGTCTTTTCACCATTGAGAGAGCTCATTTGTAAGGTGGTCCTGGACAACACTTAAAATGGACAACAATACAATGATGTAGATATACTGGTACACAACATGTACAACATTTGAATAGAGTTGATGATACATTTTGTGCATTTTACAGTATATACAGATTACAGGCACAAAGGATAACATGGGAATACTGCTGTGAAACTACAGTAACCTGTAATAATACAACACGACAGAAGATATTAAGCATGTGCTAAAGAGGAAACAGGGAGTGGAGAGGTGAGAAGGCGAGGAATGGGGCAGTTGAGGAGAATGGGTAGGGGTAAGGGGGGAGAGGACCAGAAAAGCTAGAATGACTTGACAAACAAAAGTGGGATTGGGAAAGCAAGGTCTTGAGCAAATATTTATGATATGAGCAAGTTTCGTTCAAGGCACCTGTGAGAAGAGACTTGAAGATGGATATCCCTAGTGCTGTAACAATCTTATGTGCCTTCTGTCAGGAATTTCAAAGGGAGGGAAGAGCAATGCTAATAGCATCAGTGCCAGATCGTGTTTGTATCTAGGGGACATCGAACATAAGAAATGCGTAGCATCTCAAACAGTCGGTCCCTGAGTTTCAATTAAATAGACTGGAGATATAAGAAGGAAGTTTATTTGTAATTGCCCTGTGAAACCAAAGGGCTGCATTCCTCTTCCTCCTGATAGTAAGAGAGGACCAGTCAAGCATCTCGTAGAGCTGACAATGGTAGGCGTTTAAAGGAGCACTAGATATGAATCTCAGGGCACGGTGGTACAGGGTGTCTAATTTACTTAGAACTGATACAGGGCAGTATCTATAGAGGATGCCCACATAGTCAAGTAGAGGTAGGAAGGTTGTTTGGACCAGTGTCTTTTTTGCCTCGTATGTGAGAAGATGTCTAATACGATCGAAGATGTCCAGGTGCTGTCTGTTTTTCGGTTAGTTCCTGCAAATGTACCATAAAATTAAGCTTGCTGTCTAGCTAAAAATCTAGGTATTTAAAGTCATCAACAGTTTCAATTGGGTCATCAAGTAAGATGGGTATCCAGTTGTCATCAGAGTGTGGGACTTAGGGGAGATAACCATAGCTTTTGTTTTGCTTGCATTAAGGAGGAGCTTCAGCTGCATAACATTTTTTAGCAGAATGTCAAATTCATGTTGCAGCTGCTTGAACACATGCTCAGGGGAAGAGCGCACTGTGTATATCACTGTGTCATCTGCAGATAGATGCACAGGTGTCTTGTGTATTTGGGAGTCAATGTTATTAATATAGATCGCGAAGAGTATGGGACCCAGTATGGAGCCTTGCAGTACTCCACGCGGTAGAATTTTAAGCAGTGAGAGATCACCTTGGTCTTTGATTTGTTGCATTTTGTTGGTAAGGTAACAGCTGAACCATTTCATGCAGGTATTGTCAAGTCCAAGGAGGCTCTAAGCGGCCAATAGCAGGATACAGCCAATGGTATCAAAGGCCTTGCCTAGGTCTGAAAACAAGGCATAGATGTGCTTCTTTGCATCTGTTGCATTTAACCAATCACTACAGACTTTGGCAAGGGTGGCTACAGTACTGTGCTTTGGTCTGAAACTCAATTGTATGGGGTTTAATAGGTCTTTAGATTCCAGGAAGTCCCTTAGCTGTTTGTTAATTAGCTTTTCCAGTAGTGTTGATAGGATGGGGAGTAGGGAAATTGGCCTGTAATTGTTTAGGACACATGTATTCCCAGACTTGAAAAGTGGGACAATGTGTGCAATTTTCCAGATTTGTGGGAAGTCCCCTAGTGAGAGGAAAAGATTTAAAAAGTATGTGATGGGAGCGGTTAATTGTAAATGTCTAATTTCAGATAAAAGGGCTTTAAAAGGTCTGCCAGTGCTTTTCTTTGTATCCAGTGCCAACAATAGATTCTTAACCTGCTTAAAGGTTACAGGGCTGAAAGAGAAGGAGGCCTTCTGATTCGCTGTGCTGGCAGGGTGAGGGGTGTTGTTGAGCACAGACTGTGTAGCTAGCCAACTGGCAGGTGAGGCATTGCACGCTAGTCCTGCTGTGATGAAGTGATTATTGAGTTGCTCTAGAATGTCAGTCTTTTCAGTATATGTGATGTCTCCAACCACTATCTTGGTAGGCAGGTGCAAGGAAGATGGTCAGCCATCGACTCCTTTAGGATATTCCACAATTTGGCAGAGTTATTTTTGTTCTCTTCAAGGGCAGTTCAGAAATAGAGACCTTTCTCAGCTCTAATAAGTTTAGTGCAGGACTTGCTAGTGATGTGGAAGGCAAGCCAGTCTGAATCAGTTTTCGTTTTTCTGGCTTTCCTCCACAACTTGTCTCTGCCCTTAAGAGCTGCTTTCTGGGCAGGTGTAGACTGGAGGATGACCTTTTTCTGGATTTGCTTTTGGTAAGGGGGGCATGCTTATCAATCACATCCCTGATGAGGTTTTGGAAGATGTTGTAGGCCTCAGTGATTGATGTAGCTAAATAAAAGTCCTGCCATCTAATCTTGTTTAGGTCTGATAGGAAGGCAGCCTTGCTAAAATTCCTTAGGCATCTTTTGATTTTGAAGCTAGCAGCTGAGTTAAGCTTGGGAGTACCCCTTACACAGGCTATAGCACTTTGATTGCATACATCATTATGGAATACCCCCTGCATGGGATATATTGTGAGGCTTGTTAACAAGAATTAAATCCAGGAGTGAGCTGTGGTTTGGGTTTTTGCTATTAGGGCGGGTGACATCAGGGGTCATTTGTGACAGGCCATGCTTGCCACAAAATTCATTCAGAGTTTTAGAGCATTCGTCTTTCCAGTTGAGATTAAGGTACCCTAGAATAATGCATTTGGAGTTGGCCTTCTCCAAATGCTTGTGGAGGTGCTCTACTATTCCGAAGCCACCAGATGGTGGTCTACAGCAGGCAGTTATTGCTATGGTTTCCTCAGAGGAAAGTGCTAGCTTCATAGAAATGCTCTCAAACTCCTTAGGGGTGGAGGAGATGTAAATGACTGTTACGGCGAACCTCTCTTTAAAAGAGATAGCAACCCCCCACCCCTAATTGGTCTATCTGACCTGAGTACATTGTAACCAGGGATACTGATGCTGTAATCAGGAGTGGAACTCCAAAGCCACATTTCTGAAATCACAAATATATCTGGGGATGCATGAAATGCCCAAGCCTGTATCAAGCCAATTTTCTTTAGTAAACTGCAGACATTTAAGTGAAGGAAGCTAATGCTCTTAGGTTGAGGAAGCTCTGAAGGGGCATCTAGAATTATACAGGGACCAGGATTTAGCGCAAAATTACCAGAACATAATAATAAAAGGACTAACAATTTCCTAAATCAGATTATAATTTCCTTAATAATGCATGTTCTATGCCATTTTATAAGCAGGTTTTTTGAATTAGGCTTAGTGGGAATAGATAATTGCCTAAAAAGGGACAATGCATACAGTGTCGTTCTAACAGATATTGAAAAATGTGCCTGGAAGAAGTCTATTGGCATAGGCTAGTAAAAAGGCATGGTGACTGGTAGGAAGTCCGTTCCAGAATGTTTTGAGGTAGTTGTATCCCTAGGGAGTATTACGTGCAACACTCCATATTTAAAGGAGGTTGCTAAGGTTTTATGGGTGGGTGAGGAAAGACGAGGAACAGGCAACCATAAAAGAAGAAGAACTGTATATATGCCATCATATCGGAATACACTGAACAGTGCCAGCAGTATAGCAGCACAAGTTTCACGGCGGCTTGTAGATGAAAAGCACAGCTTGGGTAGCCAGGTTATGTTTTGGGAGACACTGGCTGAAAAAAGAGGTGTTCAATTTAATGTACTCAGAGTAGGGTCACTGTGTATCCTACTACTATCTCTTTAAATTGGTGCAACACCTAGGTGGCAGGGAGCTTTATAATAATTGCAGGGGGTTTGTAATAGTATTCGATGTCTAATTCCAAAGGGGTAGAAGAGTTGTAGTCAGCTTATGGTACTTGTCCCTTTAAGTACTGGAGAATTTGCTTACCCCTTTAAGGCTCAGAAGGGGCATGGCAAATAGTGTATTTAATTAAGGCCATGATGGGGGAGGGGGTGGGTCGAAAATCCCCAGGGAGTGAACAGCCAGGGCTCTGAGCTCAGCTCGGTATAGCCTGAGTTTAGTAGTTTTCTTTTTTAAGGATAACCTAAAAACTTTAGCAATTATCCTGGAAATACCAAACTTTGAGCAATTAGAGGGTACAAGGCTCTTGAGTACAGGAGCAGAGTTTTATAAATAAAGATAAAGTGCCCTCAGTCACGCTTAAAGAGAATGAAGAATTTCCATAGTGAGTGCAGTAAAAAGGCCAAGTTTGAAAACCAGTGATGCAGTCTCAGAGGTTGTCCAGACTATTTCAGTACCTTGCAGTATGTTGCATGGCAAAATGGTCGGGGTGCTGCTCTGTTGGCTGGTTGCCCTGCTCAGCCAGGGGGCTAAGTAGAGAGAAAGAAAGGATGGGCATGGTTTAAAAAGGTAAAAAGGGAGGTGGCTCACAAATTTTAGTAGGAGGAGATAGAAAAACAAAGGAGGGGGCAGACAAGATGCAGTACAGAGAGTAAAATTCAACAGTAAGATTTGGTTGTAAACTTTGCACACACCTTAACTCATAACTTAGTCTCAACACAGCATGAGTAACCATCACAAACATTTAGCAGAATGTGTTCCCACTCTTACTGTGAGTCCTTGGAAATAAAATAAAACAAAACTGCCTTAACCTCCAAATAATGTCCGGAGCTAGCAGCACAGCATAGCAGGGGGTTTGAATCAGCCATAGGTTTATGATGCTAACTCCCAAATGGGAGAGAGCATGAATTTGACTGACAATTGTGAGGAGAGTAAGCTGCAATTTAATGCAGGTACTACCACAATACTGGCTGAAATGGCAACTTAGAGAGGTGTCTGTGACAGCAAAATTACAGCAGTCCAAATCCAAATTATTTATTTAAATTAGTATTTCAATGCTCAAAATCCCCAGGAGTGAGCAGCCAGGGCTCTGAGCTCAGCTCAGTACAGCCTGAGTTTAATAATTTTCTTTTTTAAGGATAGCCTAAAAACTTTAGCAATTATCCTGGAAATGCCAAACTTTGAGCAATTAGAGAGTATAAGGCTCCTGATTACAAGAGCAGAGTTTTATCAATAAAGGTAAATTTCCCACAGCGGTCCATGCTTAAAGAATAGGATAAGAATTTCCAGCAAGTGAGTTCAGTAAAAGATGCGCCAAGTTTGAAAACCAGAGGTGCAGTCTCCAAGGTTGTCCAGGCCATGTCATACCTTGCAGTTTGTTGCATGGCAAAACAGCCAGGGGAGCTGCTCTGTGGGCTAGTTGCCATGCTTATCCAGAGGGCTTGCAGTTTGTTGTGTGGCAAAATGGCCAGGGGAGCTGCTCCATGGGCTGGTTGCCCTGCTCAGCCAGGGGGCTAAGTTCCTTTAGTGTTACTGCCTGTGCCTGGTACATGGTAGTGGACAAGTAGTGCTACCTCTCCATAGGTAACACAGAAGGTAGGATGGTCTGGTGCTAGGTGGAGATATGACTTTGGACAGTCATTTTTCTGGTAAGGGTGAGTGTAACCACCCAGTCCTCTGGAGTTAATAGAATCCCATCAGTGTCAGTGCTAAGTAGGGAAAGGCAGCTGGTATATAACTAGTTAAATGGGGTTTTCACTTATTCACTTTCTTGTTTACTTGGCCTCAGCTGAAATGAGAGAGATGAGGTCATTTAGAACTATTACAGCAGCATAAGCCACAGCAGCAGTGAGTGTGGAGTTTTTAGAATCTTGGGACAGTAGTCAATCAGTGTCAGTTGAGTGAGTCAGTGGAGGGAGTTGGAGCTAATATTTGAAGTATGAGGACAGCCTGTTTTCTCACCCTACTCCTGGTATTCTCCAGCTTGCTGAGAGAAGTAGAGAAACTGTTATCTATAGCAGGACTCCTGATTTTCATCACTGAAGGGTGGAAAAGGACTGCTAGGGAATGGATTCTAGAGGCAATCCCCTTTTGATCCAGGACAATTTGAAGCAACCTGTAATGTTCCAACAGTGAGTAAGATCTGGCCTTGTGCTGCAAATGAAAGTACTGTACCTGTGCTTTGGCGTTTCTCTGGCTAAAAGGGAAAGGTACACCTGTTTGTTCAGAAGTTTGAGACTGTTTCTCAGTTTAAAGTTGGCTGACAATTGTGGGGTCCAGATGCATGACTGATTCACATTGTTCAGGACTTTAGTTTTCACACTACCTGTGTAGTGTTTCTTAAAGGGGAACTGTCATTAACAGTATTTCTTAATGTCTGAACGCCCATAAAAAGCTTATTTGATTGAGCCATTGTGTTGATCTGTGAATCTTTGCAGTCCAGAGTTATTCACATGTAAATCGCCCTGTAATTAAGGGCTGGTGGCAGCCATATGTTTTGGGCTTCTGGCAGGAAATGATGTCACCGAGGGTCTAGGTCCTCCTTTGACTGTATTTAATCAAACAGGTTAAATAGGAAATTGACTGCTTTATGAAGTGTGTTTTAAGGTGTTATTACAGCACTTTCTACATCTCTAATAATTGTTTTGTATTCGCACTGAAACTAGTGAATTATCACCTTTACATTTCAAACTGTTAGGAAAAAATAATCCATCTTCAGAATTTCTTTAATACCTAGGCTATACTGCCAGTGCCAGCTGATCATCAAAAACTACACATCTCAAGGCTGGCTCTGTGTTGCCAACAGGTATTGGGGCCCCAAATCAGGGTTTCTAAACTATGGCTAAACTCTAAACTAAGCCTGTGCCCTCCAGAAATAATCAGCTACAACTCTGACCCACCACCCTGGTGACTGCCTTCCTTCTAGACACCTATTTCACAGAGTTTAAGTAACAGATCTAGTCACAAATGACTGCAAATATTATCCCAGCTACATTTCTTCCCTGGCAAATAAAAGTTGCACTAAGAAAAGTCAACCCCAAAAAAACAGAGAACCAAGACACTGACTTCTACTTACTTACACAGACCCCACAATTAAGAATTCAAGTCAGTGTACTTCTACTAAATCACATCTTTACAATAAGGAAGCTGATGTCTGCTCTCTCTCAACTACAGCAGCTTGGAAATAGTGTAGGCCCGTCAGAAGTTGCAGCCTTACCTATATGGGAGAATATTTACTGTGGTCACAGATCCCAATCCCCTGATCTGGCTTCATAGGTCAAGTGGGCAAAATGGAAAACTACTGTGCTGGAGTTTAGTACTGCAGGCATACAACATGAACCATCCAGCACCGCAGTGGTAAACAAAATGCCAATGTGGGCAGGTTATCTAGACAGATATAACAGCATGGCTGGATACTTTGGGCACTTCCCAGTAGTTGCATGAATGGCTGTGTCACTTAGAGTGGCCAAAAGGACATGCCCTCATCACCTGGTGGGGAGGGCGAAATGGGAAGGAAGAACTTAATGGCTTGGCTTTTTTGGCTGGGATTTTTCTAGCAGTCTGGAAAAAAAACTCACTGGGACTCCACTGCCCAGCAGCATCTAGATAAAGTGACAACCAGGTTGTATATCTTAGAGAAAATGACCAAGAGGGAGGAGTGCACCTACTGACATACTCATGCAGAGCTTAAAGGGATTGGATCACTCAAATATAAACTGAAGGTTAAAATGAATATAACTGGACACAGATAGGTGTTCAATCTGACTGAGGCAATTAAATACATATATGGTAAAGAGCTGGTGCATTCAAAGGGGTAATAAGAATCACCTATTCTCAAGAGAGAATATAAGATGCTGAAAGACATTTATAGGGTAGTTGCTCTTGGAGGTGCTGGGGAAGCTACATCTGAGAGGTCAGTCCTGGAGCCTACTCTTCTAGCTATGTCCGTGAGAGCGGGCAGACTGCACAGGGTCCAGTTTCTCTTTATGGACAAGGAAGGGTAAGAGTAATAATAGCATATCTCAGTAACAGCCTTTTTCTTTAGGCATCTATTATTTAAAAACATAGGTTTACTTTTCCTGTAACAGTGTTATTCGCTTGTGTTAAACATATATATATCCTGTAATGCAACTTTTGACCTTCTGTTAAGTAAAGAGCTATTTATTTACTCATCAGTTGTGATCTGAATTATTTCTAAGGTACTGTATGGTTTCTACTGGCTAAGGCAAACTCTGTCTAGCATTTGCCACCCGAAAGACACGCTACCAGGTTTTGATCTGTGTTACTGCATGTTTGACCTCCCAGTTCTGTGCAAGTGGGAATTAGGTGCTGGATATACCCAGTTGGTGGCAGTGATACCCAAAGACAAATACCTCTCTGAAAGCTGTTATGGCCCAAAGAGAAGGATGATTTGTCACAGGCACTACTACCTCACCATGACTGTAGGGTCACCAGTGTGGCAGCAGGTGAGACACCCAGGCCCTGAGTCCTCTGCACCACTGGGTCAGCACTACATGGCAGTACTACAACCTCACCATGGGTGCAGGGTCCCTAGTGTGGCAGTAGGTAAGATACCCGGGCCCTCAGCAACACTGGACCAGCACCACATAGATGTACTACTACCTCACCATGTGTGTGGGGTCACCAATGTGGCAGGAGGTGAGGCACTCAGGCCCTCAGCCTTCTGCACCACTGGGACTGCTCAACATGGAGGTACTAATACCTCACCATAAGTGCGCGGTCACCATTATGGCAACAGGTGAGTCACCCAAGCCCTCGGCCCTCTGCACCACTGGACCAGCACTACATGGAGGTACTACTACCTCACCATGGGTACAGGGTCCCCAGTGTGGCAGCAGGTAAGACACCCAGGCCCTTAGCTTCTCTGCACCACTAGGCCAGCACTGCATGGAGGTACTGCTACCCCACCATGGGTGTGGGGTCACCAGTGTGGCAGCAGGTGAGGCACCCAGGCTGTCATCCCTGTGCACCACTGCACCAGCACTACATGGAGATACTACTACCTCTCCATGGTTATGGGGTAACCAGTGTGGCAACAGGTGAGGCACCCAGGCCCTCAGCACTCTGCATCACTGAGCCAGCACTACATGGAGGTACTACTACCCTACCGTGCATATGGAGTCACCATTGTAGCAGCAGGTGAGGCACCCAGGTCCTCAGCCTTCTGCACCACTAAGCCAACACTTCATGGAGGTACTACTACCTAACCATGGTACGGGGTCCCCAGTTTTTCAGCAGGTGAGGCACCAAGGCCCTTAGCCCTCTGTACCGCTAAGCTAGCACTACATGGAGGTACTACTACCTCACCATAGTACGGGGTTCCCAGTTTTTCAGCAGGTGAGACACCCAGGCCCTCAGCCCTCTGCACCACTGAGCCAGCACTACATGGAGATACTACTACCTCACCATTGGTGAGGGGTCACCAGTGTGGCAGTAGGTGAGACACCAAGGCACTCAGCCCACAGCAGCACTGGGCCAGCACTACATGGAGGTTACCCAACGTCAAACAGCTCTTGTGAAAATAAATCATATATTCCATAGGTCCCTGTTGTGTATCCCTTATATACAGACTGCCTGTTATATCTTGTATTGATGCTTCCCCATTTGTACATATTTTTGTCTAAAAATTGCCATATTCTTGTATGTAAACTGTGTTTATCTATTGCCACTCATGTCCTTCTTTTACCCCCCCGGATGCATCTGAAAATGAGCCCCTATCAGTTCAGTATGTCTGTCCCGGTAAAACATTTGAAATAAATACTGTATATAAACAGGGTGAGGAGGGGAGATAGTTCAGCAACCTTCCCCCTGCCCGGAGAAGAGGCCACTAACCTCAAGAAAGACTGGGAAACACACCAATTCTCACTGAGCTTCTTCAGAAGCACAGAGAAACCTGCAAGCAAGGAATCACAGCTCAGTTTCAATGAAGCGTCCCATTCATACAACTTGCTCCGTTCTCTAGAGCGGAAGTGTTTCTGTGGCCATCTGTCTCTCAGAGAGTGGTAGAGTTTCCATAGGGGAGCCCTCACCTTCTTCCCATCCTGTGTCCTGTAAGTGTCAGCATGTGTGTCATCTCTTACTTGGATAAGAAGAAAGCCTGACTGATGACTCTGGAAGGAGAACACTACTCTATCTCTGTAACTTGTCTTGCTCTTTTTACTAGTCTAAATGCCTCTTCATATTGCTGACAAAACAAGGCAGCACATGATGTCACCATCTCAGCCACACCATCAGAGTCCACAACCAAGGCCCTTGTGACCAAAAGGCATGGTGCCTCCTGCTACAACCCTGGCTGCTATCATTAGAATGGGACAAAACAACTAGCACTGGAGAAGCTACTTTCTATCAAGGCCATACATGACCAGACCTCTGCCCTGTGGCAGGCCAGGCATGGTCAGACCGCTGCCCTGTGGCAGGCCATGCATGGTCAGACCGCTGCCCTGTGGCAGGCCATGCATGGTCAGACTGCTGCCCTGTGGCAGGCCATGCATGGTCAGACTGCTGCCCTGTGGCAGGCCAGGCATGGCCAGACATCTGCCCTGTGGCAGGCCAGGCATGGTCAGACCGCTGCCCTGTGGCAGGCCAGGCATGGTCAGACCTCTGCCCTGTGGCAGGCCATGCATGGTCACACCACTGCCCTGTGGCAGGCCACGCATGGTCAGACATGTGCACTGTGGCAGGCCAGGCATGGTCAGATCGCTGCCCTGTGGCAGGCCATGCATGGTCAGACCTCTGCCCTGTGGCAGGCCATGCATGGTCAGACCACTGCCCTGTGGCAGACCATGCATGGTCAGACCTCTGCCCTGTGGCAGGCCAGAAGGAAAAAAATAGAGATGACTTACATGAACTGGCCCTTCAGGGAAAACACAATGTCTCTACTTGCAGGTGCAGAGAGTCCCTGGCAATGTCCACCATGGACTGGTGCTGAGTGACAGCCTCTGCTAACAATTTAAAGAAAAACTTACAGCCAATAAAAACACATTGCTAACTACTGACACCAATGGAAATGGCCCTCACCTGCCTGAAGGGATACTTTCCCAGGACAAACTGGTGAGGATCTCTTCTGATGTGCCTTGCTGTTCCCATGGATGTAGCAACAACTGATATTTTGGTGGGAGCAGCAGGCTTTCATGTCACAGAAGAGACCCTCTTACCAGTTCAGCTAGACAGGGTGTGCCTGTGTTGCAAACAGGAGGGGTCCGTTTCCTCTAAGCTTACTACTATCTGGATAGAAGGATATGGAAATAACAAGGAAATGCAGCTAACAACAGCAGGTACAAAACAGTGTGGGGGAGAGATTATATATTCAGGGCAGGATTAACTCAGCTCAGAAAGGTAGAGTGCAGGGGAAACAAAGGAAAGCATGGTACTTAGTGATGGAAGGAGGTCTGTATCCAGGTCAAGAAATGCAGTGTCCACCAGGAGGAGGCTAAGTGTGCTGGAGGGGAGGAAAGTAATGCCCAAAGCACATGTAACTCTCCTTAGGAGTTATGTGAATATCCCTTTAAGAGTGTCTCATGACCTCTAGTGTGATGCCAGTTTCTACGCCCTTGAAGGACAGGGGAAGCTGGTCTGCCCTGGCATTCCAAAAGGGGAGGAGTCAGTTTCTGTGCTGGAAGGTTGAGATCCTGCTCGCGAGAGTATGGGAGGCTAGTGCCTGACACATAGTACTAGCTCCCATTGTTTGTAAGTTTCTCTGTAGAGACTGGCATCATCAAAAAAGTGCTCGTTCGTGGTGGCTGCCATCAAGCAAGGGCCTCAGAAGGAAGGTGCCCCTTTCCCATAAGGAGAAAAGCCCATTTTGAAAAATAGTTCCGAGGTCTGTCTGTGAGGAAAAGAGTACCAGAAAGTGCTATGGGCTAAAGATCTGAGGTGCTATTTAATCTTTATTTGATGTGCAGGTTTGGGTGGCACTCAGCAGTGCCCACCCTCCTCAAAAAGGAGGGATTGTCCCAGACAGGATGCCAATTCCAGTCAGCAATGGAGTGGGACCTCAGTAAATGTGTGGTGTGAGTTGCCCATAATGAAGATGTGCTGTGCCCAGTAGGCACCTCAGTTATGCCCAGATGGGCTTGGAGCCTGTGGTTGTGAACTAATAAGTGCAAATGAGGATCAGGAAAGGACGTGCTCTGTGAAGGATAGAGTGGATCCCTGATAAACTCTCACAGGATCAATGCTACCAGCTGAAAGACTGTGAACTAGCCCAGTGGCAGTGTCTAAGAAAATGGGCTACCAAAAGTCTGTTTAGGCTCCCACTCAGGTTCAGGAGTGAGGATCACTAGGAGTAAATGTGCTTCCTCTCAAGTACAGAAAGATGTGAATAAAGTACCCCACTAGGGTTGTTTCCAACCCTGAAGTGTCAGAAACATGCCACCTTACAGTAACCGACAAATGAACTGTGACAGCTGGAAATGGGTAATATTATTTGAGCTCAAGAAAATAAAGGATCCGCTGTGTTTTTAAAAATAATTCCTGTTTGGACATTCCTTTCCTTTGTTTCCAAGTTATGCTAAACCTTTTAAATACGCTGCCTAGTCAACCATGCCATGTGTCAGTGGAAATCTGCAGTCTAGCTAGCTCTGCCATGTGTTAGTCGATACCTGGAGGTCACCACAGTGCTCGAGAGGTCAAGTAAATGGACTTTCATTGTTTCTTGATGTAGGACCCCTCCCTTGTGACCATAACCCCAGTGATACCCCTAGACATGCTGGGAGGGTCCACCCTACACAAGAGTAAAGGTTGCCTTTGTAGGTGGAGGCTAGTGAGGGTAATGGCAAATGTAGCCAGAATCTTGAGCCCCAAGAAAGTATAAAATAAATAAATAAACAGTTTGACAAAGATCAAAAAGCCCTGAAATAACACTGCCTGCATGTGTATACAAAATAACCCTACTCTGCACAGTTTCTGCTTTGCCATTATTTTTAGTACAAGTCAATCGATTTTTTTTCTCACCAACTTCATGATCCTCAGTCAGTCTCTAACAGCACCTCCTGACAATTCAAAACTGCACTGTTCAGAATCATTAGGGATCCTCTGGATTCAGGAGAACAATGGGTACCATGTCCTCAGAAAACAAGGTCCCTCTGCAGCTCCCCAGTTTCCTGTCTATAGGTTGCCACTAGTGACAGAGTGAGGGTAATGACAAATGTAGTCAGAATACAGCAGGCAGAGAAGGGGAAAACAAAATAAAGCAGTTTGTCAGCAAGCCTTGCAATAACACTGGCTGTTTCTGCACACATGCAATTACTATAATTTGAAAAGCATAGCCAACTGATCCCATTTTGACCAGTTTCTGTCTTGCATTTTTAAACACACTCTGACACAGTAATCCTTGCAATCAGTAGTTACCTCCAACTTCATAATCCCTTGTTTCAGTCTCCAACACACCACCTCCTGTTAATGTTTCAAAACCACACAGAAGTGTGAGTGGCTTCAGTTCTGCAGCACTTGGAACCCTTTGGGCTAGAACAAATGATATTCGCAGTTAACTGCAGCTCCCTCTCTGCGCCTGCCTATAGCTGCTCTCAGTTTGATGTCATTGCCTGTCCGACTTTGAAATGTGTCCTACTCCATGCAACTCCAGCGATTAACAGGCCGGGAATATTAAGAAACGGTACACTCCTGTGATATGTAATCTGAACAGAGTGTAAAGGTTGTATCTTCTAAGACATTTTAATTCACCAGCTGGTTTTAAAAGGACTGACACTGCAGACTTGCATCTCCTAGTTTCAGTCTCCATGACACCCCTAGAAATAAGCTTTGTTTAACTCATTGTGCCTTGCAGCCACTACTGTAAATAAAAATAAAAATACTTCTCTTAGCAGTGACAAGTTAAAGCTGAATGTGCTATCATGTCACTTTAAATATCTAGTAGAACCTTCTTCTAGCTCCCCTTGCTGCTGCACACTATAAATATTAATGAGTTGTTTTGAATGGGATGTGTGTGTGGGGGGTACATAACAGAGGGAGACAGGAAGTGGACGTTAGGCTCTGAAAGCTGCTGTAGACAAGACAAACAAGCATACAAAGCTGAGCATACCAGGAGCTGCAGAGAGAACTGCTTTTTTTCCTGTGGATAGATATCCTTTGTTCTTCTAGTCCCAAACTCTGAAGAGCAGCAGCTGCTTGTGTTTCTGAACAGTGCAGTTTGTGGTGTTGGAGACTGAAACAGAGGATCATGAAGCTGGAGGTAAGGAATGCTGAGCACACGGGGAGCTGCAGGGGGAACTGGTTTTCTGTGGATAGATATCCTTTGTTCTTCTAGTCCCAAACTCTGAAGAGCAGCAGCTGCTTGTGTTTCTGAACAGTGCAGTTTGTGGTGCTGGAGACTGAAACAGAGGATTGTGAAGCTGGAGGTAAGGAATGCTGAGCACACAGGGAGCAGCAGAGGGACTTCTTTTTTTTTTTGTGGATAGATATCCTTTGTTTTTTTCAGTCCCAACCTCTGAAGTGCAGTAGCTGCTTTCTGAACCGTGCAGTTTGTGATGTTGGAGACTGAAACAGTGGATGAAGTTGGAGGTAAGGCACGCTGAGCTGCTGTGTAAACCAATCAAAAGCAAACTTACATAAGACAAACATGGGGCCAGGTTGCCGTGTCTTTTTAATCAATAGTATTTATAAATGTGTGCAGAAAATCAATTGTAGGAAGGTGTCAGACAGAAAACTACAAATGAAACATTGAGACAGATTTGTTTATAGCTGCATTTCTTATGATCCTCACTAGGCACCACCTGAATAACATAACCTTTTTTTTTTTTTTGGTATTGCTTTTTATGTTGGCTTGCCAACATATTAGGTGAGTGCAGATGTGGGGGCCCGGACACTGTTGGGCGAATGCAGGGCACGCATCAGTAGGTGCGTCCCTCATTCCCAAATCAGCCTGCATGCCGGTGCTACACCATGCACATATAATGGTGCAAGCACATCTAAGCAAAGGTCCGCTGCAATCCGAGCAAAGCTTGTCATATGCAGCAGACCCTTTGCTTGCGTGCTCGCCGCCATTATCAGCATGATCGGCGAGCGGCTTAACCCCCCCCGTTTTACTGTGCCGATGGGGGAGCCCACACCCCATCAGCATACCCCAATCTGGAATGCCCGGTGCTCAATCCCCTCATTCAGGCCCCTGCTGTGTTTCTACACCGATGGAGCCCACTCCCGTTAGCATCACCTCTCCCCAGTCTGGAATGCGAGGGTGCCCAATCCCCTCGGCTCCAGCGCCCCCACTGCTGTCTTTGTTTGCGTGACGGTGCCCAATCCCTGTCGTATTATTGACCCCTCCGTTGTGAGCGGCGAAGTGCCCAATCCCTGTCAGCTACTATTTTAAAAACAGGTGGGTGGCACAGGGCCCACCCCAGCGTGCCAAATGCCCTGCAACAGGAAAACTGTCTCAGCGATGGTTTTCTTTGTTGTTTTTGCCTGTAAAAGTAAAACCGTCCGTCGTAGTGTCGATGCCCCTCCCCCACCCACCCACTCGCGCACCCTGCCTCCCCTCATCCCCCCATACTTACCTCTGGAGTCTGGCGTGATGATCTTCAGTGGACCGGGAACACGTCTGCACTCTTCAAAGCCGACCGCGAACTGAGGAAATGCCGGTAAGCTGTATAATGGCGTGAAAAGGTTTTTTTCAACTTTGCTGCATATCTCAGGCATTTCTTGGAATTTTGGCACCAGATTTTCAACATGAGGTTTTTGGGGCCCCTCCTCATGAATTCTGTCACTGTCATGGCATTATTCGGCCTCGAAAAGTGATTTCGCAGTCACTGCGCGAAATCACCTTTTGGGGCCCATTAACAAAATGACAGTCGCAGTGTTCATGAGGTGCCCTCTTAAAAAGCCTAAGTTCCAAATTTGGTGGAAAAAATCAAACAAATGCTTGTTTTACGAGCATGCGTTGCGCAGTTGCTACACCGCCATTATCAGCATGGTCGGTGAGCAGCTTAACCCCCCCCCCCCGTTTTACTGTGCCGACGGGGATAGGCTCATAACTTCGCGCATTCACAATATTTTACTGCTGGATTTTCAGCATTGTCATTTTTGTACACCTCCTTGTGAACAGTACAGCTGTCATTTTCCACATCCTGCCTGAAATGTGTTTCCGCACTTCCGGTTCACAATAAGCGCAGTCGCTGGCGGAAATCAGTGTTTGGAGCCAGATTGTGAAAATGACAGTGACACAGTTCATGAGCAGAGGACCTAAAATGCCTATTTGAAAGTTGGTGATGATACTCCCAAAAATAACTTTGTGTTCTGCGTCGTTGGCAGATTACTGCATGCGCTTGTACCGTCGTGCATTTGTGATATTTTCAGTCTGGATTTTCACCAATGCCATTTTTTCACACCTCTTGATGAACAATACAGCAGTCATTTCACATATCCTGCCCAAAATGTGTTTTCGCACTTCCGGTGCAGAATAGTGTGGTCGCTGTGTGAAATCACTTCTTGGGACACTTTGAGGAAATAACAGTGACACTGTACATCAGCAGAGGTGCTAAAATGCCTATGTGGAAAATTTGGTGCCGAACACCCATAAAATGGCAGTGTTGCAAGCGTGCATTGCATATTTCCCACGCACCCTAGTAGCTTCGCAAATTTGGTATGTTTATATGCCACATTTTCAACACTGGCATTTTTTTACACCTCTTTATGAACTGTACAGCTCTCATTTTTCACATCCTGCCCGACATGTTTTCCCTCACTGCACTGCACTACCAAACACCCAAAGGGACACCCTAATGCTTGTCACTCTCTGCAGGGTGGGGGTGGGTTGGCATCAGTTCAACACTTCACTGCCATCCCAACATTCGGCTTTAACAAATGCTTGTTTACTAGTAAAGTCAGCACAGGCAGGCGCTCATCCCTGTTTCTGCCCCTTCCTCTCCCCCGGGGTGGCAGGGCCAGGAAAGGGAGGATTGTCCTCCCCCCCCCACCCAGAGATACAATCCAGATTTGTGGCCCAGGTGGACTAGCAGTGGTACCAGGCAGAGGGTGACAAGCAGGGCTTCATGTAGCCTGTGCCAGCCCTGTTTCCATTTCCTCTTTTTGTCTCCCCTGACAGCGATGGCACAGAAGCATGTACACATGCTATGGAACCACGGTCTGTCCTTTAGTATCACTCAGGCTGCTGGCACTGCCCCAGGCCACCACCTGGGGGCAACTAAGAACGCAGTCAGCAAGCATCCCACCACAGGACAGGAGAGCTGTCTGTCGAATGCTCAATCCTCTCCCTCCCCAGCCAACCACCAGTGACCTGAGTTTGTTCCAAAATCCAGGTTGCTAGTGTGGTAAGCGGTAAGGCACATCATGCCTCAGCTGTCTACGCCACAGGGCTGGCAAGAATGTAACCTTTTCTTTAAAGCTAAACATTACTATCCACTCCCTCTGTACACTGTAGCCTTCTGTTTTACACTACTTTTATTGATCTGGGTACAACTCCCCCCACTCCTAGTAGCATAAATTCCTTTGCTGTTCCCGCACTCTGCCTTTTAGAGCTGAAATAATCCTGCCCTGACTTTGTAATCTCCCCTCTCCCTTTTTTTCTGTACCTTATAGAATTTGTTGGCAGAAAAGGACTGGTAGGCCCATCCAGTCTACCCTCCTTGTCACTTTCTATTCTGACACCTCAGGCCATATTTGGTCACCGGTGTCCATGTCGCCTCCCTTGTCATGCTGTTGTAACTATCCTATGTATGCTTGAAGCTCCCCACTGTTTTCTTCCCCACCACTTTAGCTGGCAGGCAGTTCCAGGCATCCACTACCCTTTCTGTGAAAAAATATTTCCTCACATCCCTCTAAAACTCCCCCCCCAGCTTCATTGCATGCCCCCATGTTCTGGTGCTTTTCCTCCCTTGAAAGAGATTCCCCACCTGCACAGTGTTCACCCCCATGAGGTACATATCTTAATCATGTTCCACCTCACTCTCCTCACCCCCATGGAGTACATGTTGAGATCCCACAGCCTGTCCTCATTTGGCTTTTTGTGCAACTCCCACTACATTCTGATAGTCCTCCTCTAGACGTTTCACCCTGTCATTGTCCATGTAGAGATGCAGATTCCAGAACTGGATTCTACTCTATGTTGAGTCTCACTATTGAGAAATACAATGGCAATACCACCTCCCTTGTCCTCCTAGAAATTCCCCTCCCTATGCTCCCTAGCATCCCACTAGCCTGGCCATCTGCCTTCCCATCATGTTTTGCCACCTTAAGATCATCAGATATGAGTACCCTGAGATCTCTTTCTTGTGTGATTAACATTTAGTACCTCCCTTCATCTTATAGACAGCACCCAGGTTTCCATACCCACAGTGCATGACTTTGCACTTTCTGGCATTGAAACCTAGCTGCCACTCCCTGCTGTCTACTTTCTCCAGATCCCTTTGCATTCTCTTCCCCCCCCTTCCTGAGTATCCACTCTGTTGCAGATTTTTTGCCATCCCAAATAAACGCAAATTCCCCTCCAGTTTCTCTCCCAGTACCAATCCCTGTGGTACCCTACTAGTCACTCCCCCATCCCTGTGTGTCTGCCATTTACCCCCACCCTCTGCCTCCTATCCCTCAACCAATTTAATACTCAGCTGATTGCTTTCTCCTCAACCTTAGGCTGCTTAGTTTCTTTACTAACCTCCTGCATGGCACTGTGCCAAAGGCCTTACAGAAGTTTAAGTAGGCCACATCCACTGCCCACCCTTGAGCCACCTTCTTAGTCACCCAGTCAAAACATGTATGATGTTTGTTTGGCATGACTTCCCCCATGAGAAACCATGGTGGTGATGGTGGTGCAGCCCAGCTGCCTCCAGGTACTCCATTAGCCATAAGATGAGAAAGATAAGGGAAAATGGACGGTACAGAGAAGACAGGGGCAGTGGAGGAACTCTGAGAAGTTATCAGGGGAAGTGTTCAGGAAGCAGCAGAAATGTGCATTAAAAAGGTAAGGAAGAGCAAAAGGGGAGGAGACCACTCTGGTTCACTAGGGAGGTGGCGGGGGCAGTCAGGGAAAGGAGGAGGGCTATCAGAAAATTTAAGATGACTCTTATGAAGAAGGATAGGGAGGAGTCTAGGGAGAAGAGGAGTCTGACAGGGAGGGAGATCAGAAGGGTAAAAGCAGCCACTGAGGAGAAAATGGCCAAAAAGGCCAGGAGGGGATAAATATTTTTTTAGATATGTGAGGGAGAGGAAAAGAGCAGGGTAGGGGATTACTAGACTGAGGGGGGAAGAACGGATAAATGTGGAGCAGGTCTACAAAAAGACAGAGGCACTAAATGAGAATTTTAGCTCGGTGTTCATGGAGGAGGTGGAAGGCAGTAGTCCGATATTAGCGCATAAGGGGGAAAAGGGCAAATGGGTGAATCAGAGCCCATTCACTGTGGATAGGATCAGGGCTGAGCTGGATAGACTATGGGTGGACAAGGCAATGGGGCCTGATGGACTGCACCCCAAAGTGATCAAGGATATGAGAGAGAAGCTGGCTGCTTCCTTGACAAGGCTCTTCAACCTGTCCCTGGATACAGGGAGGGTGCCGGAGGGCTGACATAGTGTCCTTGCATAAGACAGGTAGCAGAGAGCTGATGGAGAACTACCACCCAGTCAGCTTCACGTCTGTGGTGGGGAAAGTAATGGAGGCATTAATCAAGGAGAGGGTGGTGAGTTACCTGGAGGAGTGTGGCTTATAGGACAGCAGACAGCATGGCTTCACCAAGGGGGAAATCTTGCCAGACCAACCTAACTGAGTGCTTTGATTGGGTGACTCAGGCAATCAACCAGTGAAGGGTGGTTGACATGGCCTATTTGGACTTCAGCAAGGCCTTCGGCACCATCCCTCAAAGAAGGTTGGTGAGCAAGATGGAGAAAGCATGGGGTTGGGAGGAAAAATAGCAGGCTGGGTGGAAGCCTGGCTAGTAGGGAGAACTTGGAGGGTAGTGCTTAACAGGGTGCACGCCGAGATGGCAAGGGTGAGAAGTGGAGTGCCACAGGTGTCAGTTTTGGGTCCACTCCATTTAACATCTACATCAGTGATATTGCAGAGGGGCTGAAGGGGAAGGTGTGTCTAGTTGTTGATGATACAAAAATCTGCAATAGGGTGGACACCCTGGAGGGAGTGGAAGACATGAGAAGGCACCTCAAGATGCGTGAGGAGTGGGCTGGGAAATGGCAGCTAAGGTTTACGTCAAGAAGTGTGCGGTGATGCATCTAGGGAGGAAAAACACAAAAGTGGGGTATACGGTGGGGGGGAGGAAATCAAAGAATCAGAACAGGAAAGGGATCTGGGGATCATAGTCTCTTCAAACATTAAGGTAGCAGGGTTTCATTTAACTCTAAAAATTGATTTGCATTTTGCTCATAAAAGTTCTAAAACATTGTGAAAATCCATAGCACTTGGCTCACTGTGTTTAACAAACAACAGTTCTAGAAAACCTATATAAATGCTTTCTGTGTAGTTAGTATTGTCCCAAGAAAAAAACTGCTAATCAATTATTTAAAACCCAGAGGTAGGTTTCCAATAAATGGAACGCTGACATGCACAGGCAGGGGCATAACTAGCAGAAGGAGGGAGGTTATAATGCCTCTCTACAAAGCCATGGTGAGGCTGCAGTTAGAGTATGGTGTTCAGTTCTGGAGACTACACCTCTGCAAGGATATAGATGCATTGGAGAGGGTTCAGAGAAGGGCAACAAAGATGGTGCAGGGTATGCAGGGGAAGACATACGAGCAGAGGTGTAAGGAGCTGAATCTGTACATGCTAGAAACAAGGAGGGAAAGGGGGACATGATTCAAACCTTTAAATATGTAAAGGGGCTCAATGAAGTAGGTTAAGGGGGTTGACTGAGGAAGAAGGAGGGAACCAGAACTAGAGGGTACAGCCTCAGATTGCAAGAAAATAGGTTCAGGGGCAATGTGAGGGGGGGCGCCTCTTCACAGAAAGGGTGGTAGAGCCCTGGAACAGACTGTGGGATGGAGTGGTGGGGGCTGAGTCAGTGGAGTAATTTAAGAGGGCATGGGACAGGCATATGGGACTGAGTATTTGGGGGAAGGTGGGAGCAGGTGGGGAGGGGGTATGTGAAAGGGGAAGGTTGGGCAGACTAGATGGCCCAGAGTGGTATTTTTCTGTCATCAATTTTCTATGATTCTGTGATAGCCTATCCTGCAGCAGGGCCTGAATTAATTTCCCCACCACTGATATGAGACTGACTGTCCTGTAGTTGTTAGCCTCCTTCCTGTTGTGGCTCTTGTGCAGAGGAACCGCATGAGCACTTCTCCAGTCCTCTGGAAGTACCTCCATCTCCAATGAGGTGCTGAACAGCTCTAGCCCTCCTGGACCATCACCACCATCTGCGGTCAGGAACCAGCCCGGCGTAAGGAGCCTTCCGCCACCCGCCTCTACAGACCAAGCTTTCAGGTGTCCTCTAGCCCTTCTGGGCCATCACCGCCCAGTAGCGTAGCAAATTCCCAGAGGGCCTGGGTGCAAAGATATGTTACAGGCACCCTCCCCAAATAAAGATCAAAATTATGATTTGGGCCCCTCAAACCTCATGGGCCTGGGTGCCACTGCACCCCCTGCACCCTTGTAGCTATGCCCCTGTCACCGCCAGCTGTGGTCAGGAACCGGCCTGGCACGAGGAGCCTGCCACCACGCACCCTCACAGACCAATCTTTCAGGCATCCTCTAGCCCTCCTGGGCCATCACTACCAGTTGCGGTCAGGAACCGGTCCGGCACGAGGAGCCTGCTGCCTCCCACGCCCGCACAGACCAAGCTTTCAGGTACGGCCTGCATATGCCCACGGCTCTCCTTACTCAGGCTGAGTGTGTCTCAGCTGGATTTTTCGTTGAAAATCAGTGCCTTCTCCAGGACAAGCCATCATTGGTTACTCACCTACCAGGAGCTTCCTGATTGGCTCATTTCAACTTGCCCATAATTTTCAATTTTCAAAATAGACTGGAATCTGCTCCAGTCTTTAGTACTTGCTGCCTAATTCCTTTAGCCTCTTGGCTGATTTTTTTTGTGACTGCTGCCAAGCTCTTTTTGACCCCCCAGCACTGCATCTGAACCTCTGCCTTCTCAGAGTGCAGCCCCCTGCTAAGCACAGAACTTGTGCACACATTGCGGTCTTTTGCTGTGCTTAGTAATGCTAAGGGTTCTTGAATTTGGCAATTTGAGTTACAAGTTTCTGTTTTAAAGTGCATTTGAACTGTTTATTGAATCATATTTGCTGTTTAGAAATTGTATTAGTTATATTTGTTAGTCCTGAATACTCTCCAAGTTCTAGTCACAAAGTCACATTTTTTTTCTCTGTTTCTTTGGCCCTTGCATGCCCCCCAGCGTTTTAGCTCCAATTGTTTCCTTTAGCATATTCTAGCTGGCGCCTAAGTCGCTGTCTATGTCCCACCTTCCCGTTTAGCAGAAGTTCAAGTGTAATCAGCTCTTTTGTTTCTCTGAATCCCTCCCACTGTTTCTGGGCTCCATCTAACCCCTGTTTTGCCCCCCTTTCTTCCTCAGGCATCCTCTAGCCCTCCTGGGCCATCAATGTCAGCTGCCACCCACCCCCACAGACCAAGCTTTCAGGTATTGCCTGCATAAGGCTATGGCTCTCCTTACTTAGGCTGAGTGTGTCTCATCTGGCTTTTTCTGCCCACTCACCCTCCCCCACCCCTGCCGCTTATTAAATTCTCTCAAGCCCCTCTCTTTATTTGCAGATGAAGTCCCCTCTGGCTTCTGCCTACTTTGAGCTCACCTCTTAAAATCACAGTCCTCCTTTTTCTTCTTGTTCCCTCCACCCCCTCATTTGCCTCTCTCATCTGCCTGTCCCTGTAAAGAAACTACTCCCAACTTACCTCATCCTCTAGGGAGCAATTTCTCATCCTCCTACTTCCATCTTCCACTACCGCAATGAAACTGTTACCGCTCACTCTGGTGGCAGCCTCCCTGCCACTCCTCCTGATGCTCATGGACATCTGTGCCACTTTAATGGCATGGGACCAAGAATACCTTGCCTACCTCTCGGGCACCATCACCCCCCGGTCCGTCTCATCCACTCCCCCAAAATAGGAATGCTCCTCCTTTGGTCCAATCACCCTCTCCTTCCTCTCCAGCTCTGAACATCGGCTACTTGGCCACTACCTGACCTCCTTATCCTCTTCCCCTGCAATTTCCTACTACCCATACATCCATCTCCTATCCCTCCTCCTATTAGCTGATGACATTGAGTGTAACCCCGGTCCACCCAACTCTCATGTCCAGCACTCCAACAGCATCTGGGCAGATGCTTCTGGGCTGAAAATTGCCCAAATCAACATATGCAGTCTTCCTTCTAAGCTCCCTGATCTGGAGGCTTGGACTGAGCTCTACAAGCCTCATGTCCTGGGACTCACTGAAGCATGGCTGAAACTGCACCATGATGATAATATCTTTAAACTACCCGGTTACTCCTCCCTCCGCCTCGATAGGCCAGGCAAAAAAAAGGGCAGTGGTATGGTGCTATTCATCAGGGAACCCCTCTCAGCACATATAGTGCTCTGCTGTAATCCTATCTCGCTAAGTGAATGGCTCCTTTCGGAAGTTACTCTGGGAACCTGTAAGAAACTTTACATAGGATGGTGCTACAACCCTCCCACTGCCAGTACTATGGGTCTAAAAAGTTTCCTCAAAGGCTTGAGCTCCTTATCCCCACTTAGAGACTCTGTTCTGCTGGGAGATTTAAATCTAAACTGGCTGTGTACCCACCAGCCTGAGTACATCTCCCTCCTAAAACAACACAACCTGGTCCAAACCATCACACTTCTCACCAGACAAAACCCTCATACAGCCACTACAACATTGCTGGATTGGATCATCACAAACAGGGATGATCGTGCACTGCACACTGGCACCATGGCTGACTCTAGTAGTGACCACTCCCCCACGTATCTTCTCTGGTCATTCAAGCTCACACGGCCCTCCCCAAAATACCTGTCCTTCTGTAATTTCAAGAACCCAAAAAACCTATAAACTCTTCACTGAGACAGGAGTATTGGACTGGTCAGATCTCTGCTCTCTTTCTAATGTGACCCAGGCAGTAAGCTTTTTTACAAGGACCCACCTGATCCTACAGGACCATCATTTTTCGATAACTACTAGAAGGGTTAGGGGTGGCTGCTCACGCTGGGTTACAAAAGACCACCCTAATGAAGGATAGGGACCACAACTGGTCCACCTACAAGGTGTCCCCATCCCCGACCCTCTGGAATGACTACAGGCATAGGAGAAACTTACGTAAACACCTGGCTAAATCACTAAAACAAACTCACTTTCAAAACTTCCAAAACACTTACCTGGGTGACCCTAGAAAATGTTGGGCTTCCACTGGATCTCTTCTAAACCCAACCTCTAGCAAACCTGCCATGCAGTTAAACTCTGCCGATGGCTCTATCACAAACACACTGGAGGTGGCCTCAGCCTTTAATAACACATTCTCTGACCCTACCATCTACTTAAACTCACTCCTGAATGGCCTGCAAATTAACCCAGTTACACACCTTTCAGGCCTACCACTGAGCCCCAGACTCCCCCATTTTTCTTCAAAGCTCTCTCACCAGCTGACACGGCCAAACTACTTAAGAGCCTCCCTAACCATGGATCCCCCAGAGCTGACGGACTATCCCTTGTCTTTCTTAGACTTATCTCCCCCCACCATCATCTCTCCACTCATGTTTATCCTTAGCCTTGCTCTGTCCTCCTCCTCCATGCCAGATCCTTGGAAACTGCAAAGGTAATCCCCATTTTCAAAGCTGGCGACCCTCAATCCACGGACAATTACCGTCCAATCTCTATCCTTCCACACCTAAGCAAACTGCTTGAGAAAGTCATCCACCACCAGCTTGATGACTACAGTCAAATACAATCTCCTGTGCAATCAGCAGCATGGCTTTTGCAAAAACCTTTCCAAAACCACTGCTCTTGCACTTCTAAAAGACCATACCCTTACAAACATGGACTGTGGTAACACTTCTTGGGCGGTCTTCGTCGACTTCTCCAGAGGTCACAGCCTGGTTCAAAAACTACCTCACTGATCGCTCCAGTTTGTGTGCATTGGCTTCACTTGCTCACACACACAGCTGGTCTCCATTGGTGTCTCCCAGGGCTCCATCCTGGGCCCCCTCCTATTCTCGTTGTTCATCAACTACCTCCCTTCGGACAGTCTCAGCTGTCACTCACTCCTTTATGATGATGACCTTGTGCTTTTCAGCAGCGATAAATCCCCCACCCTCATTTCCTCCACTCTCTCACCAAACTATACGGCAGCCCATAACTGGTTTGCTGAAAACCTCCTCCTACTGAATGCCAAAAAAACAAAATCGATGATCTTTGGGTCCAAGCCTTTTTTAGCTAAATACAAGTCAGGCTCCCCTTTAAGCATCATATCCCCTGATGGTCATCCCCCTCGAGGAACTCCTGCTTTTTAAATACCCATGCAGTACTGGAGGCCACACCTTCACAAGGACATTAACCAAATTGAGGCAGTCCAGAGAAGGGCAACCAAAATGGTACAGGGACTGCATCAGAAAACATATGAGGACAGATTAATGGAGCTCAATATGTATACCTTAGAGAAAAGGAGGGAGAGAAGTGATATGATCGAAACATTCAAACACCTTAAGGGCATTAACAAAGTGAAAGAGTCTAACATGTTTCAATATAAGAAAAATAGCAGGACAAGAGGACACAGCATGAGATTAGAGGAGGCCAATTAGGGTAATGTGAGGAAGTTCTTTTTCACAGAAAGGGTGGTGGATGCATGGAATGGCCTACCTCAGGAAGTGGTGGATATGAATACAATGCAGGGCTTCAGACAGGCATGGGATAGGCATAAGGGAGCAATACAGATGAGTATGACTAGTTAGGTCATAGACAGAGCAAAGGCTGATGGCACATTCATAAGGTAGAAAAAGAAATGGACAGACTGTATGGGCCTTACAGTCCTTATCTACCATCAACTTCTATGTTTCTATGTAACTGTATCCCCCTCTGCACATCCCTAGGGTATCCACAAACATGGGCAGTAGAGCCCTGTCCGTGGCACTCCCAACTTTGTGGAATAAACTGCCTATTGAACTGCACTCTGTAGATACCCACCATCAGTTCAAAACCTGTCTCAAGGACTGGCTCCTGTTGGCATCCACCTGCAGATGCTTTGCTGTGTTGCCTCCCCTGCTGCCCATCCCTCCTCCATATGACTAGCATCCCTACACTTCTCCCTGCCAAATATCCCTCTTCACCCTCCTCCTTTCCCTCCCTCCCTCCCCTACCCTGTGTCCTACTGCTCCTTTTAATTCTCACCTCTGTAACCTTCCCGCAGGTCCTGAGTGCCTTCCTAGTCCCTTGTATGGTTTGTTGCCTAGTGGGTCTTTCTGATTCCTCCACAGTTACCCTGTAGTTCAGCAGGCTATTTGATTTTCAAATCACTGTCTAACCTGTGTTTCCTCATGCTATTTTTCAGTGTCTGTGATTAATGATTAATTTTGTCTCTATTGTATCTTGTAATCTACTATGTATATTGTCATCGAGGTACAGGTCAGGAAGCATAGGGAAAACCCAGGAGCAGTTGTGAAAATCACCAAAACTTTATTTATTGTAGCAATAACATAAAAACAATATAAACTTGTTCATAAGAACTATGTACAGGAGTATAATAAAATCTCCCTTGTTCTTCCAAAACAAAAAAACTCTGCAGTTTCAGCTTAGCTATTTTATAAAGCTTTCCAATGCCCATCCTTAGCAAGCATCCAGTTCTAGCAAAACATTCTGTTCTCGTCAATTTTGGGCAGGATCTGCTAGAACAGTGAGCTTCCTGAAGTCCCCACAGCAGCTGCAAAAGGCTGAGACATTTGTACTCTAGTAACTTATACTTTTCTACAGTCATCTCAAATCATAAATATATATATATATACATATTTCAACAGTAGCACCATATTTTCTAAACAAAAGCAATCCCATTATCTGTTTCATTTCCATATATATTGATTTACAAGTATTCTTATATTACCAGATCTAGATATGCAAGGGAGGAAAATAGACAGCAAGAGAAAACAGAGACAGAGAGGGACAAAGAATTGTGAGACTGTTCGGGTTGATCAAGTCCGAAGTCTCACAGGAAAATTTGGTTGTGCAACCAGACAGAGAAGAGAGAAAAGGAAAGAATACAGATCCTTGCATTTACATACTTTCTCCAAAGCAAATGGGACTGGGTCCTGTTCTGCCCTGTCACATATACCCCCTCATTAAGAGGGAACCTGTTTTGCAAAAAAAAGTTTCCAAAACTTTCTATTCTGCACCAACATTTTCTACTTTCAGAAATGAAGCACATTTGCATCCATTTTCTTTAACAGTACAGCAAAAAGCATAGTTCAAACCCATACATTTTTTTTCAACCATCAGAGCCCTCAATTCTGGATCCATATCTCGACAGAAAGTATCTAGGTATTACATTTGACTCTTCCCTCTTGTTCCACAAACATATAAAAATCCTCACCTCCACCACCAACACCCACATTGGTCTCCTTTATAGACATAAAGACTACCTGCCACCTGAAGTACTTCACCTAGCCATTACCTGCTCAGTCTTATCGCTGGTGGAATATGGCCTCACAATCTATGCTGCCACCGACCCTACAGAGCTTCTTCAAATATAGGTAGTCATCAATAAGGCCTGCCGGCTCCTCTCTGATGCCAACAAAAATACATATATCTGCACCCTGTATGCACTCACCAATATCCTTTCCCTTGAGGAAAGACTATTATACCAGGCCTGTTTCTTCGCCAAAAAAATCCACCTGGGTTTAACTCCAATAAGTGTCATGGCTTCTCTTCAGGCAGCCACCATCTCAGTGTCCACATAGGCCACCCCAAAAACAATCTGGAAGGTGCCAAGGGTCAGGACCACCATGGCCCAGCAATCCTTCCCCCTTAGAGCTCCATCCTGGTACAATGCTCTCCCATCAGCCATCACATCAATCACCAATCTAGGTCCTTTTAAAGCTGCCTTAAGGGCCCACATCCTCTCCTCACATCAATGCCAGTGTAACTAGTAATCAGTGGATCCTGCACCATGCCACTAGGCCATGCACCCACCCTTGGCCTGGCAGTGGAGAGCCCTCACTATTTCTTGTCTACAGGCTCCTCACCTCCCTCGGTTACCATATAGTTGCACTGGACTATGAATGCATTGTATTATGCATAAGACAAGGTGTCCCTGAGGTGGCTTACTACCAACTCGTATCATGCATTGCTTTAGCTACCAGTTGTATTGGTCTTAACCGCTCATTAGGTAAATAAGTCGATAGCTCTGCCCTGTTTTAGCTACCAAATGTACAGGCATTAACCCATGCTCATCGTACTTATACTCTGTATGACTGCTCACCCACATTTATTCTATGTATGTACTGTATGAATGTTTATGTTTTATTCTGATGTGGAGCCATTGGAAACGAGTCTATGACTCAAAGGGCTGTAATTCCGATTTCCTAAATAAATAAATAAAATAAAAAGAAAATCAACATTGCTATTCACTTTACCAGATTAGTGAATCACTGTGAATTTAAATGGCTGCAGTACTAGGTACCACCTTGTGATTCTGGAATTTTTAATTTTTTTAATCTGGTTAAGCCAACAGAGAGGATTGTGATCAGTTACAAGAACAAATTCAGTTCCAAGTAAATAAAATTTGAGGGACTCCATGGACCACTTTGCCGCTAAACACTCCTTTTCGATAGTGGAGAACCTTTGCTCTCTGCCATGCAATTTCCTGCTTATATACAGAATAGGATGTTCTTTTCCATCTATATTTTACATAGATACATAGACAATGTCGGCAGATAAGGGCCTATGGCCCACCCAGTCTGCTCATTTGAGCTTGTAAGTTCAGTTTATGTTTTCCTAGAAGTCTGTTGCCCCTTACCCCTGACCTCCAGAATTCCTTTATGTCTATCCCATGCATTCTTAAATCCCATGATTGCTTCAGCCCCCACCACTTCCTCTGGCAGGGGGTTCCACTTGTCCACCACCCGTTATGTGATGAAATTCTTCCTCACGTTTCCTCTGAATCGTCCTCCCTCCGACTTCATCCCATGCCCTCTAGTCCTGGAACATCTTTTTGCTTAAAAATAGTGTATCCCTGCACCCTGTTCCTCCCTGTAAGATACTTGTATGTCTCTATCATATCCCCTCTCTCCCTCCTCTCCTCCAGAGAGTACTTATTCAGTTCCTTCAACCTGTCCTCATAGGACTTGTGATGCAATCCATGTACCATCTTTGTTGCCCTCCTCTGAACCTTCTCTACCCTGTCTATGTCCCTGCGTAGGTAAGGTCTCCAGAACTGTACACTGTACTCCAGGTGGGGCCTCACTAGTTTCTTGTATAGTGGAGTGTGAGCCTCCCTTTTCCTGCTGGTGATGCCCCTGCCTATGCATCTCAGCATCCTATTTGCTTTACCTGCTGCCTTGTCACACGTTTCCCTACCATGGGTCATCCGAGATGATAACCCCAAGATCCCTTTCCTGCTTGGTGCATGCTATATCCTCACCCCAACTGATATATTGTGCTAGGGTTTTTGTGCCCCATATGCGTTATCTTGCACTTCTTTGCATTGAATTTCAACTGCCAAACCCCTAACCATTCTTCAAGTTTCTGCAGGTCCCTTCTCATTCTGTCTACACCCTCTGATGTGTCTACTCTGTTACAGAGATTTGTGTCATCAGTGAACAGTGAAATTCTGCCTTCTAGGTCCTGCGCAATGTCACTCATGAAGATGTTGAATAGGGCTGGTCCCAGCACTGATCCCTGTGGTACCCCACTGTCACTCTTCCCTCTGTGGTGTGACAGCCATTTACCACCACCCTCTGTGTCCTACCACACAGCCAGTTACCTACCCACCACACTGCTGTCCTGCCCACACCCATGTTCCCCTAGTTTGTGTAATAGTCTTCTATGTGGCACAGTGTCAAAGGCCTTGCTGAAGTCCAGATAGGCCATGTCCAGTGCCCTCCCCTGATCCACCTCCCTAGTCACCCAGTCAAAAAATTCAATGATGTTGGTCTGACATGTCCTCCCCCTGGTGAAACCATGCTGCCTTGGGTCCTGTAGTCCATTGACAACCAGATGTTCCACCAATCTCTCCTTCAGTAGTGCTTCCATGATCTTCCCCACTACCGAGGTGAGGCTGACTGGTCTGTCATTCCCCACTTCCTCTTTGTTCCCACTTTTGTATAAGGGGACTGACTTAGGATAATATCTAGGCCTGCCTCAGATGCATCTGTCTGTAGCAGAAATGGTTTCTCAAAGTCTGGGCTTCTTAAAACAGGTGCTGAACATAATGCAGCCTTTATGGCTTGAAAAGCTTCATCACACTCTGGAGTCCATTTCACATTATTTGGGTACCGTTTTTTTTTTTTTTTTTTTTTGTGTGAGTTCAGTGAGGGGAGTCACTAACTCAGCAAAGGTGGGAACAAATCTCCAATAATAACCAGCCAGCCCTAAAAATGGCCCAACATGTTTCTTTGTTTTAGATATAAGGTTGTTAGCTACAGCTTCTATTTTAGAAACCTCTGGCTTAACTTCTCAGTTTCCCAACACATAGCCCAAATATCTGGTTTCCTATTTCCTATATGCCCATTGCACATTTGGTAGGATTAATAGTTAGACCTGTATTTTTGATAGCTTGGATAACTGCTCATGGGTGTTCCAGGTGACTTTTCCAGTCTGGACTGTACATCATGACATCATCCAGGTACGCAGCACAATAACCAGAGTGAGGGGATAAAATTGCATCCATGTACCACTGGAATGTATTTTATTTATTTAGTTTTTGTTGACCGGGTAAGATGCGCTAGCCATAGCAATGGCTATTTTCAGGCACGTCCCAGGAGTTTACAGAAACAAAACATTTGTTGAACAAAGACAGTAGAGTCATAAACAGTAAAAGCTTAGACAATAATAATACAGTGCAGGCAGGAGACAACAATAAGTACAATTGATTCAACAATAATGTATAACATAGATTGATAAGAGAGCAATACAATAAATAAAGCCATTAGGCAGCAATTCAGGAAGCAACATGGGGTGAGATATTATAAGAACAAGTACCATTATAATAGCCATATAAGATGGATATAGGAGAGTCAGGAATTGAATGGGGGCAGGGATGCAATAAAAGGGAGGGAGGATAGGATAGGATAGGAAAAAAAGGCAAGGTAAGGGGATGAGGACTATAGATAATAAAGGTAGGGCAAGGAGGTGACCTAGAGGAAAGTGCAGTGCTTAGCTATTGAGGTGAGGGGGTGTATAGATCAGGAAAAGATTACGGGCTAAGGGGGGTTTGAGGCAGGAGCAGGAATCAGCGAGATGGTCACATAGGAATTTCTTGAAAGAGGCATGGGATGATGCTAGCCGTATAGCTAGAAGGAGGGAATTCCAGTGTTGGGGGGTATAACAGGAGAAGGCGCTAGCACCTTTGGAGGAGTGGTGTCTAGGGATGAGTACAGGCTGGCGCACCATGTAAACCAAATGGCATAGTGGTGAACTGATAAAATCCTATAGGGGTGGGAAAATGCAGTTTTATCCCTGGATTCTTTACCTAAAGGTATTTGCCAGTAACCCTTGGTGAGATCGAGGGTACTGATATACTTTGCACTCCCCAGTCTGTCCACCAAATCTTCTATTCTGGGCATAGGGTAACTTTCAAATTCTGATGCTTGATTGTTTCCTGAAAGCAAGGCAGAGTCTAACACCCGCTTCTTTTTTGTTTACAATTACCAAGGGAGATGACCAAACACTCCTCGACCCCTCAATGATACCCAATTCTTTCATTTTTTGTATTTCTTTATCACATCAGCTCTTAACCACTCTGGCAACCTGTACGACTTTTGCCTACTAGGACGAGCATTCTTTGTCACTATTACGTGCTCAACCCCTTTTGCTTGGCCTGGTACCATGGTAAAAGTACTGTTAAATGTCTAGCACATTAAGAATGACTGCAGTTTGTTCTGAGGTTAAGGAAACATTCACCTTTACAGGCATCAGCATTTACAGTTTGTTTCAGTCTACCATAAGCTATATCAATATCTTCTTTATCAGTTTCTGATAAAACTAGCAAGGCAGCTTTTTGGCATTTTCTCAACCCATTTCTTGAAGAGGTTAGCATGGTATATCTTAGAAGGATTTGTTTTGTCAGTGGTCTCAATCTCATAGTTAACAGTGCCAGTACATCTAAGAACCTTATATGGCCCTTGCCACTTAATTAACAACTTATTTTCTGTTGTGGGTAACAGTAGCAAAACCTTTTCACCTGGCTTGAAAACTTTTTCTTTTACCTCATGGTCATAATATACCTTCCGCTGATTTTGAGCCTCTTCCTGATTACTATGGGCAATTTCAACATATTTTGCCAGTTTCTTTCTAAGGGCAGACATATAGGAAGATATAGACTGTTTCTGAGTGAAGTTATCTTCCCGTGTTTCTTTTATCACAACCAGTGGCCCTCTTGGCTGCCTACCATACATAATTTCAAATGGTGAAAAACCTGTTGATGCCTGTGGCACTTCTCTGTAAGTAAAAAGTAGGTAAGGCAAGTATTGGTCTCAGTCTTTCCCTTCCTCTTTTACAAACCTTTTTAACATGCATTTTAAGGTTTGGTTAAAATGCTCAACAAGCCCGTCAGGCTGAGGGTGATAGGGGGAGGTTCTTATGGCATTGATATCTAGCAGTCTGTACAGCTCTTTAAGCAGTGCAGCACCAAAATTACTACCCTAATCAGTAATAATTTCCATAGGTATACCCACTCTGCTGATAATTTTGGCTAGTTCTGCTGCAACTTTTGGGGCTGTAACAGTACACATTGGAACTGCTTCTGGGTATCGCATAGCATAGTCGCATACTACCTGGATAAATCTACTACCCTTTTTACTTTTGTCTAAAGGACCAACCACATCCATTGCAATTCTCTCAAAAGGCACATCTATTAAGGGTAGGGGAACCAGGGGCACCTTGTATTTTCTAGTGACTGGGGCTATCTTCTGACTTTCAGCACAGGAATTACAATAGGTAGCAACATCTTCATAAATTCCAGGCCAGTAAAATCTACACAGCAATCTGGCAAGGGTTCGATCCCTCCCTGAGTGACCAGCCATAGGACTATCATCTGCTATCTGTAACAATTCTGTTCTGTACTTCTGTGGTATAACCAATTGTTCTGTCTGTTCCTGTGTCTGAGATTTAATCCAAACTCTGTACAGTAATACATAACATTTTTTTAAACATTGGTCCACCCTGTTTTGGTTTCACCCCCAGCTGCTTAAAATAACCATGGAGAGAAACACCATCAGCTTGCTCCAAAAGAAAATCACAGACAGTTATCAATTTAGTTTTAGCATTTTCACATTTTAACTCTTTATGTCCATCAGTCATTTGTTACCAAAGTTTTTTCAGGCTTTGTCTTTCTTTCCTGGATTTCCGGATCTTGGAGCTGTGCTCAAATAAGTCAGAATCAACATCTTTGAAAGGGAAAGTGTCCCCACCATCTGAAATTTTCTTTTCCTGAGCTCTTGTCACCACTGCTGCTGAAACATCAGGATTGACTCCCTCTTTGATCAATTCAGTAAATCCTAGAAAGTCATTTCCAATAATCATAGGTACAGGTAACTTTGGTACTACCCTTACTTTCATTTGGTGCAACACACCATTAATGGTGAGAGTCACTTGGGTGGTGGGATAGTATCGAGTGTCCCCATGGATGCAGATGACACCAGCACCTAGTCCCTTTGCACTGTGTTTTCCCAGCACTTTAACATGCACTAGGGTCTGTCTGCTTCCCGAATCAATGAGTCCCTTCACAGTTTTATCCCCCACCTTCACATCTGTTAAGTACTTGCCCCAATTTGCCAAGGACAGATCTGCTCCAGTACCACTCTCCTTACTATGGCAGTTTCTTGCAAAATGGCCTGGCTTATTACAGTTATAGTAGATAACGTCTTTTGGCACAGATTTGTTACCCTCACCAGAGTTCTTAGCATGCTTGGAATTTAAATGGGAGAAAAGTTTCTTACCAGTGCTTGACTGTTACTTTGCTGCTGTGGCGTCTGTCTGGCCATTTGTAAGTCCTCAGCCAAAGAAACAGCTTTTTCCCCACTCTCTGGTCAGTGTTCCTTTACCCACAGCTGCATATCTGTAGGCAAGATGTTGATGAATTGCTCCATAGCAAATGTGTCGATGATCTTTGGGACTGTTTTCCTCTCTGGTTGGATCCACTTCATCAGGAGTTCTCGGAGTCAGGTGAAGGCTTCTCAAGGAATGTCGACCAAGTTATTCCTCAAAGATCAAAATCTCTGCCTGTAGGTCTCTCTGAAGATGTCATACCTTTTCAGGATTTTGCTTTTCACTAGATCATAGTTTTCTGACTGTGCATTGTCCATACTGCACTAGGCAAGTTCTGCTTTCCCTGTCAGGTAGGGTACCAGTCTGATTTTCCATTGTTGCTTTGGCCACTGGCAGGCTGTGGCAACTCTTTCAAATGTTATCAGATATGCCTCAAAAGCATCTGAGGGACACATCTTAGTAAGTTTAAGGGCTTTTAAGTTGCTTGCAATTTGTTGCTCATCTGGATCTGTGCCAGATCCTCTGCCTTTGATAGCTTGTAAGGCATCCAGCCATCATTGCTCCCATTGCTGCATCTCTTCTCTCATCTGCTGCTCCTGTTGCTGCATCTCTTCTCTCGTCTGCTGCTCCCGTTGCTGCATCTCTTCTCTCATCTGCTGCTCCCGTTGCTGCATCTCTTCTCTCATCTGCTGCTCCCGTTGCTGCATCTCTTCTCTCATCTGCTGCTCCCGTTGCTGCATCTCTTCTCTCATCTGCTGCTCCCGTTGCTGCATCTCTTCTCTCATCTGCTGCTCCCATTGCTGCATCTCTTCTCTCATCTGCTGCTCCTGTTGCTGCATCTCTTTTCTCCTCGATGCTTCCCACCATTGAATTTCTTTTTCTTTCTGCTTCTCAGTCTCTCTTTATTGTATAGTCCTTCATTTGAAAAAGTCCATCAGACTTCCAGCTTCTGCCACTGCCTGTTCTTTTTCCATAACTTGTGCTGGCTGTACAATCTCAGACTGGGTTTCAGTTTCAGCTAGTTTGGCTGCCATTCCCCTGGTAACCACTCCTGGACTTGCTGCCGCAGAATCCATGTCTTCCTCTATGCTTCTCTGGTACTAGGTCCAGTACCCATGCACAAATCTCCTGTCTTAGGTTATGCACTGCTTAAATCCCACTTCTCACACCATCTGTCATTGAGGCACTGGTCAGGAAGTATAGGAAAAACCCAAAAGCAGTTGTAAAAATCACAAACACTTTATTTATTGTAGCAGTAACATAAAAAAATATAAACTTGTTTATAAGAACTATGTACAGAGGTAAAATAACATCTTTCTTGTAATCTCCCTTGTTCTTCCAAAACAAAAAAAAACTCTGCAATTGCAGCTTAGCTATTTTATAAGACTTTCCAACCCTCATCCTTAGCAAGCATCCTGTTCTAGCAAAACATTCTGTTCTCATCAATTTCGGGCAGGATCTGCTAGAGCAGTGACCTTCCTGAAGTCCCCACAGCACCTGCAAAAGGCTGAGACATTTATACTCTAACCTTTACTTTTCTACAGTCATCTCAAATCATAAATATATACATTTCAACAGTAACACCATATTTTCTAAACAAAAGTGATCCCATTATCAGTTTCATTTCCATATATTGATTTGCACTTATTCTTATATTACCAGATCTAGATATGCAAAGGAGGAAAACAGACAGCAAGAGAAAACAGAGACAAAGAGAGAGAGAGACAAAGAATTGAGAGACTGTTCAGGTTGATCACGTCCAAGGTCTAACAGGAAAATTTGGTTGCGCAACCAGACAGAGAAGAAAGAAAAGGAAAGAATACAGATCCTTGTATTTCCATATTTTCTCCAAAACAAATGGGACAGGGTCCTGTTCTGCCTGTCACATATATGTAACACTGCAATTTGCTCACAGTTTAGATTATACTCTTGCCACTGTACGTGGCCCGGGTCATGCCTGAAAACGGTCCCTGGGATCAGCACACCTACCCGATTACCAAAGTTATAAATAAATAAATAAATATATAAAAATAAAACCGTGCTGCTAGGGGGTGGCTAGCACTGTGTTCAGTTCTTTTAAGAACCCTGTCTCCTTTCATACCTCAAGTCCCTTCGGAACTCTCTCCTCCACAAATGGACTTGTGTCCACTCCCCCACCCTGGGGCCTGCTGATACATGTTGGTCCAACCCCCGCTGTGATGAATGAGCAGAAGTACTCAAATAAAATTTTAGCTTTTTCCTGACCATCTTCTGCACAGAATCCAAACCTCACCCTCCTGATTCTTACAATCCCACTCTTTGCTTTCCTGTTTTTATGCATGTATCTGAGGAACGGCTTACCCCCTTTTGTAATCTCCTTAGTGATCCTGTCCTATCTTTGTGTCTTAGCTGCTCTCACCCTCCCTCCTGCTACTCTGTTTTTCCAGATATAACATAGAAACATAGAATCTGACGGCAGATAAGGACCGCTTGGCCCACCCAGTCTGCCCATTTCCCTACCTAATGGATAAGCTGCAGATCCTAGTTAACCAGCAGCCTACTTCTTCTACCCCACCCCTAGAATTGCCTTATGACTATCCCATGCATGCTTGAATTCCACCACTGTTTTGACTCCACAACCTCCTCTGAAGGCCATTCCATGCATCCACAACCCTCTCTGTGAAAAAATACTTCCTTAAATTACCTCTGAGCCGCCCCCCCTCTATCTTCAAATTGTGCCCCCTTGTTCTTGCACACCTCTTTTTTTGAAAGATGCTACCCTCTTGGACGTGGTTGATTCCCTTGAGGTACTTGAAAGTTTCTATCATGTCCCCCCTCTCCCTCCTTTCCTCTAGGCCATACATATTAAGCTCCTTAAGTCTCTCTTCATATGTCTTCTGGTGCAGACCCTGCACCATTTTAGCTGCCCTCCTCTGGACAGCTTCCATCCTGTCTATGTCTTTGCAGAGATTTGGTCTCCAGAACTGCTCGCAGTACTCCAGATGGGGTCTCACCAGCTGTCTGTACAGAAGGATAATAACTTCCTGTTTTCTATTGGTGATGCCTCTCCCTATGTATCCCAGTATCCCCCCAGCCCTCCTTGCTGCCCTCTCACATTGCTTCCTTTAGGTCATCTGATATGACTACCCCCAGGTCCCTTTCCATTTTTGTTGTTGTTAGTATCTCACCCCCCCCATTGTGTACTCTTCCCCTGGGTTTTTGTTTCCCAGGTGCATTACCTTGCACTTCTTAGCATTGAATCTAAGCTGCCTATATTTGACCATTCCTCTAACCTTGCCAAGTCCCTTCTCATCCTTTCAACCCCACCTTGTGCATCAACTCTGTTGCAGATCTTTGTGTCATCTGCAAAGGACATGCTTTTCCTTCCAGTCCCTCTGCAATGTAAACATAAAGATATTGAGAGGACCGGTCAAATACTGAGCCTCACGGTACCCACTATTAACTCCTTTCTTGAGTGGACTCCATTTACTATTACTCTCTGTGTCCTATTCTCCAGCCAATTCTTTACCCAGGCTGTCATCTTGGGACCCACTCCCAGGCTGTGCTTGTATATTAATCTTTTGTGTGGGACTGTGTCAAATGCCTTGCTAAAGTCTAGGTAGGCCATGTCCACAGCCCCTCCCTGATCTACTACTTTGGTCACCCAGTCAAAGAAATCTATTAGATTTGTCTGGCATGACCTTCCCGCTGTGAATCCATGCTGCCTCTCCACATCTGTCTGGGTATCCTTGTACTTTCTAAATGCTCTTTTTTTTTTCCTCCTTTGCCACCTTAGCCTCCCTCTCTGAGATCCAAAGCATAGAAACAACAATTGTGATGGCAGATAAGGACTGCCTGACCCACCTAGTCTGCTAATTTCTCTACTTATTTAAATTCTAGGTCCTAAATGATCAGCAGCTTACCCTTTCTTTCCTATCACTAGGTTTGCCTTCCATCTATCCCATGCATTCTTGAACTCAACAATCATTTTAGCCTCTACCACCTCTGCTGGGAGGCTGTTCCATGCTTTCACCACCCTTTCTATGAAAAAAGTTATCACATTGGCCCTGAGTCTCCCCGCCTCATATTGTGAGCCCTTGTTCTTGCACATCTCTGTTTTTTTGTTTTTTCCAAGATGCTGCCTTCTTGGAACTTGTTGATTCCCCTGAGGTACTTGAATGTCTCTATCATATCCTCCCTCTCCCTCCTTTCCTCCAGGGTATACATATTGATGTATTTTGGTCTTTCCTCATATGTTTTCTGGTGCATTCCTTTCACCATTTTTGTTACCCTTCTCTAGACCTCCTCCATTCTGTCAATGTCCTTCAGGAGGTGCAGTCTCCAGAACTGAACACAGTATTCCAGATGTGGCCTGACCAATTGTTTATACAGTGGCATCACCACCTCCTGTTTTCTATTGGTGATGCTCCTCCTTATGCATCCCAGCATCCCTCTGGCCTTCCCCATTGCCTTTTCACATTGCTTGGCCACCTTTAGCTCATCCATTATGTTTATTCCAGATCCCTTTCCAGTTTTGTTGTTTGTATGTCTCCCCCCCCCATTTTGTATTCCTCTCCAGGATTCCTGTGGCCCAAGTGCATAATTGTGCACTTTTTTGTATTAATTTAAGCTGCCACATTCTTTACAACTCCTCCAATTTGCCTAGTTCTCTTCTCATTTTTTTCACCCCATCAGGAGTATCTTACCTATTGCAGATCTTGATGTCATCCACAAAAAGGCTTGCCTTCCCTTCCAGCCCCTCCCCAATGTCACTAATGACAAGTGGCCTCTTCCTTCTCTTTCCCTTGCATACTTCCTTCAAACATCATGCCACTGCCATTGCTATTTCCTGTTTGATTTTTTTCCCATTGGGTCTCCACTCACCCTGGCAATTACCCCCAAGGTATTTACTCAGGCAGTCACCCATATTTTTAAAATCTGTCTACTGCCCCACTCTTGCCTGGCATCTACTACCTGATCCACCAAGTGCTGTATCCCCCCCATGGATCCCCTTCATGGTGGGGCCAGGAAGGGGAGGGTTGTCCTCTTCCCACCCAGAGATGCAATACAGATGTGTGGGCCAGGCAGACTGGCTGTGGCATGGAGCAGAGGCAGGCAGACAGGGCTTCATGTAGCCTGTGTCAGACCCTTTTCTGCTTTCTCTCTTCATCCCCCCTCACTGCAGCAGCACATAAGCATGCACGCATGGAAGCAAATGCACACTATGGAACCATGGTCCCTTCCTTGGTGTCACTCGAGAATCCACTTCCAAACCTGCATGCTCAGCCAGAGAAGCCTGGTGCAGTGAAGGGGTAGCAGGCCCCCCCCCACAGCAGTAAAACACTAGTTATTGTGCACTCTTCATGTGCAGTTACCACCAGTCACAAGGAGATTTCAAAAAGTACCAAAGTTTGTTTGTTTTTTGTTGTTGCTTACAGCAGACAATTTAAAAAGTACTCCTTCTGCCTTTGTTCATGCCAAATGAACTCCTCGGCACTTCAACCAGGGTGTGGTCTTACAAAGAGTGCACAATAACTAGTGTCTTAGTGTCACTCAGTCTGCTGACACTTCTCCCAGGCCTCCACCCAGGGGCAGCTAAGAACCAAATCAGCAAACCTGCCACCACAGGAAAGGAACGCTGTTTGTTGGAGGTTTAATCCTCTCCTTTGCCAGACGACTACTGGTGACCTGACCTCATTCCCAAACCCAGGTTGCTGGCATGGTAAGAGGTAAGGCACATCATGCCTCAGCTTTCTATGACACTGGTCTGGCAAGAACATAACCTTTTCTTTTGATCTGAGCATTAGTACACCCTCCCTCCATACACTGTAGCATTCTTCTGTTTGACACTACTTTTATTGAACTGTGTGCTAGTCCCCCTCCTGATATCATAAATTCCTTTGCTGTTCCTGCACTCTGACTTTTGGAGCTGAATTAATCCTGTCCTGACTTTGTCATCTCCCCTCCTGCCTTTTTACTGTACCTCATAGAATTTGTTGGCAGAAAAGGACTGGTAGGCCTATTCAGTCTACCCTATTTTTCACTTCCCATTCCAACACATCAGACCCTATTTGGTCACCAACATCCATCCCACCTCCCTTATTCTTCCGGTGTACCTATCCCTCATATACCTGACATTCCCCACTGTTTTCTCCCCCATCACCTCTGCTGGCAGGCAGTTCCAGGCATCCACCACCCTTTCTGTATAGAAATATTTCCTCACATTCTTCTTAAGCTCCCCCCAGCTTCATTGCATGCCACCGTATTCTGGTGCTTTTCCTCCCCTGAAACAGACTTCACATCTGCACATTGTTTACCCCTGTGAGGTACATATCTTAACTGTACCCCCATCACTCTCCTCTCCTCTCCTCTCCTCCAGGGAATACATGATGAGATCCCATAGCCTGTTCTCATTCGACTTTTTGTGCAACCCCAACTCCATTCTGATAGCCCTCCTTTGGATTGCTTCCACCACCTCAATGTCCTTGAGGATTTGATCTTTTCCCATTGGGTCTCCACTCACCCCAGAATTACTACAAGGTATTTGCTGAGGCAGTCACTTATTTCTTTAGAATCTGCCCTCCTGAAGTCCAGGACCCTTACCTTAGTGTGTTTTTGCTCTTGCCCAATCCATATGCCAAACCACACAGTACAGTGATGGCTTGAACCCAGGGGACTCCCCACTGTGATGCCACAGTCTGCAATGCTGTCTCTGCTCATAAATACCAGGCCCAGCACTGTCCTATCTCTGTTGGGTTCCATAACCAGCTTCTTGAGAAATGCCCCCTGAAAGGAGTCCAGGGTGGCCCTGCTTCTTGTTGTGGCCATAGCCAGAATGCTCCAGTCCACCAACTGCTATCATCTGCATTTTCCCATTGTTTCCACATCTTTCCATCCTGGTAGAAGTACCTTGAGTGGGGACTGCTCCTTGTGTGAAATGGAGGTACACCCTAACTAGCACATCCGGAATACTGTACCCAATTCTGGAGTTCCCAATCAAAGGAAGACTGGGACAAGCTGGAGGGAGTCCAGCATAGGGAAACAAAAGTGATTCAGGTACAATATGGCAGATGTTATGAGTATTAGCTTAGGACACTGAGCATGTACTCACTGGAGGCATGAAGAGAGATGAGTGACATGATAGAGACTTTCCTGAAAGGAATAAACAAGGTAGACTTTGAGAAACTGTTTACTGGAGGCAATGAATCAAAAGCAGAACAGGCAGTTTTAAAGATCTAAAGATTAAAACCTCCAAATAAGTAACAGGTTGTAGTAAAGGTAAATCTGAAAGGTTCAGAGATGAGCGAGGCATTTGCCTCCAGAAAGTCTAACATCTTCTCTTCTCTTCAGTGATGGTCTCAAGTAACTGTATCACTGTAGAGATTGAGCTACCCAGCCTTCAGTCCCCCAGATCATCCCTGCTCCCACTCCTATGGAGGACAACATTAACTACCTTGCAGTTGGCCAGGACCAACCCAGGGAACAGGTGAACAAATCCACCAAGGACACAGTGAGTTCCTGCTCCATTTCCCTTTTCACCCTAGGATACAACCAATCTTAACTGAGAGACATGCCCATCCTCTCTGCTTTTAGCCCTTTAAACACCCTTTCCCTGGTCCTGGTCCAGATTCCAGCTTCTGCATAACCTCTATATTCAGCTACCCTAAACACCTAGCTGACCACCTCTATGTACTGTGAATGCTAAGCAGAAGTATCCATTAAGGATACCAGCCTTCTTACCATCTTTCTCTTCCAGTCCCTACCTGATTATAATCCCAGTATAACCTCTTTGGTTTTCCTCTTCTCTTCAATATAAACAAAGAAGTCCTTGTTATTCTCTTGAATGCCATTGCCTTTTTTTTTTGCACCTCCCCACCTCCCTGGCTGCCCACTCCTTCAGGTCTCCTATGCCCTTCCCAACTGCCTGCCCATCCTCAATGCCAGCCACTGACCTCATATTTCGGCCCCTCCCAGGTAACCTGGTGTATCCCTTTGCCAGACAGGTCCCCCTCCTCTGAGGGGGAAGGCACCGGTGGGGGTGGCCAGTCCATTCTGTAATTGGCCTGGGATGTCACTGAGGTGTGCCGATCATGGGTTCTGTGGCAGTGGAGGGCTGGAGACCATCATCCAGACAGCCAGGGAGCATTTTTCCTGTTTTTCTTGGGGAGTGATGTCCAGGCGTCAAGTCTTACGCACGACCACTCCCCTTTGAGCACTGAGACTGGAGTCCTGCTGTGCTTCCAGCCTCTGCCAGGGGCCAGCAGATGCCGGTGCACTTCCCTACCCTCCCCACATAGAAGGAGAGCTGTCCCTGGACACTCCATCCTTCTCCCCCTGGCCAGCCCACCAGTGACCTGAGCCCGTTCCCGAACCTGTGTTGCCGGCATCGCAGATGGAAATCCAACTGCTGCGCTGATGGGCCAGCATGCCATCACCTGCTGCTAACTCTGTGTTTGCCTTTGCCTTCCTGATGACTTTATTGGTCTCCTTTAGCTTTCCTAGGTATACCTCCCTGTTGCCCTCAAACTGATCCTCCTTGTACATTTTGTTTGTGTGTTTATTTTTCCTGCTTCAGAGAAGATTTGGTGACCTCCCTTAGACTCACTTTGATGTTCCACTCTTTCACTCCCTCAATTTGTCATGGAAGATCTCCCCCTTGTCTTCCAAAACTGCTGTACTGAAATCCAAGACCATTGTCTTTGATGTGGGGTGCTGGGTTTCTAGGTTATTACTGTACTACATTGAATAATGATCACTCACCCCCAGGGGTCTTTTACTCTGGCCTCTCCTACTGTGTTCTAATTTGACAGTACCAAGTTGAGGATGGGGCCATCTCTGGTTAGTTCCATCCCCCATTGTACAAGGAAGCCATCCTGTATTGAATCGACAAGAGCTTAGTTCCTGGCACTCCTAACCCCCTGCCCCCCAACATTAATCTGGTAGGAGATCCTCCATCACAATTGTGTTTCCATAGTGGATGCCATTTTGATGTGGTCCTGCTAGTGTACTGTGGCCCTCCTTGAACTGATTTATGAACATACAAATTTGCCATCAGAAACAAGCCACATGGTCTATCAAGTCTGCTCTAGTGTGCAGCTAGCACCCTTACCTTGCAGCTGCCCCACCCCCTCCCATTTCATCATTATCCACCCTGTCTCATCCGTTTCTGAAATCACCCACTGTCCTACAGGATACCACCTCCTCCAGCAGAGTGTTCTATTCTGCCATAACCCTTTCTGTGAAAAAGTGCCTCCTCCTTTCCATCCTATATCTTCCCCCCTCCAGTCTAAGACCATGCCCTCTCATGTCCCTCTCCTTCCTTAGCTTAAATATCTCTTCAGTACATGTCTTGTTTAGCCCTTTTAAGTGCTTAAAGTTCTCGGTTATATTCTCTGATCCCTTCTCTTCTCCAGGGAGTGCATATTCAAGTCCATCAGCCTTTCCTTGTATGGCCTGACCTCCAATCCCTGGATCATCTTTGTTGCTCTCTGTTGTACCCCTTCCAGTAATTTTACATCCTTCTTCAGATATGGGTGCTAGTTACTGCATGCGGTACTCCAGGTGTGGCCCAACCATTGACCTGTACAGAGGCAGGATTACCTCCCTGCTCCTGGTGGAGATTCCTCATGCAGTACATCCCAGCATCCTGTTGGCCTTTGCCACCGACTTCCTGCACTGCTCTGTGTTATTCATTTTCCCTGTTACAATCACATCTAGATCCTTTTCCTCCTCGGTGGTACCTAGCTGCATTCCTCCCAGCTGATAATGCCTTCCTGGGTTCTTCGCTCTGAAGTGCAGTACTTTGCACTTTTTAGCATTGATTCGGTGATCTTTAGGCTGCCACCACCAGCATTCTGAGATTCTTACCTTCTTTAACTATCAGCTGAACCCAAATTCATTCTACACCCACTCCCCCAAGATTCGTATCCTCTAGTGCTTTTATACAGTCTCGGTGTATAGCGCAGCCCCTTTTCCTGCCCTTTTTCATGTCCCTTCAAAATTGGGCACATATTGGGAGAGCGAGGTCCAAGTTGGGATTTTGTGTCTTCCACATTTCCATGATGACAAATATGTCCAGCTGGGCTTACGTCACCATTGGCAATAGGCCCTCCATTTTATTTCCAAGATGCCTGATGTTCAGACAGACTGCCTTCTACTAGCTAGATCTCTCTTCCCTCACTTGGCTGACTCCATCTACCCCCCCATGTCCTTATTCCATCTCTGCTTTCCTTCTTCTCTGCCCTACATTACAAGTTTCTATCTATCTTCACTTGTGTGGGAGTGCAAGCAATGCCTCTTAGTCTTTTAGACTGTGGATCTTAATCTTGCCTATCCCTATCCTGTTTAAAAGTTGCAGATTTATCAATGTGTGCTGTGAAACCAAGCAAAATTAAACATGTCTCATGTCCTTTCAGGTACCAGAAACCTTTGAAGATGTTGCTGTTGTTTTTTCTGAAGAAGAATGGAAGATGTTAAGCAAACAGGAGAAGGAGCTTCACAGGGAAGTGATGGTGCAGAACTATGAAACCATGGTTTCAGTAGGTAAGGATCAACCTAATCTTAGAGGAGGGATCTTTATTCTGAGGGGGTGGGCTTACTTTTAACAACTTCAAGTCTGATGGCATTTTGGGAGAAAGGATGAAAAGGGTGGCTTAGGGGCTCTGTTATAACATTCCTGTATCTTTCTAAAAACTGCAGTATGTGAAATACATTGACACATAGAGTACTGTATTGTAGAAGCATAGAATTTGCCAACAGGTAATAATAATCTTTTTATTTCTAAAGCGCAATTCAAAAAATATCAAAACACTGTACAGATGTAACAATAAAATATATTAAAAGATAAAACAATGAAACACAGATCCAGATTTTGCACCACTTTACCTTAAAATGATGCTTTCTATAAAATCTCTGAAGGCAAGATAAAACAGATGGGTCTTTAAGGCCTTCTTAAAGCTCACCATGGTCTGCCACTCTCAAATCTGATGAGGTAGAGAGTTCCACAGGGTGGGGGCCGTGTACATAAAAGCTTGTGACCCCGAAGTTTTCAGTCATACCCTGGGAACCTCTAGCAATCCCTCATCGGCTGAGCAGAGAGGTCGGAGGAGGCAGTATGGAATCAGGAGCTCTTGCAAATGTCCTGGACACTGTCCATGTAGGGCCTTATAGGTCAGCAAGCTGACTTTGAAGGTGATCCGTCACTGCACAAGAAGCCAGTGCAATTTGTGCAACACAGGCGTGATGTGACTCACACGCGAGACCTCCTTCAGTAGCCTGGCTGCTGCATTCTGCACTAGCTGCAAGTGGCATATGTCAACCCGCGGAAGTCCTATGTAGAGAGAGTTGCAGTAGCCAAGGTTTGGCTCAACATTGGAAGGTCACTGGACAGAATGAGATGCTTAACCCGGGCAATGTTCCTCAGATGATAAAAGGAACACTTGACTACTGCCGACGCCTGTGAAGGTAGTGTCAGCCATCATCAAGAATCATCCCCAGATTCTGCACCCATTCAGAGGATTGCAGCTGGCTACCTCTGAGCCAAAGCCCAGAGGAAAGCCCTGCCACTGATCTCTCTATCTGGGGACCTGGCTCCACCACCAACACCTCAGTCCTATTGGAATTCAACTTCAACCAGCTGACCTTCATCCAGTCCTGGATTTCTGTGAAGCAGCTATTAAAGACTGAGACCGTACTATCCTGGTCAAGTGCAAAAGACAAGTACAGCTGGGTGTCCTCTGCATAGCAGTGGAACCTCAGTCCATATCGTCTCACAATGTCTCCTTATGGCAGCTTATACACCACGGACAACATTTGGGACAGCACAGAGCTCTGGGGAACCCCACATGGCAGAGAGAGAGAATAGATAGAAGTTGATGGCAAATAAGGACTGCTAGGCCTATCTAGTCTGCCCATTTTTTTTCTACATTGTGAATGTGCCATAGGCTTTTGCTCTGTCAATGGCCTATCTATTCATACTCATCTGTATTGCTCCCTTATGGCTATCCCATGCCTGTCTGAAGCCCTGCACTGTATTCATAGCTGCCAGTTCTTGAGGTAGTCCATTCCATGCATCCACCACCCTTTCTGTGAAAAAGAACTTCCTCACATTACCCCTTATTTGACCTCCTTCTAATCTCATGCTGTGTCCTCTTGTTCTACTATTTTTCTTATATTGAAACATGTTAGACTCTTTCACCTTGTTAAGGCCCTTAAGATGTTTAAATGTTTCAATCTTATCACCTCTCTCCCTCCTTTGCTCTAGGGTATACATATTGCGCTACGTTAATCTATCCTTATATGTTTTCTGATGCAGTCCCTGCACCATTTTTCTTGCCCTTCTCTGGACTGCCTCCATTTTGTTAATATCCTTGTGAAGGTGTAGCCTCCAGTACTGCACACAGTACTCCAGATGGGGCCTAACCAGTGTCTTGTAAAGAGGGATTATTACCTCCCTCTTCCGACTTGTGATATTCCCTACTAATACACCCCAACATCCCTCTAGCACTTACCTACTGCTTTAGTGGTCTGCTTGGATGATTTCAGGTCATCTGTGATGATAATTCCTCCTCATCCTCCCCTTTCTTCCCTTGTGATTGCCAGCAACTCCCCTCCCAACCTATAGGTTGCTTCAGGATTTTTCTTCCCAATGTGCATGACCTTGCACTTCTTTGCATTAAACCCCAGTTGCCACTCTTCTGACCATTTTGCCAGTTTATCCAGATCTCTTCTTATTCTGCCCACCCCCTCTGGAACATGTACTCTGTTGCAGACCATAGTGTCATCTGCAAACAGACAAACCTTACCCTCCAGTCCATCTGCAGTGTCATTGAACATATTGAAGAGGACCGACCCCAGGACTGATCCCTGAGGTACCCCACTTGTGACTTGCATCTCTTCTGACTGTATACCATTTATCACCACTATTGGTTTTCTGCCCGCCAACCAGTTTGCCAACCACTTGACCAGCTTCTGACCCACCTCAAGCCTACCCATCTTATTAATCAATCTTCTGTGTGGAACAGTATCAAAAGCTTTGCTGAAGTCAAGGTAGGCAACATGAACTGCACCCCCTTGGTCCACCACTCTGGTTACCCAGTCAAAGAAATCTATGAGATTAGTTTGACAGGACCTTTCTGTTGTAAACCCATGCTGTCTTGGATCCTGTGCTCCTATGGATTCCAGGTGTTGCACAATCCTTTCCTAAAGGGGTGCCTCCATAATCTTGCCCACTACTGAGGTAAGACTGATTGGTCTATAGTTCCCTGCCTCCTCCATGCTAGCACTCTTGTGGAGCGGGATCATATGAGCCTTTCTCCAGTCTTCTGGGACCTCTCCTGCTTGCAGAGACTCACTAAACAGTTCTGATAATGGCTTTGCTAGTTCCACCTTTAGCTCCTTTAGTACCCTGGGATGTATGCCATCTGGTCCCATTGCCTTGTCCGCCCTGAGCTTGGAGAGCTCCTGTAGGACCCTTTCTTTTGCGAAGGGACTTGTGCACACCTCCCTTCCCCATTTCAATGGTGCTGAGCTGTGGGCCCTGCACTACCTTTTCTTCAGTAAATACTGAGCAGAAGTATCTGTTTAGGATAGATTCTTTTCCTTGATCCTCCTCCATACACTCCTCCTTATTCCCTTTGATCTTAGCAATACCTCCTCTGGACTTTCTCCTTTCACTAACATATCTATAGAAAGTTTTGTCCCATTCTTTTACTGTTCATGCTAGTGTTTCCTCAGTTTGGGCCTTTGCCTGCCTTACTGTCTTCCCTGCTTTCTTTAGGGAAGTTTGGTATGCCTCCCTATATTTGTTCCACTGCGTTCCCTTATATTTCCTGAAGGCCAGTCTTTTAGCTCTGACCTTTTCTGCTACAGTTTTTTGAGAACCAAAGTGGTTTCCTCCTCCTTTTGCGCTTGCTTTTCTCCCTAACACAATGGGATGTTGCATCAAGTATTGCATCCTTAATGCTTGCCCTCTTTGCCTGTACCCCCTCACCTGTATTTCTTCTTGCCAAGGCCATCTTACTGTATCATAGTCAGCTCCACTGAAGTCCCATATTTTTGCATTGGAATGGGATGATTTAGTTCTAGTGGCCAAATTGAACCATACCACATGATGGTAACTGGCCGCCAGCTGACCTTCTACCTGGAGCTCTGTGATCCTTTCTCTGTTAGTCACTACTACATCTAGGATAGCCCTGTCTCTTGTGTTTTGTTGTACCATTTGTTTGAGGCCCTCACTTCTGCAGGGAATCCACTATGTGTCTAGTTCTGGTGGATGTTCCTGCTGGTATTGACTAATCTGTATCTGGCATGTTGAAGTCTCCCATTATCAGAACATCTCCTTTAGCTGTCATGTTTTGTATATCTTCTAACAGTAGTGTGTCTATGTCCTCTCCCTGGTCTGGAGGCCTGTAGACAACCCCATTTCATGTGGCTGCCCCATTTCCTGTTTCCAGGGTGAGCTACAGTTCTTCTGACTCATTATGTGTGTTCTGAATGTCTGTAGCTTTGATATGTTCATTGACATAAAGGGCTACTGCACCCCCCCCCCTTTTTGAACCTCAGTCTCTTCTGAACAGTACATAGCCGGGTACTGAAGTCTCCCAAGTGTGGTTACTGGTGAACCATGTCTCACTAATGGCTACTATGTCCAGTTTATCCTCTGTCATTGTTGCCTGCAAGTCTGGGATCTTGTTTCCCAGACTGTGGGCATTTGTGTGCATGATTTTCCATTGGGCAGATTTTGGTGCATTAGTTGTTGAGCAAGGTCCAGCATTTCCCCCGCACATCATATGGGGAGCCAGACTTTCTTCCTTACCTGGTGATGCAAATGAACTACAAACATGCTGATCTCCTGTTTGATCACTAGCTGAGGGGGGAGGGGTGTTCTTCCCATTAGATGTATCAGATGCTGCACCCCTCTCCTCATTGGCTTTTTAAAATATTCAGCAAAGACGTTAAACATCTGCCTCAATGCACTGCCTCCCTTCTTAGTTAGATGCAGTCCATCAAATTTGAAGAACTTTTACTCCTAGAACTGTTGCCAGTTACCTACAAATTTGAGTCCTTGTTCCTGGCACCAGCCCTTGAGCCACAAGTTTAGCTCCCCGTCTCCCCTTCTCTGACCTTCCATCCATCTGCCACCCTCTCCCAAACCAGCAGGATCTCTGAGAAGGAGATGCCAGATGAAAGGGATGACACTTTGTCTCCCAGCATGGTCAGGTGTTCCTTGGTCTCCACAACTGATCAGGTGGAGAGATCGTTAGTGATACCAGGACATCAATGTTTTCTCCTGCTTCCTGCACAATTTTAACAATGCTGTCAGTGTGTCTCCACACTGATGTACCTGGGAGACATCTGACCATTACCCTGGCGTGAATGTAGGTATCAACTTCCTGAATCATGGAGTCTTCTTTGATCAGAAGTGTTTTTTGGGTGAGTTTTTTGTGCTAACTCCTGTACTGCAGTGTCCTTCTCTGCAGTGTCCTCTGCCCCTTTGTTTGAGTTTGGAGATAGAGGCAGATACCTGTTTGTAGCTTTTATGTGGTTTGTGGAGGTGATACGTTAGAAAGCATTGAATGATGGCACACCCGAGTTGCCCTTTCTAAACACCTGCCAACCTCCTGGACCATCTACCCTCTGCAGTCAAGGTGCTTCAGTTGGGTGTTGAGGAAATGGCAGGTGGTTCTTATAATATATTTCCTCCTGAATATGCTATTTGAGGTGCGTAATCTCTGCCCATACTGCCTGGAGAGGAGCCCTTAGCTCTCCAGTGGTTCAGCATGTAGGACAGTGTCCTAAATCCTGTATAACTGCCTTTTTGGAAAGTGTCCCATAGTGCCTGCAGTTAATAATATCCATTCCACTTGCGTTGCTGAGTTTATAACCTGGTCTGAATAATTAGAAGGAGGAAAACGAAAGCAAAAGTTTGATTCTTTTTTTGTTTGGTTTAACTTGCTATAACAAGTTGAATTACTTGTGCCCCTGTAAGTGAGGTCACTGTGTGGATGCCCATCTGATCCTCCCCTTCCTGCTTTGCTACAGGAAATGTCACGACTGTGCTACTCCACAAAAGGAGTGTAGCATGGGGTGATTGGGGATGGGGGTGGGTGGTGTGCCCTTCCCCTGCCAAAAAAGAACAATGGATGAAAAAAAACATGGAGGTAAGAGCAGAAACAATCAACCAACAACAAATGCAATAGCCCTGAAAGCTTATCCTAATGATAGATAAAACTGCAAACTCTGTAAGCACCACCTGTAACAATTTCACATAAGATATACCCTGCAAAAAACACTTTGCTACAGTGAAAAATAAAGCAGTAACAGAAGATACCTTGCAAAAAAATTGAATCTGAGAAGATTACAGCAGTAATCTGTAAGCACAAAACAGTAACAACCCTGTAGGCACACCCTGTAATAATGCAGCATAAGGTATACCCTGCAACAACAATTTGAATCAGAGAAGATTACAGCAGTAAAATGTAAGCAAAAAACAGTAACAAATTGTGTGGGTACAAAAGAAAATAACAGCACACAGTAAATCTGCTGAGCAAAAAGAAGCCTTAATCTTTTTCTTTACTCTGATAATGTTGTTCATTGCTCTGCCCTTACAAGCAGACCTAGAAGAAAAGAGATTGGGTGAAGCTAGGTGCCTTTGACAGCAAACATAGTCTTCCAAGACTGAGGAATACATCCTGGACACCATTTTCTGAATCCTGGCAGTTAGGAAGGATTGAAACTATCTGAGGACTGTTCCTGACAGATCACAGGTATCTCTCAGGCACTTCAACAATCCCCCATGGTCCACAGTGTCAAAGGCTGAAGAAAGATCAAGAATGACCAAGATGGAACTGCACTTCTGATCTCTTGCAATCAAGAGATCATTGAGCACCTGAACCAGAGCAGTCCCAGTACTGTGCCTTTTCCAAAAAACAGATTGGAGAGGATCATAAATGTCATGGATGGTCAAATGGTTCCCCAGCTGCTGTGCAACTACTTTCTCAATCACCTTCCCTGCAAAAGAAAGGTTAGAGATTGGCCTGTAGTTAGCAGGCAGTTTAGGTCAAGAGAAGATTTTTTTTTAAGGAGTGGTGTCACCACTGCCTCCTTCAGGGAGTTCAGAAACTCACTCGACTCTAGAGAGCACAAAACTATCTCTGCCAGGACAGGGTCGATGGTATCAACACCCACTAGTATGAGGCATGTAGGGCCCGGGTCCAAACTGCAGCTAGTCAGCTGCATGTTCTGGACAATCCACACAGCATCCAAGATCTCTGGCCAGTCAAAGTGTACCCTAGAAAACCTAGGGGTAGTAACCGCACACCTACCACTGACAGCCCCCATAGGATGGGCTGATCGGATCTCAGTCCTCATGTCTGCCACCTTATTAGCAAAGAACTAGGCAAATGTATCATGCTTATCCTGTAAAAATGCTCTTCAAACAATTCAAAGGAGCTGAGCCAGTTGATTCTGAGCTGCAGCAGTCTCCCTGGACAGGAACTCTGCCTTCTTACAGGAAATTGCTAATTGATAGTGACCATAATGTTCCATCAATCTAAGGTGGTCGGCATCCAGGGCAGATCTCCACCATCACCGTTCTAGCCTTCATCCAACCCGTCTCAGCTCCCTCCAGGTCCCATCGAACCAAGGGGACTGAGGGCGAAGAGTGAGCAGATGAACTCGGACAGGAGTGATAGAATCCAGAGCTCCCACCACAGCCTTGTTATAGGCTTGTACCAGATTCTCTGTACTGTCGATTGCATTCGGCAATATCAATAGGTCTAACACTGCCAAAAGACCATCAGGGGCTACGTCCCTCAAAGGGTGGTATCTGACCACCTCCACAGGGGTAGGCCTATAGGGGAAGCCCTGAAATTGAACTTTATAGTGTGCTGGTCAGACCATCCAACTGGTTCCACCATTAAATTTAAGGCTTCCATCCCCAGGAGGAAAACCAGGTCAAGAGAGTGACCCTGATTATGGGTTGCAGAAGCAGCTACCTGTGTGAAGAACCAGCTGGCCTACCTAGTATGTCCAGTTTTCCCTGCCTATAGTATCATTGCAGATCCTACTTGATCTCTGGCCCATTCACCCCCCCTTCCCTTCCCATGAGATTCCTTTTGCCTCTCCCATACATTTTGAACCCGACCACTGTGGGTTTAGCCTTCTACTTTTATTTTGGGACACTCTGTATTATCAGAGGAAAGGATTTCACAGGAGATGCCCCTAGCAGTCACTGGTCTTCTCTGTCCTCCTTTTTATCCTTTTTGACCTCTCTCCACTATACCAATGTGTCTATTGCAATTATTCTTGAACCCTAGCACTGATTTTGAACAGACAGCTTCAATGGGCAATCTGTTCCATCTGTCCACCACCCTCTGCATAAAAAAGTACTTATTGTCATTCTTATTTAACCTGCCCCCTACCAGCTTTTTCATGTTACCGCTAGTGATTCTGTATATGCTGAAGGTGAAACATTTACTGCTGTCAACTTTGTTACCCCCTATAGAAATGTGGAATTTTTTTTTTATCATGTCCTCTCTCTCCCACCTGGCTAGCAGTGAGTACATCTTAAGATCCATCAGCCTCTCTTTGTAGGGTGTATCTTGATGGCCCTCCTGTGGACTCAGTCCACCCTATCCCTATCTGTCCTCATGTAATGACAGCAAAACAGAACAGCATGCAGTACTCTAGGTGGGTATCACAGGCTGGTTCTGTCACAGAGTTCAGTCTGCACTGCTACAAGATTTCACAACACTTCAGACACCTGCATGGATTAACTTGGTATGCTGCCATCACCTGGCTGCAGTATCACTTGGGGTATCTCTAGGTCCAAATTCCACCAGAGCCACTACTCATGCAGTACAGTGCTCTTTGCCAAAAGGCAAGTGATCCACCCCTTTCATCACAGCTGAGAAAACTTTACATTAGATGTGGTAACTGCAGTCTGTCTCTTTGGAAATGGATCACAGATTTGCCAATTTACCTATGATTGTCTGTCCTTGAAAGGGCTTAATCAGAGAAAATATGAAGCATATAAAATAACATTTAATATTCTACAGTATTTACGTATCTTACAGGATAATACACAATTGTCACAGACTTGTTCTGTCTCAGAAGTCGGTCTGCACTGCTACCAGTTTTCACAGTCCTTCATTTGCCTGAAAGGGTCTCTGTAGTATGCTGCAATATACTCAGCATGACTCTCACTCAGTGTATCTGTAGGTTCTAATCCCACTAGAGCCACTGCTCACACAGTAACTGCTCTTTCCGAAAGACCTAGTGACCCTCCCCTTTTATCACAGCCGAGAACACTTTGCATTAGATGTGGTAACTGTAGCCTGTCAATTTGGAAACAGATCAGACTTCCCAGTTTACTTCTAGATATATGTAGCTGAAATAACTCAGTCACAGAAAGCATGAAGTATATAAAAGTAACATTTAATACTCCATGATACTTACGTATGTTACAGGACAATACACAATAAAGACTATGGGCAGTGCAGTATTTCTGCAGAGATAAACAAATGTATTTGAAGAGATAGGGATCACATTGAACAAAATGGAGAGATCAGGGTGTATGGCTATGTAAGTCTGAAGAGCACAGGGCGAAAGAATATTTAAGCATGGAGAAAACAGGGGATGCAGCAATATGTAATTATAGAGAGAACAACAGTGCAGGAATATGTACATATATAGAAAGAACAGGGGTGAAGGAATACCATATGTAATTATGGACAGAATAGGGATATAGGAATATGTAACTATAGAGAGAACGGGAGTGCAGGAACATGCAAGTATGGAGAGAACAGAGGGTGTAGGAATAAGTAAATATGTTGAGAACAGGGGTATAGGAAAATACAAGTAAGGAGAGAACAATGGGTGTGAGAATATTTGAGTATGGAAAGAATAGGAGGTGTAGGAATTTATTTATTTAGTTTTTGTTGACCAGGTAGGTACACTAGACAGCAAAACTGCCTATTTTCAGGCAGGACTAGGAAGGTTACAATACATACGGGTGGGAAAACAACAGTGAGATACAAGGGATAAACAGGTTACAAGTGATATAAAGCTATATTAAAAAAAGTCAGGTAATAGGCAAAGGCCAGGAGTAAGATATCAGACAACAGTAAAACAGTACAGAGGCAGAGGCACTTTATATAAAGAGAACCATCATGTAAATAGGACTTTGTCCTAATGATGTGTTATTCCATTTGTTATCCTGTCTAAAAATAAAGGCTTTTACTACTACTACTACTTACTTATAATACCCAGAGATAAATTGAACTGCATACAGTAGTGCAAATAAATAGGGAAATAAGTGCTTGGGGAATAAATAGAATTTGGCTAATGAGTTGGGATGACAGGATAGAGACCAGATCCAAGGAAGACTGCTAGGAGGGACAGGTAGGTGAGTGGGTGCACTTCACCACAGGAGCAGAGTGCAGAGCTGGTGAGAAATTTATGGAGTTCCTTCTTAATGCTACAAAGTGTTTGGGTGCTCCTTAGTGTCAGCAGGAGGGTATTCCACCCTTTTGGAGCACTGACAGTGAAGGCATTCTCACCCATACGTGTGCTACACTTGGGAAAGAGGGATTTGTCAGCAAGTCTCAGGGTGTAGGCAGAGTAAGTTGGTGTCAGAAGAGAGGCCAGTTTATCTGGGGTCTGGGAGGCAAAAACGTTTTTGGGGAAACTGGTAGTAGCGTATTGTCAGTAAGTTGTAGGGGCAAGCCACCCTAGCCCTGCGTAGAGGGAGCAGTGGTGAGAGAGCTTTGATACAGACAGAGCAAAGTGGCAGATATTATTGTAGCAGATGTTCCACTTAGGAGTAGACCTTTTGTGGATTATGGAAAGGCAATCAAACCATAGGCCAGTTTAGGTCAGAGGAGTCCCTATGCGATGGGTAGTCTCGCAGCAGATGTGAGGCTGTGCCTAATTTTGTATGCCCAACTTAGTTAAATTTTGACTGCTTTGATGGAGGTGGTTGGATGCAGTTCAAAGTCCAAGGTGACACTAAGAAGGTACTTAAGAGGATACAGTGTTGAGGGGGTGTCGCTGGTTGCATTGATGCATAAGGGCTGGCAACAGGCCTGGAGTTTGGATCCCAAGCCAAAGAACATGGCAACAGTTGTTTTGGTGTTTAGGACCAGCTTGTTTTGCTCTGCTTCAATCAGAGTTGGAAGATGTTAATGTTAGGGTTGAGATTACTGTTGACGACCAATATGTCAAAGTTATTTTGATTTCTAAAAAGCCCTTTTCAAAATATCAAAGCACTTGTACATAGGCATTAAACATACTAGAATTAGAATAAAAACAATAATCAGATTAAATCTGCAAGGTTGTGAAGTTTTTAGGGCAGCCTTGAAAGTCTTGATGGACAGGCACTCTCTAATCTGACAAGGTAAAGAGTTCCACAGGGTTGAAGCCATATATGCAAAATAAAACACCCCTAAGGTCTTTTAACGGACCCTGGGAACCTCTAGCAATCCCTCTTCAGTAGAACGGAAAGGGTGGAGGGAGCAGTAGGGATGCAGGAGGTGATGCGAATAATACAGTCCCTGTCTGTGTAGGGCCTTGTAGGTCAGCAAACAGACCTTGAAGGTGATTCTTCACTGCACTGGCAGCCAATGCAGTTCACGGTGCAGAGGTATGACATGGCTAGATCAAGACAAGCTTGTCAACAGCCTGGCTGCCACATTCTGCACCTGGTGCAGGCAGCAGATGTCCACCCCAAAAAGGCCTCAATAGAGACCATTGAGGTAGTCAAGGCAGGAGGTCACAAAGGCATGGACCAGAGTAGGAAGGTCATCAGGTGGAACAAGGTGTTTAATCCAGGTGATATTCCTCAGATGGTAAAATGAGACTTGACGACAGCTGACACCTATGATTTAAGTGGCAGCTCATCATCAAAAATAACTCCCAGATTCCACACCTGTTCAGAAGACCTCAGCTGTGTGCCCCCCAGAACAAACCCAGAGTGCTGAGTAGCCAAGGAACCCTCTACCAGATGACCAGGGTCCACAACACCTGTTTTATCCGGGTTCAGCCTTAACCACCTGGCACTCATCCAGTCCTGAATCTCGGTGAGGGAGTTGTTAAAGCCCGTGACACCATCATCCTGCTCGAGCACAAAGGACAGGTATAACTAACATACTAAAAGCCAGCAGGATAGGCCTCTTGGTCTGTTGTGTCTGCTTGGTTTCCAGCCCCCTACTGGGTGCTCACTTCTCTGCCCCCCCACCGGAGATAGTCTTCCTCAGCTTCAGTTTCCTCCTGTGCCTGTCCCACCCCTTTTTGAATGCCTCCACTGTGCCCTCACCCACCAGACTCCTGGGCAGTGCATTTCATGGTTCCACCATCCTCTCAGTGAAGTAGTGTCTCCTACGCTCACCCCTGTATTTTCCACCCTCCAGTTTCCATTCATGCCCCCCCAGTTGTTCTCCCCTTCTTTAGCCTGAATACCTCCTAGGCTCTGCCCTTATTTATTCCTTTTACATATTTGAAGACCTCTATCAGTTCCCCTGTCTCTCCTCTCCTCCAGCGTGTACAGCCCGAGCTCTTCCAGTCTCTCCTCATAGGTACTCCTCCCCATGCCCTGAATCATCCTGGTCACTCTCCTTTGGACCCTCTCCAGCAGCGCTATGTCCTTCTTAAGGTGGGGCCTCAAGAACTGCACACAGTACTTGAGATGTGTCCTGACCAAGGCATAATCCAGAGGGAGGATCACTTCCCTCCTCCTGGAGGTAATCTCTCTGGCTATGCAGCCCAGTATCCTGTTTCTTTTGCTGCAGTTCTTCGACAGTTTTCAGTGTTATTCATTTTGATGTCCTCCACCACCATCCCTAGATCCCTCTCGACCAATGTAGCTTGCAGTGTGACCCCCCCAAGGTGTGTACATGTCCCAGGTTTCTGACCCCCAGATGCAGCACCCTACATTTTTCTGCATTAACTTTCAAACCCCATCTCCTTGACCACCTTTCCGGGGTATCCAGGTCCCCCTGGATTGCCTCTCTTCCTTCCTCCCCATCTGCCAGTGCTCACAGTTTTGAGCCATCAGCAAAAAGACTCTGCCTACTCCTTACCCCTAACCCTATGTCTGAGACCTAAGCATTGAACAGGAGTGGCCCCAGTACAAAACCCTGGGGGAACCCGCTGATGACCCTTCTGGGGGAGAAAACTATCCACCAACCACCACCCTCTGTATTCTCCCCGTAAGCCAATTTTCCACCAACCTGAGCAACTGCCCCACCCCATCCCCCCAACTTTGTTAGTAGGCCATTGTGGGGTACCAAATTGGATGCCTTGCTATAATCCAGGTGTAGGATGTCCACCGGCCTATGTCGGTTCAGGGCCCCAGTCACCCAGTCATAAAACTCTACAAGGCTGGTCTGGCACGATATCCTTGGGACAAAGCCATACTGCTTGTCATCCAGATGCCCTAACTTTTCCAGCTGCCTCCAAAGCCTCTCCTTGATAATGCCCTCCATTACTTTGCATACCATAGACGTTAGGCTGACATGCCTTTAATTCCCCCATCTCATCCCTAGAGCCCCCCTTTGTGGATGGGCACCACAGGAGCCACCCTCCAGTCTTGAGGCACCCATCCTGTCTGCAGCGAAATGTTAGAGTGCAGCCATTGGAGCTGCCAGCACATCCACCTGCTCCTTCATAACCATTTAGCCCCAGTGTCTTATTAGTCTTTAGCATCTGAAGAGCCTCCCTCACCCTATCCTGTGGGATTTCTCCTTCCTCGCCCACCCCGTCATACAACCCCCCTTCCCTTCTAGGTTTGGCCCAGCCTCTACATTAGCCTCTTTCAGTCCTCTAGACTCCATCTGACCTCCCACTTTTGTTTGCTCTACTTCCCTCCCATTGGGATGGCAGGATCCCCTACCTCCCTCTGTAAAGATCGAGGCAAAGTATCCATTTAGCACCTCTGCTTGCTCTCCTAGATCCTGAGCCCATCCCTTCCCAGTCCTAATTCTGCTGATCTGTGCCCTCACTTTTCTCTTCTCCCTTATGTATCTATAGAACCCTTCCCCCCCAGATATCTCTAGCCAGGTTTTGCTCCATCCTCACCTTGGCTCCCCTCACCACTCTGGTGACCCTCCTAGCCATCAGCTCATACTCTGTCCGCTTCCTTGCCCCCCCCAAGCACTTAAAGCACATGTAGGCAGCGTTTTTTTCCCTCACCACCTCCTGCACCTCCCTGGTCCACCAACATGGCTTACTGGCCCTACAATGCTTTCTCCTTTTGCACATGACCTAGTAGCCTCCTGCAATCCCTTCTTAATGGTCTCCCACAAGCTTCTATCATCCATGTTCAGCCTTATTTTGTCCAAGCATCCCTGTAGCATCCTTCCCATGCCCTCAAAGTCCACCACTTTAAAGTCTACTACTATTGTACTAGTGTAGTTATCATCCCCTCCTAGGTACAGCAGAAACCAGACTGTGGCATGGTCTATACCTGCCAGTGGGCTGCACACGTTCAGGCCCCTTATCTGGTTGCTGTCTGCCAAGACAGTGTCCAATATCCTACCCTCCCTTCTAGGTTCCCCCACCTGCTGGACTAGGAAGGCATCTTGAAAGACATTCATCAGTTTTTGCTCCTTGGCCACAGAGGATGTCATGGTGTCCCAGTCTGCCCCCGGCATATTCAGGTCACCCATGACCACCACCCTACCCTTTCCATGGTCATAGTGACCCTTGATGTTCTCAATTAGTTTGTCCTCCATTGCGGGGGGTCTGTACACCACCTCTATTTTCAATTTTTTGCGCCCCCTTGTTTGCAGGGTTACCCAGATTGCCTCCACTCCCCCTACATCCTCCTCCACTTCACTAATTACTATGTCATTTCAGATTATCAGTGCTACACCCCTCCTCTCCCCACTCCTCTATCTTTCCTGAATATTTTGCTGCCCTCCAAGTTTAGGTCCCAATCATTCCTTTGGGAGGCCCATGTCTTAGTAATTGCTGCCACATCTGCTGCTCATTCAGCTAGCATAGCCTGGAGCTCAGGCATTTTATTGTTCATGCTCCTGGTGTTGATCAGGACCATCCTCCACCCCGGCGTCTCTCCCCTTCCCAGTTTTCATGGCCCTGCGTAGTCCTCATCACCCTTTCCTGCATAGTTCCCCCCCTTAGCCTTCACTTTGTGCCCAAGTTCTGAACTCTCAAGCAGCCCTCCTGGAGCTGTCATTTTTTTTAACCCTCCCCTCTTTACAAGTTTAAACCCCACCTCTCACCTATGAATCCGGAAAGTTTCAGTTTCAGAATCTCCCTCCCCTCTAGGTTTAAGTGTGTCCTATCCCTGGCATATAGTCCATTATCCTCCCATGTATCAATCCAGTCCCCCAGCAGCCCATACCCTTCTGCCTTGCACCAGACCCTGAGCCACTAGTTTACCCTTCTAAGTTTTTGCTTGTTCTCCCTGGTCACCCTTGGTACTGGCAAAATCTCCAAAAAGGAGATTGAGCTTCCTCTAGAGTGGCAAACCCTGGCCAGCTCCCGGAATCTCATCTGTATCTCTAGTTCACTGTTCCCTTCTAGATCATTTGTTCCGAGGTGTACTAGGAAGTCTGAAGATCCCCCACATTCCCTTGCTAGTGAGTATAGTTGGAACTTGGCCTTGTGTACAGAGAGGCCTGGGATACATTTTGCTTTGACTTGGCTGCTATCATTTGCATAGCAGTGAAAACTCAACCCATACCACCTTATAATGTCTCCCAATGGCAGCATATACACCACAGACAACATGAGAGACAACACAGAGCCCTGCTGCACCCCACTGGTCCAAGGGAAAGGGGCCAAGGAAAAAATCTCTGACACCACTCTCTGCGTCCTGCCCATGAGAAAAGATTGGAACCATCTAAGGACCATACCAGACAGTCCACATATCAACCGCAGGGATTCCAGTAATATTCCATGGTCCATGGTGTCAAATGCTGTGGAGTGATCAAGAAAAACCAAGTTCGAATGGCTCTTCTGATCTCTCACCATCAGGAGATCTTTAAGTACCTGAGCAAGCACCATCTCAATGCTACACCTTCTCCTAAATCCAGACTTGAGAGGATCTTAAACCTTGTGGGTGGTGAGATGATCCTTGAGCTGCAACATGACTACCTTCTCAATAACCTTACCCACAAAGGGAAGGTTAGAGACAGGGCTGTTATTTGTGAGACAGTCTGGGTCAAGAGAGGGTTTCTTTAAAAAGGGACTCATGACCACCTCTTTCAAGGGGTCTGGGAACTTCCCCTTCTCCAGCGAACTCCAGATGATCTCAGCAAGGATTGGTCCCATGACATTCACACACTCCACCAGGAGGCTGTCTGAACCGGGATCCAAACTACAGCAAGTCGGTCACATACCCTGGGCAGTCATCACAATATCAGTGATCGCCAGCTGGTCAAAGTCATTCCAGACAAACTGGGCACTAGCAACCTCCCACCGTCCACTGCAACAACCATTGGAGCATATTGAATGGATCTCCAACCTGATGGTGGCAACCTTATCTACAAAGAATTGAGCAAATTCCTCACAATTAAGCTGTGAAAAAGCTCACTGATTCTGAAGGGAGGTTGGATTGTAAAACCTGTCGACAGTTCAGAAGAGCTGGACCAGTCGATTCCTTGCAGCAGCAATCTCCCTGGACAGGAACTATGCCTTCTTATGGGAGACGGTTGATTGATAGTCCCTATAATTGGCCATCAATCTACGTTTGTCAACCACCAGGCCTGATTTCCACCAGCAACGCTCCAGCCTTTGCCCTACTTGCCTTAACTCCTTCACTGTCCCATTGAACCAAGAGAACCAAGAGTAAGTGGTTGAACTTGGGCAGGAGCAGTGGAGTCCAGGGCCCCCAATATATTAATATAGTGTAGCAGCAGGTCACCTGGCTCCATGCATCCCAATTGCCTACTTGAGATGTCCAGTACCGCCATTAGACCAGTGGGGACACACCCCTTAGTGGGTATTACTGAACCATCTCCACATAGGCAGGTCTATTGGGGAGAGCCACAAAACTAAACCATATAGTATAATGGTCAGACCAACCAACTGGTTCCAACTCCAAATCAGAGATCTCCATCCCCAGGAGGAACACCATGTCCAGAGAGTGACCACAATTATGGGTGGCAATGGTAACAACCTGTGTGAAGTCCAACCAGATCATCAGTTGTAGGAAGTCTTCACCAAACTGCAAGAGGTCATCATTGACCCAGGCATTGAAGTCTCTCAGGAGCAACCACCTGGAGGATTCCAACACCATATCAACAATGAAGTCTGCGACTTTCTGCAGAAATTCTTTCCCATACCTGGGTGGAAAGTAGATGAAAAGAATTCTGCAACCCACACCTGCACCCTTGATACACTCAAGAGGATCTCGTGATCCCCACAGGCACATCTATAAGGTTCAGCATCAACTTGAAACAGATGACTACACCCCCACCCCGTGATCTAAACTTGGGCGATGTATCACCAAGTACCTGGCCGGCACTGCTGCCTCCAACACAGGATAAGCATTTTTGTCCGGCCAGATTTTGGTGATGCAAGCCAGGTCAGCTGTTCCAACAAGATCAGCAGTGACTGCTGTCTTGTTCTTAATTGACCTGACATTGTAGAATACTGCCAGGGTCATACGAGTGGCCACGGGAGAGTGCGTCATTTGCCCACTCAATGTGGAGCCCTTGGGTGTGGGAGCCAGGCAGAGAGGACCCCTTTTCTGGACCCATTTTGCCTCAGGGCACCTCCTGGTACTCACAACCCCAATCTGCCTACCTCACTCTCCTCCCCAGCTGGGAACCCATGCCAAGGCCCCTCCAAGCAATCCCCTGGCTCTGAGGAGCTGGAGTAGAGTACCAAATCATCTGCATATAACAGGGAAGAATAAGGACCAGATAGTGGGGGAAAGTCATTTATGAATAGTGAAAAAAGTAGAGGACCCAGAACTGATCCTTGTGGGAGGATTTGCTGTTTCAATTTGTACAAATTGTTGACACTCAGTGAGGTAGCTGTGGAACCAGGCAGTTGTAGAGGAAGTAAAAATTAGGGCAGACAGTTTGGATAAGAGCAGCTGGTGGTTCACCAAATCAAAAGCCTTCATGAGATCCATGAAGATTGCCCTGGGGAAAGCACCTTTATCTGTTGCAAGCCTGATACTATTGGTGAATTGGTCAAGAGCAGTGGATGTGCTCTGCCATCACCGAAAACCGTGTTGATCTGAGGTGAGGAGATTATGCAATTGGAGGTGATCAGATACCTGGGAAGCAACAATTTTCTCCAGGATTTTTTTTCTTCTCTCAATTGTATAACCAGGAGTGGCACACTAAACTGAAAGCTTGTTTACAGGTGTGACCTGGGAGCACAAGGAAGTTAAGTGACTTGCACAGGGTCACACAGTACGCAAGTGGGGGCTGTGGGATTCAAACCCAGGTCTCCAGATTTGCAGCTCAGAGCCTTAAACTATTGTGCTACACTGTCTCCCAGCATACATTGTATTATACATTGTATAGTAGGATTTTAGATAAAGATGAAAGGATGGCAGTAGGACGGTAGTTATCCATGTTAGTGGTGTCCCCCTTTTTGTGGATGAGGATGACTCATGCAGTCTTACAGGATGACGGGAAGTGTCCAATAGCCAGGGACATATTGAAGAGGCATGTAGCAGGGGATGCAATGCAGAGGCTATGGTTTTCAGGAATTTAGGTAGCAGCCCATCTGCCCCAGCAGACCTGTAGTGAGGAATGGATTTGAGTAGGCATAGAACTTTGGTTATGGCAACAGGGTGGAGGTGCAAAGGAGGCATTGCAAGTTCACTGTTGTTGAGGGGTGGTCCAGACAAGGGTGCAGGGGGCGGTGCATAGGAAGAGAGGTTTATGAAGTGGGAGTTTACAGCCTTGGCAATGGTGAGAGGATTATTGCAGCTAGTTCCATCCAAGACCATTTCTGTTAGGGAATCTCTTTTTTTCACTTCCTAATATTGAGTTTACAAGACTTGAGAACCCTCAAGAGTCACTAACAGAGGTGTGTAGGAGCTGCCTGTAGTAGGTGCTATTGGCAGCTTTTATAGATACATATTCCTAGAAATCACTGTAAAGTAAATATGGAGAGAAAAGGGTGCAGAAATATGTAAGTATGCTGAGAACAGGAGGTGCAGGAATATGAAAGTATGACAAGGCCAGAAGATGCAGGAATATTTGAGTATAGATAGAACAGGGGGTGGTGGAATATGTATGCATGGAGAGAGCAGTTAGTGCTGGAATATTTAATGACTGAGAAAACGAGGTGCAGAAATATGTAAATATGGAGAGAACATATGGTGCAGGAATATGTAAATATGGAGGGAACAGTGGGTGCAGGAATATGTAACTATGGAGAGAAAACGGTACTGGAATATATAAATATGGAGAGAACATGGGATGAAGGAACATAGGGATATGGCGAGAACAGTGGTGTGTGTGTGTGTGTGTGTGTGTGTGTTTGTGTGTGTGTGTGTGTGTGCATGTTTATGTGTGTGTGTGTATATATATATATATATATATATATATATATTTAAGTATGGAGAAAGTATGGGATGCAGGAATATGTATGTATGGAGAGAACAATGGGTGCAGAAATATGTAAGTATGGAGAAAACATCGGGTGCTGGAATATGTAGATATGGAGAGAACATGGGATGCAGGAATATGTAAATATGGAAAGAACAGTGGTGCAGGTATATGTAAGTATGTAGGGAGTAGAGGGGTATAGGAATATGCTAGTCTGGATAGGTCAGTGAGTTGGGAATGTGTAAGTATACAGTGAACAGGAGTGCAGGGACATATTGTCATGAGCTAGCCATCGGCCAATCATTATTTGCAATACACTTTTCTGTTATATATTGTATTATGTGATTTCTGTGTATGCCCATGCCAGTGTTAATTCAAAGCGTAGGGAAAGACTAGATTTTTTTTTTTTGTCTAAAGGGGTAACCTTTTAACTTGAAGGCCACCTGTTTACCAGGAAGGAGAGATCTTAATTTTCAGGTTCTGTTGACCGTGATGTTTCCAAAGCCATTTACCTGCCGTAAACATGCACTGCAAGCAGATTGTTTTTTGATCTCAGGAATTATGATAGGATGTCACATTTTATGAGGGAAACATGATGTTTGAGCCAGGAATTGGATGGCAGATGACCATTCTAGCAGTACAGTGTAAAATTTACTTCCAGTATGTTACTGTAAGAACACAAGACTTCAAAGAGGTTAATTCTGAACTGTCGTAAATCATGCTATGGGTGTATAAATTAGATTGGTTTTCTGATGTCTGATAAACTGATGACTCTGTAAATTTCTGAAACCTGGGTAACATCACAGGGTAGCTAGGACAGATAATCTCATCCTTGCTGAGTACAACAGCCATTCTGGTTTTGGACAGTCTCCTGAGCACAACAGAAAACTGCCAAGCTGCTACACAGAAAATGGACTTTGAACATTTTCATATTTAAGGTAGAGAAGTAGTTAAAACAGTTTTAAGGCATTTATCCTGTATACTTTCCCATTTGTTTCTAATACTGTAACTTAATGTTTATATGTTCTCTTTTACTTGTAACTGCAATTATTTAATTATTTTAGTAAAGGCTTTTGTTTTTTTCTAAAGAACTCTGCCTGTGTGTGATACCTTATATTGTATTTGTGACTGTAGAAGTTTTGTTACAAATCTGTGACAACTGTTAATGCTTAAGAAGGTCACCAAATACAATAGCAACCAAACTGAAAAGGGTCAGTGGGGACATCTGGATGGATTTTGGGGAGAATACCAGAGTCTCATACAAGTCTGTCAGGGGTGTGAACTGGGCTATTGCATGCCCCGTAAGTTGAAGACCATATCAGGTGTTGTGCTGCTACTCGACGAGGGTGTAACACTTGGGCCTTCCTCTTGTGTGCAGTAGCCATGGAAAAGGGTTTATAGTTGGCCACAGGACTCGAGACTGGTGTTGTGCCCTGATCCAAAGTATAGAGAGATACTCTGTGACCTGGTTGAGAGTGTTCGGTTTTAAATCCATTGAGCACTCTGGACTCACGTGAGGAGGGTATCCCTGTTTTCCCCCTCTCTGTCATGGATTGCACTTAGGGGTGTGCACTGTGAGCTCAGTGATCTGACCCTCACAAGTGGGTTTGTGATATATGTAATGACTAGAACTGGAGGTGTGGGAATATGTAGATAGGGAGAGAACGGTGAGTGCAGGAATACATAGGTAGGGAGAGAACAGGGAGTGCAGGAATTTGTACATCGAGTATGGGGGCATGAATATGAAAGAACATTTGGTGTAAGAATATGTAACTATGGAGAGAAGATGGGGTGCTGGAATATATAAATATGGAGAGAAAATGGGATAAAGGAATATAAAGGTATGGAGAGAAAGTGGTGCAGGAATATGTAAGCCTGGAGGGAATGGGGTAAAGGAATAGGCAAGTATAAATAGGACATGGGGAACAGGAATATGTAAGTATGAAAAAAACAGGAGTACATGAATATGTACAGTGGAGAGAACATGAGGTGCAGGAATAAATAAGTATGGAGAGAAAGGCGGCGCTGCAATTTGTTTGTTGTGTTTATTCACTAAAAATACAATCAACAGCTTAATCTGGTTCAAGGCCGGTTGGCATTCATCTGTATCCCCCTTCCCCACGTCATGCCTGCAAATAGGCAAGATATGTCTAGTGCATTTATCCGGTCAACAAAAAATAAATAAATTTAAAACCTGATAAGACCCTGGGCCAAGGGCCCATTTACAAGGGTAACCAGAACATATAACAGAGTACAAAACATACATATGACAAATAATACAAGTAATACAACCATAAATATACAAATACACAGCCAAATATGTCTATCCAGAGAAACTGGTACATTGATAATTAACAGTAAGGTAGTGTTTCAAAGCATGTTTAAAACTATTCACTATATTACATGTATCAAAGAAAGAGAGAGAATTGTAAAAAGATGGTAATTTATAAAACATTGTTGTAATCAATACATGACTGGATTGATCTATTAATTTTTTTTGTTAGTGAAGGTATGATTATTTTATAAGTTCTGCTACTTGGAAGTGGATGCAAAACATGACTTCACAGTCACATGTCCAGGCAGGTTTTATGGGAAGTACTGCAGCTGCTGAGTGTAAGTTTCCCATGAGCTTATTTGAGTTACAAACCCTGGCAGATGTGAGGGTGCAATTTTAAACACCTCAGACATCCTGCAAAACAGGGTCATAAAACTGGGCACATATTTTAGGTGTGAAGATATGTCAGTTGGCTTGGATGATGCTATATATACATACATACACACACACACACACACACACACATTTGGGGTGGGAGACGGTGGGGAACTGCCCCTCATAGTGTGAGGCTACTTCCCACAACCAAAGGAAGTACATTAGGAAGATGAGGATTGGCTCTCTCTTTCTGGAAACTCTTTTTTTAATACTTTCTTTTTATTCAGAGAGAAACTGTATTACTTTAAAGATACAAAAATTCAGAATCCATCTCGATATAATATAATACAGAAGAAAACCATAAAGCGTAAAAATACTTTTTACTTTTTTTTGGGGGTGGAGAAAATTCCATCATTATTTTCAATAAATGCTGAGAGTATCTATAAATTTTCAAATATTTAATTAATACTGTTTCCACTTCTCCAAGCTAATTTACTTCCCTTTAAAATAATTAATAAACATAATATCCATATGACAAAAAGGAAAAAAAAGACAATGGAATGGAATAGGGAAAAACAATGTCCATCCTTCAAACATAAGTACTGTATAACAAAGAAAAGAGAACATTCATGTAGATACTGGAATATACTGAGTATCATTCTCTGGATCTTCTTCCTCAGACAAGTCAGAGTCTAGTTCAGTTGGCAAAGCTATATTTTTGTCGTAAAAAGATTTTGCAGCATCCACATCCTCAAAAACATATTCCTTATTTTGAAAGCAAACCTTTAATCTTGCAGGTGCCTGTAATACCACAGTAACCCCCGACTGACGAAATTCTGATTTGAAATTCAGAAAATGTTTCCTTCACCTTTGGATTGTCAAACAAAAGTCAGGATACAGGTGAATCTTCTGACCCTCATATAGAAATCCCTTCTTAATCCTGGCAGCTTGCAAACATTTATTTCTTTGATCAAGAGACAAAAAAAGTACAAATAACATACCTAAATGGGAACTCCCTTGTATCTTATTTCGGCTTTGACTGTAGTCTAAATATTGAATCCAATAGGACTTTTTGATCCGGAGAAAAAGCCAACTCTAAAATGTTCTCAACTTCAGCCTTCAATTCAGAAACGGGGATGTCTACTGTAAGACCAATTAACCTAAGATTTTCCTTAGCTGAATGTTTTCCATTTTTTCCAACCTTGACGTTGTATTTACTTGCTCATGGAGTGAGGCGTTTATAGCCCCCTCCACTGTTAATACCCTTGAAGCAAGTTGCTCTGCCGTTTTTTCAACTGTATCCACTCATTTTTCAATTTTATCCATTTTTTCTTCTATAGATCCACAGCGTTGAACTATTTCTTGAAAAGATGTTTGTGCCTTGCTGAAAGATTCCTTAATCTCCCCTTGAAACTCCAATAACAATATATGTAAAGAAGCCAGTGTCAGCTTCTGAGGAGTTTTCACCTTAGTGCCTTCTGGGCACGACACAACCGGCGAAGACATCTCACCAACTGGGAGCTGCAGACTTGCAGCTCCTCGGGGCTAAGCGGTCTTCCCAGTAGTAGTTTTTGGGGAATTGAATTTCTCCATCAAGTTTAGAGTTTCACTGCCTCCTTTGACTAAGACGCACTTCTTTCATCTAAAATTAAAAGCCTTTCAGGTGAAGAATATTATAAGGACAGTGATTGAAGCAGTTTTGCAGCAGTTGTAGCGGAGCAAATGAAAAAAAAACTTAAGCACATCTTGAGCTCTCTCTAGTGCCCCCTCGACTCTTTCTGGGTACTCCACATCTGCATGAGGGTGTACGTAGAAGCACGGCTTAGGAAAAGTTTCTTCTGTAGCTAGCATTTGGTAAATAGGTTTCAAGTAAGTAAAGTTCTGATTTTTCTTTGCATCAACTGCCTGTGTAACTTACTTTATTTTATATTTCCTGATAGTCTTGTAAACCTTGTGTCTGACTGTAAGTATATCCTGTTTGTAAATACATGCCGTTCTTTTGGTAAAGAATCCATTTTTTATAGATCTGCTTGTTTATTTTATAATGTAGTTTTTATTTCTGCTGGAGTTTGCTAGCAGTGTGTCTCTGAAGGACACTCTACCAACAGTTATTGTGTTGACCTTCTTGACCTCATTCCAGTTAAAACAAATCAGGTGGTGACAAAGGATTGAAAGTTCCCAACAGAGAACTCCCTGTAAATGAGGGGCCCAATGGGGAATTTTTTTCATAAAAGGCAACAGTGGCTTGGAATCTCTGTCACACCTGGTGGCAGTGGTGGGATCCCTATCACAACTGGTGGCAGTGTGGTGCAGATTAGTGCACAGATGTAATGCTAGAATGTGTACACAGTGTGCTTTCCTGTGAGGCAGGAACTCTGGGAAAGAAGTAAAAGCCTTACCCAGCACACAGAATGACAGAGTGCCAGCAGAAATATACTTTAACATTCACAAAACAGAATATACAAAAGATGATAATGTTTACAACTATTTTTTTCTAGACAGCTCAGTGCATTATAGTTAGAAAAGATGAGCTCCTTAACCTATAGCAAATTTAATTTATATCAGTGTCATGAGCTGTGCCTAGACAGACAGATTGTCTATGATGGCCTGACGATAAATGGACTCATAGAAGCCCTGTCTGTGCATAACCAAACTCAAGGGGGGCAGACAGTCTCGGGGGTGCTTGGCCAAATATCTGGGCAGCAAGGGTCACTGAGGAAGGTGAGCAAGGTAGTGAGACTGAGGTTACAGCAGCTGAGTCAGAGGGGCACCTCGAGCCATGAGCTGAAGGAGCTACACAACCCAAACCTGAGCTAAGAGCCAGTGCAGCAGAGGCTCAAATCAGCTGGAGTTCCTGAGGATGGAGCTTGCACTGAGGGAGGCCGAACTGCAGAGGGCAAGGCTTGAGGCTGAAAGGGAAAAAGTAAGACTGAAGGCAGATGAAAGAGAGAAGGCTCGCCAGCATAAAATCCTAATGCAAGAGGAAAAATAAAAGGCTTGGCAGTATGAAATCCTGTTGCAGGCAGAAAGACAGAAGGAACAAGCAGAACATAAGAAAAGTAACAGCACGAGGTCAAGATGGTGAAATTGCACCACAAACACCACAGCAGACCATATGTAATGGCGCAGGGGGTCTACCTCATGAAGTCACAATTAATTCTAAAATGTTTCCCCAATGTTGGGAGGGAGATTATCTGGATTTGTTTTTAAAATCATTGGTGAGGGTATGTGTTCAGTTTACATTGGACAGGATGTGGTGGATGACTATGTTTTATATGCATTTGCTAGAATGGATGATAATGACTGCATGACCAACGATAACATTAAAAGAGTGTTAGTGAAATGCTTTGAACTGACTCCTGAGGCTTATAGGTGAAAATTCAGGGACTGAAGAAAGTGCCGAGGAGACAGCTGTGTAGAAACAAAATTATTAAAGGGACAGTGTCACTTTTAAGTTTTAGACAGTTGATTTGTCTATGTATTGTATACACAATTCCTCAAAATGTAAATTAGTGTACAGGGTATTATATTTCTGTACTCACTGTAGAAATAGGAGACTACATCTCAGTATAGGCGTCCTGTAGTTATATATGGTATGCATAATCCATTGTTGTGAAAATAAACATAGAAAAGCTTATATTGTTAACACCACCACACTAATATGGGACATCATCTCAGAGTAAGGAAATTGTAAAACAGGTTCGTATTTTACCCACAATGCCTTGTTACAGTTATTTACATATTACTGCTCACCACCAACAACATAACTGCTGTATGTCTGAGTAAAGCACATTTAAGGCAACATTATAAATTACCCAGAATTCTGTGTTGCTGTACGTAAATCATTGACAACTCACTGGTATGACATCATTTTGGGTGTGTGGCCACACACAGAAAACTGGAGAACAAAACGCTGATGAAACACAAAAAAAAATACTACGACAGATTTTTTTACTAAACAAATTTCAGCTTCGACATCTGAAGCATATCTGGCAATGGCATACTATGTGTAAAAGGCATTTGGAGAATCTTGCAACTTTCCTTTAAACAAATGAAAGATTAAATTGTAAGGAACAGCTTCTTAAAATTGTACCTGATGACCTGTACTTATGGCTGCTGGACTGGGCATGCAACTCCATAAAGGAGGCAGAAAAAGAACTGATTTGTATGTTGCCAGCAGACCACATTCGCAGTGCAGAGAAGAATGGTGGTGGGGCAGCACATAGTTTTAAGGGGGTTCAGAGAGGGCAGCCTAAAGAAAATCAGCTTGCACCTGATCTCAAGACGGAACCTGAGCCCAAGACAGAACTCACCAGTTCTAAGGGTAGCAGTGAGCCAGAGGCAAAGGAATACTGTATTTACCAGAAAGTAGGGCATCTATTCTATGACTGCCCTAAACACAGGAGCCCAGGGCAAAGGCCTGGGGGAGGAGGTGGTCAAGACATCACTCAGTACTAGGTAGGCTGTGCATACACTGTAGTACCACCAAAGTCCACCAAGCATATGCACCCTGTTATAGTCAATGGGACAGTAACACAGGGATTGAGGGACACTGACACTTCCATCTCAAAGGTCAGGCAGGATCTGATCCAGGCAGAGCAAATTCTGCTGGGGCAGTTTTCCAGGATTAAGGGAGTCACTGTTCCAGTGGTCCAAGTGCTAATGGCTCAGATTTTTCTGAGCTGGAAAGTTGGCCATAGGATAGGGGAGGTGGAAATTCTACCTAATCTCTTTGTGGATGTGATCATGGGAAATTTATTTTGACCATACAGAAAACCTAGTATATTGCACTACCCATAGCCAGGTAAAAGGGCAAGCTTCTAAGTGTGAGGAGGCAGTGACACAGCCCATGCAGACCCCTCCCTCAGCAGCTGAAAAGGCAGATAGTGTGGATGAGGGACCAGCTAGGAGTAACAGCCCTGAGCCCCAACTGCAGACAGGAGAGGTGTCAGCTAGGGGAAGATCTCCTCCTGAAGAGGAGTTGGGGAGGGTCAGATGTGAGGATCTGGGCAGATCTCAGCTGGCTGATCCTACTCTCCAGAAGCTGGGAGAGATAGTACATAGTGCTGAGGACTCTTGAGGGAGCAAAACGTTGGTTTACTGGGAAAATTGGCTGTTATACAGAGAGTATACACCACAGTGGGTGCTAGAGGGAGAGGTAACCTTGCAGCTGGTAGTCCACTGGGACTGTCACAAGTAACTTTTGGACCTTGCCCATGGCATGCCTTTTTTTAGGCCACCTGGGTATTAACAGCACAAAAAGGTGGCTCGCCAACAACTTCTTTTGGCCATACACAGATGTGGCAAATTACTGTAGGACTTTTTCACATTGCCAGGGGGTGGGAAAGGTTGGGGACGTGGCTAAGGCAGCTTTGGTGCCCCTGCCTATTGATGAACCATTTAACCCATGCCTTCCAGGAGCACCAGATGGGATCAGAACCATCCATTTCTAAATCTGACCCAACATGGCCATACAGGATGGAATCAGTTAAAAGGGTGGCCCTGGAGATTGTGGTGCCCCTGAGCATCCAAAGGCACACAGACAAAATATATATACTGGTTGTCATGGGCTACACAGCCAGGTACCCCAAGGTGGTGGTGGTGATGATGATGTCCTCCATTAAGGCACAAAAGGGTCTGATAAGCTCCTGGGATTCTTCAGCCTAGTGGGACTTCCCCAGGAGATTTTGTCAGATCAGGGGATGAATTTCATGTTGTCCTTAATGGCTAGCTTGTGAGAGAAGTGCAGATTAAAACCACTCCATACTTTGCCCTATCACCCTGAGACAAATGGCCTAGTTGAATAGTTCAGTGGGACCCTCAAAATCATGCTCAGGACATTTGCTGACCAGCACAAAAGGGATTGGGACAAGGATTTGCTCCACCCCCTGTTTGTGTACAGGGAAGTCCCGCAGGAGCCCACAGGGTTCTCACAATTTGAACTCCTGTTTGTTCACAGGATGAGAAGGACCCTAGATCTAGTAGGGGATGAATGAGAAGGTGATTTCCTCCCAATGGAGGTTTATTGTGGAGAACATCCTAAACCTCAAGGCCCTGATTAAGGAGTTCATGGGGCTCACCCAGTATCACCTAGCCACCGAACAACAGCAGCAGAAAACCTGGTTTTACCATAGGGCCACAGCCCAAGAGTATGATGTGAGTGAGTAATAATACTTGTCCCAGCCTAACACAATAAATTGTAGGCAGCATGGTAGGACCCACTCTCCATAATCAGAAAGTTAAGTAAGGTTAATTCTGTAGTAGGGCTGCCTGACAGAAGGTGCAAGCAAAGGGTATATCATGTGAACATGATAAAGCCCTAGTATGATAGCAACAAAATGATCCTCACTGTGTGCAGTGCACCATCAAAGGAAAATGAGGTGGATCCCATGGTGGATCTCTTTGGGAAAGCACAAGAGGGATCCTCAATGAACAACCTTACCCTATCAGGGCAGCTGACACCAGCCTAGGCAAAGGAAATAAAGGGTGTGCTGCAAGAATTTGGGGACATGTTCACTTGGGAAACTGAAGTGGTACACAAAATACAATGTGAATGGGCTGTCAAGACAGACTAAGTGCATAATATGTTCCTTTAGGGATTTCCCAATCCCTACATGAACAGTAGAGTCTCTTGGGGGTCACCCAAAGAGACACACCCTCATTTCCTAGGTGTAACAGACATATAGAAACATAAAAACATAGATTTTGATGGCAGATAAGGACCACTTGGCCCACCCAGTCTGCCCATTTCTCTACCTACTGGATAAGCTGCAGATTCTAGTTAACCAACAGCCTACTTCCTGTCACCCCCCCACTACAATTGCCTTGTGTCTGTCCCATGCATGTTTGAATTCTCCCACTGTTTTAGCCCCAACAACCTCCCCAGGAAGGCAGTTCCATGCATCCACCACTCTCTCTCTCTCTCTCGGAAAAAAAATTTCCTCACATTACCCCTGAGCCGTCCCCCCCTCTATCTTTAAATTGTGTCCCCTTGTTCTTACACATCTCTTTTTCTGAAAGATGCTACCCTCCCGGACTTTGTTGATTCACTTGAGGTACTTGAACGTTTCTATCATGTTCCCCCTGTCCCTCCTTTCATCAAGGGTATACATATTAAGCTCTCTCAGTCTGTCTTTATATGATTTCTGATGCAGACCCTGCACCATTTTAGTTGCCATCCACTGGACTACTTCCATCCTGTCTATGTCCTTGCGTAGATGAGGTATCCAAAACTGCACACAGTACTCCATGTGGGGTCTCACCAACTGTCTGTACAGAGGGATAACCACTTCCCTTTTTCTACTTGTGATGCCCCTTCCTATGCATCCCAGTATCCCCCTGGCTCTCCTTACTGACTTCTCACATTGCTTACCAACCTTTAGATCATCTGATATGACTACCCCTAAGTCCCTTTGCATTTTTGTTGTTGTTAGTACCTCCCCTGCTATTGTGTACTCTTCTCCTGGGCTTTTGTTTCCCAGGTGCATTACTTTGCACTTCTTTGCATTGAATCTAAGTTGCCATATGTCTGACCATTCCTCCAACCTTGCCAAGTCCCTTCTCGTCCTTTCTACCTCCCCTTGTGTATCAACTCTGTTACAGATCTTTGTATCATCTGCAAAGAGCCATACCTTTCCCTCCAGACTCTCTGCAATGTCACCTATAAAGATGTTAGAGAGGACTGGACCCAGTACTGAGCCCTGAGGTACTCCACTAGTGACCCCCCTTTCTTCGGAATGTGTTCCACTCACTATTACCTTCTGTGTCCTGTTGTGCAGCCAGTTTGCTACCCAGGCTACCACCCTGGGACCCACTCCCAGGCTGGCTAACTTGATTATTAATCTTTTGTGTGGGACTGTGTCGAATGCCTTGCTAAAGTTTAGGTAGGCCATATCCACAGCCCCTCCCTGGTCTATTACTTTGGTCACCCAGTCAAAGAAATCTATTAGATTCATCTGACATGACCTTCCTGCTGTAAATCCATGCGGGTTTGGGTCCTGTGCCCCACTGGCCTCTAGGTACTCAACAGTTCTTTCTTTCAGAAGTGATTCCATCATTTTCCCTACCACTGAGGTCAAACTTACAGGTCTGTAGTTTCCTGCTTCTGCCTTGCTCCCACTTTTGTGAAGAGGAATCATATCTGCCCTTCTCCAATCCTAAGGTACCACCCCATCCTCCCATGATTTGTTAAAAGGTGTGGTCAGTGGTGTCACTAGGTCCTCTCTTAGTTCTTTTAGGATTCTGGGGTGAATCTCATCAGGCCCCATTGCTTTGTCCACCTTGAGTTTTAGGAGTTCTTTCAGGACTCTTTCTTCTGTAAATGGACGGGTGTCAACCCCCCTACCCAGAGTGCTTGTATTGTCTGGTTTAAGTAACTCCTCCTCATCTTCTTTTGTGAATACTGAGCAAAAGTATTCGTTCAGTATCTCTGCCTTTTCACTGTCTCCCTCTGCCCACCTCCCCTCTCCCTTATTAATCTTCACTATTCCTCCCTTAACCTTTCTTTGCTCCCTAATGTACCCATAAAATGTTTTATCCCCCTTCTTAACTGAATTGGCTATTTTTTCCTCAGTTTGGGCTTTTGCTATTCTGACTGCCTTCCCCACTTCTTTCTGCTTTAATTTATACAATTCTCTGTTGTGCTATTTCTGTGATGCCTTATACTTTTGGAATGCAGCCTTTTTCTCCTTAACCTTCCCTGCCACCTCTTTTGAGAACCATAGTGGATTTTTACTCCACTTTGTTTTCTTTATTTGTTTCACACAAAGGCTAGTTGCCTCTATGATGGCAGTTTTGATTTTTCTCCATTGTTCTTCCACCCCTCCTTTTTGGCCATTTGCTAGAGTATTCCTCATGTATTCACCCATTTTGCCAAAGTCAGCTCTTCTGAAGTCCAGTATGCTTGTTTTTGTATGGCTTGTCTCCATGGTTATGCTTATTGTGAAGCACACTGTGTAGTGGTCGCTTGTTCCCAGATGTCTACTGACTTCTAAATTTGTGATCCTCTCTCCATTTGAGAGTACCAGGTCTAGTATTGCTCCCTCCTGAGTGAGTTCCAACACTAGCTGTCTAAGGCCTTCCCCCTGCAGGGCATCGAGAATGACCCTACTCTTGGATGTGGCTGCAGTACCTGTCATCCAGTTAACATCTGGCATATTCAGGTCCCCCATCAACAGTATCTCCCCTTTTTCAGCCATTTTGAGAATCTCCTCTATCATTTTCTTGTCCATTTCCTCCCCTTGAGATGGGGGTCTGTATACGACCCCTGTGTGGATTGTGATGCCATTCCCTATCTCCAAGGTGACCCAGAGTGCCTCTTGTCCTCTCCCTTTACTTTTTAGTTCAGTAGCTTTGATCCCTTCCCTTATGTATAGAGCTACTCCACCTCCTCTTTTCCCCTTCCTGCCCCTTCTGTAGACTGTGTACCCCAGTATGTTGACATCCCAGTCATGGTTCCCCATGTTCCATGTTTCTGTGACTCCCACAATATCCAATTTTTCATCTTCATTCAAGGCTACTAGCTGAGGAAGCTTGTTTCCCAGACTACGGGCATTAGTACTCATTGCCCTCCATTTAATGTTGACTTTATCCTTTTTCCCCATGCCTGCTCTTTTTGCCCTTGTCTATTTCTCCATTTACCCCTGTCCTGCCCTCTGTTGAACACTGTACCTCAGTGTTTGCCTTACTACCCGTCATGTTTTGTGGGGGGAGGCTTGAAATTTCTTGCCTCTTATTAGCACCTCCCCCATGGCTAGTTTAAAAGCTTGCCAAGGAAGCATTTAAACCTGTCACTTATATGACCACATTGATCTATTAATTTCTTTTGTCAGTGTAGTTATGATTCTTTCATAAGTTCTGCAGTTTGGAAGTGAATGCTAAACATAACTTCCCAGTTGCATGTCCAGGTAGGTGCAATGTAAGTTTCCCATGAGTTCATCAGAACTACAGACCCTGGCAGATGATAGGGTGCAATTTTAAACACCTCAGACATCCTGTAAAACAGGGTCATAAAGCTGGACATGGGATGTTCTTAATATGAAGACAGGCCAGCTGGTACACATGACATCACACACACACACTTTGGGTGGGAGACAGTGGGGAACTGTTGGTCATGGGGTGAGTCCACACTCCCCACAGCCAAAGAAATACATTAGGAAGCACAGGGTAAGCTCTCGCTCTCTCTCTCTCTCTCTCTCTGGGACACACAGCATCTGCACAAGGGGGCCTTACTGAAGGTAGAAATACATTTTAGGAAAAGTGTCTTCTATAGCTAGCAGTAGGTAAATAAGTTTTAGGATGGTAAAGTTCAGATTTGTCTATGCATCAACTGTCTGTGCAAATCAGGTGGTAAAGAAGACTAATGGAATTTTGGCATGTATATATTGGCATATTAAAAGCAGGAAAAGAGCACTTTTGCTTCCTCTGTATACCTCTCTCATGCAGCCTCATACTGAGTACTCCATACAGTTTTGGGCACCAGGCTATAAGGGAGATAACAATGCCCTGGAGAAGGTACAGTGAAGGGCAACCAAAAGAATTGGTGAAGTTCAAGACAAGGATTATGGGGATAGATTGAAGAATCTGGAACTATATTCCCTTGAATATCGTAGGCTGAGAGGGGATATGTGCCTTATCTATTGGGCACTGTCTGATAACCAGTTTTGGGATCAACTGGGCTTACACCTCAGGGAACAGCCATATAATACCCATGCTCACCCCTTACAGCTTAATGTGAATAGGTGTAATACACAGGCCCGTATGTTTTGATTTTCAATTAGGGTGGCAAAAATTTGGAATGAACTGCCAATTGAGGTCATAGGTAGTAAAACAATGTTATCCGTCAAACATTCTCTTGATCATTATTTAAGCAGTAGGAATATAAAGGGGTATTAAATTTTACTGGCAAAGTGAGCTAAATGGACTTCTGTCTTTATACAGCTCAGCATTACCTATGTTGCCTATGTAAATTGCTTTATAGTCAGCAGGGTAACCTCAGTTATCCAAACCCAGAGGGATACATCAGTTTAGTTTGAATGACTGTGCAGTTTGTAAAAACAGGGTTCCCATTAAAATAATTGAAATGTCCCAGTTGTGGTTTGTAGTTTGAGCTATTGCTACATTAAATACAGTACAATAACAGTAAGGACACTGTTTAATGGTGTTTGCAGTCTTTGATTTGCGCTATTGCTAAACTAATTACAGTACAATGACAGCAAGGAAACTGTTTTAGGGTGTTTGCAGTTTGAGCTATTGCTAAACTAAATACAGTACAGTACAGTAACAGTAAGGAAACTGTTTAATGGTGTTTGCAGTCTTGGATTTGCACTATTGCTAAACTAATTACAGTACAATGACAGCAAGGAAACTGTTTTAGGGTGTTTGCAGTTTTGGATTTGTGCTATTGCTAAACTAAATACAGTACAATGACAGCAAGGAAACTGTTTTTGCAGTTTTGGATTTGCACTATTGCTAAACTAAATACAGTACATTATAATTCCTATTAGGAAACATTTTGTGCATGGTCCAGTTGTTCAGCCCTGCACCTTTTCACTATTTTTCTCTTCTCTCGACCCTAACGGTGCTACATTGTTGCAGCATATTCACAAAGCTTTTGTTTGGCTTTCCAATTGTTTAACCAGGAATGGCACACTAAGCTGAAAGCTTGTTTACAGGTGCGACCTGGGAGCACAGGGAAGTGAAGTGACTTGCTCAGGGTCACACAGTATGCAAGTGGGGGCTGTGGGATTCAAACCCAGGTCTCCAGATTTGCAGCTTAGAACCTTAAACCACTGTCTCAGCTTTCTAGACACTCTGTTTCCACTTTAGATCTCCCATTCTGTCTGCCATTGTTGTCAAGATTAACAGGTGAGGTACAGTGTACTGCTTGATTATGTACTGCACCTGTCCTTAAATACTGTATCCTGCTGTTGTCTCCAGATTAGCCACTCAGTCACTGTAATTTGGCACTAATTGCTCACAATTACAAAACAATCACTAACCAATTACAGTGCTGTATTTGCTTAGAGGTCATGATCAGTGTTCGGAGAAACCAGAGTTTCCAATATATGGGAGTAGGATAATTGAGGTTATAGTGTATTTCCTAGTAGGCTTGTAAACCTTTTGTCTGACTGTAAATATATCCTGTTTGTAAATTCTTGTAGTTTTTCTAGTAAAGAATCCATTTTTATAGAACCAGTAACTGCTTGTTTATTTAGAAATGTAATTTTCCATTTCTGCTGGACTTTATGAGCACTCACAGTTATTGTGCTGAACTTTCTGACCTTAAGAAAGAGGGAAAAATGGTGGTTTCATGATTCCAGGTAAAACAAGGTGGGGGTGGCAAAAGATTAAAAGTCTCCAACAGAGAACTGCTTTGTATGCAAGGGACCTCAAATGGCAGTTTTTGTCACAACTATTAACAGAGTTGAAGGATCTGTGTTACAATTGTTTTGACAAATTGAGGTTTTCATCCTGGGAACAGTAAATTGATAATGAAAAGATGATTGAATGGAGATGCTACTAATGTTATTTTTAAAACCTGAATGAAGTGATGAAGGAACAAGATCAAGAATAACTATTTTTGCAAAAATTACCTAAATACAATAAAAAAAAACATTATAACATAAATCATCCCTTCTGTTTATACAAGTCCCAGTGGTGAGTGCAATGACTGGTTGAGTAACAAAGAGTAAATATGGAGAGAAATGGGGTTGCAGGACTAGGTAAGTATGAAGATAACAGGGTTATAGGAATATATAAGTATGGAGAGAACAAAGGGTGCAGGAATATGTAAGCATGGAGAGAATAGGGTGTTTAGGAATATGTGAGTGTGCAGTGAAGAAGGAATGCAGGGGTATGTAAGTATGGATAGAACAGAAAATGCAGGAATATATATGTATGGAGATAACAGGGGGTGCAGAAACATGTAAGTATGGAGAGAGCATGATTGTAGGAATATGTAATTATGGAGAACAGGGGTGCAGGAATATGTTAAGCATTGAGAGAGCATGGGGTGCAGTAATATATACAGTAAGGGGACAACAGAGTGTGTAGGAATATGCACATATAGTGAGAACAAGGGTGGAGGAATATGTAAGTATGTAGAGAACAGGGTGTGTAGGAATATATAAGTAGTGTGAGAGTAGGGGTGCAGGAATATGTAAGTATAGAGAGAACATGGGGTGCAGTAATTAGTATGGAGACAACAGAGTGTGTTGGAATATACAAGAATAGTGAGAACAAGGGTGGAGGAATATGTAATTATGGTGAGAACAGGGGTGCATGAATATGTAAGGATGGAGAGAACAGGGTGCATAGGAATATATAAGTATGGAGAGAGTAGGGTGCAAGAATATGTAAGTATGGAGAGAACAATAAGTAGGAATATGTAAGTATGGAGAGAACAGGGTTAGGAATATGTCAGTATAGAGAGAACGAGGTTATGAATATGTAAGTATGGAGAAAACAGGGAGTACAGGAAAATGTACAGTAAGTATGGATAGAACAGGAAGTGCAATAATATGTAGATTAAGAGAGAGAGAGAACTGGGTTGCAGGACCATGTAGGTAAGAAGAGAATGGGGTACAAGAATATGTAAGTACAGAGAGAACAGTGGGTGCAGGAATATGTATGTGTGGAGAGAACACGTAGTGCAGGAATATGTAAGTATGGAGAGAACGGCGTGCAGGAATATGTAAGCATGGAGAGAATGAATATGCAGGAATGTATAAGTAGTGAGAGAGTAGGGGTGCAGGAATATAAAAGTATGGAGAGAACAGGAGTGCAAAAATAAATACGTATGGAGGCAACAGAGTGTGTAGGAATATGCAAGTATAGTGAGAACAAGTGTGGATGAATATGTAAGTATGAAGAGAGCGGGTGTAAGAATATCTAAATATGGAGAGAACAGTTAGAAATATGTAAGTATGCAATGAATAGAGAGTACAAGAATATGTATGGATAGAGCAGGAAGTGCGGGAATATGTAGGTAGGGGAGAACAGGGGTGCAAGAACATGTAAGTAAGGAGAGAAAAGGGGTATAGGAATACGTAGGTATGGCGAGAACAGATTGTGGAGGAATATGTAAGTAGGGAGAGAGCAGGGGGTGTAGGAATATGTAAGTATGGAGAGAACATGGTGTGCAGGAATCTAAGTATGGAGAGAACTTGGAGTTCAGAAATATGTAAGTATGGAGAGAACATGTGGTGCAGGAATATGTAAGTATGGAGTAGAGATGTGCAGAATGAGAAGATTCTGACTTTGAAGAGTTTTGATGAAATTTCATGAAATCCTGCAAAATCTTGTGGAATTGTCAGACTTTTGCAGAATTTTAAAAATGTATTAATTTGCTCATAACTCAGTCATGTATTGAGCTAGAGCTCTGAAATCTGGTGTGCTTAATTTGTGGGAGGGTGTTCTAGTAACATTCCGTAACATTAGGATGGATTGTCTCAAAATTATAGGTCCTCAAAGTTTATCACTTTATTTTTTGTGGGAAATTTCATAGGTTCATAGGTATAGTACATGATTGAAGGACAAGCCCAATTTGATCACACCACCTAAGCCAGGTGGACTACATATTTTAAGTCATTCATGTAAGAATCAAGCTTCAATTTAAATAGAACCAAATTATCACAATGCACTACATTATTTGGAAGTGAATTCCATATTGGAACTATCCTTTGTGTAAAGAATGTAAAGAATTTATTTATCTTTGTAGTTTTATTTGTAGTTGCAGTTAATTTCAAATTATGTGTTTGAGTATGTACTGATATTGGATTTCAAGTCAAATATAATGTATCGAACAAAAATGCATCCTTTATAGCCCTATAGAGCAAACAAAGGTCACCTCTCAACAACCTGTATTCCATACTATACAGTTGTAATTTTTTTTTTAATCTTTCTTCATAGGTCAGTAGCGCGGTCCGGTGGAATGGGATAATGAAAGCAGCTTTACTCGACTCCCTAGTTAGTCTGAAGCAAGTGGAATTTCTTAGCAGCTGCCTCACTCCAGGGGGAGCAAGACCCTAGGGGGGATTTTTTAGCTAATAGACAGACTTGGTACTGAATTCTGCTATTCAAGTTTAACCAGCCAGTTAACATTGCACGACATAGCAACATTAGAATGCATCTTCTCAAAAATATTTGTGCTTAAAGTCTGTTATTTTAGTTTTGAGGGGAATTTCATGAAACATTTTGTCTTCATGTAACTCAGGCTCCTTTCGAGCTAGATGTGTAAATGAGCATGAATAACCTTTCTTTAATGGTTATAGAATTGTCTACATATGTAGAATTTGGATTAGAGATTTTTAAGTTACAGGGGTTCAGAATTTTACTATGTAAATATTTGCAACATTTTGTGAAAACTCTCAAAAATGTGGATGTTTAGAACTTCTCTGCTCTTGCATGCATAAATCTAACATTTGACATGCATATCTAATGTCAGTAAATCCTGGCTTCTAACACAACTGGATACATTAGTTTAGCAGTTTTAAATTTACAGAGGAAAAAACAAACACTTATTGGTAATATTTTCTCAAATATTTATGGAAATGTATAGATGAAGCATCCTGAATTATTTTTGTGGAATTTAACATTCACAATGCACACATCACTAATTCATTTGATTAATGTTTAAATGTTTCAAATCTAGTTAAATGTGGAATTAAAGGGAAATAACTGAAATTTAAATGTCAAAATGTTAGTCAGGCCATAACTCAGTCCTATTTGAAGCTAGAAATCTAGATTATATATATATATTGGATTGTTCACTTGGGAGCTCAGAGCAGCAGGTTGGTTGGACAGAGCTCTGTATTTATATTCTGTTTTTAACTGAAATATTGGAATAGTTTGTAAGTGAAATTAGCTCTATGTGGTAAAAATTATTACCCTGAATTAGAACTGTTACTTGGGCTGTGATATTGTAACTTTTTGAGGTTTGGGGACAGTTGTTTGTCAGGGTTAATTAGAGGGAAATTTAAATGTGTTGTTTGCCTCCCACCCACCCTGATTTGTAGGCTTTCTTAAATACTGAAAAACCACTGGGGGTTGGGATTGAAAGGCTGAGTATTTCTGTTTTAGGACTGAAATTTGAAGCAACAGCAGCTGGTGGGCCTGTGACATCATGATACGGTACCTGATGTCTGCTTACACACACTGTTAGTGGGACCGAACACACACTGGACTGTATGTGTTTGTGAGACCTTGGAACTTTATTGGTGGGGTTGAAACTGGGTTTGTAAATAGCTACAGTCAGTATAGAGAGAAACTGTTTTCCAGGGGAAAGGGACTGAGAAAAGGGGGTGTGCCATTATAAACAGAGGGGGATAAACAGGGTGGCCATATTCCACCATGGCAGGCATCTTTGGAAGGGTTGTAGGCTGTACAGGCTGTGGGATGGCAATAATTTAAATTGGGCCTGGAGAGAGGCTGCCCACTCTGTAGACAGTTATCTTGTATCAGGAGTGAGGTATATTGGTTAAGGAGCAAGCTGGGGGAGCTGAGGGGGGTGTCCAAGGATAAGGGGTGTGGATATGGGCAGCAGAAGGGTGGTGCTGAGGGGAGGCTGGGGCAATGCTCTGAAATTACAGGACGTTATGTTACAGCAAGCAGGAGGGGGGATATTAGGGACAGAGGACCCTTAGCTAGGGAAGTTGATGCTAAGGGGAAAGCGTACGGGGTGAACATTCTAAATACAAAGATAGTGGAGGGGAAAGAGTCAGGAGGGGCTGTTGTGTGGAAGCCTAAAACAGCAGACTGGGAAGGGAGCTCCTAAGGTGAACAGAGCAAGAGGGGAAGAAGAGGGGCAGTTTAGAGGTGCAGTCAGGGGAATCTCGGGTTACTTGATGGAGGCTGACACAGAGTGTCACAATAAATTTGAGCTACTAAGCAACCCAGAGGGGGAGGAAGGGGTTGGTGGAAATGAGAAAACTTATACAGAGGCCGGGGGGAGGGAGTCTGATACTCATAGGGCATCACAGACCGACAATGGAAAGGATAGAAATAGTCCCAGAGGAGAAGGAAACATATATGTTAAGCTAATGGGGGAGATGCAACATATTCCAGACATGAGAGAGGAGAGCATGACTGGAGAGGAACTGGGAGACAAGGAGGTGGGAGAGGAGCCCCCTTTCAGCAGGGGGGTCAGTACCAAGGATGGGTCCCTAGCTAAAGGGGACCCACAGAGAGCTCTGAGGCAGGGGTACTATTACAAGGGTGGAGGATGGTGGTGTGGGGGAAGGAGAAACCATCAGGGCCAGGATAAACGGTTCAGATAAGAGAAGGTTAAAGGGGACACCTATTCAGAGGGAGTTTGAGTTAAGTGGGCAAAATAGCAAGGGAGGCAGAAAGGGGAGGGTGACAAGGGGGTCTCTAGTAAGGCAGGAAGACTCCCACGAAATTGAGATCATGAATAAAGGGGGGGAAGGGGGGCTGAGAGGGCATAGTGGAGGTAACCATAAGGATGATGGCGGTGTTAAGGTTCTGTTATTGGGAGACTTGATGATTAGGGGTATCCAGTGGGAGGGAAGGGGGGTGGATGCCATAGCCAGGTGAAGGTAGTGTGTATCTCTGGGCTGACACTGCACAGAGCAAAGTTCATGGTGTATGAAATGGTTAGGGATTAGGAAAACCGGATTTCCTTGTGCATTTGGGAACTAACGATCTAGAGGGAAATAGCATTTTGGAAATCCAAGCAAGGTTCCAAGAACTTGCCAGAGTCTGTCGGGATAATGGATGCAACATTTCCTTTTCGGAGATATTGCCAGTACCAAAGGCCTCAGTGGAGAAAAAAATGAAGCTCACTGAGGTTAATGACTGGCTCAGGAAGTGGGGTGAAGAGAGTGGGTTGGGGGTGCTAGGGAACTGGAATGGTGTTTGGAAGGCTAAGGGACTATATGCCAAGGACAGGTTTCATCTTGCCCCATTAGGGAAGGAAGTCCTTAAACAGGGGATGGCTGACTACATACAAGAAAGGTGGGGTTTAAACTTGTGAGGGGGAAGGGATAAGGGAGGGGCTGACCAGAAGCCCTCTCCTCCAGATGAGGGGAGTAGCCTTCATGCCCAAGGGGAAGGGGAAACAGATTGGGGATGGAGGTTTCAGGAGGAGCAGAGGGAGGATGGAAGTATAAGGAATCTGGGTGGGGTTCGACAAAGAGAATCAGGGATAAGGGGTTGGGGTTGGTGTTAGTAAATGCCAGGAGCTTGGGAAACAAGTTGCCAGAGTTCCAGGCAATGCTGTTCGGGGATGTGGCGGGGTCACGGAAACGTACAACAAAAAACCATGACTGGGACCTAAATGTACGGGGCACTATGCTCATGAAGGATAGAAAGGAGGGCAGAGGGGTGGAGTGGCTATGTTCATTAGAGATGACATAGAAATTGCTAGGGTAGAAGAGGCAGAGGGAAACGTGGAGGCCTTATGGGTCACTTTACGATCCTCAGCAGGAAATAAGGTCAAGCTGGGTGTAGCATATAGGCCCTGGGATGAGTGAGGTTCTAGAGGATGGTTTGCTGGACAACATCATTGCCCAGTGTGGACCAAAAGGGGAAGGAGTGGTGTTGATGGGGGACCTTAATATGCCAGGTACAAACTGGGGAACCATGTCCTCTAAGGTGGCGAAGGAGCAGAGGCTGCTGGATGGCTTCCAGGATGTTTTCTTAACACAGCATGTGATGGAGCCCACAAGGGAGGGGCATGTCCTGGATGTGGTTCTGGCAGATGGGGATCTGGTAAGGGACATGGTTGTACAAGACCCCCTGACTGGGGCGACCACAATACTGTCTGGTTTCAACTAAGCATGGGGGGGGGGTGAGATCTAGGACACTGGCAGTGGACTTCAGGGGGGCAGACTTCATGGGCATGGGAAATATTCTCAAGGATCACTTGATGGGGATTACCTCAATGACAAGTGTGGAAAGGAGATGGGAGGTCATAAAACTGGGACTTCATGAGGCAGTCAGGATCTGCACTAAGTTGAAACGTAAGGGAGCAAGGTCACATAAACCATGCTGGTGGTCCAGTGAGGTACAGGTAGCAGTCAGAGAAAAGAAGGCGGCCTACAAAAAATATAAAACAATAAAAGGGGATAGGGATAAGGAAATGTACCAGCTTGCATCTAGAAAAGTCACCCGTATGGTGAGGGGAGCAAAGTCCAGTAAAGAGCAGTGGCTGGCACAGGGGATACATGGAGGGGAAAAGGGGTTCTTCCGGTACATTGGGGAGCGGAGAAAAACTAAGGGCCATCTCAGCAGATTGAGATCAGCAGGAGGGTGGGTGGAAGAGGCGAGGGACCAGGCAGAGGTATTTAACAAGTACTTTGCCTCTGTGTTCACTAGGGAGGGATGGGATATCTACAGCAAGGCCAAGGGATAGAAACATCAGTAAGTGGGATCAGGGAGCAAAAAATGGAGCAAGAGGAGAGAGAGGTACCCCAGGGTGTCACATCTGGTAAAGATAAAAGGCCAGTAAGGTGGAGGACGGATGATGCTATCTCTGCCAAAGCGTGTGGTTAGCCCTCAAGGCCCTAAAGAAAGACAAATCTCCTGGGCCAGATGGCATTCATCCAAGAGTACTATTGGAATTGCAGAACATACTGGCTGCACCCCTGGCGGAACTTTTCAGCAGGTCACTCGAGACAGGAGGATACCTAGGGATTGGCGAGGGCACATGTAGCACTACACTAAAAGGGGGGTCGAGGAAGTACCAGGTAACTATAGACCCATCAGTTTGACCTCGGTGGTGGGAAAATTAATGGACAGTATACTAAAGGAACGATTGGGGTGTACTTGGAGGAGGTGGGAGGTCTGGATAGTCGGCAACATGGGTTTGTGCCAGGTAGATCATGTCAAACCAACCTTGTGGAGTTCTATGAATGGGTAACATCAGAACTGGACAGGGGTAAGCCTGTGGATGTATTGTTCTTGGACTTCAGCAAGGCGCTTGACTCTGTCACCCACACTGGTCTGGTGGAGAAACTGATGGGGTTAGGAGTAGGCCCTTTGATGGTCAGATGGATTGAAAACTGGATAGCTGGACGCACTCAGAGAGTAGTGGTCTGTGGGGGGCTCTCGAACCCTAGAGAGGTTGGTAGTGAGGTACTGCAGGGCTCGGTCCTGGGTCCAATCCTGTTTAATGCATACATATCGGACATCAGGGAGGGTATAGGGTGTGAAATGAGTCTCTTCGTGGATGACTCCAAGATGGGAGCAGTAGTTGAGGGAGAAGAGGGGAGGTTGGCCCTGCAAGGGGACCTGGACACCCTGGAAAGCTGGGCTCACACATGGAAATTAGATTTCAATATCACCAAGTGCAAGGTGTTGCATCTTGGTCGGGGAAACCCTAAACACAGGTACACCCTGGGAGGGGAGGCGCTGGAGGCCTCAATAGGGGAAAAAGACCTAGGGGTCATGGTGGATGCATGTATGAATAACTCTGAGCAGTGCAGGAGAGTGGCTAGCAAGGCAAACAGGATGTTGGGATGCATCGCAGGGGGATCACCTCTAGGAGCAAGGAAGTGATTCTGCCGCTGTACAATGGACTGGTTAGACCACACCTTGAGTACTGTGTACAGTACTGGAGACCACACTTAAAGAGGGACATACAGCTCCTAGAGAGGGTACAGAGGAGGGCAACAAAGATGATATGAGGGCTAGGGGATTTGACATATGAGGACAGACTTAAGGAGCTCTGCCTGTTTTCACTGGAGGAGAGGAGAGACAGGGGGGACATGATTGAGGTCTTCAAGTACCTCAAGGGAATACATAGGGTAAACATGGAGGGGATCTTTAGACTAAAGCAGGGAGGCATCATCAGAGGGCATGGTTTGAAGGTGGAAGGTGGAAGGGTAAGGGGGGAAAGAGGAGGAGGTTTTTCACTGAGATGGTGGTGGACCCTTGGAATGCACTTTCCTGGTGAGCTAGTTCAGATATCCACAGTGGAGGGCTTCAAGAGAGGATGGGACAGACACAGAAAGTGGATGTATCAGATGATGTCCTGTTCCAGGGGGGTGGGGATGGATGATACGGGTTTCTGGAGCACAAGGGATGGGAGGGTCTCGGCACCCAACTAAGGATCTAAAGTTCGAGCAGACTCGATAAACCGTAAGGCCTAATCTGCTGGCAAATAGTGTGTTAGTATGTGTTATATATATATATATATATATATATATATATATATATATATATATATATATATGTATGTTTTGATAACCTGTATACCTGTAAAACTTTATAACATATAAATGAATAATATCAAAATTATACAGAAATAACTGAAATCTAAATGTTGACAAAATGTTTGGCTACCTACAATTCGGCCCCCTTTAAAGTCTGAGATTTAAAACATGGTGAACATACACATGTTGTATGTTTCTCCAAATCCTGAAACTTGTGAAGAAATTTGGATGAGAAATTTAAAAATCAGATCAAAATAACTTACAATTAAATTTGTGGTTACATTTTTGATTAAATGTTTGGCCATGCGTAACTTCACTCCCTTTCAGCCTATGACTTTGAAGTTTGGTACATTTATGTAGGCCATTACTAATGGCTGAAATGTCACATTTTGTTTCAGCTGGATGCATACTTTTAAAATTAGAGCAAAATAACTGAGATATAAAATGTGGCAAAATTCCATTTAATTTTCACACAGATTCCATGAAATTCAATGGAATCAGAATGGTAATTCTGCAGGTATTCTGCAGAAAGAATTTTATATTCTGCACTCCTCTAGCATGGAAAGAACATTTGTTGCAGGGATATGTAAATATGGAGAGAATGAGGGTGCAGGAATGTGTAAATATGGAGAGATCATGGGGTGGAGATATAGTCAGCATGGCAAGAACTGGGACTGCAGGATTAGGTAAGTATGGAGAGAATGGTGTATAGGAATTTGTAAGTATGGAGAGAACGGGGTTTAAGAATATGTAAATATGCAGTGAACAGGGAGTGCATGAATATGAAAGTATGGCTAGAACCAGATGGCAGGAATATGTAAGTAAAGAGAGAACATGGCGTGCGTGAATTTGTAAGTGTGGTCAGAATAGGGAGTGCATGAATATGTAAGTGTGGAGAGAATGTGGCATGTAGATGTTGAAATATGTCAGCAATGGAGAGAATATGGTGGTAGGAAAATGTAAGTATGGCGATAATGGGGTGGAGGAATGTATGGAGAGAATGGGGGTGTAGGACTAGATAGATATGTAAAGAACAGGGTGTGTAGCAACATGTAAGCATAGAGAAAACATGAGGTTATGAATATGTAAGTATGGAGAGTATGGGGGTGTAGAAATATGTAAGTATTGAGAGAATGGGGATCAGGAATATGTAAGTATAGAGTGAACATGGGATGCAGGAATACGAAAGTATGTTGAGAACAAGTGTGCAGGATAGTTTAAGTATGTGCAGAAGGGGGTGCAGTAATATGTATGTATTGAGAGAACATTTGGTACAGTAATATATATGTGTGGAGAGAACAGCTGGTGCAGGAACATGTAAGTAAGGACAGAACGGGATGTAGGAATATGTAAGTATAAAGAGTGGAGTGTATGAGTACAAAGTAAAGCATGAGCAGGGACTGCAGGAAGATGTAAGTGTGGCTAGAACAGGAGGTGCAGGAATATGTAAACAATGAGAGAACAGAGTGTATAGGAATATTTAAATATGGAGAAAGCGGGTCATGCAGGAATACATAGCTATGTAGAGAACAGGGCAGTAATATGTAAGTATGGAGAGAACATGAGGTGCAAGAACATGTATGTATGTTGAGAACAAGAATACAGGAATATGTATGTATATGTAGAATATGTAGTGCAGAAATATGTAAGTATGGAGAGAACATTAGGTGCAGTAAAATGTGTGTATGTATGGAGAGAACAGCTGGTGCATCAATATGTAACATTTTAGAGACCGGGGTACTGTAGTATGGGGGAACAGTGGGTGCAAACATATTTAAGTACAGTAAAAATGGGTGTAGGAATATATAAATATGAAGGGAACAAGGATTCAGGAACTTGTAAGAATGGAGAGAGCAGGGGGCTCAGGAAGATGGATGGATAAATGACTGGCTGGCTGGCAAGATTGTGGGTTGAGGAATACAGATATCTGGAAATTAGTAATTTTTGCCTCCAAGGACTCTGATCTTTATTCATAACTTTGTGATGGAATCCTGTTGTGGTTCTTCATCTGTATTCAGTAATTAGCCGCAACAAGTAGAATGCAGATATTCTTGAAGGTTTTTTTTATATATATAAAATGGGCACTACTTAATTCTGGGTCCCCATTGGTCAGGACCCCATCACATGGCACCACATTAAACTAGAATATACCCCTGCTGCATAACATCATTGGGGTGCATTCATTGAGAACACAACCTTTCAGGGTCAGAATGTCACTATACTCCCAATTAAACTGCCTCCTCAAACTTTCAGGCCACGGTTACTGTGCCTTCCACTGCACGCTACTAGTGCTCCTCTACAAATGCAGCCAAACCAATTGCTTTGCTGTGATGCTTCATCTTACCAGCCAATGGTTGCATACACTGGCCAACATATCAGGCAGTATGTCATCCACAACATCTCTGAACCAGTCCTCCACAAGAAGTCCCCAGCAGTACCTAAAAGAGGTTGCTCACCAGAATGTTCATTACCACTCACCAGCATGACCTAAATGCTCACTTACCAATATGGTGGCAACTGCTCGTAGCACAATATGACCACAACCACTCACCGGCGAGACCCCGATTGCTTACAACACCTGGAAACTGACCAAATGTTAGAAGATGCAGTCACTCCCACAAAGACTGCAACTGCTTGCCACCCAACTGCTTCCAGCACAGTGTTAAGTGCACTGTGAGAAAGTAGAAAGACTACAACGCTGTTCAGTGATATAACTTCTTCTCCCTTCCTCTTCTCCCAGAAAGACACATGATGTCACAGAGACAGTAGAGAGACATCCCTTCCTTTGAGAAGAGTATTCTAGCTAATGTACCTTGGGGTGGTTGTTGAAGCCCTTTGGGATCGTGACTCAAACCTGCCCCCTTGCTATATTACCATAGCATAATCCCTCCTCTGTCTTGCCTTATTTCTTATTGGTGTAGCTCTGATTATAAATGACATCTGTATTCCCTTGGTTCTTTTATTAATGTACAGGCTACAACATTCCAAAGGAACAATTGCTGTTGCTTATTGAGAGGGATGAGGAACAACCTTTTGGTGATTTGAAGGTGGAAGAGGTGGCACAAGAGGAGGATCACCTTGAAGATTCTCCCAGCAGTAAGTAGATTGCTAGATAATGAATCTATATGAGAATTTGCCAACTGCTGTTGAAGGGATTAGGAAGAATTGGGAAATTGTTATGAACTGGAGGGTAGAAATTATAAGATTACAAATCATCAAGGAGGATGACAGCTGGACAAGAAGGAGAAAGCTAATAAGAATGGTTAAAAGAAATGATCAATTTTATAGTGGATGTAGGATTGACTGGTAGTTTAAGCCCATGACTGAGATTTGAATTCATGGGGTCTTCATTCCAGCAGTGGGTAAGTAGCCAGGTATCTGCATTATAAATGTTTTGTTATTTAGCTGGGGGGACTTGGCATGTCCTGAGAGAGGAGTGAATTACTCTAGTCATAACTAGGTGAGATATAGGCAAGAAAAAATATTTCAGCAGAAGAGGGGTCTAGGGACAAGGAGTGATGGGAAATATAGTATTGCAAACATTCTGTTAAATCAGTCCAGGATTCATAAACCAAAATTACCTGAGCACAAGGGATTTTTAAATATTGCCATTATTTTTGACACAGGTCAATAATAAAACTTTTTCACAAATACCTCTGAGGCATGTGAATACAGCTTGATCTAAGGAAGGCAGGAATATGTTTGTGCGAAAACAAAATACATGATGAAAGGTTTTTGCCGAGCAACACATTCTGCTGCTTTATTGTTGCCTTTGGTTTAGTACTAGGAAATCAGACTTGGCAGCAGCGTGATTTGGGTTTGAATACCATCAGATACACTTAATATTTGTGAGCAAGTGACTTAATCTGCCTGAGCCTTAGACTTCCTGGTGATAAAAGCATCGAGAAGCTTGTTGACAATTAACATGGCATGGGGATTTTCAGCTGGAATGCCTTTATTGACAGCACTGACACCACTTTCTAATGCTGTAATAACTAGGTTCCATTCTGTAATAACCAGCTGGTTATCATGGTGTTTGCGTCAGCTAGTCAGTAGCAGAAAGGGAAAACAGTAGAGCTGTATAGATCTAAGAGCAACTATAATTAATTCTTTCAGTCGCTAGCGTCTGTGTTACTGTATCTTTTGGCAATCAGCAAGTAGAAATGCAGTAAAAATTCAAATAATTACTTGTTTTTGTTTTGCTTTTTGAAGGGTCAGTTTAGAGTTACTAAATGACAAAAAAATGTTAAAGGCTTGAAACAATTGCTGATCGCACGGAAATCAGTATTTTTGTTTATATGATACAGAAGGTGAATGGTGGGAATACTCAAAAAGATCCATAAGTGTATGGCTGCAAAAATAAAAGGCAAAGGTACAAAATGATACATTTTTAAAAAATCTATCTTTAAGGAACTATTTACACTATTTATTTTTCTCTGGTTAAAACCACAGGGAAGGATTTTTTTTTTTTATAATCAATTGTTATTAAACTTTGACAGAGACAAGAACAGATACGAACAGATAACCAGCTAACAGTGCTTTGTATATGCAATATATACAGTTTAAAGATATCTTAATGTACAAAAATACATAAGAACTGCTAAGGAAAGAACAAAGACCTTACCATAAGCAAGGCACAGAGCAATATACTAGTTCAAACTAACAATAACACACACATTTAATAATATATAAACAACATCCAACTATCACTACTATAAACAAATACCTTTGATAAGTAAAACAAACAGAAGAAAAGTGAAGTAATTAAATTAAAATATGTAGGCCGAGGCATCCCTGCTCAAATGCTGAGAAAATCTACATCAACACCAAAGACCCCAAATAAGTATACCCCAATTCCAAAAAACATTTTTTAGGGAACAAAAGTAGAGTTTTCCAGCAGTTGATAACGTCCCCATGGTCCCCACATCTTATCAAATTGTTTAGTTCTATTTAACTGCTTAGAGACAGCATTCTTCAAGCCATACACAAAGTTAACCATCTCAAACCAATGAAATAAAGTCCGGCAACAAGCTGTGCACCAAAGCTTTGAGAGAGTTTTCTTAGCACTATACCACAAGACGCACTAACAGCCTTGCTTGACCATGGTGAAGGCCCACATTGTCTGAGGGGAAATGCAATAGCACCAAAGTTGGAGACAAAACAATGTCCCTGTCAAAACGTTGAACCAAGGCTGAACTAATTGTCCTCTAAAATTGCTGTGTCATAGGACAAGTCCACAAGACGTGAACCTGATCTGCGAAAGTTTCCCCACAATTGTGCCAGCATGTCCCCGCATGCAGCCCCACAAAACTTGTTATTTGAGCAGAAGTCCTGAAGTATCTGGATCTACACTTCCATGCAAATTCTTTTACGTATGGGGTAACTGCTAGAGTATACATGAGTAAAGCAAACCTTTCCCATTCATCAGAGTTACTTCCTGCTCCTAACTCCCCCTCTCACCTACCAAAGAGAGACCATGTCGAATCTCTCAAGCAGCAGATAGCAGCTTGAAACCAGCCTATAACATGTTCTACATCCATGCCCTGTAATGTAGAAGAAACCACAGCTACAATAGGAGATGTTCGTTGAGATAATGTATGTTTAATAATAGGGAGAGAATGAATATAGGAACACAGTTGCAAATATCAATGATAATCTGTGTGGGGAAGCCCATATCTCATCTGCAATGTAGAAAAAGCACAAAGCCTCTGTTCATCAAAAATTTGATAATAGAATGACGGGCCCATCCTTGACCAGTTGCTAAGAAAATTATCCAATTTGGTGAGAAGGTTAACCTCATCCTTCGCCATAGCCGTTAAATGCGTTCGAGAAGTAAGGGACAGCTTATTTCTATACCAGACTCTGAGGACTAGACTCGTATAATAGTTATATTTAGTAAATGGCAAATAGTTGGGCAGTGATGCATATATCTCCTTCCCCAGGTCATAAAGATCATTCAACACAAACTCTATGTCTTTCCAATAAGAAAGATAGTTGAGATTGGACCAGTAATACAAAATACATAATAAACACGCGTCAATATACCATTGAAAACAAGGATTCCCAATACCTCCTTTTTCTTTAGAAAGATAAAGAATAGATGCTCATATCCGCGGTCTCTTACCCTGCCAAAGAAACCGTAAAGCCACACATTGCCATTCTCTGATGAGAAAAGCTGAAAGCATAACAGGCAAAGTCTCAATCATATACAACAGTCTTGGAAGAACATTCATGTGGATAACTTCTAAATGACGGAAGAAAGTAAGTGGGAGTGACCAGTGGGGGTAGACCAACATACTAAATCTTCTGAAATAATTTTCGTCAGCAGCTCATAATTCTGAATGTCCACATGAGCCTGGGACTTTGTTAACCAGACGCCAAGATACTTAATTCAATTTCTGTTCCACTGAACTGGCAATAGCTGTCGAATCTCTGGTGAAGGCATATTAAAAAAAAAAAGCTAACAGCTCCATTTTAGACCAATTCAGCCAGAAGCCTGTAAGCAACTCAAACTCTTGCAAGTTTCAAAAAACGTCTGGAACAGAGACAGTAGGGTTAGATAATGTTAAAAGAATATAATCAGTGAAAAGTGCTACTCGATAGTCCTGCCTCCCTAAAGGGATACTTTCTATCAAAGATGAACTACGAATGTGAGCTGCAAGGGGTTCAACATATAGAGCAAATAAAAGAGGTGATAATGGGCAGCCTTGTCTAGTGCCCCTCCCCACATGAAATGGACAGGAAAGTGTGTTGTTGACTTTAACATAAGCAGTGTATGTTCTGTAAACTGCCTGTAGCATAGTGACAAAAGATTGAGGGAAACCAAAATAATGTAACACTATCTACAAATAAGACCATGAAACCCTATTGAAGGCCTTCTCCATATCCAAACTGGCCAGGACCTGGGAATAGCATGTTGAGTAACATAACATGCTCCAACAGTTAAAAGGTTTGATGAACATTGTCATGTGCCCATCTTTTCTGTACAAATCCTGCCTAGTCTCTGGCCAGCAAGGATGAGAGAAGGCCCTCTAAATGATGTGCAATAATAGACATAACAAATTTGTAATCTGCATTCAAGAATGATATTGGGCGATAAGATTCAGGTTTAGTACTGTCCTTATCCAGTTTTGTGATCACAGTAACAATGACCAGATTCCAAGAAGGAGGAGAATCATGTCCCTTTTGTACTTTATGAAATGCCCAAAGGAGAACCGGTGCCAGCACCTCCTGCAGGTCCCTGACTCTATAAAAATCCAAAGGAAGACCATCACTCCCTGGACTTTTGTCTGGTTTAGCTACTTTAATAGGCATTCGAAGCTCAGCCATTGTTTTTTGGACTAAGAAGCCCCACAGCTGGTATGTTCATCAACTCAGGGAGAGGTACCTTAGAAAAGTTTGAATATGCTACTTCAAAATCACAGCTGCATCTGGAGCAAACAAGGTAGAATAAAAAGAGCAAGAAATCATAAGTACACTGCCCGTGCAGTGCACCACTTTACCAGACTGAGGATGTGGTTAATTCCTGAAATTGATTTGGCTTGGAAGTATTTTCTTTCAGAGCTGATGCAGGTTATAGACTATCATATGCCTATGAAAGTGAGGAAGGTTAAACAGTCTTCTGCTCTGTGGTACTCAGCTACTTTGAGAAGGTTAAAAAGAAAAAAGGGACAAGCTTGGGTAAAGGCACGTAGTACAAATACTCTGAAGGATTGGAAATATTATAGAAGTCTTAGAAATTCGTATGTAATTGCTGTTAGAAATAGTAAAAGATCATATTATCAATCTAAATTAGAAAACTCTGCAGGGAATGTTACTATTTTTTGGGATATAATTAAAGAGATTAATAGTCATCATAAACAGGAAGGGAAAAGTAAAATTGAGATCTCAGGTTTTGGGGGGGATCTTTGGCTGATGGGTTTAATAATTATTTTGTGAACTCAGGAAATTGCTTTGGTACTTGTGATTTATGTACTATTAATGATGACTCATTGGTGCAGATAGATTTATCTAAGTTGTTTTTTATAAAAAGATTGGAGGAGTATGAAGTAATTGAAGCCTTGTTGGGATTAAAGACATCAAAGAGTGGTGGTCCTGATGGATTGACCCCATATCTACTAAAAATTTCAGCTTTGAAGATAGCAGATCCCCTTACCTATTTGTATAATTAGTCAATTAAGGAAGGAATAATGCCCTCAGATTGGAAAATAGCTAGGGTGTTCCAATATTTAAAGGTGGGAGTCCGGATCAGTTTAATAATTATCGACCAATTTCATTATTGTCGCAAATATCAAAGATATTGGAGGGATTTGTGGCTAGACAAATGATTGCATTTATGAATCAGAATGATTTATTTGACAAATATCAGTCAGGATTCCGTAAATCACATAACACAATTGCGGCCGTGTCGAGGGTCTTGGATGATGTCAACAAAGCTATGGAAAAGGGCCTTTTGACAGGTGCTATTTTTGTTGACCTCTCCAAGGCCTTCGACATGGTGGATCATCAGTTACTCCTTCTCAGTTTGAAGGATATTGGACTTTCAGGTAGTGCTCTTAAGTGGTTTTCCTCCTATCTAGAGGGTAGGATGCAGACAATGGTTGTTAATAAGATTGTATCATCGCCGTTGCCAGTAGTTTGGGGGGTCCCTCAGGGATCAGTGTTAGGACCCTTGCTTTTTCTGATTTATCTTAGAGAATTGGGATGCCATGTGAATAATATGGCTTATCAATTATATGCAGACGATACTCTAATATATACTTCTGCTTTTTCAGTGGAAGAGATTCAATTAAATCTACAGTTAAGCTTTGATAAATTATTTGGGTTTCTGACACAACAGAAACTTAAAATGAATGTAAGTAAGACAAAATGTATGTTATTTGGATCCAATATGAAACTTAGAACTTGTACTAAGATGATAGTGTTGGATCCTGAGGGGATAGAATTAGATCAAGTAATGACTTATAAGTATTTGGGTTTCTGGATGGATCCCTTGGCTACTGGTAATATACATATAGATGAGTTGGTTAAACTAGTGGGTGTAAGGGTGGGGTTATTGTATCGAAATAAAAACTGTTTTGGGGGAAATATGATAAAGAAAATGGTTGAGTCCCAGATTTTTCCTCTCTTTGACTATAGTAATACACTGTACGATAATTCTCAGTCTGGTAGATTGTACAGACTAGATGTACTGTATAATCACCTTGCAAGACTAATTTTACAGTGTCCTAGGGACACCCATCATTGTTTAATGTACCAGAGATTGGGATGGACTTCGTTAGCAGAGAGAAGACAGTTGCATAAATACCTTCTGGCCTTTAAAAGCATTACTATGGTAATTCCAGAATATTTGGCTGAAAGGTTAGAAGTCAGGGAAATTAAATCTTCATTAAGAAATGCAGGATACAGGGAGTTGGTTATACCTAGAATAAAAACGAATGATCTGATTTCTTTTATAGTCAGTTAGTTCCTACATATTGGAATATGATTCCTGTAAGATTTCAATTGTATTATTATAAAATACCTTCACGAAAAGCTGTTAAAACTTGATATTTGGAATCCCTTCTTGGGCAAAAGAAGGATTGTTGTGGTTAAATAAGTTTTATTGTATTTTTTTTTCCTATGTTAAATATATTAATGTATGTTTGTCCTTTTCTTTTTGTGTTTATATAATTGTAGTAACCATAATTTTGTATGACCAAGGGTCACCATTTTAAATGAGTTTTACTCAATGGTCTAACCCATTTAATAAAAATGAAATGAATGTATCAGTTTAGTAACTGTGGTTACCATCTTATATCCTCGGATTCACCTGGCAAGATACCGCTCTCCTTTCGGCCCACCAACATATAGATGCTGCTTTAAATAATATAAAGCGTGTTCTGTTTTTAAGTCAATAAATTGCCGTAATTCCACCCGGGCAGCAAACAAGTCTTGCTTCACTGATTTATTGCCCTGCATCCATGCCTCCTGTAAATCCCGAAGTATTTTATACAATTCCACCATCCACCTATCCTGTTCCCTCTGTTTAGCCGAGGCATAAGCTATGAGCTTGCCCCTAAAATCAGCCTTCATAGCATCCCATTATATACTGTGGGAAACTGAATGGTTGTCATTACTGGCAAGAAATTATTTAATCTAATCTCCCAGTTTCCCAAGCAACTCCTGGTCTTTCAGATATCCCAAGTGCAACCACCAAAAATTAGACCAGGTGGGTTTGGCCACTTGAAGCTGAACTACTACTGGCACATGGTCCGATAGATGTATCACGTTATGATATATTTCATCAACAAGCCCCACATGCTCAGCCTTGGTGATGAAATACTCCAAACATGCTGAGCTACCATGTCTGACAGAACAGTGGGTAAATCCCTGAACACATGGATGAAGAGCCCACCAGACATCCATCAGACCCAGATACTGTAAAGTATGCCGTACGTACCTGCGGATTGCAGAGTAATAGTGCGAGACTCATCAGAAAGTATTCAAAATCTGGGTCCAAGTCCAAATTCAGGTCACCTCCCCACAGCAGATGGCCTTGTAGAGTGGCCATCAATAAAAAAAAAATTTTTTTGCAAAGGTGGGTTTCTCTGAACCTGGGGGAAAATAAGTATTAACAATCATGACATCTTTTCCAGGCAGTATGACTTACCGTCCAGCCTCATCCACCATACTCATTTGAACCTCTAGGGAAAGCCCTCTTCTGCACAATGTCAAGATCCTGTGATGCTGTCTTGAGAGGTGAGAGGCATAATAAACTTTATCAAACCCAAAATTAGAAAATTTAGCATGCTCCCCCTCTGGGAAATGAGTTTCCTACATCAAGATAACATCTGCCCGCTGATGGCGAAAATAGTGTAATAAACAATAACGCCTAATGGGATTATGAATCCCATTAACATTGTACAAAATTACCTTAAACATCATTTTACCCACTACCGTCCACAAAATGCACAAGGCACTAGTTGTACCAGGGCCCTCTTCAGGACATTATCCCCCACAATTAATACCCCCTTTAACACATCGACGGATATGCCCCAAACCATCAAGAAACAGCAGCTACGTCTGCTCCTGCACCCAATTAAATATATTAAGACAGCGCTAATGAGGACAAATGATCTGGGATGCCTTGCCAAGATAGCAATAGGAATTTCTAATCAAAATCGGCATACCGGTATATCTCCGACATAACATGTAGCATACAGTAATTGGAATGAAAACAAATACTGTGCACAAAAGGTAATAGAAAACTCCAGCACATGTACAGTATATCCCCCCTAAATTGTCCTGAATTATACAACAAATGATTACTTTGTGATATTTTTTCCTTTTTACATCTTTCTCCACTAAATTGCAGCAGTTCCGCATTATCCACACTAGAGGTGTCATGATAATAACATTTCCACAATACAATAATCATGATGAAATTATCATGATAACCGTTATATCACAGTGTAACATAAGTCACTTTTGTATAAAGCCTTAAGGAGAGTAGGCATGGAAGGGACAGTTGTCCTTGAAAATGCAAAATAAATTACTGTGAATACCACAGTATATCATGAGATGCAGTTATTGCAGTATCGGAAATTGCTATAGTATTGATACCGCAGTTTATTTTACAACCAGTATACCATGAGATCCCAAATCCATGCATCTACAACCACAGAGCCTACCCATTCTGAGAGCAATTCACAGAACCATTAAAAAAAACAAACAGGAAAACCCTTCAAAACCCCTTTTCAACCTTATACCAACAGGATTGTTGTAAGCATTGGTTTATCAGCAAAAATACAAACTCTGAGTAAAAGTGAAAGCTGAGTGCTGTCTGGCCACCACCACACCCCTGACACTCTTAAAATAACAAGTCCCAACTTCATATTTCTCTAAACTTCATGAACTATTTCAAAAAGTACACTAAAGCCCCCATTTTCAGAAGGTCAATGCAGCACAAACTGTCAGGGGCATGGCCATATTCAAAGGTCATCTATGTGTAGCACACCCTAGACAGCACCATCGCACACAATATTGTGCTATGCCTATGCAAATAAGGTACACCTCATGCATATGCAGCATAGCATAATATTGAAAGTTTCAGAAGTGCTAAACAGCTACCAGTGCTGATGCAGTTTAACACTCTGAAACACAGCCCTTAACAGTGAGAAGAAGGGGTGTATTCCCTGCACCCCCTACACACACTGTGTCAAGGACTGCTAGCCCTGATCCCGGTCATAAAAACATGTCAAACCCTGGTCATCCAGTGGACCCTCACCATTCCTGATCCCCACATACTGTACCAAAACAAAATATACTGGTGGTCCAGCGGTCCCTCCCTAGCCCTGGTCCCCACATATTGTACGAAAGCAAAATACATTGGTGGTCCAGCAGTCAGTTCCTAGTCCTGATCCCCACATATTGTACAAAAACAAATACATTAGTGGTCCAGCAGTCTGTTCCTAGTTCCAGTCCCTACATACTGCACAAAAACAAAATACACTGGGGGCCAGCGGTCTATCCCCTAGTTCCAATCCCCACATACTGTACAAAAACAAAATATATTGGTGGTCCAGTAGTCTGTTCCTAGTCCCAATCCCCACATATTGTACAAAAATAAAATACTATACACTGGTGGCCCAGCAGTGCATCCCTAGTCCCAATCTCAATATACTGTATAAAAACAAAATACACTGGGGGTCTAATGATCCCTCCTGATCCCCACCTACTGTACAAAAACAAAATACATTGGTGGTCTCCTGGTCCCTCCTTAGCCCTGATTCCTTCTGGGAAAAAGAAAAAAACATTCCTAGTAGTCCAGTGGTCCCTCGCCCATCCTCCAATCACCATCCTAACTCCAAGAAATAATTTCCCTGGTAGTCTAGTGGCCACCCAACTTGGTAGGTAGTGACCCATCTTCCCAATCCCCCCAACCCAACACTAGCTGGTGACCAACACAGCCCACCTCCCACCACCATGGCTGAACGCTGACTAAACTGTCATTGAGCGTGTACAGTATATAGTACACACTCATTGGTCGACTGGAAAACTGTTTTCCCCACTCTTAACTTCATCCACACTATGCAACTCTGTGTCCAGCATGGTGAAACTCACAAGAAAGGAGGGAGGCTTGATTTGATTTGATTGTTCATGTGAGCTTCAGCAGTCCAAGTAGGAGAGTTATGGACAAGGTGGAGTCAAGCTTCAATTCTCTTGGTGGAGTAGTTAGAGACAGGACAGGAGTGGTAATCTTGTCAGAGATTCTATAGTGGTCACTTAAGAATGAGAGGGAGCAACTAGATCTCTACCTGTTTGATGTGTGGCTAAAAGCATTACATAGAGAAGGTATTTTGGTTCCTCATGGACCAATGGCAGGGTAATGCTGTTTTAAAAAGAAAGGCCTACATCTTAACAAGGAGGGTACAGTGATGTTGGGGGAAATACTTGAGCAGTTCATCCAGGAAGATTAAAACTTGAAAAGGAGGGGCAGCTCAGTTGGATCAGGCACATAATAATAACTGAGGAGGTCTAACGCACATCCCCCTAGCAAAGACGGGAATTAAAAAGACAATGGAGCAGATGTGTACAGAAAAGGAGGGGCAAGGGGTACTGGGGTAATGTTTATGAATGTTAGAAGTCTAGGTTGTATGCTCTCAGATTTGTAAGTATTGGTGGCTGTCGTGCAGCTGGATATAACAGTGGTCATAGAAATGTGGACATGCCAACCCATGACTGGAACATGACTATACTAGACCATGTGTTGTTCAGACTGAACAGAGGGAAAGGAAGGGAAGGGGAGGTGTGGCTTTATACATTAAAGAAGTAAAGAAGGCCACAGAAATGAACACCACCAGGGGACTAAATGGTTGGAAATCCATTGAGTGGAGGCCATCATGGGTAATGAGAGAAAGATCAAGGCCGTAGTGCTGGGGGCATAGCCAGCAGCCAAGCTGTGAACAGCTTCCAAGCACAGCTCTGTGTCCAGAACTTTATTTTGGTATTAAAATAATGTTACAAAACTAAAAATCATTATCTGGTCTTAACTGAGAGATCTCCTTCTAGGCTAATCAGAGGACTAAAAATGTTGATGGTGCATTTGTCAACTGGACAATTATGGGCCACACAAACAAAGTGGGTGCAGCTGTAGAGGGAACCCGACCGAAGGAAATTAGAGTGGGCAGCAGCAAAGACACTCATCTTGAGGCATCAGATCAGGAGGGCCCTCAGCCATCCAACGCAGCACTTCTCCGAGCAATTCAGGGACTGGACAGAAAGCTAGAAGAATTCAGGACTGATCTTAAGCAGCTCCACTCAAAGGTGGATATTGTGACTGAAGATACTAAAGGAGCAACTCAGAAAGCTGAAAAAGCTCTAACAGTAACGGTGGGGCTTACTAAAGAAAATGGGTTACTCCGTAAACGGCTGGAAAATTTAGAGAACGTGGCCCGATCTACTTATGTCCATATTCTTGGTTTGCCAGGGGATTCAGAAGGGGAGAATCCTATTTCTTTCTTGCAATCTTGGCTACAAGAACTGTTGAAGACTGAATTCCCATTCGAAGTGATCAGGGCCTATCGAGTTAACCCACCTGGCGGCTTGTGTAAAGCAACAAATTCTATAGCGCTGCTGAGAACTCTAATGTTGGAAGTTCACACTATGGCAGAAAGGGATAAGCTTCTACAACAAGCTAAACATTTAAGCCCAATGTCCTGGAACAACTGCAGAATTCATCTGTTCCCAGACTTGAGTTACACAACAAGGATGTGTCGGAAAGGTTCTGATGGGATTCGAGGTCGGTTACGAGCTCTGGGGATTCACCATGTACTGTTGATGCTGGCCAGCTTATGCATTGTATATGGTGGCAAAACATATCAATTTTTGGAACCAGCAGAAGCATCCAGAGTGTTGGAAAAAATCGAAAGGGAATTTGCTGCTCGTGAGGATACAACCGATTCTGAGGAAGAACAGGCAACTTGAATTTTAAGTTTGTTAAATGCCCAAGCCAGGTGAAAAGGGGAGAGAACAATGTTATGATAGGATTCAAATAAGACATTAAATGGGGTGGGGGCTTCCTTCCTCTGATGTCTTTTCTCAACAAAGTTAAATGTAGTTATAATATGGTTGGGGGAAATGTTATATGGGGAAGGACTGGGGTAGGAAAGTATCACCTGAAATGTTGGTATGCTATACTGTTTTTCTCTCTTTCTGTTACCTATGTTTTGAGGGATAGAGGAGATCATCGTTCAAGCAATACTGTTTTCCGAGTAAGACCTACTTAAAAGATATAATGATTTGCAGATTGTCGTGAAAATTTCCTACTTGTTATACAGAGACAAAGAAACAGTCTTGTGCAGAGTTCAAACCATTTATTCATGTATGCATACGGAGAGCCAGCACCCCATGTTGTTATTGCATAGCTCCGAATACAATAGTAAGCCTCCTTCTCTTATACACTCACCTAGTCACATAACAGTGTCCTGGCACAACTTCATTGGACAGTAAACTTCATACAATACTGCTGCCACTTACTGACTGGTTATGCTAATTATTATGCTAACTTACTTTAGCCACATCATCTATAAGGCATGCATACATTACTACAAGGAAATGCTTGCTATGGAATTTTCCACCATTCACCAAGGACATGCTTGCTATAGAATTTTCCACTATCCACCATTTCATGAAGATTGCTTCAGTTCTGCAGCCATTTTGTGATGCTTTCTGCACAGTTACATTGTGCAGCATTAGGTCTGTTATAAAATTTTCCTCTACACCCCCCCCTCCCTTTTGATACTCTGTATCAACTGCTAAAATTCAATATCACAGTTATAGTAAGGCAATTCTTGTGCATTTTGTTTTAGTATGTTGTAATTATGTATCACAGGTGATTGTACAGTTGGTGTAGGTGGGTTACAGGCTGTGTTACACATTTTTGTAAGCAGCAGCTTTACACAAAGTACAATGAGCCATATACATAACAAGCAGATAATGTACTTTGTGCAAAACTTCTGTCATGTTATCAGCCACATTTGGTACATAGGTACAACATTCTTTTCCAATTATTGCATATACCCCGCCCTGGGCTGCTAATACATAATCAAGAGTGGCTCAATTTTGTAATGCTACTAGTCTTAATGCTTTTGTTTTGGCTCTCAAAAGGGTGAGGCCTTCATTGATTTCTTTTACCAGGGTTTCAAGTTTGTAGCTTAGTTGATCAATGTATTGCATGCTTTGTAGTACCCCCCAGAATGGGAAAAATCCTGCAGCTAACTTCTCACCCACTGGCACTCTTCTCTTGGTGCTAGGTACTCCAAAACCTCCCGCACCTATGGCACGCTTTTGACGGCGCATGCTAAGGTCATCGCCCTGTAATACATTATTATCATTTTGAGGGGGCACATGCATTTGTACGGATGGGTGTAGTGTAGCTAAGTAACAGCACCCGATCCATCCTGTTGGTAAAAACACATACGCCTTTACCGCATACTCCCAGTGCAGGCTGGACAAGGTACCAAACTTTTTCTCTTCTTTAAGCTCAGTTGGAAAATATATACCCTTACCATACCATGTTGTCATGTTACCGTCGGACGTATTATAGGTATAAGAATAATTTTGTTCTTCATAATAATTAGAACAACTAGACACCCCCACTTGTATATTTGCTCCTGTCTGTGTCCAACTCCTACACACACAATAGTGGGCCTGGGTTTTTGGTCTGTGATCTAGGTACAAGGGTTTTAAGGGGTTCCCATTTTGGGGGGCTTATACCAGGTGGCAAAGTGGTGTCCTTAAATACAGTAACTTTGCCCTTATTTAACAAGATCGGGACCAATTACCTTTACTATCCTTTGCCTGTGCCATAGCAAATAAGAGTAAATATGTGTCATACCAGACCACGGGTACAAGCCGCAAGTGCAGTCCTATGGCCACAGAAAGTGGGGAATGCGCACACACATAACAATCACTTAGGTTAGTGTTAGTAACATGTAGCTTCATTAGAGTCTGCCAGGTATTAGTGTGTGTGTAGGGGTTCAAGGCTGCAGCTGCATCTCACAGTCTTGTGGTTTACTTTAATACTTCTCAGAGTCAGAAGAACCACAGCAGCTCCCAGCACACATGCCACCCCTGCAGTCAATAAAACAGTCTTTTTCTTCATCTGTCCTCGATGGTCATCACCAATCAACAATGGGATGCGTGGATCCATGTGTCTCTCTCGGCAATCTTTGCAGCAGTTGGTGTGGTATGGAGCACTTGGAAAGGGCCTCGCCACCGGGGATCACTCCACTTCTTTCACCGAAAGTCTTTTATCACCACGAAGTCTTCAGGCTGTATGCGGTGTAGAGCTGCTTCCGGATTTGGCACAGGCAAGGCCGCCTTTACTCTAGGGTAAAAAGATCTCAACACAGCATTAAGGGATAAACAGTAGGCAATCGTTTCATTATCTATACCGTACAATGTTAACCTGCTTTGGGAAAAAGGTGCATTAGTCATTCTCAGAGGCCTACCCATCAGAATCTCGTGTGGTGACAGACCCATCCGCATTGGTCTACCTGTCATACTCATTAAGGCCAAAGGCAGAGCCTTCACCCAATTAAGTCCTGTTTCTGCCATCAGTTTGGTTAATTTTACCTTTAAGGTTTGGTTTGCCCTTTCCACAGCCCCTCCAGACTGTAGATGGTAGGCACAGTGAGTTCTTAAATCAATTTTCAAAACCTCACATAGGCACTTGATAACTTTGTTTGCAAAATGAGTACCATTGTCACTAGATATACGTGAGGGTAGGCCCCAACGGGGTATAATATCCCTCAATAGGGCCTTTGCCACCACACATGCAGTGCTTCTTCTAGCAGGGAAAGCCTCTACCCACTTAGAGAACATATCCACTATAACCAAACAATACCTGTAGCCCTCACAAGGGCTTAGTTCAGTGAAGTCCATCATTATGTGCTCAAACGGTCCTGTAGGAGAAGGATGGGCAGAGGGGGTTAATTGGAGTCCCCTACTGATATTATTTGGCACACATATAATATATTTTTTACAAAAGTTTTCAGCATACAAAGAGAAACCTACAACATACCAATATTTATTTACAAAAGCCACCATCCCCCCTTTTGACACATGGTTGGCTCCATGAGCCAACTTGGCCAAAAAGGGAAACGTGACTGCTGCTAAGCAAAGTCTGCCATCGGGCACCACTCATAGCTTTGCAGTGACATCATAGGTGCAACATGTTTGCCAGTTCTTTTTCTCCTTTTTGTCAGCAGATTGTTGTATTTCAGCTACATCACTGGCAGAAAAAAGATTTACTGGTTTTACTTCTTGAGAAAGCATTAACGGTAGTGGGACAACATCAAGGAGAGCTGCTCTTTTCGCAGCTGCATCAGCGTGGGCATTTCCTTTTGACACAAAGTCAGAAGCAGATGTGTGTGCTTGGCATTTCACGACAGCGACAGCCCTAGGCATTTGAATGGCCATCAACAGGTTTTCTACTAGTTTCACATGCACAATGGGCTTTCCTGATGAAGTCAGGAACCCCCTGTTTTTCCTTAGTGTTCCAAAATCATGCACTACTCCAAAGGCATACCTGCTGTCCATGTAAATGTTAACAGCTTGGTTTTTTGCTAAAACAGAGGCCCCGGTTAATGCCAATAGCTCAGCGGCCTGGGCTGACAAGTGGAATGGCAGCTTATGGCTCTCTTGAGTAGTGCTGTCAGTGCATATGGCGTATGCCACAATTGGACGACCCTGCCCGTCTCGTTGAGTCGAGCCATCCACAAACAGTTCCAGGTTTGTGTTAGTCAGTGGTACATCAGTCAAATCAGGTTGAGGTCTGCAGTCTGAGTCAATTACTTCTCCACAGTCATGTACATCACCGTCCTCCGGGGTAGAGAGGAGGGTAGCTGGGTTTAAGGTAGTACAGCACTGAAGGGTAACATTTGACATGGTTAGTAACACATTCTGATATTGCAGTAAACAAGCAAGAGTTAGATGGGTGGTGCGGGCCTGCAGTATAATTGAGTGTACTGCATGTGGCACATGTACAACTAGAGGTGAAAACCCCACCAAATCAGAACAGGCCAGCACCGTCTCAGTAGCAGCGGCAACAGACTGTAGACACGACACCATTCCTCTGATTACGGAGTCTGAATGCTTAGAGTAGTAAGCCACTGGCCTTCTTGCATCCCCATGCAATTGTGTTAGTACAGCAGACATAAACCCATTCCTTCCATCCACATAGAGGTCAAATGGCTAGTTAAAGTCAGGCAGCCCTAGACAAGGTGCTGACGCTAAAGCTAATTTTAATTGTGTGAAGTTTTCCGTTAATTTGTTTGTCCACTTGACCTCATCTTTCATTTGCATACCCTTGCAGTGGATGGAATCTTGCAAGGGCTGTGCCAAGAAGGCATATTCCTTCAGCCAGGATCAGCAGTAGCCTGCCATGCCCAAAAAGGACATATTTGTTGTTTTGTTATCGGACGGGGCAATTTGGTAATGGCCTCAATGCATTCTGGAGCTAGGGCGTGCCCTTACACTGACAGTGTATGACCTAAGTACTTTACCTGTTCTATGCACAATTGTAGTTTACTTTTTGATACCTTGTGCCTGTTTTCAGCCAAAAAGAGTAACAGCGCCTTTGAGTCCTGCTCACATGCTTCCCGCGAGGGGGAGGCAAGTAGCAGATCATCAACATACTGTATCAACACACTCCCACCAGGGGGCACAAAGGCAGACAAATTGTCACTCATTTGGGCTGAGAACACAGCCGGGGATTCAACATACCCTTGGGGCATCCGAGTCCATGTCCACTTTTTCCCTTTATACGTAAATGCAAACCATTCTTGGCTCTCGGGCTCCACAGGAATGCTGAAAAAGGCATTTGCTAAGTCTATAACTGTAAAGAAGCAACTATTTTTAGGTACCTAAGACAGAACAGTGACATGATTCGCGACCACAGGCATTCTGGCATGTACAGCAGCATTTACTAGTCGCAGATCTTGCATAAACCGGTAGGTGCCATCTGGCTTTTTCACCGGTAGAATAGGAGTGTTTACTGTAGCATTGGGACATGGTACGATATCCCCCTCTCTACCAATGCTGCATGCACAGGCGCAATTCCCTCTTCTGCTTACCTTCCAAGTGGGTATTGGTGTTTGTGGGGCCCATAGGAGGACTTTGGTGTGACTGATAAAGGTTGTGCATGTTTTATTAATCCTACATCGGTCTTGGAAGTGGTCCATAGACTATCTGGCAGCTCATCTAGCCAAGGGGGTCACCTATCATTTAGTTTACTTTCTTTTTCCTTTGTAACCTGTCCAATTGCCTTTATCTCTAGTTGCACTGACACTTGCTCACATAGAACATACTTATAACACCCTGTCGATGGCGATGCCCATCTGTCACCTTCTTGATCCCAGTCACTTAGGTTTTTCATGTGCACCACCCACGGCCCCAAATCCTTCCACTGTACCCCTTTTCCCTTTGCAAGTGAGATGTGAGGGGCTGCCCCTTCCACGACATAGGCTTGTTGTTGCTCAGCAGTAAGTTCTACAGCTGCAGCGCAGCGGTCATGTGCTACATATAGGTCTTTTACTTGTAACTCATCTAGCACTGGCTGAGTACTCCATCTACTTGTCTCGTACCCAAAATCCCTCACATCTTTTGCATAGTGAGCAGTACAGTGGAGATAGTACTGTAGTTCCTGTGCACCCCCTGTCAATTTAGCAGCCCATTCTATCAATGAGCCCACTTGCTCCTCGCCTATAAGCTTCCAACAGTACAGCCAGTCACTTGCAGTCACTGTCAAGGGAAAAATACCAGCTCTGGCCGAGGTCACAGAGAGTCCCTCATTGCTTATACTTATAGTCATGTTTAGCTTAGCCAATAAGTCTCTGCCTAGTAAGTTTACAGGGCAGGTCTCCCTTTACAGGAATTTGTGTTGTATCATCAGCTTGTTATGCTGCACAGTCAGGGGCTAGGTCAGAAGCTCGTACATAGGTATGCCTCAGGCGCCCACGGTTTCCACCACAGTGTCACTGGCACACAGGTACAGTTCACAGGTTCATATCACAGACAATGATGCACCAGTGTCTACCAAAAAGGAAACCTTCTTGTTGTCAACAGTTAGTGTCAATTTCAGTATTTTAATGGGGTCAGGGGTGAGGGAGAGCATTGCTTGATGTTGTCCTGCTATTTCCTAGCGATTGTACGTTGGCAGTTGCATTTCATACAAAGGGTTGTGCACAAAAAAGTCGGCAGCGGGAGGGGGTAGTTCATACTGGGTGGCTCCCCCTTCCTGGGGACAGTTTCTGATGATGTGGCCCATTTGGTTACAGCGGTAGCAGCGGTACTGGCTATGATCACCTCTCCCTCACTCTGCCTGGGGACCTCCTCTTCCTCGCCCTCTCCCTCTGCCTCTCACCCTGCCCTTACCTCCTTCATAGTACATTAGCTGCGCCTTTACTAGTTTCTTCTGATCTTTTTCTTCGTTCCCCCTCTGTTGTCTCTCAGAGTGTTCAGCATACGGCAAAATCTCAGCTAATGATTTTGTTTCCCATCCAATACAAGCAGTTGTAACCCTTTTTTTTTTATGTCAGGCAAGAGTCCACTACAAAAGGCATGCCCCCAAAAATTTCCATACGCTGTATCACCAGGCATCACCCCCCCAAATGCTGTTTAAATATGGTTTCCAGTCTCTTTCTATATTCCTGCACTGTATCACCGCTTTGTAGCGTGGATGCGGGGCCAATCAGTAGTTTTCTTAAACTTAGTCTGCACTGCCGTCCAAACTGCTTGCAATTGGTTTGCTCTATCGTCTCTTGCAGCATCCATATTCCAATTGCCCTTGCACTCATTCCACTGAAATTTTAAAGTTCTCCTGAAACATTCAGTTATTTCTCAAGTGGACAGGTCGTACATTGCAAATAGGGCTTGCATCTCCTCTGTGTACGCATCTACATCCTTCCCAGGAGGTGGTATACCCTTAACTGCGTCAGTCAGTTCATCAGGGCTCCAAGGTCTCTCTACTCCTATCTGGGGGTTGGCTACATCAGCTGGGTTAGGGTTGGGGTAATATACTAGTGGCATATTAACTACAGGTTCCTCCCTCTTAGCCCTTAATCTGGTCTTTACGTAACCTACTGGAGACCAGACTTCTTGTTGCCCACTATGCGGCCCCATTTCCACACTAGTTGTATCGGGCTCTACCTGTGCCTTGGCCGGCATCTGTCTAACATCCCCGGGATACCCCGGGGCCACCAGTCCCCCTCCCACCACCCCCTGATCTGGTGGCAGGGTGGTAGGTTGAGGAGCCGGTGCCGCCGCAGCAGGCGAGGGCTGGTAGGTGGATGGCGTATCATTTCTTTTTGGCTTTCTTTTCCTTTCCTCCTCCTCCTCTGTTTCTTGTTTTACCATTATGCCCTTCACTGACCTTTCATACCTACTTTCTGCTTCTCTTTCCCACCTATTGAACTTTGTCCAATCTATTACTACTTTCTTTTGTTTGCTTTCTACCTTTTCTAGAATGCTCCTTGCTTCTCGTAAGACATCCAGGCTAAATGTTCCTGTCAGGGGAAATAATCCATCCGTTCTCAGGTTCCATTCCGGGACCTCGCTAATTGAGTTGTTCCCATATTTATCAGCTACGCATTTTACTGGTCCAGGTAGGGGATCAGGCAACTTTCCCTTGCTTTGTTTCGCCCCCATGTCACTGTCCTGTGTTTAGTTTATGTATTATACTTTACACCCTTCTTGCTTAGCTCTGTTCCCAGGTTAGCATCACAGTTAAAACTCAAACCCCCTTTTTAAGTACTTTAGTCCCAACAGTTCAGGTCCTGGACTACTTTTGCTACAAAAGCTCAAACCTATGTTTTGGTTACTTTTGCCCTGGCAACTCAAGCCTTCTGACCACTTTTACTAAAATGACTCAAACTTGTCTGAGGTTACTCTTGTTTTAACAGCCTAAATCTCTAGAGTTTTACATCACTGTTTTACCACTTTACTTTTATGTTACTTTAAACTACTTTTACTTAGTTTGGAGTCAACACAAGAACTTTCTTACTTTTTTTTCGATCTGCGCCATCCTTGTTGGTGCGTCCTCACCCGAACAGCCCAAAGCTGGTCCTTGCCTCGTCTTTGTGAGGTGGTCTCCCTGCAATGTCCCCTGGACATCCGCCGTGCATTTCAGGTCTTATTCCAGCGAAGACTCCACCAAACAGAGCCGTGCAGATCCTGCTGACTACGCCAAGATTGTCATGGAAATTTCCTACTTGTTATACAGAGACAAAGAAACAGTCTTGTGCAGAGTTCAAACCATTTATTCATGTATGCATATGGAGAGCCAGCTCCCCCTGTTGTTATTGCATAGCTCCGATTACAATAGTAAGCCTTCTTCTCTTATACACTCGCCTAGTCACATAACAGTGTCCTGGCACAACTTCATTGGACAGTAAACTTCATACAATACTGCTGTTAGTTGCTGATTGGTTATGCTAATACTATGTTAAATACAATACTGCTGCCACTTACTGACTGGCTATGCTAATTATTATGCTAACTTACTTTAGCCACATCATCTATAAGGCATGCATACATTACTACAAGGAAATGCTTGCTATGGAATTTTCCACCATCCACCAAGGACATGCTTGCTATGGAATTTTCCACTATCCACCATTTCATGGAGATTGTTTCAGTTCTGCAGCCATTTTGAGATGCTTTCTGCACAGTTACATTGTGCAGCATTAGGTCTGTTATAAAATTTTCCTCTACAGGAGATCATCGTTCAAGCAATACTGTTTTCCAAGTAAGACCTACTTAAAAGATATAATGATTTGCAGTTTATAGAACTGTGACATGGAGATGTATGGATGTAATGTTCTGTACTCATTATGTATTATCGATTATAGGATGGGATGTTTACTCTCTAATAGGGTGAGAGATGTGGTTATATTTTTTTCTAGTTTTATCCCTGCTCATGGCAGCATAGGCCTTTCTGGATAATTAATATCAAGTATCTAGACATTACTATGTGCTAGTCTAGCATGGACTGATTTGTTGAATTTATTTTGGTCAGTGTATTTAGGCATTCCTCCATGTGTGGTAACACTATTCAGGGGCATAGCAGTTGATGTTACTGTAAAGATGTAGTCTATCAATTCTAAATCTGAATGCCTACCTGTTGACGATGAAATGTAATGCTGTGTATTACAGAAATTAATAAAATATAAATTCAGAAAAAAGGCTGGAGTGCTATACAGATCACCATCACAGAGCCAGAAGGTGGAAAGGGAAATAGGGAGTTCATTATGAAGGCAATCAGAACTCAGGGAGGTGCTGCTATTGGAAGACTTTAATGTGCTGAATGAGGAATGAAGTGTACCATTTTAGGCACATGCAATGAATCCTTGCTTGGTGAAGGCATACCTGGAAATATTCCTAATACATCTAGTACCATCCATTACAAAAGAGGAACCCATAACAGATCCAGTTCTCACCAATGAGGATAGAGTACAAAATGTCACACTTTAGAAACCATTTGGGAAAAGTGATTACAGGACAGGATGTCTTCAAGCTAACTTTGAGATTTCCCAAACTAGGCTTGATCTCTGGTTATTGGCCTAATAATAATAATAATATTTAACCAAATGTCCCACTATTGAGGGAGGACAATCTAGATAGGCCTTGAGCCTTCCTTTGTCCTACTTTATCCAGTAAAAAAAGTCCAATTAGAAAATGGCAGGATACAGAGCCAAACTAAGGTTTGTGAGTTCAAGGTGCACATGTTAGAAGAGGGAGAAAGATATTATGAGGTAGCCTAGATAAACACAAGGGCATGGGCAGTAAATGGGAGGCTTTTAAAAAGATATAGAAGAAGCTACATAACTTTCATTTTGGGAGGTAAGTAAGGGCAGTGAAGTAAAATGATCAATATGGTTCACAAAAGTGTAAGGTGAGGTGGTGCAAGAGAAAAGCAAGGCATGCAAGAGATGCAAAGAAAGTCAAAAGGATGAGGACAGGGATACTAATAATAATAAGAGTAACTAGTAGGATAATGAATATTGCAAAGTCTGAATCAGAACTGAGATTAGAAGAGGGTGTGAAGCAATGAGATGAATCATTCTTCTGTTTTATATTGGAGAACTGCAAAATTAAAGAAGGAAGAGTTAGGTTAAGTCAATTAGTGGAATGGGAGGAAGGGACAAAATAAGACCAATATACCGAACCACATTTTTGTTTAGTTGTCACAATAGAAGATGATGGCCCACTGTCTGACTGTGCAACTGAAATGAAATCTAGGCAGGAGCGACTGAGAGTGCTAAAAATGGACAGATTTATGGGAACAGACAGGATGCACACATGCGTGTTGAGGGAGATGGCATAGGTTCTCAAAGCACCACTAGCAGGTATCTACAACTGCTCTTTAATTAATGGGGTGGTACCCAAGGACTGGAGGGCAGCTGATGTGCGTCTGCACTAACGTGGCAGTAGGGAAGTTCCAGGAAACTATATACTAGTTAAATTGTATCTATAATGGGGCAAGTGCCAGAATCTATCCTAAAGGAAAAATAACATTCTGGAAGGCAAAAAATCTCTATAATGACAGGTGACAGGAGTTCACAAGGAGGTAGCTATGCCACACAAGCATGATTGAAATATTTTGATGATGTAATAAGGACAATCGATTAAGGGCAGGCAGTTGTCATGCTATACCTGGATTTTAGCACGGCCTTTAACGTAGAGCCACTGAGTATGTTGATCAAGAAGCTATGAGATATCTGGGTAGGTTAGAGGGTAACAGGATGGGTAAAAAGCTGGCTGAAGGGATGAACACAGAAGGTGGGCATGAATGGAAAATGCTCAGATACTAGAGATGTGACTCGGTATCAGCTGGGAGAATGGAGCACTGCAGAGTTCAGTCCTGGAACCCATACTCTTGACATATTCATGTGGAGGAGGCCCAGTGCTTTATGGAGATTTTAACTGCTACTTGGATGAGCATTTGAACTAGGTGGTTTGGGGGGACTGGGATGTATAATTAAGGGAGGCAACACTTGTTTGTAACAATAAATTTTAAGGCTTCCCTGAGCTTCTTTAAAATAGAAGAGATGGAAGCTTTTGTATAAAGTTCCAAAAATTTTTCTTTTTATTATTCTTTTTCTTTTTAGTCATCAACCTGATGTTTTGATTCTAAAAAGAATCTTCTTCAGAGGGCTTCTTTGTTCTAAAAAAGAATACACAAATATCAAAACTACAACATAATTGATAAATTATCATATATACTGTTACTGTACATATCTTTCACAGAAAAATAACCTTATCTGATTAAGTTGCTATACATTCAAGGTACTTGTCTTCCCTTATATTTTCATTGACAGATAGGGTTGCCACCTTTGGTTGAGGGAAAAACCCGACCCTAAGCTCCGCCCCTGACCCACCCCTTTTCATGACTCATCATGCATTGTTCCTCCTAGAAGTCCTTTTGTTACATCAATAAAAGGCAACGCTTAAAGCAGCAGTTCAACAAAAATGTTAAGATACTGTACTGTACCTGTGAAAGTTACTTTCTTAGGTTCTTCCTAGTTATTTATTTACTTATGTATTTATTGACATTGGTTTACTGGATAAACATACAGAGATAAAATAAATCTCATTTACAGATATGATCTGGGGGGAGACAAGGGAAAAAATGTAACTAGCATTCAACAGTGCATGGTATATATTAATACCTAACAAATAAATTGTTTCCTATAATGTGTACTTTATATCTTTTTCTGGCTTCATTTCCAGTTCATGTCCACAGTACTATGTCAAAGCCAAAGAAGTGACCATACTTTTTTCTTGAGGAAAAAAACATTCAAACATTTAAAAATGCCTAAATCCTGTTAGTGATGAAAATGTTTACCAGCAAATGAAAGTGGAAGACAACTGGCTCTGTTACTGCTGCTAAAGGTGGGGGCAGCTTTGCTGCTATGCCAACTTAAGATGCAGTAGAAAAGATTAGGTTAAGTAAGTGCTAATGGTGTTAATGGCCATACTTTACACCTCCCAGGCTGACTGCTTTCACAAACAAAGGGCTATATTGACAAGAGAACTTGTCTGTAACCTGGGACATGTAGCTGAAACAATGAATGATATGACAAGATTTGTTTCAAAAGTATGTGAGCACTCAAAATGGCTCAAAAACCTGACCAGCACAGAGCAAAACCAGATTACCTGATAGGGACCCTGAAAACCTGATCACCAGGTAAAATAACTGACAGGTGGCAACCCTATTGACAGACCCTATGTCTTGGCTTCAAATTAATTTTGTATATACACTGTAATTCCCCCTTCAATTAGAAAAAAATGCCAACAGCAATTCCGCAACATTTGTATGTAATTTCTACATAGGCCTGTGGCCCCTTAACTGAGAGTAGAGTATGTACCTCATAGCTGCTGTACGTTTTTGGAATTTCACTTCCTCTTAATGGTGGGGCCTTCTGTTTTTTTAGCCTGAAAGAGATTTTATTTTAATTAGTTCTTTTCCATTCTACACCCACCCACTAATCTTATTTATTATTCAGACATAAATTTACTCAATCATCAAGTTTCTGTTTATTCCTTTCATCTAGTAGCATTTTTGGTAATTCTCAAATTCCTTTTGCTGTTTTTTCCTAATGGACGAAAACGATTTTATCTTTATAGGCTTGCTCATGTGGGGTCCATCCATTTCATTTTATAGAGTTGTACTTTATCCGTGCATGTTATGAGCTGTGCCTACCTTGAAATATTTCTTGAGTGCTCAGGGTTTTGTTGCTCATAGCTCACTATCCCCATTCATTCAAGAATCTGTTGCAAAAAACATATTTAACCATTATTTCTCAGGCATATTCCAAATGATGCCATTTTACTGCATAAACTGCTGCTTTCAAATGTTAATTTTAGGTTTGTTTTACCTTAGCAATTTGGTCAAAACATGCCTGCTATTTAATGGCGTCTCCTGCTTTGAAATGCGATAGCTAAGATTCCATTGCTACTCCCTTCCTCTTGAGCCCACTTGTGTATGTCACTAGTGATGTCGTCACTCGTGTTCTCACATGATTTATTTATTTATTTAGTGATTCAGAAAAGACCTTTGAGCGTAAGGTCTTTTACAAAGGTTCCACGTCATAGATTGCAAAATAAAGTACAATAGGAAACAGCAAAGGTACATTACCATGAAAGATACAGCTTGGATTCAGAACTTACAGAATAATTCAAAACATAGGTACAAGTTAAATAACAAGAACAACACTTTATGAAGCTGGGGAAGGGATGAGCAGCCACAAAGTGCCTTGTCAGTAGTTCAGAGGGACAGGGATAATTAGCAGTGGGGTGAAGAAAGGAGGTACGAGGAAGAGAGAGGTAGGTGCTGCAGTGGAGGTGAAGGGTGGGAGAAGAAGGGCGATAAGGTATAGGGAGAAATGGTGGGGTGAAGGGAGGCTGAGTGGAGAAGATGTGCTAGAGTAAATGGTGGGGTGTGAGGGGCCATGGTCAGGCAGCTTGCATTAGTAGTGATTGCTAGGGAAACTCACAGGACTGGGAGTTGGAAGGGGGAAGGTGGAGTTGTTAGACATTTAGTTGCCTAGCAACTATCAATGGCTTGCTTGGTGTTTGTTACATGAGCAGGCCCCCAACATGTTTATGTTTGCTGTCTGCATATTATTTACTCTTTTAGGCACTTTTAAGCTGTTTGTTACCCAATGGGGCATTTCAGTCTCTCCATTTCTTTGGTTTATTTACAAATACGTGTGCTGCTTATTCATGAATACTAATGTGGCTAGGGGGTGGGGAACGCATGAGGGTCCAGATCAGCAGGTGTTGGGTGAGCAGTGGGGCCTGCCAGGGCTGGCATGACCTTAGGTTGAATCCTTCTTTTAAACATTTATTTTATACCATAATAGACTGGCTGGTTGTAGAATAGTCTTGTGTGATCCCTATGTTTTTTATAAGAAGGCTTATCCATTTTTTATTGTATTCCTATCACCAACAAGCTTGCCAGTTTGTGTCCGAGTTCATTCCTATATTTCTGTCTAGTGTGTTAAGTGCACATATCCATTTCATTTCAGATTTATCTATTTTTTGCGGATAATTCCACCCCCTCTCTGATGGGGCCACTAGTTCTAATCCCCAGTACCAAAGTGCTGTGCTTGTATGACCAGAATGGTTAAAATGCATTGCAACTTGTGACGCTGTGTTTTTCCTTCTAATGTCCCTCTTGTGTTCCTGAATTCTTGTTTTTAGTTGTCTAGTGGTTTGTTCTATGTACATCTTATCACAGGGACATAGGAGTACATAAATTCCTCCCTTAGAGGTACACTTAATATGTTAAGGAACACGGGGTGGGGCAAAATTGGTGGGATGGGTGGAGAACTGGCTGCAGGGATGGCAGCAGAGGGTGGAGGTAGGAGAAGTATCATCCCCAAGGGCAACGACGAGTATGGTCCTACAGCGGTGAGTGCTGGGGCTGGTGTTAGTTGGGGTATTTATTGCAGACATCTCTGTAGGCATAAATAGCAAGATAAATCTATTTGCAGATGATACCAAGATGCGAGTAGTGGTGGATGACCAAGGGGATGGCAGGGATTACAGGAAGATCTAACAAGGCTGGAGACATGATCTGACACCTGGCAACTTGGTTTCAATTCCAAAAATGCAAGGTGCTGATTTTGTGGGCAAATAATCCAAAAAGGGGCTACCATCTGGGGGGCTGCAGCTGGCTGTGACTGAGGAGGAGGAGAAAGATCTGGGGGTGCTCATTACAGGAGCAATGAACAACTTGGCACAGTGTAGGAAAGCCACATCAGTAGCCAACAAGATGCTGCATTGTATTGCAAGGAATATAACCTCTAGGAGAAGGGAGGCAATTCTGCCATTATACACATCGCTGGTCAGACCTCACCTGGAGTACTGCATTCAGTTTTGATGCCTTTACCTAAAAGAGACATTAGATTGCTGGAAGGGGTGCAATGGAGAGCAACAAAGATGATCCAGGGTCTGGGGGAGTTGAACATGTACTCTCTGGAGAAGAGGAGGGATGGGGGTATGATTGAGACCTTTAAGTACATGAGAGGAATAAACAGGCCAGGAACAGAGGGACTGTTCAAGGGAAGGGTGGGGAGAGGCACTCAGGGTCATGACATGAGATTGGAGGGTAGAAGGTTTATGGGGGAAATGGAAGAGGCATTTCTTTATGGAACAGTGGGATGCTTCAAGAGGGGCTGGGATAGGGCAATAGGGAGGGTCATGGGAGGGTGGAGGGTGGAAGTAGAAACTGCAGAGTGGGAGTGCTAGTTGCAAAATCAAGCAGACTCAAGAGACCAAATGGACTTTTTCTGCTTGTAGTTTCATATGTTCATATGGAGAACATGCTAGACAGGAGGACAAGTGCTAGTAGGCTTTTTTTTCTCCAGTTTGTTCAGTATTATTTGCCAGGAAAGACAACAGCATAAGAAGGACCATAAGTGAACATAGAGGAGAAGTAGCATGTGAGATAAAGGGGATGAGAGAAAGAAAGACAGTCAGTCCAGGGAACAGCTGCAGGAGGAGGTGAAGGAAAGGTGCATCCTTGTATTGTGTTTAAAGTGGGAGGTGGAGGGACAGAGTTTGAGTTTGGGGGAAGAGAGTTTAAGAGTTTGGGGCTCAGGTAGGAGAGGGTTTTTTGGCCATGAGAGGTGTGGCAGAAAGGGACAGAGGATAGGGAGGAGGACCATCTTGTGGCCCTGGTGTGAGCTGCTGTTTAGAAGAGGGAACTGATGCAGACAGGGAGGAGACCACGGGAGAGTTTGTGGAAGAAGGTGGCAGTTTTGCAGTTGAGTCAGTTCTTGAGGGAGGGCCATCTGGAGATTCTGTAAAGGTCACATTGGTGTGTAAGTTTGGGAAGGCCAGAGGCAAACAGATCATGTTGTAGTAGGGGAGGGAGGGTGGGCAGAGGGAGACTGTGAAAAGGCAGAGATACTAAACAAATATTTTTGCTCAGTATTTACAAAGGAAGAGGGGAGGTACCTAAAACAAACAGTAGAAACACTCTGGATACAGAAGTTGATACCAGCCCATTTACAGAAGAAAGGGTTATGAAAGAACTCTAAAACTGAAGGTGGACAAAGCAATGGGGCCTGATGGTATTCATCCCAGAATTCTAAAAGAACTATGGGTAGAACCAATGACACCACTGACTACCCTCTTAACAAATCATGGGAGGATGGGGTGGTACCTGAGGACTGGAGGAGGCCAGATGTGATTCCCCTTCACAAAAGTGGGAGCAAGGCAGAAGCAGGAAACTACAGACCTGTTAGTTTAACCTCAGTGATAGGAAAAATGATGGAATCACTTCTGAAGGAAAGAATTGTTGAGTATCTCGAGGCCAGAGGGGCACAGGATGCAAGGCAGCATGGATTCACAGTGGAAAGGTCATGCCAGATGAATTTGATAGATTTCTTTGACTGGGTGACCAAAGTAGTAGATCAGGGAAGGGCTGTGGACATGGCCTACCTAGACTTCAGCAAGGCATTTGACACAGTCCCACACAAAAGATTAATATACAAGTTAGCCAGCCTGGGAGTGGGTCCCAAGATGACAGCCTGGGTAAAGAATTGGCTGGAGAATAGGACACAGAGAGTAACAGTAAATGGAGTCCACTCTGAAGAAAGGGGTGTTACTACTGGGGTACTGCAGGGTTCAGTATTGGGACCTCTCCTCTTCAATGTCTTTATAAGCGACATTGCAGAGGGACTGGAAGGAAAAGTATGTCTCTTTGCAGATGACACAAAGATCTGCAACAGAGTTGATGCACAAGGTGGGGTAGAAAGGATGAGAAGGGACCTTGCAAGCTTAGAGGAATTGTCAAATGTATGGCAGCTTAGATTCAATGCTAAGAAATGCAAGGTAATGCACCTGGGAAACAAAATCCCAGGGGAAGAGTACACAATGGAGGTGGGAGATACTAACAACAACAAAAATGGAAAGGGACCTGGGGGTAGTCGTATCAGATGACCTAAAGGTGGGCAAGCAATGTGAGAGGACAGCAAGGAGGGCTGGGGGGAATATTGAGATGCATAGGGAGAGGCAGCACCAGTAGAAAACAGGAAGTTGTTATGCCTCTGTACAGACAGCTGGTGAGACCCCATCTGGAGTACTGCATGCAGTTGTGGAGACCCAATCTCTGTGAAGACATAAACAGGATGGAAGCTGTCCAGAGGAGGGCAACTAAAATGGTGCAGGGTCTGCACTGGAAGACATATGAAGAGAGACTTAAGGAGCTTAATATGTATAGCCTCGAGGAAAGAGGGAGAGGGGGAACATGATAAAAACTTTCAAGTACCTCAAGGGAATCAACAAAGTCCAAGAGGGTAGCATCTTTCAAAAAAAGAGATGTGCAAGAACAAGGGGGCACAATTTGAAGATAGAGGTGGGGCAGCTCAGAGGTAATTTAAGAAAGTATTTTTTCATAGAGAGGGTTGTGGATGCATGGAATGGCCTTCCGGAGGAGGTTGTGGAGTCAAAAACAGTGGTGGAATTCAAGCATGCATGCATGGGACAGTCATAAGGCCATTCTAGGGGGTTGGGTAGGAAGGAGTAGGCTGCTGGTTAACTAGGATTTGCAGCTTATCCAGTAGGTAGGGAAATGGTCAGACTGGGTGGGCCAAGTGGTCCTTATCTGCTGTCAAATTCTGTGTTTCTCTATTTCTAGGAGCTTCACAGCCTAGTGACATTTTTCATAGAGAGGCAGGGGAAGTAGATGAGGGCACCATAGTTGAACAAAGGGAGAAGGAAACTGGTGGCTAGGAGGGACTTGGATTCTTTGTTAAGGAACTGCTTCATCTTTGTGGAGCATGCCAAGCCCTTCTTGAGCTTTCTTTATGGTGATACTAATGTGAGTTGAGGTGGCAGTCAAGGAGAAGACCAAGGTATTTGAATTCTTTAACTCTCTCAATAGGGTTAACAAGGTTGTCATGAAGGGCAAATTCCAAGTCAAGTGGTCTTCGAGGGCTGGAGAAAATCATGACCTTTGTTGTGTTTTTTTTTTTAGATAAGGACGCGACCTTTGGACATGAACCAGGAGTGGAGCTGCATGAAGTCAGCCTGAAGCTTGTTTAGGAGAGCAGAGGGGTCTTTGTCCTTACAGAAGAGGGCAGCATTGTCTGCATAGAGAATGAGCTCAGTGTTTATGCAGATGCCTGGGAGAGAGTTTATGACTAGAGAAAAAAGCAGACCCAGGATGGACCCTTGAGATACACCATACTTAATGGGGCAAGAATCGGAGGGGAACCCACCAATTGTGGTTTGATGAGACCGAGTGTGAGGTAGTTTCAGAACCAGTGAATAACTTTTGGGGGAGAAGTGGAGATTGGTCAGGGTCCAGAGAAGAACATCATGGTCAGTGAGATCAAAAGCATTTGTGAGGTCCACAAAAATTGATCCAGTGTACAGGCCTTCATTGATGGCTCTGTCTATGAATCGAGTAAACTTTGAGGGTGGTCTCCATGCTGTGGCCAGCCCTGAAACCATTTTGCACTTCAAACAAGCGGTTATGTTGAGTGGGAAAATCCATGGTGGACAATTTTATCTAAGATTTTGGAGAGGGAGCAAGGAAGGATGCAGGACGGTAGTTGGTAACTTGGTCCTTGGGACCAGACTTATGAAGGGGTTTAATGATCGCACATTTCCATTTATGCAGGAAGGACCCTGTGTAAAGGGAGTAGCTAAGAATATTGGTGAGAGTGACGGACTGGGAATCACAGACCAGTTTTAAGACCCTGAAGTAAATGTTGTCGAGGCCTGTTGATGGTCTAGGGTGATTAGTTTTAATAAGTTTACCTCAGAGGGGGAGAGATGCTGAAAAAAGAATCTGGGTTGCGAGCCTGAGGAGGGGAGGAGGCACTGGAGAAGAGGGAGGCATTGGGCTTATATTTGTCAAGATTGCCAGAATTTTGATTAAAAAGTGAGGCTATATATCAAGGGAATTGGTTATGGCCAAGCCATTGGAGAAAAGACAGATTTGCTCATCGGATTGACCCCTGCCTATGAGGTTGTTGAGAATGTTCCAAGTTCACCTCGGGTTCCCTACAGATGAGCACAGTTTCTCCAGGAGGAAGGAGGTTTTAGCAGATCTAACAGTGGATTTGCATTTGTTTTGGAGGGTTTTGTGATTTTGGAGAAGGTGAGGAAGTTTGTGTTTCCTGTAGAAAAACCAGGCGTGTTCTCTGCCCCTCATGAGCTTGTGTAGATCTGGGGAGAACCATTCTTGACTTGTACCTTTTAATCCAGATTTTTTAAAGTGGGATGAAAAGCTCACAAAGAACAAGGAACTTGTTGCTCAATAATTCTAGGGCTTCATTAATGCCTGTAATGGAGTCCGTGAAGGACCAGTCCTACGCAAGAGCAGCATTTTAGAACTCCGTAAGACTGAGTTTTTTTCAGTTGCCTGGTGTGGATGAATTTGTGCTGAAGGTGAGAGGTGTTGGTTGACCAGAAGCAGCAGAAGACAACACAAAGTTCATTGATTGAGTCTGCTAGAACCCCAGAGGATGTGACTTGATAGGAGTTGGAGACAAGAATCCAATCAATGAGGGATTGGGTCCCTGTCCTATAATTGGTTCTGGTGGGCTTGCTGATCAGCTGATTAAGGCTGAGGGTGAGGATTGTTTCCTTGGGAGCATCACAATGAGTGGTCTGCCAATTTAGGTTGAAGTCACCAAGGATAATCTATTCTCTTCCATGAGGAAGGGAGGTTCTGATGTTGAGAAAGATATCTAGTTCATGGGGAGATGAGTCGGGGCGGTAGACTACGTTGACAGTGATTAATTTGTTGTCACCTAGGAGGAGGTTGAGAGAGAGGGATTCAATGAAGGAGGTTGTGAGAGGTGGATTAAATTCAGTGGCCAAAAGATGATCAGCAACCCACAGGAGGCAGCCCTCACCCCTCATTTCCCAAGTTGGTCCTTTCTAAAGAGGGTATACCCTTCAAGACTGATTTCATTGGAGGGAATCTTGTAAGTCTCCCATGTTTTGGTAAGGGCAATGATGTTGAAGGTATTGGCCAACACCCATGACTCGACTGAGGGTTTGTTTGTTTTCTCAGCAGGCTTTGAACATTAAGGTGAACAATTCTAAGTTGCTTGGAACGTCTGGGGGAGGGATGATGACCAGTAGCCACTTGGGGGGGTGGACCGGGGTTAAGATGGATGGAGCTGGATATAGAAGTAGGAGAAGGAGAGACTTCCAGTGTCTGCGGGATGCCGGGACAGACAGCTTGGGGAATTTGAACCTAGAATAATTGTTGGGTAATGGTGAGCAGATTGTGTTAAGAGGAGGAGAACTCATGAAGCAGGCAAAGTTTGAGGAGGGAGTTTAAGTGGGTCAGAATAGAGGCTGTCTGTGATGCACTGAGGGGGGAGGGGGGAACAGGTGGAGAGAGAGGGGAGAGTAAGTGATGCAAGGGAGAAGAAAGCATGTAGTGCAAGGGAGGGGGTGAGAGGCATTAAGTGAGGGGTGCAAAAATGGGAGGGGGAGGAGGAGATGAGAGAAGGGAATTTTGTCATAAGGGGCCCTGAGGTGGTGACATGGGTCAGCAGAGCAGCTATGAGGAGTAACAGATTGGGGGCTTCATTTCAGTGGGAAATGGTGAGGGGGAGAAAAGCTTAACTAGGTAGAGAAGGGGTGAGGAGGAGGGGATCCTCAAAGAGGGAAAATTTTAGAGAAAGCCAGAGAAATTGAGCAATGAGAGAAGTGGGGGGGGGAATCAGAAGTGGGAAGGATAGAAAGATTCAGCAGGAGAGAAAGGATAAGGGAATGGGTAGGGGAGTCTAGAGGGGCGGGGTGACTAGATGGTATTGCTAAGAAAACAGCTCTTTAAGAGAGAGGAGAAGTGGAATTGGTAGCCAGTGTATGAGGAGCTGAGGTGGAGAGGTGGCATGGAAGCATATTTAAAGAGTGACAGGGCAGGGGTGGGTGAAACATTCCAACAGAAAGTAGTAGAGGGGAGCAGGAGCAGTCCGAGCTAGACCGAAATGTCTGGTTCCAGCATTCAACCAATGGTAGCTCTGAGCAGAGAGAGTGGCTAATCAGGGTGACGAAAAGAAAGATAGAGGTCCAACATTGCCTAAGCTGCTGCTTTGGGGATGTAGCTGGAGACTCAGTGGGCTGGAAGTGAGCAGGCGGTGCCTTGCATTGCACCACACCAATGGAGCCAGGAGAAGTGGAGATGGGAGTACCCTGTCAGGGGCCTCTGGCTGAAAGGAAAAAATGGAAGAGAGGGTATTAGAGAAGGGTGATTGGGGTTGGGTAGCAGACAGGGAAGGAGAGAGAGGAAGGCAGGCTAATTGAAGGAATGTGGATTAGACTACTTGGTGGGAGGACTGGCAAATGTCAGAAAGGGGAGGTGGAAGGAAACGTGGAGAGTTATCAGGGGAAAACAGAGTTTGGGGGAAGGGAATAGAGCAAGGAGAGGACGGGATGTTAGTAGAGGCAGAGAAGAAGAGTTAGGCAGAATACTGGAGAACACAGCAATTACAACTCCAAGTACATTTGGGCTGTACAAAATATTAGCTCTAAGCAAAATTGGTCAGACTCAAAACTAGCTGTGCATTTGAGATTAAAAATAATCATTTAGCAGTAATCTGGGACCAGAAATTCAAGCAGAAAGTAGTAGAGAGGAGCAGGAGCAGTCCGAGCTAGATAGCAGCATCCGTTTCCAGAATCCAACCAATGGTAGCTCTGAGCAGAGAGAGCGACTCATCAGGGTGAAGGAAAGACAGACAGATGTCCAATGGTGCCTAAGCTGCTGCTTCGGGCTGTACCTGGAGACTCAGCGGGCAGGAAATGAGCAGGTGGCGGCTTGCAATGCACCACACCAATGGAGCCAGGAACAGCGGGGATGGGAATGCCCCATTGGGAGACTCTGGCTGAAAGGACAAAATGGGAGAGAGGGGATTAGATAATTGTGATCGGAGGGCGGGAAGCAGACAGGGAAGGAGACAGAGGAAGTCAGACAAATTGAAGGAGTGTGGATTAGAGGAATCTGTGGGAGGGCTGGCAGATACCAGAAAGGGGAAGGGGAAGAGAGCATATAGAGTTGGCTGGGAAAAGAGAGTTTAGGGGGAAGGGAAGAGAGCGGGAAGCGAACAGGGGCTTAGTGTAGGCAGAGAAGCAGAGTTAGGCAGAATACCGGAGAGCACAGCAATTACAAGCAGAAAGTAGCAGAGTGGAGCAGGAGTAGTCCAAGCTAGTGAGTAACAGCTGGTTCCAGAATCCAACCAATGGTAGCTCTGGGAGGAGAGAACAGCCAATTGGGGCAAAGGAAAGAGAGCCAGAGATCCAACGGTGCCTAAGCTGCTGCTTCGTGGCCGTACCTGGAGACTCAGTGTGCTGGAAGTGATGATGTCATGAATGAATGCACCAGGGTCAGCAGGTTTTTAGAAAGGATAAGGGACTTCATCTGGTCGATATTTCCCAGTTGGCGAAAGCCACTCAACTGTGGACAACACCTGAGCCTCCAAAATCCGCCATTCATCAAAAATGACCCCCAGATTTTTCACCTTACCAGAGACTATTACCCCGGATGAAGTGAGCTGAAGCCCTGTCTCTTCCATCTCTACCTCTGCTCCCCCCTTCTGATAGTGTTCAGTCACCAGCACCTCAGTCTCATCCTGGTTAAACCTCCGCCAACTAGATTCCGTCCATTTCTGGAGTTTAGTCAGGCATGCATTTAGCACCTCCACAGCATCTGATGTTCCCAGAGCAAAGAACAAGTACAGCTGGGTATTATCTGCATAGCAGTGAAAATCCAGCCTGTGCTGTTGAATGACCCCTTCCAAGGGCAGCATGAACACTGCAAATAACATGGGTAAGAGGACCAAACATTGGGGCACACCACAAGGAAGGAGCAGCAGGAATGATGAGAAAGTACCTATCACCACCCTCTGCATCCTATCCCAGAGCTAGGACTAAAACCAGCTGATGACGGTGCCAGTGAGTCCAACGTGCTTCTTCAGATGATCCAACAACAACCCATGGTGCACTGTGTCATATGCTGAAGAGAGATCAAGAAGAACAAGAATTGATGATTCGCCCTTATTTCTTGACTTGAAGAAGTCATTACACACTCTGATGACATCTCAGCACAATATCCAGTTCTGAAACCAGACTGGAGGGGCTCTTAGATGTCATGGGCCAAGGAGTGTCCCCCAAGCTGTAGTGCTACAACCTTTTCATTAACCTTAACTTAAAAACACAGATTAGAGCAGGTGATAATTCACTAGAATATCTGGGTTCAGAATTGGTTTCTTTAAAAGGGGTTGAACTGGTGCAACTTTCGGGGACATGGATAGTGGCTGATGAGACAAGACGTGCTGGATGACCCTTCTCTCCCTTAGTGAATGCTGAGTAAAGCATTTGTTCAGTATTGCTGCCTTGTCCAGATCCCCCTCCGTACACTCTCCTGCTCCCTTTTAAACCTCACAGTCCTCTGATTTTTCTTTGTTCACTGGTGTACCTATAAAATGCCTTAGCCCCTTTGTTTATAGACCATGCTAAACCCTCTTCTGACTGTGCCTTTGCCCTCCTATAACCTTCCCTTAGATATTCAAGGTACACCTCCCTGTTCTGCTCCCTTTGGCTTCCCTTATATTTCCTGAAACTCAGCCTTTTAGCCCTGAATTTGTCTGCCACCTCTTTGGAGATCCTTAATGATTTCTTTCTTCTTTTCCCTTTGGCCACTATCCTAACGCATGGGTTTGTTATCTCTGCTATGGATCCTTTCAGTTTCTCCCATTGTTCTTCCATCCCTCTATTACCCCTCCCTTCCCGAGGACCGCCTCTATACAGCTACCATTTCAGTGAAATCCGCCTTCCTGAAATCTAATACTCTTATGCTTGTGTGGCTTAATTGAGTCCCTGTCTTCATGCTGAACCACACCATGTGGTGGTCACTGGACCCCAGCTGCCCTTCCGCCTATATTTCTTCGACTCTGTTCCCATTGGTCCATACCAGGTCCATAATTGACTTGTCCCTGGTTGGCTCATGTACCAGCTGTCCAAGTCCAACCCCCTGCAGGGATTGTAGGGTGGCTGTGCTTCTGTGTATTGCTTTACTAACCTCTCCTTCAACAGGGTTTCCATTGGTTTCCCCACAAACTGATGAGAGACTGACTGACCTATAGCTGCTTGCCTCCACCATGCTGCCGCTCCTATGGAGTGGGACCGTATCTGCTCACAGTTTAACCAAGAAGAGCCGCGCCAGGGCAGAGCAGGGTGCTCTATGACCCTTTGCTACCAATCAGTTAAGCACTCATGGCACTCACCAGTCACAGAGGAAGAGTAAACATAAATGAAGAGTCCAGTGTATCTGTATCAGGAACAATTTCTTTGTTTATTGCAATCACCACACAGTTCACAAACAGACCCAAATGGGTCAGGAGGACACAAGAAAGAAAACTGACATTTCACCTAAGTGTGAGGTTTTCTCAAAGATACCATCTCCTGGTAATCGTCTACTTTTATAGCACAATTAAATTGCATGATCAATTTAAAAAACATCCACCTCCAGTGTTACATCATACTGTAAAAATAAATGGTCACAAAATGGTGCAAGTTAACAGATAAAGTGCAATATAGTGCACTCCTCCAGTCCTCTGGAACAAAGCCTATTTCCAGTGACCTGTTGAATAAGATCTTCAGTGGTGCAGCATGCACCTCCCTGAGTTCCTTTAGTATCCTTGGGTGTATCCCATCCGGTCCCATGGCCTTGTCTACTTTCAGATCTGCAAGTCCCTTAAGACTTTGACATTGTGCCACATAGAAGACTATTGCACAAACTGGGGAATATGGGTGTGGGCAGGACAGTAGTGCGGTGGGTAGGTAACTGGCTGAGCAGCAGGACACAGAGGGTGGTGGTAAATGGCTGTCACTCCACAGAGGGAAGAGTGACCAGTGGGGTACCACAGGGATCCGTGCTGGGACCGGTACTATTCAATATCTTCATCAGTGACATTGCGCAGGACCTAGAAGGCAGAATTTCACTGTTCACGGATGACACAAAGCTCTGTAACAGAGTAGACACACCAGAGGGTGTAGACAGAATGAGAAGGGACCTGCAGAAACTTGAAGAATGGTCAGGGGTTTGGCAGTTGAAATTCAATGCAAGGAAGTGCAAGATAATGCATATGGGGCACAAAACCCTGGCACAATATATCAGTTGGGGGTGAGGATATAGCATGCACCAAGCAGGAAAGGGATCTTGGAGTATCATCTCTGATGACCTCAAGGCAGGGAAACAGTGTGACAAGGCAGCAGGTAAAGAATAGGATGCTGGGATGCATAGGCAGGGCATCACCAGCAGGAAAAGGGAGGTCGAATTCCACTATACAAGACACTAGTGAGGCTGCACCTGAGTACACTGTGCAGTTCTGGAGACCTTACCTACATAAGGACATAGACAGGGTAGAGAAGGTTCAGAGGAGGGCAACAAAGATGGTGCATGGATTGCATCACAAGTCCTATGAGGACAGGTTGAAGGCACTGAACATGTACTCCTGGAGGAGAGGAGGGAGAGAGGGATATGATAGAGACATACAAGTATCTTACAGGGAGGAACAGGGTGCAGGAATGCACTATTTTTAAGCTAAAAGATGTTCCAGGACTAGAGGGCATGGGATGAAGTTGAGGGAGGACGATTCAGAGGAAATGTGAGGAAGAATTTCTTCACAGAACGGGTGGTGGACAAGTGGAACACCCTGCCAGAGGAAGTGGTGGGGGCTGAAACAATCACGGGTTTTAAGAATGCATGGGATAGACATAAAGGAATTCTGGAGGTCAGCGGTAAGGGGCAACAGACTTCCTGGAAAACATAAACTGAACTTACAAACTTAAATGGGCAGACTGAGTGGGCCATAGGCCCTTATCTGCCGACACTGTCTATGTATCTATGTATCTATGTACTGTCTTCATTGAAAATGGACTCATGTCTACCTCAACCCACAAATAATTCCTGCTGCTCCTTGGTATTCTGTCCCCACTTCCACTGTGAAGACAGAGCTGAAGTACACGTTCAGATGCTTGTTTTGTCATGATCCTCTACTGTGCAGTCTCCCTCAGTTGTTCTCCTTATCCTTACTATTCTTCTGTTTGTTTCCCTCTTCTCGCTTATGTGCCTGAAGAAAGTCTTATCCCCTTTAGCAGCCCCTTTTATTATCCTTTCTTTTGTTAGTTCCATTGCTTACCTCACTGCCTTACCTACTTCTCTCTGTTTTACTTTGTACACCTCTTGTTTTCCTTCCTCTGCATTTCTTTGCACCTACTGAATGCCACAGTTTTTCCTTCACCACTGTGGCCACTTCTTTAGAGTACCATTATGGTCTTTTCTTTTTGCTTTTGAATAAAAGTTTATTTTTATACAGGTAATAGATTGTTAGAGTGAACCCTAGTTACAACAATATCCTGTATTTAAAACATAAAACATACAATTAATTACAGCAATATTACCCTGTCCTTTATTATTTCCATTTTGAAAGTAAAGACATTGTGTCATTTTCTTGTTCAGCAAAAGTCCTGATGAGCTGAACCATGACTGCATACTACTCATATCTTCTTGTCGTTTGAGTTCCAGCAGATGGCGGCTGCACGCGGATGCCATAAGAATGGTGTTGTCCACGTACAGCAGCATGTAGCAGTTCCTCACACTCTTTTTCTTTGCTATTCACATAGTTATCAAAAAGCGGTGGACCCAGGATGGATCCCTGTGGAACACCTCGAATTACCTTTTTTAACTTTGTAACATTACAGCCAATTATAATACTTTGTCTTCTATTAGAGAAATATAGCTTAAAACAATATAGGGGTTCCTGATGTACTCCCATCCCCAGAAGCCTCACCAACATTGTTTGGTGGTCAACCAGCTCAAAGGCTTTACTGAGGTCCACAAATACTCCTCCCATTGCACTCCCTTTATTCATAGAGGAGGTGACTAGATTGTTTAAGTCTATGGGGGCAGTCCCCATGGATCTCCCTGCCCTAAACCTGTGCTGAACAGCTGACAATAGATCATAGTCTTCCAAACAACAGCTCAGTTCATAAGAATCATAGGAACGATACTGAGCCAAATGGACTTTCGTCCTATGTGCTTGCCACTTCCTCCTAATTTCTAATCTGGTTCATATACCTGTCCCATTTAGATTTAAACTCAGTAATAAACTGACTGGCCACAACCTCCAACGGTAATATATCCCAATCATGCAGCACTCTTTGATTAAACCACCATGTACTTCGTACTTTCTTTCTTTTAGATGCTGTTAACTGCATTGGGTGAGACCTTGTATTATACATACTACTGTTTAATTCTAAACCAGTGATATCCCAAAGATCATCACTTTGCCAAGCCTTGTACACTAAGCACACATCCCCTCGCTTTCTTCGCTCCTCCAAGGAATACATATTCAACTCCGTCAATCTGGTTGCATAATTTTTTCCTACCATATTGTGGATAGCTCTTGTTGCTCTTTTCTGGACCCGCTCCAACAAGATTGAGTCCTGTTTTTTAAAGGGTGAGCACACCTGTGCTCCATACTCCATAATGGGCCTCACCAAGGATATATACAGAGGCATAACAACAGTCCTAATTCTGGATGATATATGCCTCAGTATACAATTTAAAATTCTATTACCTTTTTGGGCTATATTTTGACAGTGTGATGAGGAGGAGATATTACTGGATACTATTATGCCCAAATCTCTTTCCTCAGCTGTTGTTTTTAATGGTATGTTACCTAATTTATAGGATAATTTAAGATTTTTATTGCCCAGATGCATAATAAAGCATTTATCTATATTTAATGTTAATTTGAATTTATTTGACCATGTGTCAATATTGTCTATTGTATCTTGTAGATTTGATGTGTTTAATTTAATATTTACTTCTGCACCAATCCTACAGTCATCGGCGAACTTTTGTATCCATACAGATTTTTGTTTTATTTGAAGTGATGATACATAAAGATTAAATAGACAAGGGCCCAGCACTGATCCCTGGGGCATCCCACTAGTCACTCCCAAGCTATCGGACTGTTCCTCTCTAATGCTCACACATTGATTTCTTTCATGTAACCAGTTTTGAACCCAGTTTATAATATAAGGGTTTATAATGAGATTTCTAATTTGTTGTATTAATTTAAGGTGAGGGAGCTTGTCAAAGGCCTTCAAACAAATCAAGAAACGGCACATCAACTGGGATTCCCCTATCCAATCTATCTATAACAAGGTTATAGAAGGCCAACATATTCGTCTGACATGACCTACCCTTTACAAAACCATGCTGAAATTTATCTGTAAGATGATTTGTTTCTAAATATTCATATATTCTATCCTTTAATACCCCTTCTAAGATCTTGGAGGGTATGGCAGTAAGGCTAATACATCTGTAGTTTGCAGGATCCATCTTATTTCCCTTTTTATAAATTGGGACAGCAATCGCCGATCTCCAACAATCAGGCACCTCACCTGTATCTAATGTCTTCTGGAAAATGTATGTTAATGGGGGAGCTATTGCCTCTGCCAGTTCCCTAAGTACTCTTGGATGAAGCCCATCAGGACCCGGGGATTTAGTAGGATCTAATTTAACCAGTCGTTCTGTGATTTCTGTATAAGTTATTAATATTCTTTCTTTTGGGTCTGGATCGAATTTTATAATAGGATATGTAACTTTATTGTTAGAGAAAACAGTTGAAAAATATTTATTTGCAATAGCTGCCATTTCTTTGTTATCAGATGTACTATCATCATTTATATTTCTTAATGGGCCTATAGTATTTGAATTCCCTTTTATGTTGTTAATATAAGCATAGAAGGCCTTTGGATTTCCTTCTACCCTATTAACCAAGTTTGATTCATAGTCAATTTTAACCTTCCTAATTTGTTTTTAATGTAGTTTGTTAGTTGTGTATATTGATTTCTAATTTTATTTCACCTATTTGTTTTCCACTTTTTGTAAAATGTATGTTTTTTGTTGACTAATGATCTAATTTTATGAGTCCACCACTGTACTTTTTTATTTCTCCCAGTATACTTTTGTTTTGTGGGAATATTTTCCATTTCTTGCTGTTTTATTTTTGAGGAAAAAATTTCCTATATTTCTTTCAAAGGTCTATCATCGAACTCTTTCCTCCACTCCCATTTTGAGAGATTTTCATTCATTTTTACAAAATTTGCTTTTCCAAGGTCATGAGTGATGGTTTTACCCCTTTGAGTTATTACTGGTTCAGCCAGTTTTAATTCCACATTAAAGTGGTCACTTGTTCCTAAAGCAGCAGTGGTCTTGCACTCACTCAGAGCGTCTCCCATATTTGTTAAAACTATATCCAGTATATGTTCTCCCCTGGTCTGATCTGTTACACACTGAACTAACCCAATTTGATCACAAACAATTTGAAATTCTTTCTCAAAAGATGTTACTGCAAAAGATGTTCCCCAATTTATTCTGGGTAGATTTAAATCCCCTAGAATTAATAGCCTATCTGTTGGATTTAGGGTCAACATGTGATCAATCAAACTTTTATTGTATTGCAAAGTTTTTGATGGAGCTCTGTAAATAAGTCCTTAAATTATTTTTGGAGCATGTGTCGGTAGCAGTTTAATCCATACTTGATCCATCATATCCAAAGGGGATATCATTTCTTCTGACTTTATACTATCTATTATATATAAAGCCACCCCTTCCCCTTTCCTATGTGTCCTGGACTTTCTATATAATGTGTAGCCACCAATATCCTGACCCCAGTCATTGTTTACATCCCACCACGTTTCTGTCACAGCAGCTATATGTATATTATTAGTGGTCAGAATATTTCTAAATTCCCTCATTTTATTTTTTAAGCTCCTAGCATTAACTAACAAGCAATTCCAGAAATCAGATTTGTCGATTTTATTAATATTTTTTCCTCTATATGTGTTTGTGCTGTCATAACCCCCATCCCCCATTTCATTTAGTTTAAATCAGTCCTTGTGACTTCTTTAAATCTCTTAGCTAGGTATCGAGTCCCCAGCCTCTCCAGGTGTAATCCATTGTGCTTAAACAAACTTGGATTATTATATGCTGACAAGTTATCCCAAAACTCTGCCCCTTCTTTTCTGCACAGTTCTCTCAACCATCTGTTTAAAGTATTGATTTTGAAAATTTTAGCTAAATGATATCCAAAAACTGGTAGTATGCTAGATATTATTACAGAATCCCCTTTTTGTTTTATTTTCAGTAAAGTTTTCTGAAGATCCAAAAAAATATCCTGTAAGTTTCGATTGGGAATGTCATTTATTCCTACATGCAGTAAAACCAAAGGATTTTTAGTATTTTCCATAAGTCCATCCAGAAGTAAATGTATGTCCTGTATCTTAACTCCTGGCAACATACTCACTGTAGTGGTATCGTTTCTTCCTCTACATAACATAGTATCCATACCCCTTATCAAAGAGTCCCCTATAACTAGCAAATTGATATTTGGTGGCTTTGTTGCTCTATTTTCCTGGATTTGTGTCTGTGAGTTTTGATCATGGGCATCATCAGTTTTAGATTTTCCAGAATCCACAGTTTGTAAAGGTGTAAACTGATTTTGTAATGTAATGGGTGCACTATTATAAATTTGACCTCCTCTTTTCTTAGTTTTAACTTTAGATACCTTAGCCCATTCTTCTGTTACCTGTTCTAAGTCTGAGTTTGTTTTTTGTTGCCCTACATCATTTGCAGAGTTTCTTTCGTGATCCTTATTTCCTATTTTAGATACCATAGAATCTATGAATGTTTCCAGGCTAACAATTTCTTCATTTTCTGATTTGGTTTCTAACAGACGTGTAATTTCCTCTTTCAGCATTTCCACCGATTTACATTTATTGCATATAAATATATCTGTTTGTATTCCTTTGATGAACATTTGACACTCAGTACAAATTTTGAAAGGGACTTCCATTTCTTTGAAAAGATTTTTGTTAGTTAAATATTTACTTACAAGCTATGTGTATGTCCCAACTCCCAGCCGCCCCAGCAGACACGCGCAGATGCTACAGCGGGCTTTTATGGTGTGTAGTCCCTGGAAGTAGTGACGTGCCTCTCAATAGAAACTCTCACAGCAAACTAAATGAAATGCTGTTTAAAAGCACACACAAGCCCCACTCATGCGTAGGGTCTTGTGGTGACAGAAACCCCCAGTCAAATTTAGCTCAGAATCATACAAGAATCGTTTAAATTAAAAAAGTGTTCCCACAGGCTGAATAATGCTGCTAAGCTGTTTGCTCCTTATTCACACTAACACAGTTGTTTATGGACCCTTCTTTCTAAGATTTTGGACATGATTGATAATAAAACTGTTGGTTTGTAGAGGAAGGTTCAGTTGACTCTTCCCTCTTTATAAATAGGAACCATTTGTCCTATTTTCTAGGTGTCATGAAAAATTCCACTACAAAAACAGGTAGGTAGATGGGTTGCCAGTATATCCACCCCCATTTTTAAAGAGTTTGGATCAACTCTATCCAATCCTCCTGCCTTGTCATCTTTAACAATTTGTAGTTCTTTTTCTGTATATTTTGTTGTTAACTTTTTAAACCTAAAAGGGGGATATTATTTTTGGTGCCCTGGTGTTACAAGCCCTGCCTGTGCCTACATCTTAACCAGTTACGTCACTATAATACCTTTAGTGTCTATTTTTGGAGCTTCCAAGTTTAGGTCAGGGAGGTTTATTAAATAATCATTCAAAACCTCCCCAGCCTCCCTCTGAGCTTGTGTAAGTGTGCCATTCTTTTTTGATTGGAGCTGGTTGGACTCTTTAATGACACATTGTACTTTTGCAACACATTTCCAAAATTGCCAGGGCTTTTTAGCTTGTTCAGAATCATTCTTATGGTACCACTTTTTTGATGAGCTAATTTTCTCTTTGCATTTATTATGCCAATGTTTTAAAAAAAATTCCAATCATTTTCTGTTAGTGTCCACCTAACCTTTTTCCATAACCTGATGTTGATCCTGATTAGTGTTTTAAGTTTTTCTGAAACCCAAGGAAGAGTTTTATTGTTTGTTTTCATTTTGCTTTAGGTGCATGTTTTTTGATTATCTGTACTATAGTATTAGTCAGGTATGGAACTGCTGAGTCAAGGTCTAGGGTGACACAGTCAATCCCATCTAGCCAATTGTAAGCTTTCCCTATACCTGTTTACATAAAAAAATGTAATTGCCTCACCTATTTTATGTTTAGTTCACTTCGTTTAATATTTGTCCACTTTATTAGATATCTTACTGGGCAATGGTCGCTTAGGTTTTGGGGCAAGACATTCAACTCAAGCAGCTCAGTGCCATCAGAAATAAAAACGAAATCCAGGATTGATCCCTTTGTCAACTGTTTAGTTAGTCTTGTTGAGTCCTGGATTATTTGTTTTAATCCTGAAGAGGCAAGAGATTCCTCTAACCTCCTGCCTCTACCTTTCCCTACCCTGTATTAAAATCCCAATAAGTACTAATCTAGAGTCTTTCACTGTATCATCCAATTTGTTATAGAGGGAATCAAAATTATTCTATTTAATTTTTGGAGGGGCATAGATAGTCCCAATTACTAATTTAAGTGTTACTATTTCAGTTAAGAGACAATCCATGCCCTCAATATTGTCAGATAGATTGGATTTATTAATACCCAGGTGTGTCCCAATGTACATCGTCACTCCTCCCCCTCTGCTTTCTCTATCCAGCCTTTGGCATTTATAATTACTGATTTGAATTTCAGTATTGTCTACCCTTTGTGGAGCCGTGTTTCTGTTAAATGCATAATGTCTGTTTTTTCTTTTCCCATCCAGACTAGAAATCTTCAATTTTTGGTACAATGCTATGAACATTTTCATTAATTATTTTTAGGTTTGTATTTTTAACAGGCCCTGGGTTAGGGTCAGTGTCCCCACCCTCACCCCGGCCAACACTATAGCTAAAGATAACTTTCTCATCTTATTACTATCCCCCTGTAAAATAATGTTGACCTTATTTCCACTTCCTGTGTATACTCTCCAAATATTGGAAATATAATTCATTCTTTTCACATGTGAAACTTTATGCCTTTCAATTATTCCAGCACTAGAAAAGGCATTCAGTTCATTTTCATGTTGGTCATGAGATTGCTTTTTCTCTTATTCCTGTCCCAGTATAAACCCTACAAGGGCAAAGGCCCACAACAATATTAAAAATGTCATGCTAATTTTCAAATAGCCTTATTAAATCATTTCTTAATATTAGGCCATACAAAGATTAAAACTTCTCTAGTTTACTATAATTGTTGAAAACCTATCAACTACAGCACTCTATGTGGATGAGAGAAGGGCAAACAAGATGCATAACTATAAGTTTAGACTTTAGAATGCAGCCTCCCTGCAGCCTCCCACTGCAGCCACTCATACAAAGAGCCACTTCACAGAAAGTCAACCGATGTGGCTCAGCTTTGAATGCAACATGGTCACACCCCCTTCTGTCATCACTCCCCACACACCCTGCAATGGCTCCTGCCACAAGCTGACCAGGGAAATGGAGAGATAGCCAATATGTTCAGTCACTGGGGAGAGCAGTCTTCACCCTCGTGGGTAGCCAGGTAATGCAAGCAGAAAGAAAGTCTGTGTTGAAATGAACAGTTTGTGCTGCACCTCCGCTTATAAGGCAGTGCAGTCTAACCCCCTTCTGCCATCACTCCCAGACCTCCTGCAGTGGCTCCTGTCACAGGCTGATCAGGGAAATGGATAGACGGACAAGATGTTCAGTCACTGGGGAGAGCAGTCTTCACCCTCGTGGGCAACCAGATAATTCAAGCAGAGAAAAGGTCTGTGTTTGCTCACCTCCTTCGTGCAGAGACTGTTTGCCTTAATTATGCCCTTCCTAATTTTCCCCCCATTGTTCCTCTGCCCCTCTTTGGCAATCCTCCCCTGCTAGGCAGCTTCTGAGGCAGTCCCCCATTTCTTTCTTTTAAAATCCACCCTTCTAAAGTCCAGGACCCTTATCTTTATGTGGTTTGTCTGGCACCTGTTTCAATCTTGAACCACACTGTGTGGTGAACACGGGTCCCTAGTTGACTGCCCACTATGGTGTCTGCAATGCTATGCTTATTAGTAAACATGAGGTACAGCACTGCCCTAACCCTACAGGGCTCACTGACTAGCTGCCTGAGAGATGTCCCCTGATGGGAGTTAAGTATGGCCCGGCTCCTTGCTGAGGATGCAGCTGGAAATCTTCAATCCACATCTGGCAGATTCAGGTCACCAACTAGCAGTACTGCTACCTTGTTTGCAGTCCTGAGGATGGCCTCCACTAGTACCGTATCCAACGCCTCTCCCTGTGTTGGAGATCTTTATACTACCCCTGAATTGGTAGTGGCCTAAGCTCCTGTATCTAGGATGACCCACAGGTCCTTCAGCCCTTCCTTTTCCTTCAGGTTCTCCTGTGTTTCAATAGCTTTGATTCCCTCCTTCACACATAGAACAACTCCTCCCCTTCCAGTCCCTTCTGAACAGAGAGTAACCTGGTATGGCTACAGTATGTCAGAGTTGTGATTGTCGGGGCACAATGTCTCAGTTATGGCCACCAAGTCCAGGCCATCCTTCACCATGATGACCTTCAAGTCCAGAATGTTATTTCTCAGACTCCCTTTGCATTGCCCACACATGACTTTCCATACCTACAAACATACAAAATTTGCCAGCAGATAAAGGCCTAGAGGTCTATCAAGTCTGCTCGAATGTGCAGCTAGCACCCCTTATTCTGCAGCTGCCCCTCTCTTCCACCCTTCCCCTTCATTAACCCTCCCCCTTGTCCTGTCCCATCCTCATTTGAAGCAGTCCACTGTTCTACTGCATACCACTTCTGCAGGTAACGCATTCCACCCAGCCACCACCCTCTCTGTAAAAAAGTGTCTCCTCATCTCCCTCCTGAACCTTCCTCCCTCCAGTCTCATATCATGGCCCCTGGTGGCCTTCCCTCCTTACTTGAACAGTCCCTCTGTACCCATCTTGTTTACTCCTTTCATGTATTTAAAGGTTTCAATCATGTCACCCTGTCTCCTCTCCTCCAGTGAGTACATGTTCAACTCCTTCAACCTCCTCTCATATGATAAGTCCCCAGCCCCTTGATCATCTTTTGTCGCCCTGCACTGCACCCTCCAGTAACTTAATATCCTCTTCAGATACGGGATGCCAGTACTGCATGCAGTACCCAGGTGTGGTCTAACTAATGACCTATACAGTGGCAGAATCACCTCCTCGAGGATATACCCTTGCAACACAACCCAGCATTTTGTTGGCCTTTGCAGCTTCCTTCCTACATTGTGCCGAGTTGTTCATTGACCCTGTAATGAGCACACCCAGATCCTTCTCCTCCTCTGTCTGGGCTAGCTGCACTCCCTCTAGCTGGTAACTCCTCCTTGGGTTCTTCATCCCAAAATGCAGCACCTTGCACTTTTTGGCATTAAACCCCAGTTGCCAGGTGTCTGACCAGGTTTCAAGCTTTGCCAGATCATCCTGCAACCCCTGCCATCCCCCTAGGTCATCCATCACCACGCCTACCTTGGTATCATCAGCAGACAGACTGATCTTGCTCTTGATGTCCCATGATATGTCTGCAATGAATATCCCAAACAATACTGGTCCCAACACCGAGCCCTGTGGAACACTGCTCATCACTGCCCTTGGGTGTGAGAGCTCCCCACCCACCACCACCCTCTGTTGCCTTCCCTGCAGCCAGTTTCCTACCCATCTCACCAGCTTTGCACCCACCCCTGTGCCTACTAACTTCCTTCCTAGCCTTCCATGTGGCACAGAGTTGAATGCCTTACTGGAGTTCAGATACTGGACATCCACTGCATGGCCCCTGTCCAGTTGCCTAGTTACCCAGTCATAGAACTCGACCAGGATGGTTTGGCAGGATCTGCCACATATGAAGCCATGCTGTTTGCTGTCCTGTAGTCCTTTGGCCTCTAGGAGGGCCACCAGTCTCTCCTTCAGGATAGTCTCCATTAGCTTACCGATGATGGATGTGAGGCTCACTGGTCTGTAGTTTTCCGGTTCATCCTTGGGGCCACTCTTGTGGAGGGGCACCACATGAGCCATCCTCCAATCCTGAGGTACACACCCCGAATGTAGTGATGCATTAAATAGGTCTGCCAAGGGTCCTGCAAGGACCTCTACCAGCTCCTTCAGTACCCTGGGGTGGATGCCATCTGGGCCTGGTGCCTTGTTCACCCTCAGTGCCTTCTCTTCCCCTGCCTGAAACCTCTCATTCACTCCTCCCTACTGTCTATGCTGCTTCCTGTCTGTCCCCCGATCCCTCTCTTCTCATGTTACCCTCCCTGCTTCATGTCTCTCTCTTACTTCTATTTTCATCCTAGGCTTACACCACCCTTGCCCTCTGCCTTGTCTGCACCCTTTCTTTCTTGTGCCCCTGCCCTAGGAGAGCTCCCTCTCCTCGGGTCCTTCCCCATGTTTCTTCATCATGTAGAAGAAGGGTAATTCCCTGGCATTTATCCCTCCCACTAAGGACAGACGTCTTTGCCTGGAAGGATGCAGGACCACCAGCAGCATGGTGTCACAGATGGAGGCCATCTCAGACTATTCTAATGCTTTTTTTGACTGGGTTACTAGGGAGGTAGATCAATGGAGGTGAGTTCCTGTGACCTATACTGACTTCAGTAGGGCTTGTAACACTGTGCTGCACAGGAGGCTAGTTAAGGAACTAAGCAGTCTGGGGGCGAGGGAAAGAGTGACAAGATGGGTAGCAAACTGGTTGAAGGATTTGAGGCAGAGGGTACTGGAGAAATGATAGACACTCAGGGGACAGGAGAGTGACTAGCAGGGTGCCGCAGGGCTCAGTGTTGGAACTGATCCTCTTCAGTGTTTTCATTAGTGACATTGCGAAGTAGCTGGAGGGGAAGGTGTGTCTCTTTGTGGATGATACAAAAATCTGCAACAGGGCAGACATTCTCAAAGGGGTGGAGAGAATGCAAAGGGTTCTGGGAAACTAGATGAGTGGTCTCTGGGTGGCAACTGAGTCTCAATGCCAAAAAGAGCAAAGTTATGCACCTAGAGTGGTAAAACCCAGGAGCTGTGTATAGATGTGGGGAGAGGAACCACAGTTACCAAGCAAGAAGGAGAGCTCAGAATCATCATATCTAATGACCTCAAGGTGGCTGGTCAGTGTGACAAAGCAATGGGAAGGGCTAGTGGGATGCTGGGGTGCATTGGAAGGGGAATTTCTAGTAGGAGGAGGGAGGTGATGCTGTTGTTGTATCAATCACTAGTGAGGCCCCACCTTGAGTAGTGTTCTTCTGGAGGCTGCACTTCCACAAGGACATTGACAAGGTGGAGGTGGTACAGATGGGGAAACCAAAATAGTGCGATGGTTGCATGAAAAGTCATATAAAGAAAAGCTGCAAGAATATACTGTAACTTGTACTCCCTGGAAGACAGGAGAGTGAGAAGGGATATGACTGAAATGTATGTGTACCTCAGAGCATATCTCTCAATCTTTTATCCCCCAAATGTGGAACATTGCCTCTCAAAATGTCGAACAAATGAGCAAAAGGTGGAACACTTAATCAAATCTTTACCTAATAAGCTCAGAACACTGTTAAAATGTTTGCATTTATGTTCAGAAAGTCTGTTATTAATTGAATAATATACTTTTTGCATCATTTACTATAGATTTTGCTTTAAAATGTTAATACTGAAGTTGGGACAAGTCTTCATAATGTGGAACAGGGAGCTTTTGTGACATAAAATGATGAACATTCCTTGTCATGTGGTACAGCTGAGAAGTATGCCTCAGCGGTGTGAACAAGGTGTTGGTGGAGGGTCTGTTTCAGAGAAAAGAAGGCACAGAAACATGAGGGGGTATGCAGTGAAGTTAAAGGGGGGACATTTAGGATGGATGTGAGGAAATAGCTTTTCACAGGTATGGTGATGGATGACTGGAACAGCATGTAGAGGAGGTAGTGGGAGCAGAGACTGTGGGGAGCTTCAGGCCCACATGGAATAGGCACAGGGACATATTGGATAAAGGAATGGGCAGGGAGGAACACCAGTGACCACATATAGTCAGTGGTGTTGCAACAGGCAGGGAGGAAGGGCAGACTAGATGGGCCTATCTGCCCATTTCTGCTGACAAAGTGAATGCTTCTATAATGCAGACGTTTACCCTTGTAGAGGTCCATAACCACCCATGCTGACCCCCAGTCTCCAATGTTGCTAAAGCCCTACTTCCTGCACCATTCCTTTAACCAGTTGTTGAAAGTCCTGGTGCAGAGTGCCCTATTGTTCCCTTGACAGGTTACACATTGGTCAGAGCTGCTGTACATGCTACCTGCTTAAGACCCCTACCCAGCTGCCAGAAATTACCCTGCTCTACTCCTACCCCATCCCTTGCCATGTCATTTGTCTCCATGGGGACAATGACATCTAGCTGCCACCTTTGGCCTGCTGGCCTAGCAACCCACTGGATCAGCTCACTATCCCACTGAGCCGAATTGCTGGGAGGTACTTTACCTATCTCTACTTTCCAGATTTCTCTCCCAAGTCTTTCTCTCCCAAGTCTGTCTCCCTAATGACAGGATCTCCTACTAGCAGCTGATTACTGTTTGGCTGAGACCCTCTTCTTTTCTTATTGGGGCCTCCCCTTCAGAGGATCTCTACATGCTCCCTAGCCACTACCTTAGGCGCCTCCTTCCAGCTGTCCTGTTGCACCACTGTGGTGAAGGAAGTTTGTGTTGGCACAGGACAACTGGAAGGAGGCTGTCCTGTTGCACCACTATGGTAAAGGATTTTGTATTGGCACAGGCTGAGGAGTGCATACCCTGACCATCACTCCTACCTCCCAGGTTCCACAAAGGTCCAGTCATTATGCCCCTGTCTAGGCATCCTCTGACATAGTGATGGCATCCTTGGTGGACCCTAGGTGGGTAAAGGGTTCTCTGCATCCTTACCAGATTGTCTCTGAGTCTAGTAACCTTTACCTTCAACAAGCAGAGGTGAGTACAAATGGGGCAGCATCACAGTCTCCAGAAGGTGTCCAGATAGACTGTGGCTCCATATCTGTTACCTTGCACCACTCCCATGTCATTGCCTGCTTAACCCTTTTTACAACTGCAGGGGGTGGACCCCTGCAGATATCTTACTATCACTAAGGGAAAAAAGGGCACTCCCATGCCCGTTTGCGGGTGGTAGTATGGCAATAGACAGTCCTGGTGGTCTAGTGGACCCCCTTCCTCCTCATAATCCCCATCATGGGCAGTAGTAAGAATATGATGAAGTCTATGCCTGATTGTGGGCTGTAGTGTAGTGACATAGATCCCTGGTGGACTAGTGGACCCCACTGCCGTATACCCTATCGCGGGCTGTAGTGAATTGAAACAGTGTCCTGGTGGTCTTGTGGAACCCACCCCAAAAGCCTGATCATGGGCCATAGTAGTAGTTGATGTCAACCTGGTGGTCCAGTAGTACCCACGGCCGGCGGCTGTCATGTTGTGCCTTGCAATACAGCCGCCCACCTGTGGGTGGCCAGCATTTGAGCCTATATTTTACGGCTGAACTTTGCGCACCTGTGTGCGGCACAGGTAGGGTTGTGCCAGCATATGCGCTGAATATCGGGATGTGCCACATATGCACGGGCACACCCCCTGCATCTGCGCCACATAAGATTACATTGCGCGCCAGCGCATCAGGATTTGTGCTGCACTAGGAGGTCTTTTCAATATCTCGCCTGGGCACAATGCAGAGTCACACCAGCTCAACTCTGTTGCGTCATGCACAACCCCTTTTAATATCCCTGCCCAAGTCTTTAAATGTGACAGGACCGAATTGTTTTTCCCAATCTGTTGCAATACAGCCGCCCACCTGTGGGTGGCCAGCATTTGAGCCTATATTTTACCATAGCCATATGCCGGTGGGCTTGTTTGAGGATCTTGACCTTTACGGCAGAAACTCAACACAAGCTGGCGGATGTCCTCTTTTTTGACACTGACCTGTTTGGACCCAATGTGGAGGGCCACCTCCAGTGCACTGAAAAGTCCAGTGACACCCTGGACTCTGTGACATCCGCCCAGAAGGGCAAGAGACCCAAGTACCAAAAGTGTAAGCCCTTTCGGTCTTCCACTCCTATGGCTAAACCAGCCCAGCAGCAGCAGCAGGGCCAGCAGGCTCAAACCTGGCAACCATGGGCCAAGTCAGTGGCCTCATCAGTCAGAAAGAGAGTGAAGGGACTCGGTGGTCCCTCAGCCAGATCCTACTCCTCCAGGCCTGCTCAGTGATGGGTTGGGGTGTGCCACCCTCAGTCCTGTCTCAACTTCCCTTGGTCCTCCCCTGGGTGGCTGGCTCCACCACTTCCTTTCCGCCTGGTCTGTTATCACCATGGACAGATGGGTGCTGGAAGTGGTCAGCTGGGCCTGCCTCTGGAATTAGAGCAGGTGCCCCCAAGCTGAGCCTGCATCCCATGGGAGGATTTGGTGTCTGCTGTCACTCAATTGGCTCTTCAAGATGACATCGCTTAGCTCCTCTGCAAGGAGGTCATGCACAGAGTTGCAAAACCTCCATCAGACACAGGGTTTATTTTCAGGTACTTCCTGGTACCAAAATGGATGGGGCGTTGGTGCCCCATTCTCAATCTCCATGACCTGGACAGGTTCATTAGGTCTCGCACCTTCCAGATAGTAACTGTGGCTCGCATCTTTCCATCCCTGGAGTGAGGCATGTGATTTTGCTCCCTGGATCTTCAGGACATGTTCTTTTATGTCCTGATCCATCCGTCCCACTGATGGTTCCTCTGCTTTTGAGCTGAAGATACCCTCTATGAGTTCCAGGCCATGCCCTTTGGCCTCTCATCAGTGTTCAGGGTCTTCAACAAATGCATTGCAGTGGTGCCTACTTTCCTGAGGTGCCAAGGGGTCTGGGTTTATCCCTACCAGGACAACTGGCTCATAGCAGGTCCCTCTAGGTAGGAGGTGGAGTGGTCCAGGGATCTGGCCCTCCAGACTTGCTTCACGCTTGGCCTACTAATCAGTTAGGACAGGTTGGAAATCATGCCCTCACAGGTGATTCATTTCATTGGGGCAGAGCTCAACTCTTGCCGAGCCAGAGCAGGGCTCTTGGCAGACAGGGTGGAGGTTCTCTCCTCCTTTGCCCAATCATTTCTGGTTGGCAATTGCACCCTGCCTGGGACTTCCTGTGCCTTCTGGGCTACATGGCGGCCTGCACCACTGTGGCCCAATGGGCCTGCTGGCACATGCATTCCCTCCACTAGGAACTGGCCAGTCAATGGTCTCAATGCTCAGGTTACTTTGATCATCTGGTCACCATGACTCAAAGGATGTGGGGTGACCTTCAATAAAGGCTCGTCCCAGTTCATCTGCAGGAAGGCATCCTGTTTGTCTGCCCCGAGCCAACGGTCATCCTGATGACCGACACCACTCTGATTGGTTGGAGTGCTCATCTGGGGGAGCACAGAGCCCATGGGCTCTGGTCCCCTCAGGAGTCCCGATGTCACATCAACTTTCTGGAGCTCCAAGTGGTTTGGCTAGCCCTGACTGCATTTGCTCTGTTCATACTGGGTCAAGTGGTCCAGGTCCAGATGGACAATACCACAACTATGTACTATCTCAACAAGCAGGGCAGGATGCACTCCTTGCCTCTGTGCAAGGAATCTCTCAGCACTTGGACCCTCATGCTCAGCTTGGAGCAAATTTCCTAGCCATTCATGTAGCAGGAGCCTCGAACCAGCTGGCCGATGCTCTCAGCTGGATGGGCGCGGCATCTCACAAGTGCTCCTTCCACCTGGATGCAGTACATGATCTGTTCTCCCACTGGGGCACCCCTCAGGTGGACCAATTCACCTCCAGGGAGAACATGAAGCTGAGGCTGTTCCATGCCTGCCCCCCTCAGCAGGGCTCGCTGCTGGGGGATACCTTCTCAAGGCGATGGACTCCAGGCCTCTTCTATGCCTTCCCTCCACTTCCTTTGATCAACAGGGTGTTCCTCATGGTCAGAAGGGACAAGGCACAGGTGATGCTGGTAGCTCCGAACTGGCCACGCCAGTTCTTGTACCCAGATCTCCTCAGCCTCGGCAACAGGCTCCTGAGGCATCTTCCAGCATGCTCAGACCTACTGTTTATTGATCAGTGGAAAGTACTGTATCAGAACCTTCAATCCCTGCATCTAACAGCCTAGTTCCTGAGTGGTTAAAATTATAGGCTTTGGGTCTCTCTGATGAGGTCCTCATGGTTGTTGAGGCTTCCCATAAGGAATCGATCAGAAAATGCTATGACTACAAATGGAAAAGATTTTCCATTTGGTGTCAGGGCAAGTGGTTGGACCCCTCATCCTGTCTGGTGGCTAGCATATCTGTGGTCCCTCTCCCAGCAGAGACTTTGGTCGACGACCCTTGAGGTGCACCTAGCAGCCATCTCTGCTTACTGGGCACAGTCAGTGGCACAGGAGAAGGTGGTCTGGTGCTTTTTCAAGGGCCTAGATCACATATCCCCTCTGGTTCATGAACCGCCACCTCTGTGGGATCTACTGCTGGCTTTCGCAAAGCTTATGGGCAAGCAATTCGAACTGATGCACAGGTGCAATATCTCCCACCTATCATAGAAGGCCACCTTCCTGGTGGCCATTACATCAGCCAGAAGGATTGGGGAGATCCAAGCACTCTCGGTGGAGTCTCCTTACCTGGTCTTCCACAGGGACAAAGTTGTCCTGCGCTCCTACCTGAAATTCCTTCCAATAATGCTGTCGGAGTTTCACCTTGACTCTGTTGACTCCATTGGTGTTCTACCCCAGTCACACCTCACAGGCTGAGTACAGGCTCCATACTTTGAAGCTGAGATGAGCACTTGCCTACTAAAAAGAGCACACAGTGGAAGTTCGGGGAGAGATTCGCCAGCTGTTTGTCACTTACGTTGAAGTTGCACCTGGCAGACCTGCAGCCAAGTGGACGATTGGCAGGTGGATCACTTCCTGCATTGATCTGTGCTATAGGTTGGCAGTAGGGAACCTCCCGTAGGGCTTAGAGCTCATTCCACTTGCCATACCACTGTGTTGGTGGCTGCTTCTGGAGATGTCCCTATCCAGGAAATCTGCAGGGCTGCTACCTGGAAGTCGGCACACACCTTCATTTCCCATTACCACATTGACCTCGAGTCACACTGGGATGCTGGTATTGGGGCCTCAGTTCTCCAATCTCTGTTCCCTAAGTAGGGGTTGTGCGTCTTGCCTCTGTCCTCCCAGAGAACTGCTAGGAGTCTGCCAGAAAGTGTGGATAGAACATCATATCCACATCCCTAGAAACACAGGTTACTCACCTGTAACAGTAGTTATAGGAGTGATCTATGTTGTTCATCCACACTGACCCACCTGACCTCCTCGGTTTTGATACACACCTCTGCTTCCAGCGGGTAATATCTGGCATCATGGGGTGGAGCCAAGGGTTATACAACCCGGGTGGGTGGGAGGAGCCAGCTTGAAGACGTTCCGGCACCCCTTAAAGGGAAAGGCGATCTGCCAGAAAGTGTGGATGAACAACATATACCACTGCTAGAACTGCTGTTACAGGTAAGCAACCTGTGTATTTCTCACTCTGCCACCCTCTTGATGAACAGATCCAGGCTCTCTCTGTATACACCTCTTCAATAAACATCACACAACAAGAGATGCTGAAGAACAGGAGATGGAGAAACACATTTGTGCACCCCAACTTGGCAAGACATGGCAGGACATTTCAGGTAATGAAATATGGGAGATGGAGAAACACTTGTGTGGTTCAGCTTGGCAAGACATGGAAGGATGGTTCAAGCAATGAAGTACAGGAGATGGAAAAACACTTGTGCGGCCCAACTTGGCAAGACATGGCAGGACGATTCAGACAATGAAGTACAGGAGGTGGAGAAACACTTGTGCACCCCAACTTGACAAGACATGGCAGAACGATTCAGACAATGAAGTACAAGAGATGGAATAATACTTGTGCACCCCAACTTGGCAAGACATTGCGAGACAGTTCAGGCAATGAGGTACAGGAGATGGAGAAACACTTGTGTGGCCCAACTTGGCAAGACATGGCAACAAAGACAAAAAGGAATTCCATGAATCACATCCGAGGTAAACTGCAGGTACATAACATAGTAAGCCAAAGCCAACTTGACCAAGGGATGGCAAAGATAAATGAGTACTCCAGAAAATGTGTTCGAACCAAGTAATCTGATGCAGTGTCCCGTAGCAGGCCAGACATTTGCTGGCAAAATAGGACATGTACATCATTATTTTGGTTGGTGAGAGAGGGACCCTGCTTGCTTTGTCCCATCAATCCTCATGGTTTATTAACATGACCGTAGTGCATTACACTGTAACATTACAGTCATATTAATAAAATGTCAGACATTGTTTGGATGCAGCAAGCAGAACCTCCCCCCGCCCCATGAACCCAAATACTTGTAAAAAAGAATTCTGTTTCACATGTAAATTAACCAGGTGACATCACGTAGCAAACCACACCATCATCATCAAAACCAGCCCATGGGGGATCCTGCTTACTGTGTCCAGTCAGTCCTAATGGTTTATTAACATGACTGTAGTGTTACACTGTGACACTACAATCATATTAATAGAACATCAGACATTGTTTGAACGCAGCAAGCAGCCTCCCCATTCACCCAAACACTTGTACAAAGAATTCTGTTACACATGTAAAGTAACCAGGCAGCATCACGTAGCAAACCACACTATCACCATTGAAACCAGCCCAAGTAAGTAATTCTTTGAGTTGGTGGGGGGGGGGGTCCTGCTTACTGTGTCCAATCAGTCCTGATGGTTTATTAACATGACCGTAATGTTGTCACACTAAAACTACAATCATATTAATAAAACAGACAGTTGGACGCTGCATGTAGGTCCCCTGCAACCCCCCAAAACACAAATACTTGCACAGCCTATTTTGTTAAACATATCTGTCCAAACCAAAGTACTCTGATGCAGTCCCATAGCAAGCCAGACCCCACGCTCCACCACCAAAAACAGGTCACATGTCATTTTATAGGTTGTTGGGAGGGGGGTCCTGCTTGCTGTGCCCAAGCACTCCTAATGTTTTATGAATATAGCCAGAGTCGAGCGGGTCATACTACAATTGTATTCCCAAAATACCAGATGTTGTAAGACACAACAAGCTACCCCCCCCCAGCCTGCCAATAAGGCTATACATGTGTATTCTAACGAATAAGGCCCAAAAGTAAGGAAATTGGAGGCACCAAGGCAGCAACCACCCAACCCCCAATAAGGGTATACATGCATATCCTAACAAATTACAAGCCCCAAAAGTAAGGAAATTGGAGGTAGCATCCCACCCACACCAATTAAACACAGAGTCGCAGTAACACACACAGAACTACATGTACCACCAGTGACTGTGCTGGGCTGGCAAGTTAGAGCAAATCTGCAGGCAAACCCGTGGCTGTTAAAGTGCTTCAAGTCATTGTGCTGTGTGCAAGACAGGCAAGCAGACCTACACAGCACCACTCCTGGCAAGCTTATGAGTCTGCAGCAGTGCTCTGGCATGGCCGGCACTGTGCAGGCAGCAAGGGACCCTCTTTACTTACACTGTTGTGCTAGTAGTGCTGCTTGCCCTGGCTCCTGTTTAAAAACTAGGCTCGAAGCAAGTTAATACGCTACAGCAGCGGCCAGCACTGCCTTGTGTGCAGCACTGAGGACCCTCACCCATCCAAGTCACCAGGCAACAGAGACTAGACACACTCTGTTTCCTTCCTACAAAGCTCAAACTCTGGCTCCCAGTCCCAGGCTCAATCTCACTCTGCTCACTGCAAACACATACATACAGCCGCCAACGTCAGAATGATTTACAGACTCTTCTGTTTTGCTGGGTTGGCTGAGTAGGGTGAGCAGAAAGTGAGCGCTTGGCACTCCGGCCATGGCTTTTGTGAACCCAGCCCGGGTGGTTCATCCTCAGGCTGGATCCAACTTGAGGATCATCTCTGCTGGTTGCTGGGGTGGACAGTGGACCAGGTGGTCCATCTGCTGCTGCCTCCTTCCTTGCACTGATCCCTTCCCAGCCAAGACTCTTCTGCATGGCTGTGCCAGTGACTCCCCAGGTCTCAGAAGACAGACAATCCAAACTCCATCTCCATCTACCACTGAGTCTGACTCTGGCAGTGACCAAAAAGCAGCGCAAAAAAACCCCAAACTGTCAGAAAATCTATTTTTCTCAACTTGGGACTGTGGGTGATTGGCGGCATTCCTCAGGTTCTCTTTTGTTGGTCCTTGCTCTCTCTCTCTCTCTCTCTCTCTCTCTCTCTCTGTGGTATGGTGGCTGACCGGGTGCTCCTCTGGGTACTCTCTGCTTGTTCTCTGACCTCTGACATGGCGCGTACTGTTCCGTCCTCTGCAGCTGTCCTCAGAAATTAATACTGAAGCTCTGGTTCCCCCTTGGCCACCTAGCTGCTTTATTGTATGGCAGCAGACCTGAGGTGGTCCAGCCAGGCAGGCAGTCATCAACAGGTTAATCTGTATGGGCGAGCAGAGTGCAGACTGCTGGAGTGAGGGCGGGCTTCAGACTGACAGGGTGAGAGAGCAACAGAGGGCACCCTTTTGGTCTGTAGGGCACGTTAGTGATGTCATCAAGAAAAGGAAACCCAGAAGTGTTGGAGAACAATGGGCAGCATGAGTTTTTGGCATTCAGGCTGCTTGGGTGCAGAAATACACTGCGGTATGCAGGGAAGTGGAACATGCTGACTGGGACAGGCTGAATTTGGGACATCGCAGAAAATCCAGAGCATTTGAGAGGCATGACAAGCATAAGTCAGTGTCAAACATGTTTGTTTTCATGCTGTTACAAGATAGAACAGCAGTGTCTTGAGACTATAGGCAGGCCTTTCTTACCCCTATGAGTCACTGTTTCATAGACCCTGTGTTTCACTGGGATAATGAGTATTGGCCCCGATAATGAGTATTGGCCCCCATATTCAGATCGTGCAGTGTGCGGTCTGTGGCAGTTTGTACACAGCCTGCCTGAGGGCAGTATTCAGACAATTAGCTCACTGCAACTGGAACATGCAAACTGTCTAAATATGGAGGCATGTTGGTATAGTGCATAGTGGCTATGCTGACACAGGCCCAGACAGAATGTGGCTGACAGGAGTGCAATGGAGATAGCATGGATCAAATGGGATAGTATCCGGGGATAGTGTGGGCCATAATTAGCCCGATCATGCAAATGACCTCTTTAAGCATAGACGGCACTATGGCCTATTTGCATGCCCATTAACGTGTGAAGCTGTCTTGTATTGATTGTGTGAAGCTGTCTTGTATTGATTGTGGTCTAGTGATCCCTCGCCCCCTATTTGCCTGTCTTGTAGCTGTCTCATATATTCCTGGAGGTGTAATGGTTCCTATATCCCTGACTGACTATCCTGTAGATGTCCTGACTATTCCTGGTAGTCTTATGGTCCCCCCACTGCCTGATAAGGGAGGCAGTATAATGCAGTGGTTTAAGGCTCTGAGCTGCAAATCTGGTGACATCCAGCAGACCAGACCTTGGTTTGAATTCCACAGCTTCCACTTGCATACTGTGTGACCCTGAGCAAGTCATTTAACTTCTCTGTGCTCCCAGGTCGCTCCTGTAAAAAAGCTTTCAGCTTAGTGTGCTACTCCGGGTTAAACATAATAATAATGATCACCTGTCCTGCAGCTGTCTCAAATATTCCAGGTGGTGTAGTGGTTCCTACACCCTCAATTGGCCGTCCTGTAGCTGTCTTGAATATTCCTAGTAGTCTAGTGGTCTTCCCTCCAACCCCCATTAGGGCATCTGATCTTTTGCCTGCCTGCTCAGGACCCTCCACCCCACAACACTACCCCCAGCTCAGGTCACCTAAATCAAAGTACAGCCCTCTGCTCACCACTTTGGCTGGCCACAATCTGATTGTCAATGAGCAATCATGAGTACAGTAGAAACAGGTGTTTGTGCAATAACTGTGATTACTCAGGGCACCTAAACCAAAGTACAGCAACCTGCATAGCTCTCTGCTCACCACTTTGGCTGGCCACCATCTGATTGTCAGTGAGCAATCATGAGTACAGTAGAAACAGGTGTTTGTACAATAACTGTGATTGCTCAGGGCACCTAAACCAAAGTACAGCAACCTGCATAGCTCTCTGCTGACCACTTTGGCTGGCCACCATCTAATTGTCAATGAGCAATCATGAGTACAGTAGAAACAGATGTTTGTACAATAATGGGAGGGCTTTAAGCCCGCGGTTCGATGGGCAGAGCAACAACGTCACTCCCCCATTGAGCTTAAAAGGTCACCACATCCTAGGCCTCACCAGGATTTTTTTTCGTTGCAGCAGGAGGTGCTGCTCTTCATCCCTGGATCACCCTCTGGTCGCTCGTCTCCTCCTTTCCCTATAATCGCCTCCGGCTCACTCTCTTGTCTGTTTGTCTATTTCTTTCTCTTTATTTTGTTTGCAGCACATTTCTACTGCTGGCCGTAACTCGCCACCCACTTCAGCCCTCTTCTCTCTCTCTGGCAGCTGTGCTGCTTGCCCCCTCCCATTCTTCTCCATTTTGCTACTCGTAGCTGTTGCTCCCTTCTTCCCAATCCATGGAACACGCCTTTGCCCTGTCACTCAGTTCAGCAGTTGTCCTCCATATCCATCCCTCCATATTTCTCTCTTTTCAGCCTCGCCCTGCCTGTTGCTGCTCACTTGCAGCCCTTTCCCAGTCTGTTCTACCTGCCGCCCCTCGTGCTTGCTCATCTCTGCCTCTTCCTTTTGCTCATTTGTTCATCGCCATCTGGCTGCCAGCCTAGCTCACTCCCCCGGAGGTACGCCATCTCGCAGTTCAGTATGGTCTCGGACTTTCCCTGTGACCTGACTGGATCATCCATGCACCACTGTGCACCATAAGTTTCTCTTTGTCTCCTGATTATTCATCCCTCTCCTACATGGTTGGTGATCGGGACTGTTTCTAGCCTCTGGTTCAGTGCTTTCCTGGTTTTCGTGTCTGGCCCTGGCTGTTCTGTTATGAGGACTGTGGACTACGCTGTGCTGACCATGGCAAATTCGTGTGGGGTATTCCTACCGCTATATGGCATTCCTAGCAGTTGAGGTGTCTGATTGTGTTCCCTGCCCCTTGTGACTTTTGCCAGTTCGTACTGCTCATTCCCAGTGCCTAAAATGAGCTCCCTATTCATACTCCTTTTCTGTGCTTTTGTTTGGACCCTGATTATGCTGTGCTCCCTCTTTTCACTGCTAGATGGCGCTACTACACCATTATCCCAGGTTGGCCTTCTACCTCTTTTGCATTTCTTACATGTCTCTGCACCCTCTTCCATCTTTTGCCTGCCAGCTTGTCTCTGTCAGGCTATGGTTTTTGACTCTGAGCTTTGTTCTTTCCTACCTCAATTTCCCCATCTACTACTCCTGGTTTGGCGTGCCTTGTTCTGCTCCCTCTCCTCGGCTTTCTCGACAAACTCAGCCATCCAGAATTCAGTCCAGTCGTGGCTTCTATCTCATTGCCACGATTTATCTATTCATTTGTTCTGCCATTCATATCCTTGGGCCATCTATGGCTGACTTCATCCAACCTTCCATCGAACCGGGCCTAAGTACCACCTCATCCAGCTCACCCTCCTGTCCCCTTGCGGAGCCTTCCTCCTTCATGGAGTCTACTTGCTCCATGTCGTCCATCATCGATCCCTCCATTGGAGATCCTTCGACTCATTAGCCTCCTCAGCTCTGTGATATCTGGCCTCGACCTGCTTAGCTAATTCAATCCCTCTCTCAGTATGCCTTGGCATGGTTCGCTGCCACGTCTGCGCTATTCCCTTGCTCTGTCTCGCCATACCTATCATGGATCATATACCGCCTAATCCAACTCACCCCAGTGCAGTTCTCATCCCATACCAGCTGGGTCCTATGCTACCCTACTGACCTCCCTACCGTCCTTCATCCTTTCATGCCTTGCTTTCCAGTACCTGCCTTCGTGGCATCAATCCCTCATTGTACTTCATCCATTCCTGTTACCTTCCTCAGCCTATTGCTTATTCTAGTTCTGACCATTGTGGATTCTTTCCACTCATGGCTTCCCTCCTCATCGTACATCATCTGATTTGTCTCCCCTTGATTGCCGTCCTGTGCTTACCTTCTGATTCACATACCCTCTGGTTCCTGTCATGCCTTCTTGGCTTCGGAGTCTGCTTCCTTTTGAGGAGCATCATTGTTCGTGTCACTCCATAGAGCACAATACCTTCATTCAAGTTATTTTCATGTTAATTCCCATCTCCTCTTCTTCCAATTCCATACCAGCTCTTCAGGATTCACTACACTCATGGCCTACTGTCGATATTTCTTTTTGGGCATATCTACCATAACTCCTATGCTACCTATCAACCGCTGCCATCCTGCTGTATGTATAAAGTTCTTAACTGCAGTCATATCAAGTTCATAAATCCAGTCATCATTTACTCAGCATTACCTCAAAGTTTATCTATTTACATCGCTTACTATAACATTCCTATCATTGAATTCCATACTACCTCATCGACTACAACCTCGGGGGTCTAATCGTTCAGGGCCTAATCATTTACATTGCATAATCAAGCATGCCTCTTCAACCTCAGTGTCTGCTCACTCGCATCACTCAATCAAGTGCATCGCTTAGTCAAGCCAGTCTGCAGTATTATTTGTCTCCTCATCAGCACATCTGGAATATCCTTGTGAGCACATCTGGATACCCCTTGCTCCTCTGACTCATACATGGATTTACTCCCTCCCATCCTTGCTCCTCTGATCTACTATCTCTCATCGACTACTTGAGCATACCCTCCTCGAGTCCAGCAAGGTTGATCTAGTTACATTGTTCCCTTGAGCATTCCATCATTGACTCCGATGCTACTCATCGACCACAACATCAGGATCTAATTGTTCACATCGCATAATCATGCCTTATCGACCTCAATGTTTACTTCCATGCCTCGCTCAATTGATCATACCTCTCATCAGATCTTATGCTACCTCATCAACCTGCCGACCTCCTGCGGTAATCATCACCATCAATATTCATTGCTGCCTCATGTTTCTTTTTTGATCTGTGCACTGCCTCATGTTCCTTCTTCGATCTGTGCTTTCTTTTGGGGATTTTCCCTATTCCATCATCATCCTCCCTACTCGCATCCCTCTAGTTACTGAACCCTTTTTTTTAACAATATACATCCTCAAATCAAATGTCGTCAACCTGGAGGCAAGGCAACCTAGGCCTTCGATTCCCAGAGGTTTCTTCCTCAGAGGGTTTTTTTTCCTCTCCTCCATTCCAATGGTCATAATATTAGTTAGAGTTAATGCTATCTGTGGTTAATTGGTTAGGTTTGTTGGTGCTTTCTTCAGTTAGTTAGTTAGATTCCACTGTTGGATGGAGGCAGATGGTGGCCTCGGCGTTTCCCTGTCTCCTTGGGAAGTCAGCCCCTCTGTTCTCAGAATTCATTCATCATCCTTGCCTCTTTGAAGCTCAACATCTTTGGGTATTCTTTTTGGGCTTCTTCCTAACCTACCTTTAGCCAATGCATTCATTCCTGGCACCTGTAGGGGGGGACCCTCCTCAAGGGTTCCTTGCGTCATACCCCTACAGGGTGATATATCCCATGGATTGAGAGGTGGAAAGCCACAAACCAAATCAAGTTACACAAGCATCTCATATTATCTCATTCAGTTGTGTAAGCACATCTAACTGTGATTGCTCAGAGACCATTAGTTTGAAACCAGTTGAGGTAGTGAGCAGAGGATTGTACCAGTCATAACTGTCGCTGCAGTTTGCATTATATGACCAGGGATGGGGGGGTGCCTGAGAGGGTGAGTCAGGAGGGGGGTCAGATACCCTTATGGGAGGGGCCACTAGACCACCAGGAGTATACCAGACAGCTACAAGATGAGTGATCTGAATGCTTGTACAATGTATTTTTCCAGGACAGATCAGCTTACATGCAACATCTGCTTTTCAGTGATGTTCTGCTGTAGGGTCCTGCTTTTACAGTCTTACAATATATTTACACAGGATAGCCCAGCTTAGCTGTGATATCTTGTTTGCAGTGGAGTTCTGTTTGACCCAGTTTTTACACTGTATTTACCCATAATAGTACAGCAGAGAGGCAAGTTGTTGTTTTTTTCTGTGGGGTTCTCCTTTTACCCATTTTTATAATTCATTTACCCAAGACAGCCTGAGTGAGAGGCAATTTCTCATTTTCAGTGGTATCCAGCTTTTGCTGTGTATTTGTCCAGCATACAGTAATACATTGGACTTGTTTAATGTAGCAAAGCAGTAGTGCTTGTTTAAATGTCTTCTCCACAAAGGATTAGCAACTTAACAACCTGAAAGTGATAACTTTGTTCTTGTTTTGAAGTTGGTAATTTTTGGTCTGTAATCTGGGAAATGTTCTTCAGAAATGCTCTAACCCAGCGAGTGGTTAGCTGTACCTGTGTGACAGGAAGTTCTGCTGGTACTATGCAGAGTATAAGCAGGGAGCAGCTGACTGGTCATACAGTAGTAGCCACAGACATTGCCAGCTATTTCCAGATATTTTGCAAAATTTCTAATGAGTTTCTCTCTGCTGCCCCTACTGTGGAAATGGAGAAGGTATGAGTTATTTCTGGAAATATCACAGAAACTTCAGGAAATAGCAGGCAGTGTCTGTGGCTGCTACTGTATCATGTTAGCCTGTGAGGAATTAATTCTCACAAGTCAGGAGCTGGGGCTTGGCTGGAACCAAGTGAGTTAGATGGTCAGTCCCAACAAAACAAAGGGCCCTATGCACTAAAAAAAAGATTGTCTGCAAGCCGTATATCTAAGGCATGTAGGCAACCCTATGTTGGAATGCTACACAGCAGGGGTCACACAGACCCCCAGTGGCATTCACTAACCACATGCAAGGCAGTTACATGGCCAATCCCCTGGCTGCATGCTCAGCAACATGCCAGGGGTGGGCAGAGGGCATATCGGAGTTGTGCCTGCACTATGTGCCATTCACTAAGGTGCATAGTGCTAGGTACAGGAGGGCACAGATTACAGCAGCAGAGACCTTGCTGTAACACAGTGTGTGCCCCCTTGATCTTCACCTGCAGGTCATGGCAGAATCGGGAAAGGGACCGCTATACAGCCCCAGCCCACTAGGCTGAAGGGAAGAGCTGGGGCTGCAGATCGGGTGTGTGCCCATACAGTGTCATATTTATGCCTTCAAAGGTGGAGTGGCTCCAGGTATGTGGGCCCACCCCATGGGCACAAGGGATCCACTATGGGACCCGGGTCACGCATCTAATTGGATGCCTGCCTGGGTTCAATCCCCCATGCTCCTGTGTGCCAGGGACAGGGCCATGGACAGGTGCCCTGCAGGTGCATGCAATCATGAATACCATGCACCTTGCACCTGTCTGAGGCTGCAGAGCTACATGGGTGAGATATGTGTCTTTGGCTTGTACCTTCTGCCCCATTAGTAAATAAGAGATACTGTAATATGAATTAATAACCAGCCTGACTTTATCATAAAGGGAGCAGTGAGGTAAGTGTGCTGTTTTATATTAATAATTTTGTATGTGCTGGATGGCCTTATCTGACAGTGAGGGGCTGGGCTGTGTATAGCAAATCAAGTGATCTGTCTTTCCTCCCAGCTTGTTCCTTGTCATCAGCCTCCTATCCCCCTGCTGTGAGTGAGCATGGAACTCATGAAGTGAAGTCCACAGGCATCTGATTGTGGATGGCAATTCTTCAGCATTAAAGCCTGTGCTGCATTCGGATAAGCCATTGAGTCATTTGTGGTTTTTGGCTTTGGTGTCTGGGATGACTTCTGAATCATTGTTTAAGGTGGGATGAGCCTATCACTGGCATTGCCTCTGCCCTAACTGTGTGTCTGGGCTGTGTAAATGTCACAGGGCATGCTTGGCATTAGGTCATCATTTGTTACAGTTGGCTGCACACTACTGCAGGTTGGGTATATATGTGAGTTATGCTGGAGTGCAATATGGTGTTGTAGTTCCAGTGTATGCCATTTGGGGATCGGCTGCTATGTACTGGATATGAATGGGAAACATCATCCTGCTGTAGAGTAATGACAGTTATGGTCATGCCATTGTCCCAGGTCGTGGAACCCTTTCTCTGTGTCAAGTGTGTGTGCTGTAATTTCACTGTATATGCCCTATATTCCATGCAGCTGTCACTGCTGAGCCTTATCCTCCCTGTTCCAACTGTCTCAGTTCAGGGTACATGCAGATAAAGCATTCAGGACCTGGTATACATTCTGTGTCAGTGGTGAGCCTTGAGGGACTCTCCAGTGGATCCTGTATATCAGTTTCATTCTCTGACATGGATGGTCTGTGTAAGTGTCTGCTATGTGACAGACACATGCACCTCCAGGCTGGTGTTTTGTGTGCCCTTCTCACTGCCATGTATGTCTGACTGTGTTGTGCACTGTTGGGGAGGGGGCAGAGTCTTCTGTTCAGGTTACAAGGTAACAAGTGCAGTGCCTGCTGCAGTGATAGCTGACTGTACTCAGAAGAAGTAGTATGTAGTCAGGTGATTGAAGGGTGGCTGGAGTGGTATTTTTTGCTTTAGTTTTGGCATTTTTTTTAAAGAAAATAAAAAGTTGTTATTTTGATTGTGATATTGGTTGTGTGTAACAATTCAAAGAAGATTTCAAAAGCAGCCAAATAGTGTCAAAAGGACCTTTAAAATGCAATAGAATAATCTAAAAACCTGAAAGCATCTGGAGGCCTAGGTAGCCTCCAGAACCCTGCCCTGTGGGGGGTTGGAGTCATTGCAGTTCATGGAGACCTCAAACTTCAAACTTTAGCACTACACTACTGCCTGTAGGCCAAAATTGAGTTTGTAATGAGACTACATTGGTCCAGCAGAGATTCAAATTACATTTCTCTCTGTCTTTCTGTCTCCCAGTTTTGTGTGTGTGTGTCTATGTCAGTGTACAGTGATGTAGTGCTTTCTGCAGAGTTTAACACTTTCATGACCAATCTAAAACTGAATGATAGAGATTCTCCAATCCTCCTCCCTCTGTCTGTCTCTCTCTCTCTCTCAGGGCACCTAAACCCTCTTTTTTTTAATGAGACTGCATTGCTCAAACAGAGATTCAAATTACGCTTCTCTCTCTCCTTTCTCCCAAGTGTGTGTGTGTCTGTCTGTCAGTGTACAATGATTTACTGCTGTCTGTAGGGTTTGTAACCCTTTCACCACGTACCATGTAGATTGCCTGGTGCTATTTCATGTTGTACACAGCTTCACCTGTATGTCAGCCTGGAACAACAGGAAGGCAGCTGCAGGCTGGGTTTGGACACAGCAGCACAGTTTGTTGTGGCCCAGAGGGCTAGCACCACAGGAATGAGTGGATATGATGCATGCCACAGACATATTGTTATTCCTGCTATATTGTGTATCAGACAGTATAGTACCAAAGTAGCTGGTATTGTGAGGGACACAGCAATTACTATGGTGTGTCAGGCAACAATGACTGCTGCTATCCACATAGTGACATACACAGCTGGCAGGTGTGTTCTGACAGTGGACACCACAGTCATACTATCCTGTGACCCACATATGGTGTGCCAGTGACATGGGATTCCTACACTAACATACACATGGCTAGGGGTGTGGTATGTGCCCGGGGGGGGCAGGACACATACCATCATATAGGCACATTGATGTCAGAGGCATTTCCATCACTGAGTGGACTGCCCCAGCCATGTAGCAGCACCCACTATGTGGTGCAACCTGATCACCTGTACACCCTTCCCTCAGCACCCTCCATTCCCCCAGTGATGCATGTGAGTGCTGCACTGTGGTAGTGTACCCCTGTGGGGGGGGTAGGAGGTGTGTGCTGCATGGACACAGTGACAAAGTGTGCACTGGGGCACCCACAAATGCATGGCAGAGTTGAAACTGGTGCCAGATGACAATGTGGGCAGTGCTATCTATATGCAACATGTCTCACCCATGGCATATGAAGTGTCCCAGCATGGTCTATGATCCTTCAGCCTCCTCTTTGGCTGCAGTCATCAGGTGCACCATGCTGCTGTGGTCACATACAGCCTTGTAGCCTATTGCTGCTATGTCCATGACCCCATACTAGTTTTGCCCAGAGATAAGACTACCTTTTTATAGGTGATAATTTGCGTCATGCTATATGTCGTGCTAATGCACCATGGGTGCTATGGCTTTGAACATACCGTCGTGCCTGTATGCATGTTCCCACCCATCACTTGGCTCTGTGCATACATTATCTTATACCACCGGTGCTATCATGTTGCACTGACATTATTTGACCTTTTGAATATGGCAGTTCAGCACAATTGCGGCGCAATCCCAGCGCAAACAGTTTGCACCTGGCACAAAGTTTCGACTATCTGGCCCCATGAGTCTTGTACAATCCATGTTTATTTGTTTGTTTTTTTATTTTGTTAACCAGTTAAGGACTCTGAGACAAGCCCATTTTCAAGTCCGACCTGAACACAATAACAAATACAACAGTATACAAAGCATTTAAGAAACCAGTAGGAACACGTGTACCCTTTTGTCCAGTGTTATTCACTATAACCCAACCACCAATGTGTATGTCACTGCCCCTAATTTTTCTTTTTCTTTTGTGCCATCCTCAACAATTCATGTACAATCCACTTGTACGCTTTTATCAAATTTTATTTACCAGAACCAGCACACTGTTGTGTATATTTCCACCTCTGTTTGCTGACACCCTCAATGAGCTTTGTACAGTTTTGCCTCATTTGCTGCTATCCTCGGTGTATATTGTACACTTGTCTTTGTAACCTCCCAGCTTATGCCTGAAAATAGGCAAATGTCTGCCTAGTGTACCTCACCTGGTCAACAAAAAATAAATGAATTAAAAAAAAAAAAGTTTGAAGGCAGCACAAGTCCCCAAACAGTTGACAGTACCTAATAGCCCATTATTCTTCACTGGCACCCAGACTCTCAACAATCCCCATATCTCTCTCTCTTTATCTCACTCTTTCTCCTTGCATTGGCTCAGCAGGTCACACTTGGAACACACAGTCCTTGTGGCTTGGGGATTTGCAGGTTCCCTCATGATGCCTGCATCCTTTCCCAGAACTTTCAGCAACTATCCTCTAATTAAGAAGGCGACATGTCCCATGGAGCTCTAAGGCAACTCACCCTCTGGACACTACACTTCCTGCCACATTCTTTCCTACTGGATGCCTATATGAATCAGTGCAGGCTGCCAGAGCATGTAAAACCTGAGGAGCTAAAAAGCCCAAAGCCCAAATACAGCTCCTTGAAACCAGATCATAAACTCTCATGTTGCAACCTTATGTTATATATCTGTCCAGGTTGCTTTTGATACTGTCCTTATTTTCACTTATTATGTATTCAGGGAGTTTATTCCATACATTTGCCACTCTTTGCATGTATAAATGTTTTCTTTTATTTGTTTTGAAACTTCCTATTCCAACCTGTAAAGGGTGCCCCCTTGTAATATAATTTATATCCTCATATTCTGTATTTAGTTTGTGTATCATAAACAGATAATTCATAATATCGTAATAAACAAGCATTTGTCAATCCTGAATGTTGTCTCACTGGCATTGGTAGTGCCGGAGTTAGTAACACATAATAAGAATGGCAGTGAAATATTGAAGTGATGCCAACCCCACCCCCGCCCTGTAGAGACCGACAGGCATTGGGGTGTGCCTTTGGGGTGTCAGCTATAATGCGCATGCTATTGTGCCTCACCCTACCCTGTAGATACTGACAAGTGTTGTGGTGTGCTTTGGGGTCTTTGGGCATTATACTTACCCCATTCCATAAGGAAATACACTAATGTGGGTGCAGTATAGGAGAATGGGCTGAATGTTAGGGCCAAACAGTCTGAGGCAGACCTCGATGCCTGTCACTGGCTGCAGGGTGGGGTTGGGGGTGGAATGGTGTGAGCATTACAGCCAATGATCCCAAGTCACACCCCTGACGCCTGGCAGTCTCTACAGGGTGGGGTGTTATAGTTGGAAACTCTAACGTTGTAGGTGTTTGTTGATATTTTCACTCCAAAGTTTAAACATAGGCTGTTTGTGACCCTACCTCATGAAGAGCGGTGCAATCAGTTTGTTAGCTTGAAGGTGGTTTTGCACAGTGGCTATGCCATTTGGTGACACAGGGATGAAAACACATTTTAGGCAGCATGTGGAAAATGACAATTGTATTGTTCATGAAGAGGTGTAAAAAATGGCAATGTTGAAAATCTGAAGTGGAAATACAAATAATTGGTGAAGTCATGATTATGCACAGAAACTGTGCAACACACGTCCATGACCCAGTTATTTTTGGAAGTTTTTTAGCCACATTTTCAACACAAGCATTTTGGGGCCTCCCCTCATGAATAGTGGCACTGTGATTTTGTTAATGTGTCCCAAAAGTAGATTTCCCACAGCAACCACACCATTGTGTGCCACAGGTGCAGAAACACATTTTGGGCAGGCTGTGAAAAGTGACAGCTGTACTGTTGATGAGGAGGTGTGAGAAAATGCCAGTGTTGAAAATCTGGCATGAAAATATTGCAATTTCATGGTTACAAGGGTGCATGGAAACGCACAATGCACTCTTGTAACACAGTCATTTTATGGACTTCGCACCAAATTTTCAACATAGGCATTTTAGGACATCTGCTCATGAACAGTGTCACCGCATTTTCTCAAACTGTCCCAAAATGGATTTTGTACAGCGATCGCGCTTATTCTGCACCGGATGTGCAAAACACATTTTGGCTAGGATATGTAAAATGACAGCTGTACTGTTCACAAGGAGGTGTGGAAAATGCCAATTTTGAAAATCTGGAGTGAAAATATTACAAATTCACAAAGTTACGAGTGTGTGTGTAAACAGCACAACGCATGCTCATAAAACAGTCATTTTTTGGATTTTTTTTTCACCAAATTTGCAACATAGGCTTTTTGAGAGCCCCCCCTCATGAACAGTGGCATTGTTGTTTCATTACTCTGTCCCGAAAGGTGATTCTGTGCAGTGACCGCAAAATCACCTTTCGGGACCGAATGACACTATGACAGTGACATAATTCATGGGGAGGGGTCCCAGTAACCCCATGTTGAAAATTGGGTGCAGAAATTCAAAAAAATGCCCAAGATATGCACCAAAGTTGAAAAAAAAAACAATTTATACGATTATACAGCTTACCGGCATTTCCTCAGTTCATGGTCAGTTTTGAAGAGTGTAGACGTGGTCACAGTCCGCCGAAGATCATCATGCCAGCTCCGGAGGTAAGTAAGGGGTAAGGGCTGAGGGGGGTGTGGGGAGGCAGGGTGTGCAGAGGGTGGGTGCAGGTTGTGGGAGGGGCAGTTTTTCTTTTTTAGGACAATTTGGTACACTGGGGTGGGCTCCCAGCATGCCACCTATGGCTGACTGGGGAATTGGGCACCTCTGTCGGCACACAATGAAAGTAGGGGGGCAAGAGCTGAGGGGGATTGGGCACCCCACTCAGCACATAGCAAATGGAGGGGTGCATGATGCCGATGGGGAGTGGGCTCCCCCGTCGGCACATACATTGGGGCCGGGCATGCCGACAAGGGGATTGGGCAGCCCTGAAGTTGGCATTAAGGCGGGCAGTGTACCACCATGTTATGTTCTTATTACACCAGGGAAAGCATGTCGGGAGGTCAGTTGCATATAAAGAGCTTTGCTTGGATTGCGGCGGACCTTTCATTTGATGTGATCACCGCATTAAGTATACATGGTGTGGCACCAGCATGCAGGCTGATTGGGGAATGAGGGACACACCTACTGATGCATGCCCTGCATTCGCGCAACAGTGACTGTGCCTCCACATCTGCTATCTGCTACTACCGCAATATGTTGGCTGCGCATGTGCGAGCCAACATAAAAAGGTCTCCTCGTCTCCTTCTTGTCTCTAGACTGTAGAACCCTAGATGTTCCAGCCTGGTCTGATATGTTTCATTATGGATTGTTGTTATTGATTTTGCATATCTATGTCGAACAATTTCTAGTTTCTTATCATTCCTCTTATAAGGGGACCAGATTTGACTGCAGTAGTCTAATTGTGGCCAGACATATGACAAATACCATGGCGTCATGACTTCCTTGGTCCTGCTTTTTATGTTCCTCTTCATGGCACCAATAGTTCTATTTGCCTTTGCTACAACTATGGCACAACGGTCCTTAAAATCCAACTTGCTCTCTATTAATATACCCAGATCTTTTTCGGTTCTTTTTGTTTGTAAGTGATAGTTGTTAATGACATATGCGTTATTTGGTTCTGTCTTCCCATGTGTATTACACATTTTTCAGGGTTTAGCGACATTCCCCAAGTATGGGCCCAGTTAGCTGTAGTATTTAAGTTATGCTGTATTAGTTCACGCTGATTTTTTGTTTTACATATGCCCCTTAGTTTTACATGATCAGCATACTTTGTGATGCAGTTATAAATATTTTGTTCCATATTTGTTGTGAAAAGATGAAATATAAGCGTACCCAAGACTGACCCTTTGGGCACTCCAATAGTAACACTACCCTCTGCTGAAAGGTATCCCCTTATTGTTACCCTGTGTGTTCTTCCTTGTAGCCAGTTTGTTATCCGTAAAATAAAATGTTTGCTTATGCCATATTTCATTAGCATCTCCCCTGCTGCCCACTCTGTGACTTACAGCTGCTGGATCCACTCCTGACATTAGCTGCCCTTCCAGATACTGTGTGGCTTGTTGCTACTAGCTCCCACATCTTCCTCTGTGCCCCCTCAAGTGCCAAAGGCCATGAGTCAGAGGGGGAATCATCCCCGCCTGACCCGACTCACTCTCCACTCCCTCGTTGCTCAATCCTCATACCAGAATTCCCCCTCCCACCTAAACTGCTTGGTTTTAGCCTCCCATGCACCCATGTTGACCTCCTGACCCACAGGAGACTCTACTCAAATGCTGAAAAGAATGAACCCTTTTCACTACTGGGCCAAATTAAGCCACAAAAACCCAGGGAGGAGGGAAATAGACTAGTAATCTCCCAAAATGTGGGTTATATAAATATAGACACTGATGGCAGATAAAGATAATGACCACTTGGCCCATCTAGTCTGCTCATTGTTTAATTATAAACACTTGCTGCAGACCCACCTTGGCCTACAGCACTGTCTCTTCCACCCCTTCCATCCTCCTAGGATTCCTTTGTGCCTGTCCCAGGCATTTCTGAAACCCACCACTGCTTTCACCCCCACTGCATCCCACAGAAGGCTGTTCCAGGAGTATGCCATCATTTCTGTGATGAAGTACTCCCTCACTTCTCACCTGAATCTACCTCCTTCCAGCTTCATATCATGATCCCTTGTTCTACAATACCATTTTCTTGGAAACATATCTCCCTCTTGTACCTTATTAACCCCCAAGAGGTATTTAAAGGTCTCCATAATATCCCCACTTTCCCTCTTCTCCTCCAGGGTGTTCATATTGAACTCTTTCAGTCTCTCCTCATAGGACTACTGAAGCAGACCTTGCACCATTTTGACAGCTCTCACCTCTTTTCTTTCCACTTTCTCCTTTTTCCAATTGTTTCCCTTTCCACACCGTTCTCCTAGGACTACTGCTATTCCCCTTCTTCCTTTGCTAATCTCATGCATTCTTGAATATCTTGCATCTGGTGAGTCTCTCTCCCCTCATGATCTCTCTACTCTCTTTCTCAGCTTGTGGTGGCATACTTTCTGCCTCAACTATTTTTTTTCCATCATGACCCGGTACTTTAAATGCCCAAAATAACATTTGAATCTTCTACTAAGAACTGTGTTTGCCTCCTGGATGAAAGCAAGCCATCAGCTCAGTATAGGTTCTTATCCTTCCAGGTTGGACCACAGACCCCAATGTAAATATACTTCTCCTCCTTGCACCATTCCTTCTACCATTACTTGAAGGCCTTGGTGTGGAGTTCCCTCTCCTTCCACATATAGCACAATATGCACTTGCCACACACATTTTAAACACATGGGAAACACAGGATCAACCAGATAAATGATCTAGTTTACCAAAAATGAAATTTACACGTGGAGTTGACTATGGCAGTTTATCTTTATGTTTAATGCCATGAAGCACCCTTATCAAGTTAATGTATTAGCAGTTGCCATGGTTCTGACCAGAACTTGTTTCTGTTGACACTTCATTGTCCCCTTCTGCCTTCTGTGTAATCCTATTAACTACTTCTTCAGAGTATCCAAAATAGATTTATTGCCTTACCCTAGACAGGGTGTTTCCTAGTTTCCTTTCTACCAGTATTCTCATTAGTTGCACCTCCCCTGTACTCTACTGCCCCCTTTTCATGTCTGGCAATCTTCTTCTATTCCTCACCCTCCTTAAAATGGATTTATCACCTTACCTTAGATAGGGCATTTTCTGCATTCTCTCTGCTTGTAGAGACCTTTACTTAAATCCTGCTGTTTTATATAGGATAGGTACTCTCAGTACTGTATTTTATCCTACCTGTTTTTGTGTCTCCCCTGCAGAGCCTCTTGTGGACTGGCTACAGGGCCCATCTTCCATGCCTTGGAAAAAAAAGCAATTTATTTGCTTCATTGTAATTGTTTTTTGTGGGGCTCACTTCAAAGAAAAAATAATATTAAGTGTACCTTTAAACTCACAGTAGTTCAGTGTATATGGGCATACATGTGGTTTTGAATTTTTTTTTAACAATTACTAGGTAAGGTTTTGTTGGTTCAGTATCAGAGTTGCCATGTTTCTTTTCCAAGCTAGAGATGCACCCTTGGTGCATTTTTGTTGATGGTCACACTTTAATTGGAGATTTAACACCATGGTAAAGTAGGGAGGTCATTTTGGGATGCAGTGCATACCTTGTGAATTTTTGGGGGGATTGTGTGTGTGTTAGTCTTGTAGTATTGAGGATCTTTTATTGTGATATGTAGATTATCCCTTAATTTCAAACAGTGCTGGAGTTATGCCTTTCAAAGTTGCAATTTTAACCTGCTGTATTTTTTTATATGTTTATGTTTTGTATATGTCCCATAACTATTTGGGATTGTATCATGTGTCAGTCTTGTAGTACTATACAACATATTTTATTTGATATATAGATTGTCCCTTAACTCCAAATGTTCATAAACTTTTAACTTTTTAAAAAAATGTGAAAAAAATGAAGTCCAAATACTTCTTTCACATGAACTGATCTTTTTTAATGAAATTGTTAGTGTGCTCACAAAAGAGGATTTGTTCATATGAAAGAAGAATGTGACAACAAATACTAAGTTTAAATTCTTTCATATGAAGGTTCTTTCATTTGTGAGATTAAGTCCAGATTCTTCATTTGTATGACCCTAATCCTCTTCATATGGCCATACGAAAGAAGAAAATCATTTCATGAAAGAAGAATTTTTATAAGCTTTAAAAACAAACTTTTATTAAAAAAATGCAGAATGGAGTTAGGCAGGCTCAATTCAGCAAGATGCATTTGTTGGTGTCTCTGGAGGGTATCATTTTTTATGGTTTTTCACAAAAAAAAAAACAGAAATGAAATAGCCACAATAAGGAAGAAGAATTTCTTTATGCAAAAGAGGATTGTCCGTTCTGGAAAAAGAACCCTCTTTTGTATGCCCAAATCCTTCTTTTGTATCAAACAGCTATCCAAAACACACTCCTGAGCATGATCAGAACCGACATTTCAAATCCTTATAACAAGACAGAATTAATATTTTTTTTTCACCAAACCAATGGAAGCATTCTGGGACAGGCCTTTACCACCCTGACAATTTTAGACCAAAATTTCAAACCATCTGGACCATAGATTGTGACAACAAAAACCAGCAAAAAAACACCCTAATTTTCTATTTGCTTGCATTATCTGGATATTGGAATCTGCATATCTAACTGGAACAAAGCTTGGCAGATCAACAAACCTTGAACCCAAACCAGGTATGCAAACTTTTGTGCAATTCCATTGAATGTGGTTCATGCAAGTAACATGCAGAATTAGGGATTTTACAGTAAACAGCCTACTCAATCCTGACTATAGTGGCACTACTGCACTGCTCTAATTCAAGATGGCTACAGAAATGGCATGCATGGAGGGCTGTGCATACATGCTAATGAGGCCATAATGGGTATGCAAATGGATTTTAGATCTTTGCATGCCCAATGGCCTTATTAGCATTTATGGCTGAATATGGCCCATAGGAATCCTGTTGCTTTCCTGTTTCGGTGGTATTATCCTCATCATGCTCCTGTGGGCCATATTCTGTCTTGAGCTGTATCAGCAAAATGCACAGTCATAATACAGTCTGCTAACCTGGCCTCATATTCAAACAGTTTGTGTGCCCTAGTTACAGTGCACTAATTGTCTGAATATTCCACCAAGCCAGCTGTACACTAACTGTCACACAGTTCTCAAGTCAGAGCAGCACACATGACTTGCTCTGAATATGGGGACATATACCACTTAGCTCAGTGGAACCCAAAGTCCACAAAACAGTGGCTACTGGAGTAAGAAAGGCGTGCCCATAACCTAAAAATACTGTTGTTCTAACTAATAACATCATACAAGCAAACACATACAGTATTAATAAATGCTTGCTTATATAGGTGGGATATTGCATTTCAAGATGGGCAAGATTCACAGAAGGGATGCGCCAGCACATCCCTGACTTGTGCTGTAGCATGATTCTGGTAGGGGAATGATGCGCTGATGCAACCCCGATGCACCAACACATCACAGATGCACCTCATACAGCCCATAATGATATGTGGCACATCTGGAGGGGCTGTGAAGGGTTCATGCCCATGCATATGGAGTGCAGCCCCAGTCACTGCCCAACTTGGAGGTGCATCCCCAGTGCATGTCCAGGGATGCACCTCCCAAAGTAGGCTTAAGTCAGTGACCACCAATAGGCAGGCTGCCATACTGCAGACAACAGCATGGCAGTCTACACACCCTGGCTGTCCAGCCCTCCACCTGCCTGTAGCTGTAAACCCCGGTATACATATCCAAACAGAGTCCTGGTGGCATAGTGGACCCCCTCCCAGGCCTGTAGCTCAATGCCCTCATACAGATGTCCAGAAAAGCCCCTGGTGGTATAGTGAACCCCCATCCCTGCCCTGACTGCATTGAAAGGCCTTGTATCCCTGATGTACTGATGTATTCTCTGATGTATTGTTTTCCCTTATTTTTCATTTACTGTACCCATGTTTGCTATTGTTCCACTGTTTCTTTTGTTGTACTCTCCCAGGTCGTGTCTGAAAATAGTCATTTATTGGCTAATGCACCTACCCGGTTAACAAAAACTAAATAAAATATGTCTATGCATTAAGATACCTAAGGTTACATAGAATTGCTGCTCAAGATCTGCAAAATGTAATTGGTATTTATATGAAAAGGTAAAATACCCATATTAATTTGGAACCTCTAGAAAACATTGTTGTAATAAAATCTAAGTTGTAAACAAAAGAATGAAAAGGCCACCCAACCAAGAGCCCTGGTTGTCTAGTGGTTCCCTTTGGTGACAGTCTGCATTTTAAAAATGTGATTTTTGTTTTTTATTTTGGGTAGCTGCAGTTCCTTTGTACTCTGACTGGCTCTGATGACTATCTGCATTAATTAATGTGATTTTTCTTTTATATTCAAGGGAGGGGTAGCTGCAGTTGTATTGTGCTCTGTTTGACTTTGGTGACTGCCAGGAATAATAAACATGTGCTTTTGCCTTTTGTACTTAGGGTGTGGGTAGCTGCAGGTTGATATTTTAATCAGTTTTACTATGACTGTGGTTACGGTCTGTATTTTTAAGATGTAATTTAAATTTTTACTCTGCTGAAAATGTTCCATGTGGTTCTGTTTCAGTTGCTTAATTATCTTTTGCCCTGTTACATTACTGTTTTTGGTTACCATACCTCTCTTGCCAAGATTTATTGTCTGTTAATGTACTCCCTTGTGACCAGGTGTTGACTATGGAGAATCCAGAATTGGTTAGACCCATTCTGTGAATATTATCAAGAATAACAATAAACTAAAATGTTGCAGAAAGAATAATTTAATTCAAAGTATTTTAAAATGGGAATGTCTTAAAAACTTGTTTCTAAGGTTAGATCTCAGGAAAGTTGATGGAGCTCTCAAAAAGATTTAGGGAAAAAAAGAACTGTCACATTTGTTTCCTTACTGTAAGAAAATACTAATTAAATATCTATTTTCAGTCAGGATGAAGCTTGAGTGCAATGAGAGTTGGAGCCAGAAATCACCACTTAAGAGTTTTACAACACAGATTATCTTCATGAGGCATCAGCAAATTCACTCTGCAGAGAAACCATATAAATGTGCTGAATGTGACAAGAGTTTTGGTGATAACTATAAGCTGTTACGACATCAGCAAATTCACTCTGGAGAGAAACCATATAAATGTGATCAGTGTGACAAGAGTTTTGCCTATAAGTGTACTCTGATATTACATCAGAGAATTCACTCTGGAGAGAGACCATATAAATGTACTGACTGTGACAGAAGCTTTTGCCAGAGTGGTAGCCTGATATCACATCAGCGAATTCACTCTGGAGAGAAACCATATAAATGCACTGAATGTGACAAGAGTTTTGGGAATAAGAGTAACCTGTTAAGACATCAGCAAATTCATTCAGGAGAGAAACCATATAAATGTGCTGAATGTGACAAGAGTTTTGGTGATAACAGTAAGCTGTTAAGACATCAGCAAATTCACTCTGGAGAGAAACCATATACATGTGATCAGTGTGACAAGAGTTTTGCCTATAAGTGTACTCTGATATTACATCAGAGAATTCACTCTGGAGAGAGACCATATAAATGTACCAACTGTGACAGAAGCTTTTGCAAGAATGGTGGCCTGATATCACATCAGAGAATTCACTCTGGAGAGAAACCATTTAAATGTGATCAATGTGGCAAGAGTTTTGTCCAGAAGGGTACCCTGATATTACATCAGAAAATTCACTCTGGAGAGAAACCATATAAATGTGCTGAATGCAATGAGAGTTTTAACCAAAAGAGTATACTGTTAAAACATCAGCGAATTCACTGTGGAGAGAAACCATATAAATGCACTGAATGTGGCAAGAGTTTTGGGCATAAAAGTAACCTGTTACAACATCAGCAAATGCATTCAGGAGAGAAACCATATAAATGTGTTGAATGTGACAAGAGTTTTGGCAGGAAGAGTAACTTGATTAAACATCAGAGAATTCACTCTGGAGAGAGACCATATAAATGTTCTGACTGCGACAAGAGTTTTTGCCAGAAGATTAGCCTAACAATTCATCAGCGAACTCACTCTGGAGAGAGACCATATAAATGTGATGAATGTGAGAAGAACTTTAGCTGGAAGTGTGACCTAATAAAACATCAGCGAATTCACTCTGGTGAAAGACCATATAAATGTGTTGAATGTAGCAAGAGTTTTATACAACAAAGTCATCTGAGAAGACATCAGCAAATTCACTCTGGAGACAGGAGATGAGAGACTGATAATGGTAGCCCAAGATAGTGGGCTACACACAAGATGGTTCACAAAATCTATAGAAAAAACAGGAGAAACAGACAAGTGCAGGTTCTGTAGTACAGAATTAGAAACAGTTGCACATCTCTTGGCTGGATGTGAAGTACTCATGGCAGAAAGCATGTATACTGAAAGACACAACAATGTAGCAAGATTGAGCCACTGGAAATTGTGCAAACACTATAACATACAGGTAGCAGAGAGACACCGGAAACATGAACCACAAAGAATCACAGAGAATGAAGAACTAATGATCACATGGGATCACCCAATACCAACAGCCAAGAAAGTGGAAGCAAGAAAACCCGATATTGTATTACAAGAAAAGAGAACAAAGGTAGCATTGCTGAGTGAAATAGCCACCCCTAGTGACTACAGTGTCCTGCGTACAGAGAGACACAAAACCTTGAAATACCAAGATATGCAGTAAGAAATCAAACTGATGTGGAACAAGGACACACAGATTGTTCCAGTAGTGCTTGGAGCAATGCGACTAATCAAAAAGAACTTTCAGGAACATTTAAATATGCTACCAATACTTGTGTCACCTTATGAACTTCAAAAGGAAGCCATTTTGGGGACGTTGCATGTGCTGAGAAGAGTGCTCTCAACAAACAACAAAGATTAATACAGTACTAATTTCTTGAGTTTTGAATATGCCCTGGCTAAAGAATGGGTCCATTCTTGCCACGGTATTAGAAATCCCTAAATATTTGGAGACACTAACCCTGAGGGAGTCAGAGCAGTAGTATTACCGCTGCCACAGTGTTAGACTATGGAGAACAGGGTCCCACAGTGGCAGCAGAAGCTAGCAAGCCACAGAGATTAAAAAGACTGATAGGCCAGCCCAGAGGACTGGAAACAGTTAAGGGGACTTACAAGGACAAACTAGAAATTATGTACTGTTATTACTATGCAGCGCACCCCAAATTTCCAGTGAGAAGATATACCATTAGACTTCAGAGCAAATTGCAGCAAAGAGGAATAGTCACCACAGACAAACTGAACAGTGTGACAGATGCAAACTTTATGTCCCTAATAGGACAAATAAAAACCAAAAAGTATGTAGATGATATTAACTTGGGCAAACTACAGAAGGAAGCAGGTGAAGAAGTAACAAAAGAGAAGGAAGAGGTACCAGAGGTTTTCAAAGCTGGAAGAGCAGATCCATGGGACATAGCAAAGAAAAGGGCTCTGATATGGTGTAGCATTTATGCTGAAAAGTAAGCAGCTCTTACCAGCACAGCAACAAAAACTGCAGATATATTCAAACAGACATATACTGTAGACAGAGACATCCAGATATGGCAAACATCACAAAGAAAAGAATAACCACACAAAAGTGGAATGTAATGAAAGGTGCACAGTTTAGTGATTTAGAAAGGCAAAACATCAACATAGAAGTCTTTGAACAGTTAAAGAAAGAAGGATTTGAGGTAGAGACTCAGCCTCCACCATTATAATCTGGTAAGCTGTTACAGCAGACAACTGCTCAGCCAATACTGGGACATGAAACAAAACATGACACACTTCTTAACGACACTCAGCAAAGTGCACAACAAGTGCCATATCTGAACAGAACAGCTGAAGTTCCAGTTCAACCCATACAGAGAGCGGAAGAGCAGAAAATGCTAATTACAGGAAAAACCCTAAACCAAGAAGAAGAAAACATGAGAGAAGACTTGCTGGACTTAATCGACATGGACAAACATATCAAAATACATCAAAGGGAAAGATTGCAAAAATTATGCATGACATAGACAGTTAGGGAACACATAAAACAGATAAAGTTATTGGAACCATCCAGAGGGATCCATATGATGTCACTGAAATAAACAGAATACATTATTGTGCAGCGAGACTAATGACAAATAGAGTAGTGCCACAAAAGCAAGGAATGAAGAACAAAAAGAGAGAGGGAAATTTAACATACCACCATGGAAAAAGTGGATAGACGGGACAATTAGGGAGCTAAGATCAGAAGTGTCACTGCTGGAGGAGTTTAGAAAGGGTAATAGATCAATGAAAGTCATCAGAAAAGTAGATGAAATCAAAGAAAAATGCTGTATTAAAACAGATCATGTGTCAGCGTGGCTCAGTTGGTAGCACATCCGCCTCTGGACCAGAAGGATGTGGGTTCTCATCCCCACACCAGGATTGGACTTGCACCTAAAAATTTCTGGCATCCGAGTGCAGTATTGGGGGGTGCTGCACTGCTGGGGTGTGCCGTCCTTTGGATGAGATGTTAAACCGAGGTCCCTTCTACCCATCCTGGTGTTGTCCTGGTGGGTGTCCAGGTGGAAGTAAAAGAACCCAGGGCACTCTTCGCAAAGAGTAGAGAACATTCCCAGTGTCCTGGCCAACATTCCCCTTCCCATAAACCAGTTCATGCAATTATCCAGGCTGTGTGTGGGTGATGATGTGCGATATGGCCACCACCACACATTCAGTCACTTCACTACCAGTCTAGCATTGCTTGTAAAGCACTTTGGATGTATGAAAGCGCTATATAAATGCTGATTCTTCTTCTTCTTCTAAATTTTTACCATCTCGAATAACAAGTTCAAAATCTCTGCTCAAGCCAAGAAGCTCTGGAGATACATAGAAAGGAACAATGAAAAAAATACAAAATAGATGGTACAGAGAAGACCTGAAGAAATTCTATAGGGAGCTGGGAAAGAAAACAACCAAAGAAAAAACACCACCGGTAAAGAAAGAAATTGAGGAATTCTGGAGAAGCATTTATAAATACCCAGTTGAACATAATAGGGAAGCAAAGTGGACACAGGAAATAAAAGACAGCACAAGAAATAGTACTACCAGGGATATGGAGTGGCCCGATGTAACAGCTAAGGAGACAGAAGCGAAGGTAAGGAAGACCTCCAACTGGAAAACCCCAGGTCCAGATGCAGTACCCAACTTCTGGCTAAAAGTACTAGCATCATTATACCAAGATTTAGCCACCTCAAAAAACGAATTATACGCACATCCTGAGTTGACACCCATCTGGTTAACAACAGGGAATACCACACTTCTTATTAAATCTGAGTCTGCCAGTCTCCCCAAGAACTATCGCCCAATAACCTGTTTGCCAACAACATATACAACTATATACTGGAATTGATGCAGACAGAGTCTACAATCATTTAGATTGCAACAAACTCATGGCAATAGAACAAAAAGGCAATAAAAGAAAATCTTATGGTACAAAGGACCATCTCCTGCTGAACAAAGCCATTATGGAGAGCTGCAAAAAATGCTGATATCTTAGTTTAGCATGGATTGACTACAAAAAAACATTTGACAGCATCCCACACTCTTGGATCACAAAGTGTTTATAGAGCTACAGGATACATCCCACATTGATAAATTGCATCACAACAACAACAATGAGAAAGTGGTAAACCACTCTGCAATTAAATCATGAGAAAGGTCAAATCACCATCCCAAATATAAGCATCCAACGAGGGATATTTCAAGGTGACTCCCTGTCACCACTTTTGTTTTGCCTTGCCCTCAATCTCTTAAGTAGCCTAATCAGCAGCCTGGACTATGGCTACAGCTTGAACCCCAGCAACAAAAACAGTCAACAGCTAACACCTCACCTTCTATTTGTAGATGACCTAAAACTTTATAGTTCATCTGACAAACACTTGAAAGAACAACTGCAAATTGTTAAGACCTTTTCTGATGACATATGGATGATGTTTGGCCTACACAAATGTGCCAAAGCAACATTTGTAGCAGGAAAGTTAACTCATGAAGAAAACATGAATCTGGCAGAGGCTTGTGACATAAAAGAACTTGAGCAAGAGGGAGTGTATAAATACCTTGGAATAGATGAAGGAACAACAGCACAACATAAACAAATATGAGTAAAAGTAAGCAAGGAATATTTTAGAAGGTTGAAGTTCATTCTGAAAACTGCTTTGACAACACAAAATAAAATGCAAGCTATAAACCAACTCGCCCTTCCAGTGATATCATACAGCTTTGGTGTCATAGACTGGCCACAGAAAGTGTTGAACCAGCTAGATATAAAAACAAAAAAAATGTTTCATGTTCACCAATTAATATACAAAAACCAGTGCATGCCAAGATTGTACATCCCAAGGTCAGAGGGAGGCATGGGCCTCATTGAGATTGATTACACTTATAGATCCACAATAGTGGGGCTACACACATACTTACTGACATCCTTGGACCCAAATATAGTCAAGATCTTGCATCACGAAGAAAATAAGCCTAAGATGACTTCATTCATCAAATTAGGAGACGCTTTCAGAAGGGTAGCAGATATTGATGTCAATCTACAAGTAGATAAGGAACTGTCAGCAACAGAAAGTGCAAAGAATCAGAAAATGGAGTATAAGGACAAAGACCAACAGAAAAGAAAAAATAATTGGCAAGCCCATAATTATAGTGGAAAATACAGGGAGCCACTAGAACAACCACAGGTCGATCAAGCGCTGACCCATGAGTGGTTAAAAAGAGGTGAATTTAGGTCAAGAGATGAGAGATTGATAATGGCAGCCCAAGATAGTGGGCTATGCACAAGATGGTTCACAAAATCCATAGAAAAAAACAGGAGAAACTGACAAGTGCAGGTTCTGTAGTACAGAATTAGAAACAGTTGTGCGTCTCATGGTTGGATAAGTACTCTTGGCTGAAGGCCTGTATACCAAAGACACAACAATGTAGCAAGACTGATCCACTGGAAACTGTGCAAACACTATAACATACAGGAAGCAGAGAGAGACACTGGAAACATGAACCACAGAGAATCACAGAGAATGAAGAAGTAGTGATCACATGGGATCCCCCAATACCAACAGCCAAGAAAGTGAAAGTGAGAAAACCTGATATTGTAATACAAGAAAATAGAACAAGGGTAGCATTGCTGATTGAAATAGCCACCCCTAGTGACTACAGTGCCCTGCGTACAGAGAGACACAAAATCATGAAATACCAAGATATGCAGTCAGAAACCAAACTGATGTGGAATAAGGACACACAAATTGTTCCAATTCTGCTTGGAGCAACTGGACTAATCAAGAAGAAGTTTCAGGCACACTTAAATATGCTACCAATACTTGTGACACCTTATGACCTTCAAAAGGAAGCCATTTTGGGGATGTTGCATGTGCTGAGAAGAGCGCTCTCAGCAAAAGTCAAAGATTAATACAGTACTAATTTCTTGAGTTTTGAACATGCATGGGCTAAAGAATGGGGTCCATTCTTGCCACAGTATTAGAAATCCCTAAACATTTGGAGACACTAACCCTGAAAGAAACCATATACAGTAAATGCACTGAATGTGACGAGTTTTGGGGATAAGAGTAATCTGTTATGACAGAAGGGTAGCAGAGATTGATGTCAATCCACAAGTAGATAAGGAACAGTCAGCAACAGAAAGTGCAAAGAATCAGAAAAAGGAGTATAAGAACAAAGACCAACAGAAAAGAAAAAACTATTGGAAAGCCCATAATTACAGTGGGAAATACAGGGAGCTACTAGAACAACCACAGGTCGATCAAGCCCTGACCCATGAGTGGTTAAAAAGAGGTGACTTTAGGTCACAAGATGAGAGACTGATAATGGCAGCCCAAGGTAGTGGGCTACGCACAAGATGGTTCACAAAATCCATAGAAAAGCAGGAGAAACAGACAAGTGCAGGTTCTGTAGTACAGAATTAGAAACAGTTGTGCATCTCTTGACTGGATGCAAAGTACTCATGACAGAAGGCCTGTATACTGAAAGGCACAACAGTGTAGCAAGGCTGATCCACTGGAAACTGTGCAGACACTATAATATACAGGTAGCAGAGAGACACCGGAAACTTGAACCACAGAAAATCACAGAGAATGAAGAAGTAGTGATCACATGGGATCCCCCAATACCAACAGCCAAGAAAGTGGAAGTGAGAAAACCTGATATTGTAATACAAGAAAATAGAACAAGGGTAGCATTGCTGATTGAAATAGCCACCCCTAGTGACTACAGTGTGCTGCATACAGAGAGACACAAAATCATGAAATATCAAGATATGCAGTCAGAAACCAAACTGATGTGGAATAAGGACACACAGATTGTCCCAATAGCACTTGGAGCAATGGGACTAATCAAAAAGAACTTTCAGGCATATTTAAATATGCTACCAATACTTGTGACACCTTATGAACTTCAAAAGGAAGCCATCTTGGGGATGTTGCATTTGCTGAGAAGAGCACTCTCAGCAAACATCAAAGACTAATACAGTACTAATTTCTTGCATTTTGAATATGCCCTGGCTAAAGAATGGGGTCTATTCTTGCCACGGTATTAGAAATCCCTAAACATTTGGAGACACTAACCCTGAGAGACAGAGCTGCACGTGCTGAGATGTGCACTCTCAGCAAACATCAAAGACTAATATAGTACCAATTTCCTAATTTTTAGATATGCCCTGACCTAAGAATTGGGTTCATTGTTGCCATAGCACTATAAATCCAGTAAGATTCAGAGACACTAACCAAGAGGGAGAAACACCATGTAAATGTGCTGAGTGTGACAAGAGTTTTGGTCAGAAGGGTACATAGATAAAATATCAGAGAATTCACTCTGGAGTGCCATGAAAGTCAATGTGCAAAAAACAGACATTGTAATATAAGAAAAAAGAACAAAGGTAGCATTGCTAATCAAAGTAGACACTCTCTAGCGACTATAGTGTCCTGTGCACAGAGATATACAAAATCATGATTTGCCTAGATATGCAAACAGAAACCAAACTGATGTTAATGGGCAGACTAGGTGGGCCAAGCAGTCCTTATCTGCTATCAAAGTCTATGATGTGGAACAAAGACATGCAACCTGTTCCAGTAGAGTTTAGAGAAACTGGGATAATCAAAAAGAACTCTCTGGCACATCTAAATATGCTACCAATATCTGTAACACCTCATGAACTGCAGAAATAAGCTATCCTGGGGTAGGTTGTGCAAGCTGAGAAGCACACTCTCAGCAAACATCAAAGACTTATACAGTACTGACTTCCTAATTTTTGATTATGCCCTATTTTAAGAGTGGTTTCCTTTCTTGTCATGGCATTAGAAGTCCTGAACATTTGGAGATAGTAATCCTGAGAGAGACAATCTAAACATGCTTAATGTGACAAGAGTTTTATTACATCAATGACTTCACTCTGGAGAGACCAAGTTTATTTTATTTTATTTTATTTCAGATTAGGATTAATACCTTTGAGTCAGGAGCTCATTTACAAAGGTTCCAGGTTATACATATGCATAAGATAATCCACAGACATAGTCCCCTGGTCTACCACTCTCCATAGCAACTACCCTTCTGCACCCCCCCAGGTATCCACCACCTAGTATCTCTAGAGATCTTATAGTATTACATATGTACTAGTTTATATAGATTAGCTTACTTGTAGTCTGTACACCATGCATTGAAACCTGCATGCTCAACTGTATTCACTGAAATTGCTTTGTATGTTCATGTGCTTTGCTTTGTATGCTCTTTTTGCATTTCACCTGTATTGTTCCCAACTGTTTTGCACCACCAAAATGTTGTCGCCCCTCCCTGCGATGAGGTGCCTTTGTAAATGAGTCTTTGACTCAAAGGTTGTAAATCTGAATTGTGAATAAATAAATAAATAACAGCACCTAGGTTATATAAGGTTACACAAATTTAGTAGTAAGTTACATTACAAGTTACAAAAGGGTCCACATGAGTACATTGGTTGCAAAGGAACTTGGTGAACCTGGTAGCCCAGTACACAATATAACAGGATTTGAGTTCAGTGTGAAATAAATGCGTTCAATGTGACAAGAGTTCTACAGCACAAGTACACCTCAAAGCACATCAGCAAATTCACATGGGGTCATACCATATAGATATGCTGAATGTAGCATGAGTTTTATGCAACATAGAAACCTCAAAATGCATAAACAAACTCACCCTCGCAAAGGGCGGTGACATAGAAGAACTTGGAAAAAAAATGGAGTGTGCAAATACCTGGGAAGAGGTGAAGGAGCAACAACACAACATATACAAATGAGAGATAATATCAGCAAGGAATATTTCAGAGAGCTGAAGCTTGTACTGAAAACTGCATTAACAGCATGAAACAAAAGTGCAATCTGTAAATCAGCTCACCTTTCTTTTGATGCCATATAGTATTCTTGTGATTACCTGGTCACAGAAAATGTTGGACCAGCTGGATAGAAAAATAAGAAAACGGTTTCATGACTACTGGTCACTGCATACAAAAAGCAATGCATGTCAAGATTATATATATCCCAAGGTCTGAGGAAGTCATGGGCCTCCTCGAGATTTATTACACATATAGATCCACAATAGTGGGGCTACATACATACCTACTGACATCCCTGGACCCAAACAGTCAAGGTGCTGTATCATGAATAAAATAGGCCTAAGATGACATCCATCATCTAGTTAGGAGAAGTCTTCTGGAGGGCAGCAGAGGTGGATGTCAAGCCACCAGTAGATAAGGAACAACCAGCAACAGAAAGTGTAGAGAAACTGAAAAAAGCATATAAGGACAAGAATCAACAGAGAAGAAAGGACAACTTGAAAGTCCATAATTACAGCTGAAAATACAGATCGTGACAGTGACAAATCAATCAAGAACTGACCCATGAATGGTTAAAAAGAGGTAAATTTAAGCGGTATCTTGTTGCAACAGTGATGGGAATACAGTGAAGACCATCACAGTGATATTTTTGACAGTTCACTGTGATGGTCTGCTGGGTTCCTGAAACTGCTGCCTCTAGGGTGCTGGGGTGGGGGGTGAGATAATGACAACAACAAAAATGGAAAGGGACCTGGTGGTAGTCATATCAGATGACCTAAAGGTGGGCCACCAATGTGAGAAGGAAGTAAGGAGGGCTTGGGCAAAACTGGGATGCATAGGGAGAGGCATCACCAGTAGAAAACAGGAAGTTGTTGGCCCTCTGTACAGACAGTTGGTAAGACCACATCTGGAGTACTGTGTACAGTTCTGGAGACCCCATCTTAGCAAAGACATAGACAGGGTGGAGGCTGTTCAGAGGAGAACAATCAAAATGGTGCAGGATCTGCATCAGAAGACATATGAAGAAAGACTTAAAGGAGCTTAAGATGTATAGCCTCAAGGAAAGGAAGGGGTGGGGGGGGGACATGATAGAAACTTTCAAATGCCTCAAGGGAATCAAATAAGTCCAAGAGGGTAAAATGTTTCAGTAAAAGGGATATGTAAGAACAAAGGGGCACAATTTGAAGATAGAAGGGGGACGGCTCAGAGGTAATGTGAGGAAGTATTTATTCACAGAGAGGGTTGTAAATGCATGGAATGGCCTTCCTGAGGAGGGCATAGAGTCAAAAACAGTGAGGGAATTCAAGAATGCATGGGACAGACATAAGGCAATTCTAGTGGGGGATAGGAGGAAGTAGGCTGTTGGTTAGCTAGGATCTGCAGCTTATCCATTTGGTAGGGAAATGGGCAGACTTGGTGGGCTAAGCAGTCCTTATCTGCCATCAAATTCTATGTTTCTATGAACCAACATTGACTTAAAGTTGGTTAATTTAAGTGTGGGGGGGGCAAAGCCCCCCACAGAAAACACAATTTACCCCAGTAACGACACAACACCAGTTAGCGGTGTTGTGCCATCACTGTTCTGATGGTCAGCAAAATCTGTGTCACTGTGGCATGGTGGAACCAATTTAATCCATAAGATGAGAAGTTGGTAATGGCAGCCCATGATAGTGGATTATGCACAAGATAGTGTATGAAATCCATAGGGAAAAAAACATGAAAAACAGAGAGGTGTAGGTTCTCTAGTACAGAATAAGAAACAGCTGCACATATTGTGGCTGGATGTGAAGTATTGCAGCAGACCTGTATACTGAAAGACATAGCATAGTAGGATTAGTATCCTGGAAACTTTGCAAATACTATAACATCCAGGTAACAAAGAAACACTGGAAACACAAACCACACATAATCACAGGGAGTGAAGAAATAACGATCTCAAGGGACCACCCAGTACCAACTGCTAAAAAGTGGTGGCAATGACAATGGACATTGTAATAGAAGAAAGAACAACAAAGGTAGTATTGCTGATTGGAGTAGCCACGTGCAACAACTACAGTGTCCTGCACATAGAGACAATAAAAATAATGAAATACCTAGATATGAAAATAGAAACTAAACTGATGTGGAACAAAGGCACAAATCATTCCAGTAGTGCTTGGAGCAATGGGGCAAAACAAAAAGAACTTTCAGTCACATCTAAATATGCTATCAGTATCTGTGATACCCTGTGAACTGCAAAAGAAAGTCATCCTGGGGATGCTGCACATGCTGAGAACAATGTCAGCAAACAGCAAAGGCTAATAAAGTACTGAGTTCCTGAGTTGTTTAATAAACCCTGGCATAAGAATGGGATCCATTCTTTTCACAGCACTAGAAATCCCTGAACATGTGGAGACACTAACTCCAAGAGAGAGACCATATAAACATGTTCAGTGTTGCAAAATTTTACAACACAGGGTAACCTAGCAGCACATCACCAGATTCATACAGGAAAGAGACCATATAATGTAGCAAGAGTGTTATACTGCAGAGACTCATAACACATCAGCAACTTCATTACTGACTCATCATGGTACCAGAAATCACTAAACATTTGGAGACCTTAACCCCAAGAGAAATTATATAAATGTATTTAATGTGTCAAGAATGCCAATTGCACTTTTATAAGGTAGAAAAAGAAATGAGCAGACTGGATGGACCTTGCGGTCCTGCTGTCAACTTCTGTGTTTCTATGTTTTGGTCAGAAGGGTGACCCGATTAAACATTAGCAAATTCACTCTGGACACCTGAAAGCACAACTACAAACTATCATAGTAACATAGAATTTGACGGCAGATAAGAACCGCTTGGCCCACCCAGTCTGCCCATTTCCCTACCTACTGGATAAGCTGCAGATCTAGTTAACCAGCAGCCTACTTCTTCCTACCCCCCCCCAGAATTGCCTTATGACTGTCCCATGCATGCGTGCCTTAAATTACGTCTGAACCACCCCCCCATCTTCGAATTGTGCCCTCTTGTTCTTGCACACCTCTTTTTTTGAAAGATGCTACCCTCTTGGACTTTGTTGATTCCATCAAAGACTTCTCTGATGATATACAGATGACATTTTGCTTAGGCAAATGTGCCAAACAACATGTATAGCAGGAAAGTTAACTCGTTAGTAAAAAACATGAACCTGACTGAGAGTTGTGACGTAAAATAATTTGAGCAAAATAGAGTGTTCAAATATCCATGAATAGATCAAGGAGCAGCACTATAACATGAACAAATGAGAGCAAACAGGAAAATATATTTCAGAAGGCTGAAACTTGTACTGAAAACTGCTTTAACAACATTAAAGTGCAAGCTATACATCAAATTACCCTGCCTGTAATATCATGCAGCTTCGGTGTGATTATCTGGCCACAGAAAGTGCTGAACCAGTTGGATATAAAAAAACAAGAGAATGACTCCATGCTTACCACGTAATTCAAAAACATCAGTGCAAGCTAATATTATGTATTCCAGTGAATAAGGAAGGTATGGGCCTCCTCAAAATTGATTACACATACAGGTCCACAATTGTGGGACTCCAACCATACCTACTGACATCCTTGGACCCAAATATAGTTGAGGTCTTGCATCATGAAGAAAATAAGCCTAAGATGACTTCCATCATCAAATTAGGAGAAGTCTTCAGGAGGGTAGCCGAGAGGGATGTTAAGACACCAGAAGCTAAGAAACAACCATTAACAGAAAATGCAAAGAAGCAGAAAAAAGGAAATGACAGACATTCACAGAGAAGAAAGGACAACTGGAAAATCCATAAATACAGTGGAAAATTCAGGGAGCTGCTGAAATGACCAAAGTCAGTCAAGAACTGACTCACAAGTGGTTAACAATTTGTGAATTTAAGCCACAAGATGAGAGCTTGATAATGGCAGCCCAAGATAGTGGACCACACACACAATGGTTCACAAAATCCATAGGGAAAAATAAATAGGTGCAGGTTCTGTAGCACAGCATACCTTGTGGCTGGATGCAAAGTACTCATGGAGGAAAGTCCTTTATACTGAAATACACAACAATTTAGAGAGATTGAGCCACTGGAAACTATGCAAACACTGTAACATACAGGTGACAGAGAAACACTGGAAACACAAACCACAAAAAATCACAGAGAATGAAGAAGTAATGATCACATGGGATCACCCAACACCAACTGCCAAGAAAATGGAGGTGGAAATAACCAGACATTGTGATAAAAGACAAAGAAGTAAGGTAGCATTGCTGATTGATGTAGCCACCCCTAATGACTACAGTGTTCTGTGAACAGAGAGACACAAAATTATGACATACCTAGATATGCAAACAGAAACTAAATTGATGTGGAATAATGACACACAAATCATTTCTACAAATAATTTCTACAGTGCTCAGAGCAATAGGGCTAATCAGAAAGAACTTTCAGGCACATCTAAATATGCCACCATTATCCGTGACACCCTATAAACTGCAAAAGAAAGCCATCCTGAGGACACTGCACATGCTAAAAAGATTGCTTTTAGCAGACATCAAAGACCAATACAGTAATGATTTTCTGAATTTGGAATATGCTCTGGCTTAAGAATGGAGTCCATTCTCATCAACGCACTAGAAATCCCTGAACACTTGGAAACACTAACCCCACAAGAAACCATGTAAATGTGCTGAATGTAGCAAGCATTCTAAATCAGAGTAACCTCAAAACACTTCTGACAATTCAGTCTGGAGATGGACAATATCAGTGTTCCTAATGTGGCAAGAGTTGTGTCCATAATAATTGTCTTATAAAGCATCAACAAATTCAAATAGGGAGAAGCCATATAAATGTGCTGAATAAGATATGAGCATTATAAAACTTTGGAACCTCATAAAACATCAGCAGACTCACTCTAGAGTGGTCCATATAAATGTTCTCATTGTGCAAGAGCTTTAACGCACAGAAAGATAACGCATCAGCCATGTCATACATGGGAGAAGTGATAGAAATGTACTGAATGTAACAAGAGTTCAAACTCATAGAGATACTCCATAACTCATTACCTCTGCCATTTTTGTCGACTTTGCCAAGGCATTTGACAGTTTCTCCCACCTTCTCCTTCTTGCTAAACTCTGCAGCTGGGCTGTCGGACACTGTCACAGAGTGGTTCTGTGTATACCTTATGGGAAGGATTCAATCCATTTGGATTGCTGACTCCATATCTGCCCCTCTCCCCATCAGTACTGGAGTCCTTCAGGGCTCTGTACATGGGGCCCCTCCTGTTCTCTGTCTTCCTCAAGGACCTTTCCACTGTCTGCTCCTCCACCACCATCCACATGTATGCACACAACACTGATGTTACACCTCTACACCTTCCCTATCTGAGGTGGCGTCCAGACTTCAGCATGACTTTAATATGGTTCAGATCTGGCTACGCAGAAATCAGTTGTCCCCGAACACCAAGAAGACCATTTCCATGACCTTTGGCACAAGTCAGAGACTGTCCTAGCTCCACCCTCCACACCTTAGACAGGACTATGCTGGGGGATACCATCTCCTTTAGATACAGTACCTTAAGGTTTGGCTTGACCAGCACCTCAACTTTTCTGGACACATGGATGCCATACTCAAAAAACTGCACTCCAAGTAAGGTGTCCTATATAGAAACTGTGGCTGTGTTCTATATTTCACTGCCTACCCGTCATGCTCTGGTCAATAAAATTATCCTCCCAGTTTTGACTATGGTGATTTAGTTTTCAGTGCTGCTCCCAAGGCTTCCTTGGTCAGATGGGATACTCTCTTCCATTCCTTCTTTGCTCTGCCCTTGACTGTCCCCCTCGCATGCACCGCTGTGCTCTCTACCAGTTTCTCTCTTTTCCTTCTCTTGATGACAGGTGCAATTCCCACTGCACAAGCTTCATATCTGGTTCAGTTCTGTATACCCCCACCTCTCCTCCCTGTCATGCTGTCCCTCCACCTCCCACTCCCTTAGAAGCTATGACTCCCATATCTTGGCTATCTCTCCTAGGTCCTCCTCTGCTGACCAGGCTGCTTTTTCCCACCAATTACCAAACTTGTGGAATTTTCTTTCCCCTTCCATCGACCACTGCACCTCTCTGCTTGCCCTCTCCTCTCTCCTACAAAACGTCTTATCCCCTTCCTGCAATTACTATTAATCCCCCATCTTTTTACCTCCCACTCTATGCCTTCCCCTTTCTTCACTCTCAACAATTTTCTCTTACCCCTGCCTTTTGGCACCTCTTCCCATCTCTATGCTCCCATGTATTTTGTCTGGCCCCTCCCTATTCTGCCTCCCTGTCACTATCCTCCCTCACACGGCCCTACTTGTCATCTTTGCGAGTTTACAAAAGTGAATTTCACCCAAGCCACAGTTGACTGCATTGTTCCTGAGTACTGAATACTTGTGTTTTCTTGTATATACTTTAGGGCTGGCAGCCCCTCTCAGCACTGACCTAGCTGCCCTTGTGTGATCCTCTGTAACTTTTCTACCTATGCCAGTTGCCTTTTTTTTCATATTCTCTCTTTTTTTCCCAGTTCTTGTTTGGCATGCTTATTTATTTTGTCTTTACCTCAGTAAATCATCAACTTCCAAACAAATTGCACTCCGTAATGTGTAATATTTGTAATTAGAAATGTTTGGTTATATGTGAATCACTGTAATGGGTTAATATTTGTAACTGGAAACTGTGCAAAAGTGTAAAACTGTACCCTAATTATCTCTGTTATTTTCTGCTGAACTTGTTTCATTTGTAAATGCTTGTTGTTACTTCCCTACCCCTCTCCCCAGGATGCACCTGGAAATTAGCAATCCCTGCTCAGTGTGATTTCCTGGTAAAACTTTTTAAATGAATAAATAAATAACACATCTGCATTGTCACATGGAGGAGAGGTCATATAAATGTTCAGAATGTCACAAGTGATTAAAATCACAGAAAAGCCTTACATCAGCAAAGTCACATGGGGAGAGACCATATCACTAGCAAGTCACTGTAATGTTGTGTACATTGAGATGCACATGACCATTAATTATTAGGATAAGCAAAGAGAAACTAAATAACTTGTTTCAATGTAAGAAAATGGCAGGACAAGACACATCATGAGATTAAGGGGTAATGTGAGGAAGTTCTTTTTCACAGAAAAGGTGGTGGATGCATGGAATGGCCTACATCAGGAAGTGGTGGATATGAATACAGTACAGGGCTTCAAACAGACATGGGCTAGGCATAAGGGAGCAATACAGATAAATATGAATACTGTATAGCAGGTTATATTGCCATCCAATATATTTAGTGGGTGTAGACCTTGTTTATATGTTGGTGCCCAATATATTTAGAGCGTGCTGTACCTGTAGTTACGGTCTGGTACACTACTGTAATTAGCCTCACATTGACACTAAACCGCAGCTGATTTGAATCTTATGTATGACTTAATGCCCGTCTCCTCCAACCATGCACCTACAGTATTTCCTCTGTCTGAAGGTGCTGTACTTACAGGAGGATGTCGCTCTTAAAGTGGATGCAATAATCCCAGTCCTCATAAGTGAAACAGAAATACCCAGTGGTCACCAGTACTCTCTCAGGGTCAGAGCTTGCTGAGTGCTCTGAGGTGGAGCCCACTGTGACAGAGTTTGTTGCTCGTGAACTCACTGGAACATCAGCTGGAACCTCAGCTGGAACATCAACTCCACCTGCTAAGAAAAAATGCTCTGGCTACACAAATTACACACCGGAGATCTGGTACAAGTTTGGGAAATATGCAGTGGAGAACGGGGTTATGGCGGCCATGCGACATTACGATTCCACAACAGGTAGCACGATAAATGAGAGTTCCATCAGGAACCTTAAAGCAGACTACATGGCACAGCTCATAAAAACACCAGACCCTACTTCCATGTCTTCTGTTCTCCGTACAAAACCGTGGGGGTGTCCAACCCATCTGGAAACTGAGCTGGAAGAACAGCTAAAATCTGTAGTTAAAAGTTTGACTAGAAGGTGCAGTTGTCAACGCTGGAGTTATTCTTGCAGTAGCTATGGGACTAGCGAAGGCTAACTGTTCACAGCTATTGACTGAAAATGGTGGTCATCTAACCTTTAGTAGCAAATGGACCTGGGGGTTTCTAAACCGCATCAGCAAGAGCAAAAGAAAAGGCACCAAAGCAGGGTGAAAGAAGACGATAGATTTTGAAAATCTAAAGGCTGCTTTTCTTTCATGAATAGCCACTGCTTGTGCCCAACAGCTGATCCCACCACAGTTGGTCATAAACTTGGATGAAACAGGGGTCAATATGATTCCTGTTTCTGAATGGACGATGTAGGCGACGGGGTTAAAACAGGTACAGGTGACTGGATTAGGGGATAAGAGACAAATTTCTGTTGTCCTGTTCTTTTGATAACCTAATATTCTTCAGGTGAAGCTACCTCTGGCAGGAAGCTGCAACACTGGACTTAGGATTTGCAAGAAAGCGAGTTGTGTTCACAACAGAGGAAGGTGAACCTTACAGTTTACAGTTGTCTTTGGTTTGAAGCAGATTCCTTAGGAAAGTTAATATTCTTCAAGTGGAGAATACTTCTAACTGAAGGGTGAAATAAGGAACTTAGAATTATCAGAAAAGACAGTCTTTCAATCAACAGAGGGAGGTGGACCTTGATTTACTTTCGTTACAATTGTTAAGATTTTTAGTGCAGCAAGAGTTTAAACCCACAGGGACTGAATACTGTTTACTGTGTTTGTCCTTGTGCGCAGCTGACATGTTTGGGGGCTGACTGCTTTCAGAGCACAAGTCACCAGGCTGTTTTGGGGCTGGGGAGGTTTACCTGTGCCTGACTTGGATGTTTGGATTTTTCTCTGTTTGATTAGCAGGGTATTTTCTCTGTCAAATTGTCATGTAGGGCATCTTGCTGACAGGAAGGCACTCATCGCAGCGGTAGGTCATAGTTTTTAGTTGATTGTTTCATGAGGGGACAGTTTAGTGAAGTAAGGTGCCTGCCTGGTGCCATGGCTTGGAGGGACAGGAAGCGGATCCTTAGGATCACAAGAACAGTTGCACGGGAGTCTGAGCTGGATGTCGTTGTCCACCTAGGGACAAATGACTTGGCTTATCATGAGATTAGAGCAGTGCAGAAGGACTTTGTAGAGTTGGGGAGGGGCCTAAGACAAGTAGCACACACACAGTATCTTTCTCAGAGGTGCTGTCTGTCAATGGCATGGGTGAGGCAAGGGTATTTTGCACCATGCAGTTTAATGAATGGTTGAAAAAATGGTGTGGAGCACAGGGGTTTGGCTTCATTGGGGAATGGGGTTCCACCGGGAGGGACACCAACCTATACTGGCAGGATGGTCTGCATCTGTCCAGGAAGGGAACAAGTCTTTTGGGCAATCAGTCTAAATGCCTCATTGGCAAGCTTTTAAACTAGTCAAGGGGGGAGGCACTGATAAGCAGCAGGAAAATCCCAGCCTCCCCCTACAAAACAGGGTACTAAATGAGAAAAAGACCAAGGTAGAAAGGTCAGTGGGGGATGTTGCTACAAAAGGTAAAGCCATCAAAAAATGGAGAGCAATCTTCTGTCCCAAATTAGGAATATGGAATCCCATCTTTCCCCTGCCTCCTCGGAGACTTTTAAGCAGGATTTAGTTAAAGTAAGGGATGCTTACCTTGAGTTGTTAAGGGAGCAAGCTGAATTCGTTATTTTAAGAATGAATGCTGTTTACACAGACCAAGGGGAGAAGGCTGGGTGGATATTGGCAATGCATGTCAAACAACAAGAATCAGCTAGATTTATTGCAGCCATTCATTCTTTAGAAAGGGACTCCCTTAAAACTTCACCTTCAGAGATAGTTGATGTATTTACTAGTTATTTCTGGGATTTATATGGTCCCATGGTAAATCCCCCTTCTGAGGAGGATTTGCAAGAATATTTGAGAGATCTACATCTATCCTCCCTTACTAACTCTCAACAAGCGGCATTAATATCTCCTATTTCTGAAGATGAAATTGCTAAGGTATCTTTGTCATCCGATAAAACCCCTGGTCCTGATCGATTTTCTTCTAACTTCTATAAAGTATTTTCCAAGCAATTAACCCCCATTTTGTTGTCACTTTTTCAATTCCTTCTCTCTGGTCAAGGGTCTGATCCTTTCCTCTTTGAAGCCCTGATTGTTTTATTGCCCAAACCAGATAAGCCACAGGACCTGGTTTCAAGCTATAGATCTATCTCTTTGATCAATCATGATATTAAAATCTTAGCCAGATTATTGGCTGATCATCTGAATGTGGCTCTTCCTTCCATAATAGGGGAGGAGCAGGTGGGTTTTATGAAGGGAAGATCATCAGTCAATCACCTATGAACCCTGGCTCACGTCTTCGCGGCCTCCAGAGATGCCGCTATCCCAATGGCTTTGGTCTCCCCTGGATGCTGAGAAGACCTTTGACAGGCTTTATTGGAATTATTTATTTGCAACAATGGAGGCATTTGGCTTTCCCAAGAAATTTCTGAGCTGGGTTTGTTCATTATATCTATTACTCTCTGCTAGAATCTCTTGCAATGGAATGATTTACAACCCGATTAAATTGCATGTGGGAACTAGGCAAGGGTGTCCCCTGTCCCCGCTGCTTTTTAATATATACCTAGAGCCCCTTATTCAGGGGTTAATGAGAACCCAGGACATCCCAGGTATATCTTTAAATGGGCATGTGGTTAAGGTTGCAGCATATGCAGACAACCTCCTTTTGCAAATAACTAATCCAGCTACACCCATTCCCCCTATTCTCAATATAATAGAGGGGTTTAGAAAGGTTTCGAATTATAAACTTAATTTTGGGAAAACTTTGGTTTTTCCTCTTAATCACAGGGTTTATAAACAAGAAATTACTACTTTCGGGCTTGCCTGGCAGTCTGATTCCATTAAGTATCTTGGAATTACGCTAACACAGAATGTAACTCAGCTTAAACAGTTAAATTTGGATTCGTTGGCCCAACAAAATAGACCAAGACCTCCACAGATGGACGCTTCCTCCTCTCTCTTTATGGGGTAGGATTAATTTAATTAAAATGAATGTTTTCCCCATCTCTTCTATCCCCTTAATATGTTGAATATTGACCTTCCGTTGTCTTGGTTTAAAAAAATCCATAGTATGTTTTCCAATTTCACACGGGGGTATAAAAAATCTAGAATGGCGTTCCGCAAATTGGCCACTCCCAAAGGAAAAGGAGGGTTAAGACTTCCACATATGGGGTTGTATTATTGGGCCAGCCATGCCAATAAATATCTCGAGTGGCTGACAGCGGAGCAGCTACTAGTACATTCCTCATATACCCCGGCTTGGCTTAGGGTGGAGTTAGCCATTATTAAAAAGCATGGATTCCTTCCTAGTGCATTGTTATACACCAAAGTAGAATCCCTCCCGGCATCACTGCGTAATTCTCCCATTGCAGTATCGATCATGGCCCATGCTCAGTTGTGCGCATTTCTCAAATACGACAACATTAAGGACTTCTCTCAGCCAATAAATGGTAACCCTTATCTGCAATTAAATAATAAGCCTCTATTACTCAGTTGGCTTCCTCCAATAAGAAATTGTCAGCTGAAAGATTTTATTACGGTTGATAGACAATGGTGCTCCTCAGTGGAAATTATGCATAGGTTTATGATACCTGGTATAAACATTTTCAAGATTTTTCAGTTTCGGCATCTTTTGTTAAAAGTATTTGGGGCTATTCCACCTCCTACTGCCCACATCAGCTTTCAGGTCACATGCAGGGTCAAAGATATACAGTATTTTATTTGCATGGGCATATCCTAACAACTTTGCCCCTGTCACTTATTGGTCTTCCCTTTTTCCAGAAAAGGAATTAGACTGGTCCTATCTCTGGTACAATTGCCACAGATTCTCATTACAGGATAGACTTAGACTAATGCAATTTAAAATTGTGCATAATATTTATTATACCCCGAAGAAATTGGTCAAGTTGGGTGTTGTGTCCTCTCCGCTCTATACAAGATGTAAGTTGCAGCCTGGGGACCTTCTTCATATTTTCTGGAAATGCCCCAAAGTTGCTCTACTTTGGACCACTATTAAACAAAGAGCTGACCCACTTCTAGGGCTTTCAGATTTGTTTACACCTGAAGTATGTCTCTTGGGGGAATTTTCTTGTATTTCTGTATTGTGTAGGAAATATTAAATGGCATTAATTTCCATGTCCGTTAAAAAAGTGGTCCTTAGACATCTTAAAGATTCTGACAACTTGACTTATCTCGAGTGGCTCCAGCAGCTTCTTGCTAATCTCAGAACAGAGAGAACCATTGCAAGCCTTTCTAATAAACTTAAAAAGTTTAATAGGATATGGGGTTCCCTACAAATCCTGTACTCTTTACAAGTTTGAAATAAACGTTTATTATAGTGCATGGTGTAATCTGGTTGGTATGATGCTGCGCTAGGATTAGGGGGTGTATGAGGGTGGAGGGATGGTGGTGGGTAGGGAGAGAATGAATCAGTATAACTTTGTATAGTAATCGCAGTCTTATTATGTCAAATGTCTTGTGGATTTGTTCTCTGTATTGTAAACTTTAATAAAAGTTGAATGGGAACAAAATATGGAGAGCAATGAGTACCAATGCCCACAGTCTGGGTAACAAGCTTCCTGAATTAGTGGCCTTGATGGAGGAGGAACATCTGGATATCGTGGCAGTCACAGAAACATGGTACACACAGAACCATGACTGGGACGTAAACATACCAGGATACACTATCTACTGGAGGGACGGGGAGGGTAAAAGAGGAGGAGTAGTAGCTCTCTACATAAGAGAAGGAAACAAAGTAACAGAACAAAAGGGTAAACGGAGGAGCAGAAGCACTGTGGGTCAATTTGGAGACAGGCAATGGCACCACAATCTGCATAGGGTTTGTATACAGACCCCCTCTCAGGGGGAGAAAATGGACAAGGAAATGATAGAAAGTATACTTAGAATGGCAGAAAAAGGGGAGATATTGCTGATGGGTGATCTGAATATGCCAGATGTTAACTGGAGTGCAGTTGCAGCAGCCAGTTTTAAGAGTGGGGTTATTCTAGATGCCCTACTGGGGGCATGCCTTAGACAACTAGTATTGGAACCTACTCAAGAGGGAGCAATCTAAGACCTGGTTCTCTCAAATGGAGATCGAAAGAAGATCACAGATGTAGAAGTGGGTAGCCATCTGGGAGCTAGCGACCATCGAACAGTATGGTTCACAATAAACACAGCAATGGAGTCAAGCCATACAAAGGCAAAAGTACTGGACTTCAGAAGGGCTGACTTTGCCAAAATGGGTGAGTGCCTAAGAAATGCACTAGCAAATGGGCAGGACGGAGGGGTGGAAAAACAGTGGGGAATAATAAAAACTGCCATCACAGAGGTAACAAGCCTTTGTGTGAAGCAAATAAACAAAACAAAATGATGCAAGAAACCACTATGGTTCTCAAAGGAGGTGGCAGTGAAGGTTCAAGAGAAAAAGAAAGCATTCAGAAAGTGCAAGGAATCACAGAAGGAGCAGGACAGAGAACTGTATCAGTTAAAGCAAAAGGAAACTGGGATGGCAGTCAGAACAGCAAAGGCCCGAACTGAGGAAAAGATAGCCGACTCAGTTAAGAAGGGGGATAAAACCTGTTTTAGGTACATCACGGAGTGAAGGAAGACCAAGGGAGGGATAGTGAGGCTTAATAAAGGGGAGGAAGGGTGGGCAGAGGGTGACTGTGAAAAGGCAGAGTTACTAAACAAATATTTTTGCTCAGTATTTACAAATGAAGAGGGGGAGGAACCTAAAACAAACAATAGAAACTCTCTGGATACAGAAGTTGATACCAGCCCATTTACAGAAGAAAGGGTTCTAAAAGAACTCTTACAACTGAAGGTGGACAAAGCAATGGGGCCTGATGGGAATCATCCCAGAATTTTAAAAGAACTAAGGGTAGAACTAGTGACACCACTGACTATCCTCTTTAACAGATCAGGGGAGGATGGGGTGGTACCTGAAGACTGGAGGAGGGAAGATGTGATTCTCCTTCACAAAAGTGGGAGCAGGGCAGAAGCAGGAAACTACAGACCTGTTAGTTTAACCTCAGTGGTAGGGAAAATGATGGAATCACTTCTGAAGGAAAGAACTGTCGAGTACCTAGAGGCCAGAGGGGCACAGGACCCAAGGCAACATGGATTCACAGCAGGAATGTCATGCCAGACAAATCTAATAGATTTCTTTGACTGGGTGACCAAAGTAGTAGATCAGGGAGGGGCTGTGGACATGGCCTACCTAGACTTTAGCAAGGCATTTGACACAGTCCCACACAAAAGATTAATATACAAGTTAGCCAGCCTGGGAGTGAGTCCCAAGATGATAGCCTGGGTAAAGAATTGGCTGGAGAATAGAACACAGAAGGTAATAGTAAATGGAGTCCACTTTGAAGAATGGGGGGTTATTAGGGGGGTGCCACAGGGTTCAGTATTAGGACTGTTCCTCTTCAATGTCTTTATAAGCAACATTACAGAGGGACTGAAAGGAAAAGTATGTCTCTTTGCAGATGACACAAAGATCTGCAACAGAGTTGATGCACAAGGTGGGGTGGAAAGGATGAGAAGGGACTTGTCAAGGTTAGAGGAATGGTCAGATGTATAGCAGCTTAGATTCAATGCTAAGAAGTGCAAGGTAATACACCTGGGAATCATAAACCTAATGGAAGAGTACACAATGGGGGGTGAGATACTAACAACAACAAAAATGGAAAGGGACCTGGGGGTAGTCATATCAGATGACTTAAAGATGGGCAAGCAATGTGAGAAGGCAGTAAGGAGGGCTGGCGGGGGATACTGGGATGCATAGGGAAAAGCATCACCAGTAGAAAACAGGAAGTTGTTATCCCTCTGTGCAGACAGCTGGTGAGACCCCATCAGGAGTACTGTTTGCAGTTCTGGAGACCCAGTCTCCACAAGGACATAGACAGGATGGAAGCTGTCCAAAGGAAGGTAACTAAAATGGTGCAGGGTCTGCACCAGAAGACATATGAAGAGAGACTAAAGGAGCTTAAAATGTATAGCCTTGAGGAAAGGAGGTGGGGGGGCATGATAGAAACTTTCAAGTACATCAAGGGAATCAACAAAGTCCAAGAGGGTAGCATCTTTCAGAAAAAGATGTGTGCAAGAACAAGGGGGCACAATTTGAAGATGGGGGGGTGGCTCAGAGGTAATGTAAGGAAGCATTTTTTCACAGAGAGGGTTGTGGATGCATGGAACGGCCTTCCGGAGGAGGTTGTGGAGTCAAAAACAGTAGTTGAATTTAAGCATGCATGGGACAGTCATAAAGCAATTCTAGGGGGTGGTGGTAGAAAGAAGTAGGCTGCTGGTTTACTAGGATCTGCAGCTTATCCATTAGGTAGGTAAATGGGCAGACTGGGTGGGCCAAGCGGTCCTTATCTGCCATCAAATTCTATGTTTCTATGTGCTCACCCGTTAACTTGATGGTGATTTACTCCCTCCGCAACTCATCTGTAAGGGCAAGACTGCTGTGTCACACCCTAAGCATACATTTCCCAATGAGTGGAGTATAATGCATTCTGAAAATCACTTTTTCAGTCACATTTCATTAAACTGATTAAAATTAAAACACCCATTACTGAACTAAAGTGCTTTGTAGTTCTTTTCGCTTATCTAGATGCAGTACCTGGCTGGATAGCTGAGTGAAGTAGTTGAACATTATGACAACAATATATTAGCGGTCTGTTAAATTTAGTGCATGTTAATGGATCCACTAATGGAACTAAATTTATCGGACCACTAATATAACCTACTATACAGTAGATAGGCCATTGACAGAGCAAAGGTAGAAAAAGAAATAGGCAGACTGGATGTGCCTTGTGGTCCTTATCTACCATCAACTTCTGTGTTTCTATGAATGTGGAACAAAGACATATTAATAGTTCAAGTTGTCTTTGAAGCTACAGAACGAAATAAAAATAAATTACCAAAGAAATGTGCTGCCAATGTCTGTGATACCATATAACTTGCAGAAGGAAGCCATACGAGAAATGTTGCATGTATCAAGAAGAGCACTGTCAAAAGTATTAGATTAACACATTACCGATTTCCAGATTTCTTTGAATGTACCATAACTAAAGAACGGTGTCCATTCTAGTCATGGTATTAGAAAACCCTGATAATTGGAAACACTGTCACAAAAAGAAAGACCATATAAATGTATTGAATTTGAAAAGAGTTTTATAGTACAGAGAAACTTCATATTACATCAGTAAATTCACATGGGGAGCCACCACATAAATTTGCTGAATGTTGAAAGATCTTTGCCTAGAAGAGATATACAATAAGACATCATTAGGTTTATGTGGGGTATTTGATAACATTTTACATTATTGCATTCTTTAAAAAAAAAGAGCATTTATAGAATCAGCCCTGTTCTGATCAATTTAAATGATATTGCTATTAACAACTGTCAAACTACTGTACCTTGTAGATCAACCACTAGAAAGGAAAGAACATCCTCTTCAACATCAGGATACAACATGGTATATTCCAAGAAGATTCCTTGTCACCACTACTGTTTTGCCTTGATCTAAATACATTTAGCAGCCACTTAAAGATACAAAACACATGAAAGTACAGTACCCAGCAGGAGACAGCCATATAGTCTGTCTAGTCTCCAAGTTTGTGGAACCTGTTCTCCAGCAACTGATGTGCTCTCTGCCCCCACCCCATCTACTCTAATCTTTCCCTTCATGCTGTTCCACCTCCTCTTGAAACCATCTACTATCTTATGAGAGATGACCTCCACTGGGATCTCATTCCACCCCATCACCACCAGTTTTGTGAAGTAGTGTCTTCTGATCTGTTTCTTGAACCTGCCTCCTAGAAGCTTATAGCAGTGATCCGTTGTGGTCTTGTTCCCACTGAGGTAAATGTTCTCCTTTGTATTCACCTTTATGAAACTTTTCAAGTACTTGAAGGCTTCAATCAGTTGCTTTGTTTTGCTCCCACCATGCCCACTGGCACCCCTCTTCATCAGGCCCCTACCATCTCTGCTGGCACCCCTCTCCTTCAGGACCCAATATGCCCACCAGTACCCTTCTCGTTTGGACCAACATTTATTTATTTAGTTTTTGTTAACTGGGTAAGAGCACTAGCCATGAAATGACTATTTTCAGGCATGACCCAGGAGAGTATAACAATCAAAGACAGGTACATAGCATGAGTACAATGAAATTACAATAGTATAGGTCAAAACAGTCAGTAGTAATGAAAACATGCAGCCAAGACAATAACAATCAAATAAATTCACATAGAATCCTTAGGCATAAAAACCCACACAGTAAAGGAGGAGATACCACAACAAAGCAGCAAAGAAATATTGTTCAAATTAGTCACAACGATGAAGGTTCAAATAGGCAACAGAACAAGGCAAGGGTCAATTCCTGACTGGCCAGGATGCATGTCATGCCCACCAGCACCTCTCTCTCCTTCAAGTTCTAACCATGCCCACTGGCTTCCCTCTCAATCAGGCCCCCACCATGCCCATTGGCACCCCTCTCTTTTGGCCTCTACTGTGCCCTCTGGCATCCCTCTTTTTCAGACCCCCCAACCATGTTCAACAATCCTCTCATTCAAACCCCACCATTACTACCTCTCTCCCTCCAATTCACCCCTTGACTGCAATTTACTGTGACACATTGCAGTATAGACCTATGGAAGCTTATGAGGTCAGCATGTCCTTTCCAGGTGCCTCCTCTGACAGTCATCATGCAGTGGACACCTGAGAACTCTTTACTTTCATCTCCATTGGCCAGCCTTGCCCTGTCATGGAATGCTGCATTGTGGAGAAATGTCACTGTGACATTTAGAGGGAGTGTATCAGTCAAGTACACTGAGAAGGGTCCAGTTTATGGGATGAACAGAGAGGCCATCATTTGCTATGCTAGTGCAGCATTTTCCCTGTTGTAGTCCATGCCCAACCTCCTTACTATTTGCTTGTGTGCATAGGTGGATGGACGGGAGGGTGCTTGATGGTGCATTGTCAGTCATGCCATCACCAACCCCCACCTGGAGCTGCTAGACATAAGCATGCAAGCTTTCTCCCCCAAGAAAAGCATGTCCAAAGGACACAATTTCATTCTCCTGTGACCTATACTCCTGACATTTCAGCTCCTCCCTTAGGACACTCTTTCACTCTCCCTACTGGTCTCCACTCCTGATGTCCTAGGCTCACCCAAAGCACACTCTTTCACCTTTGCTATGTGCCTCTACTCCTGATATCCTGTGATCCCTAGAGGATTCTCTTTCATCTTGCCTTTTGACCTCTACTCCTGACATCCTGGGGTCCCTCAAAGGATACTCTTTCATGCTGCCTGCTGGCCTCCTCTCTTGACATCACAGGCTACACCAAAAGGGTACATCACACTTACTGCCAGCCTCTGCTCCTGATGTTCTGAGCTCCCCAAAATACATTCTTTTGGCCTTCTTTTCAGCTTTCACTTCTGACATCCCAGGTTCCCCCAGAAGACACTCTTTCTGCCCTTACTGCTGGCTTCTGCTCCTGATGTCCCAGGTGTGCGGCTTGAATCCAGGTTACCAGTGTGCCAGAGCAATCCCTCGTCACTCAGAGCTGTCTGAACAGCCACTTTAATAACTAAGGGAATACGTATAACTTGAACTCTGGATATAAAATGGATTGTCAAATGACATCCTATCTTCTCTTTATAGAGGACAGATTCATAGCTCATGTGACAAATCCCTGATATAGCAACTGCAAACTCAGTCTTTCTCTGATGACATCGGGAAGACATTTGGATCAGACAACTGTGCTAAAGCAACATTCATTAAAGGTATAAATACCTATACTGAAGACAACAATCTGAAAGAGACATGTAACTTAAAAGAACTTGAGCAAGGGGGAGTATGCACATACCTGGGAATAAAAGAAGGAGCAGTAATGCAACATGAACAAATGAGAGAAAATATCAGTCTGTATAGCCTAGAGGTCAGAGTAATGAGCTGTGAGTGAGCTTGGTACATCCAGCAGACCTGGGTTTGTTTCCAACAACCTCCACTTGCAAACTGTGGGACTCTGAGCCAGTCACTTAACCAGCCCAAAAACTCCCAGGCCAGCTCTGAAAACAGACACTAGTGCCCAGTGGGCCTTACCTGGTTAAGTAGTAGTAGTAGTAGATTTTACTTATTTAGGGCACCCTTCCCCAAAGGCTCAGAGCACCCTTGCAATACAATTAAAATATGAATGTACAATAACAAGACAGGAAACAAATAACATACAAATAAAATCTAAACATGATTAAAACAACTGAACTGGTTCTCAGTCTAAGCAGCTACCTCAGACTCCAAAAGCTTGAGTAAACAGAAAAGTTTTCAATTGGCATTTGAATATATCAAGTGGCAGTGCCTCCCGGAGATGACTGGGCAGGGAATTCCAAACTGTTGGAGCAGCAACCTCAAATGCCTGGTCCCCAGAGTTCTTCGGCCTCACTCTGAGAATCTCCAATAGAACACTGGAAGCCAAGCTAAGAGACCAAGATGGGATGTAGGGGTGCAGGAGATCCTTCACGTAGCCTGGACCCAAACTATGTAGGGCATTAAAGGTCAAAAGGCCTACCTTGAAGGTGATGCACCAACACACTGACAGCCAGTGCAGTTTGTACAGCACTGCAGTGATCTGAATTAATCTATGGTGACCAGTTAACACCCGTGCTGCTATGTTGTGCAAAAGCTGCACACACCGCAACACACCACCGCTGACCCAGTGGTAGAGGGCATTTCAGTAGTCAGAGTCTCAAGGCCATGAAAGTATTGCATCTTACTAGGTGAGGTTAGCACAAATGTGGCGCACAAGTGAAAGACTAGAGTGGTGCAGAGGGGAGTATAATGGTAGGGAATGGTGGCCGGGTAGAGGGGAACATCAGGGTATGGACCGGTGGTTGGGGAGAGAGGAGGTAAACAGGAGGCAGGAGGAAAGCAGAAGGCCTAGAGAAGGAAGGATAGTAGGTTGTTATAGATGTGGTGTAGCCATAACTATGGAGGTTGGGAGGGTGCTCAGTTTGTCAGAAACTAGAGAACCTGTAAGCTGAGCTGGTATGGCTGAAAAGGGAGACGGAGAGGAGAGCAGGAGAAGGCCATGAGAAAGGTGAATGAGGCAAGAAGGATTGGAGATTGGAACGCTCTTGATAGGAGACAGCCATAATTGAGGAAAGGGGGAGGGGCAGGGCCAAGGACAGAGGGAGGAAGCAGAACATGGGTACACAAAAACAAATGAAAATGCAAAAAGATATACAGGGGAATCAAACTGTCACTGGCCCTTAGCAGGATTACAGGAAGAGGTAGAGGAGGAAGGGGCAGATGAAAGCATGGAGCCAAAACACAGAAGACCTAGAGATCTAAAGGTAAGGAAACAAGACAGGAGAGATGATAGTGGCACAGTGGTAGAGGGAGGAAGAGAAAAAGAGTTGGGGAGGCAACTGAGGACAAGAAGGGGAGCGGGAGCAGGGTAGAGAAGGAAGATGCAGAGGGAGGTGGGGACAGGGGAAGAGGAAAAGCATTGGGGACAGAGAAAGTAAGGGAAACACAGGTGAGAATGGAAGCGGAAATGGTAGTAGCAAGGAGGGGAGGAGAGATGGAAGGGAAGACGAGACAGGGCAGCGAAGAAGAGAGAAATGGAGATGGTGACTGAAAGAGTGGAAGAACAGGAGGACCAGGATAGAAACACAAGGAACTCGAAAAAGAAATCAGGGTAGAGATATTGGAGCATCCTCAGAGACAGAAAATACAGAATTGTTAATGGTTTATGGGGACTCAATCATAAAAGTAATCGACTGGTTGAGGAAGAGTGTAGCATATAAGAGGAGAGCAGTTTTCAGTGACCCAGGGATGGATGCAAAAGAGCACTGCAAAGAATGACCTGGCAGGGGAAGATGTAGAAGAGGTGCCTAGGAGATTCAGGGAGTTAGCAAAGAGATGTAAGGGGATAGTCAGTTTTCTGGCAATTTCAGAAGTCCTGCTGGTATGCTGTGTTAGTGCAGCAAGGCAGCTAAGAATCCATGATTTTAACCACTGGTTAAGGCAGTGATGCAGAAGGGAAGGACACGAGTGCATAGGAGAACGGGGAGCATGTGGGCAGATGAACACCTGTATGTAAGAGAAAGGTTGCATATAAATGAGGGGGAGCTAGACTGCCAAGGGGGAAGCTGCTGGGGGTATAGATGAAATCCTGGAGAAAGATTTAAACTAAGAGGGGTGTATGAAGCTAGGGGAGGACTAGAACAAGAAGTTAGTGGGTCTTGCCTAACTCAGACTCCCCTGCAAAAGGGGGCAGGGGACACTAGAAGGAAGGAGAACAGACATGTAGGGAATAGATGGAAGGGTCTGCTGGCAAATGCTAGGAATCTGGGGAGTAATATGGAGGACCTGGAGGCAGTGATGGAGCAGATGACCTAGACCTGATAGTGGTAACTGAGAAGTGGCGAACAGAAAACCACAGTTGGGAAGTGGAAATAGCAGGGTATAGTCTCTATAGGAGGGACAGGAGAGGGGAAAAAAGGGGGTGGGGTAGCCCTATACAGTACATAAGGGACAGAATAAGGGCAATGATGAGTAGGGAAGGACAGAGCTCAGCAAAGATCATCTGGGTTACGATAACTAAGAGGACAGGGGAGGCAGTAGAGATAGAAGTGGTGTACAGACCACCAAACCAGGGGACGGAGGTGGATAGGGAGGTGGCTAGGGAAATACTAAGGATGGCCAGCAAATGAGATATTCTGGTGGTTGGGGACTTAATCTCCCTGATGTGAACTGGGGGATTCCAACAGTGACATCAAAAAGGAGTAGGGAACTGTTGGAGTCCCTGCAGGAGGCACTTCTTCAACAGCTGATCAGGGAACCAACTAGAGGAGAAGCCATACTGGACCTGGTAATGACAGGCGGGGACAGTGTTGAGAATGTTGAGGTCAGGGAAAATCTGGGGGATAGCGATCACAAAATTAACAGGTTTAGTCTTCAGATGGGGTCAGAAACAAACACTACACTAGTGTAATGGACTTCCAGAAAGCAGATTTTAAGAAAATGAAAGAAAGTTTCAAAAGAGGAACTAGAAGGGAAAGAGAACCTAGAGGGCATTCAGGAGATAATGGGGGGGATATAAAGAGGGGAATCCTGCTGGCAATGAAACAGTGCATCAGGAGTCTGTGCAAACACAAATGAGGGAGGAAATCACTTTGCTTTACAAAGAGGTGACAAGAGCAATCAGGGAAAAAAAAGCATTCAAGGCCTACAAATTTTCACAGGGGATAAGGAAAACTTACAAGGAGAAGCTACAGGATGTGGGGAAAATAGTCAGGAGGGCTAAGGTGGTTACAGAATATAAAATAGCGAGGGAGACCAAAAGGGGGAACAAAAAGTAATTCCGGTATATAAATGAGAGAAGGAACAGCAGACAGGGGATTATGAGACAGAAGGGAGGGGGAAGCTCTGATAGAGGGGGATGAGGAAAAGGCAAATCTCCTGAATGAATACTTTACCTCAGTTTTCATGGTTGAAGAAGGGAAGGGGTTAGAGCTAAGAAGCAGGGGAAGGGTGGGCAGGGAGATGGACACAAGCCTCTTTACAGAGGGTAGAGTATTAGAGGAATTAGGAAAACTGCAGATGGACAAAGCAATGGGCCCAGATGCAATCCACTTCAGGTTGCTCAAGGAGTTGAAGGAGGAACTTGCGGCAACACTCACAAAGTTATTTCATCTGTCCCTAGGCAAGGGGAGGTCCTGGGGCATTAGAAAAGGGCTGATATGGTGCCATTGCACAAAGAGGGAAAAAAAAGAGCCTGGCAACTATCACCCAGTCAATGTTATCTCTGTGATGGGTAAGCTGATGGAGGCACTTATAAAGGAAAGGCTGATACAATATCTGGAGGAGGGAGGACTCATAGACGACAACTAGCATGGGTTCACAGATAGAAGGTCATATCAGACCAACATGATTGCATTCTTTGATGGAGTAATGGAGATATGTGATCAGGGAAGGGTAGTGGACGTGGCCTCTCTGGGCTTCAGAAAGGCCTTCAACACTGTCCCTCACAGCAGACTGGTAAGCAAGTTAGGCAGCTTAGGGGTAAGGAACAAACTAACAAACTGGGTGGAGAACTGGTTGGTAGACAGAACTCAGAGGGTTGTGCTTAATGGGGTGCATTCTAGGGAAGGGGTGATGAGTGGGGTTCCCTAGGGGTCTGTATTGGGTCTCATACTATTTAACATATACGCTGGGGATATTTCAGAGGGTCTGCATGGGAATGTGTGTTTATTTGCAGATGATACAAAGATCTGTAACAGGGTGGGCACAACAGGAGGGGTGGAAAAATGAGGGAGGATCTGTCCAGGCTGAAGGAGTGGTTAGGGAAGTGGTAACTGCACTTTAATGCTGAAAAATGCAAAATTATGCACATGGGGCATAAAAACCCAAGGGCAAAATATTGGCTGGGAGGGGAGGAACCTGAGGCAACAGAGCAGGAAAGGGACCTGGGGGCCATCATTTCAGATAGCCTGAAGGTTGGGAACCAATGCAACAAGGTGGTGGGGAGGGCAAATAGAATGTTGGCATGCACAAAGAATACGCCAGAGAAGACTAGGGAGCTACTAACTAAGTTGCGTCATGAGTATAAAGGGATCCTGGGAGAGAGGGCAGAATATGCGATTCTGAAAACCAAGGCCCTGTATCTGAACCAGGGAGAGAAATCAGGTAGGCTTTTGGCTATGAGGTTAAGGGCGTGGAGGCTTCTAGAATAATTCAGAGTATCACGTCTAGTGTTGATGGAACGTTAAAACATCACCTATGGAAATTGTCAGGAATTTGAAGACTACTATAAGGTCTTATACAGCCCAATGACCCCTAGGCCTAGTAAGCTAGAAGTAGAGGATTTCTTATCTGCCTGTAATCTCCCCAGGTATCAGAAGATCAAGAGAGAGCTTTCATTTCCCATCTCTGAGGCGGAGATTCTGGAGCAATTAAACGCTCCCCAATGATAGGGCTCCCGCCGGATGGGTTCACACCTAATTTTTATAAAAGTTTCTGCGACCTCGTTATGCCCGGTTAAAGAGATTATTTCAGAGTATTTGACCCTGGATAAAGTAGATGGTTATTTATTGAAGCCTTGATAGTGCTTATTCCGAAAGAAGGGAAGAGTTAGATAAAGTTACAAGTTATAGACCTATTTCCCTGATTAATTACGACATCAAGATTTTGGCGAAGATTCTAGCCTCTAGGTTGTCCAGGGTCATGCCCAGGCTAGTTCATCAGGATCAGGTTGGATTTATGAAAGGCAGGCTGGCGTCAGACCACCTGCGTAAGTTGTCTCATGTCCTCTCCGTATCCAGGGACTGTAAATTCCCATGTGTGTTGATGTCAGTGGATGCGGAGAAGGCATTTGACAGAGTGGACTGGAAGTTTCTAGCTATTACTATGGAAAAATTTGGTTTTCCGGCCCAGTTTATCAAATATGTTTTTGCTTTATACAGGGATCCAAAGGCCAGGATATATTGCAATGGGGTATTCTCTACAAGTTTTTTGCTTCATTCTGGGACCAGGCAGGGTTGCCCCCTGTCACCTCTTCTATTCAATTTGTATCTGGAGCCTCTCCTCACCAGAGTGAGATTAGATTCCAGGATTATGGGCATTAGAGTTGGGTCATTGGAGTTTAAAGTCTCAGCATATGCGGATGACATCTTGTTACATGTTGCTAAGCCAAATAGCTCAATCCGAGCGGTGCTGGAAATCATTGGAGAGTACAGCAGACTGTCTAATTACAGGATTAATGTGGGGAAAACCCAAATCTTCCCGCTGAATATGAGAGTGCTTAGGTCGGAGGTGTAGGAAATGGGTATGCAGTGGACTCTGCATATGCTGAAGAACCTGGGTATTTATCTGGCCAGATCGGATCAGAAATTAGTCAATCTAATTGAAAACGCTATTAGAAATATCATTAAGCAGGATCTGCAAAGGTGGAGCGGGCTGCCGTTATCGCTCTGGGGCCGGATTAGCATAGTTAAAATGAGCATCTTGCCTAGGATTTTTTATCCACTCAATATGCTTAATGTTTTGCTACCCCTAAAGTGGTTTAGTGAACTGCACTCATTAATCTCTGACTTTATCTGGAAAGGAAAAAGGCCCGTGGGAGCTTATAGTAAGCTGGCGGCCCTAGGGAGAGCGGGTCTGAGGCGGGTCTGAGACTTCACATTTCGGATTATACTACTGGGCAAGTAATCTGTGTAAATATTTAAGATGGGTGGTTCCAGACAGCAAACTTGACTCTTTGCCCTATGTCCCCTCGTGGGTTAGATTAGAGATAGAGGTGATCAGGGAAGCAGGATTGGATCCGATCGCGTTGCTCTATTCCACTCCCAAGAGGCTGCCCCCTAGGTTGGTTACTAATCCAATAGTAAAATTTTTGTGTATACATAGGCAGATTGTAGTAAGCTTGGTTATATCCCGGATAGGGACATGCATCAACCGTTATGCCTAAATCCGAATTTGAGGATTGGGGGAAAAATGATTTTGGGTAAATGGATTTCCCAGTTGGAAGGATTGCGAATTGAGGATCTAATGGAAGATAATCATGTACTCCCAATTAGGGTGATCCTGGCAAAGTACAATATAGAAGTCAAGAAGGTCTTTAAATTATACCAAATTGTTCATTTGTTGACGCAAGTGGGGATCAATCTCCGGGGAGGGGCGTGTGGATGGGAAGTGGTTTGAGTCATTGATGCAAGTGGTGTGGGAACCACATGCGGTTTCGAGAGTATACAAGAAACTTCTCAACCTAGTTCTTGTGGACTTGGACCACAAACCTAGATATTGGATTAAGTGTTTGGGGGAGCAAGAGCGGGATTGGGAGGTTGTCTGGAAGCAGATGCACAGGTATGTCAGACAAGATAGGCTGAGGGTGATGCAGTTTCATTTCTTGAATAATTTATTCTGGACCCCTTCTAAGTTATTTAAGATTGGGTAGTAGGCGGACCAATATAGTTTTGGTGTCGTCCGGGTAGTGGGGGACTTGTTTCACATTTTTAGGAGTGCCACCCGATAATGCAGTTGTGGATGCAGATTAAGCAGAGGGCAGACCCATTGTTGGGATGATCAGTACTTCACCCTGATATATGTGTTGATAGGGATTACTCTGGTATTAGGTTTAAGGAGCGTAGATTTTACATGGCTCTGATTTCATGCTTGCTTAAAAAGGTAGTCTTGCGACATTGGATGACTGACTCTGCAATTACGTACACGGAATGGCTACAGGAGATGTTGTTCAATTTAAATATGGAGAAATTGGGTGCGGGAAGAGACAACAGGTCTCATATATATGAAAAGATTTGGGGCCGTTTCCAAGCCCTGTATCTTCTCTAGGTGTAGCCAGACCTAATAAAGCAGGAGGAGGGATGATGATGGGTGAGCAGATCTTCCTTAAGGGCATGATGTAGTGGGGGGTGGGTCAGACTAGGGGAGGGGGTAGTTTTGTTAATGTGGAGGGTGGGGGAGAAAAATTTGTGACTTGACTTGATTGTGTCATAGCTATGATAGAACAAGATGTGTTTGTTTTTTATTTCCTATGTGTAGTGTATCTGATATGAGATTTTGTCACAATAAAATTTTGAATTTCAAAAAAAAAGAATGTTGGCATGCATAAGGAGGGGCATTACAAGTAGGAGGAAGGGGGTGATCATGCTACTATACAAAACTAGGGTCAGACCACATCTGGAATACAAGGCTCAGTTCTGGAGGACACACTTACAGGGGGACAAAGACAGGGTGGAGAGGGTCCAGAGAAGGGCAACCAAAATGGTTCAGGCACTACACAGGAGGTCATATGAATGACTGGAGGAACTAAACTTGTACACACTGGAAATGAGGAGGGAGAGGGGGGGTATGGTAGAAACCTTTAAATATCTGAAGGGAATAAACAAGGTGAGGGAAGGAAGCATATTCAGGATGAGTGAAAACAAATCAACTAGGGGACACACATTTAAGTTGGAGGGGTGGCAGACTTAGAGAAAATATGGGGGGGGGCAGTTCTTCACTGAAAGAGTGGTCGGTCCTTGGAATAGGCTGCCAGAACTGGTGGTGGCATAGATTTGGTGAGCAAATTCAAGAGGGCATGAATGCTGATAACTGTCATTAAAATAATAGTGCAGCAATGGATCTAAACTCACCCTCAGCTCTGCTCAAAGAATGCTGATAATAGTCTTGAAGAAAATATATCACAGTTGATAACCATACCTCACCCTCAGCTCTCTCTTCAAAGAATGCTTGGCCCTGACAAATGTCAGGAAAACAATACCTTAGCAATGGATGAGCTAAATGTCATCCCCTGCACTGTACTCTAAGAATATTGATAACTGCCAGAAAAACATTAACACAGCAATAAGAATGCTTAGCCCTAAAAATGCCAGGAAACCAGTAACTCATCAATATATGACCCAACCTGACCTTCAGTTCTGGAGTATAAGAATGCTGATAAACACCAGGAAAACAATAGCGCAGCGATGGATGAGCCCAACTTTACCTTCAGCTCTGTGCTCTAAGAATGCTTGGCTCTGAAAAAATACCAGTAAAACAGTAGCTCATTAAGTGATGAGTCCAACCGCACTCTCAGCTCTGTTGTCTAAGCATAGGGATAAATGCACAGAGAACAATAATACAGCAATGGATGAGTCCAATCTCACCCACAGTTCTGTGGTCTAAGAAAGCCTTGCCCTGATAAAAGCCATCAAAACAACAGGTCAGCAATGGATGAGCACGCCTTGACCCTCATTCTGCCTTGTTGCAGAGGTCACCAAAATCTGTAATAGGGTGGACACTCCAAAGGATGAGGAGAGAATGTGCAGAGACTTGAGAAAACTCAAGGAGTGGTCAAGGGTATGGCAGCTGTGTTTCAATGAGAAGAAGTGGAAAATCATGCACTTAGGCACAGAAACGCAGAAGCAGGGTCCAAGTATGGGAGAAGAGGTATTAATGGTCACCATAGAGGAAAGGGACCAGCCTCTTATTTCCCTGCTGCCTCTCACATCAACTAAAATATTTTATGAAATAAAGTAGATAGTAAGATAAAAAAAAAATATGTTGCAAGTTTTCACATGTATTTATTTATTGAAATGTTTCACCAGGAAGGTACACTGAGCAACAAGTCGCTCATCTCCCGGTGTGACCTGGGGGGGGGAAGGTGTACCACTGTAATGAAACAGTAAACATGCAAGTTACAAGATCAACATTCACATACAGTTGTAAGGCAGGTGTTACAGTCTTACAACAGTGTTGAGCATAACATGTTGAAAAAGTGAACAAAAATAAGTGCCAGGTTAATAAGTAAACAAGTGCATACAATAAAGAAAGGGGGACAGAGGGGTGAGGTGGAGATCTCCATCTCCTGGGAGAAATAAAAACACAATTTTAGTGACTCTAAATTATGCTTTTTTTTCATGTTAGCAGGTATGCTGTACCTGCTATGCCCCAGTTCTCTGCTTCACAATTCATTAATTCTTTAAAGTACCTTCCTTCTTTACTGAGCAACTGATGATTGCCAAGATGAACCATCGCCCTTGCCATGCTGTGACCCACTGCAATGCCAGATGTCCTTATTACAGGACTTCAGCACCAGGCTCCTCCTTAACAATTTAGGGGCTTGTCTGCTAGTTCTATGGAGCCTTGTAAAGTGGCTGTGGGAGGTGACCAGTGTGCATACTCATCCATATAAACATGGTTGCAGCTTTTGTAGAGCCCAGACACTCTTTCTCAATTGTGGTGTAGGCCTTCCCTCTGGGCAGCAGCTTCCTGCTCAGGTACACAACTGAGTGCTTCTTCCCTGTGTGTGCGACCTGACTCAGAAGTGCATCTGGCCCATGATGGGATGCACTGAAATGCACAATGGACTCAGAGACTAGTCAGCTTACGAGCAGAGTTGCTCAACACAGTGCCTCCTTCAGCTGATGGATTGCTGTTTCATGATGAGTATTGTTTCACACTGAATGTTTTCTGTTATTTTCATTCTTGTGAGATTGCACAGGATTGGCTATTCTATTGATGTTTGACACAAACTTTCAATAGTACCTAATACTGTGCTGTTCTTAGTGAGGCCCATACTTTTCCCTTTGTGTGGCAAGGCTCTTTCCTGTATGGCCCACAGTTTTTTACTGTCTCAAGCTGGATACACCTACTCCCCACTTATGAGTGAGGTATGACACCTCTGCCATTCTTATTTGACACTTCCTCCTTCTTGACTATCAACCCTGCAGCTTTCAGTCAGTGGAGCATCTCAGTCATGTGCCTGACATGATCCTCCCATGTCTGGCTGTAAACTGCAATGTCATCTATATATGCCAGAACAAAGTCAATTGCCCTAGACAGAATTACTGTCCATGAACCATTGAAAAGTCACAGCTGCATTCATCATCCTAAATGGTACTACTTGTGATGCTTTGCCAGCTGGTTATGATTATTCTATGATATTTGTAATATAAAACTATAGTATGTGATTGTCTCACATAAGACAGCATGACTTCCATGCCTCCCCCTCCAGGTTTCAGTGAAGCTACAGGATATGTAACTGACCAGGAGATCTCTATAATGTAATTAACTTCCTTGAGAAATTGCATTTTATGGCCTTTTTTATGACCTGTTGCTGCTTTGAAGTTGGAAAACTAAATATACATTTTATTATAGGACAGGACAGCATTTAGCTGATTCCTGTTGGCTATATCTCACACCTGGGTGATGGATTGTAGGGCTGTAAACCTCAAAGGAACTGGTGGATTAAAGACTCATAATTTGAGAAATTAGTTTTTGCTGAGGTCACCTTATTCAATATACCTCCTGATAGGACATCATGTTTGTATTTTTTTTATTTTCTAAAAGGAGTAGCTACATGACTCACAGAAGGGATGTGGAGACAGTTTAAACTATACTTGCATCTCAGCTGTTTGTGACATATTATCTTGGGACTCGAGAGGCATTTCTCTAATATAATTGCACTTACAGAGGTAATACATTAGATTAGAAAAGATCTAAATGTATTTTGGTAGGAGTTTGTTCTGTAGTTTTCCTTGTTTTTTTTCTTTTATGTGATTGTGCGCTCTTTGATATATTGGTTTGTGTTTACATTTTTCATATTTTTATCATCTTTTAGTAAAGTACCTTTTCTTGGAATGACTGCCTGGGTGTATGTCAATTCTTGTTGCATGTGACGTATAGATGGTTAAGTATGACAATTGTTTGACAGCCTGATGTATTACTGAGCTTGAGTAAAAAAGTAAGAATATACCTAAGGTCTCTTATAGAGTTAAAAGGGTTCATTTTGGAAGCCTGGCTGGGTGCCCCTGGTGAAAGATTGTATCGTAATCCCAGAAGAGGGTACGTATCTGAGCCTATACATTTGGTTACGCTAGCATAAGGTTCACAGTTTGAATCCCCCAGAACTTAAGACTAGTTGATTAGGACCCAAAAGCAGACAGAAGGGTTACCCTGTCTGTTACCTGTTCACACTATTGCACTCTGAGGTTGGCACTGTGGGAGCAGAGGGTCTGATCTGCGGAGTGTGGTTGTAACAGATTTGGTTAGCAGCGGTGTGATAAAAATTGGTCACACAAACTTTAACTGTTCAGTGTATCAGCTTAATACTGTACAGCTCACTTTCAAAATAAGGCAGTGATTTATTTTTAAAAAGGAAACAGAACTATATAATTTTGCTTACAGTCAAGTTCCTGTTTAATTTTTTTTTCAAACTGCAAGTTAGAGTAGCCATAGCTAGGGAAGAAGATGGTTTCCAACTACAGTCAGCACACTGCAGACTACCTGAAGCAATTATTACAAGGAGAGAGGAGTCTTGCATGAGGGGAGAGCCACCAAGCAGAACCTCACAGATGCTCTGATAGCCCTGATGCCCAGTGTGTTGAGTCACAGACTGTGACTGTAAAGGACCAAACCTTGGGCATGGAGGGGCAAGCAGCCAGTGCAGTGTCCTGATCCAGTGAGGATGACAGTGCAAGCCAAGGGCCACAGCAGCAGGTGAAGGTCACCAGCATTCTAGAGCCAGAAGCAATCAGACTGCAGATTGAGTTGCACAGAATGGAGCTGGAGTTCCAGAGAGAAAAGAAGTGAAAGCAGTGAGCTGCAGAGAAGGAGAGGGAGTGAGAACAGTGAGAGGCAGACCGTGAAGAGCATGAGCACCAGAGGCGACCTGAACTGGAGAAGTTATGACTCCAATCACCAGCACCAGAGCAGGTAAGTGGCTTGGGTTAAAGTGGAACTACAGGACTGGGTTACAAATTAAATTCCAAATTGATAGATGAATGTAGAGAGGGGAGGCTATGGATGCCTTTTAAATTCCTTTAAAAAGTTTGCATCCAGGCAAAAATTCCTAGAGCTTCCAGCTATCCCCACTACTTACCAGGAAAGCTTGAGATGCATTGGGTCAAATGGACAATGAGGACAGTAATGATTACAGCAAACTTAGAGCTGCACTTTTAAAAAAATTTGATTTAACTGCAGAAGCATACAGAGCTAAATTCCATAAGCTCACGAGAAGCCCTGATATGAGCTATGAGGAGTTAGCCATGAAATGAAGTCCATTTTCAAAATGTTGGTGGGAAGGAATTGAAGCAAACTCTGTAGATAAAATTGAAAATGTTATATTGTTAGAGCAGTTTTTTTGGGCATGCCCAGCATAGCTGAAAACCTGGCTAGAGGACCTAGATCCCAAATCAGTGCAAGAGGCTGCTGAACTCTCGAACTGCTATGCCAGGAGCAGACCTGCTCTGAGAGCAAATGGGGTGGGCATGGCAGTGCAGAAAGGGAAAAGTGCACCTTCAGGGCAGCTAAAACCCCCACTGCCTCCACTGAAACCAGTTAGCCCCATGATTCAAGGAAAAGATTTCTCTGAAAATAGAAACAAATGTTGGATTTGCAAAGAAACTGGACATATTGCCAGACAGTGTCCCAAAAGGATGATCAATATGAAAAATGGAGCTAGAAAAGAAGTGGGTTGTTTGTGTGTCCCTGGAAGCATGCCTGTGAACATGAAGGAACACATGCACCCAGTCAAGGTGAATGGTGTACAGACACCAGGGTTAAGGGACACAGGGGCATCCCTGACATTGGTAAAAGGGGATCTGGTAGAGCCTGGTCAGCTTATATCCAATCAATTTGTAACTGTACAAAACTTCACTGGGGAGGAGAAAACATTGCCACTCACTATTGTTCTCCTAGACTGGGGTGAAACAGGAGAAACTGTGCAACAGGTGGCTGTAGCCAAAATGTTAGCAGTTGACATCATCCTTGGCAATAATCTCAAATGGGATGGTGTGTGCAGTTACCCATAGCCAAGCAGGAAGGAGAAACTGTAATTCCCATGGACCCCATAGAAGCCATTATGGAAACCACTGGGAGGCTGGTTCCCCAGTCTGTGTCTCCTGATATGGAGACTAATGAAAAGATGGTAGAAATTTCCACAGTAGCACTAACCACATGGCTACAGAGGGTTACTCCAAAGAAGGAGGGGTTACCCATTGTCAGAGGGTTAGGGATGACAATGATCCAGAGTGCCCTGATGCTAGAGCTAGAAACCCTAGTTTAGATACTGACAGGGACCTGTCCTATGCCTTAGGAATGTGTAAGGAGTTTGCAGCTGTTTAGAAAAGTGACCCTAGTGTAGAGAAGCTGAGAGCTTGGGCATACTCTGATGGAGCACATGGAGGTGACAGAAAACATAAAGTTTATTGGGAAAATGGACTTATGTGCACTCAGGATGTGAAGACAGAGGGAGGGGTGATAGGCAGGCAGCTTGTCGTTCAAGATTGCAAGCAATATTACCTTGTCAGGTCAACTGGGAATCGCACACACTATGCAGCAGTTGGCCCAGAATTTCTATTGGCCCAACTTCACCCTGCAGGTGAAGGAGTATTGCAGGTCTTGTCACCAGTGCCAAGAAATAGGAAAGGCAGGTAAGAAAATCCAAGCCACCCTAATTCCATTGCCCATAGTGGAGGAGCCATTCCAGATGGTGGAAATGGATATTGTGGTCCTTTAAATACCCCAGCTCCTCTGGGAAGAGGTTCATCCTGAATTTGGTGGATTATGCCACCTGGTATCCAGAGGCAGTCACCCTATCCTCACTGAGGGCAGACAAAGTGGCAGATGCCTTACTTGGTATTTTCTCCGATGTTGGGTTTCTGCAGGAGATTATCACCGATTGTGGGGTTCCTTCATGTTGAACCTGATGAAATGTTTGTGGGAGCAGTGGGGTGGTGCAGAGATACATGAACCTAATCACCCATAAGCCAATGGGCTTGTGGAAGATTTAATGGTACCCTGAAGTCAATGTTCCAGGCATTTGCTGAAGAGCATGGGAGGGACTGGAGAAATACCCTCCACCTGTTGTTTGCATACAGGAGGTGCCCCAAGAGTTGACATGATTTTCCCTTTCAAGCTCTTATATGACGCCGGGTATGGGCCCTAGACTTGATCTGGGAGGACTGGGAAGGCAAGCACACCACCCAGGGAACTCCCATAGTGGATTATGTCCTTAGGTTTAGGGAAAGGCTGATAGAGCTTTTGGGATAGCCCAGAGCAAACCTGGCAGCTGCCCAATACAAACAAAAGTGTGGTATGACCGCAGAGCCAGAGCTTGCCTACACGGTGGGTCAGGAAGTCATGGTCCTTATTCCGGTCTGGAAAGACAAGCTGCAGACTGAGCGGCAGGATCGTATAAATTAGTTAGAAAGGTAAATGATGTGAACTATATCATAGAATTACCTGACAGAAGACATACAGAAAGAATGTACCATGTCAACATGATGAAGCCATATGCTAATAGGGCTGACATGGTGTTTGCAGTATGTAGTCCTGGGGGGGATGGACAAGGAGACACCCTTCTGGACTTGCTGGAAGAAAGCAAGTGGGAGTCCTCTGTGGAGGCAGTTAAATTGTCTCCTAGCTGGCCCTGGACATGATCCAGAAGTAAAGGAGGTTTTAGCAGACTTTGCCCCACTGTTTAGCACCAAACCTGGACTAACCCCTTAGTGATGCACAGTGTGGAGACAGGGACACAGACGCCTTCATGAGGACAGCATATCTGGGTGTCAGAGGCTGTCCAAAAGACATTAGGAGGAGGTGGAGGAAATGCTGGATTTAGGGGTAATCCAGGGATCCCACAGCCCCGGGCCTCACCCATAGTCCTTGTGCCCAAGCCAGATGGCTCTACTCATTTCTGTGTGGACTACTGGACTGAATGCAGTCACAAGTCATATGACCAACCTGATGCCCCAGACTGGATGAACTCTGGACAAGTTGAGGTGCCCTACCTCAAACTATTGACCTGACACAGGGTATTGGCAGGAAGTGTTAACTGACAGAGCTAGGGAGAGGTTGTCTTTCATCACCTGATAGGCTTATTTGAATTTAAAGTAATGCCTTGATTGAAGAATGCCCCGGCCACTTTCCTAAGGTTGGTAAACCAGGTGTTAAATGGTGCTGAGGAGTACGACGTGGCATACCTGGATGACACTGCATCTTTAGTGCCAGCTGGGAGGAACACCTGTCCCACGTTAGGGAAGTGCTGGGCAGGATACAGAGGGTCGGCTCACTGTCAAAGCTGAGAAGTGCCAGGTGGCCATGGCTGAAGTGGCATACCTTGGCATGTTGTAGGCTGGGGACAGCTCTGTCCTAACCAAGTAAAAATAGAGGTGATCAAGGCATGGCCCAGACCAGAAATGCAGAAGCAGGTCAGGAGTTTTCTAGGGACAGCAGGGTACTATAGGAAATTTGTACCCAATTACAGTGCCCTGGCTGCTCCTCTATCTGACCTGGTAAAGAAAAAGATGCCTAAGAAAATTACCTGGGAACCAGCCTGTGAAAAACCTTTGCTAGTCTGAAGGAAGCACTGTGCAGTGCTCCTGTATTGACAAGTCCTGACTATAGCAGACCCTTTATAGTCCAGATGGATGCCTCAGACATGGGTATTGGGGCAGTACTGAGTCAGACATCCAACCAAGGAAAGATCACCCTGTTGTGTACCTGAGTAAAAGTATTACCCAGGGAGCAGGCTTACTCACTGTGGAAAAGAGTATCTTGCCATAGTGTGAGCCCTAAAGAAGTTAGAGTCCATACTTATATGGGCAGCATTTGAGGTACAAACTGACCACAACCCCTGGTTTGGCTGACCCAAATGGGAAAACTAATGGTAGACTATTAAGATGGAGTGTATGAGGCATGACATGACGATCTTACATAGGGCTGGAGCGACCAATCAGAATGCAGATGGTTTATCGTGATCTATATGAGGACTGAACTGACTTGGGAAGCTCATCCCATGCAGGGTACAGAGCCCCCAAATTCAGTCTAGGTGGGGAGGAGTGTGATGCTCGGATAGCTGGTTATGATTATTCTATGATATTTGTAATATAAAAATATAGCATGTGATTGCCTCACAAAGAACAGCCTGAGCTTCCATGCCCCCAGGTTTCAGTGAAGCTACAGGATATATAAGTGACCAGGAGATCTCTGTAATGTAATTAACTTCCTTGAGAAATTGCATTTTATGGCCTTTTTATGACTTGTTGCTGCTGTGAAGTTGGGAAAATAAATATACATTTTATTACAGGACAGGACATCATTTAATTAATCCGTGTTGGCTATATGTCACACCTGCATGATGGATTGCAGGGTTGTAAACCCCAAAAGAACTGGTGGATCAAAGACTCATAATTTGGGAAATTAGTTTTTGCTGAGCCCACCTTATTTAATATACCTCCTGATATAACATCATGTTTGTATTTTTTTTTATATTCTATAAGGAGGACATAGATGACTCACAGAAGGAGTGTGGAGACAGTTTAAACTATACTTGTGAAAGAAGTGTTTGTGAAATATTATCTTGGGACTCTAGAGAGACAGTTCTCTAATTGGGCTGCACTTACAGAGGTGATACACTAGATAGAAAATATCTAAGTGTATTTTGGTAGGAGTTTGTTCTGTAGTTTTCCTTGACTTTTCATTTATGTGATTGTGTGCTCTTTGATATATTGGTTTGTGTTTACATTTTTCATATTTTATCATCTTTTAGTAAAGTACCTTTTCTTGGAACGACTGCCTGGGAGTGTGTCAGTTCTTTTTTCATGTGACATATAGATGGTTAAGTCTGACAATTGTTCAACAGCTTGATGTGTTACTGAGCTTGAGTAAAAGGGTAAGAATATACCTACGGTCTCTTAAAGAGTTAAAAGGGTTCATTTTGGATGTCTGGCTAGGTGCCCCTAGTGAAAGATTGTACTGCAATCCCCGAAGAGGGTATGTAACTGAGCCTGTACATTTGGGTATGCTAGCATAAGGTTCACAGTTTGAATCCCCCCAGAACTTGAGACTAAAGGTGATTTGGACCAAAAAGCAGACAGGAGGGTTACCCTATCTGTTACCTGTTCACACTATTGTACTCTGAGGTTGGCACTGTGGGAACAGAGGGCCTGAACTGTTGAGTGCAGTTGTGACACAACTCAAAACTTGAATAAGTCAAATGGAGTGATGAAGGTTGCCCTTCCTCTGGCTTCAGAGGTCGGGGTACCTGTCTGTCATATGAGCAGTGTGATCAAGTATTGTGGCAGTTGCAGCAGAGGTCAGCAACTCTGTACAGTGGCACCCCTCCCCCCAAAATAAAAGCAGCATATGCTTAGCAAGTGACATGATGTCCCGAAAGGGGTGAAAACAAACCCGGGCATTATGAGCTCATGCTATACTTTATTGTGTCAGTAAGAAGTCACTGATGTGTGCAAATGTGCATCCCTGTGAAGATTAGAAGTTTCGCCCTCACTGAAGTGCTCAGACATGAGCAGGAAGTCTAGCTATCAAAAAGAGAGATGATTTCAATAACAGTTGTCCTAATTCTGTACGGTGGTTGTCCAACATGTTTTATTTCCCTGGAAAGGGATGTGGCAGAAGGAGCTGGTGGTACAACATAATGATTTCAGTACTGACCCTCTCATCTCCCAGCATAGACTGCAATCCAGTACTGTAACTCACTTTCACACTCTGCAGTGCACTGTTATCCCATTTTATCACAAACACACAGCACACGCAGCAGACACAGCACACAACCCAGCTACAAAAAACTCACACAAAACATAACGCTTTCAATATTGGCCCTCTCATCTCTCTCATCTCCCAGCATGGACAGTAGTACAGTACTGTAGCTCACTATCATGCTACGCAGTGTACTGTTATCCTATTACATCACACAAACACAGCACATACAGCACACACAGCAGACACAGCACACGGGCACCGACCAAGCAACAAACAACTCACACAAAACACAAGGCTTCCAATAGGACAGACTCATCTGTCTCATCCCCCAGCATGGACAGTAGTATAATACTGAAGCTCACTTTCATGCTATGCAGTGCACTGTTATTCCATTACATCATACAAACACAGCACATACAGCAGTCACAGCACATGGGCACTAACCAAGCAACAAACAAGTCACACAAAACATACTTTCAGTGCTGACCCTCTTATCTGTCTCATCTCCCAGCATGGACAGCAGTACAGTAATGTAGCCCTCTTTCATGTTGTGCAGTACATCACACAAAAACAGCACACATAGCAGTCATAGCACATGGGCACTGACCAAGCAACAAACAAATCACACAAAACATAATGCTTTCAATACTGACCCTCTCATCGCTCTTATCTCCCAGCATGAACAGCAGTGCAGTCCTGTAGCTCACTTTCATGTTCTGCAGTGTGCTGTCATCCCATTACATCACACATATGCAGCACACACAACACACACAGCAGTCACAGCACACTGGCACTGACCAAGCAACAAACAAATCACATGAAGCATAACACTTTTAATACTGACCCTCTCATTTCTCTCCTCTCCCAGTATGGACAGCAATACAGTACTGTAGCTCATTTGCATGCTCTACAATGTGCTGTTATCCCATTACATCACACACATGCAGCAGACACAGCACACAGGCACTGACCAAGCAAAAAACAAATCACACAAAACATAAAACTTTCATTATGACCCGCTCATCTCTCTCTCATCTCCCAGCCTGGACAGCAGAACAGTACTGTAGCTCATGTTGATGCTATGCAGTGCACTGTTATCCCATTACATCACAAAATACAGCCCATAGAGTGCACACAGCAGTCACAGCACACGAGCACTAACCAAGCAACAAACAAATCACACAAAACAACGCTTTCAATACTGATCCTCATCTCTTTCATCTCCTAGCATGGACAGCAGTACAGAACTGTAGCTCACTTTCATGCTCCACAGTGTGCTGTTATCCCATTACATCACACACATGCAGTACACTCAGCAGACACAGCACATGCAACACACACAACAAACACAGGACACAGGCACTGACCAAGCAACAAACAAATCAAACAAAACATAAGGCTTCCAGTATTGACCCTCTCATCTCTCTCATCTCCCAGCATGGACAGCAACACAGTGCTGTAGCTCACTTTCATACTTCACAGTGTGCTTTCATCCTATTACATCACACACACATGCAGCACACACAACACACACAGCAGTCACAGCACACGGGCACTGACCAAGCAACAAACAAATCACATGAAACGTACTTTCAATACTGACCCTCTCATCTATCTCATCTCCCAGCACGGACAGCAGTACAGTACTGTAGCTCACTTTCATGTTGTGCAGTGCGCTGTTATCCTATTGCATCACACAAACACAGCACAAACAGCATGCACAGCAGTCGTAGCACAAAGGCACTGACCAAGCAACAAGCAAATGTTACAAAACATAATGCTTTCAACACTGACCCTCTCATCTATCTCATCTCACAGCATGGACAGCAAAACAGTACTGTAGTTCACTTTCACTCTCCACAGTGTGCTATCCCATTACATCAGGCAGACACAACATGTGCAGCACACACAACAGACACAGGACACAGGCACCGACCAAGCAACAAACAAATCACACATAACATAACACTTCCAGTATTGACCCTCTCATCTCTCTTATCTCCCAGCATGCACAGCAGTACAGTACTGTAGCTCACTTTCATGCTCTGCAGTATGCTGTCATCCCATTACATCACACAGATGCAGCACACACAATACACACAGCAGTCACAGCACACGGGCACTGACTTAGCAACAAACATCACATAAAACATAACACTTTCAATACTGACCCTCTCATTTCTCTTATCTCCCAACATGGACAGAAATACAGTACTGTAGCTCATTTTCATGCTCTACAATGTGCTGTTACCCATTACATCACAGACATGCAGCACATGCAGCAGACACAGCACATGGGCACTGACCAAGCAATAAACAAATCACGCAAAACATGACACTTTTAATACTAACCCTCTCATCTCCCAGCATGGAAAGCAATACAGTACTATTTTTCACATTCTTGCTCTGCAGTGTGCTGTTATCCCATTACATCACAAACACACAGCACATGCAGCACATCTAGCAGACACAGCACACAGGCACTAAACGAGAAACAAACAAATCACAAAAAACATAACACTTTCAATGTTGAGCCTCTCATCTATACCATCTCCCAGCATGTACAGCTGTACAGTACTGTATCTCACTTTCATGCGTTGCACTATGCTGTTATCCCATTACATCACAAACACACAGCACACACAACACGTACAGCAGTCACAGTACATGGGCACCAACTAAGCAACAAACAAATCACATGAAAAATGGCACTTTCAATACTGACACTCTCATCTCTCTCATCTCCCAGCATTGACAGCAATACAGTACTGTAGCTCATTTTCATGCTCTGCAGTGTGCTTTTATCCCATCACATCACACACATGCAGCAGATGCAGTACACGGACACTGACCAACCAACAAACAAATCACACAAAACATAACACTTTCAATACTGACCCTCTTATCTCTCTTCATCTCCTGGCATGGACAGCAGTTCAGCACTGTAGCTCACTTTAATGCTGTGCAGTGCACATTTATACCATTACATCACACAAACACAGCACAGGGGCACTGATCAAGCAACAAACAAATCTCACAAAACATAACGCTTTCAATACTGACACTCATCTCTCTAATACACCAGTATGGACAGCAGTACAGTACTATAGTTCACTTTCACACTCCACAGTACACTGTTATCCCATTACATCACACACACACAGCACATGCAGCAGACACAGCACATGGGCACAGACCAAGCAACAAACAAATCACATGAAACATAACACTTTCAATACTGACCCTCTCATCTCTCTCATCTCCCAGCATGGACAGCAATACAGTACTGTAGTTCACTTTCATGCTCTGCAGTGTGCTGTTATCCCATTACATCACAAACACAGAGCACACGCTGCACACACAATAGACACAGCACGTGGGCACTGACCAAGCAACAAACAAATCACACAAAACATAATGCTTTCAATACTAACCTTCTCATATCTCTCATCTCCCAGCATGGACAGCAAAACAGTACTGTAGTTCACTTTCACACACTGCAGTGTGCTGTCATCCCATTCCATCACAAACACAATGACACACACAGCACACAGGCACCGAAAAAGGTACAAATAAATCACACAAAACATAACGCTTTCAATACTGACCATCTTATCTCTCTCATCTCCCAGCATGGACAGCAGTACAGTACTATATCTCACTTTCATGCTCTGCAGTGTGCTGCTATCCCATTACATCACGCAGACACAACACACACAGCAGACACAGCAGACACAGCACACAGGCACTGACAAACCAACAAACAAATCACACAAAACTTAACATTTTCAACACTGACCCTCTGATTTCTCTCATCTCCCAACATGGACAGCAATACAGTACTGTAGTTCACTTTCACACTCCACTGTGTGCTGTTATCCCATTACATCACAAACACACAGCACGCTCAACACACACAGCACATGCAGCAGACACAGCACACAGGCACCGACCAAGCTACAAAAAAATCACACAAAACATAATGCTTTCAATACTATGCCTGTCATCTCTCTCATCTCCCAGCATGTACAGCAGTACAGTACTCTAGTTCACTTTCATGCTCCACAGTATGTTGTTATCTCATTACATCAAAAACACACAGCACATGCAGCACAAGCACACACAGCAGTCATAGCACACGGGCACTGACCAAGCTATAAATAAATCACACAAAACATAATGTTTTCAATACTGACCCTGTCATCTCTCTCATCTCCCAGCATGGGCAGCAGTACAGAACTATAGCTCACTTTCATGCTCTGCAGTGTGCTGTCATCCCATTACATCACACAAATGCAGCACACACAGCACACACAGTAGCCATAGCACACGGGCACTGACCAAGCAACAAACAAATCTCACAAAACATAACACTTTCAATATTGTTGCTCTCATCTCCCAGCATGGACAGCAACACAGTACTGTAGCTCTCTTTCACACTCCACTGTGCACTGTTATCCCATTACATCACAAACACACAGCACGCACAACACATAGAGCACACGGGCACCGACCAAGCTACAAAAATATTACACAAAACATAATGCTTTCAATACTGTCCCTCTCATCTCCCAGCATGGGCAGTAGTGCAGTACTGTAGCCCAATTTCATGCTTTGTGGTGTGCTGTCATCCCATTACATCACACACATGCAGCACACACAGCACACGGGCACTGGCCAAGCAACAAACAAATCACTCAAAACATAACACTTTCAATACTAAAACTCTCTTCTCCTAGCATGGACAGCAGTACAGTACTGTAGTTCACTTTCTTGCTCCACAGTGTGCTGTTATCCCATTCCATCACAAATACAATGACACACACAGCACACATGCAGACACAGCACACAGGCACCGAAAAAGGTACAAATAAATCACACAAAACATAAAGGCTTTCAATACTGACCATCTCATCTCTCTCATTTCCCAGCATGGACAGCAGTACAGTACTATATCTCACTTTCATGCTCTGCAGTGTGCTGTTATCCCATTACATCACACATACACAACACACAAAGCAGATACAGCATACAGGCACTGGCTAAGCAACAAATAAATCACACAAAACATAACACTTTCAATACTGATCCTCTCATCTCTCTCCTCTCCCAGCATGGACAGCAGTACAGTACTGTAGTTCACTTTCATGCTCTACAGTGTGCTGTTATCCTATTACATCACAAACACACAGCACATGCAACACATGCAGCAGACACAGTACACAGGCACTGAACAAGCAACAAACAAATCACACAAAACATAATGCACTCAATAATGACCCTCTCATCTCTCTCATCTCTCAGCATGGACAGCAGTGCAGTACTGTAGCTCACTTTCAGGCTCCACAATTTTGTTTTATCACATTACATCACCCCCACAGCACTCACAGCCCATGGTCACCAACCAAGCAACAAACAAATCACACAAAACATAACATTTTCAACACTGACCCTCTCATTTCTCTCATCTCCCGGCATGGTCAGCAATACAGTACTGTAGTTCACGTTCACACTCCACTGTGCATTGTTATCCCATGACATCACAAACACACAGCATGCACAATGCACACAGCACATGCAGCAGACACAGCACACAGGCACCGACCAAGCTACAAAAAAACACACAAAATGTAATGCTTTCAATACTGTCCCTGTCATCTCTCTCATCTCCCAGCATGTACAGCAGGACAGTGCTGTAGTTCACTTTCATGCTCCACAGTGCGCTGTTATCTCATTACATCACAAACACATAGCACATGCAGCACACACAGCATTCATAGCACATGGGCACTGACCAAGCTATAAATAAATCACCCAAAACATAATGCTTTCAATACTGACCCTGTCATCCCTCTCATCTCCCAGCATGGGCAGCAGTACAGAACTATAGCTCACTTTCATGCTCTGCAGTGTGCTGTCATCCCATTACATCACACACATGCAGCACACACAGCACGCACAGTAGCCACAGCACACGGGCACTGCCAAAGCAACAAACAAATCACACAAAACATAACACTTTCAATATTGACCCTCTCATCTCCCAGCATGGACAGCAATACAGTACTGTAGCTCACTTTCACACTCCACTGTGTGCTGTTATCCCATTACATCACAAACACACAGATGCACAACACACACAGCACACGGGCACCGACCAAGCTACAAAGAAATTACACAAAACATAATGCTTTCAATACTGTCCCTCTCATCTCCCAGCATGGACAGCAGTACGGTACTATATTTCACTTTCATGCTCTGCAGTGTGCTGTCATCCCATTACATCACAAACACACAGCACATGCAGCACACACAATAGACACAGCACAGGGGCACTGACCAAGCAACAAACAAATCGCACAGAACATAATGCTTTCAATACTGACCCTCTCATCTCTCTCATCTAGCAGCATGGGCAGCAGTACAGAACTGTAGCTCACTTTCATGCTCTGCAGTGTGCTGTCATCCCATTACATCACACACATGCAGCACACACAGCATGCACAATAGACACAGCACAGGGGCACTGACCAAGCAACAGACAAATCTCACAAAACATAATGCATTCAATATTGACACTCTCATCTCTCTCATCTCCCAGCATGGACAGCAATACCGTACTGTAGTTCATTTTCATGCTTTGCAGTGCGCTGTTATCCCACTACATGACAAACATGCAGCACACACAATAGACACAGCACACAGGCACTGACCAAGCAACAAATAAATCACACAAAATATAACACTTTCAGTACTGATCCTCTCATCTCTCAGCATTTGACAGCAATACAGTACTGTATCTTACTTTCATGCTCCACAGTGCAGTTATCCTATTACATCACTAACACACAGGACACGGGCACTTACCAAGCAAAAAACAAATCTCACAAAACATAAAGCTTTCAATTCTGACCCTCTAATCTCTCTCATCTCCCAGCATGGACAGCAGTACCGTACTGTAGCTCACTTTCACACTGCACAGTGTGCTGTTATCCCATTATATTGCACACACAGCACATGCAGTACATGCAGCACACACAGCAGTCACAGCACACTGGCACTGACCAGGCAACAAACAAATCACACAAAACATGATGCTTTCAACACTGACCCTCTCATTTCTCTCATCTCCCAGCATGGACAGAAATACAGTACTGTAGATCACTTTCATGCTCCGCAGTGTGCTGTTATCCCATTACATCGCAAACACACAGCACATGCAGCACACACAGCAATCACAGCACACGGGCACTGACCAAGCAACAAACAAATCACACAAAACATAATGCTTTCAATACTGACCATCTCATCTCTCTCATCTCCCAGCATGAACAGCAGTACAGTACTGTAGTTCAATTTCAGGCTCCACAGTGTGATGTTATCCCATTAAATCACAAACACACAGCACATGCAGCACACACAGCAATCACAGTACACGGGCACTGACCAAGCAACAAACAAATCACACAAAACATAATGCTTTCAATACTGACCATCTCATCTCTCTCATCTCCCAGCATGGACAGCGGTACAGTACTGTAGTTCACTTTCTTGCTCCTCAGTGTACTGTTATCCCATTACATCACAAACACACAGCACAAGCAGCACACACTGCAGACTCAGCACACAGGGACTGACAAAGCTAAAAAAAAATTACACAAAACATAACGCTTTCAAGACTGTCCTTCTCATCTCCCAGCATGGACAGTAGTGCAGTACTGTAGCTCACTTTCATGCTCCACAGTGTGCTGTCATCCCATTACATCACACACATGCAGCACACACAGCACATGGGCACTGGCCAAGCAACAAACAAATCACTCAAAACATAACACTTTTAATACTGACCGTCTCATCTCCCAGCATGGACAACAGTACAGTACTGTAGCTCACTTTCATGCTCTGCAGTGTGCTGTTATCCCATTACATCACAGACATACAACACATGCAACACATGCAGCAGACACAGCACACAGGTACCAGCAAAGCAACAAACAAATCACACAAAACATAATGCTTTCAATACTGATCCTCTTATCTCTCCCATCTCCCAACATGGACAGCAGCACAGTACTGTAGTTCATTTTCATGCTCCACAGTGCGCTGTTATCTCATTACATCACAAACGCACAGCACATGCAGCACGCACAGCAGTCATAGCACATGGGCACTGACCAAGCAACAAACAAATCTCACAAAACATAATGTTTTCAGAATTGACCCTCTCATCTCTCTCTTCTCCCAGCATGGGCAGCAATACAGTACTGTAGCTCACTTTCATGTTCTGCAGTGTGCTGTCATCCCATTACATCACACACATGCAGCACACACAATAGTCACAGCACATGGGCACTGACCAAGCAACAAACAAATCACACAAAACATAACACTTTCAAAATTGACACTCTCATCTCTCTCATCTCCTGGTGTGGACAGCAATACAGTACTGTAGTTCACTTTCATGCTCTGCAGTGTGCTGTTATCCCATTATATGACAAACAGACAGCACACACAGTGCACACAATAGACACAGCACACAAGCACTGACCAAGCAACAAACAAATCACACAAAACACAACACTTTCAATACTGATCCTCTCATCTCCCTGCATGGACAGCAATACAGTACCGTATCTCACGTTCATGCTGCACAGTGCACTGTTATCCCAGTACATCACAAACACACAGCACACACAGCAGGCACAGCACATGAGCACCAACCATGCAACAAACAAATCACTCAAAACATAATGCTTTCAATACTGACATTGTCGTCTCCCAGCATGGACAACAATACAGTACTGTAGTTCACTTTCACACTCCGCAGTGTGCTGTTTTCCCATTACATCACAAACACACAGGACATGGGCACTGACCAAGAAACAAACAAATCTCACAAAATATAATTCTTTCAATACAACCCTCTAATCTCTCTCATCTCCCAGCATGGACAGCAGTACCGTACTGTAGCTCACTTTCATGCTCCACAGTGTGCTGTTATCACATTATATTGCACACACAGCACATGCAGCACACACAGCACACACAGCAGTCAAAGCACACTGGCACTGACCAGGCAACAAATAAATCACACAAAACATAATGGCATGCTCTCTCTTGCTGTCTCTCTCCACTCATCCCAGTAACAACATGGTACAGTAATTATAATAAAAAGGGAACTGAGCGCCATGTTTGTAATAGAATAAAAAAACACTATTGCTGGTGTCTCAATTAGTCAACCCAGTAAACCAGCAAAAGGTCAGATATCAATGTATGTACTCTCAAACCTGGTTCCCTGAATGAGCCCCCCAGTTCAGCCTATAAAGCAAGCTGACTAAATGCGATGGGATAGATAGGAGACATAGACATCACAGACCACAGTCAGGGACCGCTAGAGGACCAACACATCTTATGCTAATATGCATGGCAGAGCACAGTAGTGCCATTCAGTGACACTCTATGTAGTTACCAGTTCAGAGAGAACAGCTTTACAAGACAATACCCCAACACACCACTAGTCCTGCATAGAGTCCTGCTTGCAGTTCCTAACAGCCAAAGGTGAATGTTTTGTGATCCCAGCCAGCACTTACCACTGACAGAGCAGCACAGTAATGGACAGAAACAACCAAGAAATGGGTCAGTAAATTCCTGAACCCAGCAGTGAATGCACTACCTGTCCTAGGGCACCAGATGACCTGATCACTGAGATTGATAATAGTACTACTGATACAGACCCAAGCAGAAGAACAACACTAGGCAGGACACAGGGACAGATTGGGTGGGCTGAGAGGTCTGTTTCTGCTGCCAAATCTTTGTTTCCATTAGTCTGCTCAAGTCTAAATAGTTGTGGACTCTATCTGCATCTATTCCAGTCTATAGTTTGTATGTTGTAGTTAAACTAGTTGTTGGGTGATAAGTCTTGAGGCTGTGTAATTTTCCTCCATGTGAATTTGCTGATAATTTATCAGGTTACTCTTGGCAAAAAAAAAAAAAAAAGAAAGAAAGAAAAAACTATTTTTGCATTCAGCCTCTCTTTTCAAGGCTTGAATGTTTCTCATTTTAAACACTCATGGCTCAGTCATTTTTCAACATATGGTCTTCAGAGAGTGAATTCACTGATGTGTTAGCAGGGAACTCTTCCATTGATAACTCTTGTCCCATTTAGCACCCTTGTATGTTCTCTGATAAGGATATTGTCTTCAAAGGTTAGGGTTTTCTAATGCTATGACAAGAACATATCCCATTCCTAAGCCAGGGTACAGTCAAAGAAATCAGTACTGAATTGTTTTTTTAATATTTACTGAAAGTGCTTTTCTTAATACAAGCGATGTTACTCTAATGGCTTCCTTCTGTAGTTAATATGGTATTACAACTACTGGTATAGTACTAATTCAGGTGTGCCTGAAAATTCTTTTTGATTAGTCCTGTAGCTCCAAAGACAACTGGAGCTATTTTTTTCATTTCTGTTTGCATATCTGTAATGGGCTGTTAATGAATTTGGAACATCTAGCAGAAGGACCTGAGTTTGATTCCCACAAACTCAAGTTGCATACTGTGATACTCTAAGCAAGTCACTTAACCTCCCCAGTGCTCCTGGGTCACCCCTGAAAACAGACACCTGTGCCTAGCGGGCCATATCCAGTTACCAAAAAGAAAAAGAAAAACAAAATATCATGGCATTTGGTGATCTTGTGTCTCTCTATGCAGCAGACAAATAATTTGGGATGGACAATTCAATTAGCTGAGCTGTCTGTGTTCATTTTTCGTGTATTGTAATATCTGAGTTTACGCAATCTACATTTTAGGGCTGACACAGCAGACCAGTTCCTATTGTGATCATAGTCAGAATATATTTTACAGCTCTCCCATTGAAATGCATGGGGGGGCTAAGACATGATTTTTTATGGCTGTAAAGAATGACTGGTGTGCCTTGCTACTGCTCCGTGCAGCTCTCTGTAACACTTTGCTAACTTTCTATTTATTACAAGGAGAACAGTGCACAAGAGCCAGATTAACTAGTGGGGAATTTTATATGAACATGCAGATGACTTATGGTGATTTATATTGAAGTCCTCAAGTTGTTAAGCCTAGCCTCATCCCCACTATGATGACAAGAATGACAGCGAATGAACTTGGAGAGGAAGTACTAATAAACTCTCAGTCTGCACAACTTTGATGAATGGAAAGGTAACCTTTATTTTTTTTCTAAAAAAATTAAATTGCCTATAACTAAGCTCATTTTGCAGCAGCTAAATAGAATAATACATCATTTCAAGATTTGCTCTGAGGAGGACAGCTTTGATTTATAATATAAGATTATAGTGGTTTGAATGTGTGTGTCACAGAGATAGTTCAATACACAATAAACTGACATGGGGGACCAAGAAATGTTAAACAGCTTTACCAAATGGTTGATGGTCCCTTTCTAAATTCAGTCCTGAATAGTTACAGCTGTATTTATTCTAATGCCTTATCCTTTGTTTTCTCTCAACCACCTGTTACAAGTCCACTTCCGTGCGGTGGGATTCTCTGCATCACAGTGAATCCCTCTTGTGACAGGGAAGGGGAGATGGGGTCAGAGATACCCTTCCTCCATACAAGGGGATATAAATGCAGTCTTAAATTTGTGTTCCTGGGGTAGAACACTCTCAGTCACTGCACCATGAACAGAAAGCCACAGGTATGTATAGGCTTCAGGTGGCCTTTTACACCCTATTACGTGTCTTTCCCCAGAAATGCAGCACTCAGTCCAATCACTCCTCTTGAGACCCTTCATGTTCTCTGCCTTCCTTTCATCATGAAGTCACTAGTGACACTTCACTTTTGGTAGTGTTAGTCCTTAAAACAGTCACACAGACATGGTATCATTTGAACAACTTTTCCCAGGTGTGACAGGGAGATCCTGCCACTCTTGAGGTCCAATCTTTTCTTAAATCTGTTGCAACAGCTCTTCTATTTCTTAGCCTAATCTACCCTTTACAATTTCTAGTCCATAAGGTTTGCCACCTATGGGCACCCCTCTCCCCTTTCTTGACTATGCTATAGTGTCCTCTTTAATTTTCCTTTTCTGTCTCAGGTTCTCATTCAGGGAGTTTATTGTGGAGACCTCCTTGCTGATGTAAAACAACAGGCTGTGTTCCTCATTGTTGGATTTAGTATGTAATAGCACTTCATCATAAAATACCTTGATGTATATGCCTTATGTATATGAAACCTATAAATGTTGAAAATACAATGGCACTAGGTGTTTTTGATAAAGGTAAAAAGTTACTAGGGGACTGTATTATAAAAATTAAGTTACTGGGGTGGAGATATCAGAAAAACCTTGTTGTGTTTTTAAAATGCATGTAAATTACAGATTGTTTGAGAGGCTCTTAGGCACCATGCATTTCTGCTTTAAGCTGAACCAGCCTAAAATGTCATGTTGATTTGCTTACACATAGAAACATAGAAACATAGACTTTGATGGCAGATAAGGACCGCTTGGCCCACCCAGTCTGCCCATTTCCCTACCTAATGGATAAGCTGCAGATCCTAGTTAACCAGCAGTCTACTTCTTCTTATCCCCACCCTCTAGAATTGCCTTATGACTGTCTCATGCATGCTTGAATTCCACCACTGTTTTTGACTCCACAACCTTCTCTGGAAGGCCGTTCCATGCATCCACAACCCTCTCTGTGAAAAAATACTTCCTTAAATTACCTCTGAGCCACCCCCCCAGCTTCAAATTGTGCCCCCTTGTTCTTGCGCACCTCTTTTTTTGAAAGATGCTACCCTCTTGGACTTTGTTGATTCCCTTGAGGTATTTGAAAGTTTCTATCATATCCCCCCTCTCCCTCCTTTCCTCAAGGCTATACATATTACACTCCTTAAGTCTCTCTTCATATGTCTTCCGCTGCAGACCCTGCACCATTTTAGTTGCCCTCCTCTGGACAGCTTCCATCCTGTCTATGTCTTTGCAGAGATTGGGTCTCAGAACTGCACGCAGTACTCAGATGGGATCTCACCAGCTGTCTGTACAGAGGATAATAGCTTCTGTTTTCTACTGGTGATGCCTCTCCCATGCATCCCAGTATCCCCCCAGCCCTCCTTACTGCCCTCTCACATTGCTTGCCCACCTTTAGGTCATCTGATATGACTACCTCCAGGTCTCTTTCCATTTTTGTTGTTGTTAGTATCTCACCCCCCATTGTGTACTCTTCTCCTGGATTTTTGTTTCCCAGGTGCATTACCTTGCACTTCTTAGCATTGAATCTAAGCTGCCATGCATTTCACCATTCCTATAACCTTGCCAAGTCCCTTCTCATCCTTTCCACCCCACCTGGTGCATCAACTCTGTTGCAGATCTTTGTGTCATCTGCAAAGAGATATACTTTTCCTTCCAGTCCCTCTGCAATGTCACTTATAAAGACATTGAAGAGGACTGGTCCTAATACTGAACCCTGCGGTACCCCACTAGTAACCCCCCCTTTCTTCAGAGTGGACTCCATTTACTATTACCCACTCTGTCCTATTCACCAGCCAATTCTTTACCCAGGCTGTCATCTTGGGACCCACTCCCAGGCTGGTTAACTTGTATATTAATCTTTTGTGTGGGACTGTGTCAAATGCCTTGCTAAAGTCTAGGTAGGCCATGTCCACAGCCCTCCCTGATCTACTACTTTGGTCACCCAGTCAAAGAAATCTATCAGATTTGTCTGGCATGACCTTCCTGCTGTGAATCCATGCTGCCTTGGGTCCTGTGCCCTCTGGCCTCTAGATACTCGACAATTCTTTCCTTCAGAAGTGATTCCATCATTTTCCCTATCACTGAGGTTAAACTAACAGGTCTGTAGTTTCCTGCTTCTGCCTTGCTCCCACTTTTGTGAAGGAGAATCACATCTGCCCTCCTCCAGTCCTCGGGTACCACCCCATCCTCCCATGATTTGTTAAAGAGGGTAGTCAGTGGTGTCACTAGTTCTACTTTTAGTTCTTTTAGAATTCTGGGATGAATCCCACCAGGTCCCATTGTTTTGTCCACCTTCAGTTTTAAGAGTTCTTTCAGAACCCTTTCTTCTGTAAATGGGCTGGTATCAACTTCTGTATCCAGAGTGTTTCTACTATTTTTTTTAGGTACCTCCCCCTCTTCCTTTGTAAATACTGAGCAAAAATATTTGTTTAGTATCTCTGCCTTTTCACAGTCACCCTCTGCCCACTCTCCCTCTCTCCCCTTTATTAAGCCTCACTATCCCTCCCTTGGTCTTCCTTCACTCCCTGATGTACCTATAAAAGGTTTTATCCCCTTCTTAACTGAGTTGGCTATCTTTTCCTTGGTTTGGGCCTTTGCTGTTCTGACTGCCTTCCCAGCTTCTTTTTGTTTTAACTGATACAGTTCTCTGTCCTGCTCCTTCTGTGACTCCTTGTACTTCCTGAATGCTTTCTTTTTCTCTTGAATCTTCACTGCCACTTTCTTTGAGCACCATAGTGGTTTCTTACATCGTTTCATTTTGTTTATTTGGTTCACACAAAGGCTTGTTACCTCTGTGATGGCAGTTTTTATTATTCCCCATTTTTCTTCCACCCCTCCTTCCTGCCCATTTGCTAGTGCATTCCTTAGGCAATCACCCATTTTGGCAAAGTCAGTCCTCCTAAAGTCCAGTACTTTTGCCTTTGTATGGCTTGACTCTATTGCTGTGTTTATTGTGAACCATACTGTTTGATGGTCGCTAGTTCCCAGATGGCTACCCACTTCTACATCTGTGATCCTCTCTTCATCTCCATTTGAGAGAACCAGGTCTAAGATTGCTCCATCTTGAGTGGACTCCAATACTAGTTGTCTAAGGCATGCCCCCTGTAGGACATCTAGAATAACCCCACTCTTTGAAGTGGCTGCTGCAACTGCATTCCAGTTAACATCTGGCATATTCACAAGTGGGTAGCCATCTGGAAACCAGTGACCATCGAACAGTATGGTTCACAATAAACACAGCAATAGAGTCAAGCCATACAGAGGCAAAAGTACTGGACTTTAGGAGGGCTGACTCTGCCAGAATGGGTGAGTGCCTAAGGAATGCACTAGCAAATGGGCAGGAAGGAGGGGTGGAGGAACAATAGGAAATAATAAAACCCAGGATGCTTTGCATTATGGGGGTATATGTGATGTTGTGTTTCTTTGAAACTTGGCTTTATTGCCAATGCATTTAGGGGTGACTCTTGCTTGAGGTTCTTTTGTTTTTATCATGTTTATGTTGTTGTTTTTGTTGATCTTCCCATCACCCACACACAAGACCAAAATATAATTTCCCAGGAAAGATAGATTAGTAGATAATTGGGTCAGTAGGTGCTGACTAAGTGTAGAGGAAGGACATGCACAGTCTGTTGCTGCAGACTGATGTATTGAAGAATGGCTATACCGTTGCTTAAGATGGGGACACTCTGGATCCCAGCAACTTCTGCCTCATCTCTCTACTCCCTTCTTCGGAGAAACTACAACAGTATCTGGTCCTGGAACAACTCTCCTCCTTCCTCAACTCATCCTCCTTTTTCATCCCTTTCCAGGCTGGCTTTCATAAAGACCACTCCACCACCACCTCCCTCCTATGGCTCACTGATTCCATTCTCTCAAGCATGGATCAGGGAAACATCACCTCAGCTATTTCTGTCAACTTGGCCAAAGCCTTCGACATTGACTCCCACACCTTCCTCCTCAGCAAGCTTCCAGCTGCTGGTCTCTCTGACTCTACCACAAGCTGGTTTGGCTCCTACCTCACAGGCTGCTTCCAATCCATCAGAATTGGTAACTCCCTCTCCCCTTCCCTCCCAATCATTTCAGGTGTCCCCCAAGGCTCAGTACTTGGGCCTATTTTTTTCTCCATATTTCTGAACGATCTCCTGAAAGTCTGCATATCCCCATGCACACACACGTATGCTAATGATACAGTGCTATTTTCCTCCAGAAACTCCCCCTCTGAGGTGACCACCAGCCTTCAATTGGACTTTAACAATGTCCAAAGCTGGTTTACTGCTAACCAACTCTCCATGAATGCCAAAAAAAGTATCTATGACATTTGGCTACAGACAAAGACTGGCAGAGTTGTCTCCACCCTATCTTTCACACTCTCAGTGACTCCACACTGGACGATATTGCCAAATTCAAGTACCTTGGGCTATGGCTAGATAAGAATATTGACTTCGGGGTCCATATTGAAGCCATCCATAAAAAACTTCTCCCTAGGCTTGTCACCCTCTACTGACATTGCAGATGCCTCCCATAACATGTCAGGCATGAAATCATCCAAATGATGATTCTCCCTGTATTTGACTTTGGAGAAGTAGTCTATAACTCAGCTCCAAAAAACACCCTTGCCAGACTGGACACTCTCTTTAACTCCTTCTGCCACTTCATTCTTGGTTACTCCCCTCTGCACTCACCATTGTGACCTTTACTCCTCACTCTCCTTTCTCTCCCTCCATGCCAGGCACCTCTCACACATTGCAAATCTATTTGAGAAGTTAGGCTTGGTTCTCTACTTTCTTACCTGTCCTTTCTCCTGTTAACTGCCCTCCCATCCTACTATTCCCTTCATGCCTTCACCCATAGGAATCTTGCCCTCCCTCATTGGCACACATCTGGCTGCACCGCCTTCTCCTACAATTATCTGTAATTGGGAACTCCTTGCCCCTTGAAATCCCCTCTGTCCAGTCCTGATCCTCTCTCTCTGTCTCCTATCTTTTCCATAAGCACTCTGTTCATCCCTGTATCTGCACCTAACACCTCTCTCTCACAAAATACCCCATTTACCATGCCCACCTTCCCCCTCCACCCCTCCACCCACTCCTCCCCATAGCTCCCTACTACCTCTAGCTAATACTCCCTTACCATTATCTGTTCCCCCTCCTACCCCCTCCTCACTTCTCCCCAGTACCCTCTGCAGGGCCATGTCCCCTTGCAGTGTTCTCAGCATCCTGAAGGGGACTTAGTTCCTGGGGTGTAGTTGCTGACCAGCCCACCCTCTCCCGCCTAGCCCCCACATCAGCATCAGAGGAGTCATTCTTGCTTCCTTCCCTCCCTACCTCCCTCCCCATGGCTCATGCAGTAACTCCTCTCTCCCATCCAGCCCTCCTCCTCTACCTCTTGTGCGTTACTCCCTTTCCAAAAATTCATTGATCACTTAGCTACTCTTACTCTTAAATACTAGCTTTTCTGACCTTGACCTGCACTTACCACCACGTTGCCTCTACCCTTCCTGCTGCTCAATATCTACACCTAATACCTCCCCCAGTCCTACTCCTCACATACCATCCTTACATCTAAATCCTTAATGCTAGTATCGGTACTTTATATATTGTCATCTCTGCCTAGTAATTCTCTGTCAAGCTGACCCACCATACTCTCCTACCCTCCTCACCCCTCCCTCGGCCCCCTACCTTCCCTCAATCTATGCTATAACTATGACTGCATAAAATAACCCATGCTACCCATGCTACATCTGTGACTGCCTAATGCTATCAGTGCTATCTATCTAGTGGCCTTTGCCATCCCCCCCAGTGACTACATCTTCCTCTCTCCCCTACATCTTGGCCTCACTATGTATACACTACTCCCAGTTTACATCAACTTCTAAGTCTCATACTGATTAGTACTGCATTGCATTAGCACAACACTGTATGTATCTGATTTGCAGTTATGTTGTTGAGTGTTTGGTATTTGTATCCCATTGTACTAGCACAACACTGTATGTATTTGTCTGCACTGTAAGTATTTTGATTGTTTGACTCGCGCTATCCTCTCATTTATGTTCCCCCTCCCTAGAGAATTAAAGAACTATAGATTATTATTGGACAGCATTTATGGTCCCAACCTTTCTTCTCACTCATTTTTAGCAGAACTGACTAAAGTTCTGCTACCATATTTAAATTTTTTATTTATTTTAGGGGAGACTGGAATACTGTACTCAGTGCTAAAATAGATAGTACTTCTACATTTAAAATGCGTAACAGTGCTGACAACAGAGCTCTTTGGGAATTTATTCATCTATGTAAACTGGTTGACCCATGGAGAACTCTTAATCCACAAATGAAGTCATTTTCATTTTTCTCACATTCCCATAAAATATTCTCTGGACTTGACTTTTTCTTAGTAAGCAACAGTTTAAAGCCCATGGTTTTAGAGTCTAACATAACCTCCAGAGTACTTTCAGACCATTCCCCTATGAAATTAGATTTAAATCTCTCATTTAACTTCCAGAGACAGACTGGTCCCAGAAGCATCTGCACTGTCCTCAAATTGTAAAGGGGACATCACATGAGTAGGAGCAAATCCAGCTGTCCTCTAACTACTGTATACTCAATCAACAATATGCCACAAGTGTTTTCTTACTTTATAGTCCCTCTGTAGTGAGTATTACTTTCATATTTCTACATATTGCTATCATGTAATTTTTTGGTAATTCAACTGGATGCAGTTTTTTAGGATTTCCATCAATTAATAATACCCATATTTCAAATGTTTGAATGTGAGCTCTAGTGTGCTTAATGTGCTGTCTGAAATTGTTTAGCACATGGTCTTGTCTATCACTTTATATCACATATGTGTAATATATAACATTATGCTGCCATTTTTGCTATATTTATAACTTAGTGCTACTTCCTCAGAGTCCACCACTGCCACTTGGAAGACATTCAATTGTAACTCTGGTTTGACCAGTTTGTGTTTCACCAGCATGCTGATGAGTGCTACAAATCATGGGAAAGTCAAATATACAAACCCAGCCCCAGATGACTATGATCAAAGCACCAGGACAAGTGTTGATTAAACCAGGAGCTCCCTGAGTAATTAGTCCATGCTTTGTGACTTAAATCCCTTTGCAATGAGATGCAGTGTTGAGTTTTCTTCTATGGACTACAGATCAGTGATGAGTGATTTGCATTCTTAAACTGTGTGACTGTTGATGAGGAGCTGGGCAGCTCCAGCATAGCACCAGGTCCCATTTACCACCACACATGCTCACTGTTGCCTGTCTTCTCAAGAAAAAAAGATGCTCCCTTCCCCAGCACACTGACAGATCCAGTATCCAATGCAGTCTATCAATGAATAAATGATATTACCCCCTTCCTCAAAGTACCTGACATCTCCAGTGCTCAAGCTGGCCCATTAAGGAATAAGAAAACAACTATCCACTTCTCCATAACCCTTACAAGGCTGGTGCTCAACCTAGTCCATCAAGGAACAAAACAAAATCTGACTAACAACCTAACAGATTCAGTGTACAACCCTGTCTGTCAGGGAGTAAAAATAAATATCTGTTCATCCTACCCATAACTATCTTATCAAACTAGTGCCCAACCTGGCCCACCAGGAAATAAAAAATCTGTGCTCCTCCCTCCAACTACCTGATGGGTCCTTTGGTAACAAGGCCCATGTATTTAGCCAAACTGAGATAAAGAGAAGCAGCAGCAAAGTGGAGAACAGATGGTGGAATAAGTAGGGTAGTAAAACATAGCTCCTGTCAAAGCCTATCTACTCTGGTCACAGTAAAGGGCTTATACACTGCACGAGAAGCTTGGGGCTGCTGTGCTGCTGATGCTACCAGCCTGTTCAGATATCTCTTTTTATATTCTATTTATCCCCTCCTCTGATTGGTCCCCATCTGGTGAGAGCCCAAGCCCCATCATCCTGACTTCCACTGGGACATAATACCAGCCATTGTCCTGCAGTGCTTCCCCAAAGTGGAGTAGGTGGAGTTCTCCAACCCCCGCTAAGGTCTGCATCCAGTCTGGGCTGGCATATCCAGTTAGTCAGATGTTGGGCCTGCAAGTGCTCATCACCATCTTGCCATTGGCTTTTCCTATTTTTTTACTGCCCTGGGAGGCTTGGCATACAATGACATCAGGATGCATGCCACATGTGTTGAAGTCTTTCCTGCCCCCATAATGTTCAGGCCTGGGCTGCCTTCCCCCAGCTTCCACCAGGGGCCAGCCAAGTGCTGGGCTCCACCCAGCCTCTTCCCTTCAGGAGGAGAGCAGTCCTTCAACTACTCATTCCTCCTTCCCCCAACTGTCCCTCTGAAACCCCAAGATTGCTTCTGCACCCAAGTCATTGGCATCACAAGCAGTAGTGATATCACTGAATCTGTGTGCTGACCTGTTCAGAAATCTCTGACTCCTCCAGCACATTAATTTGGAAGACTGGATCAAACAGAGCTGATGGTACACTCATTTGAAACTGTAATCCCAAGTGACAGTAACTCAGGCTTCACTGCTTGATTCTCCCTTCCTCACTCTTTCCTTTTCTCCATGCTCAGTCTGAGCTCTGCATGTTTCTTAACATGGACATAGGAATCACACAGCTGTGCACACTTCAACCCAGCATACTACATAGCATAACGTGCAGTGTCCAAACTGGCACATTAGGGAGTAAAACAATTTGCCCTCCATTTACCAAATGGGTCCAGTGCCCAGCATAATCTGTTAGAGAATTACAAATATGTCCCTCCTGCTCCCAGGTCCTGTGAGGGGAATTCTGGGCCCAGAGAAAGTTCAGTCTCTGGGGCCCCTATGCAGCTCTATACAGAAGTATGCTGGGCAGTCCATGCCCTCTTTAGCCTGGGCCCTATGAATTATCCCCAGCTCCTCCACCCTCTCAAGGGCCCTGCCTGTCTGCTCCACACATCCATCTGATGAGTCCAGGGCAAAATCAGTGTGGGGAATGGGGGAATGAGATAAAAAGTTAACTCACAAAGTAAAAGGTAGTGTCATTTGGGTTAGTTGCAGCTCAAGTGTCACAGCACAGAGGCTTCATCAGGGGGTCGGACTATGGCATAGAAACTAGAAACGTAGACTCTGATGGCAGATAAGGACCACTTGGATCTACCCAGTCTGCACATTTCTTGACCTATCAGATAAGCTGCTTATCCTAGTTTTACCAACAGCCTACTTCCTCCCACCTCCCACTAAAATTGCCTTATATCTGTCCCATGCATTCTTAAATTTCCCCACTGTTTTTGACCCCATGACCTCCTCAGGAAGGCCATTCTATGCATCCACCACCCTCTCCATGAAAAATACTTCCTCACCTTGCCCGTGTCATCTCCCCATCTTCAAATTGTGTCCCCTTGTTCTTGCACATCTCTTTTTCTGAAAGATGCTACCCTCTTGGGCTTTGTTGATTCCCTTGAGGTACTTGAAAGTTTCTGTCATGTCCCCCTCTCCCTCTTTTCCTTGAGAGTATACATATTTTATTATTAGTCTCTCTTCATATGGCTTGTGGTGCAGATCCTGCACCATTTTAGTTGCCCTCTTTTGGACTGCCTCCATTCTGTCTATGTCCTTGTAGAGATGGGGTCCGAAGAACTGCATGCAAGACTCCAGATGGGGTCTTGCCAACTGTCTGTACAGAGGGATAACAACTTCCTGTTTTCTACTGGTGATGCCTCTCCCTATGCATCCTAGTATCCCTCAGCCCTCCTACTGCCTTCTCACATTGCTTGCCTACCTTTAGGTCATCTGATATAACTATATCCAAGTCCCTTTCCATGTTTGTCATTGTTAATACCCTCCATTGTGTACTCTTCTCCTGGGTTGTTGTTTCCCAGGTGGATTACTTTGCACTTCTTTTCATTGAATCTAAGCTGCCACACTTTTGACCATTCTTATAACTTTTCCAAGTCACTTCTCATCCTTTCCACCTTCCTTGTGTATAAACCCTGTTGCAGATCTTTGTGTTGTCTGCAAAGAGACATACTTTTCCTTCCAGTCCCTATGTAATGTCACCTATAAAGACCTTAAAGAGGACCGGTCCCAGTACTGAACCCTGCAGTACTCCACTAGTAACCCCCTTATCTTTGAAGTGGTCTCCATTTACTATTATCCCCTGAATCCTGTTGTCCAGCCAATTTTTTTTGCCCAGGTTACCACCCTGGGACTCACTCCCAGGTTAGCTAACTTGTTTATTAATCTTTTTGTGGGATTATGTCAAATGCCTTGCTAAAGTCTAGGTAGGCCACATCCACAGCCCCTCTCTGGTCTACTACATTGGTCACCCAGTCAAAGAAATCTATTAGATTTGTCTGACGTGACCTTTCAGCTATGAATCCATGCTGCCTTGGGTCCTGTGCCCCACTGGCCTCTAGGTACTCAACAGTTCTTTCCTTCTGAAGTGATTCCATCATTTTCCCTACCACTTAGGTCAAGCTAACAGGTCTGTAGTTTCCTGCCTCTACTTTGCTCCCTCTTTTGTGAAGGGTAATCACATCTGCCTTCCTCCAGTCCTCAGGTACCACACCATCCTCCCATGATTAGTTAAAAAGGGTTGTCAGTGGTGCCACTAGTTCTCCTCTTAGTTCTTTTAGAATTCTGGGGTGAATCCCATCAGGCCCCATTGCTTAGTTCATCTTCAGTTTTAGGGGTTCTTTCAGGACCCTTTCTTCTATGAATGGACTGGTATCAACCCCACCACTCATGTGATTCTATTATTTGGTTTAGGTACCTCCCCCTCCTCTTCTTTTGTGAATACTGAGAAGAAGTATTCATTCAGTATCTCTGCTTTATCACTGTCACACTCTGCCCACCCACTCCCCTATATTAAGACTCACTATCCCACTCTTAAGCTTTCTTCACTCCCTAATGTACCTATAAAAAGTTTTATCCTCCTTCTTAACTGAGTTAGCTATATTTTCCTTGGTTTGGGACTTTGCTTTCCTGACTGCCTTCCCCACTTCCATCTGGTTTAACTGGTGCAGTTCTCTGTCCTGCTCATTCTGTGTTTCCTTATACTTCCTGAAAGCTATCTTTTTCTCCCTAACCTTCCCCGACGCCTCTTTTGAGAACCATAATTTTTTTTCCTTTGTTTTGTCTTGTTCATTTGCTTCACACAAACGCTTGTTGCCTCTGTGATGGAAGCTTTGATTTTTCCCCATTGTTCCTCCACCCCACCTTCTTGCCCATTTGCTAGTGCTTTTCTGAGGCACTCCCCCATTTTGCCAAAGTCAGCCCTCCTAAAATCCAATATCCTCACTGTTGTGTGACTTGACTTTATGGCTGTGTTTCTCATGAACCACAGTGTTTGGTGGTTGCTTGTTCCTAGATAGCTACCCACTTCTAAATCCAAAATCCTCACTCTGTCCCCATTTGAGAATACCAGGTCAAAGATTGCTCCCTCCTGAGTGAGTTCCACCATGAGCTGTCTGAGGCATGCCCCATGTAGGACATCTACAATTACCCTGCTCTTGGATGTGGCTGCAGCAAAGGTGCTCCAGTTAACATCTGGCATATTCAGGTCCCCCATCAACAATGTCTTCCTCTTTTCTGCCATTCTAAGGATGCCTTCTATCATTTCCTTGTTGATTTCCTTCCCCTGAGTTGGGGGTCTGTATACAACACCCATACAGATTGTGGTGCCATTTTCTGTCTCCATGGTGACCTACAGTGTTTTCTCTCCTCCCTGTTTACAATTTAGTTTTATTGCTTTGATCCCTTCCCTTACGTAAAGAGCCACTCCTTCTACTCTTCTACCCTCCCTGTCCCTCCTGTAGATTGTTTACTCTGGTATGTTGACATCCCAGTCATGGTTCTCTGTGTATCATGTTTCTGTGACTGTCACGATATCCAGGTATCCCTCTTCCATCAAAGCCACTAGTTCAGGGAGCTTGTTACCCAGGCTATGTGCATTTGCACTCATCATCCTCCATTTTTTGATAGCCTTATCCCTTTTAGACCTGTCCCTGCCCTTACTGTCTTTGCCTTTTTCACCTTTGACCCATGTCCTTCTCCCTACTGACTTTTCCACTTTAGTGTTTACCTCACTAACTACCCTGTTTTGTGTATAGGGGGGTGGCTGGGATTTCCATGCTTCTTTTCAGTGCCTCCCCCCTTGTCTAGTTTAAATGCTTGCCAGTGAAGCATTTAAACATCTCACCTAAAGTCCTGGTTCCCTTCCCAGACAGATGCAGACCATGGCACCAGTATAGGCCTACATCCCTCCAAGTGGAACCACAGTCCACAATGAAGCCAAAACACTGAGCTCCACAGCAGTTTTTCAACCATTCATTGAATCCAGTGGTGTGGCGTATGCTAGCCTCACCTATGCCATAGTCAGGCAGCACCTCCAAGAAGGTTACAGTGCATGCTACTTGTCTGAGGCCCCTCCTCAACTACAAATTCCTCCTGCACTACTCTGATCACATTCTCAGCCAGGTCATTTGTCCATAGGTGGACAATTATGTCCAGCTCACTCTCCCATGCCACTGTTTCTGTGATCCTGAGGATGCGCATCCTGTCCCTCACAGCCATGGCACTGGGCAGGCACATTATCTCCCTCTTTACTCCCCCCAGTTCTACCCTCCTAATGATTGAGTGCCCTACCAAGAGTTGTTTCTTTCCTCTGTGGGGTCTCATGCCACTCTTCTCTGAGTTTCCTTTATGGAGGTCCCCAGCATGTTCCTTGGTCTCCACTGTGGGTGCTGCCATAGAGGAACTATGCTCCACCAGAATGGCATATGAATTGTGTAGAGGTGCAGCTGGAGGAATGTATCTCTGATTTACCACCCTTACCTCCCTGAGCCCACCATGGTTCAACTGCTCCTCTTTCTTGGCAACCTCTGAGGCAGTGGAATTGGCCCTGGTGGTCCCTAGGTGGTAGAGAAGGCTTCAGGAATCATCACCAAGTGCCCTCCAGAAACACTTATCTAAAGCTCTGACCCACCACCTCAGTGAGAGTTTTCCTTCCTTTCAGCAAGATAACCTGAACAACAATTTAAAGAAAATATACCATGCAAAAACAATTTCAGTCAGAGAAAAATAATGCTGTACAACCCATAAGCACAAAACAGTAATGAAACCTGTAAGCACAAAACAAAATAGTAACACAACATTAATTCTGCTTAGCCAAATGAAGCCTTAATGTTTCTCCTTTCTCAGTTAATCTTGCTCTTTGCTCTGTCCATTCAAGTAAACCCTAGAAGGAAAGAGCTCAGGTGAAGCTGGGTGCTTTATGCCAGCAAACTTAGTCTTCACCACAACACACCCACTAACATGACCTTTTAAATCTTCCTTCTGTTGGAAGGTACTAAGCTTTTGTCAGTTCCACCCCTCAGTTACACTACTAATCCCATGGAAGAGGTGTGGAAGAAAAGCAATTAGCTCCTCAATGTGAGAAAGGGACTGCAATACATTTAAGTCAAAAACAAAAACCTGTAAGCACAAAACAAAAGAGCAACAAAACAGTAATTTTGCTTAGCCTGAAAATAAATCAAAATGTAAAATCTGTAAATATAAAACAGTAATAAAACCTGTAAGCACAACCTGTAATTATTTAATAGAAAATATACCTTGTAAAAAAGCAATGCGAATCAGAGAAAGATAAAGCAGTTACAAAATCTGTATGCACCACCTGTAAAGCACAAAACCAAATAGTAGCACAACAGTAACTCTGCTTAGCCAAAAAAAGCCTTAATGTTTTTCCTTGCTCTGTTAATGTTGCTCCTTGCTCTCTCCTTTCAAGCAAACTCTAGCATCAGTCATACATCTGTGTAAATGATTTAAAGTGATACCCTGAAATAGAAGTATAAATGACTGGTACTCAGCAGCATATCTGTGTGAATACTGCTATTAAATATGCAAGCTCCATAGTGAAGAGTAGAGGATGGGAGAAAAGTGAAGGGCTGGAAATGAATGGAAAGCTATAGAAGAGATTGACAGGAGAAAGAGCATGATGATGGGGGGCTAACAGGAATGGGGAGATTAAGGCAACCCTTCCCCAGAGGTTAGGGACACATCAAGCAGGATAAGGACATTATTCTGTGGGCAGATACACCAGTACAAAAGGGCAGAAAAGACTGCACACAGGGCCAGATGATATCATCATTAACAAAAAGACATACACCACAAGTAACCAGAAAGCTAGTAAAAGGGAAGTACCACATAGAATATGACAGGGATAGTAGGATGATGCAAGGGGCAAAACTCAAGGAGGGAACAAAAGGATGCCATTTTCCATGGAAAGTCATGCACATGAATGCCTGCAGTCAGGGGAACACGGTCCCAGACCTGATGGCTCTAATGACAAAGGCTGATCTGGACATAGTGGCAATAACCAAAACATGGTACACCAGGAACCACAGCTGGAGCATAACCAAAACATGGTACACCAGGAACCACATCTGGGACATAAGTGTACTGGATTATGCTCTGTTCAGAAAAGACAGGGAAGGTAAAAGGGGGTGGGGTTGCCCTCTACATTAAAGAAAGCATAGAGGCAACCACAATTCAGAACAGACACAAGGAAGCAGAGGAAGTCTGGGTCACCCTTAGGCCAGGCAATGGAACAGCCATTTGCACAGGGGTCATTTACAGACCCCCAACTCAGGCAGAAGAAACTGACAAGCTGCTGCTGGAAAACATGCATAACATGGCAGCAAAGGGAGAGGCACTGCTTTAGACTTTAACATGTGAGAAATAGACTGGTTGATCCCAGCAGAACCTTGGCCAGGGCATGGGACTTTGTTGACTTCCTTTAGGGGGATGACCTTAGGCAACTGGTGCTAGAACCTACTAGAGACCGGGCAATCCTTGATCTGGTACTGACCAATGAGGACAGGATATCAGGTCTCAAGTTGGAAGGTCAGCTAGGGTCCAGCGACCACCATATGGTGTAGTTCAAGTGGACACTGGGGATTCAGTCAACTCATATGAAAGCAAGAGTCTTAGATTTCAAAAGGGTGGACTTTATCAGGATGGGACTTCAACTTAAGGAAACCCTGGAAAAAGGGGGGATGGGGTGAATGTTGAGGAGAAATGGGCACAAATCAAGGAGGCCATAGAGGAGTTCAGAAAACAATGTGTTAGGTCAATAGACAAGGGTAAAAGGAGAAGAAAACCACTTTGGTTCTCGGGGGGGGGGTTGAAAAGGTAAGGGCCAAGAAACTAGCCTTTAAGAAGTATAAGAAGGAACAGAAATGAGGACAAGGAAATGTACCAGAAGTGTCAGAGAGAGGCAGGAAAAGCAGTGAGATGCACTAAAGTACAAAAAAGAGGAAAGAATAACTCAATCAGTTAAAAAGAAGGAGACAAGACATTCTTCAGGTACACTAGTAAGAGAACAAAGGCAAAGGGGGGAGTAGCTAAGCTCTGAGGAGCCAGGGAGGAGATCATGGAGGAAGATGGGGAGAAAGCAGAGATCCTGAATGAATATTTCTGTTCATTCTTCACTGTGGAAGGGCATGGGCAGGGTCCAGAACTAGACTTTAAAGGAACAAAGGATAAGGAGGTAAACACCAGTCCATTCACAGAGGAGAGGGTCCTAGAAGAGCTTGCAAAGCTGAAAGTGGACTAAGCCATGGGTCCAGATGGCATACCTCCCAGGGTCCTAAGGGAACTGAGAATTGAACTGGTAGCCCTGTTCAGTGAGTCCCTAGTGGTCCCAGAGGACTGGAGAAGGACAAATGTTGTCCCTCTTCACAAGTGCGGTAGTAAAGAAGATACAGGGAACTACAGGCCAGTTAGTCTAACCTCTGTAGTGGGAAAGATAATGGAGACACTCCTCAAGGAAAGAACAGTGGAGCACTTAGACACCATGGGGGGTGTTGGATCCCAGGCAACATGGGTTCACGGCAGGATGATCCTGTCAAACTAATCTAACAGATTTCTTTGACTGGGTGACAAAGGCAGTGGACCGGGGGGGCAGTAGATACTGCCAACCTAGACTTCAGCAAAGCCTTTGATACTGTCCCACATAGGAGACTGGTCAACAAGATAAGTAGTCGAGGGCAGGGCACAGGGTGGTAAACTGAATTAGAAACTGGTTAACAGACAGAAAACAGAGGGTTGTGGTAAATGGAACCCAATCAGAGGAAAGGGAGGGGACCAGTGGAGTACCTCAAGGGTCAGTTCTGGGGCCAGTCCTCTTCAGTGTCTTCATCAGTGACATTGCTGATGCCTGTTTACAGATGACACCAAGATCTACAACAGGGTGGATACCCCAGAGGGGGTGGAAAGGATGAGAAAGGACATGGAATGGTTTTAGAGATGGTCAGAGTCATGGCAACTAAGGTTTAATGCAAAGAAGTGCAAAACCATGCATGTGGGGAGTAGGAACCCTGGATTAAGCTACAGGCTGGGGTGAGAGCTGCTGGCAGTTACTAAGGAGGAGAGAGACTTGAGGGTCATAATCACAGATGGCCTGAAGACCACAAGGCAGACAGCCAAGGGGGTGGGAAGGCCACTGGGATGTGAGGGTGTATTGGAAGAGGAATCACAAGCCAAAGAAGGGAGGTAATAGTTCCACTGTACAAGACCCTGGTGAGGTATCACCTTGAGTACTGTGTGTAGTTCTGGAGGCCTCACCTTCATAAGGACATTGACAAAACAGAGACAGTGCAAAGGAGGGCAACCAAAATGGTCAGGGATCTACATCACAAGCCTTACAAGGAAAGAGTCACAGACCTCAATTTGTACATGCTGGAGCAAAGGAGGGAGAGAGGTGACAAGATAGAAACATTCAAATACCTCAAGGGCATGAACAATGTGAATGGGGACAACATATTCCACTTTAAAAGTAGTACCAGAAGAACAGGACATGGCATAATTTATTTATTTAGGAAATTGGAATTACAACCCTGAGACTGATGGGTGGTCACAGAAGGGGAAATGTCATGAAGTTCTTATTTACAGAGAGGGTGGTGGATGCATGAAATAGCTTGCCCCTGGAAGTGGTGGTCGCCCACTCGGTGATAGGCTTCAAACATGCATGGCACAGGAACAAAGGAATATTAGAGATAGGAAGAAATAGCTAAAGCCAATAACCAGCTAGGGTCACTGACCACTTCGTCAGGTAGCATAAACGGGCAGACTGGATGGGCCTGACAGCACTTACCTGCCTACAGTATCTATGTAACACAAAATGCAGAAAAAGATACATATTGGCAGAGTCAAAATAACAGGACATGTCTGTGCAAAAATAGAAGTATTCAAAAATACAGAACATACACAAGTCAGTAGAGGTTCTGTAAACTTTCAAGTGAGCCAAGAGCAAAAAAGCACATATTAGTGAGAAATATATATTTTTTAAATTTATTTCTAGTAAGAACAGACTCCAGCAATCAAAAATCCATGATGTTATCCCATCTGACAAAATCTGGAGATAAAGGAAAAGCATTTTAGCTTAAAGAAACGGCAGACTGCCTGTACTATCATTAAGTCATAGGGAGGAAGTAGCCATGATCTATAAATTTTAGGAGGTTGTATAGCACAGTGGTTTAAGGCTCTTAGTTGCAAACCTGGAGACCTGGGTTTGAATCCCACAGCCTCCACTTGCATAATGTGTGACCCTGAGCAAGTCACTTAACTTCCTTGTGCTCCCAGGTTGCACCTGTGAACAAGCTTTCAGCTTAGTGTGTCTCTCCTGGCAAAACATAGATAAAAAAATAAATTAATTCAGGAGCATCAGCACTCCATTTTGAGAGCAGACTCTGACGCACCAGCTGGCTTTCATTTTGCTCAATGCCATGATAGAAATCCAGCTGGGTTTCGATTCATTGGTACTGAACACATACCAATACACCCCAGAAGAAGAGACAGACTAAGATGCCTACTTCAGTGTGAATCCAAGTGGATTTATCCACTCAAAGCCACTTCCTCTACTGGACTTAATTATTATATACATATCCTGCCTTTTCTGTAATCTGAAAAGCATTTTTTCCCCCAGATTTTCTCAGACAGGATAACATTATGGACTTTTTTGATTATCGGAGGCTGTCTCCCTGGAAACAAATTGCAAAATAAATAAATAAACATATTCTTAATAATGTGTATTTTTTTGCCCTTGTATCACTTGAAGGTTTACAGAATCTCTAAAGATTTGTGTGTGTTCTTTATGTTTAAATACTTTTATTTTTGATTACTTGGTTACTTGGTTAAAAGGACAAAAGAAGGCCATGACCCATCGTGATTGTCCTCCACATATGTGGATCATTATCGTAAAATTATTTTATTAGCCAATTATCAAGTTTATTTTTGAAGTTCATAACAGAAGTTGAATCGACGATATCCTGAGGTAAAGTATTCCATAACCTGGGAGTTCTTATGGAGAAAAAATGTTGTCACTTGTTAGTTTTGCATTTACCAATATCTAGTTGTTTATTATGTAACCTGGGGACGATTTTTCTGGTGGAGAATGATATACCTCATTGCTTCATCAGAGTAGGTGAATTAATAATCTTGAGTAATTATAAAAGGTCACCTCTTATTCTTCTCAGCTTAAGTGGATATAAACCTGTCATCTGTAATCTTGTATCGTAGTCTAAGTGAGCAAAGTATGGGATCATTTTTGTAGCTCTATGTTGAATGCGTTCAATTCTGTCTATATCTGAAAATAAATGTGGACTCCAAAAAGGGGAACCGTAATCTAAATAGGGTCTAACATGGGATCTATAGATAGTCATGATACACTCTTCAGATTTAGAAATATCCTTATCCTTCTCATAAGGGCATTAGTTTGATTGGCTATTTTGTTACAATGGGAAGTAGAAGGAAGTTTATTGTTTACCAAGATCCCCAAGTCTTTTTCTATGCTGGAATCCCTAATAATCATATTATTTAAAGTGTATACCTGTTTTGGATTATTTTTTCCCAAGTGTAAAACTGCACATTTAGCTATGTTGAAGGTCATTTTGTTTATAGAAGTCCAATATTCAATTGACGCAAGGTCAGCCAATAATGTGTTTTTATTGGCTGTATTGTTTACTACTCCCCCAAGCTTAGTGTCATCAGCAAACTTCATGAGAATGTTAGTGGAAGAGATTTTCATGTCGCTTATAAAAACATTAAACAGGGTGGGTCCCAAGACAGACCCCTGGAGGACTCCGATTGTCATCCTACTCAATTCAGACAATGTGCCGTTTACCCGTACCCTCTGAGTGCGATTACTTAACCAGTTTTTAATCCATAAGGCTAATGATGGTGAGAATCCTAATTGGATAAGTTTATTAATTAAAATGGAGTGTGACACTTTGTTGATTGCCTTACTGTAGTCAAGTAAGATAACGTCGGATGGAATATTTAAATCAAGGTTCATACTAATATGATTGTAAAAAGATAGTAGCTTCATAGTACAAGATAAACCTGTTCTAAAACCATGCTGGGTTATGTCAATTATATTTAAGGATTCCATTTATTTTTCAAGGAGTGTTTTAATAACTTTTTCCAGTAATTTGCATGGACTAGAAGTCAAACTAATGGGAAGGTAATTTTCAACATTAGAATGGGAACCCTGTTTAAATATGGGGGTTACTATTGCAGTCGACCTGTCTGGACCCTTGCTTCCTGAAGAGATTTATTGAAAATGATAGTAAGAGGTAGGGCTATGGTGTCTTTAACTCCCAAAAGAAATTCGGGGCATATATCATCTGGACCTGGGCTTGTTGATTTCTTTAGTGTAGTTAATAGTTTGTGGATATCATTCTGCAAAATCATATATTCAGTGTAGCCTAGTGAAGATCTATCAAGGGGGATTTGGGATGAGTCCTGAACAAAAACTGATGTAAAATAATTATTAAGTGAGGAAGCAGTTACTAAGTCAGAGGTTATTATTGTATTATTAATTTTTAGTGGGCCAATAGTTCTACTGGAACTCTTTTTACTATTTAAATACGCATATAATGCTTTATGAGAGTCATTAGTATGAGCAATATGAAATTCTAGGTTTCTTTTAGTTTGGAGAATTATTTTTTTTAATATTCTAACTGATTCCCTATATTTACTTAATAATTCTTGGTTTTGATTTGTGGGACATTTTTTTAATAAAGAAAAAAGCTTTTGTTTACATGAGATTTGTTTTTTTATAGATTTATTAAACCATGGTGGAATTTTCCATTTGTTATTGTACTTCTGTGTTTCTGGAACATACAGGTGTTCAAGTACTTGAATCTGTGTTTTTAAGAAGTCCCAAGCTTCATCGGTGTTAAGTAAAGAAAAAATATTAACCCAATCAAGTGATCCTAGATAATGATTTATTTTTGGGAAATCTGCTCGATCGTACTGTTTGATTTCTTGTTTCTTTATTGCTGGGCTTTCATTAAGTGAAATAGTGAGAATTATGGACATATGATCACTATTTCCAAGAGGTTCTGATATTTCAGCTTCAAATTGGTCAATCCCAGCAGGAACATCCACCAGAACTAAACACATAGTGGATTTCTTGCAGGGGGAGGGCCTCAAACAGCTGATACAACAACCCACAAGAGACAGGGCTATCCTAGATCTAGTACTGACTAATGGGGAAAAGATCACAGATCTCCAGGTAGAAGGTCACCTGGGGGCCAGTGACCATCACATGGTATGGTTCAATTTGGCCACTAGAACTAAATCATCCCATTCCTAGGCAAAAATATGGGACTTCGGAGGGGCTGACTTTGATAAGATGGCCAACAGAGTTGAGCTAGCCCTGGCAAGAAGAAATACAGATGAGGGGGTACAAGCAAAGTAGGCAAGCATTAAGGATGCAAAACTTGAAGCAACATCCCATTGTGTTAGGGAGAAAAGCAAGAGCAAAAGAAGGAGGAAACTACTTTGGTTCTCAGAAACAGTAGCAGAAAAGGTCAGAGCCAAAAGGTTGGCCTTCAGGCAATAGAAGGGAACGCAGCATGATGAAGATAGGGAGGCATATCAAACTTCCCTAAGGGAAGCAGGGTAGGCAGTAAGGCAGGCAAAGGCCCAAACTGAGGAAACACTGGCACAAACAGTAAAAGAAGGGGACAAGAATGTCTATAGATACATCAGTGAAAGGAGAAAGTCCAGAGGGGGTATTGCTAAGATCAAAGGGGATAAGGGGGAGTGTGTGGAGGAGGACCAAGGAAAAGCATCTATCCTAAATAGACACTTCTGCTCAGTATTTACTGAGGAGAACATACTGCAGGGCCCCCAGCTCAGCAGCATGGAAATGGGGGAGGGATGTGTGCACAAGTCCCTTCACAAAAGAAAGGATCCTACAAGGAGGAGCAGTTATGTTGCCTACCTTGGCTTCAGCAAAGCTTTTGATACTGTTCCACATAGAAGATTAATTAATAAGCTGAGTAGGCTCAGGGTGGGTCAGAAGTTGGTCAACTGGGTGGCAAAGTGGTTGATGGGCAGAAAACAGAGAGTGGTGGTAAATGGTATACAGTCAGAAGAGATGCAAGTCACTGGTGGGGTACTTCAGGGATCAGTCCTGGGGCCAGTCCTCTTCAATATCTTCATCAGTGACATTGCAGATGGACTGGAGGGTAAGGTTTGTCTGTTTGCAGATGACACCAAGATCTGCAACAAAGTAGATGTTCCAGATGGGGTGAACAGAATGAGAAGAGATCTGGATAAACTGGCAAAATGGTCAGAAGAGTGGCAACTAGGGTTTAATGCAAAGAAGTGCAAGATCATGCACATAGGGAAGAGAAACCCTGAAGCCACCTATAGGCTGGGAGGGGAGTTGCTGTCAGTCACAAGGGAAGAAAGAGACTTAGGCATCATCATCGCCACCGATGACCTGAAATCATCCAAGCAGACCACTAAAGCAGTAGGTAAGGCTAGGGACATGTTGGGGTGTATTAGTAGGGTATCACAAGTCACAAGTAAGACTGAGGTAATAATCCCTCTTTACAAGACACTGGTTAGGCCCCATCTGGAGTATTGCATGCAGTACTGGAGGCCACACCTTCACAAGGACATTAACCAAATTGAGGCAGTCCAGAAAAGGGCAACCAAAGTGGTGCAGGGTCTGCATCAGAAAATATATGAGGACAGATTAACGGAGCTCAATATGTATACCCTAGAGCAAAGGAGGGAGAGAGGTGATATGATCGAAACATTCAAACACGTTAAGGGCATTAACAAAGTGAAAGAGTCTAACATGTTTAAACAAGAAAAATAGCAGGACAAGAGGACACAGCATGAGATTACAGGAAGACTGATTGAGGGGTAATGTGAGGAAGTTCATTTTCACAGAAAGGGTGGTGGATGCATGGAATTGCCTACCTCAGGAAGTAGTGGCTATGAATACAGTGCAGGGCTTCAAACAGGTATGGTATAGGGATAAGGGAGCAATACAGATGAGTATGAATAGATAGACCACTTACAGAGCAAAGGCCAATTGAACATTTATAAGGCAGAAAAAGAAATGGGCAGACTGGATGGTCCTTGCGGTCCTTTTCTGCTGTCAACTTCTATGTTTCTACAAGAACTCACTAAGCTCAGGGTGAACAAGGCAATGGGACCAGATGGCATACATCATAGGGTACTAAAGGAGTTAAGGGTGGAACTAGCAGTGCCATTATCAGAACTATTTAGTGAGTCTCAGCACAGGAGAGGTCCCAGAAGACTGGAGAAGGGCTCATGTGATCCCGCTCCACAAGAGTGGTAGCAGGGAGGAGGCAGAGAACTACAGATGAATCAGTCTTACCTCAGTTGCGGGCCAAATTATGGAGGCACTCCTTAAGGAAAGGATAGTGCAACACCTGGAATCCATAGGAGCACAGGATCCAAGACAACATGGGTTTACAACAGGAAGGTCCTGTCAAACTAATCAAACAGATTTCTTTGACTGGGTAACCAGAGTGGTGGACAAAGGAGGTGCAGTTGATGTCGCCTACCTTGACTTTAGCAAAACATTTGCTACTGTTCCATATACTCACTGTAGGACTCAGAATGTTAACATTTTACTTAATGTTTCCTTGTGTTCGCTCCGAATTAGCTCTGCTCTTTAACTGCTGAAAATAACAAAATGCTACCAGTATTCTTCATTTTTTAGACAACATATATATAGAAAGTATAGTGTATTTTAATAATGAGTGTTTCCCCTACCAGCCTGTGATACAGTCCCCTGTAACCGGATGCACACTAACTTGACTCCGATTTCTAGCCAGGCCCATTGTAAGAAACCTGTACCTCACCCCCAGTAACTATAAATTCTTACCTGGATCTCCTTTTTCTCCTCAGCTAGCTTTGGATCCTGTGAGGGTCCATGGAGGTTGAGAGGGCAAAGTGGACAAGTCGCCCTCCCCCACCCCCGAAACCACCACTTGTACAAGGTATGGGAACCGGCAGATCACCAGAAACACAGGAGCTCCATCTCCTCACTTGGGGAACTTGCTGAGTTTGGCCCCGCCGATGCTCTGCGTTGGCTCCCCACCACCCTTGGTGAGCTTGCCCTTATATAGGGTGTGTGGCTGTGAGTCTGAACCTATCAGCTCACTTCTCCACTAGCAGCCTACACACGTTCACCTCAAGGGGCAGTTGTTTCAGCTTTCCCACACCCACTTCTGGCTCTTCCTCTGGTCTACCTCCTGCTGCGTATTCACTACGTCTGTTATTCCTACCCCTATGCACACTGTTACTACCAGTGCTGACACCTCCCCCTCTATTTTTTCTGAGTATCTTCCCTCCTATGGTAATGACTTCTTTCAGCCTGAATGGCTGCCTTCCCCTATAATCTATCCGTCAGCACTGCAAGTGTTCTTTTGTCTCACCGCAGCGCAAGTTATCCCTTGTCAAGGCAGCCACCTCCCATTGACCCCAGCTGCCCCCAGGAGTGGGAACTCTGCAAGCTACTCCTCTTGGCCATCCCACTTAACACCACCACTTCAGCCATCCCCCCCTCACTGCAGCTCCTGATCCTGGCTTCTCCTCTTACACTAACCCTCCCCTTTCCCACATTTTCAAACTCAAAAGGGTCCCAAGCACACAAATCTCACTGCCCCAAAAAGCTGACCTGGAATCCCATCCTCAGGACTCTACTCCTCCTCTTCCTTATGTCTGGCAATATACACCCTAACCCTTATGTCTGGCAATATACACCCTATCCCTGGTCCTCTGGCAAACTCCACACTCCTGTACTTCCCTTCAGGTGGGTTGCATTTTGCCACTCTTAATGTCTGCAGCTTATTAAAAAAAAATAGGACTCTTTCCAGGGGTGGGTCCTATAGCATCAGCCTGATATCATTGCCGTGGGTGAAACCTTGCTCTCCCTCTGCATCCCTGACTCATCAGTGACCCTCTATGGGTACAATGTATTCCATATTGACCATCTGGGTAAGCAGGGGGGAGGCTGTGCCATTTACACCAAGGACATGTTGGATGTACAGCTGCTTCCCTTGCCCCATCTCATACCCGGACCCCAGGCCCTCACACTCAAACTTACCATTGGACGATCCCATACCCCCCTCTTCATCACCGCTATATACACTCCCCCAAGGAACCAGAAGGTGGCTTTCCACTCAATCATATCTTACCTTGCCACATTATCATCCAAAAATGAAAAAGATTGTACTTGGGGATTTCAGTATCAATTGAAACTCTAACTCCACTGCCCCATTCATCAACGCAGCTTCAGCCCATGACCTTACTCAAACAGTCTCCTCTTCCACCCGAATGAACCAGCGCATGAGGTCCACCTCCCTACTGGACCTAATCTTCACAAATCACCCCCACAAAATCACTAGCACTACTGTACTCCCAGATGTGTTTAGTGACTTTTCCTCCATTCTCTGCTCCTGGACTGGCAAGGCACCTAAGTCCCCTCTGAAAATGATCCTGCGATGTAAACTTGGTCCTGGTAAACTTGCACTTCTAAAAGCTCATCTCACTATGCTGGACTCATTTATAACAAACACCCTCCACCCAGACAGAGCCCTTCATCTCTTCAGTCATTCCTTTAATGGTATCTGTGACATGTTTGCCCCACTTGCCAAAAAGATGGTCAAAGGCAACCCAGTACCTTGGATCTCTGACCACCTTATGGCCCTGATGCAGACCAGAGATTCTCTATGGTACCTCCCCAATGAAACTGGTCAGCCAGTGGACAGACAGAAGTGCAGAGAAGCCTGGAACCAGCAACACCCAGTGGAGACTGGGCTCATCGCAAGCACTAATACTTGTATACCTCAGGGATGGGGCAGACACTGGCCATCATTGCACATCCCCACTCCTGCCTACAGGGGAAAAATCCGGGGCCTGGTCCATCTCTATGAAGCCCTGCCCCTGGGCCTCAATTAACCTCTGAGCTGGCTCCCCAAATAGATACTGGAATTACAGTGCCAAATTTGGTGCCACAACCCCGCCCTCTGGGGCAAGCCAGGGGTGACTGGGGAGAGCACCAGCAAGATATCAGAGGTGGAGGTACGGTGGTCTGTGACCAGGGTGAACGCTGATGGTCAGATCCCGTGATAAAGTATACTAAATAAAAAAAATGATTTAATTATTTTGGGGCGTTGTGGTTTTGGTAACCAAAAGCAATATATAGCCATATAGGACTGAAAAAGAGTGAGTCTTGTGAATTTAACATTCTTATAACTTTTAACTTTTGCCCATTTTATCATTGCTTTTAAATTAAAGGGCCATAATTGCACAGGTTTGCTTCTTCGAAGACTTTAAAATAAAAATCACAAAAGAGGGTTATATTTACTAAAGGAGCCAGTGGCTGAAATGTTAAGCCGCTGGCTATACATTTCACTTTGCCTTTTATTTTATTTTTCTGTGTAAGTTAGCTCATTTATTAATTACAACTTCCTCTGGTTCCTGTCTACTAAACCCGGAGGAAAGGGGGTTAATTTTGCCAAAAGCTCCTGGCATATCAGACCTAATTACAGCAGGTTAGTACTAGGTAACTTCATTCGACCCTGTATAGCATCAGCTGCACAACTGAAAAGTGAACAGTGCTTTCTGTTTCAATTGAGAAAGTAAGAGAGAAAGAAACGTTGTATGTCTTTTTGTGCTGTTGACTTTACAGGTCTCTCCCTCTCTCTGCACATAAATAACTTGGTGAATTCCAGGCCCACTCATGGTTCAGCTTTTCTTTTTATTCTGTGATGAATCATACATGTCACCGCTACCGGGAGTCCAGGCTTGGCGCAACTCTGCAGCCACCACACTCTGCTCCCGAAATTACAGCAAGCGCCCGCTTATCATAGCATGTTGCTGCCTGATGCAGCATACTAACTAACAAAAGGGGGCATTTTATTAAAGGGGCCCACTGTAACTTTTATTCAACTTTTCTGAGGTCACCCTACTTTCCCAAGAGCTGCCACATGCATCTTATACAGTAAATGCACATGGTTGGGTTAAAGTCAGGCACTTCCCTTATACCTGCTATTACATGCATTTTTATAATGCAGTTGATGAACCACCTTGTGTGTAGTGCAGTGTCTTCAGTTGCCATTATTAATCTCTCCTCTCATAACTAGAATTCTCCTCTTTTCAACCACTCATAACTCCGTTTTTGGTCAACATCGGGATGTTACAGCAGATCCATGTATTTTCTACTGTAGTTTTAGTCTCTCCGGTTGTTTTTCTTCATTGCTAGACTTTCTTTTTAAAGGCTTTTTTCTGTTGTCTGACCTAGTCTCTCTGGGGTTTAATGTCTCCAAATGTTCAGGGATTTCTATTGTCATTATGAGAATGGATCCCATTCTTAAGTCAGGGCATATTCAAAACTCAGGAAATAAGTACTGTATTTTGGCCTGGAAAAGATGGTGGCCACGCTGGGTCAGCCATCACTTTAGTATCACAGTTACTCATTTTTATTTGTTTTAAACTAGCTTAGTTTTAGATTGTTTGGTATTTTTTAAGTTGAAGTTTTTGTGTCGAGTAAAGTCTGTTGTCTGGTTTTGAACCTTAAACTAAGTTTTAGCACAACTTTGTGGTTTCATATGCTGCAGCTGTGTTTTAGTGCAATCGCAGTCTTTGTATGCCAAATGTCCACTTAATGCTTTTCTGGCGGGCTAAATCCTTACTTTCTTGTGCAAGCATTATTTGGTGATACTGGAAAGACATTTTGGAGCGTTCGCATAGCACTAATACTTGCTTGGAATTTGCCTGCAACTAGGAGTCTGGTGGGGAGATTGGTGAAGCTGGGCTGTTTTGGCTGGAGATTTTCAGGATCAACACTGTGATGTGCTGGGAGGTTGTGTGGCTGATGAACTGGAGCTGTGAGAGATCCAAAGACTGATAGTCTGGGGAACTATGGGAAAATACTATTTTGGCAGAAGAAAAGTGGACTGGCAAGCTAGACTGGCTTGCCCACTGGTGGGTGGCAGGTCTGGGACTTACCCTGTGAGAACAGAGGGCATCTGCTGAAGGGTGGGTGCTTATTTGTTCTCCTGTGACCACCGTGGACCACCTGACTTAGGCTGGGTGGCTCTGGTGAATTAGGAGGGGAAGTTTTCTGGACTGGGTTGCCTGCTTTAAGGTATGTCAGGCGATTTGGAATTCGAGGATTTACTGCTTTGGGAGTAATCCCTGGAAAACAATCTTCCCACAAAGATTAAGGGTGTTGTTAGTTTGTTCCATTTAAACTCCTCAAGTTTGAAGACCTGTTGCGGGTATTGAATCATATGTTATTCATAGAAGAGCCAGTGAGAGGGCCTCTTTTTGAACTGATAATTGACGGATACTGTCTGACAGCTATTTGTGGCAGTGAGAGGGCTGCATCATCTGGACATATTATTTGGGGTGAGGGACTTGTGAGAGGTTACCCTACTGATTTAAAAAAAAAGTATGAGGACATGGTGTGTCTTCTGGGAAAGTATTGACTGCAAGCTGTGACTCTAGTAAACAGTTAAAGTTTTCTAGATAATAATGCTTAAATTCTTGGTTGCACTGAAACTGTTTTTGGTTTAAACTGTTTTTGGTAAAACTGTTTTTTGTTTATAGTTTGTGGGGGTAATGTTTTGTTTAAGGTTTGATGGGATTAAGGGGATAATTCATTGTGTTGAATTTTTAGGGTTGTTTGAGGAGGTTGTCGGCGTGTGATTGGTTGTGTGAGTGTGTGTTTGTGGGATAACTAGTAATTGCTGAGTGTGGAGAAAAATGGCAGGATGTGCTGGCAGAGGGCTTTGATGGGTGGGTACTACTCTTCCACTGAGCTTCCTGCCCTTCACCCTTTTGATTGTCCCCTCTCCACTATTAGGAGAAGTATATAGGTACTGTCATGCCTTGGGTATAGTGAGGGGGCATCAGAGGGTCTGGGGGTGTGAACCAGGCAGGGGTGCAAATTAGGGTAGTGGGTTCAAGGAGACACACTGGGGTGAAATGGGTCCAGGAGAGGGGTCTGTCCTGCCTGGTTCCCATACCCAAGGGCTCCACTTTATGTGGGAAAATAACACAGTCAACCTCAACTGCTCATCCAACCCTGATTGTGTCATGCAATGCCAGGTTGATTAGGAACAAGATGGCAGTAATTGCTGATCTTGTTGGAACATCAGACTTGGCATGCATCACTGAGACCTGGCTGAATGATAATGTGGGTCCTATCTTGGAATCAGCTGTTCTAGCCAGGTACTCAGTGACACACTGCCTGAGGTTGGATCATAGGGGTGGCTGGGGGAAGCCATGTGTTTCAAGATGGAGCTGGGCCTTGTAAATGTGCCTTTTGAAGTTACTAAATCCTTTAAATGTATCATAGGTGCAGTTGTGGGTTGTAGGATACTTCTCATTTACTGTCCACCCAGCAGTGAAAAGGATTTCGTACAGGAAGTTGTGGACCTCATCAATGAGATGGTAATGGAGTCTCTCAGGTGGTGGGTGCTGGGGGACTTCAATGCCTGGGTTGACAATGAACTCTCACATTTTGGACAAGGCTTCCTCCAACTGATGATTTCACTGGGCTTTACATGCATTATTACCTCTGCAACCCATGTACAAGGTCATTCATTGGACTTGGTATTTCTACTGTGGATAGAGATCTCTGATGTATAGTGGAACCCATCAGATGGTCTGATAACCACATTATAGGGTTCAGTTTCATGGCCTCCCCAATAGATCTGCCTCTATGGAGATGGTCCAGTAATGCCCCTTGTGGAGTTTGACCCCTGATGGTCTTATGGAGGTCCTGGATCCATCAGGGAATTTGAGTGTGAGCTTGGATCCAGAGGAACTTCTTCTAATCTATAATAAGGCAGTCATGATTGCTCTGGATTCTATAGCTTCTGTCCAAGTTCATCCCCTCACCCTTCGCCCTCAGTCCCCATGGTTTGATGGGACTTTGAGGGAGATGAGAAGAGTAGGAAGAAGGTTGGAGCAATGCTGTCAGAAATATGGTCTGATTGATGACAAACATATTGATGTTGCATTATAAGGACTATCAATCCACAATATCCCATAAGAAGGCAGAATTCCTGACAAGTGAGACTGCGGTTGTGAGAAATCGACTGGCTCAGCTCTTCCATGCTATGGACATGCTGTGCAATTCAGCCTGCCTCCAGAATCGGGGAGCTTTTTCACAGTTGAAGTGTGATGAGTTCGCTCAATTTTTCATGGACAAGATTGGCACCATCAGGTCAAAGAACTATACAGCTCACTCAAATGGGCAAAGTGGCAATCGGTGGGAGATTGCAGCCACCCAGTTGGCCTGGTCCAACTTTGACTGGTTAGTGATTGGGGATGTCGTGAAGATAATCCAGGGCTTGCGACTGACTTACTGGAGTTTGGATCCAGGTCCAGCACACCTCCTGGTGGGGTGGGAGGAGGTGACTGGACTGGTCCTTGTGAAGATTGTCAGGTGTTTGTCAGAGATTGGGATGTTTCTGGGCACCCTGAATGAGGCATTGGTCTGCCCCCTTCTAAAGAAATCCTCTCTCAACCCTGACTGTCTTGCATATTACAGATCTGTCTCTAACCTGCCTTTTGTAGGCAAGGTTATTGAGAAGGTAGTTGCATTGTAGTTCAAGGAGCATCTTACAACCCACAATATATATGATCCACTCCAGTTCTATTTCAGGAAGAGGTATATTACTCAGACAGCATTACTTCAAATACTTAGCTCCTGATAGCGGGAGTTCAGAGGAGTCATTCCATCTTAGTCCTCCTTGATCTCACTGCAGTATTTGACACTGTTGACTATGGGTTGTTACTAGAGCCCCTGCAGTCACTCTGTGGACTGTCTGGTACAGTCCTCAGATGGTTTCAATCTTTCCTCACAGGCAAGGTGCAGAGAATGGAGTCTATTTTTTGTTTTCCTCGACCCCTAATCCCCTTCCTTGTGGCATACCACAGGGCTTGGTGTTTTCACCCATGATGTTTGTGGTGTATATGCTCCCATTGGGAGACATTATTAGGTGGTAAGGGTTGAGTTTGCACTGCATTGCAGATAATACTTTACTGTATATTTCTTTTGTACCCATGCATAATGATGCTTTCTCAGTCTTTAATAACTGCCTTTCTGAGATCCAGGATTGGGGATGTGTGCCAACTGGAGCAGGTTGAATCCAAATAAGACTGAGGTGTTGGTCTTGTACTCAGGTCATCAGATAGAGGTACAGGTGTCTGGAGGTGACTAGCTGTTAACCTTTGACCAGGTGCATAATCTGGGTGTTGGGTTTGATGATGAGTTGAGTCTGAAGTCTCAGGTGTCAGCCATTGTCAAAACCTCATTCTACCATCTGAGGAACATCACCCAAAGAGAACATCTGGTTCCACGTGATGATCTTCCAACATTGCTCCACACTTATGTGACCCCAAACTTTGATTACTACAATGCCTTGTGTCTAGGGCTACTGGGGCTGGACCTTTACTGCATGCAGCTGGCGTAGAATGTGGCAGCCAGGTAGTAGACTGGCTTGTTCAGATCTTGCCTTGCCACACCTGTGCTCTTAGGCCTGCAATGGCTGCCAGAGTGGTGGAGGATCACCTTCAAAATCAGATTACTGACCCATAAAGCCCTACATGGACAGGGACCGTGGTATATTTAAGATCTCCTTGGTCCCTACTGCCCCTTTTGTCCTCTCCACTCCATCAATGAGGAATTTCCAGGGATCATCAGACTATATCTGGAGCAAGGTCATTTGTTTTCCCAGCCCTGGCCCTGTGGAATTCTCTACCTTTTCAGATTAGAGAGTACAGGGCTGGGGCAAAAAAAAGGTAATGCTAATTTTAAATGGAGGGCAATGAGTACCAATGCCTGTAGTCTGGTGAACAAGCTTCCTGAGCTAGTGGCCTTGATGGAAGAAGGATGCCTGGATATTGGAGCAGACACAGAAACATGGTACATGGAGAACCATGACTGGGATGTCAGTATACCGGGGTACACAATCTACAGAAGGGGCAGGGAAGGTAAAAGAGGAGGAATAGCTCTCTACATAGGGAAAGAGATCAAAGCCACAGAATTAAATGATAAATGGGGAGGATAGGAGGCACTGTGGGTCACCTTGGAGACAGGGAGTGGCACCACAATTGGCACAGGGGTTGTATACAGACCCCCATCTCAGGGGGAGGAAATGGAGAAGGAAATGATGGAAAGCATTCTCATAATGGCTGAAAAAGGGGAGATGTTGTTGATGGGGGACCTGAATATGCCAGATGTTAACTGGAGCACCTTTGCTGCAGGCACATCCAAGAGCAGAGTCATTCTTGATGCCCTACAGGGGGCATGCCTCAGACAGCTAGTATTGGAACCCAGTCAGGAGGGAGCAATCTTAGACCTGGTATTCTCAAATGGGGCTGGAGAAAGAATCTCAGATTTAGAAGTGGGTCACAGGGGTTGTATACAGACCCCCATCTCAGGGGGAGGAAATGGACAAGGAAATGATGGAAAGCATTCTCAGAATGGCTGAAAAGGGGGAGATATTGTTGATGGGGGACCTGAATATGCCAGATGTTAACCAGAACACATTTAATGCAGCTACATCCAAGATCAGGGTCAGTGAGTGTTGGAACCCACTGGGGAAGGAGCAATCTTAGACCTGGTACTCTCAAATGGAGAGAGGATCATAGATTTAGAAGTGGTAGCCATCTGGGAACAAGCAACCACCACACAGTGTGGTTCATGATAAATACAACTGTAGAGACAAGTCATACAAAAATGAGGATATTGGACTTTAGAAGGGCTGACTTTAGCAAGATGGTTGAGTACCTAAGGAATGCACTAGCAAATGGCCAGAAATGAGGGGTGGAAAAACAATGGAGAAAAATCAAAACTGCCATCATAGAGGCAACAAGCCTTTGTGTGAAACATATAAAGAAAACAAAATGATGGAGTAAAAAAAATACCATGGTTCTCTAAAGAGATGGTGGGAAGGTTAGGGAGAAAATTATAGCATTCAGGAAGAATAAGGAATCACAGAAGGAGCAGGACAGAGAACTATATCAGTTAAAGCAGAAGGCAGCGGGGAAGGCAGTCAGAATAGCAAAGGCAAAAACTGGGGAAAGATAGCTAATTCAATTAAGAAGGGGTAAAATAGTTTATAGGTACATTAGGGAGCAAAGAAAGGTCAAGGGAGGGATAGTGAAGCTTAAAAAAGGGGAAGTGGGCAGAGGGAGACAGTGAAGAGGCAGAGATATTGAATGAATACTTTTGCTCAGTATTCACAAAAGAAGAAGAAGAGGAGTTTCCTAAATTAAACAATAGAAGCTCTTTGGGCAGGGGGGTTGATACCATTCTATTCACAGAAGAAAGGGTCTGGAAAGAACTACTAAAACTCAAGATGGACAAAGCAATGGGGCTGATGTGATTCACCCCAGAATTTTAAAAGAACTAAGGGAGACCTAGTAACACTACTGACTACCCTTTTTGACAAATCATGGGAGGATGGGGTGGTACCTGAGGACTGGAGGAGGATGGATGTGATTCTCCTTCACAAAAGTGGGAGCAATGCAGAGGCAGGAAACTAAAGACCTGTTAGTTTGACCTCAATGGTAGGGAAAATGATGGAATCATTTCTGAAGGAAAGAACTGCTGAGTACCTAGAGGCCAGTGGGGCACAGGACCCAAGGCAGCATGGATTCACAGCTGGAAGATCATGTCAGATGAATCTAATAGATTTATTTGACTGGGTGACCAAAGTAGTAGACCAGGGAGGGGCTGTGGATATAGCCTACCTAGACTTTAGCATGGCATTTGATACAGTCACACACAACAGATTAATAAAATTAGCCAGCCTGGGAGTGAGTCACAGGGTGGTAGCCTGGGAAACAAATTGTCTGCACAACAGGATGCAGAGGGTAATGGTAAATGGAACGCACTCTGAAGAAGGGGGGTTACTAGTGGGGTACTGCAGGGTTCAGTACTGGGGCCAGTCCTCTTTAATGTCTTTATAGGAGACATTGCAGAGGGTCTGGAAGGAAAAGTATGCCTCTTTGCAGATGACACAAAGATCTGTAACAGAGTTGATACACAAGAGGGGGTAGAAAGGATGAGAAGGGACTTGGCAAGTTTGGAGGAATGGTCAGACATATGGCAACTTAGATTCAATGCAATGAAGTGCAAACTAATGCATCTGGGAAATAAAAATCCAGGAGAAGAGTACACAATAGCAGGGGAGGTACTAATGACAACAGTAACGGAAAAGGATCGGGGTGTAGTCATATCAGATGACCTAAAGGTGGGTAAGCAATATGAGAAGTCAGTAAAGAGAGCGAGGTTGATACTGGGATGCATTGGGAGAGGCATCATCAGTAGAAAACAGGAAGTTGTTATCCCACTGTACAGATAATTCATGAGACCCCATCTGGAGTACTGTGTGCAGTTTTGGAGACCCCATCTCCTCAAGGACATAGACAGAATAGAGGCGGTCCAGAGGTGAATAACTAAAATGGTGCAGGGTCTGCATCAGAAGCCATATGAAGAGAGACTAAGAGAGCTTAATATGTATACCCTTGAGGAAAGGAGGGAGGGAGGGACATAATAGAAACTTTCAAGTACCTCAAGGGAATCAACAAAGTCCAAGAAGGTAGCATCTTTCAGAAAAGGAGATGTGCAAGAACATGGGGGCACAATTTAAAGATAGAGCAGGGAGCGGCTCAGGGGCAACATGAAAAATTGTTTTTTCATGGAGAGAGTGTTGGATGCATGGAACTGCCTTCCTGAGGAGATTTTGGGGTCAAAATTAGTGGGAGAAATTCAAGAATGCATGGGACAGTCATAAGGCAATTATAGGAGGAAGTAGGCTGTTGGTAAACTAGAAGCTGCAGCTTTTCCAATTGGTAGGGAAATGGGCCAACTGGGTGGACCCAAGTGGTCCTTATCTGCCATCAAAGTCTATGTTTCTATGTCTATGCTCATCTGTTGAGGCCTTATCTGCCTTAAAATCACATGCTCTGTGACATACTCAGTATGTTAGACAGGTAGAAGACCAGAACCTCATAAGGCCTGTCTCCCCCTTAGGGGTATATAAATTCCTGGATTGTACCTAGTAAGTATTAATTCAGTTTTCTCTTAAACATCTAAAAGCTATCTGCTTCCCCTATATCTCTAGGCAGTTTATTCCAAAGGCTAAATATTCTTTGGGTAAGGAAGCATCTTCTATGGTTACTTCTTGGGTAGGATAACTTTAATTGTTTATTGTGACTCCACAGTTTGACGTTTCTATCTGCTGTTACTAAGCCCAGGCTTGACACCAGCTCCTTATCATTAAATATATGGTACATGAAGAGTAAGTCCTCTCTAGAGCTTTATACTGCTAGAGGATACAACACTACAGACAGTAACCTCCCATTGTAGCTCTTATGTTGCAGGCCTGATATCATCCAAGTTAGTTGTCCTTGGACCCTCTCCATGATAATGATGCATTTTCTCAGATAGGGGCTCCAGAACTGGCTCCAGTAATTCAAGTGGGGCCTGACAAGATTTTTATAGAGCGGTAAAAGACATGCTCTATGCCTGGTTATAAAATATTTCCTAATAGCCTCTATGATCCTGTTAACTTTTTTCACAGTTGTTATACAGTGGTTTGCAGAGGAGAGGTGGTTATAATGACATGCAGATCTTTCTCATTTTCAGCCACTCTCAACCTTGTATTATTTAGGATATATTCATGCTCTCTGATATTTACTCTGAGATGCATTACTGCACACCTATCTGTGCTGAATTTCATTGTTTCTCACTGCCCAGTCCTGTAGCTTATTCACATTATTCTGACATATTTCTACATGTTCACTACAAGAGCTCTCATTACAAATGTTAGTGTCATCAGCAAATTTAATGCATTCACTTGTAATATCATTATTCAGATCAGATATAAACAGGGAGAACAGTACTGACCCAGCACAGATCCCCTGTGGCATATCACTTGAAACCCTTGCATAACCTGACAGGTGTCCCCTAATCCTTACCCTCTGAGTTCTATCGGCTTCCAGTTTCATACCCACTGTATTAGTGTACTATTTCTATTCAGAGAAACCATTTTACTTATTAGCATGTCATGAGGTACCTTATCAAAAGCCTTTTTGAAGTCCAGGTAGACTATGTCCACTGGCTTTACTTCATGCAAAAGCTGGCTAACCTGGTTATAAAAAAACTTGCATATTTGTTAGACATGAACATTGCTTTTTGAGTCCATGCTGGGTCTTATATATTAATCCCAATTTCTGAAATTCTGTCACTAGCCTATCTCTAATAAGTGATTCTAGTACCTTTCCTAGAATGGATGTATGACATATGGGTCTGTAGTTTCCAATTTCAGACCTACATCCCTTTTTGTATATACTACTATAGCAATTCACCAATCATGGGGAGCATCTCCACTATTGAGAGATGACTTGAAGATATGATACATGGGTTCTACTAGCCACTCCTTGATCTCATGGAGCATTTTTGGATGACATCCATCTGGACCAGCCAACGTAGAGTTCTTTAGCTTATGTAACTTCTTTATAATCTCTTGTTTAGTAATGTACTTCATGTCACCCATACTTACCGTGGAAGAGGTTGTTGTTGGTCTGGATTATAAACTGAAACAAAATATGAATTAAAGGCCTCTGTCATTTCTATAGGATTGTCTACATCCTTCCCATTTAATCTGAGTGGTCCAACTGACCTACATTCAGATCTGTTGTTTATATAAGCAAGCAATGTTTTCCCACCATCTTTTGTATGAGCCACCCTAAATTCAGCAGCCTTCTTGTAGCTCTTAATCATATTTTTCATAATTCTTAATCATTGTCTGTATTTGTAGACATTGTATTCTGTGATGTCCCTTCTCATTGCCTTATATGTTTTCTTTTTTTTTGCTATCTGGTTGTTGCAACTTTTGAGAGAACCACACTGGCAATTTCTTTCACTTGTATAAAATATTTGGGGGGACATAAAGATGTTCAAGTTCTAAAATTTTGTCTGATCTTGTTCCATAAATCAGTAGCGGTATCCAATCCTTCTCTCCATTCCCAATTATTTATTTCATCCCTTATAATCAGGAGTGCCTGCAGCTCTTTTAACTCTAGACAGTTTTCACAGATAAATATATCAAAACTACTGCTTGGGTCTGTACTAAATAACCTACAGGGCTGACACTTGACACTTATCTCTCCAGTAACTAACTGTACCATTTGTTGCTTCATAATGGCTTACCTCTTCAGATATTACTGGATTACTGGATGTTATAGGACAAAAGGAGGCACAAAGCCCATTAAAATTGTCTCCAACCAGTGTGGATCATTAATTGATGGGGTACTGATGATTTAACCAAATATCAAGTTGATTCTTAAAAGTGTAAAAACTGGTACAGTTAACAAGTTCTTGTGGTAACAGATTCCATGCTCTTGATGCTTTAATATAGAAAAGGATGCCACTTTTTTAGATTTTGCTCAATGGATAACTAATTGTTTGTTATGGATTCTATCCACTATACATTTGGAGGCTAGGGACAGTCCACACTGTTTCATCAGGATAGGTGATTTTAATATTTTAAATGTAAGTAAAAGATCACCCCATACTTTCTTAAATGTAAGAGGGATAAACTGGTGGTTTTTAGCCTAGTTTCTTAATCAAGGTATGACATTTTAGAAATAATTTTTGTAAATCTTCTTTGAACTTGTTTGAGTCTATTAATGTCCCTTCTCAAGAATGGATTCCAATATGGAGATGCAAAGTCCAGGTGTGGGCAAATATAGGCTCTGTACAATGTGATAAGGCAATCTTCAATTTTATTAATAAATGTTCTTCTAATTTTTTTCAGGGTAATATTAGTTATGTGTGCAGTTTTTATACAATGTAATGATGAAGGTAGTTTAGTATTGATTAGAACCCCTAGGTCACATTCACTTGTGGATGACTTAATTAATGAGTTGTTTAGATAGTATTTGTTCATAGGATTAGTTTTTCCTAAGTGAAGGACAACACATTTGTCCACATTGAATTCCATGAAAATGGCACGTGCCCATGTTTCTAATGATTGAATGTCATGTTTAAGTGATTTAGTACTCTCTGGGTTATCTACTTTTCACCAATATTTGTGTCATCTGCAAATTCTGAAATAAAGTTTGCACATCTGATAGTCATGTCGCTAATGAAGATATTAAATAGGGTAGAACCCAGGACAGACCCCTGGGGTACACCACTTGTGACATGGTCAATTTGTGAATCAGCAGAATTTAATCTAACCTTTTGTTTTCTGTTTGTCAACCAAATTGTTATCCAGTTAATAAGTTTGGCATTGAAATCTAAAGAGTGTAGTTTGTTGATTAGTTTGCAGTGTGGTACCTTATTGAATGCCTTACCGTAATCAAGTAGAATTACATCTGAGGAAATATTGTTATCGAGCAGTAGATTAATATTATTATAAAAGGAAATAAGGTTTTTGGTGCACGAATGTCCAGATTTGAATCCATGTTGAGAATGATCATACAGTCCAAGTTGTTCAATTTCAAGTTCAAGATGTTTCTTAATAATACATTCCATTACTTTGCCTTGGGTGGAAGTAAGGCTTATGGGTTGAAACTTTTCAACATTGGTTCTACTACCTTTTTTATGACTAGGTATGACTACAGCCTGATGCCAGTCATTAGGAATTTGACAGTCAGACATGGATCTGTTAAATAGCAATGTCAGGTGGACGACTAACGATAATGAGGTTTCTTTTATGAATTTTGATTGAATGCCATCAGGGCTTGCACAAGAAGATTGGTTTACAAATGATAGGGCTTCAATAAAATCTTCTTTGGAGAAGATGATAGGTAAATCAGTTTTTGGGTTTATTATAGATAATGACCCACTAACACCAAAAACAGAACAGAAATATTTATTGAAATGATTTGCTATTGCAGAAGGATTCTTTATAGGTGTTCCATTTATGCATATAGGACCAACTGACCTGATATTGCCTTTTTTACTATAGATATATGAGAACAGTGATTTTTTATTATTTTTGGAGTGTGCTAATTTTATTTCAAGTCTGCTTTTGGATTGCATGATTGTTTCTTTAAAGATCAAACTGAATTTTTATAATTGAGGCTGTTAGATTGATTTGGATTGGTTTTAAATTTTTTTAAAGGACTTTTCTTTTATTCTGATTCATTTAAGAATAGATCTTGTAACCTAGTTTGGGATCTTGCCCTTTTTATTATATTTACACTTACTAGGAACATATAGTTGTTCAAGTTTTAGAATTGTATTGTTTTATTTCTCCCATGGTTCATTGATATTAATACTATCAAATTCTTTCCTCAAGTTGATTTTATTCAGAGCATCATTCACTTTCGTAAAGTTTTCTTTTTCATAATTTCTGTAAGTAGTGTGATTGTTAGTAAGTGTAGTTTTGTAGTTAAGAAAGAATAGATTTGAATTGGGGTCATTGCTACCTATTGGGCTTACAATTTGAATATCAGAAATGTTAGCCTCTAAGTTGGTAATGACTAAATCAAGCATGTTACTGTCTCTAGTTAATGCCCATACTAATTGTTCAAGGCCAGTGTCACTTATGAGAGAGGTAAACAATTTCTCATGATCGGTTTTACCAGTATTATTGTCCCAGTCAATACTGGACATGTTAAAATCACTGACTATCATGATGTCCCCCATGTCTGCCGTATGTGTGATAGTGTTGATCAGAGATTGAGTATACAATAAATAATTGAACTGAGGATGATAGCAAACACCAATTGTTATTTTAGATTGATTCTTGGGATGGAGGGAAACCCAGATAGATTCTGCGTTGGATAGAGCAGGAATCTCATGGCAAAGTATGTCATTCCAAATGTATAGACAAACTCTACCTCCTGTTTTGTTTATTCTGTCTTTATGATAAAGTTTGAAGTTTGGGATATCTTTGATCCATGCTGAGGTAGGGTCCCACCATGTTTCAATGACAGCTATGATGCTTAGATCACAGAGAATGCATTTAATCTCTAGTTCAGACATTTTGAGATTATTTAACGATCTTGCATTGCATGTTAGAATATTATGATTGGTTATGGATTTACTATTATTCCCAAGTATTAGAGAAAAAGGGCCATTCTTTTTCTCCCCCTGGTTAATCAGTTTAAATTAGGCTGTGTGGTCAGAGAGTTTACTGCAGAAGATATGGATTTTCCCAAGAGGGCACTCCCCCTTCTACTGAGGTGAAGACCATTCCAGCAGAAGAGGGAGTACCTGTCACAGAACCTTTCCCAATGGGTGATACAATGGATATGTTGTTTAAGGCATCACTTTCTCAGTCATTTGTTGATGGTCTTGATTTTGTAAATGATATTGGGAGCTGCTCTCAGTGCTGGGAGAATTTCAGAAAAACAGATGGTACAGCCCTTCTGTACAATAAGTTACTTAATGCAACATAGTCCTGTTTTACTTGTTGGATACTAGAATGGTTTATGTCATTTATGTCTGCATGGATTATAGCCAGAGGATTAGGACCAGCATCTGAGAGGATGTTTTGGATCATAGTTGAAATATCTAAAACCTTAGCCCCTCTAAAACTTGAGCTGGTACGGTTCTGTTTGTCTGGATTACAAATCGCTCTGTCAGTGTGTTTAATGATTAAATCCCCCAGGACATAAATCTGATGTTGCTGCTGGGTGGGGGTAATATTTGCATTGGTGTCTATTGTAATACATACTCCAAGTGTGTTTGTTATCCCTAGCTACAGTATGATGCACCTTTTGCTCCTGCTGTTCCCGCTGGTCACACTAGTCATGCACACAATGCATGTGTCTCTGCACACGTCTCCACATGCTGCGACAATGTGTGCACCCTGCCCGAGCTCATGCCAGTCACTAGAAGAGCTGTTTAAGTACTGTGGGGATCCAGGAAGTGGTCGTGATCATGTAACCACCCTTGAGCAAGTGCACAATTAAAAATCTCTAAATTTCTATCAAAAACACTACACAAGTCCTTAAAAGGACTCAGCAATAGTTAGTGCTTTATGCAGGGGTATCTTTCACTTAAAACAGCCCCTCTTAACAAATGTGTAGTTGCACTGAGCTGCCTTAGGAACTATAGTTCCCACCCCACTTCCTGTCTAGTCAGCTTTCAAAGTGTCAGGATAGTACATACAGCCCAAAACAGCTTGCTCAGGCAATTTTCTCAGCTGCCAGTACTGCCACACTGTAAACCAGTCACACAGCTTGTGGACAACCTCAGATTAAAAATCACCCCACTTGCTGGAGGAGTTGGTTAGGTACTGTGGGGATCCAGGAAGTGGTCATGATCATGTGACCACCCTGGAGCAAGTGCACAATTAAAAATATCTAAATTACCATCAAAAACACTACACAGGCCCTTAAAAGGACTCAGCAACAGTTAGTGATTTATGCAGGAGTATCTTTCACTTAAAACATCCCCCCAACAAATGTGTAGTTCCATTGACCTGGCTCAGGAACTACAGTTCCCACCCCACTTCCTGTCTAGTCAGATTTCAAAGTGTCAGGATAGTACATACAGCCCAAAACAGCTTGCTCAGGCAATTTTCTCAGCTGCCAGTACTGCCACACTGTAAACCAGTCACACAACTTGTGGACAACCTCGGATTAAAAAACACCCCACTCGCTGGAGGAGTTGGTTAGGTACTGTGGGGATCTAGGAAGTGGTCACGATCATGTGACCACCCTGGAGCAAGTGCACAATTAAAAATATCTAAATTCCCATCAAAAACATTACACAGGCCCTTAAAAGGACTCAGCAACAGTTAGTGCTTTATGCAGGAGTATCTTTCACTTAAAACATCCCCCCTAACAAATGTGTAGTTCCACTGACCTGGCTCAGGAACTACAGTTCCCACCCCACTTCCTGTCTAGTAAGCTTTCAAAGTGTCAGGATAGTACATACAGCCCAAAACAGCTTGCTCAGGCAATTTTCTCAGCTGCCAGTACTGCCACACTGTAAACCAGTCACACAGCTTGTGGACAACCTCAGATTAAAAATCACCCCACTTGCTGGAGGAGTTGGTTAGGTACTGTGGGGATCCAGGAAGTGGTCACGATCATGTGACCACCCTGGAGCAAGTGCACAATTAAAAATATCTAAATTCCCATCAAAAACACTACACAGGCCCTTAAAAGGACTCAGCAACAGTTAGTGATTTATGCAGGAGTATCTTTCACTTAAAACAGCCCCCAACAAATGTGTAGTTCCACTGACCTGGCTCAGGAACTACAGTTCCCACCCCACTTCCTGTCTAGTCAGCTTTCAAAGTATCAGGATAGTACATACAGCCCAAAACAGCTTGCTCAGGCAATTTTCTCAGCTGCCAGTACTGCCACACTGTAAACCAGTCACACAGCTTGTGGACAACCTCAGATTAAAAATCACCCCACTCGCTGGAGGAGTTGGTTAGGTACTGTGGGGATCTAGGAAGTGGTCACGATCATGTGACCACCCTGGAGCAAGTGCACAATTAAAAATATCTAAATTCCCATCAAAAACACTACACAGGCCCTTAAAAGGACTCAGCAACAGTTAGTGCTTTATGCAGAAGTATCTTTCACTTAAAACATCCCCCCTAACAAATGTGTAGTTCCACTGACCTGGCTCAGGAACTACAGTTCTCACCCCACTTCCTGTCTAGTCAGCTTTCAAAGTGTCAGGATAGTGCATGCAGCCCAAAACAGCTTGCTTAGGTGATTTTCTTGGCTGCTAGTACAGCCACACTGTAAACCAGTCATGCTGCTTGTGGACAACCTCAGATTAAAAATCTTTTTAACTTAGCATTTGCTCATATTTGAAATCCGTTTCCATTATTGTTTTAGGATAAGATTTATATATTTATTTGTTTGTTTTTATTGATGCTTTTATTTATTCTTGTAAAATGCTATGGTCTGGTGGAATAGCGTTTAATACATAAATGTTTCTTGCTTGTTGCTTGCTGTATTGGTCTTTATGTTTGCAGACAGTGTTCTTCGCAGCATGAACAGCAGCCCCAGGATGGCTTCCTTCTGCAGTTCAGAAGGTGTCACAAATATTGGTAGCATATTTAGATGAGCCTGAAAGTTATTTTCGATTAACCCATTGCTTCAATCACTATTGGAACAATTTGTGTGTCCTTATTACATATCAGTTTGGTTTCTGATTGCATATCCTGGAATTTCATTATTTTGTTTCTCTCTGTATGCAGGACACTGTAATCACAAGGGGTGGTTATTTCAACCAACAATGCTACCTTTGTTCATTTTTCTTGTATTACAATATCCAGTTTTCTCGCTTCCACTTTCTTGGCAGTTGGTACTGAGTTATCCCATGTAAGCATTAATTCTTCATTCTCTGTGATTCTTTGTGGTTTCTGTTTTCAGTGTTTTTCTGCTACCTGTATGCTATAGTGTCTGCACAGTTTCCAGTGGATCAATCGTGCTACATTGCTGTGTCTTTCAGTATACAGGTCTACTGCCGTGAGTACATAACATCCAGCCACAAGATGCACAACTGTTTCTAATTCTGTGCTACAGAACCTGCACTTGTTTGCTTCTCCCGTTTTGTTCCATGGATTTTTGACCCATCTTGTGCATAGTCTGCTACCTTGGGCTCAACTCATGACTTAAATTGACCTCTTTTTAACCATTCATGGATTAGGGCTTGATCGACCTGTGGTTATTCCAGTAGTATTTATGGGCTTTCCAGTTTTTTTTGCTGTTGGTTTATGTCCTTATATTCCTTTTTCTGCTTCTTTGCACTTTCTGCTGCTAGCTATTCCTTATCTACTAGTGACTTAACATCCATCTCTGCTACCCTCCTGAAGGCTTCTACTAATTTGATGTGTTTAGTCATCTTAGGCTTGTTTTCTTCATGCTGTAGGACATTGACTGTGTTTGTGTCAAAAGATGTTAGTAGGTATGTATGTATGTAGCCCCACTATTGTGGATCTGGATATGTAATCAGTCTCAAGGAGGGCCTATGCCTCCCTCAGAACATTGAATGTATAATCTTGGTATGCACTGATTTTATGTATTAACTGGTGAGCATGAAGTAGTTTTCTAGTCTTTTTATCTAGTGGGTTCAACACTTGCTGCAACCAGTTGATCACATCAAAGTTGTACGATATCACTGGAATGGTGAGTTGGTTTATAGCTTGCACTTTATTCCATGTTCTCAAAACAGTTTTCAGTAGGAGCTTCAACCTTCTGAAATATTCCAACAAGCTGGAGTTTTGCACAAGGAAAGTGGTGCTCCCAAGCTAAAATACATACATGCCACAAAAAAAGCTGGGCACACACAACCTCAAAAATATAAGGTTACCAGTATTCAAAAATAAGGATTTAATACTTTTATTAAAGGCTTAAATATGGCATGAAAAACCTAATGTGTTTCAAATAACAAAGTATCATTTCTCAAAGGCTAAAATATTCACCAGTGCTTAGCAGTTAACTGCACAATTAAAGCCACATCAGATATGCCGATGATACAAAACTTGGTGGACCATGTAAAAGTGAAGAAAAAATAATCACACTACAAAAGGACATTGATGCTATTGCCTCCTGGACCACCAGATGCGGAATTAAACTAAATCTAAATAAATGCCATAGCCTACATGTGGGAAGACTTAACCAGTTATACACACATAGACTTAATGAGTCTGCAATACCACAAAAGGATCTGGGAATTATAATCGATAACAAGATGGACTTTAAAAAGCATTGTACTATAGCAATAGCTAAAGCAAATAGAATGCTGAAGTCTATAAAAAGAAATATCAAAATTAGTGCCATTGAAGTTTTAATGCCATTGTATTTATCATATGTCAGACCATATCTAAACTAAGACAGCTAGTGTTGGAATCCCTATGCAAAGATTGAGATTACCAGATTAGAGAGAGTGCAATGAAGAGTCACACGAACAATAAAAAATCAGAAAGAGTTTCCATATAATGAGAGGGTAGCTAACCTAAGGTTATATAGCTTGGAAATAAGAAGGCAAAGGGGCGAAGTGCTCCTCTTTTATAATATAATGAACAATCCATCCTTAATGATGGAATTAAACATTAAACATAAAAATCAGGACATTACAACAAGGGGTCATCCTCTGCAAGTTTGACTTAATCACTATAAAACCACAAAACACGAATATTTCTTTACTCAACCCGCAGCAATCTGTGGAACAGACTTCCTGGAAATGTAGTAACAAGTCTTAATGGAAATAACTTCAAGAATAATCTAGATAAATATATATCTATGGGTGGCAAACCAGATTATTATATTTTATCATAACATACTAACATACTAAAATGCCAGCAGAATAGGCCTATGGTCTTTCGAGTCTGCTCATTTGGTCAGCCCTCACCCTGGGAGCTGATCTTGCTGACCCCTCTCCCTCTCTGGCTTCTGCCTTCCCAGTCCCGGATATTCTCGCTGCATTGGTTTTTGCTTCCAGAACCCTTCCCCTGTATCTGTCCCACCCCATCTTGAACCCCTCTACCATTTCTGCCTCCACCAGCCCCCTAGGCAGTGCATTCCATGGCTCCACCACCCTCTCAGTGAAGTAGCACCTCCTCCTTTCTCCCCTGAATCTCCTCCCTCCAGCTTCCACCCATGTCCTCTAGTTGCCCCCTCCTTCATTCAGAGCACCCTGATTGCTCCTCCCCTATTTACCCCCTTCTTGTACCTGAAGACCTCTATTATGTCCCCCTGGTCCCTTCTCTCTCTTCCAATGTGTACATATTTAGCTCTTCGAGCCTCTCCCCATAAGTCCTATCCTCCAAGCCCCAAATCATTTTGGTTGCCCTCCTCTGGACCCTCTCCAGCAGTTCAATGTCCCTTTTTAAATGTGGCCTCCAAAACTGCATGCAGTACTTGAGGTGCGGCCTCACCAAGCAGTTATATAGTGGGAGTATCTCTTCCCTCCTTCTGGAAGTGAGACCCCTAGCGATGCATCCAAGCAACCTGTTGGCCTTTGCCGCTGCCCTCCTACAAGTCTCCAAGTTGTGTTTATGGGCTTCTGCCTCATTAGCTTCTCTGATTCTAAGTGATTCTTAGTACGATGTCATAAATAATTCCAAGCATCTGATTGGTTAAATACATATGTGGCACATTAACAAATAAACCCTAATTCATACATCTTACTAACACCCCAAATAAGCTAGAATAATATATAAACCAGTGAAAACATGCCATAAATGAAAAAAATGAATGTAAGCATCTTTCACACTTAAAGGGAGAGCAAGAAGGGAAGGGAGCAAGGGGGGAAGAGGAAAGGAAGGAGGGGGAAAAAGGAATAATGAAGGAAAAAATAGAAAAGGGGAAGGCCAAGCAAGAGTGGAGACAATTTACAGATGCAATATGGCATAGTGTAATAACATATGGATAAACCCCACTTTAAATTCAGAATGCACCATACTTTGAAATTCACAGACTGTAGTACAAGTAAACAGTTTACTCCTTTCTTCTTCTTCTTCTTCTTCTTCTTCTTCTTCTTCTTCTAAAAGGGCTTCAATTCAAAACCATAGTTTCAACCCACATTTTTATCTGCTTCTAAGTTAGGAATCCAAAATGCTTCCTTAGTCAGCAAAAGAACATTGAAGTTGCCCCTTCTTGGTTTTCAGTTAACTTTGTCACTACCCAGTAATCTGAAGACATGGGTGTCACTATTCTGGGAACTGGCAACATGTGCTGCAGTGGCATAAGTAAGATCTTGTTTAGCAGTGTCCCTGATATGCTCCCCTACTCTGGTTTTTAAGCTTTATTTTGTTTTGCCAATATCGATTTTATTACAACTAGGTGTTGCCAAATAAATAACACCTTCTGTATCACATGTGATCAACTGACATATGTCATAAGTCCTACCACTGTTCAAATTCAGAAAACTTTTATCCTTCACTGAGAGCATCCCCTTGCATCACAGTTAAGCCAACTACCACTATTTCTGTTAGTATTTACAAAGTGGTTATGAACCAATCTATCACTCAGGGTTGGTGCCTTTCTATAAGCCGTGCATGGGGGTTGTGCTGCAATTTCTTTCAAACCTGGATCACTGCCCAAAACTGTCCAATGTTTTTTAATAGACTTCTCTACTACCCCAGCATGGGCAGAATAGGAAGTCACAAATTATATCTTAAGTCATAAGAATCTGATGAATCACTGTTTGTGGCATTATCCCTTAATAATGAGTCTCTCTATCCCCCTGTTTCTAGCTTCCTTATAGCAAACTTTAATGTCCCTGCTATTGCAGCCTCTTTGAACTAGTCTCAAACTTAGTGCAGCAGCAACTTGTTTAAATTTCTCATCATCACTACAGTTTCTGCATGTTCTAAGGAACTGTCCTGTAGGAATATTTAGAATTATATGTTTGAGTTGGCAATTATTAGCTTTAGCTATTAGCCAAGTTTCTACTGCTGGCTGTTCCTCATCTACTAGTGGATTAACATCCATCTCTGCTACCCTCCTGAAGGTTTCCCCTAATCTGATAAGTGAAGTCATTTTAGGTTTATTTTCTTCATGTTGCAGGACCTTACCTATGTTTGGGTCTAGTGATGTCAGTCGGTATGTATGTAGCCTCACTATTGTGGACATGTAAGTACAATCAATCTCAAGGAGACCCATGCCTCCCTCTGACCTTGGGATGTATAATCGTGGCATGCACTGGTTTTTGTATATTAACTGGTGAGCATGAAGCAGTTTTCTTGTTTTTATATCTAGTTGGTTCAACACTTTCTGTGGCCAGTCTTTCATCCCAAAGCTCCAGAGTGAAATTGCTGATGTTTTATCAGGTGACTCTTGTGGCCAAAACTAGTGTCACATTTAGCACATGTATATGGTCTCTCCCTCATGCGAATCCGCTGATATGTTAGCAAGTTACACTTCTGGCTAAACTTTTGTCACATTCAGCATATTTATATGGTTTCTCTCCAGAATGAATTCTCTGATGGTTTACCTGGTGACTCTTGTGGCCAAACTTCTTCTCACATTCAGCACATATATATGGTCTTTCTCATGGTTAGTGTCTCCAAATGTTTAGGGATTTCTAATACCATGGCAAGAATGGACCCCATTCTTCAGCCAGGGCATATTCAAAATGTAAGAAATTAGTACTGTATTAGTCTTTGATGTTTGCTGAGAGTGCTCTTCTCAGCACATGCAATGTCCCCAAAATGGCTTCCTTTAGAAGTTCATAAGGTGTCACATGTATTGGTAGCATAGTTAAATGTGCCTGAAAGTTCTTTTTTATTTAGTCCCATTGCTCCAAGCACTATTGGAACAATTTGTGTGTCCTTGTTCCACATTAGTTTGGTTTCTGACTGCATATCTTGATATTTCATGATTTTGTGTCTCTCTGTATGTAGGACACTGTAGTCACTAGGGGTGGCTATTTCAATCAGCAATGCTACCTTTGTTCTCTTTTCTTGCATTACAATATTGGGTTTTCTTGCTTCCAATTTCTTGGCTGTTGGTATTAGGTGATCCCATGTGATCATTACTTCTTCATTCTCTGTGGTTCATGTTTCCAGTGTCTCTCTGCTACCTGTATATTACAGTGTTTGCACAGTTTCCAATGGATCAGTCTTGCTACATTGTTGTGTCTTTCGGTATACAGGCCTTCTGCCATGAGTACTTCACATCCAGCCATGAGATGCGCAACTGTTTCTAATTCTGTACTACAGAACCTGCACTTGTCTGTTTTGCCTATTTTTCCTATGGATTTTGTGAACTATCTTGTGTGTAGCCCACTATCTTGGGCTGCTATTATCAGTCTCTCATCTTGTGACATAAATTCACCTCTTTTTAACCACTCATGGGTCAGGGCTTGATCAACCTGTGGTTGTTCCAGTAGCTCCCTGTATTTTCTACTATAATTATTGGCTTTCCAATTGTTTTTTTTTTCCTTTCTGTTGTCCTTATACTCCATTTTCTGATTCTTTGCACTTTCTGTTGCTAACTGTTCCTTATTTACTTGTGGATTAACATCAATCTCTGCTACCCTTATAAAGGCTTCTTGTAATTTGATGAGTGAAGTCATTTTAGGCTTATTTTCTTCATGACACAAGACCTTGACTATATTTGGGTCCAAGGATGTCAGTAAGTATGTATGTAACCTCACTATTGTGGATCTATATGTGTAATCAATCTCCTCCTACCACCTAAGGTCCAGTGACTTCCATGTCCTTCTGGTTCCTAAAATGCACACTCAAAAGGGTGATCGGGCCTTCACTACTCTTGCCCCTAGACTAGGGAACTCCATTCCAGCAAACACTTGCTCCTCCACCTCCCATTCCTGTTTTAAAGCTTCCCTCTGGGGCTTCCTCAAATCAGCCTTTACCTGCCTCTGCACTTAAGGTACTCCTGCCGCATGTCCCTTTGTTTCTTACTGCTCTATGGTGTAGGGTATCCTGGCCTTCCTTTCTGGTGAAACATACGGGGATCAATGAATCAGCTTGGGTTGGATCCTTCCTTGCTTTACTGGATGAAATTGTGCTAGGCCATTTGGTTTATTCCTCTGAGTGATTCATTGGCCTCTCCTATCCCCCTTTTGTAATCTCCTTGACTTACTCTACAACACCTAGCCTACCAATGCCATGTTGCCTGCTACACTCAGCTGATGGCCTACCTCCTATGTACTATGTTATTATATTCCTACCACTGGGTAGGTAAATATCCTCTGGTGTTGCTGCATTTACCATGTTTATGACCGATGCCCTTACTTGTACCTGCTTTTATTGTTTGCCTGTTGTACCTCATTGTATCCTTGTAATCATGAATGTATCTCTGTACTCTCCTGGGTCGCACCTGAAATAGGCACTTGGTTGTCTAGTGTGCTTACCTGGTAAACAAAAACAAATAAATAAATAAATTCCTCCCTCCGACCTTGGTATGTATAATCTTGGCATGCACTGGTTTTTGTATATTAATTGGTGAGCATGAAACATTTTTCTTGTTTTTCTATCTAGCTGGTTGAACACTTTCCATGGCCAGTCTCTCTCTCCGGAGTGAATTCGCTGATGTTGTATCAAGCTACCTTTCTCACTAAAACTCTTGTCACATTCAGCACATTTATATGATCTGTCTCTTGGGGTTACTGTCTCCAAATGTTTAGGGATTTCTAATACCATTGCAAGAATGGACCCCATTCTTTAGCCAGGGCATATTCAAAACTCAAGAAATTAGTACTGTATTAATCTTTGATGTTTGCTGAGAGTGCTCTTCTCAGCACACGCAATGTCTCCAGAGTGCATATGCTTATGTACTATCAGCCCAGTCTTCTGGCCAAAACTCTTGTCACATTCAGCACATTCATACGGTCTCTCTCCAGAGTGAATTTGCTGATGTTTTACCAGTCCAGTTTTCTGGTCAAAACTCTTTTTGACTTTAGCACATTTATATGATCCCACATGAATCTGTTGATGTGATATCAATCTATTCTTCTGGCTAAAACTTTTGCCACATTCAGCACATTTATAAGGTGTATCTTGAGAGTGAATAGACTGATGTGTTATCAGGTGAATCTTTTGGTCAAAACTCTTGTTGCATTGAGCACATGTATATGGTCGCTCCCCAATGTGAATTTGCTGATGCTTTACGATGTTATTCTATACTTTAAACCATTTGTCACAGCACATTTATATGGTTTCCTGTGACTTTGGTGTGTTATATTTTTATGCTGCACAGTTAAACTCTTATTGGTACATTTACTGTATTTAGCTTATTTAAACTTATCTGATGTTTAATACATTTAAATTGCCCCTCTTCTTCATGAATATGTTGTACGATGATGAGTTGTTGGTTTTGGAAACTCTTCCTGCACTGAGGATACTTCTGGAGTTTCTCAGCTGTGTGACTCAACTAGCATTTCTCAAGTAATAATAGCTGGCTCCAATTCTCATTGAACTTATACTTCCTGTCAACTAAAATATATATATATATATATATATATATATATATATATATATATTTAATTAGTATTTTCTTACAGTAAGGAAACAAATGTGTCAGTTGTTCTTCTTTAATCTGTTCAAGAGCTCTATGAACTCTCCTGAGATTTAACCTCAGAAAAGTGTTTTTCATGCATTCCAATTTTAAAGTACTTGGGATTAAATTATTCTTTCTGTGACATTTAAATTTACTGTTTTTATTGATATTCAAAAAAATGGATCTGACCAATTCTGGCCTCTCATTGGTCTAAAGCTGGTCACAAAGGAGTATGTTAACATGTAATAACAACAATGTAGGAGGGGTATGCTAACCAAAAGCAGTAATGAAGCAGGACAAAGGATGATTTAGCAAATCCCCTAGTATGGTGATTCGGCCACGGATGTGATATATATATGGGATATACAATGGTGAGCTGTCAGATAAATGATTTATCTACACAAGTGCTGTTTGACCTCGGGGAACTTCACGAGTGGCGTAAGCCACGAGTGAGGTGTCCGAGGTCAAACAGCACAAGTGTAGATAACCATTTGTCTGACAGCTCACCATTGTATATTTCATTTATGCAATAGGGATGCTTCTTATCAGTGGGAACATTTGGTTTTGACTGTTTATGTTCTTTTTTAAATGGTAATTTCTGGGACTTTCTGGGACTTTTGGTTAACTTTCCTGGTGTATGTCCGCCTAGCGGGGTGGTTGCTATTAAATGAAACACCACTCATTTTGTAGAGAACTTCTTGCTGAACAAATGTCATGGTGACAGTATCATGCTGCCTTTTTGTTTTAAAGTTATTCACATTTGTTTGATGAAAAAGTGAAACAAAAATTTAATTTTATGCTGTTTTTTGCTAATTATAAAAAAAAACTAAAAGGTGTTTATTAATGAAATGCCACTCATTTTGTAGATATTTTCATGCTGAACATTTTTTGTGCTCATAGTACCATGCTATCATTTTTAGTTTTAAAGTGATTCACATTTGTTTGTTGAAAAAGTGAAAAGAAAACTGAATTTTATGCTGTTTTTTGCTAATTTTGAAAAAACTAAAAGGTATCTCTGAATGAAACACCACTCATTTTGTAGATATTTTTATGCTGAACATTTTTCGTGCTCACAGTACCATGTTATCATTTTCATTTTAAAGTTATTTATATTTGTTTGTCTGAAAAGTGAAAAGAAAATAGGATTTTTGCTGTTTTTGCTAATTATAAAAAACTAAAAGGTATCTATAAATGAAACACCACTCATTTTGTAGATATTTTGTCCAGAACATTTTCGTGCTCACAGTACTATGCTATCATTTTCGTTTTAAAGTTATTCACATTTGTTTGTCAAAAAGTGAACAAAAAAGCTTTGATTGACAGTTTGCATTTATCCCACATATGTGGGATAAATCTAGGGTGGTTAGATTTATTCCACATATGTGGAAATAAATGGATTTATTCAATGGCTTTTGGTCTCACACCTATTGCATAAATATATATATGTATTTTTTTTTTAATTTAATTTTCAAAAGGGCCAGGACCTAAGGTTTATCAGAAAGATGCCATTTTATTGCAAGGGTACTTGAGAAGAGTTGATGTGTATTGCAGTGTCTAAGATCTTCCCTCTGCCTGGAACAAAGTCTTGTTTAGAGATGAACAAGAGATTAAATTCCAGTGGGGGATTGGAATTTCCTGGTAACTGATCAAAGAGGAAGATTCCACAAATGTCAGGAGATTGAAAGGCCATCTCCTCTTTTTTAAAAACTTTGAATTCCAAAGAGAAATAGTTTTAGAGCAGGGATTATGCAGGTGCCCAGTCTAAGAAGCTATTGTTAATTTATCTTCCATCTGCAACAGCCTATTTCCACTTTATTAGTGTCAAGAAGGCAGCATAGATCAAAACCAGCCTGAGAGGTGGGACTGAGGAATATCAAAATACAGATAATTTTGGTTCACTTGCAATTTGGAAAGCTACTTCTGCTGGCCTAGAGCTGAACAGTTGGACCTGAACATATTAAGGCAACTAGCCAGTCATCTGCCAGTTTTGTAGATATGGCTATATAAGCACACTAAAATGTAAATTCTGTGCAGAAGCCAAATTCCCTGACACACATGAAGACTGCCAGATCCACTAAAGATCAATGCAAGGAAAGCTGGGACTCAGAGATACAGCACAGAGAAAGAGAGACTCTGCAAATCTCACTTATTTTCTAGATTCTATCTACAGAAATGGCAGAAATTGTCGAGTTAATGCATCAGTTTTTTTGTTTATATTTTCCAAAGTTTTGTCATTATCCTGTAGCCAAATATCTAAATCATTTTTTGCTTGTATGGTAATTATTTGAGTAATCAGTAAACGCTTGTGCTTTTATTTTAAAATACTATTGCCTTAGAGTTATTTGTTGTATGTGAAGGGTGTGAGAAGGTTTATTTAATCTGTATCATGCCTGTTTAGCACTAAGGTGCCCTGGACTACCAAAACTAGGATCCTGGAAGGGAATCTGGGGCCCTATAGTAGGGTAAAAGTAGACAGGGTCTCCAGAGAGGTTCTGAGTGGTTTAAATCAGGTTCCTACACCCCTGCAGGAGAAGACAAAATCATCATTATGAGAGCAGCCCCGAAGAGCTCATAATGCCTGATTACCCCCCTCCCGTGCTGCAGCCAAAGAGAGTCCTCACCTGGCTACAGATTCGAGACTGTATTTTACCAATACTGAGAGAGAGAGAGAAAGCCCTGGGCCATCATGACATGTCAAGTGTTCAGTTGTGAAATTAGTGAGCACACTATAAGGACACAAGGACGGTAATTCCTGACACCTCCTCACCACAGGTTGCACTTAGGGAGGGTACTGTCTGCTCAATGGACCCGGCCCCCAGAAGAGGGTTTGTGACAGATATTTGTGGTATAGCAGATGGATTTGAGGCAGATGTATCAGATTGGTAAACTGGAAACAAACCATACTGAAAAAGAGCAGAGATTTGGAGAAAAAAGGGACATATGGTTACAGTATAATGTTCCATACCTCCTTTTTATGTTGGCTTGCACTTGCAAGCTAGCCAACGTCTTGGGTAGTAGCAGATTTGGAGGAGCGGTCACTGTTGGGTGAATGCAGGGCATGTATCAGTAGGTGCATCCCTCATTCTCCAATAAGCCAGCAGCAGGCGCTGACATCATGCATCCCTAATGTGGTCACCAGATCTAAGAAAAGGTCCACTGCAATGAGAGTGAACTCTCATGCAGCAGGACCACAACAAGCCTCTCGATGTGCATGCGATATGGTGGCAGTGACTGCTGCCACCTCCTGTCACAATGCTGATGGAGGAGCCCACTCCCCATCGGCATAATGACGCCCCTCCCATTTAAAATGTATGCTGAGGGGGTGCCCAATCCACCTAGGCATCATGCACCCCCCAACAGTTTTTCTTTGATGATGGGGAGCCCAATCCCCATCTGTGTTTATCCCTGTCCCTGTTTATTTTGCCAACGGGGAGCCCACTCCTCGTTGGCATAATGTCTTCCCCCCCCACTTTTGTTGTGTGCTGAGGGGGATGCCCAATTACCCTCAGCTCATGTCCCCCCCTTCAATATGTGCTGATGGGGGTGCCCAATCTCTCTTCAGTTACAGCATCCCCCCAAAATACTTAGGTGGCACACTGGGAGCCCACCCCAGCATGCCAAATCCCCTGCAAATAAAAACTGCCCCACGCTGTTTTTTTTAAACCTGTAAAAGAGAAAACAGTCTCTCGCAGTCTCTCCCACAACCCATGTCCACCTTCTGCACACCCTGCCTCCCCACACCCCCCTACCCCATACGTACCTCCAGAGGCTGGTGCGACGATCTTCAGTGAACCGGGAACACATCTGCACTCTTCAACGTTGATGCATATCTCAGCCAGTTTGGGGAATACTGGCACTAAATTTTCAACATGGGGTTATTGGGACCCTCCTAATGAATTCAGGCACTGTCATGGCATTATTCAGTCCTGAAAGGTGATTTCGCGGTTACTGGGCAGAATGACCTTTTGGGACCGATTAATGAAACCACAGTGCCACTATTCATGAGAGGGGCTCTCAAAAAGTCTATGTTGTAAATTTGGTGGGAAAATTAAAAAATGGCTGTTTTATGAGCGTGCATTACACAGTTTGCATGCATGCTTGTACCTTCATAAATTTGTAATATTTTCACTCCAGATTTTCAAAATTGGCATTTTTCCACACCTCCTTATGAACAGTACAGCTGTCATTTCATATATCTGGGCTGAAATATGTTTTTGCATGTCCAGTGCAGAATAGCATGATCGTTGTGTGAAATCAGTTTTCAGTATGGTTTCCAGAAATGATGGTGACACTGTTTATGAGCAGAAGTCCTAAAATGCCTATGTTGAAAATTTGGTGACAGAATTCCATAAAAGGACTGTGTTACAAGTGTGCATTGTGCAGTTTCCACACACCCTTGTAACTTTGCAAATTTGCAATATTTTCATGTCAGATTTTCAACACTGGCAATTATTCACACATCCTTATGAACAGTATAGCTGTCATTTTTCACATGCTGCCCTAAATGTGTTTTCACACCTGTGGTGCACAATGGTGTGGTCACTGTGCAAAATCAATGTTTTAGACAAATTAACAAAATCATAGTGCAATTGTTCATGAGGGGAGGTCCCAAAATGCCTATGTTAAAACATGTGGTTAAAAAAATCCTGAAAGTAATTGGGTTACAGATGTATGTTGTACAGTTTCTATGCATGCGCATAATTTCACCAATTTTTCATATTTTCACTCCAGATTTTCAATGTTGTCATTTTTTTACATCTCCTCATGAATAATACAGTTGTCATTTTCCACATACAGCCCAAAATGTGTTTCAGCCCTGTGTCACCAAATGGCATAGTCACTGTGCAAAACCACCTTTCAGCTAACAAACTGATAGTGTCGAGTTCCATGAGGTGGGCTCACAAACAGCCCATGTTGAAAATTTGGAGTGAAAATACCAACACATGTCTACAGTGTTAGGGTTTCCAACTGTAGCACCCCACCTTGTAGGGACTGACAGGTGGCAGGGGTGTGACTTGGGATCATCAGCTGTAGTGCTTATGCCATTCCACCCCCTTCCCCAACCTGTAGCCAGTGACAGACATTTTGGTGTGCCTTGCACTGTTCAGCCACAAAGTTCACCCCATTCCCTTATACTGCACCCACCTCAGTGTATTTCCTTATGGAATAGGATAAGAATAATACCCAAAGACCCCAAAGCACACTACAACACTTTTTAGTGTCTACAGGGTAGGGTGAGGTACAATGCCATGAGCGTTATAGTTGACAGCCCAAAGGCACACCCCAGTGTCTGTCAGTCTCTACAGGGTGGGGGTGAGGTTGGCGTCACTTCAGTACTTCACTACCATTCCTATTATGCATCTCTAACTCTGGAACTACTAATGCTAATGCCAGTGAGACAACATTCGGCATTGACAAATGCTTGTTTTTTTTGTGGTGTAAGCTTATGTAGCAGTAGTTACGGAAGAATATGACTTCATAGAGCAATGATTGCACTACAGACCAGCAAAGGCAGTTGTGTCAGGAAAGAGGTGTCTATTATGAGGGGCAAAGCACAAAGAACCTCAGTGAGGCTCTAGGTGGCAGCTGATGAGCAAGCGGCTGCCCTGGACCTTGAGTCATGGCCAGTGACTGGAAAGAACCAGAGCTTGGGCATGGGGATGCCAAAGGACAGTGTCCAGTCCCAGTAATGAGGACAGCAAGACCAGAGGAAACCCAGAGTCACTGCCCCAGATGATGTCCACAACAGATGGGGATCTGGAGAAGCTGAAGCTTTTTTTTTGTACATCTGAAAGACCTTTGAGCTATGTGCTCATTTGCAAAGGTTCCACATCAAATGTTGAAACAAACAGGTAGTATACAAACATTAAAATGAGCATTAGATTACAATTTTTGCTTTGTTACAGGAAGCTCAGCATGAGCATTTGTCAGGACAAAGAAAACAATACAATACAGGTATGCAACTCAGTAGAATCGTTCATAGTAAATATATTAATAGGCTTGGTTAGAGGAGTAGGGAGGAAGAGGAAGACAAGTGGGATGGACTAAGGGTGGAAATGGGGTAGAGGGTTAGAGAATAGAACATGTCAGGTAGATGTGAGGGCAGTTAAAGGGACAGGTAGGAATGACATTTGCATATGGATTCTAGGGTTAGTTCCTTCTTTAGGGCTCTCTTGAACTAAGACATTTTAGGTAGCTCAGTGATGGCGGTTGGGAGGCCGTTTAGCCATTGTGCGGCTTGGGTTGAGAAAGCTCATTGACCCTGGTTGGTTCTACTTTTAAGGACTACTAGTGCATATCTTGTTATACTCTTACTGGTATATAGAATTTGAACTGGATGAAAGAGTGATGACAAAGCAGGAGGAGCAAAATCACTAAGTGCTTGTTTGGCCAGGACACTCTGGAACTTTATCCATTCACTCAGGGGAAGCCAGCCTGAGAGGGAATATAAGGTACAATGGTGAGTGAGTCTGTCCACACCCATGATGAATCTGCAGGCTTTGATGAGCAGTACCTCCCACCTGTTCAAGATGGTTTCTGATGCAGCTCCATATACTGTTAGACTGTAATCAACTAGAGGGAAGACGGAGCTTGTTCCGGCTAGACACCTGGCCTCATGGGTTAAGTTAAGGTGCCGCCTAGAAAGAACTCCTAGATTTCTATTAGCCATAACAACCATATTGTCTATGTGCTCTGTGGAGGTGAGAGACTCATCCAGTGTGATTGCCAGGTATCTAAAAGTGGGCACCTGCTCAAGTGGGAGTCCCTGATCATTTAGGATGCTGAGAGGTAAGACTTTATTTTTGATATGAGTGCTGGTAAAGATAATAATTTCTGGGGGGGTTGTCATTAAGAACCAGCTTATTCTGTTTGTACCATCTCTCAAGGGAACTGAAGCTGGTGACTGCCCTATGTTGTGGGCTGTTCCTGATGATTACTGCATCATCCACATAGAGCAGCATCTGAGCATGCAGACTTCCAACTGGATGACCATTGCAAAAGAGGCTAAAGAGAAGAGATCCCAGTATTGATCCCTGGGGAACTCCTCAACCGAAAATTGTTTTGCTTCTGAGAGGACTCCGTCTATTTTTACCCTTTGTGTACGACCGGTGAACTAGCAATGAAACCAACATACTATTTCAGTGGAGAGGTCAAGGTGTTGAAGTTTTGTCAGCAGCAGAGAGCAGAGCATCAAGGCTGAATGCTTTGGTTAGATCAACATAAGCAGCACCTGCCAGATGCCCTTTGTCACGGGCTTCATGTAGGTGGGATGTAAATTCAATGAGTGCAGCTGTGATAATGTGACATTTCTGAAACCATGCTGTTGACTGCACAATATTTCCCGAGGTAGACCAGCTGATTTTATACTATTTTTTAGGGCTATTGAGATACATAGATACATAGATACATAGATACATAGACAGTGTCAGCAGATAAGGGCCTATGGCCCACCAAGTCTGCCCATTTGAGCTTGTAAGTTCAGTTTATGTTTTCCTAAAAGTCTGTTGCCCCTTACCCCTGACCTCCAGAATTCCTTTATGTCTATCCCATGCATTCTTAAATCCCGTGATTGTTTCAGCCCCCACCACTTCATCTGGCAGGGTGTTCCACTTGTCCACCACCTGTTCTGTGAAGAAATTCTTCCTCATGTTTCCTCTGAATCGTCCTCCCTCCAACTTCATCCCATGCCCTCTAGTCCTGGTACATCTTTTTCACTTAAAAATAGTGTATTCCTGCACCCTGTTCCTCCCTGTGAGATACTTGTATGCCTCTATCATATTCCCTCTCTCCCTCCTCTCCTCCAGGGAGTACATGTTCATTTCCTTCAACCTGTCTTCATAGGACTTGTGATGCAATCCATGCACTATCTTTGTTGCCCTCCTCTGAACCTTCTCTACCCTGTCTATGTCCTTAGGTAGGTATGGTCTCCAGAACTGTACACTGTACTCCAGGTAGGGGCCTCACTAGCGTCTTGTATAGTGAAATTATGACCTCCCTTTTCCTGCTGGTGATGCCCCTGCCTATACATCCCAGCATCCTATTTGCTTTACCTGCTGCCTTGTCACACTGTTTCCCTACCTTGAGGTCAACAGAGATGATAACCCCAAGATCCCTTTCCTGTTTGGTGCATGCTATATCCTCACCCCTCAACTGATATATTGTGCCAGGGTTTTTGTGCCCCATATGCACTATCTTGCACTTATTTGCATTGAATTTCAACTGCCAAACCCCTGACCATTCTTCAAGTTTCTGCAGGGCCCTTCTCATTCTGTCTACACCCTCTGGTGTGTCTACTCTGTTACAGAGCTTTGTGTCATCAGAGAACAGTGAAATTCTGCCTTCTAGGTCCTGCGCAATGTCACTGATGAAGATGTTGAATAGGACTGGTCCCAGCACTGATCCCTGTGGTACTCCACTGGTCCCTCTTCCCTCTGTGGAGTGACAGCCATTTACCACCACCCTCTGTGTCCTGCCACCCAGCCAGTTACCTACCCACCACACTACTGTCCTGCCCACACCCATATTCCCCAGTTTGTGTAGTAGTTCTATGTGGCACAGTGTCAAAGGCCTGCTGAAGTCCAGATAGGCCATGTCCACTGCCTCCTCTGATCCACCTCCCTAGTCACCCAGTCAAAAAATTCAACGAGGTTGGTCTGACATGATCTCCCCCTGGTGAAACCATGCTGCCTTGGGTCCTGTAGTCCATTGACAACCAGATGTTCCACCAATCTCTCCTTCAGTAGTGCTTCCATGATCTTCCCCACTACTGAGGTGAGGCTGACTGGTCTGTAGTTCCCTGCTTCCTCTTTGTTCCCTCTTTTGTATAAGGGGACTACATCTGCTGTCCTCCAGTCTTTGGGTACCTCCCCTGTTTCCAGTGATCTGCTAAACAGGATAGCCAGAGGTTCAGCCACAACCTCTCTTAGCTCTTTAAGGACCCTGGGGTGCACCCCATCTGGGCCCATTGCTTTATCAACTCTTATTACTTCCAGTTCCTTCAGGACCCTTTCTCGTGTAAAGGGACTTGTGTCCATTTCTGCACCATTCTCACCCTTGTACTCCCTTCAGACCCATTACCTCCTCTTCCTCAGTAAAGACTGAGCAGAAATACCTGTTCAATATGTCAGCTTTACTGTTGTCATCCTCCACGCAGTCCCCATCCTCCCTTCAGTCTCGCTATCCCTCCTTTGTCTTTCTTTTTTCACTTATGTACCTGTAAAGGTTTTGTCCTCTACCCACTGATTTTGCAATGTGTTCTTCTGTCTGAGCTTTGGCTTCCCTTACTGACCTCCTGCCTCTCTTTGCTTCTCCTGGTACTTCTCCTATCCCCTTCTGCCTGTGTCTTTTGTATTGCCTGAATGCAATCTTTTGGCTTTCACTTTCTTTGCTACCTCTTTGGAAAACCATAATGGTTCTCTCTTCCTTTCCTCTTGCTAACCTGCTTAATGCATAATTCTGTTGTTCTTGTAATCCCCATTTTAAATACTGCCCACTGTTCCTCAACCCTGATTCCTGTCCCATTCCCTTAATGCCTCTTTCAAGTATGTCCCCATTTTCCCAAAGTCTGCCCCCCTAAAATCCAGGATACGTGTTTTTGTGTGGTTTGGTTCTGCTCTTTCTGTGATTTCAAACCACAATGACTGGTGGTCACTGTTCCCAGGTGCTCCCCCACTGTTACCCCCATCACACTGTCCCTGTTTGTGAGCACAAGGTCCAGTATTGCCTTCTGCCGAGTTGGTTCCATGACCAGTTGCTTGAGGAAGGCACCCTGAAGGGAGTCCAGGATAAATCTGCTCCTAGTTGATGCTGCTGCTGGGATGCTCCAGTCCACGTCTGGAATATGGAAGTCTCCAACCAGTACTACCTCACCCTTGTCTGCCATCCTTTGGATGGCTAGCATCATCCCCCTATCTGATTCTTCCTCCTGGGCTGGTGGTCTATAGACCACACCTGTGTGGATGGCTGTCCCCATTTTCCTTTCCAGCTTAACCCACAGTATCTCTCCCCCATTTTGTTCCTCCTGGATCTCTGTGGCCCTTATGTCATTTTTCACATACAGTGCCACTCCTCCTCTCTTCCTGCCTGCTCTGTCTCTTCTGAACATGTTGTAGCCAGGTATGGCCATCTCCCAGTCGTGGTTATCATAATACCAGGTTTCAGTGATGGCCACAATGTCCAGGTCTGACTGCACCATGACAGCCTCCAGATCTTCCATCTTGTTGCTAAGGATCCTGGCATTTGCACACATGGCTTTCCATGATTTGACCTCCCTAGACTGTTTTGCTGTTCTACTCCAGACCCTTCCTTGGTTGTCCTTTATCCCTGGTTCTCCTTGCTGTCTGTTCTTCTGCTGAATTTTGCCCCTTTTCTGCCTATCCACCTCTTGGGCACTAATCTCCATCTTTTGCACACGGCTTTGAAGAGATAGCCACTCCTCTGGTTCACTGGTTCCACTGCTAGCTGTGGGGGGTGAGCAAGTAGGTACCCTCCTTGCTGGCCTGCCACCCCCCTTTGCTAGTTTAAATGCTTGTCAATGTAGTATTTAAACTTATCATTGAGTGCTTGGATTCCCCTCCAGGATGGATGCAGGCTGTCAGGCTTGAACAAACCTCCATCCCTCCAGGTGGGTCCCCAGTCACCAATGAATTCAAACCCTTCCTCACAGCACCAGTTCTTCAACCATGAGTTAAAGTTCCTGGTGCATGCACACCTATGCTCTCCCTTGCCTCTCGCAGGTAGTACCTCTGAGAAAGTGACAGAATTAGCTACTTGCTTGAGACCCCTCCCCAATTTCCTAAACTCTTCCTGAACTTCCTTTGGCTCCCCATTTGCCAGGTCATTAGTACCTAGGTGGATAATGACATCCAGCTCACCCTCCGTCTTGCCTTCCCAGTGATCCCCAGGATCTTCCTTCCATCCCTCTATGCCGTGGCACCTGGTAGGCACCTCACCTCCCTGTCCTCCCCCTCCTGTGTTCCTAGTTGGATCCCTCTTATGATGGAGTCCCCCACCAGGATTCACTTCCTCCTCCTCTGGGGTCCACTGCTTTCCCTGCTGAGGTCACCTCCTTAGCTAACCTCCACATCCTTTCCTTCCACTTCTCTGGGTACCTCTATTTGGTTGTCCTCATTTGCCAGTGTGGCATATGAGTTCTTGAGTGGAATAGCATCTGGGATGTGCCTCTGCCTGACCACTCTAACCCTCCCTGAGCCCACTGTCATCCAAGTGCTCCTCGTTCTCGACATCCTTTGAGGCAGTTGCATTGGACTGGGTGGTCTCTGGATAGGGGTGATGGTACTCCTGACTCAGTTTACTTCCGCTCTGAGTCTGGCTACCTCATCCCGCAGTCCAGAGAGATGTATGCAGATAGGGCAGCACCTCAGTTTCCAGAAGGTCTGCCTGAATATGGCTGCCCCACAGCCACTGCATTGCACTACTACCCACATTATATTGCAATTATACTGCTATTCCACTACTTGTCTGCTACTGAAGCTTTCCTAGTTCCCTTTTTATTAATTTACTGTCCTAAAAATCCTGCTACTGATCCTCAGATCATTTTCTTTTTAAAAAAATAAATAAATAAATGAGTCAAAACACTTGTCATGCTGAGGGTGGGCTTCTTCCCCCTTATGCCCCTCCTACTTCACACCCCTTACTGTACCCTGTGTTTAGCTCCTGTCAATCAGATTTAACAGTGCATATAATTAAGAGTTGGGGGAAGGAGGGGGGGCAAACATTTTGCAGCAAATAAAGACAGCACAGAATTACACCACCACTATGTTTTAAATTTTCAACAGCCCAAAAACAATTCTAAGTAAAGACAAAAAAGAAAGTACAGTGTCACTAAAAGCCCACAATCTAAGTTTAAAAGAAACATAGCAATTACCAGTTACTCTAAAGCACTGAATTGAATATGTTTCCTTCCTTCCCCTTCTGGCTTCTTCTCGTGAGAGTATTGAGATAGGTTCATAGGTTTTATACAAGTTCGGTGAGTCGACACCCTTAAGTGAACTTACCACCCTACTCATGGGTGGAATGCATATATTTTGTTTTCCATATAGTTTTCCAGTTTTTGTTTTGTTTAAATATCATTATATTTTTACTGTCAACCATTTCTTTTGGTAATGTGTTCCAGCTTGTTATCACTATTTGTGTAAAGAATGTACTGCTTTTAACTTTCAGATTATTAGTCCCAAGCAGTTTGTGTGTGTGCGACCTGGTGGATTCTTTGCCAGTATGTTTCCTTAGAGCAAGGGTTTCCATCAAGGAAGGATCTTTTATATGTTTGTAAACAAGACAAAGGTCCCATCTGTGTCTTCTGTATTGTGTTGAACACAGGTTTAATTTAGTTAACCTGTGTATCCCAGATATCTAATTACCTTCATTGTTTTGGTTAGTCTCCTTTGGATTCTTTCCACAAGTTGTTGGGTCCTTATGTTCTGTGGTGCACAAGACTGTGTACAATATTCCAAATGAGGTCTCTCCAGGGCAGTATACAAGAGGACAATAACCTGGCTCTCTCTACTTTTTATATTATTTAGTAAACAGCCTATTATTTTGACACTTTTTGACAGTTTTGTATGTATGATTATCAAATGAAAAATTATTGCAAATGAGAACTTCCATATCTTTTTCCTCTTTTATACTTTGTAGTACAGTATTATTTATATTGTATTCAAACATGGGGTTGTTTTTGCCCACGTGCACTGTCTTACATTTTTCCAGGTTAAATTTATTTTGTTGTTTTCTGCCCAGATAGCAAGGTCATGCAAATTGTTCTGAATCATCTTTGCATCATTTATTGATTGTACTAATCTGCCCAGTTTACTATCGTATCCGTATTTGCAGATCCATACTTCCCCTGATGTCTGTAGAGTACAGACCATGATGTTAAATAGAGTTGGTCCTAACTTGGATTCCTGTGGGACTCCACTAGTAACTGGTCCCCAGTCAGAATAATATCCCTTTATTGCCACCCTCTGAGTTATATTACCCAACCATGTTTCAATCCATTTGATAATATTCATGTGAAGTTCAATTTTGGAAAGTTGATCCAGTAGTATGGCATGTGATACCTTATCAAATGCTTTTGAGTAGTCAAGAAATATAGTGGCACAGATATTCAGACTGCACCTGGCAATGGCTCAAGCCTGGGCACAGTGCATCTGGGAAGTGCCAGGGCCAGGACCAGGTGATATTCAGTGGTGATGAATATGGCACAAAATGCGCACAGCACAGTGACAATGCACCGACGCAAGCCACAAATAGGGTGCACCAGGAATGCACCAGTGCAAATGCAGTTGCACTGGGTGCAGCACCCATGATATTTAGAAGAGGGCATGCAAATGAGGCCATAATATATGCATGGTGCAAATGGGGCCATTGCATGTCATTATGGCCTCATTTGCATGCATTGCACAGGGTAGCCCAATGGAATGTGCCTGGCACCCTGTGTAGCTGCATGCAGCAGGTGATGTATCCCCGGTGGGCTAGTGCACCCCCCTCCCTCCATCATGCCTGATCGCAGATGATCATACCCAGTAACATACCTGGTGGTCTAGAGGTTTCACTCCTCCCTCCTGTAGTGCCCAATCACAGGTATGTGCTATACATATGCTACTTGGTGGCCCAGTGGACCCCCCTCTGAACTCACCCACAGAGCATCCAGCTTCCCAGCACCCCCCATCATCGGCAGGTGGCTGCACTCCTCCTGCATACTGCCCAGCCACCCACCGCATGACAGTATGTGTGGCTGGGCAGTACGTGGGAAGAATGGAGCCAACCACCAATGACAGAGGGGCTGCTGGTTGGCTGGGTCCTCTGTCGGTGGGTTGGGAGGGAGGGTCCACTTGGCCACTAGGTAGCATATGTATGGCATATGCCCATGATTGGGCAGTACGGGAGGGTGGGATGAATCCATTGGACCACCACGATATGCATTCCATGCTGCAGCCCCTAACTGGGTGATACGGGAAGGAGGGGAATACCACTGGACCACCAGGTATGGTACTGGGTATGATTGCCCATGATTGAGCATGGTGGGAGGGTGGGGAGTATAGTGGACCACCAGGGAGGGTGTGGAGGCTTGTGGATTGGGTCTCTGCAGGGCGGTTGGCCACCCACAGCTGGTGGGTGCTGTGTTGCACCCTGCCATGTGGCAGCTCGCCTGTGGGTGGCCTGGGTTTGTTCTCACCTTTCACAGGTTCAAACTTGCACTCCAGAATGCAGCGCACATCAGGGTTGTGTCAGCATATGTGCCGCACATCCCGGGCTGAATATCGAGATGTGCTGCATATGCATGGGCCCCGTATTGTTTTCTGTTTATATCAGTGATTTGCACATGAATTTGGATAGTTGGATAGTGAAATTCACTGATGACGTTAAATTGGGTGGAACAGTAAATACAGTTGGGGGGTGGAACAATTATCACAAGACTTGGTAAAAGTGGAAGAGTGGGCAAGGTTAAATGAAATGCATTTTAGTGTGGCTAAATGCTCTTTTATACACATGGGTGCATTAAATAATAAACATGAATATTGGTTAAATGGGGTAAAGATTAAGAAAGTTTGCATAGAAAGGGATCGTGGAGTTCTAGTTGATAGCTGTCTGAAGGAATTTTAAAGGGCATCGTTCAGGTATGATTAGGAAGCTACATTTTATGATTAGGAACATCAAAAGATCCTTTATGAGTCGGTCTGTTACTTTGGTACTTTCACTATACAAAACTTATATTATACCACATTTGGATTATGGGTCCCAGTTATGGAGCCCCCATCACGGGGGGGGGGAGATAAATAAATTGGAGGGAATCCAGCGTAGAATAACAAAAATGGTATCAGGCTGGAAGAAATTAAATTATAAAACTAGGCTACAGAAATCAAAATTGTTTAGTTTAGAAACTAGGAGAGTAAGGGGTGATTTATTGTTGTATAATATTATAAAATATGGGGAATTACTGCAGGAGTTAGAAAATGAATTTCAACAGAAACCTAGTGGTTTAAGAATACATAAACAACAATTAGAAATTGATTATTCAACAAAAAGTGGGAGATTTAATTTTTTTACACAAAGAACATGCAGATTTTGGAATCAATAACCTGAAACTATAATTGAGTGTAGTAATGTAGCCTTATTCAATAGGAAATTGGATGAATATCTTCTGAACAGGGGATGTATTTAGACCCACTAATACAGGTGGATGGTTAATATGGACAGTAATGCCTTCTTCCGTCCATTTCCCAGTATAAACCAGTATAAAAGTGTATGTAATTGTTCTGCCTTAAGTGTCTGGAGCCTGACTCGACTGCATCTTCACTGACTGCTTATTGTACTTGTCAATGTTTTTGTGATTATGTATTTGATATACAACCTTTGTAAACGAGCACTTAATGATTATAGGGTATCAGTCATTAAACCGAAATGCACTTGCCTGATACCCAACATCCCAATGCCACAATCCCAACAATCATTTGCCCATCAGTTCAGTGTTGCCCAGAGCAGAGTTTGTAATCTTAAAATGGGGGGGGGCGCACAGGGGGCCAAGTCTCCCACCCCCCCGAAACATGAAAAAGATTCTGCCGTGGGAAAAATTGAACTGTTGGGCAAATGGGTGTTGGGATTGTGGCATTGGGATGTTGGGAGTTGAGAAAATGCCTGTCAGGATGCAATAGTAAATCCACTCTTAGGTTATCTTATCTCTAAAGGTTTCAATAAAATAAAAAAAAATGGCCTCTACCCATTTGAATTTGTTGATGTTTTATCATATAATTATTAAAATAAAAAAACTATTCTTGCATTCAGCACATTGATCTGATCTCTCTTAGGGTTAGTGCCTCTAAATGTTCAGGGATTTCTAGTGCCGTGATGAGAATGGACCCCATTCTTAAGGCAGGGCATATTCAAAAATTAAGAAATCAGTACTGTATTAGTCTCTGATGTTTGCTGTGAGCGCTGGCAGCATGCACAACATCCCCAGGGTACCTTCCTTTTATAGTTCAGAAGGTGTCACAGATACTGGTAGCATATTGAGATGTGCCTGAAAGTTCTTTTTGATTAGCCCTGTTAGTCTGAGCACTGTTAGAATGATTTGTGTGTCTTTATTCCACATCAGTTTAGTTTGTATTTGCATACCTGTTTCATGATTTTGTGTCTCTCTGTATGCAGGACACTCTAGTCACCAGGGGCTGCTATTTTGCAGCAATGCTACCTTTGTTTTGTTTTTCTTTTGTTACAGTGTCTGGTTTTCTCACTTCCACTCAGATGCATTTTGAAATTACTCTGATGTAAAATTCTTGCTACATTTAGCACATTATGGTCTCTCCCAGGGTTAATGTCTCCAAACGTTTAGGGATTTCTGATACCATGACAAGAATGGACCCATTCTTTAGCCAGAGCATATTCAAAACTCAAGAAATTAGTACTGTATTAGTCTTTGATGTTTGCTGACAGCACTCTTCTCAGCACACGCAATGTCCCCAGAATTGCTTCCTTTTGAAGTTCATAAGGTGTCACAAGTATTGGTAACAAATTTAAATGTGCCTGAAAGTTCTTTTTGATTAGTTCTATTGCTCCAAGCACTATTGAAACAATTTGAGTGTCCTTATTCCACATCAGTTTGGTTTCTGATTGCTTATCTTGGTATTGTGATTTTGTGCCTCTGTGTACGCAGGACACTGTAGTCACTAGGGGTGGCTATTTCAATCAGCAATGTTACCTTTATTCTTTTTTCTTGTATTACAATATCAGGTTTTCTCACTTTCACTTTCTTGGCTGTTGGTATTGGGTGATCCCATATGAGCATTACTTCTTCATGCTCTGTGATTCTTTGTGGTTCATGCTTCCAGTGTTTCTCTGTTACCTGTATGTTATAGGTCGTGCCTGAAAATAGTCATTGCAATGGCTAGTGCACCTACCCAGTAAACAAAAAACTAAATAAAATAAAATATAGTGTCTACACACTTTCCAGTGTGTCTTGCTACATTGTTGTGTCTTTCAGTATACAGGCCTTCTGCTATGAGTACTTTGCATCTAGCCAAGAGATACACAACTGTTTCTAATTCTGTACTATAGAATCTGCACTTGTCTGTTTCTTCTGTTTTTTCTTTGGATTTTGTGAACCATCTTGTACATAGTCCACTATCTTGGTCTGCTATTATCAATATCTCATCCTGTGACCTAGATTCACCTATTTTTAACCACTCATGGGTCAGGGCTTGATCAATCTGTGATTGTTCCAATAGCTCCCGGTATTTTCCCACTCATGAGCTTTCCAGTTGTGTTTTTTTCTGTTGGTCTTTGTATTTATACTCATTTTTCTGATTTTTTGCACTTTCTGTTCCTGGCTACTCCTTATCTACTAGTGGATTAACATCAATCTCTGTTACCCTCATGAAGGCTTCTCCTAATTTGATGAGTGAAGTCATTTTAGGCTTATTTTCTTCATGATGCAGGACCTTGACTATATTTGGGTCCAAGGATGTCAGTAGATATGTATGTGGCTCTCCTATTGTGGATCTGTATGTGTAATCAATCTCAAGGAGGCCCATGCCTCCCCCTGACTTTGAAATGTATAATCTTGGCATGCACTGGTTTTTATATGTTAACTGGTCTGCAAAAAGCAGTTTTCTTATTTTTATATCTAGCCGGTTCAATACTTTCTGTGGCCAGTCTATCACACCAAAGCTGTATGATAACACTGGAAGGGTGAGTTGGTTTATAGCTTGCACTTTATTTCATGTTGTCAAAGCAGTTTTCAATATGAGCTTTAACCTTCTAAAGTTTTCCTTGCTTATTTTTGCTCTTATTTGTACATGTTGTGTTGTTGCTCCTTCCTCTATTCAAAGGTATTTATACATTCCCTCTTGCTCAAGTTCTTTTGTGTCACAGCCCTCCTCCAGGTTAATGTTTTCTTTACGAGGTAACGTTCCTGCTATAAATGTTGCTTTGGCACATTTGTCTAGGCCAAATGTCATCTGTATATCACCAGAGATGATCTTAACGGTGTGCAGTTGTGCTTTCAGGTGTTTGTTGCATGAACTATAAAGCTTTAGGTCATCTACAAAGAGGAGGTGAGATGTTAGCTGTTGATTGTTTTTGTTTTTTGGGTTCGAGCTGTATCCATAACAAAAGTTGTTGATTAGGCTACTTAAGGGATTGACGGCAAGGCAAAACAGAAGTGGTGACAGGGAGTCACCTTGAACTGTCTCTCGTTGGATGCTTATATTTGGGATGGTGATTTGATCTTTCACATGGTTTAATCGCAGGGTGGTTTGCCACTTTCTCAAAGTGGTTGTAATGAAGTTATCAATATGGGATTTATCCTGTAGATCTTTAAATACTCCATGATCCAGGAGTGTGGGATGCTGCCAAATGTTTTTTGTAGTCAATCCATGCTACATGAAGGTTTCGGCATTTTTTGAAGCTCTCCATTATGGCTTTTGTTCAGCAAGAGATGGTCCTTTGTACCATATGATTTTCTTTTATTGCCTTTTTTTTCTATTGCCATGAGCTTGTTGTAGTCTCAATGGCTGTAGAGTCTACCTGTATCAGTTCCAGTGTATAGTTTATATGTTGTTGGCAAACAGGTTATTGGGTGATAGTTCTTGGGGAGACTAGCAGGCTCAGATTTAATAAGAAGTGTGGTATTCCCTGTTGTTAGCCAAATGGGTGTCAACTTGGGATATGTGTATAGATTATTTTTACAGGTGGCTAAATCATGGTGCTGAGATGTCAATACTTCTAGCTAGAAGTTTGGTATTGTGTCTGGACCTGGGGTTTTCCAGTTGGAGGCCTTCTTTATCTTTGCTTCTATCTCCTCAGCTGTTACATCTGGCCACTCCAGTAGTGCCATTTCCTACATTGTCTTTTACTTCCTTCATCCACTTTGCATACCTATTATGTTCAGCTGGGTCTTCATAGATGCTTCTCCAGAATTCCTCAATTTCTTTCTTTTCCAGTGGCGGTGTTACTTTGGTTGTTTCTTTCCCAGCTTCCTATAAATGTTCTTTGGGTCTTCTCTAAAACACCTGTTTTGTGTTTTTTCTTTGTTTTTTCTATGCATCTCCTAAGCTTCTTGGCTTGAGCCAAGATCTTGAGTTTGTTATATGAGATGGTAAAAGTTAGGTCCGGATCTGTTTTAATGCTGTGTTTTTCTTTGATTTCATCCACATTCCGGGTGACTTTCATTGATCTATTTCCCTTTCTAAACTCCTCCAGCAGTGATACTGCTGCTCTTAGCTCCATGATTATCCTCTCTATCCGCTTTTTCCATGGTGGTATGCTGCATGTCCCTCTCTTTTTATTCTTCATTCCTTGCTTTTGTGGCACTGCTCTATTTATTATTAGTCTGGCTGCACAATAGTGTATTATGTTTATCTCAGTGATATCATATGGATCCCTCTGAATGGTTCCAATAACCTTATTTATCTGTTTTATTTGTTCCCTGTGTGTATCATGTGTAGTTTTTGCAATCTTTCCCTTTGATGTGATTTGATCTATCTGTCCATTTCAATTAAATCTAGCAGGTCTTCTCTCGTGTTTTCTTTCTCTTGATTGAGGGTTGTTCCAACAGTTGGCATTTCCTGCTCTTCCTCTCTCTGCATGGGTTAAACTGGGACTTCAATTTTTTTTTTTACTGAAATACAGCACTTGGTGTTCACTTTGCTGAATGTCTTTAGTGACTGTGTCTTGTTCTGTTTCACGTGACTGCAGTTGCTGAGCAGTTGTCTGCTGTAGTGTTGCACCAGATGATACTGGTGGGGGTTGAGTCCCTACCACAAATCCCTCTTTCCTTAACTGTTCAAGGACTTCTATTTTGATTTGTTGCTTTTCTAGATCACTAAACTGTGTACTTTTCATCACATTCCACTTCTGTGTGGGTATCCTTTTCTTTGTGATATTTACCATGTCTGGATGTCTCTGTCTGCATATTTGTTTTCTAATATATCTGCAACTTTTGTTGTCAAGCTGCTAAGAGCCGTTTTCTTCTCTGCATACATGCTGCACCATATCAGATCCCTTTTCTTGGCCCGGTCCCATGCATCTGCCTTTTCAGCTTTGAAAATGTCTGGAACCTCTTCCTTCTCTCTTACTTCTACTTCACCAGCTTCATTTTGTAGTCTGTCCAAGCTAATGTCATCTACATACTTTTTTGTTTTTATTTGCCCTATTAGAGATCTAAGGTTGGCATCCGTCACATTGTTTAACTTGTCTGTGGCAACTATTTCTCTTTGCTGTAGTTTATAGTTTCAGTGTATATCCTCTCACTGGAAATTCAGGGTGCATTGCATAATAGTAACAGCACATAATTTCTAGTTTGTCCTCGTAAGTCCACTTAACTGTTTCCAGTCCTCTGGACTGGCCTGTCAATCTTTTTAATTTTGGTGGCTTGCTGGCCTCTGCTTCCACTATGGGACCATGTTCACCATGGTCTAACACTGTGGCAGGGATGGTACAACTGTTCGAGGATCTGGCACTATCATCTTCTCCAACCTTTGCCCTAGTGCCTAGGCTTTGGTCAGGCACTTTTTTATCCTGAGATTTGTGTGCCCAGCATCTAATTGCATTTTTATCACTCTCCATGCTATATAGTTGCTTGTTCTATACAGCAGTCTTGGTGAGACTCTGTTAAAAACAGGGCCCACCACATGAAGGTACTCACCAAGATTTGAGTGTGAAATAATTGTAGCTTGTCACCAGTGTCACTATTTGCTCCACCAATGATTCATCACTTCTCACTTCATCACTCCATCACAGTCCCCTGTGTGAATTAGCTGATGTGTTCTGAGGCTACTCTGTGCTGTAAAACTATTGTAACACTGAGCACATTTATATGGTCTCTCCAAGGATTAGTGTCTCCAAATGTTCAGGAATTTCTAGTGCCATGATGAGAATGGACCCCGTTCTTAAGCCATGGCATATTCAAAAATCAGGAACTCAGTACTGTATTAGTCTTTCATGTTTTCTGAGAGCACTCTTCTCAGTGTAGGAGGGGGTGGGTGCAGAAGGAAGCTCAGATGCAGGTTTTATAGTGCAACACACCTCAGAGAGGGAGGGGGTGGGAGCAGAAGGAAGCTCAGACACAGGTTGTATAGTGCAACACACCTCAGTGTGGAGGGGTGGTGCAGAAGGAAGTTCAAACACAGTTTGTATAGTGTAACATACCTCAGTTTGGGAGGGTGTGGGTGAAGAAGGAAGCTCAGACACAGGTTGTATAGTGCAACACACCTTAGTGTTGAATGGGGTGGGTGCAGAAGGAAGCTCAAACACAGCTTGTATAGTGTAACACACCTCGGTGTGGGAAGGTGTGGGTGCAGAAATAATCTCAGACACAGGTTGTATAGTGCAACACACCTCAGTGTGGTTTTATTTTTTAGGATGGTCAGGATTATTCAAAATACAAGAAAATAAAACAGATAAATAAACAACATGTCAAACAGGCAAAGTTCATAGCACTTTGGTAGAGTACTTCAGATGACCACCTTCCAAGGCTGACAGATAGTTAAATCTGTCCCTCTGTATTCAGTCTTCAATGCCCTGTATGTCCTACTGTCAGGAGGATTCTTCTTCCTCTGCAGTGTCATGCAAGTTTCTGAACAACTGTGGAATGAATCTAACTTCCCCCTTCCCTGAGTGTGCGCCCTGTGGTCATCTGGTCCAAAACTTAACTTGTAACATAAAACATGAGATAGCTATTGCACAGAAAGGAAATCTGGGTTAGCTATAGGCTACATTCAATATAGTACCATTAAGTATTACATTAGATAGGGCTAGTTCTATGCAGATAGCTGAGCCATTTTGTTATAGGAATAATTAGTACACATGTATATTTGGAGATAGCACTGCCTTCAAGGCCACCCCTGCAGCTGAAGACAAACCACCTGTTTTATCGGATAACTATGACCATAATGAGGCTGATTATTCCCTATGTCATCACTCTGGGAGAACACTGCTAGCATCGGCCTCTACTCAGGCAGGAGAGGCCTACCTCTCCATTTACTTTATAAAATTGCAGGCTCTATAACTAACTTCCAAAACTCAGGATGTCTGCTTTTTGCCTGGCAGAACTGTATATCTAAGAGAAGGAACAGCTAAGCCAATGACCAACTAGGATCATAGGCCACTAGTACAGCTAGGGTAAATGGGCAGACTGGATGAGCCTAGTGATACTTTTCTGCCAACACCTTTTATGTTTCCACATTACATAGACTGAATCAGTAACATAGTAATGTGAAAAGGAAAATGCCCTGTTATCCCTGTGTAGTGCAGGCCTCAAATCAGGCCCATTTATTTTAAACATAGATGATAATAAATGGGGACCTATTCTTGTGTTCTCGTAAGGTCATCATGACAACTTAGTAAACTTCAAGAGCCAAGCTTGAGAGGTTTACAGTTGGCATGGCAACCTCGAGATGGGAACACGCATACTAACTTGTGCCCTGTCATTGCCTTTGCTAGTGTATGGGGCACAAGTTAAAAAAATGTGTTCTAATTTTTTTTTTTAGTAGTGCAACTCTCCATCTGGGCAAGCTCTCACCACCGTGGCTATTCACCTGAAGCCCCATTTTCAAAAGACATGCATGTGCAGTGCTCGTCACATTTTTATGGTATCAATGTGACATACTGAAGAGGGTATAATAACCTCTTGAGTCACATTGATACCATGACAAAGATAAGAATGAATTAAATTCCATCCTTAATAATGCCCTCCCATACATTATAAAATGTACTCTGACATCCTGTCAGTCTGTAGACATGAGCCTAAAAGTCTCCATATAGGAATGTTCCAGTTTTCTAGGATTATTTACATACTGCTTAGCTGGTAGCAATGCAAGTGTAGGAACAGGAGTGTTAAAGGACGTGAAAGGATGTCCTAGTAATTTGCAGATGTTATATACATGTAAAGCACAGTTTCTCATACAGGTAGCAAACAATATAAGTCCTGTAACATACAGGCTGGCTAGATTTAACTATTTTTAACATCTCCTGCCCTGCAGAACAATAGCAGCCTGATACTACAATATGCTGTAATGGGGGAGGGGGGAACTATGAACAGCACCAGAATAAAAAATAATATAAGAAAGAAAAGCAAAAATAAAAAGACTAGGATGCTTTGTGACTGTGGGTGGTCATCCCACAGTTGGAAAGAAGAAAGGACACAGCAGAGATGTTGCAAAAGACTTAAGAAGGCTGGTACTTCTTAGCTTTTTATTCTTTTTTAGCGTATATTTTCTTTATTTCTGTTTATTTCTCTGGGACATCTCTTGTTATACTGCACCTAAAAAGGGCTTTGCTGTAACAGTACAGCTATCAGTAACACCCCTTTTTGGGGCTAGCTAGTGCTTCACAATGTCACAAGTATGTATTTCAGTATATACTGTAGGCCTTCTGCCATGAGTACCTCAGATCGAGCCAAAAGATATGCAACTGTTTTTAATTCTGCATTACAGAATCTGCACCTGTCTGTTTTTCCTGTTTTTATTATGGATTTCATGAACCATCTGGTGTGCAGTCCAGTATTTTGGACTGCCATTATTGACCTCTCATCTCATGGCTTAATTCACTTATTTTCAACCACTCATGGGTCAGTTCTTGACTTGTGGTTGTTCCAGCAGCTCCCTGTATTTTCTGCCGTAATTATGGGCTTTGCAGTTGTCCTTTCTTCTCTGCTGATGCTTTTCCTTATTATGCTTTTTTTCTTCTTCCTTGCACTTTCTGTTGCTGGTTGTTCCTTAACTACTGGTGGCTTAACGTCCATCTCCGCTACCCTCCTGAAGGCTTCTGCTAACTTGATGACCCCCCCCTCCAGGGTAAATTTGCTGATGTTTTATCAGTTTATCCTTCCAGCCAAAACTCTTGTTTCATTCAACACATTTATATGGACACTCTCTTTAGCATGAATACGTTGTTTTCTCAAGGTACCCTCCTCATGAAAACTTGCCACATTCAGCACATTTATAAAATCTCTCTCTCTGGAATGAATTTGCTGATGTATTATCAGGCTACCCCTCCAATGAAAACTTTCATCACATTCATTCCATTTATATGGTTTCTCTTTCTCTCTCTTGGTTAGTGTCTCCAAATGTTCAGGGATTTCTAGCACCATGAAGAAAATGAACCCCATTCTTAAGCCTCCAGACTGATTTTGCTGATGTATTATCAAATTATCCTTCTGGTGAAAACTCTTATTGCATTCATTCCTTTATAACACCCCTATCCTTCCATTACCTTAGCTCAGCTGACTCCTGCACCCTGGTAGTACCCCACATATCCACCCAAATCAGCCAATCTGGCTACTTTCACTGCCTCCCAAAAATCTGGAATTCCCCTCTCCTCAAATCTGGCACTAATCATCCACCTACTCCATCAGCTCTACCCTCAGTAATTAACTTGTACCTAGCTGCTCCTGCCATGTCCCTCCCTATTTCCTCCTCTAAGCCCTGGACAAACCCTACCCCGCTACTGGCACCTTCATTTTACCCTGTGCAACCCCATCCTCCACCCCCCAAATTTCTAGCTCTCCTCCCCTTCCCCAAATTGCTCCCCTTACCAGCCTCCCTTAATCTCTCACAGAATATAAGTGACCCTGAATGCTCTCCATGGATACCTCTCCTACCCCCCAAGGGGCTTGTATCTCTCATCTACTCCCTTCCCCCACCATCCCTACTTTCTCCCTAGACTTGTAGTCCTCTTGCAGGATTCTCAGCATCCTGAAGGGGTCCTAATGTGTCTAGGCTTGTCTCCTCTCTTTCCCCCTCTGACATCTACCTGTCCCCTAGCCTTTGCAGTCTGCTTGTAGGGTTCTCAGCATTCTGAAGGGATCCTATGCACCTAGGCATGTCTCCTCTCCCCATTCTCCCTAGCCTTTGAAGTCCCCTTGAAGGGTTCTTAGCATCCTGAATGGGTCCTACTGGGCCTAGACTTGCCTCCACTCCTTCCCCACCTACCTTTCTCCCTATTCTTCACAGTCCCCCTTTGCAGGGTTCTCAGCATCCTGAAAGGGTCCTACTGAGCCTTATCTTGTCTCCTCTCTGTCCCCTCCCTATCTACCTTTCTCTCTGTCCATCGCAGTCCCCTTGCAGGAATCTCAGCATCCTGAAGGGGTCCAATTGAGCCTAAGCATATCTTCCCTCTTCTATCTAGCCACTATCTTGGCTTTCCATAACTACTAGTAGGGTCTTATGCATCCTGTTGGACTACTGATTAGGCCCTCCAAAAGTGTGAATTATTTTCCCCTCAAGGGTTTAATTCTCCCTTCCTCTTCTATCACTCCCTTAATCCCGATCTACTGACCTTCCCCAACCCCCTTTCAGGTTACCCCCCATCCTAAAGAGTCATCTCTTGGGTTAGGTCCTATTCCCTCTCCTAGCATTAAGTCACACCTCTTCCTTTTCTCTCCTCCATCTTTAAATCCCTACAGCCTTATCCCCCTTTCTAACTAGCCCCACAGCCCCTTTGCAGGGTTCAAAATATCCTGAAGGGGTCTCTGTGGGATACTGCCTTGTCCCCTTCACTCTGTTCCCCCAGTCCCCTTGCCGGGTTCCTCGCATCCTGAAGGGGTCTCCAGAGACATGACACGTCTCCCTCTCTCTCCTTTCCTCCTTTTCTTTCATGTAAGCACTTGTTTACTTATTAACATGGGACTTACTATTGTCCACTCTTTCTACATGTTATACTCAACACTGTTGTAACACTGTTTGTAACACCTGCCTTATAACTGTATGTTAATGTTGATCTTGTAACTTGAATGTTTAATGTCTCATTCCTATTGTATCCCTTCCTCCCAGGCCACACCGGGAGGCGAGCGATTTGTCGCTCAGTGTGCCTTCCTGGTAAAACATTTCAATAAATAAATTCAAGACTTTTTTTGGTCTTTCTTTTGCTTTTAGTGTCTCCAAATATTCAGGTATTTTTAATACCATGATAAGAATGGACCCCACTCTTAAGTCAGGGCATATTCAAAAATCAGGAACTCAGTACTGTATTAGTCTTTGATTTTTGCTGAAAGTGATCTTCTTAGCATATGCAGTGCCCACAGGATGGCTTACTTTTTCTATTCCTAAGGTGTCTCTCTGTAAGTAGGACATGATAACCACTAGTGGTAGCTATTTTAATCAGCAGTTCTACCATTGTTCTCTCTCAGGGTTAGTGTCTCCAAATGTTTAGGGATTTCCGGTACTGTGATGAGAATGGACCCCATTCTTAAGCCAGGGCATATTCAAAACTTAGGAAATCAGTTCTGTATTTCTTTGATGTTTGCTGAGAGCACTCTTCTCAGCACATGCAATGTCCCCAAAATGGCTTTCTTTTGAAGTTTATAAGGTATCACAAGTATTGGTAACATGTTTTAATGTGCCTGAAAGTTCTTTTTGATTAATCTCGTTACTCCAAGCACTATTGAAACAATTTGTGTGCCCTTATTCCACATCAGTTTAGTTTCTGATTGTGTATCTTGGTATTTCATTATTTGTTCTCTTCACAGTGAATTCACTGATGTTTTATCAGGGTACTCTTCTCACAAAAATTCTTGTTGCATTCAACACAATTATATGTTTTTTCTCCAGAGTGAATTTGCTGGTGTTTTATCAGGGTACCCTTGTCTCAAAAATGTTTACCACATTCAGCACATTTATAAGGTCTCTCTCGGGGTTAGTGTCTCCAAATGTTTAGGGATTACTAATACCGTGGCAAAAATGGACCCCATTCTTTAGCCAGGGCATATTCAAAACTCAAGAAATTACTACTGTATTACTCTTTGATGTTTGCTGAGAGCGCTGTTCTCAGCACACCCAACATCCCCAAAATGGCATCCTTTTGAAGTTCATAAGGTGTCGCAAGTATTGGTAGCATATTTATATGTGCCTGAAAGTTCTTTTTGATTAGTCCCATTGCTCCAAGCACTATTGGAACAATTTGTGTGTCCTTATTCCACATCAGTTTGGTTTCTGACTGCATATCTTGGTATTTCATGATTTTGCATCTCTCTGTATGCAGCACACTGTAGTCACTAGGGGTGGCTATTTCAATCAGCAATGCTACCTTTGTTCCCTTTTCTTGTATTACAATATCGGGTTTTCTTGCTTCCACTTTCTTGGCTGTTGATATTGGGTGATCCCATGTGATCATTACTTCTTCATTCTCTGTGATTCTTTGTGGTTCATGTTTCCGGTGTCTATTACAGTGTTTGCACAGTTTCCAGTGATCAATCTTGCTATATTGTTGTGTCTTTCAGTATACAGGCCTTCTGCCATGAGTACTTCACATCCAGCCACGACATGTGCAACTGTTTCTAATTCTGTACTACAGAACCTGCACTTGTCTGTTTCTCCTGTTTTTTCTATGGATTTTGTGAACCATCTTGTGCGTAGCCCACTATCTTGGGCTGCCATTATTAGTCTCTCATCTCGTGGCCTAAATTCACCTCTTTTTAACCACTCATGGGACAGGGCTTGATCGACCTGTGGTTGCTCCAGTAGCTCTCTGTATTTTCCACTATAATTAAGGACTTCCCAATTGTTTTTTCTTTTCTGTTGGTCTTTATCCTTATACTCCTTTTTCTGATTCTTTGCATTTTCTGTTGCTGACAATTCCTTATCTACTTGTGGATTGACATCAATCTCTGCTACCCTTCTGAAGGTTTCTCCTAATTTGATGTATTATCAGGCTAATCTTCTGCACAAAACTCTTGGTGCATTCCAGACATTTATGTGGTTTCTCTCCAGAGTGAATTCGCTGATGAATTATCAGACTACTCTTCCAGACAAAAATCTTGGTGCATTCCACACATTTATATGGGTTCTCTCCAGAATGAATTCGCTGATGTTTTATCAGGACACCCTTCTCATAAAAACTCTTATTGCATTCAACACATTTAAATGGTCTCTCTCCAGAGGGAATTCATTGATGCAGTATCAGTTTATCCTTTCAGTGAAAACTCTTGGTGCATTCAACACATTTATATGGTCTCTCTCCATAGTGAAATCGTTGATGTCTTAGTGTACTCTTATGGCCAAAACTCTTGTTGCATTCAGCACAATTATATTGCCTCTCCCACATGTGAATTTGCTAATGCCTCATGAAGATACTCTGTGCTGTAAAACTCTTGTCACATTGACCACATTTCTATGGTTTCTTGTGAATTTGGCATGTTGTAGTTTTATGTTGCATAGCAAAACTCTTGTCACTACATATAACTGCATTTAGTTTGCTTACATTCCTTTGATATTTGGTACATTTCACTTGCCCCTCTCCTTCATGAATCTGTTGTTCAGTGATGAGATGTAGGTCATGAAAACTCTTCCTGCACTGAGGATACTGTTGGGATTTCTCTGTTGTGTGACTCAGCTGGCAGTTATCAAGCGATGATTGCTGGCTCCAAGTTTCATTGCACATAAACCTTCTGCTAACTAAAAATAGATATATAATTAGTATTTTCTTACAACAAGTAAACAAATTTGTTAGTTGTTTTTCCTTAATCCTTTGAGAGCTCCATCAACTTTTCTGAGATTTAACCTCAGAAATGTGTTTTTCAAACATTCCAATTTTAAAATAATCTGGATTAAATTATTCTTTCTATGACATGTCAGTTTATTGTTCTCAGTAATAGGAATAGAATGGGTTCGGGTAATTCTGACTTCTCATTGGTCACAACCTGGTCACAAGAGAGTATGTTAACAGGGAATACATCATACCAGGATATATATAAATATATATATATATATTTTTTTTTACCAGGAGAGACACACTAAACTAAAAGATTGTGTACAGGTGCAATTTGGGAGCACAAGAAAGTTAAGTGACTTGTTCAGGGTCACACAGTACACAATTGGAGACTGTGGGATTCAAACCAAGGTCTCCAGGTTTGCAGCTCAGAGCCTTAAATCACTGTGCTACACTGCCTCCTTCAGCAGTGAAACTCACATGATCAACTTTTATAAGAAAAGAATGATAGATTTTAAAATAATCTCTCTAAATACAAACCACTGACTGAGTTTGCAAGAAACCTGGTAAGCAAACTATTAACTCTACAGTTTGCTGTGATAGGGAATCTGAAGCAGCAAGCTACAGTACTCCAAGATGATGTTGCTGTTCTCCAAGCCTGACTGAGAAAGACAGAAATAATTCCACTGTTTCCAGTCACTGTAGAGCAAGTTAACAAATACTGATTTAAAGAAAACCACAAAACACCATGACATTTCCAGGAAACGTTAATCATGACACAGGAACTTTAATTCAAGCTTTATTAACAATACAAAATAAAACAATGATAATAGGTTAGCAGGGTAAGGCATAAGAGGAGAGGCTGAGGGCACTAAAAATGTACTTTCTGGAGAAAGAGAGAAAGAGAGAGAGAGAGAGAGAGAGGAACAAGATTAGGACCTTCAAGTACTTGTAAGGGGCAAATAAGGTGGATAATGAGAGTCTATTTAAGCTGAGTGGCAACCATAACAAAAGGGGGCACAGTCTTAAGCTGGAGGGTGGGAGGTTTAGGAGGGAGGTCAGGAAGCATTTCTTCACAGAGATGGTGGTGTACACTTGGAATGCACTGCTGGAAGAGGTGATCTCACTGAAGACAGTGAGCAGCTCTAACAGAGGCTGGGATAAGCATAGGGGAAGGTAAGGATCATGGGTAGGGAGGCTGGGAGAAATGGGGAGGGGGAGAAGGTACAGTAGCTCAAGCTATGGACTTTGCAATATGAGCAGACTAGATAGGCCAAATGGCCTTCTTCTGCAGGCTTCTTCATATGTAATATACAAAAACCTTTGCACATGATCCTTTACATGCAGGCACAGACCCCATGAGAACCACTTCTGTAGCTGTCTTGCATATTGAATATATGTTGCTCCAAGCCAAAAGGCTGGCCTTCAGGAAATATAAGGGAATGCAGCAGGTTGAAAATAGGGAGGCATACCAAACTTCCCTAAGGGAAGCAGGGAAGGCAGTAAGGTGGGCAAATTCCCAAACCAAGGAAACACTAGCACAAACAGTAAAAGAAGGTGACAAGACTTTCTATAGATACAGTAGTGAAAGGAGAAAGTCCAGAGGGGGGTATTGCTAAAAGCAAATGGGATAAGGGGGCATGTGAGGAGGAGGACCATGTAAAAGCATTTATCCTAAATAGATACTTCTGCTCAGTATTTACTGAATAGAAGGTAGGGCATGGCCCACAGCTCAGCATCATGGACATGGGGGGAGAGGGGTGCACTAGTTCCTTCACAAAAGAAAGGGTCCTACAAGAGCTCAATAAGCTCGGGGTGGACAAGGTAATGGGACTTGATGGCATACATCCCAGGGTACTAAAGGAGCAAAAGGTGGAACTAGCAGAGCCATTATCAGAACTGTTTAGTGAGTCTCTGAGCACAGGAGAGGTTCCAGAAGACTGGAGAAGGGCTCATGTGATCCCACTCCACAAGAGTGGTAGCAGGGAGGAGGGAGGGAACTACAGACCAGACAGTCTTACCTCAGTAGTGGGCAAAATTATGGAGGCACTCCTTAAGGAAAGGATAGTGCAACACCTGGAATCCACAGGAGCACAAGATCCAAGACAGCATGGGTTTACAAAAGGAAGGTCCTGTCAAACTAATCTCATAGCTTTCTTTGACTGGGTAACCAGAGTGGTGGACCAAGGGGGAGCATTTGATGTCGCCTACTTTGACATCAGCAAGGCTTTCGATACTGTTTCACATAGAACATTGATTAATAAGCTGGGTAGGCTCAGGGTGGGTCAGAAGTTGGTCAACTGGGTGGAAAACTGGTAGATGTGCAGAAAACAGAGAGTGGTGGTACCCGGTATACAGTCAGAAGAGATGCAAGTCACAAGTGGGGTACCTCAGGGATCAGTTCTGGGGCCTGTCCTCTTCAATATCTTCATCAGTAACATTACAGATGGGCTGGAGGGTAAGGTTTGTCTGTTTGCAGATGACACCAAGATCTACAAGAGAGTTGATGATCCAGATGGGGTAGGCAGAATGAGAAAAGATCTGGATAAACTATCAAAATGGTTAGAAGAGTTGCAACTGGGGTTTAATGCAAAGAAGTGCAAGATCATGCACACAGAGAAGAGAAACCCTGAAGCCACCTACAGGCTGGGAGGGGAGTTGCTGACAGTCACAAGGGAAGACAGAGACTTGGGCATCATCATCACCGATGACCTGAAATCCTTCAAGCAGACCACTAAAGCAATAGGTAAGGCTAGGGGGACGTTGGGGTGTATTAGTAGGGTATCAAAAGTCAGAAGAGGGAGGTAATAATCCCTCTTTACAAGACACTGGTTAGGCCCCACCTGGAGTACTGCGTGCAGTACTGGAGGCCACACCTTCACAAGGACATTAACCAAATTGAGGCAGTCCAGAGAAAGGCTACCAAAATGGTGCAGGGACTGTATCAGAAAGCATATGGAGACAGATTAATGGAGCTCAATATGTATACCCTAGAGCAACGGAGGGAGAGAGATGATATGATCAAAACATTCAAACACCTTAAGGGCATTAACAAGGTGAAAGAGTCTAACATGTTTCAATATAAGAAAAATAGCAGGACAAGAGGACACAGCATGAGATCAGAGGGAGGCCAATTAAGGGGTAATATGAGGAAGTTCTTTTTCACAGAAAGGGTGGTGGATGCATGGAATAGACTACCTCAGGATGTGGTGGATATGAATACAGTGCAGAGCTTCAAACAGGCATGGGATAGGTATAAGGGAGCAATACAGATGAGTATGAATAGATAGGCCATTGACAGAGCAAAGGCTGATGGCACATTCATAAGGTAGGAAAAGAAATGGGCAGATTGGATGGGCCTTGCAGTCCTTAGCTGCCATCAACTTCTATGTTTCAAATATGAAAACCCCATGAGATAGAGCATCTTGTTTCCATGGGGGTCCCAGGGAGCATAGACACAGTCGGCAGGTGAACACAGCCCAGCAGGAATAGTTACATACAGACTAAAGTATACACAGGAAAATAAACAAGCTCTAAATGTAAGCACATCCAAATGGTAATCAAAACAAGCAAACAAAGTGGGTTCACTGCCTTTTTATAATACACGTGCAAGTCACTAAAGCCAGACAGTGCAATACAAGTGCAAATATCTCATTTAACTAATCAAGCATGTAGCAATGCCAAACATATTTGCTTGCATTATGTTACAAGTTAAACACCAGTATCTTTAGGCTAGGAGCAGACCTTCTTACCTCTAGTAGCCACTGTCTCGTGGAGTTTGGGTTCCACTGACCTAAGTGGTATAGGCCCCCATATTCTGTGCCAGCCATGTGTGTTGTACTGACAGGAGCACTGTGTGGCAATTAGTGCACAGCCAACTTGGGGGAACTATTCAGACAATTAGTTCGCTCTGACCAGAGCACACTGCTTGAATATGGGGCCATGTCAGCACAGAGCAAGATGACTATGCATTGTGCTGACAGCCTCAGATTGAATATTGTCCACAGGAGTCCAATGGGGATAGTACAGCCCAAATAGGACAGCTCTAGGGCACTTGTGGGCCATATTTAGCCCTAATATGCTGATGAGACCATTGAGTATGCAAGGCTGTATGTCCATTATGGGCTTATTAATAGCGACCTGTTTTTTTTTTTAAATAAGAAATAACAAGAAATTTCAGGTATAAAAAGAAATCAAATGAAAACAAGCAGATGAAAAAAGTTACAAATTACGCGTTTTTTGGCAAAAACTAAATAAATGCTTGTAGCAGTTATTGTATAAGTGCCGTTGTTACCACAGAGAAGGTCTGCAAGAAAGGGGCAGTGGAACTGTCCGATTCACAAAACCTTTCATGACCACAGCACAAAGTTGCTTAATACAATGTAATATACTAGGAATGCGATTTCTAGTGTGTATACGGTCATTTTGAGGTATTTCATGAATGTGAATGTGATAACAAGAAATAAAACTACATTTTCATTGAATACAAAGAAATAACATGAAAGTTCCAGAAAAATAAAAAGTATAAAAAAAATTAAAAGAATTTCAGGGGGCTCTAATTATTAACATGCAGACACAGCCCCCCATGAGCTGTAGCTGTCTTGAATATTGAATACAGAATATAAGGTATCCACAGATAGGCTACAGTCTGCAAAAGGGTCTGCTAGAGAGCCACAAGAACAGGTAGGATAAAACACAGGACTGCATACACTGATTCTATAAGGAGTAGGCTAGATAACTAAAGGTAGTGGGTTAAACACAAATGGGTAAAACAGCAAGCCTTAAGTACAGGAAGCTACACACAGAAGGGAAGAAGGAGGAGGCACCCTATCTGGGGTAAGGTGATCAGTCCATTTCAAGGAGAGTGAGGAAAAGAAGGAGGTAGCCAGACATAAACAAGAATTTGTCAATGCCAGAGTCCATCACTGGGATTGCTGTTGGTACACACCGATTGGCAGGACTACAGTTCCCAGCAGAAAGAACAAGTTATGCCACCAAGTTCACATTCCTGTTGAAATACAGTGAAGTGCATACCTGTTTCCTCAATTTGCGATCTGTCTTTAAAGAGTGACAATGTGTCTGTGGTTCAGAGATGATAAGGTCACTGAAGCCCCACCATGGGTTTGGGGGGGTGACGTTATGGTTAGAAACCTTAACGCCCCGGGCGTTTATTAGTATTTGCACTACAGATTTTTAACATGGCCTTTTGTGACCCCCACCTCATGAAAGCATTTGGGACCTCTGCTCATGAACAGTGGCACTGTGATTTTGTTCATCTGTCCTGAATGTTGATTTCTCTCAGCGACTGCGCCATTCTTCACCAGAGGTGCAAAAACACAGTTCAGGCAGGAAATGATAAATTACAACTGTACCATTCATAGGGAGGTGTGAAGAGAAGGCAGTGTTGAACATCTGGAGTGAAAATATTAAAAATGCTCGAACGTATGAGCATATGTGGAAACTGCATAATGCATGCTCTTAACAGTCATTTAGTGGAATAATTTCACCAAAATTTCAACATAGGCACTTTGTGACCTCTACTCATGAACAGTGGCACTATGATTTTCTTACTCTGTCTTGAACATTGGTTTCCCACAGCGACTATGCCATTGTGCACCAGATGTGTGAAAACACATTTTGGGTAGGATGTGAACATACCCGAAGGACTGGAAAATTAGACAATGCTGGAGTAAGGCCTTTCAACCCACCTGCCATGCCCAAAGCAGGGGATACTAGTGGAGAGCAGCCCGCAATGCTCAAATCTCTGCAGTGAGTGGTGAACCTTCTGTCCCAGATGATTCATCAGCTGTATAAACTACTAGATCAACAATCTGAACACTTGGTCTTAGTTCAGCAAAAAACAGATGCCATGGCTAACTCTGTAGCAGAAGCAAACTAAGTGGCAGGGAAAGCGCTGGCAGCATCCACCTCTATGATAATAGGCCAAGAGGATGTACAGACTAGGCCAGAACAGCCCAAAAATCTAGCCTGAGCTATCAATGTACACCTTCTGGGAGGCCCAGAAGGCACTGATGAAGGGGACTTGATCACATTCCTGGAATGCTGGCTACCAGAGTCAATTGGGCTGGAGTATGCCGTACCAGTTTTGAAGGTCTACAGAGTAAGCTTTCACAGAGCCATTACCTTGGGTGATGGTCCTGGAACAATCTTTTTCTCTGTTACCACTTTAAATCAGTGGGATCAGATCCTCTGTGCAGCAAGAGATAAAGTTCAGATTCAAATTGGTGGATTAAGAGGGCTTTTCTTTCCTGATAATTTCTTCGTTATGTGATGCTGAAGGAAAGCATTTGATGGGGATACAGCGAAACTAAAAGCAGTGGATATTTAGTACTGTATGATTTTTCCTGCATGCCTACAGTTTACCTTATAGGACAAAACATTCACTACATGATCCTGGAGGAAAGTTTTTGATGGGGTCACAGCAAAACAAAGAGCAGCGGGTATTCAGTACCTTCTAATTTTTCCTACATGCCTACAGTTTACCTTCCAGGACAAACTATATAGTTTTATGGACCCTAAAGCTGCAGGACTCTTTACCATGAAGCTCCCATCAATGCATAGAGACTCAGAGGTTGAGAAGACCCAGTTGGAGGATGGGGTTACGTGAATGTGACTGTCCAGTATGGCTTGGACTTTGCCATGCTGTCTACCATCTTTTGTTGGCCACAGCAGCCTGGACCTAGGTTGGCCTTGTCTGTGGATTGAACTATTGAGGATTGCAACATGTAGAATGCCAATACATACTTTCTTCTAATGGTTGGCAAGGACTGTCAATTATTTTTGGGTGAATTTGTTGTATGGGGTGGAAGGGATGTATGACAGACTATGACTCTATGTTTAAGGCTGTGGAAGGCTATTAAATAGGGGCATGTGGTTCCTGGGTAAGGATTCTGCTGGCACTGTAGTGGCGTTTTTGACACTTGGTGAGCTTATTCTTCTGTATTACTTGCTGCACCATGAGCTAAACTTAAAATGGCAGAGTGCTTTTACTTGCAGTGACTTGAACTTCTGAGTCAACCACAGTACCGCTTCTGCTTCTCTTAGTGCATTTTATCCATTTCTAGTCATAGATGGCCAGGACAGCCTGTGCTGATGCAGATTAAGTACCTGGGTACCATGCATTTTACTAGCCAATTGCGATCATAAAGGAGTTAAGTTTCAAGTTGAACAGTTTTTTCTCTGCCCCTTTCTTACTGTTTTGGAAATGTGGGGGACAGGGATGTTTAGACTCTCATTGATATATATGCACCAATGGGACATGCCCACAGACTGTATGATTGTTATAAATATTGTTGTACCATGGAATTCTCTGTGACCAGCTTTATACAGCAGGAATAACTTTAGGAAGCTCATGATCTTTATTCCACTAGCACTGCTGCATGATGGCTCCCTCCATGTTTAAAATTTGAGTAATGTACTGTTGCTTCCCTCCATGTTGTAACATTCAGGTCATAGATACTGTACTTCATAGATTAGCTAATTGTGGTTTCTCGATTTATCTGTTTGCTATGTCTAGCAATGCATGCATATACTTATACATGCTGGTTTTGTATTGTTTTCAAAATACAATAAATACAAAACAAAAAACCAAAAATCAGAGACACAACTTTAGCTTCAGCTTTTCCATGATGGCACTTATGAAGACATTGAAGAGGACCAGTTCTGGCACCAATCCCTGTGGCACCCAGCTAGTAACTTTTCTATCTCCTGAATGTCTACCATTTACCACCACCCTTTCCTCCAATCCTTCAACCAGTTTGATACCCAGCTTGTCACTTTCTACCTCACTCCCAGGCTGCTTAGTTCCTTAACAAGCCTCCTGTGCAGCACAGCGCTGAAAGCTCTGCTAAAGTTCATTTAGACCACATGCACTACTCTCCCTTGATCCACTTTCCTGGTAACCCAGTCAAAGAAATCTGAGAATAGTTTGATATGGTCTCCCTCTTTTATACTGTACTGCTGGTCGGTGGTCCGGAATCATCCCAGAAGAGGACTGCAGCCCTAAGTGGGAGGTTTAAATGTTACTTGGATGACCATTTAAATGAGCTAGAAGGGGTAGCTGAATTACAAGGGAGGCAAGAACCGCCTCTTTGCCACATGATAAAGAAAGAGGGAGGAAGAGCTCAAGGAGAGAGAGAGAGCTGCCCTACAGTAGGGGGTGAAAAAAAGAAAAGGATGCAGACAAGGCCGAGGGCAAGGAGGATATAAACCAAAGAAGTAAAAAGGAAGACATGAAAAAGACAAAAAGCAGGAAAGGTAACATAAGATGAGAGGGGTCAGGGGGACAGACAGGGAGCTGCATAGGCAGTAAGGAAGAGTGAAAGTGGGGTTGCAGGAAGGGAAAGAGCAAGATGTTGAAAGTCACATGGCGTGCAATGCAGGGTCTGGAAAATAAAACTCTGGACCTTGAAGTCATCATGGTGGAGGCTGGTCTGAACCTGGTGGCCATAACTGAGTCATGGTGCACACGGACAGTCATAACTGAGACATGGTGCACTGACAGTCATGACTGAGTAATGGTGCACTGACAGTCATGACTGAGACATGGTGCACTAGCAGCCATAACTGAGTCATGGTGCACTGGCAGTCATAACTGAGTCATGGTGCACTGTCAGCCATAACTGAGTCATGGTGCACTGGCAGCCATAACTGAGTCATGGTGCACTGGCAGTCATGGCTGAGTCATGGTGCACTGGCAGTCATGACCGAGACATGGCCATACCAGGCTACCATCTGTTCAGGAGGGAAAGGAAGAGGAGGAGGGGTTGTTGCATATGTGAAGGAGGGAATCAAGGCTACATAAATACAGGGCAACCAAGAGGAAAAGGAAGGACTGGAGGCATTGTGGGTCATCTTGGAGACAGGCGTTTGGGCCACTATCTTTACAAGGATATTATACAAACCTCCAATACAGGGAACTGAGGTAGAAAAGGCACTAGTGGAAGCCACCATCAGGATGTCACCTAAAGGAGAGGTACTGCTAGCTGGCAAGTTCAATCTGCCAGACGTGGATTGGAGCTTTCCAGCTGCAGTTTCAGCATGAAGCTGGGCCATCCTTGTCTCAGATCAGGGCACATTTCTCAGGCAGCTAGTCAGTGAGCCCAGCAGAGATGGGGCAGTGCTGGACCTTGTGCTTACTAACCTGAGCAGTTTTGCAGACATCATAGTGGACAGCTGCCTAGGGAGACCAATGATCACCTTACAGTGTGATTCAACATTAAAATGGGTGCCGAAGCAACAAACACAAAGATGAGGGTCCTGGACTTTAGATGGGCAGATTTTAAAAGAAAGAAATGGGGACTGTCTCAGATGCTGCCTAGGTAGGGGAGAATTGCCAGGGAGGGGTAGAAGAACAGTGAGTAACATTTAGGAAAGCATACGTAAGGCAAACAGCCTATGAATAAAGGAGATCATAAAATGCAAAAAGAAGAAAAGACCATCACTGTACTCTAAAGAAGCAGCCATGGAGGTGAAGGGAAAAACTGTGGCATTCAGGAGGTACAAAGAAATGCAGAGGGAAGAAGACGAACAGATGCACCAATAAAAATGGAGGAAAGCAGGTATGGAAGTGAGGTGAGCAAAGGTTCAGACAGAAGTAAGGACAGCGAAAGGGATAGACAAGGGGATAAGACTTTCTTCAGGTACATAAGCAAGAAGAGAGAAAAAAAGAGGGGTAGTAAGGACAAGGACCATGTCTGAGAGAGACTGTGCAAAAGAGAATCATGAAAAAGCAAGCATCCTTAACAGGTACTTTGGCTCAGTCTTCATAGTAGAGGAGGGATGGACAGCAAGGGAGCAGCAGTGAAAATGAGGGGGGTGGACATGAGTCCATTTTTGATGAAAAGAGTCGGACTTGGAGCGCTGAAGGTGGGCAAGGCCATGGAACTGGACAGAATACACCCCAGTTCAAGAGTGCTATCTTGCAGACCAGGACCCTCCCTAACTTGTGCCCAGACATGGTACCAAATCACAAGCTGGCATACAATAGGCATTGCCCCTGGCTGGGAGGCAATTACCTGGCTCAAGGCTCTAGAGGTCGGGGGGTTAGGGTACAAACTGAACATTTATATTTACTCCAGGTTCTGGGGAGAGGTGCGAGGCTTATGCTAGGTCTATCAATAGAGGCTCCAATAACAATCCACACTGACAGCAGAGATCCATTCTCCACAACTGCAAAATGGGATTGAGAAGTACGGCTTTATTCACACAAGATGGTAAACAGAACAAGGTGGGCCCCCAGGGTGGTCACTGTACACAAGTCAGGAAAACTCTTTTGCTTCTCTAACACAAACAGGCAATCTGTACATTTTTCTGGTAGCACAGAATTCAATCTGTGTCTGGTCCTTTATTTAAGGATCTCAAGATATTTCCTTTCAAAAACACATTTCAACCATCCACCCTTTGTTCCTAGGGGTACCTGGGCATTTCCTATTCCCCAAGTGTCTATTGCATGGTGGGTTGCCACACACTTTAAACATCCTCCTGAATTGATGTGCTTAGTTAACATCTGCAGGGTAAAACTTGTACCCTTCTGGTGACCAGTCAGCTGACTGGAATTTCAGGTGGCGTTCCTCTCACCCAAGGCCCAGTCAGCCTCTGCCATCCCTTTGGGGTTACACAAAAGATCCTCCACATTCACCAGGGTGCTAGAGGCACCCACAATTAAATTAAAACATTCAGCATGTGTCTGTGGTGAGGCTGGTGCTCTGCCTGATGTAATCTAGCCTTATCTGGGGAACATACACCAACAGACGATTCCAAAAACTGTATTAGTCCCTGTTTCTGTACTACTCTGTTCTAACCCAAACATTCTAACTGTTCCCCAAGCAGCTACTTCCATTGTGACTCATACTGCTGCAAGAGTTCTAAATTACATAATCCATTTTCTGCTCAGGCTAGCTGAGTAAATAATGATGTTATAATGTAGAAAGCATATAATAAGCCTTCTACCAGCTGCCCCTTCTACCTCCCTAGGGCTAACCTGATGGGATTCTAGTAACCCCGGGGATGGGGCTGTTACAATGCTAAAGGAACTCAGGAAGATGCTGGCTGCATGACCGATGACCTAACTTAACAGGTCACTAGGAATAGGCTTGGTTCCAGAGACTGGGGGAGAGCGGATGTGGTCCCACACCATAAGAGTGGCAGCAGGGAGGAGACAAACAATAATAGGCCAGTCAGTCTCACATCAGTTTGTGGAGAAACTAATGGAAATCCTGTTGAAGGAGTGGTAAGTAGAATATCTTGACTCTAATGGGCCTCAAGATCAAAGGCAGCATGGAACCATGCAGGTGAGGGAGGTCATCCCAGATGAATCGGATTAATTTCTTCGACTAGGTTACCAGGGAAATAGATTGGAGAAGGCAGTGGATGTTGTCTATTTGAACTTCAGCAAGGCTTTTAACACTGTGCCTAACAGGAGACTGATAAGGAAATTAAGCAGTCTAGGGGTGGTACCAAAGTGGTAAACTGGGTAACTAATTGGTTAATGGACAGGTGACAGGAGCTGGTGGCTAACTGAATTCATTCTAAGGAGGGGACAGAGACAGCAGCAGGGTTCCCCAGGGCTCAGTGCTGGTCCAGTTCTCTTCACTGTCTTTATAAGTGACATTGAGAAGGATTGGAAAGAAAGGCATGCCTTTTGCGGAGGACACCAAAATCAGTAATATGACGGATACTCAACAGGGGGCGGAGAGAATTCATAGAAATCTTGGGGAACTTAAGGAGTGGACAAGGGCATGGCAGCTAGAGTTCCATGCCAAGAAGTGATCAATCATGCAGAGTACAGAAACCCAGGAGCCGAGTATAGGATGGGGGGAGGTACTAAAAGTCATTAAGCATGAAAGGAATCTTGTGGTAATCATATCTGATTACCTCAAAGTAACAAGGCAGAGAACATAGTGGGTATGTTCAGTGGGATGCTGGATTGCATATGGAGAGTTATCACCAGCAGGAGGAGGAAGGTGGTGCTACTACTCTATCAGTCACTGGTAAGACCCCACCTGGAGTACTGTGTCCAGTTCTGAAGGTGCACCTCAGAAATGACATAGAGAGGGTGGAGGCAGTCTAGAGGAGGGCAACTAAAACAGTGCAGTGGTTGCATCAAAAGACCTACAAGGAAAGGCTGAGGGGTCTCACCACGTATGCCCTAAAAGAGAGTAGAGTAAGGGCGAACATGACAGAGACCTACAAATACTGTATGGGGTGAACAAGGTAAGAAGAGGCATTTCTTTCAAATAAGAAAGAGCACCAGGACCAGAGGGCATGTAAGTAAGTAAAGTAAGTAAGTAAATGTTTATTTCTTGAGCGTCCAATCCTAGGGATTCTGGATGCTTTACAAAAGTAGAGATGCAGTGAAAAAACAAAAAAATAGTAATATACAATAAACAAATAGAATAATAGATAGGTGAGGGTCTATTACAAGAGAGTAATACCATAGAGAGGTTCTGGGGACAAGGAAACCTCAACAGCAAGTGACAGACCCTCACCTATTTTTTTATTTTTTGTAATATATCGAGCCCAGTTTTGTTTGCAGCAGTTCTGTGAATGTGGTGCTGTGAGGCCGTGCTACCGCTGCAGTGAGGATTCACTCATTCACTCTGTGTGTGTGTGCTTTCCGTCCCCGGTCCGCCTCTGCTCGCCCGCCCACCCACATGTTCGGTGCTGTGTCTGTTTTAGTTGAAAAGGATTTTGTTTTAGTGGCAGTCTTACCTTGCTTCTTTAATCATGCAGTTGTGTAGCATATAGGGGAATAAAACAATACTGCCCGTAAAGCGAAGGGACAATTTTCTCTCGTTTAGCGAGAGATGGCCACCATGATTTTTTAATGATTCTGCCAGCCCACAGAGGAACCATGTCCAATCAGGAGGTGCGGTTTTAGGAACATCAGCACGCAGGGCTAGGAGGTTGCCTTGGGGATGTCAGGCACTAGCGTATGGTTTTGGAAGATTTTGCGGATGCGCGCTTCAGGTTTGGTAATAATACTATCATTCAGAGCTCGAACGATAGTATTACGAGCTCTGAATGATAGTATTATCGCTTGCCAATGATAGTATTATCACTTTGGCTACTGCTGTATTACCGGGATTTTTTGTATCGGATACTATGGTATTATTTTGGTATCTCCTTATATTACAAATCAATAAAAGCTCTATAACTGATTAAAACGTCTCAATAAAATCACAGTGCTTCAGTAATGTACAAATTATAAATTACTCCCAATAGCTTCTCTAAATAGAGAAACCTTCAGACCCCACTTAAAAACTTCCACCGATGAAGCCTCACGTAGAGATCTTTGGAGCAAGTTCCAGAGGGACGGGCCCAGCACTTCAAATGCATGGTCCCCAAGGTTTTCAACCAGGCCCTCAGAACCATTGGGATTCCCTAGGTGGAGGAGCAAAGTGAGTGTACAATGCAGACAGGGGTCAAGAGGTCACTCTGATAACCAGGGCCCGACCCATCCATGGTCTTACATGTAAGCAAGCCAACCTTGAGGGTAATTCTTCATCTCACCAACAGCCAGTGCAGGTCACGCAGGACAGGGGTCACATGATATAGAAGGCCTGTCAGCAACCTGGCCACTGCACTTTGCACTAGCTGCAGGAGATGGAGAATTTTCTCACTGACCCTGAAGTATACAGCATTACAGTAATTGGGCCTAGACATCACAAAGGCATGCACTAGTAAGAGCAGGTCATCAGGCAGAATTAGGGCTTTAATCTTGGTGACATTGCTTAAGTGATAAAAAACACTTTGGATGATGGATGACACCTGAGTCTCAAGTGTCAATCTGTTGTCAAGGATGACACCAAGATTTCTTACCCTTGCAGAAACAGCCAACGGGGTAGGGCCTAGGAACAACCCTGTGCCCAGCTCGGCAGCAGCCCCATCACGCAGGTGACCAGGCTCATGCACTAGTACCTCCATCTTGTTGGGGTTGAGGCTTAGCCAGTTACAGGACATCCCGTCTTAGATTTTGGCCAGATATTTATTTAGTAACTCCATAGCACCATTTGCCCCAGGAGCAAAGGACATACACAACTCAGTGTTGTCTGCATAGCAGTGGAAACCCAAGCTGTAATGTCTAATAACCTCACCCAGAGGAAATATGTACACTGCAAACAGCATAGGCAACAGGATTGAGCCCTGGGGAACTCAACAGAGCAGGGGCTTCAGGCAGGAGGAGAAATTCCCTAGCACTACCCACTGTATCCTGTCCATTAGAGAGGACTCAAACCAGTTGATGACAGTACCAGTGAGTTCACAAAGCTCCCCAAAGAGATCCAGTAGCACTATGTGGTCCACAGTGTTTAACATAGAGGAGAGATCAAGGAGAACGAGAACTGACTGGTCTCTTCTATCTCTCACCATTAGGAGATCATTTTGCACCATGACTAATGCCATTTTGGTTCTATGCTTAGACCTAAATCTAGACTGGAAATGCTCATAGATGTCAAAGGCCACAAGGTGCACCTTGAGCTGCAGAGTCACCACTTTCACAACAACCTTCCACAGAAATGGGAAGCTGCAGATTGGTCAATCGTTCACCAAGATGACAGAGACAAGTGATGTTTCCTCAGGAGGGGCTTCACCAAGGCCTCTTTTAAGGTGCCATGAAAAAGTCCCTCCAAAAGCATCAGACAATCTCAGTGAATGCTGGACCAATGGACTCAACACATTTCACTAACAGATGAGTCGGGCCTGGGTCCAGCTTTCAAAAAGTGGGCCACAACTTTGAGAATACCTCAATAACCTCTGCCACTCCCACCAGCCTGAACTTGCACCAGACAAAAGGAGCGCCTCTAGCAACACATGGCCCACCACTGAGGGCTGTTTCCACCCCACTGGAGAGATCCCAGTCCTAATGAAAAACACCCTGTCAGAGAAGAACTGAGTGAATTCCTTGCGCTGAGCTACAAACTGCTCTTTTCAGCTGCAGACAGGCAGGCTGAAGTAGCCTGTCTACAGTCCGAAAGAGTAGAGCCAGTCTGTTTCACCCTGCAGCAATCTCCCTGGATAGGAACTCTGCCTTCTTATCACTGACTGCACTTTGATGTTCACCGTAGTGAATTCTCAAAGCCAGTTTGTCCTCCTCAGACTGAGTCCTCCTCCAGCAATGCTCCACATTCAGACTCTTGGTCTTCGTCTCCTTGAGAGCCCCATAAAATCACAGGGATTTCAATTGAGAAGACCTGGTTCATGTACGAATCATGTAATGAAGCTGGGGGGGAAGTTCAGGAGTGATGTGAGTAAGTAATTCTTCACTGAAAGAGTGATATTCACCTGGAACAGACTGCCAGCAGAAGTGGTGGAGGTGAAAACAGTGGTGTGCTTCAAGCATGCATGTGATAGATATAGAGTTATAGATATAGAGATATTAGTAAACTGGCAGGAAGGAGGAGGGTTGCTGTAGGTCAGGTAGGGTCTATGGAGAAGGATTAGGAAGAGACCTTCTGCACAGACTGGGTGGCTAAGCAGTCTTTATCTGGTGACACATTCTGTGTTTCTAGGTTTTTGTTCTTGGTGGTCAAATGGTCCCCCCTACCTCTCAATCATCCATCAGTAGCTGTCTTGAATATTCTTGGGGGTCTAGTCATTCCCCCAACCCTAACTGCCCCCCCCCGTAGCTGTCATGAATATTCCTAGTGATCTTGTAGTTCTCATCATAAGGATATCTGACCCACTGTTAAGGACATTCATTCTCATGACCACTTTGCCCCGGCCATCTAAGCTGAACTGCAGCAATAGTGATGACTGTGATGGTGACCAGCATAGTCTTCCACTCACCAGATCGGTCAGCCACAATCTGACTGTCAATGAATGATCATCAGTCCTGTAGAAAAGCTATCTGACTGACAGTGCATGATCGTGAGTACTGTAGAAACAGATGTTTGTGTAGTACTCAGTCGCTCACTGACTATCAGATAACTTACCACTTGATGTTGTTATAAGTAAAACTAAGGAGGAATTTTAGTGAAAATTGGATAATTACATTTTCTCAGGGGGAAGCTTGAGCTATTTCTCTTATTAGAACAGGAGCACTTATGGGCATTTTTTGCCTTTTTCGCTCCTTGGATACCTTTAGTATGAACCCATTCCTCAAACACTGGCTAAACTCTCTACTCCCCTCTTCTTCCTCACTCTAGATGGCACTATCCTTGACAAAGTCCACTGTTTCAAATACCTGGACATCTGGCATGTTGAAGTCTCCCATTATCAGAATCTCCCCTTTAGCTGCCATGTTTTGTATATCTTCTAACAGTAATGTGTCTATGTCCTCCCCCTGGTCTGAAGGTCTATAGACAACCCCAGTTCTTATGGCTGTCCCATTTCCTGTTTCCAGGGTGACCCACAGTTCTTCTGGCTCCTTATGTGTATTCTGAATTTCTGTAGCTTTGATATTTTCATTGACATACAGGGCCACTCCACCCCCCTTTTTGCACCTAGGTCTCTTCTGAACAGTACATAGCCAGGTACTGAAGTCTCCCAAGTGTGGTTACTGGTAAACCACGTCTCACTAATTGCTACTATGTCCAGTTTAGCCTCTGTCATTATTGCCTGCAGGTCTGGGATCTTGTTACTTGTTACTACGCATTGTACATGATTTCATCTACCATTATATTATTGTCTATGCACTCTGTTGTTTGATATGCTCTTCTTGTCTATACTCCCTCTCCCCCAATGGGTAGGTTGACAAGAACAAGCGATGATATTATAGGCAAGCATGGTAGGAAGGCAAATGCAAAGGTGTGGGGGAGGAGAAAGAGTGGACAGCCTTGTGCACTAATGCCAAGAGCCTTGGAAACAAAGTCTGTAATCTGGCCATAGATTCATAGGTAATACGAGCAGGTAGGTCCGTAGACCCATTATTGCTTGCCACTTTTCAGTGGTGATACTCATATTTTCTGTCACCTATATATTGATCTAGGGATAATTTGAAGGATTCCATATTCTTACACATAACTATAGACTTTGGTAGGGTGTTCCATACCTCTACCACTCTTTGGGAATACCATTTCTTTCTTTTATTTGTTTTTGTTTTGGTGATTATCATGGCAGAGATTCACTTGGATCTAGTGGCCATTACAGAGAGGTGATACACGGTGCACCATGTCTGGGCAAGGCCATAACAGGCTACTGACTTTTTGGGGAGTGACAGGGCTAGAAAAAAAGGGAAGAAAGGTTGCACTGGATGTGACAGGGGGAATAAAAGCCACTGAAGTGCAGGGATGTCACAGTGAAGAGGATCTAGAGGTTCTGTGGGCACCTTAGTGACAGGCTGTGGGACTACCATTTAAACGGGAGTAGTTTACAGGCCAGCACACAAGGGGAGAAGATGGACAAGTCCCTGGGTAAGGCTATTATCAGCATGGCAAGAAAGGGAAAGGTATTAATAGTTGTAGATTTTGATCACTGGATGTGGCATGGAACCTATCAAGTGCTGCTTTGGCAAGGAGCAGTCCATCCTAGACTCCCTACAGAGACCTTTTCTCAGTAGTTTGAAAATAAACCTATTAGGGAAAGGGAAAGGGGAAATTGTTTAACCAGGAAAGGCACACTAAGCCGAAGCTTGTTTCCAGGTGCGACCTGGGAGCACAAGGAAGTTAAGTGACTTGCTCAGGGTCACACAGTATGCAAGTGGGGGCTGTGGGAGTCAAACCCCAGTCTCCAGGTTTGCAGCTCAGAGCCTTAAACTACTGCGCTATACTGCCTCCCTTATTAGAGGTGGGCAGTGCTGGACTTGGTATTCACAAACATAGAAAGCATTGCAAATGTCAAGCTGGTAGCCGGCCCAGTGGTGCTGAGGATTGAGGTGCTGGACGCCACACCTCGTGCCACGTCGATGACCTGAGTTCAAGAGTGAGCTCGGGTGCTGGCGGTTGGCAGGGACGGGCTGAGGATCAAGCGCCCACAGGGCTGCTCTCATCCCCTAGGATAAAGGCTGGGGCTTGTCCAGCATACCAGCGGCTCCCCGTGGTTATCAGCAGCGCTGCAGTACGTCGGCAGCATGTCAATCAGCATGGCTGATGCAGGAAGGGTTTCCATGAGTTACTGCATCAGGGGCACCAGAACACGGAAAAAGTCTGGTTCCACGGAGTAAGCAATGGCACCTGACCCCCAAGCCCACTGCCGGATCCACCTCGTCCGGCCTTCCAGTTCCTCCACCCAGGCCCTCACCTACAGCCAGAGTCTATGTTGTAAGGGCGCCCAAAGATGAGGAGGGGTTAAGCTGGGGGTGCTGGCTGTGGGGAGGGGGGGCTGAGGGGACCTTAGGCAGGCAAGAACAGGTAGAATGCCTGAGAGAGGCTCCATGGGCCATGACCGAAATGAAAAAGAGTTTAAAAAAATTTTTCAAACTGGTAGTGCCCTTTATATCAGTGACCCCAATACTGTGTGTTCAAAAATAAAGAAAAGAGCTGAGGCTAACCACACAAAAATGAAGATCCTGGATTTCAGGAGGACAGATTTCAAAGAAATTGGCGAGTGCCTCAGAAAGTTACTCAAGGGGAGGGATAGCTGGGGAATGGAGGTGCAGTGGAAGTAAATAAGGGAGGCCATTATTAGGGCAAAAAGCTTCTGCATGAAAGCTGTAAAAAAGGCAGGAGGAAAAGGAGACCATTATGTTTCTCTAAGAGCAGGTAAAGGCAGAATTGCTTGATTGATTGCTTTAAAATATGGTAACTGGGAAAGGCACACAGAGTCGAAGCTCATTTCCAGGTGTGATCCAGGGTTGGGGGAGAGGGAGTATAGACAGGTAGAGCACATCAAACAACAGAGCACATAGACAGTAATATAATGCAGATGAAATCATATACAATGCATAGTAAGGCCCTGTCCTGACAAAGAGCTACCCGCTGCATACTAATGTGATTCCTTTGTTTCCCTTCCCTTACAGGCCTCAATTCCACCCCCCCCTCCAAACCACTGCCAGGCTGAAGAGCTCACTGGATTCACAGAGGGGATGTAAGAGGTAAAGCCCCTCTCTCCTTCCAGCTTACTTTCTGAAGGGTGTTAGCCCCATCGGCGCTGTGCACCAACTGCCCCACCCATGCTACCTTCCCACTCAAGCATGCTCTACCTTTATTGCTGCATCCTAGTCATGTGACACATCACATGAAGACACTTTCTGTTTTCTAAGTGTCCACCTGCCCATTTGCAGCTTATATTTTCTGACCACTAGGAGTTGCTGCAGTGCCTTTCTTAGCACCACTCTGTTCACCCTCCTAATCTCCACTCCCTATTTGCAGCTAATTTTTTTCTGACCACTAGGAGTCGCTACAGTGCCCTTCCTAGCCCCTGTTTTTGCCTTCCTCACACCACTCTGTTTACCCTTCTAATCTTCACTCCTCACTTTCCTACTACTATACCCCCACTTTTGCCCCTTTTCTCCATATTTTTGCTATTGTCTCCTTGAAGGCCTCAAACCCTGGACCCCTGACACCAATGTCAGCAGCTCTACCACTAAGCCAGTGGGTCAGACTAATTTCTTTCAGTTTTTTAAAGCTCTTAAAGCTTTCGGCTCCCCTTCCCACCAACTTATTCTCATTATTACATTGCTTTCTACTACCAGCTCTGCCATGTGGCGTGTACTGCTAACACTAGCCCCACTCATTTTGCTAGGGGATGCTCCACATGTCTCCCAACATGGTAAGTGCATGGTGAGCCAGAACCACCTGTCACCTGGCTTCTCACCTTAGGCCCCCCCACCTCTACCAGTGTACCACCCCACTCACTCTACCAATGGACCATGCTCCCCTTACCCACATCTCCCCCTATTGACGCTGCCATGGTACAGCAGTGGACACTACTCTGCCTTGCTCTCCCTCACTACGGGACCTACCCACCCCCATCTCCATACGCTGCTGTTCCCCCTCCCAACTGGTGCCTAAGTTAATGAAGAAGTGACTAAAACTGGCACCCTTGTGCATCCTGCTGCTCCTCTCAGGAGACGTCCACCCCAACCCGGACCCCCCCAAGGTTAATACTCCTAAGGATCTAATAATTGCCTCCCTTAATATATGTAGCCTCCTCAAGAAATTTGATTAATTTCAGGACTGGGTTGCCCAGACTCACCTTGATGTCATCTCTGTAGTTGAAACTTGGCTCAACAACCACACCCCAGACTCCGCAGTCTCACTTCCCAGTTTTACGCTATAACATGCAAACAGAACCTCTAAAAAAGGGGGTGGATGTGCACTGTATGTCTAGGACTCATTACAGTGTCTCGCCCTCCCATCCCCAACCCTCAAACATGGGGCCCAAGCTCTCACTCTGAAGATCACTCTTCCCCAAACCGGACCCCACTGTTCCTCTCCACCATATACATTCTTCCCCAAAATCAGAAGACTGCTTCCCACTCTGTCCTCATCCATCTCCAGTCACTCCCTGACAGTGCTTTCCACTCTGTCCTCACCCATCTCTAGACACTCCCTGTCAGTGCTGTCCACTCTGTCCTCACCCATCTCCAGACACTCCCTGACAGTGCTGTCCATTCTGTCCTTACCCATCTCCAGTCACTCTCTGACAGTGCTGTCCACTCTGTCCTCACCCATCTCCAGACACTCCCTGACAGTGTTGTCCACTCTGTCCTCACCCATCTCCAGATACTCCCTGACAGTGCTTTCCACTCTGTCCTCACCCATCTCCAGACACTCCCTGACAGTGCTGACATCATTGCCCTCTGGGACTTTAATACAAACTGGCTAGCTGATGCATCGGCCCCCATTAGGGATGCTGCAGCCTCTCAAAACCTGTCCCAACTTGTAACCACTGCCACTAGAATCGACCAGAGGACTGGTACTGCCACCCTCCTTGATCTAATGCTCACCAATGCACCCCACAAAGCAACCCAGGTCACGGTACTACCCAATGCCCTGAGTGACCACTCTCCGGTGCTCTGTCACTGGTCATATAGTGTTAAAAAGCCCGCCCCCAAAATTATCCTCCAACGTCGCCTCAAACCCAGCAAACTTTGATCCCTCAGACAGTGCCTCTTAGCTAGTGACTGGTCCCCCATCAACACCGCATTGAACATTGACCCTGCCATCGACCATTTCGTCAGCACTTTCAACTCTGCCTGCAACCGGTATGCACCCCTAAGCAAACAAAGAGTCAATGGGGTTGACACACCTTGGATATCATGAGCCCTGCTGGACCAGGTGCGTGAACGTGACAATCTATGGCACATTGTGCTGGATACTGGTAAACCCACTGATAGGCAGCGCTACCAAGAAGAGTGCAATAAATGTACTTGGGGTATTCATAAGGTAAAGGCTGAGTACTACCAAACCTTGCTCACTGCCACATGGGGCTTGTGCCGCAAGTTCTGGGACTCCCTCAAATAGCCCAGTGGCAAAGCCTACACTGCACCTCCCTCCCAACTCAGGGCCAATGGGTCTATCACCACAGACCCTGCCCTGATTGCAAATACATTTAATGACTCCTTCTCCAACCGTACTGGTGTTCTCCCCCCCAACTTCTTCTCCCCCACACCCCAGCACCACCTTGCTACCTCTTCACCCTAATTCCGTTTTAAAGCAATATCTCAGTGCAAAGCTGCCCCTCTTCTACTCAAGGCCTCAGCAAATTACATTTCAGCAGTGACACACTAGACCTTAAACTGCTTAGACTCACCTTCAATAAAGTTCTCGCCCCCTCACCATGCTTCTGAACCACTCCCTATCGCTGGGCCAGTTTCCCTCTAAATGGAAATCTGCCCTCGTCACACCTACCCTTAAAAGCGGTGACCGCACCCTGCCTGGGAACTACTGCCCCATCTCAATCCTGCCTCCAATCTCAAAAACCTTGGAGAAGATTGTGGCCACCCAGCTAATGGACTACCTCTTAAATATAGCCTCCTGCTTCCGCCATAACCACAGTACCACCACAGCCCTCTTGGAATTACAAATGCCCTCCCACACATTTCGGACACTGGCCACACTACTGGTGCTGTTTTTATAGACCTTTCCGAGGCGTTTGATACGGTGCATCACACGCTACTCCTGGATTCCCTCACACAAATAGGCCTGTCCCCAGAGACCACTGACTGGTTTGCCAGCTCTCTGTCTGAGAGAACCCAGACAGTCAGGATTGCCCATACCCTGTCCTCTCCCCTACAAGTCAGGTTAGGAGTCCCACAGGACTCTATTCTTGGCTCCCTACTTTTCTCCCTGTTCCTCAACTCCCTGCCCAAGGCTTGCTCCAGGAAACTACTACTGTATGCGGACAAAGCCATCCTCTACAGCTCCCACACTGATCCCACAGCCCTCCGGTCGGCGCTCCAAAAATCTTTCATAGAAGCTGAATCCTGGTTCATTCAACATAGGCTAGTCTTAAATTACTAAAAAACAAAATCCATGGTGTTTGCACACCCCCAGAACAAGCACATAGGACAACCCCTGCTCATATTGAACTCCCTAAATGACCCCCTTGAGCAGGTTACCTCATTTGGATACCTAGGTATCACCCTAGACTCTAGGCTCACCTACCATGACCCCATCTGAATACTGAGCACCGAGGTCAGTGTGTGCATTGGTCTGCTTCACCGGTACAAGCACTGCCTCCCACCAGAAGGGCTGCACTTAGCTGTCTCTGCATCAGTACTATCACTCATAGACTACAGAATCATCATCTATGGGGCAGCTGAAACATGTACCTAAACAAAATTAGGCTGGCCCTTAATAAGGCCTGTAGACTTGTTACTAGCTGCGCCAGACTCAACATACCTGCATCCTTTATGCCTCAAGCAACTGGCTAAACTTTGATGGGAGGCTCAAATATCAGACCTGCCTCTATGCTAATAAAATAACAACAGGGCTACTCCCACCTGCTCTCTCCCCCTACTCCAGGCACCATTGTCTACCCACCTCACTCGGCAATCGGTGACAATCCACTTCAGGGTAACTCGCTGCAAGACCACTTCGGGTCAAAGAACTTTTAGGTATCTGGCCCCTAGCTGGCTTAACTCACTCCCAAACTCCCTTCTCACAGAACCCAAACTTGGTCAGTTCAAGTCCCAGCTAACAGACCTAATCACTCATGACTCAGTCTGCGACTGCCCTTGATTTAGCCCTACCCACTCCCCCCCCATGACTATGGGCTTAACTTTGGTCCAGCCACCACTGGGAGTGCCTATATTTTGACAATGGACACCTCAGTCCAGCCTAGGCCTGCAAATAACCACCAGGGCATGGCTAGCGCCACTGCCCTGCAGTGTATGCTTTGTTACCTGCTACCATCTGCACTATGTACCTATGTTTGGCAGCACTCTGCAACTCTGTATCACCAGCTGCTTTACTGTGTTATCTGTAATCATTTTGTAACCATTTCTGTAACTATTGTGTCTTGTTGTTGCTATTGTCCCAGATGTCTCTGTTTTCAAGGACATGGAACCTTTATAAAGGAGTCTTTGGCTCAACGGTGCGTTATCCGATATCTTCAATAAATAAATAAATAAAAAACAATAATAGATGGGATGGCCGACTTGATCTAGCACAGCATGTGATCAGACTTGGGATAAAAAGGCAGATAATGGGCCCCTACTTGGCAGCAGTAGGTTCATTGTACTATGCAGCTAGGATTAAGCACCTCAAGCATTAGAGCAAAGAATGGAGGCCACAGACACAGGTGACTCAGATAGGGAAGCAATGGAGAAGGGGGGATACAAGAGGGCTGGAAGGAAAAAGACAGAGAGTAGGCAGTGAGGCAAGTACAAGGGGGAGCAGGAGCAAGCCTTAACTGACATCTAAAGACCCTGAGAGAAGTAGGGAACTGAAGAGAGGAGATGGTTCAAGAGGGAAGGGAGCTTGCAGGAGAAGGCAGCTTGCCAAGCAATCGAGTGAGGATGGGGAACTGCGAAAGTGCATGAATTTCTGAAGCGCAGACAGTAACATGTGGAGAGAGCAGGGGAGAGAAGTAAGGAGAAGTCAGAGGGAAGAGAGACAAACCAGTATTTAGCGATGACTGTGGTGCACTGGGCCTGGTGACATAAAGGTAGGGGAAGAATGGATAGATAGAGAGAGAGAGAGAGAGAGAGAGAGAGAGAGAGAGCAGTGATGTGTGCGGTGTGGGGAGAAGTGTTGGAAACAAAGTGACAGAAGGCACTGCAGAGGGTGTACGGTCTGGTGAGTGAAGAGGAGGGAGTGGTGCCACAGAGCACATCCACATCATCGAAAACCAGGAAGCCCATTTTGGTTACCAGCTCCCGGCAGACCTAGACATTGAGGCAGTCCTTGTTCTTGTATAAGGCATCGAGTCTGAGGTGAAGTTTGTTGTGGATGGTGTCAATATGGACAGAAAAGCCAAGCCAACTATCAAACCAAACACCCAAGTACCTGAAGGAGGGAACACATTTAAGGAGGGTGTCATCCAAGGTGGAGAAGGCAGGTAACGGTGATAGCCTTGCCAGTTTCTGGCTGGAGCTGAGAGTCATGGTAATGTCTTCTTGGTGTTTACCCTGAGCTGGCTGGCTTGGAACCAGCACAACACATTACTGCAGTTATGCTGGAGTGGGATCTGAACAGCTGAGGTAGTTGAGCCAGAGGTGCAGCTGACCTGGCAAAGGGGGGTTATTTAGGAAAACTGAGAATAGGACAGGACCCAAGATGCAGCCCTGTGGGGCAACTGCCTGGATTGGGGGAGGGGGAGAACACCACCAGGCTAAACTGCTTGTTGACACTCAGTAATGTGTGAATGGAACCAACCCACAGATGATGCAGAAAGGCCACCAGAGTTTAATTTGTCCAGTAGGAGTGGCTGTAGGAGTGGCTGGGACACAGGATCAATGTCTTGGCTAGGTCATTGAAGATGGCTACAGTGATGTGTTCCTGATCCATCCCAGTGAGGACAGAATTGGTAACACATAGCAAGGATAAGCTGGTGGAGTGTTCTTTCTAAAACCAGATTGGAATAGTAAACATGAAGCAGTGAAGGAAAGAAGAAGGACAGTATTTAAACAGTACAAGGAATACTCAAAGGTAGAGGATAGGAAAGTGTACCAGACTGGGCAGAAGGAAACAAGAAAGAAGGTTAGGAGATCTAAGGCAAAGACAGAAGAAAAGATTGCAAAGGCACTGAGGAAGAGGGAAAAGGTTGTTTGCAGACATACAGTATCTGCAAGTATGGAAAAGCCAGGGGTGGTACAGTGAGAATAAAAAGGTTGGATGGAGAAGACTGAGTGAAAGGAGACAAAAAACAAAGGTGACCATTTTAAACAAGTACTTTTGCTCAGTCTTCACATAAGGGGAGAGGAAGAAAGGCCCACCAAAGACATAAGAACAGATGTGTGGGGCTAGACACAATACCATTTTCGGATGAAAGATTACTGAAAGGCCAGCCCAGTGGCACTGAGGGTTGAGACGCCGGATGCATTATCTTGCTTCATGCCAGGGACCTGGGTTCAGGAATGAGCCAGGGCTGTCAGGAGCTGGTTGGGGGGAGCAGGATTGAGCAGCTGAAAGGCAGCTCTTCTCTCTTGAGGAGGACCCTGTCACCCACCGTAGTTCTACTACCCCTGGGTGGAGGCTCGAGGACTGTGCAGGGGGACAGCAAAGTACAGGGAGGGCGCCTCTCTTAACCATGGTATGTGCACAACTCCACATATGTCCACATGACTGAGACAGGAATAAGAAGAAAAACTGGACAAAAATCCTACAAAAAATCTAAATAAAAAAAATAACAGTACCCAGAGGAGTTAAATCTGTGAAAGCAAGTAAGGCTATGGGATGAGATGGATACATCCCAGTGTACTGAGGGAGCTCAGGAATGTGCTAACTGCTTTACAGCAGCCCTGTTGAAGATTTCAATCTTGTTTGTTACTATCTTGCCCCATGAACCCATGCTTCATAGAAACAGAATTTGTTGGCAGATAAGGACTGCTTGGCCCACTGAGTCTGCCCAGATGGCCCCTGCCTAGTCTTCTTCCACAGATCCTAACTGGTCTCCAGCAACCCCCCTCCACCTATTTACTAATATTTCCCTATGTCTATCCCATGCATGCTTGAAGCCCCCAACTGTTACCACCTCCAGCACTTCCAGATGTCTACAACTCTTTCAGTGAAGTAGTACTTCCTCACATCCCTCTTTTTTTTTTAAACTCTTTATTTCAGATTTTAAAAGCATATAACATACATAAGTCAACAATATTGCGGGTCATACAGTTCATTTACATCTGGATGGGTAAAGAAATAAAATACCTCCCTAAAAACATACAATTCTCTGTCTAATGGTTTAGAACATAAATATACATGCTGTATTGAACATCACACATTTAATTGTCTAATCCTAATGAATGGGTAAAGAGGAATTCTGTATTCTCATAAGCCTGCCCTTCAAATTCCTCCAAGATCAATAAGCCCTTTCCAAATCCCCGGGTCCTTCGGGGCTCAGTGGGCCTACCTGAGCATCAAAATGTAATAAATAAATAAATAATAAACTACTGTTCTATGAGTGACTCATTCTACACCATTCAAAGTGCCCCCAGTCACACTGAACATTTACTTTTGCTTTAACCAGATAGCTTTTAGCTTTCTGTTACGCAAGTTCTCTAAGATCCCCGTATCACTTTTCATCTTTTCTTCTATGGAACAAATTCTTTTCTATGCCTCATTATTTATATATAACCCATTTTCTCCATTGTATTTCAAATCTTTCTGTACATTTGTTGACCAATGCTGTGAGCTTCTCCATCTTATATATCCGGATCATTAAATCCTGCCATTCCTTAATCGAAGGGGGTTCTGGAGATAGCCAGCTTTTGGGGATTGATTTTTTTGGCTGCTAGCAGGCTTATTTGTATTAGTTTCCTACTGGGCATATCCTGCATCCCTCTCCCCAGTACGGAGAAAAGAAAAACAGCTCTGCTGTCAGCTGGAGTTGTTTTCCCATCACCTCACTCACAGCTGCTTCTAGAGCAGCCCGGAAAGGTCCCAGGATCAAACATCGCCAGAATATGTGAGCATGGGTAGCTGGATGGGCCTCGCAGTCCTTATCTGCTGTCAACTTCTATGTTTCTATGTGTATGCTCACAGTTCCTCCAGCATGCTAACCCTCGAGTATTGCTGTACTTGCCTTGTACCACTGGGGTTCAAAAATACCTCACTGTAACCTTCCAGGAAAACTCCTTCCAGGTGTCCGATGCTGTGCCTAGCCTCAGGAAGTGGATGTGAGTCTCCCACTTCCTTGAGTCCACAACCACCCCTACATCACTTTCCCCGGATTGTTTCGCCGTTTCTAAGTTATTCTGATGAAGCTGGGAAAGTGCTTTATAGATACATGAGATCATGTGCTGTTGTGGTGCTGCCTCCTGTTGAGCTAATCTGAACATTTCTAAAAAAATATGGATGCTGTTCTCCTGGTGTGAGGGCTGCAGGAAGAGTTTTTATATATGCCACTGCCTGTAAGTATCTAAATGTATCCCGTAGTGCTAGATCATAATGTCTAGCTATTTCTTCAAATGATAACAGGTGTCCTATTTGGTGAAACTGTAGAAGTATATGTATCCCCAGTCTCCTGCACGTCTAGAAGACAGAATCTAGCCTAGCTGGATAAAAAGCCTGGAGACATAGGAGTGAGAACAGTAAATGTTCATAAGGGGCTAGCTGCCTGGAGTTCCACAGGTTCCTCCAGCATTCCAATATATTTCTGGTGTATGGATTATCTGTGATTTGATCAATGTGTATTTGTGGCTGGTTTAGGAGTATTTTTACTAGGTTGATTAAGTCTTCCTCTTTCTTTTCAAGCTCCTTACATTTTGCTATGCATCTCTTATCCCACCACACACAAAAAAAATATATATATATATATATATATATATATATATTTTTAGTTGTTTAACCTTGAGTGGCATAATAAGCTGAAAGCTTTTTTACAGGAGCAACCTGGGAGCACAGGGAAGTTAAGTGACTTGCTCAGGGTCACACAGTATGCAAGTGGAAACTGTGGGGTTAAAACCCAGGTCTGGTCTGCTGGATGTCACCAGATTTGCAGCTCAGAGCTTTAAACTACTGAGCTATACTGCCTCCTTTGAAGTTGACATGCTGTGTAGTACCTATTCAGACATAGCAATGCCAGCCCCCCCCAAATGGTAACTAAAGAGTTACCCATTTTATCCTGGGATGGTGAGATTCCCATACTGTATATAGTGGGATATCTTTTTATTAGTGTCCTTAAAGAAGGAGGGCAGAGGAGCAATAGGCAGTGTCTGAGCCAGGTACAAGAAGTCATTCACACATTTGGGACTGTCTAGTACAGTATGCTCTGCAAACCCATACTGTACCTGTCATTCAGTGGGTAGCCGGGCAGTATGCGGGCAGGTTGCAGCTGCCCGCTGATGACGGTGGGGAGTGGGGTGGGCAAGGGGTTCTGTGTGGGTGGGGGGTGCCACTGGATGACCAGGGAATTATCTTACAGAGTTCTACCGTGATCGTGGCTATGGGGCGAGGGATGCCCTGGGACCCCCACTGTGCACACGTCATGCTCTGCAGGGCGCCAGGTGCAATTTGCCGGACCGCCCTGCGCAAGGTATGCAAATGGGACCATAATGATATGCAAATGGCCCCATTTGTTTCCTTGCATATATTATGGCCTCATTTGCATGCCCTCAGCTGAATATTATGGGTGATGCACCCAGCGCAACTGCGTTTGTGCTGGCTTATCCCTGTGACACTAGTTGTGGCTTGCACTGGCACAGTCCCACTACACCGTGTGCAGTGCCACTGCACCATGCACAGTACATGCCATATTCAATGGTGCTGAACCATGGCGCATCACCGCTGAATATGTAGTAAAAACCTTTATTTTTATACAGGATAGTAGGTGGCAATTTCACATCATTAGGACAGATCCTATTTTCAAGATGGTCCTGTGTATAAAACAAAATCACATACATATACATACAGTTCCACAAAATATTAATTTAACAACCATACATTACAAAACCATATAACATAACATAAAATGGACAAAGACACTATATTACAATAAAACCGAATTTATCCCAAACATTCACATTTTACCTTTAGTCCAGCTTTTAGAATAATTATAAAATCTTTAACTGATTCATATTGATTTGCTATATATGGTTTTAATGAATTTCATAACCTATTCATAATTGTAGGAAGCGCATATAACTACATTTATTCTTTAATTTGGGGACCTAAAACTCCTAATAATTGAACTCCTCATATTATAATTATAAAGTTTTATTTTCCAATTTTAGTAAAGATACAAAGGTTGATTTGTATTTATAACCCTATAAACCTGCTGGGCCCAAATAATTTTCCTTTTATTATCTTGAGTCATCCATCCCAACTCCTCATATAATTTACAGTGATGTTCGTAGTGATCCTTTTTTAATATAAACCGAGCCAAACGATTATACATCACATCTATCTTAGTAGAATATCATCTGGTCCTGGCACAGGCGCATCCCAGTTGCGCTGTGCCCACACTGCACCACTGCCAGACGCAGTCTGAATATCCAGGCCATTATGTTTTACTATATTCTCAAAATATATTATATCACTGGGAGATGCTTTCCATATAAATATATATATATATATACACACATATATATATATATATATATATATATATATATATATATATATATATACACACACACACTTATATATACATATACTGTGTGTGTATATATATTATATATATATATATATATATATTTATATTTATATACAATAGGGGTGAGGGATGCAGTGTGATATTTTTACTCCCTGCTCTACTGTGATGATAGCAGCCATTTACACAGCTGCAGAATAAGGGGTGCTAGCTGCACATTCCAGCAGACTTGCTAGACCTCTAGGCCTTTATCTGCTGGCAAATTTCATATGTTCATACAGGTCACACAAAGGTCACTGATATCATCACTCTAGGCTGCTTTCCCCTCAGCATACAAAAAAACAGTTGTGCTGTTTCCATAGACACAAATGCAGAACTACATGAGAGGTCTCACTGCTGCCTGCAGCTAACTCAGCATTACAAAACACTATCACCTATTCCCCACACTCTAACTTCCAGCTCATTACTGTGATACTGTCAGCTTGAATGCAGCCAGAATTCTAAAGAGCACAGCTTCACAGAACAGTCTGTTCATCACTGCTGCCTGCAACTAACTCAATTACCAATAAAAACACTTACCTGTTCGTCAAACTCTGCCTCTCAGCCCATTACAATTACTGTGATACTCTCAACTTGACTGCAGCCAGAATTCTAAAGAGCACAGCTTCACAGAACAGTCTGTTCCTCACTGCTGTCTGCAGCTAACTCAATTACCACTAAAAACACTCACCTGTTCCTCAAACTCTGCCTCTCAGCCCATTACAATTACTGTGATACTCTCAGCTTGACTGCAGCCAGACTTCTAAAGAATACAGCTTCAGAAAATAGTCTGTTTCTGACTCCTACCTAAAACTAACTTGTTTACCATTGCAAACCCCACTCATCTGTTTCACAGAGTTTGTAAAACTGCCAGCCCATTCAGAAAAGCTCATAAAACAGGAGCAGAACACAAGACAACATAACAATACTTCTGAAACTCACAACATAACAATACTTCTGAAACTCCTGGCACTATTGTATAAATCAAATACATGATGTGCAGATCATGTGCAAGGTCAAATATTGTCACTCCTGCATCATAAGCTCTGGATATCTCGCTCATGCCTTCAGCACTCGTGAGATATTCAGAGCTCACTCTGCAGGAGTGACATATTTGTGATATCACACTCATGCCCATCATGTATTCCCTATATCATTGTATAATCATAAGTTAGGCAATAGTGCCATGTTTAGTGCTTGTGCAGAACTGTAACTGCAGTGTCCTTGGAAGAATCACAGACCTTATTGTTCACTTTTCTTCTGCTAGCTAAGCAATTTCTCATGTTAGTTACGATGGTTACTCACACCACCTGCTACTGTTCCATTATTCACATTTTATGTATCTTCTTTAGCTGCTGCTATAGTATTTATCAGGGTATAAGACCCTCTGCAGCATGTATTTTCTTGGAGGTGAGACTAAACTGCACCCTACGTAAGTAAGGAAACTGGATGCATTCTCCCCGTGATTACACCGTTGGTTGTAAGCCTGCATCATTCTTATTTGCTGATAATAAATTATGACCCAGATATTCAAAAGAGTTAAGCCAAGCGCAATAGGGTTGCGCTCACGCAAATCCGAAATTGCGCCATTCTGCAATATTCAGCAGGAGGCAGTTGCGCCACCGAAAACATGCTGAGCAAAAGCACAATGATAATGAAGGCATGCACAACCAAAGGGGGAGAAACCATGCATAAATGGCGCAGGGTGATATTGAAAGACTTGAGCAATTCGCAACAGTGGAGCAAGTGAAAGTTGCACCATAGCGGAAATGAGCCAAAATAAAAAGGAGCAAGGAAGAGGCACAAGAACGCTACAGGGAAGCCACATGAGGCAAAGGGAGAAGCAGGGACAGGGAAAGTGTCAGAAAGAGGGCAGGTGAGGGAAAACCACAGCAGAACAGAGGCACAGGGAAGGTGTGTGGAGCCACACAATCCAGAGGCCAGCACAGACAGGTGTACCTGGTGCAGGGGAGGGTGTGGAGCCACACAATCCAGAGGCCAGCACAGACAGGTGTACCCAGTGCAGGGGAGGTAGCAGCCAGGACAGTGGGGGGAACAAAGCAACAGCATCTGGGGGAACACAAGCCAGGGACATGGCCAGTGCCACTTTCCATATGGAGGCCATAATGAGGGGGGTGAAAAGGCGGGTGGCAGGGGGACGTGGCTGTGGAAGGGCCCGTTGGTGGTATGCCCCCAACAGGCAGTAGCGAGCCCACACCAGCTTTGAGCTGTATACAGATACCAAGATTGTGGGCCAGTACCGCCTGAACAGGGCAATACTGAAGTGGCTCTGTGAGCTGTGCAGTGATGTGATGCAGGCACCCACATGACGCAGTCATGCCCTGTCAGTGGAGACAAGGGTAACAGTCTGCATATGCTTGCTTGCCACAGGTACCTTCCAGAGACCAACTGGAGACACCACAGGCATAACGCAATTGGCCACATCATGCAACCTCACCCAATTCCTCAGTGCACTGCTGCCACATGCTGCGGAGTGCATCCATTTCCCCAGCACTGTGGCGGAGTGCACAGTAAACATTCAGGAGTTCCACAGGGTAGCACGTATGCCTGGCATGCTAGGGGCAATAGACTGCACCCATGTGGCCATACGCACACCACCTGGCCATGAGGGGGCCGCATACATGAACCGCAAGGGCTATTCCAGCATCAACTGCCAGGTGGTGTGCGGTGCCAGTGGGCGCATCATCAATGTCTGTGCCACACACCCTGGGGGAGCACACAATTCATACATCTGGCACCAGTCAGCACTGTGCCACCAATTTGAGAGTGGGGACATCCCCCAGGACTCCTAGTGGGTGAGTATGCAAACCAAATGGACATATCTAGGGCCTGGGGGGGCATGGCCAGAGGTGCATGGGTGTGGCCTACAGGGCATGGGGCAGGCCGAAGCTGATCACGAAACTAACCTCCACCCTTTGCACACAGGTGACAGTGGATACCCACTCCATCCCTGGCTGCTCACACCCTACCGGTGGCCCACGACCCCATTGCAGCAATGCTATAATGAGGCACATGCCACCACATGCAATGTCATTGAGCAGGTGTTCGGGATGCTGAAGGCATGATTCTGTTGCCTGGACACCTCTGGCAGTGCCCTACAGTATAGCCCCTCAAAGGCCTGTGGGATATTCCTGGCCTGTTGCATCCTGCACAACATGGCCAAAGAATGTGGGATAGCCATACAGGTCGACGAGAGGAACAGCAATGGGGACACCAGTGACGATGGTGATGGGCAGCCCCCCCTTGGCTGACGGGACCCCCGACTGATCTGGCTGACACAGCTGCACCTGCACACCATCAAAGAGGAGCACTTCAGCCAACCCAGGTAAGTCATGGGGCCATGTGCAACCACCAGTGGCTAAGGCACAACCCACAAACATGCATGGAAACACACCAGGGGTGCATGCTGGCAAGGGAAGTGGCAAGGCACAGAAGCACACACACACACACACACAACCAGGGATGGGTGAGGATCAAAACGCCACATGGACAGACACACACACACGCACAAAAACAATGCACCAAACGTGCACAGAGGGCAGGAGGCACACCAACCCAGAATGCCAACCCTAGCAACACACATGTCCACAGGCCACCATGTCCACTGTCTGTCCATGTGCATGTGTCAGATGCTGGGCACCATTGCACTTTGGTGTACAGCACAATGCTGGCATCATCATGCACATGTACCTGTGGACAGCAGCTGGGAGGGTGTGCAGGTGGACCGTGTGTCCACATGCAGGGCCGGGTACCCACCCATGCACTGCCCACCAAAACACACAATGCACACAGGGCAGTACCAGACAGTACCCACACTGGGAGACAGGTTGGTCTCGTGGCACAGTGCCACGGCCACCTCGGATGCATGGGCGGCCCCGTCGAGACCCACCAGCACTGGCAGGCTGACCACAGGCCTCATGGGGTGGCACCGATGGTCCCCCAGGGGTTCCACTGCATGAACATGAATGTGACTGTGCCCGCGCAGGGGTCTGCAGCACACCGAACATGCCTGCACCAGGAGTGCTCAGGATGCCCACAGCTGAACCTGGCTTCGACAGGGTAGGAGTCACACGATGCTGGGAACGGGGAGTGGAGAGTGCACTGCGTGGTATGTGTTTCGCATGGGCACCTGACTGTGTGCCCATTGTGGCCATGACAGTAATGAATGCCTGTGCATGCCTGTCAATGGCAGCGGTCACATCCTCCTGCAAATGGTCCATCCGTGACAGTATACTTTCGGTGTCCCTGCTGCGATGCTCCTCTGCCCACTCCAGAGCCACACACAGTGCTTCCACAGATGTTGCAAGCCACATCTGCTGTGGGACCGATGCCCACAGTAGGCAGGTGTGCTCGTCCAAGAGGTCATCTGCCTCCTCGGCATCCTGTCCCTCAGGGTGTGCACGGGCCTGATGTTCAGCACCCCTTGAGGGTGGGTGCTGCACACCAGGACCAGGTATGGGCAAGTCCACAGGTGGTGCACAGACACCGCCACTGAACCCTGAACCCCCAGTCCCAGTGGGCGACTGCTGCTGCTGCCCCTCTGGCTGCAGCGCCCAAGGGCTCAGTAGTGCCGCCGCAGTGGCCGCAACAGTCCCACTGTCCTGAACAGACACAAGTGCTACCCCACTGGTGCTGACAGGCACATCCTGGGACTGTGCTGACATGCTGTCCCCCACGGCAGCACCAGCCACAGCCATGGGCGTGAGCTGACCTGCTGTGTGTGTCCATCCTGTGGCACACACGTGTCACTGCCCATGACAATCGTGTCTTCATCACTGGTGCAGGTCTCTGCCCCAGCCACAGCCACAATGTGCTGGCATCCATGGATGCCAGAAGGCTGAGACACAGGAAGGGCTAGCCCCACACCTGTCTCAACGACATCAGTGTGGACAACCAGGCGGCCCCACTGTCGTGCCAATCCACAGAAACCTGTGGTGGTGGATGGTCCAAACTCTGACTCTGGCCGACTGTCCGCAGTGGACAGGCCCACCAACGTTGACCCATGCAGATGCTCAGGATCTGTAAGGGAAAGCAAAGTCAAGTTACTGTGTGTTACCTACCTGGCCCCCCCTTCAAGGTAGACCATGGCTTACCATGCAGAGATGGGCCACCACCCATCTAGAAGCCACTGCCCAGAACTCCCTCTATGGCACTGCAGTGCATGCTTGCAGCAAGCCTGTCCTCTGCTGGTGTGAGCTGCACCACTTCCGGCTGTCCTCTGCCTGTTGCAGCATGTGTCGCCCTGATGGCAGCCACCTTCTCTTTCACCCTCCTCCTGTCAGTACCCATCTTCTTCTTACACTCCTGCACGGAGCACTGGTGGTGCCATGCAGGTTCATGGCACATGCCACCTCCTCCCATGCAGCAGCACAGGCTGGAGGGGTGCTCGCCGTCCGCTGAGCAGTGGCTCCTGATCCAGGTAGGCCTCGAAAAGTGCCTCGGTCTTGGCCTTCATGAAATTGGGCCTCCTCCTCCTCCCACCACCGTTGTCCTCTTCGCCCAGAACTTGTTCGGTCATTATTCAGCCTGTAAGGCTGGCAGTGGTTACCTGTGACAGTGCAGTCCAATGCATGTCTCTGAATCCACAGTCCACACTCCCACACAGCAGTAACTGACTATGGCCACTGCAGCACTTTGTCGCAGTTTTATAGAGCAATCAATGCAAATTAGGTGAGGAGCAACTTTAATTAGATGAAAATCGTGGTGCTGTGCCATTGAATGGCTGATCAGATGACTGCCATATGATGGCTGAATATCATGCTTTTGCACTTTGCGCAATTGTGTTGAACATTCTGAGCCAAAGGCACACTTCCATGGCATGCGTAGTACACCTCACTGCGCATGCCCAGGCTGCTGACACTGGCATCTGCCACGCTGATGATGTGCTGTGCACGATGGTCAATGCAGGGCACAGCCACTATTGTGCCAGTGGCGCTATAGCGAAGGTCACTACATGGCGCTGTGACAATGAGCCTTCATAGGCGCAATGGCACAACTGCCTGATAGTCCGCTGTGGCGCTGGCACACAGGCAACCAATAGCGCAACATGCATAGTCATCCGATGGCACTGTGCGTGGCCTTGCGCCAGAGACCCTTGACCCTGTGCCCGACCTTTGCCCCCTTGTCACTATGCATCAGGCATGGATGTAGCTCTATCATGCTGTTTGGTAACAGTGCGATAGGGAATGGCAGTGCTGTACCATGCATCTGCACATTGGGTACCACGCTGCAGAGTGCCACATTGCCTACTATAGCCATTGGGATGGCATGCAGAAGAGCCCCTCAGTGGACAGCCATCGAGTTGGTGAATCTGGTGGCTATTGTTGAGCCACACCATGGGCCTCTGTTTGGGGAGGCGCCACTGGACAGGGCCAGGACCCAGGTGTGGCAGAAGGTGGCCACAGCCCTGGAGGAGGCCACCGGATGGAGGAGGAGCACAGAGCAGTGCAGGCACTGCTATGGGGACCTCAGGAGGAGGGAGCTGGAGCTACTAGCCCATCTGTGGTCACATGCCAGGAGGGGCACGGTGCCACATCCAGGTAGGGCTTCCGTCAACGCACTTGTATTGTCCATATGGGTAACAGTGTTGTATGTCTCCAGCACATAGGGGAGGGATAGTCTAGGGTTGGCAGTGGCAGTGTTTACAGGGTGTGGGGTGGGAGGGTCTGGCTGGGTGGGTGGGCACACAATTGGGGCAGGGGGACTTTGCTTCGGGATTGTACTGATGTTCTTTTCTCCCCCACAGGCATGGACAAGCATCACAGACTGAGGGAGGAGTGGCAGAGGGAGAAGGATAGAGTGTCCAGGCAGGATGAGGGCCATCACCACCAACATGACTGGCCCGATGAGGGTGAGTGCCATAACTCCATGATTACTATTGCATGCTGTGTAACAGGGTGTGCAGCGGGGCATGGCCATCATCCATCGACACCACTGCCATGCATGCAACTTGTTACAGTCAGCACTGTCCAGTGGCAATGCATGTCCAGGAGTGCATCGATGGTAGTCCATGCGTGCACTAGGTACATGGCTGTGCCACTGCCTTTGCACCACATAGCCATGTCAGTAAACGGCCACAGTGGTGCTGTGAGTGACTGGGCCAGTGGGTGTGTGCAGTGTTCCACATGGCTGTATGCACCTGGGTGGGCAGGTCATGTGGACGTGATCACTGTGGGTGGTCACACACCATCACAGAGGTATGTCCCATGGCCGTATGCCATGCACAGTGGGCGGGCTGTATGGGGCTGTGCATTCACACCTATTGACTGTGCTCCCTTGTCCTAGGTACACGCCATCTCTGGGAGATCAGGGAGGTGCTACAGGAGATCCTCCAGGTGGCACGTGCATCGCTGGACATCCTCCACAGGATTGATGACACCGGGGTCCTGTGGAGGCACCACCCAAGATGGATCCAGAGTGGGGAGCAGCGCTCCCGCTAGGGGTCCCTCAGCCCCTGTAATCCCCTACCCCTCTGGACCCACCCTCACCCCCCTCCTTTCCCATCCCATTTGTCCCCCACCCCTCATCCACCCAGACCTTGTTTGTGGCCCTCCCCCCCACCTTGTATATATTTGTATATAGTCTTGTACATAGTTAACTTTTATATGTTTTGCAATACAGTTATTTTGATATGAATACTGTGGTGGTCTCTGATTTGCAGCAGGCTATAGGTGCTCAGCTGCAGTGGTGTGCATGGTGTCAGGAGTGGTGCTGTCATGGGTATGTGTGTGTGTCCGTGGGGAAGTGACTATGGTGTGGGGGTAGCTATCAGTCGGTGTCTGTGGTGTGTGTGTTGTGCCCTGTGCACTGGATGACTGTGTGCAGTGGTCCATGGTGCATGCTCTGTGTCCATGGTGCACCTGTCAGTGCATCCATGGCCTGTGCAGCTGACACACATGCATGTCTGTGACCTGCAGGGTCTGCTAGCATTTCAGTGGTGGCTGTCCATGTAGGGCAGCCACTGTACCCATCACAATGCTGGGTTGCCTCCTGTCACTGGTGTGATGCATGTCTGCCTTGGGTGACACTGCCGCCTCCATGGTTGTTGTTCCACCTCCATGCTGTGGCTTGTGTGTGTTGCAGGGGATGTGCACCACTGTCTGTGACTTGTGCTCCAGGCATATGATGGTGGCGTACAGGTCCACAGTGCCTGCTCAGGGTGGCTGACACTCCTGTGCCATGGAGAACTGCAGGCTGTGTGTACACGGTTTCCATGAGCCCACACTGGGGGCTTGGTTGCCCCGCTACTGCGTCCCTGTGTTGTTGTCCCCTTGGGTATGGGTGGGTGTTTGTCCCTGCATTGTGTTGCATCCGGTGTGGTGCATGCTTCCACACACCACTGTGGGTGTCTGTGCTGGCTGTTGTGGGCCAGTGGTGGGTCAGGGTGTGTCACTGGACTACTGTGTAGGGTGCTGTACCACTGGTGGTGGTGTCAGGGGCACGCCCTGTGCTGTGTGGGGTACCTCTTGTGCCAACACATGGTCGGTCTCTCAGCTGTGCCTCAGGGGGAATGTGCATGGTGGCACAGTGTCTGCTGTTGTTGCATTGCCGTGTGCTGCCACCCACTGCTGGGTGTTCATGGTGGGGCTGGCTTGTATGGTTCTGTGGTGCACAAGGCTGCAGTGTCACAGTGGGGGTGGTGGTATGCATGGGGTTTCCTGCAGTGGTGGTCACTGCTCATAGGGGTTGTCTGCGGGTCACAGTGCAGGGTGTGCTGTGCACTGGGGGGGGGTTGGTGTGGCACAGGGTGGTCCACACTCCTTGTGTGGCAGTCTCAGCTTGCCGGTGGGTGTGATGGGGCACCATGACCTGGCTGTGGGTTGTTTGTTTGTATCCATGGGCCAGTGGTTATTCCAGCCCTCCCCCAGTTGTGCTGTGCTTGGGGTGTGGGGGGATGATGTCAGTTCTGCTGTGTGTTCCTGTGCCCATCTGTGGCATGGGTGGTGGGCCCCTACCTCCGTGGTTGTGCAGCTACATTGCTCTGCAGCTGGGGAGCTCCCTGCTTGCAATATGGTGCCTCTGGACTGCCCAGCTGAATATTCCTTGTTGCACCATAGCGCATCATATCTGCTCAGCTTCCCCTTCCTAGTTGCGCTATGGCGCAGGTTGTGCAATATTCAGACGTTGGCTGTAGGTGCAATTTGGCTTGCTTCTTTTTTGAATATTGCATCTGTTGCACATGGGTGCAATAGACTTGTGCTTGCTCCTGCTATTGCGCACTTTTTGGGTGCAATTTGATTATCTGGGAATGTATGTATTATCTGGACACCACTTGTTTCTTGTCTCTTCCTTTGTGCAGTTCCAACAAGAACCTGAGCAAGGTAATTGTATTACCCTGTTACAACCTGGAATGGGCGGGGTTTAAATATCCCTATAAAGAGGAAAAAAGTTTTATCATATTAGAAGAGACAGCAAAAGTACAGGTTGCCTTTTTACAGGACACAAAGCTTGCTGGAAATGATCATTCTGCCTTGCTCATGGGCTGGGTGGGTATGGAGGTACATTCTAGTGCTCTTACAAAAAAAATGAGGGGTAGTAATATTGGTTCACAAACAACTCCCCTGGGTAGTGATCAGTTGTAGGAAGGACCAACAGGACCGCTGGGTTATGGCCCTTGTAAATACTCCTGAAGGGCTCCTTCTGTTAGTTAATATTTATGCACCAAAGATCCAGGGTCCGGCCTCCAGACTGTTCTTGAATTTGTAAGATCACAACCACCTGACACCGAGCTCCTTCTCCTTGGTGACATTAATATAAATTGGCTTGCATCAGATGTTGGGTCCCTCAAGGTTGCTATCCTAGCAGCTAACCTAATGCAGATGGTGAGCTCCCCCACTAGAAAACACTACAAAACTGGAACTTGCACTCTCATTGACTGGATCCTTGCTAGCCACCCAGCCCGCATAAAAAACACAGTTGTTCTCCTGGACTATCTCAGTGACCACTCCCCTGTGATCTGTACCTGGAAAATAAGTTCCAAAAACCACCTCCAAAAACTATCTCAAGCAGAGTGCTACCCCATGGAAACCTTACTAAGCTCAAGACCTGTCTTATACAGCAAGACTGGTCCCCAATATACAATACTCTAGATATTGACGCAGCCCTAGATTATTTTATCACAACTTTCAATACTGCCTGTGAAACCTACGCACCAGTAAAAAAGCGTAAAATCAAAGCACTCTCAAATCCCTGGCTCACGGCCAAACTACTGGCCCAACTCAAAGCTCGGGACCACTTCTGAGCCATAGCCAGAGCCACAGGCTCCCTGATGGATATCCAGAAGTATAAACAGGCACAAAACCAATGTACCAAACAAATCCGACTAATGAAGAGCTCCTATTTCAAAAATGCCCTTGCAAACTCCTGGGGTGACGGGAGATCATTCTGGGACAACATCAGAAATATTATGGGTAAGCAGTCCAAATCCTCTCCCACTATAATGACTGTCGATGGAACCACTACCCTAGACCCAATGGTCATGGCAAAGGCCTTAAATAAAACTTTCACTGACCTCAGTGGGGTCCTCCCGCCGGACTTCTTCTCTGATACGGACTCACCAAAACCAACATCTACTGCCTCACTTGACCAACCGCTTTTCCACTTCAAAATAGTTAAGGCACATGAAGTCTACAAATATATAAAAAAGGCTATCTCTAAATCCAGAGCAAGCAGTGATACTATTGATCTTAAAATCTGTCCCTTACCCTGGAAGAGGTGGTGCACCCACTCACCAAAATTTTCAATCTCTCCCTCTGCCTTAGTCAATTTCCCAGCAAATGGAAGTCTGTTATAGTCACACCAGTGTTCAAAAGTGGTGACAAGTCCCTACCAGGAAACCATTGGCCTATATCTATACTTCCACCCCCTTCCAAGGCCCTCGAACGCATTGTGGCTGACCAACTCTCAGACTACCTGCATAAGTATAACATACTCTGCTTGCAGCAACATGGATTTAGGAAAGGACACAGTACATCGACTGCCCTACTGGAATTCTCAGGAGAAATTCACACTGCCTTGGACAAAGGATATCAAACCGGAGCTGTGTTCATTGACCTAACAAAGGCGTTTGATACTGTTCACCATGGCTTACTTATCACACAACTACACAGTCTTGGGCTCTCAGAAGGACCAGGTGCCTGGGTTAAAAGTTACCTGGCCCAATGCTCTCAATCAGTAAAAATCTCAGAAGTTCTCTCAGACTCAAAACTGGTCCTCTCAGGTGTTCCACAGGGGTCAATCCTAGCCCCCTCCTTTTCAGCCTTTTCCTAAACTTTCTTCCCAAATCCTGCCCGGAACAAATAATCCTTTATGCTGACGATGCTGTGATTCTCTCCTCTCATAAGGACCCGAAACCCTTACTCCAGAGCCTGCAACTTGCTTTCTCCAATGTTGAAAAGTGGTTCCTAGATCACAAGCTGGTCCTAAATCACAAAAAAACAAAATCCATGCTTTTCTCCAGTCCACAAAACAGAAAAAGACAAATTCCACTTACTATCAAAACATACCCAGGAAATACCCTTGAACAAGTGTCAACATTTAAATACCTTGGAATCACCTTTGATCAAGGTCTTACCTTTGCGACCCACATTGATAACATAGCGAAAACGGTGAACCAGCGCATTGGTATCCTGTTCCGAAACCGGCAATTCCTTACCCAAGCTGCGCTGAGGATTGCTATCCAAAGCTCTGTCATCTCAATCATAGACTATGGCTTAATTATCTATGGCTCTGCCACTACCATCGCACTAAGGCGCATCACAACCACCCTAAACAAGGCCTGTCGGCTGCTCATTGGAGCACAAAGATGTACTCATACATGTGAGCTCTACACTGAAACAGGATGGTTGCAACTCTCAAATTGCATAAGGTACCTCACATGCTTGATGGCAAAAAAATCCATCTTGGGCCACACTCCACCATGTATCCAAGACCTACTTTGCCCGAATACCAGCATCCGTCCCACCAGAAGATCGGAACACCAGCCTCTCCAGGTCCCCAGATGTCGGACCACACAGGGCCAAAGATCTTTTGCCTATCGTGCCCCCAGCTGGTACAGTGCCCTGAGCTTGCTCATTACATCCTCCACATCACTAGGAGCTTTCAAATCTATGCTTTACTGTCACCTCTCAGCCTCTAGCTCCTGTGACTGCCTTGACTAATGATTCTTCCCTCATGACTGTTTTTACTGTTTTTCATCCTCCTTCTCCTCTGCTCCTTTCTTGACAAAGGCATCTGAGTACCTCTAACTACTCTAAGTCTGCTCCCCTTCCCATATCTCCTCCTACCATTCCCACCTTGACCATTCCCCCAATGTTTTGTTTTTTTCTGTGATATACTGTATTATACTGGCTTATTGAAACCTTTATAATTTGCTGACCATTCTATGTAACATGTCTTGTTTGTTTGTACATTGATGACGTGGAACCTTTGTAAAAGAGCCATTGGCTCAAAGGTAATAATTCCTAGAACAATAAACTAAACTAAACTTATGTCTGTCCCAGACATGTTTAAATCAATCAATTGTACCACCATCCAAGGGTTAGTGTGAATTGTGATAGAGATACGTCAGTGGCCTGCCCTGAATGCAGGACTAGAGTAATTACTAACATACATACTAAAATGCCAGCAGAATAGGCCTAATGGTCTCTCAAGTCTGCTCAATTTTCAGCACCCTCACTGAGTGCCGATTTTGGTGTCCCCCCTTCCCCTTGGGTTATACCATGCCCAGTCCCAGATGTTCCACCTGTATTGGGCCTGGTCAGATTTACCCTCCCCCTGTACCTGTCCCATCCCCTCTTAAACCTGTCCACAGTCTCCATCTTTACCAGCTCCCTGAGTAGTGCATTCCATGGCTCCACCACCCTTTCAGTGAAATAACATTCCTCCTCTCCCCTCTGAGCCTGCCCCCTTCCAGCTTACACCAGTGACCTCTTGTTGCCCCACCTTCCTTCCTTTGTAGCATCCTGACTGGGCCCCCTTTATTGATCCCTTTCATGCACTTAGAGACCTCTATCATGTCCCCCCATCCCTCCTCTCCTCCAGCACGTACATGTCGAGCTCTTTGAGCCTCTCCTTATAGGTCCTCTCCCCAAGGCCCCAGATAATTTTAGTTGCCCTCCTTTGGACTATCTCTAGGAGTGTTATGTCCTTCTTTAAATGTGGTCTCCAAAACTGTACACAATACTCGAGGTGTGGCCTAACCAAGCAGTCGTACAGTGGAAGGATTACTTCCGCCTTTCTGGAAGTAATCCCCCTAGCAATACATCCCAGCATCCTATTTGCCTTTGCCACTGCCCTCCTACAGGTCTCCAAGTTGTTCATTTTGATAGCTACCACTACCCCAAGTCCCTCTCACCCTCTGTGACTTGAATTGTGTCTCCTCCCAAGGTATACCCCTGGTCTGGATTTCTGACTCCTAGGTGCAGAACATGGCACTTCCCCACATTGAATTTTAGTTTCCATTTTTCTGACCACCTTTCCAGAGCCTCCAGGTCCTCCTGCAAGGCCACCCTCCTCTCCTCCCTATTCACCAGTGCACCCAGCTTTGAGTCATCTGCAAAGAGATGCATCTCACTCCTGATGTCTGAGATGTAGTCATTGAACAGGAGTGGCCCCAGCACTGACCCCTGGGGAACCCCACTAGTAACCCACCTTGGGGATGAGGCTAACCCTCCAACCACCATCTTCTGAGTACACTCAGAGAGCCAATTTCCTGTCCATCTTAACAACTGGCTCCCTATCCCCATTTCCTTTAGCTTAGCCAGAAGGCTACTGAATCAAACGCCTTGCTAAGGTCCAGAAAGAGGACGTCCACTAGCCTACCTTGGTCCAGGGCCCTCGTCACCCAGTCATAGAACTCCACAAGATTTGTCTGGCATGATCTTCCCATGACAAAGTCATGCTGCCTATCATCCAAGTACCCAGTTTGCTCCAGTAGCCCCCTAGCTTTTCCTTGACAATACCCTCCATCACCTTGCCGACCGCCGATGTCAGGCTAATGGGCCTGTAATTTCCCACCTCCTCTTTTGATTCCCCTTGTGGATCGGCACGAGAAGGGCCACCCTCCAGTCTGGGGGCACCCACCCAGTCCTCAGAGAGATGTTGAAAAGCTCTGCTAGAGGGACTGCCTGGACATCCGTCAGTTCCCTCAACACCTTGGAATGTATCTCATCTGGCCCAGGTGCTTTCTCCATCTGGAGGGACCTGAGGGCTTCTCTTACTCTCTCTACTGGGATTTCAGCCTCCACATCCTCCCTGCACTGCTGGGCCCCCACCTGTCTGTGGTGGCCACTCCATTTCCCCAGACCCATCAGGGCCCCTGATCTCTACCATTCCCAACCCTTGCTCCAGTTTTCCCCCGCTCCCCTCACAAGACCTAGCCCTTCCATCCCCCGGTAAAAACTGAGGCTGAGTACTCATTTAGGGCTTCTGCCTGTTCCCCCATCTACTGTGTCCAATCATCCCCTATCCTTATCTTGCTGATCTGCCCCCTTACTTTCCTTTTTTTCCCCTATGTATCTGAAGAACCCCTTGTCCCCCCTCCAGATCCCACTGGTCAAGGACTGCTCCTTTTTTGCCTTAGCTGCTCTCACCACCCTGGTGACTCTCTTGGCTGTCAGCTCATATTCTTCCTGATCTCTTTCACTCCTTGAGCACTTGAAGCACCTATATGCTGCCTTCTTTTCCCTCACCACCTCCTGGTTATACCAGCAGGGTTTTCTGGCCTCACTAAACGTACACCTTTCCCTTGCACAGGATCTGGTAACCTCCTGTATTCCCCTCCTAATGATCCCCCACCTGCTGCCAGCATCCATATCTGGCCTTATCCTGTCCAGATGATCTTTAAGGATCCTTCCCATCTCCCTGAAGTTTGCACCCCTAAAGTTGGTTACTACCATCCTTGTTCAGCTTTCTCCCCCCCGGTCCAGGAAGAACCAGACTGTGGTGTGATCACTCCCAGCCAATTGGTCCCTCACCTCTAGGCTCCTAATCTGATCACTTTCTGCCAGGACCATGTCCAGTGTCCTTGCCTCCCTAGTTAGTTCACCCACCTGTTGTGTCAGAAACGCATCCTGGAAGACATTCAGCAGCCTCTGTTCTCTGGTCACTGGTGAAGTCATAGTCCCCTAGTCTGTTCCTGGTATGTTGAGGTCCCCCATTACCACTACCCTTCTCTTTTTCAACCTACAGTGTCCCTCAAGATTTGCCACCAAACTTTCTTCCAGGACCTCCGCCAGTGCTGGTAGTCTGTATACCACTCCAACTTTTACTCTCTTACTCCCCTGCATCAGCAAGGTGACCCAAATAGCCTCCACATTCCCCTCTGCCTCCTTTCTTAGTTTTGATATAAAATGTTTAAATGGTTTTCTTCTTGCTAGGATTTTTGAAATAACCCCAGAATTGTTAAATTCTTAAGTTAAGCTATGACAAGCATGAGACAGACACAGTTTTATTTATGTACATGAATAATCTTTATTGCTGGACTTTAGTCAGAAAGAAGATAACCTTGTTCTTAAAGAGCAGGTGCCCGTTGTCGGGTACCCAGACCACTTCAAACAAATATGATAACTGACCTGCCTCAGTGTTGAGGGGTGGTAAACAAAAAATACTATGTGGTTCCGTGCAGGAAAAAAAGTTACAGCACCCCAAATCTGTACCCCCAGAAACAAAAATTTAATTTTGTGATAGGAAATGAATGCTGAGTGCAGACTCTATTGATTTTATGGGTGCGATCCTTCTATAGATCAATGGAGTGCACACTCTGCATTCAGTTCCTGACATCTTAAAATTACATTTTTTTTTTCTGCAGAGGTTCACATTCAGGTGCTAAAACTTTTTCTCCTGGTCATGACCACATGGTATTATTAATACCCCTCAACACTGGGGCATGTCTCCTATCATGTATGTTTGGGGGGGGCTGGGTACCTGACAGTGTGTACCTGCTCTTTAATGAGCTAGAGAGGGTCCTTTGGACTGCAGGTTTCTCATGGCTTAGTGGCTGCAGTGTAGTCATGAGCTCTTCACTCATTTCTTCAATTGACAGTACCTAAGGCCTATGGATGGGCCCCTGAAAAATGATTAGGACATAAGATCTTGGAGTGATGATTAGACATCATAGCACATTTGGTATATATGTTGGTTTACAGTGAAGTACAAGTTCCTACCACCTTCTCCTGTGGCAGACTATTCCATGTGTCCACCATCTTCTCTGTGAAGAAACATTTCATGGTTAGTGCTGCTACTGATGCCAAGTTCGGAGTGATCTGAATTTGCATGTAAACTCCGATCCAAAACCCACCCACTGCACCCCCATTCTAAAATCTTAGATCAGCTACTGATATACTGGACAACTTTCCCCTAACCATCGACCCCAAACTTCTGCAGTGAACTCAGTCTAAAGTTAAAGCCTTTTTCTGGGACACTTGCCCATGCCACATAAGCTGGAAAAAGCTCATTAGCCCGCCCCGAAATGGGAGGCCTTAAACTCCCTGGTTTTCACTATCTTATTATGGCACACACCCTGTTGCAGTTGGCTGCCCTGTTGTACCCTGCACCCCTATGCACCCTTGCTGCCAGCAGTATGTGCCTTTGTGCATGGTGCATAGTTCTGGCATGCCCCTGACACAGTGCAATCCATGGACCTGTGGGATTGGGTGCATACTGTCTGTGCACCCCCCCTTGTGCATCCTGCATGGGGGGGCACAATGTGTATAGAGTGGCTATGCACCCCAGGTGCGAGGCACTTAGCCACTCCACCCTTACATGCATGGGGCAATAGTACTGGCAGTTGGTTGGGCTGTGTGGGCCCCCAAAAGTTTGACTTTAAAAACTTGACACAGTAGTACAGTAGAAGCACACATCCATACTACACATAATCCTTGTACAGCTTGGAATACATGGTTCACTACCCACAAGGGCATCAGAAATATGATGGTACTGTATGTAACCCCCCCAACTAAGCTTACAGTATGGAGCTGCTTACTCAGTGGCTGCCCTCTGTGTGTTTGGGGTTGGTAGTTACACTGGTGAGAATCATACCCCTGAAGTCCATGGGAGGTCTTCACAACTCAGGCCACTTCATCGTGGTGCCTGGCCTTTGTTGCAGTGGGACAGGTGCTGCAATAGTGTTTCTGCACCTTTGGGAGTGTGTTTGGATTGGTGTTCAGTCCCAGTCAGGACTTGAAGTTAGTCCCCAGTTGGAGTTGATAAAGGGAGGGAGTGCAGGACCGGGAGACAAGTGTGCCCCTGTTCCAGGTGCAACAACACAGCAGCCTATCGATGAACTGTCGATTTTGTCGACAGCAATGTAGAACACTGTGTTGGTGTTGCAGTCCATGGAACATATCATCTTTTTAATGGTTCTCATGTGCCTATCCCAAACAGGCTAGAAACCTGGCACTGTCAAAGCCCCACAACCTCTCACAGAAATCTGTTCCACACATCCACCACCTTCTTAATGAAAAAATGCTTCCTCACCTCCCTTCCTGAATCTCCCTCCCATCAGTTTCATCGTATTCCCTCATGTAGCCACATTGCAGCAGTATGTAAAAAGCCCACTCCCCTCAATTCTGCTCACCACACAGAGCTCCATAGAGTGCAACAGGGTCATTTTAAGTGCTTCTTATTACAATGTAGAGTTCTGATTAGGACAAATCAAGGCCACGGCTCAACTACTACCCTATGGAATGCACCATGTGCTCTCTGTTTACTAAAATCATAAAATGTGAGTGTTTACGGGCACATCTCACAGTAGGGAATAGATCCAGAAGCAAATGATTTGATACCTTTTAATGGACCAACATAGATGTAACAAGAACAAAGTGCTCTAGCTTTCGGACCAACCAGTCCTTCTTCAGAAGCTCAACTTTTGTAATTTGTGTACAGTAGGGAAGTATCAGCATTTTAGCTATGGGCTACACACAGGGAATTGTAATCTCTTTCCTCCATGAATACAGGCAAAATTAAACAAAAATGTATATTGCACTGCAATTCTGCCCTGGTAAGCTTCCTTCTGTGTTTGGGGGGGCATCAAAATACAGAGCTGCTCTTTGAATGATCCATGGAGCAGTGCACAAACTATGTGGAGGGGTCATGGAGTGTGGACAAGTTTGCATGTATTGTTGCATTTGGGTTTAGCCCTTGTGGGTCCCTGTAAACAGACACACTTCAAAAGCTAGGTCATTATTAATATTCCATGCATTACCTGCTGCAGCTTATAACTGCAGGCATCTACTGTGGAGCTGTTCAAAAGATTAGACATACAATTATCAACCAATCTTGGTGGGACAAACCATTTCCAACCTACCATTAGGACATGTAGGAGGGATAATAAGCTCCACCTCTACACATAATAATGAAAAAAGAACTTTGCATCAATTGGGGGTGGAGTGAGTACTAAACTATTAAATGCCTCAGTACTGTTAAGGTTAAAGCCTTGGGCCCAGATATTCAAACTGCACCAGGCTGTTGCACAAGCCTGGGCACAGCACAACTTGGCTGCGCTGGGGCATTGACTGGGCGATATTCAACAGAGATGTGCCATGGCACAGCATTGTTGAATATCGCACCCTGGCCACCTGCAGTGCGCATGGCCCAGTTGCACTGCACAAACGCAAGTGGCCAGAGTGGAGCAGGCAGATGCGCTAGTGCAAGTTCTATTGCGCCATGCGCAGCAGCCATGATATTCAAAAGTGCACATGCAAATGGGGTTATAATGTATGCAAGGCATAAATGGGGCCATTTGGATGTCATTATGACCTAATTTGCATGCAGGTGTGCTGATACCCGGCGACTTGAGCCTGGCGCCCTGCCAGGCAGCAGCTGTCGGGGACCGACGCCCCCTGCACAGTGTGGCAATGTGCCCCACAGCCCGATCGTGGGCTTTTGTATAAGAATAATATGTCCAATATCCCTGGTGATCCAGTGGACCGCTGTCAGCCCGATCGCGGGAATTGTATAAGAATATTACGTTCAATATCCCCGGTGGTCCAGTGGACTGCTGTCAGCCCGATCATGGGCATTTGTAAAATAAAAGAACTTCTATATCCCTGGTGGTCCAGTGGACCGCTGTCTGCCCAATTGTGGGCTTCAGTATAAATAAGATGAATCTTATATCCCTGGTGGTCCAGTGGACTACTGTCCGCCTGATTGCGAGCTTCAGTATAAATAAGATGAATCCTATATCCCCGGTGGTCCAGTGCACTGCTGTCAGCCCTATCGTGGGCATTTGTAAAATAAAAGAACTCCTATACCCCTGGTGGTCCAGTGGACCGCTGCCTGCCTGATCGAGGGCTTCAGTGTAAATAAAATGAATCCTATATCCCTGGTGGTCCAGTGGACCGCTGTCTGCCCAATCATGGGCATTTGTAATAAAAATTACGTCCAATATCCCTGGCAGTCTAGCGGTACCCCTCCCCACCCACCCACTGGGCCCACTGCCGCTTCCCCGGTCCAGCGGCAGGTGGAAACACCCACCAGCCTGCCGCCCACTGACTGACACTGTAGGTAGGGCTGTACACCATGGTCCACAGCATGAGCCAATGGCGCCCAGCCTATGCCGTACTACATTCCAGATATGTGAATGGATCATTCACATATCTGGAATAATAATAATGACCACAGGCTACATGCCACGATGGCTCACGCTGGGACCAATGAGCCAGCCTACCTGAGCCAATCGGTGCGGAAACAGGAAAGCAGGTGCTGCTGCCACCACTGACCAGGGGCGGAGTGGGCGGTGAGGCTCAATAGGCGGGTGGGGAGGGGGTACCCACTAGACCACCAGGAGATATTGAACATAGTCTTTTTTATTACAAATGCCCGCGATCGAGCTGACAGTGCCACTGGACCACCAGGGATACAGGATTCATCTTATTTATACTGACACCCGTGATCAGGCAGACAGCAGTCCACTGGACTCCAGGGATATAGGATTCATCTTATTTATACTGAAGCCCACGATCGGGCAGACAGTAGTCCACTGGTCCACCAGGGATATAAGATTCATTTTGTTCATACTGAAGTCCGCGATTGGGCTCACAGCAGTCCACTGGACCACCGGGGATATAGGATTCATTTTATTTATACTGAAGCCCGCGATCGGGCTGACAGCGGTTCCCTGGAACACCAGGTATATTGGACATGATTTTTTGAACAGATGCCCGCGATCAGGCATGGGGGGCGCCACCACGGAGGTGCAGCCGGAACTCGGGTGGCCACCCACAGGTGGCAGCTGCCATGTTGCACCCTGCAATATGGCAACTCACCTGTGGGTGGCCAGCCATTGTTCCTTTTTTTTGGGGATCAACTTTGTGTGGCGCAAGTAGGGGTTGAGCATGCATGGACTCAGCCCATCCTGGGCTGAATATCGGGATGTGTACAGTATGCATGGGCACGCCCCCCCACCTGCACCGCATACATTACTGATGCGCTCCGGCGCAGCGGAATTTGTGCCAGGCACAATTCCCTTTTGAATATAGCACCCGGGGCACATCAGTGGGTTGTGCATGGTGCAACACTGTTGCGCCATGCGCAACCCTTTTGAATATCTGGGCCTTCGTTCTTTGTTTGCAAAGTGGAAGTTCTGCATCAGAGTAAATTGTTTCCAAAAAGTGCAACCATGAATTCCATTATAGTCCGTGGATCACGTCTCATGAGCTCACCACCAAAGCTGAGACAATGAAGAATGGGAAAGAAAAATAAAAAAGCACCACTTAATCAAGTTAAACATTCACCACTTCAAAGTCTTTCTCAGTCAGATACAAAGAAAATATGGAAAAGCGTGCCAAAACAAAGGGTAATTCAGTTTTATAATACAACCAAAAGTATTGCTTTACACTCATTTAGAGACTGGAAGAGTGACGTGTGTTGACTAACTGTATACTGTAACAACCACATTATTTTTTGTATCATGTAACATTTGTTGTGTATTAATTTTTACTTTTCATTCTACTAATCATATTCTTGTTTGCACCATATAAAATGTGTTTGTATTCTTTTTTTTTCAACCTTTAAATCCTTATGACATTGTTTGCATGGGCTGTCCTTGCATGCTGTATTCTATATTCCATGTTTGCACCTCCTAGATTGTGCTAGACATCAATTATGTTTAGAATACTTAACAGGTAAACAAAAACTATAATAAGTGAAGTAAACCAGAATACTGGATGGTGTTTACACCTCCATAGTACTGTGGCACAATGGAATGGTGCTATGATATTATACAGAATAATATTTTGACTGTGGTTATTACCATATGATGCAACTGTAGAATTCTATGTGTGGCAAGTAAAGGATTCTACCTCCATGGTACAGTGTGATGCTGCTACAGTTTATTAAGATTTTTAAATAGGTAGCTATAAATAATGCCTTTAGTGGGCTACCTAAATGCATAAAATTAAGACTTTACAGCTTCATTTCCTTTTACCTGATGATGTTCAGGGATATGTTATAATGTAGCTATTTATCCAATATTAAAAGTCTTCTGTTCCTAAGAACCCCAAGCAATATTTAAAATAAAGTAAAGTGACTCTGGTGTGAAACTCTAATGAAACATCCTTGTACCATTTGTGGTCAATGCTGTAGTTTTCCACCACATTCCTTAGGGAATAACATTTTCAAATGTCAATTTTTCCCCTGGGGCAGGCAAAGTTCAATCCCCTTTACTATACTACATTGCAGTTTTACATGATGAATATTGATTTCTAATCATATGATTACAGTTTTACTGCAGTTGCTCTCAAAACTTTAGGTGTTGTGTAAATTATTTGGGAATTTGAAAGGACAGTTTCTCAGTTGTAATTTCCTCTTCCCTGTAAAGACATTTAATAACTAAAAACAAAATAACATTGAACAAAGTTTTTAAAAAAAAATGATGCAGTGTTATCTAATAAATGGTGTTACTTATCATGCTCATTTGAATGGACACCGGTATTAGTTATAAGAAGAGAGCAATTGTTTAAATAAAGGACATCAAGTACTATTGTTTTTGATACATTGCAAACCGTACAGCCTAAAATAAAATCCAGTCTACCAAGACCATGCTATCTTGTAAGGAACATTAATGATATCTGAACATCACATGGCATTGAAAAAATGTGTGAGTTATGTTAACCCACACAAGACCGGAAAGTAACAGATGTGCTTTATTAGTCCAATGAAATATTTACATTTTATAATTGATTAGTGTTATTCCTCCACTCCTCTGGGACCACTCCCATTTCCAGTGAGTGGTTGAATGGGACTGTCAGAGGTGCAGTCAGCACCCCTCTGAGCTCCCTCAAAAACCTTGGATATATCCAGGCTGGCCCCATTGTCTTGTCTACCTCAAGATTAGCAAGTTCTTTCAGGACACTCCTATCTGTAAATGGACTAGTGTTTATTCCCTTCCTTTGATGCCCATGACACAGATCAATACTCCCTCACCCTTCCATCCATTTGTGAAAACTGAACATATATAATTGTTCAGAATGTCAGATTTTCCTGTGTCCCCTTCTACACAATCCCCACTCCTCTCCTTAGCCTTAAAATCCCTCCCTTAGTTTTTGTCATTTTGCTAACATACCTGAAGAATGTCTTGTCCCCTTTGAAGGAAATAAACAAGACTAATACAGAGAGGATTTTCCAGAAGAGAAAGGGGAGGGACATGAGAGGACACCAACTGTGATTGGAGGATGGTAGATTCAGGAGAGATAGATGAGACATTTCTTCATGGAAGAGTGGTAGACAAGTGGAACTCCTTGCTGGGTGAGGTAGTGGCCTGCAAGATGGTAGACAGCTTCAAGAGGGGTTAGGATAGGGTAATAGGATGGAGGGGAGGGAGGGAGGGGCATCAGCATTATAAGGAGCTAGCTGCGCACTTCAGCAGACTCAATAAACTGTGAGGCCTGTTTCTGCTGGCATTTTCATATGTTCATATGTTCTTTACTGCCTGTGTCATTTTCTCCATTTGTGCCTTTGCACTCCTGGCTGTTTTCACTGCCTCCCTATGCTTCTCTTGAGTTACTTCTCTATTCTCCACCCTCTGTTTCTCCTTGTACCATCTGCTTGCTAGCTTTTTTGTCCTTACCTTCCCAGCTACCTCTTTTGAGAACCATACCAGTCTCCTTTTCATTTTGCTTGCCTGCCCAATACAGAGGTTGATTGCCTTCACTATGGTCCCTTTTATCCTGTACTCCATCCAAGTTCTCCCACTTTGCCAAGGCATCCCTGAGACATTCTTCCATCATTGTATAATTGGTCCTCCTTAAATCCAGCACCTTCACCTTTATGTGATTCACTTCTGACACAGTACTTATACTGAACCACACCAGACAGTAAAGTAAAAGGATACAGGTAGTACATTATGTGCATGCTTTGTGGGTACCCGGTTGTATTACAGTACTTATGATTGTGAATGCCATTGTGCTGTTCATAGGATTCATAGGCTCTCTATCAGGTCAATTAGCATTAGCCATGTCAGACCAGCACTTATTCATGCTTAAGACATGTAACATAGGGCACCATAATGTCTGTCTATTGCATCTTTAAACTGTTTCATATTACTACCAGATATTACATCTGATGGCAGAGCACTCCAATTTGTTAATGCCCTCTGGGAGAACCAATGTTCCCGCTGCCTATTTTTATAAGAATTCCCTTTTAATTGGTACTGATGTCCTTGATTGATTGTTGTGGTTCTTGCTTGGAGTCTCAAGCCTTCCCACAAGTCAGGCTTTTGAAAGGGCCTATAGACCAGGAACATGTCTCCCCTGTGATGACGGTACTGCAGGGAATAAATGCTGTTAATATTTCACCATATGTTTTACCAGATATCCCATCTGCCATTCAGGTGGCCCTTCTCTGAAACCCCCTTCAATTTCCTCAGGTCCCCCTTTAAATATGGGAAGAAAAACTGCCCACAATACTCCAAGTGAGGATGGACCAGTGAGAGAGAAAGTGGGAGCATCACCTCCCTGCTTCTATTCCTTATATTTTGTACTAATACAAGTAAGAACTGCATACCCCTTTTTGGCCACTTTAACACAGTGTTCAGAACCATTAAATGTGCATGAGATCTGTATTCCCAGGTCTCTCTCTGAATGGGTATTTTGCAGCTTGATTCCATCTATGTAATGGGGAAATCTCAGATTCTTTGTTTCTAGATGCATAATCTTGCATTTAATAAGATTTAATCTAAGTTTTTTCTTGGCTGTGACCTGAACCAAATTCATGAATATTTTCCTGGAAAAAAGCTGCATCTTGCGTAATAGTTACCAGTGCTCCCAACTTAATGTCACCAGCAAATTTTTCACCCCATATAATGGTGTTTACTGTTAGGGCAGATACCAGGATGTTTAAAACTACTGGTTCCAGCACTGATCCCTGAGGGACCCCACTGATAACTGTGGCACAACTAGATGTATATCCTTTAATTACTACTTTCTATCTTCTATTTGCCAACCAAGCTGCCATCCATCTAACTGTACAGCCATCTAGTTTGATTTCCTGAAGCATATTAATTAAATCAGAATGTGAGAAACTGTCAAATGCATTTTTGAAGTCTACATATAATATGTCCACTGGGATTCCTAGATCCAGGGCCTCACTAACAGGAACATAAAATCTAACTAAGTTTGTCATACAGGACCTTAACTTTTGGAATCCATGCAGCTGCTGTATGTCCCTAAGCCATTTTTATGTTTGCTTGCATGCATGTGCAAGAAACATAGTGCCATCATCTGAGTTTTCAGAGGTGTGGCAGCCCTCTTCCAATTCAGTCAGTGTGTTTGCAGGCACAGCCGCAGTTCTCCAATGCCTGCTGGAGCTGTCTATGACAGCAGTCCAAAATGCAGTGGTGTACAGTTGAAAGGAGGAGCTACACTTCAGTGAGCAGCGATAAGATATTGCCTGCTCATGCATGCTCCCCTACACACACACACACACACACACACATGCATACTGCGTGCTCGCCCCCCCCACGCACACACTGTGTAGCTGACAGGGTGCCCAATGCCCCATTGGCTATGCTGCACCCCCCCAAAACAGTGTTCCATATGCCACGCTGGGTGCCCACCCCAGCATGGCCACACATCATATAGCCGACGGGGGTGCCCAGTCCCCCATCGACTCGATTGGTTCCACCCCCAGAGTACAGGGTGCCATGCTGAGGCCACCCCAGCATGGCATATCTTCTCGCCGGCGAGGGTACCCAATCCCCGTCAAGCTCCATGCCCCCACCAGCCGTCCTTGTGCCACACTGGAGCCCACCCCAGCGTGGCAAGCGTCCAACGTTGTCATTTAAAAAAAACCTGAAACTGAAAAGCGGTCCCTCGCTGTCTCTGCCCCACCGCATCCACCACTGCACACCCGCCTCCCACCCCCTCACCCCACCTTACCTCCAGACTCCGGCGCGGCGATCTTCAGTGGACCGGGAACACATCTGCACTCTTCAAAGCCGACCGCGAACTGAGGAAATGCCGGTAAGCTGTATAATGGGATAGATAGGGTTTTTTCAACTTTACTGCATATCTCAGGCATTTTTTGGAATTTTTGCACCAACTTTTCAACATGGGGTTTTTGGGACCCCTTCTCATGAATGCTCTCACTGTCTTGGTGTTAATCGGGCCCGAAGGGTGATTTCGTACTCACTGCATGAAATCACCTATTGGGACTGAGTAATGAAATGACACTGCCACTGTTCATAAGGTGGGCTCTCAAAAAGCCTATGTTGAAAATTTGGTGGAAAAATTCCTAAAAATGATTGTTTTATGAGCGTGCATTGCGCAGTTCCTACGCATGCTCGTAAGTTCACGAATTTTCAATATTTTCCCTCCAGATTTTCAACATTGCCATTTTATTACACTTCCTCATGAGCAGTACAGCTGTCATTTTTCACATCTTGTCCAAAACGTGTTTCTGCCCATGTAGCGCGCAATGGTGCAGTTGGTGTGCGAAATCAATGTATGGGACACATTAAGAAAATGGCTATGTTGAAAATTTGGTGAAAAAATTCCTAAAAATGACTGTTTTATGAGCGTGCATTGCGCAATTCCTACGCACGTTCGTAAGTTTGTGAATTTTCTATATTTTCACTCCAGATTTTCCACATTGCCATTTTATTACACTTCCTTATGAACAGTACAGCTGTCATTGTTCACATGTCACCCCAAATGTGTTTCCGCAGATGTAGCGCACAATGGTGCAGTCGGTGTGCGAAAGCAATGTTTGGAACAGATTAACAAAATCACAGTTACACTGTTCATGAGCAGAGGTCTTAAAATGGCTATGTTGAAAATTTGGTAACAAAAGTCCATAAAATGACTGTGTTAAGAGTGAGCATTGCGCAGTTTCCACGCACCCTTGTAAGTTCATGAATTTGTAATATTTTCAGTCCAGATTTTCACCAGTGGCATTTTTCCACACTTCCTTATGAACAGCACAGCTGTCATCTTTCACAACATGGCCGAAATGTGTTTTCACACTTTCAGCACAGAGATGCGTGGTCGCTGTGGGAAATCATTGTTCGGGACAGATAAAGAAAATCACAGTGACACTGTTCATGATCGGAGGTCCCAAAATGCCTGTGTTGAAAATCTGCTGTAAAAAATCCCCAAACTAATTACATTATGGGTGTGTGTTGCACAGTTTCTATGCATGCTCATGACTTCACCAGTTTTTTTAATATTTTTACTGCAGATTTGCAACATTGCCATTGAACAGTACAGCTGTCATTTTTCACATCCTGTTCAGAATGTGTTTTTGCACCTGTGGTGCTAAATGCCGTAGTCGCTGTGCATAAGCAGCTTTTGGCTAACAAACTGATATTGCCACTGTTCATGAGGTGGGGATCACAAAAAAATCATGTTGAAAATTTGGAGTGAGAATACCAACGAATGCCTGAGGTGTTAAGGTTTCCAACCATAACGCCCCACCCTGTAGAGAATGACAGGCATCAGGGGTGTGACTTGGGATTCTTGCCTGTAATGCTCATACCATTCCACACCCTGCAGCCAGTGAGAGGCATCGAGGTATGCCTTGGACTCTTCGGCCCCAAAGTTCACCCTATTCTCCTATACCACACCCATCTCATCGTATTTCCTGATGGAATGGGGTGTGCATAAGAGTCAAAGACCCCAAGGCACACCGTGACACTTGTCAGTGTCTGCAGGGTAGGGTGTGGTGAAATGGTGTGGCCGTTATGCCTGATGACCCAAAGGCACACGCCAATGTCTGTCACTCTCTGCAGGGTGGTGGTGGGGTTGGCTTCAGTTCAATACTTCACTGCCATTCCTATTATGCAGCTCTGTAACTTCTACACTACCAATGCCAATGCCAGCAAGAAAACATTCAGCATTGACAAATGCTTGTTCTCTGTATATTGCTCAATGTGTTCCTTTAACAATCCTTCAGTTACTCTTCCCACAATGCTAGTAAGGCTAATCGGTCTATAATTGGCACATGATGTTATGCAAAAACTTTTCTCATAAGAACCACCTCAACTCATAAGTGAATGTCTAAAATGTTTAAATGCTTGTTTCAGGGGAAGCACTGTGACAAAAAAGATGGGATGTATGCCTTAAAAAAACATTTTTCAAGAATCAGACAAAAAATAAAGGATCAAGTTCTGTGAAATGCAGAGGAAGCAAGGAATCAGCACATTGTTATATCCATATTGTTCAGTGCACTCCTGAAAACTGTAACCTTTATACCATCATATGCAGTTACAGTGAATAAGTCTATGAGCATAGCACCACTACAAACACACGATGACTGGATTTTATTTATTTTATTTATTTTATTCTTTGAAAAATAACCTTTGAGCAAAATGCTCTTTTTCAAAGGTTCCACATCAAAGGGATAGGGTCCATGCAATTATAGCAGAAACAATACAACAGAAGCATCACAAAAATATGAGCAGTACACAGTCGACATACTATGAAGGTTACATTTGGGACAACAAAACTCAGCTACACACGTGGTATAAACTTCAAGTGCTGGGTTACACAAGTTGGCTGTAGACAAAGGTGGCAGGAGGAACATGAACCAGTGAAAGACACTACGATTGGTGATCCTCCATGTGGCCCAGAAGGCATTCAATATATAGGATAGCGTATGACTAAGTGTTCACAACAGGGCTATTCTTTACCTGAGTTGTTACTGTGATGACTGATGACCTCACGAGCGCAGCTCGAGAGGTCCTTCAGTCGTCACAGTAATGACGGGTAAAGTAACCCTATTGAGCTACAATCTACTTTCTATATAGTGTATGAATCTAACCATATATGCTAAAAAGGTACAAGGTGAGAGTAATAAGCAGGCAAGAAATTTTGCTATGATACAACACATTCTACTTTTTTTACAACAGGGCAAAACAGTAAATGGCAATAACAAATTTCAACTCATAAATGCAAAGAGACTCACGGTTTTGTCGCAGCGACTGAGGAGACACAAGATGAGAATGGGAACACAATATACAAACTGTTTGACTTACTTTACTTCATGAATGAACAGGCAATCTGATGGCTATGGTAAAATTATCAGTTGGCATCTCTCTCTCCACCCCCCCAGCAGCAAGTGTCGTGACCTGCCATAAAAAAAAAATAAGCCCCAAGATACATTGCCCTGCCTATTGAGAGACTGTATTGGCTGCTGATTTCACAAGATAGCTTTGCCATGGTAAAACAAAAGGATAGGCTTTGACAACTGCCAAACATACAGCAGGAGGACGTTCAAGTGTGACATCCATATTGCAGCAGAACGAACAGTTGTTCTGCTGCACTGAGGATGTCACTACTAACGCAGAACAACATTTTGAAAGTGATGAAAATCGGTTGTGAACTACGTTCCAATATACACTATAAATTATTAGACAGCAAATGAGAAACAGGAAAAAATAAAAGAAACAATTGCAGCCAGAGACAGGCATTTGTCAGGTAATGGGTGGGGGTAGGGATTTGATTAGCATAGGGGTGGGAGTCTGGAGGAGAATGTGGGAGAGCACTAGATTGGTTACCTGTAGAGACCAGGGACCCGACAGAGAGTGGGCAGTAGAGTTCAGAGAGGGGTGAATATGATGGATAAGGTCCTAATATGGAAGGGGCACAACATCCCTGGCCACTTTATACTAGGTAGAGTGGTCAGCCTGGATTACCTCACACACACAGGTGCAAGCATCAGAGAGGTGCTGCATCAGTAATTGTTTAAATGCAGCAAGACTGGTGTTGTTAAGTATGTGTTCTGGGATCTCATTTAGCCAGAGGGGCACTCTGTATGCAAAGGACCTTTGAGCAAGTGAGGTTTTCCTGAAAGGGACAGCTAAGGAGTTTCTGGTAGTGCCCCTGGTGTGGTAAGAAGAGTGGCTAGCCTGCAACAGGAGTTTTAGATGGGGGGAGGGCATTTTCATGTAGGATTTCTTGCCAAGAAGGAATGTCTGGTACTTTATTCTGTTGTTGAGGTTCAGCCAGTTAGTTTGTTCATACAGTGAACAGGTGTGAGTCCTGTTGTCAGCTCCTTCTGTGGTTGTTGCATTAAACTATGTGTAAGCAATTACTATAGAATGCCTAAAATTGGTAAGCAGCAATGATAAATGTGTATTCACAAATCTAAGCATACATAACTTTTCAGGTTTCTGCAAACCAAATATGTGCACGTTATTGTCCCATCCTCACAATGTAAAACTGATGCTTATTTTGCTGAATATCATGGTTAGTGTGCCTGATTAATTGTTTTATTCTACCTACAGGCCCAAACAGGGTCTTACTTATTTGAACCAAAGATCTACAAGGCAGAGGAATTCACTCTTTTAAAAGATAAAGTATTACCCACCAACACAACTGTAACACAGAAAGAAATTTTAGAAAACAAGATTGCCATTCAAACTGATGCCATGAACAATGATTCATGTGAGTTCGATGTGAACTGGAACATTTTTGACAAACTCTGGCTTCTCTGCATGGTGTGATAGCTCAGCAAACTAAGATGCTTGAGAATCAAGGGAGAATACTTAAGGATCAATGCAAAGTGCAACAAAAAAACAACAAGAGAAAAAGACAGACTTCTTAAACTAGTTGAAGAGCTTACAAGAGATAGATATGTCTATGTACAACAACCATTTCAAGATGAGGACTCTGACATGATGATGCCTGACTATGGTTCTCTAAGGACATGACTGAATGTATGAGAAAAAAAAGCTAGCTTTCAAGAGGTACAAGGAAACATGAGGGGGAAGACAAGGAACTGTGTCTGGAAAAGCAGTGGGAGGTGGGGAAATCAGTGAGGAATGCAAAGGCACAAATGAAGTAAAAAAAAACATAGGCAATTGAGAAAAGAGACAATACCTTTCTTAGGTACATTAGTGAAAGAGAAGACCAAGCATGGAATTGTGAGGTTAAAAAGTGTGGGAGGGTGTGTGTGGAGGGGGATCTAGAAAAAGCAACAACCCTGAACAAATGTTTTGATTCAGTATTCACAGAAGGAAGGGAAAGAAAAGGACCACTATTGGGCTATATGAGCACCAATGAGAAAGAGGTGGACCCCAGCACATTTATGGAGGAAAGAGTTGTAAAGGAGCTCAAGAATCTGAAAGGGGAAAAGGCTATGGGGCTGGATGGGACACATTCAAGAATATTTAAAAAAACTTAGAGAGGTGCAGGCAGTACCACTAATAGCCCTAGTCAACAAATCGACAGAGTCAGGGGAGTGGAGGAGGGCAAATGCAATCCCTATTCACAAAAGTGGAAACAGGGAGGATGCTGGCAACTACAGGCCAGTCAGTATGACCTTGGTACCGGGGAAATTAATGGAGTCATTGCTAAAGGAAAGGATTGTGATATTTCTTCAATCCAGTGGAGCACAGGATCCAAGACAGCATGGATTCACAGCAGGAAGGCTTTGTCAAACAAATCTGATAGATTTCTTTGACTGGGTGACCAGGGAAGTAGATCATGGAGGAGCCATGGATCTTTCCTACTTAGAGTTCAGCAAGGCCTTTGACACTGTCACATGTAGGAGGTTGGTAAATAAGTTGGGCAGCTTGGGAGTGAGCCCAAAGATGGTAAGCTATGTCAGAAACTGATTGAGTGATAGGACAAAGAAGTTGGTGGTAAATGGTATTCAATTTAAGGAAAAGTGAGGTGACCAGCAGGCTGCCACAGGGATCCTTGCAGGGGTCAATCCTCTTTAATGTCTTCATAAGTGACATTGCAGAGGGGATGGTATGCTTTGCAGATAACACTAAGATCAACAATAGGGTCGGCACTCCAGAAGGGGTGGAAAAAGTAAGAAAAGAGCTAAACATGCTTGAGGAGTGGTTGAAAGAGTGGGAGCTAAGATTCAGTGCAAAGATGTGAAAAATCATACATTTGAGGTACAGAACCCAAGGGAGAAGTACAAGGTGGGGAGAGAGGTACTGAAGGTCACCAATCAAGAAAGGTAACTGGGTGTAATCATATATGAAGACCTAAAGATAACCAAACAATGAGAGAAGGTTGTGGGGATAGCCAATGGGATGCTAGGGTGCATACTGTAGAGAGAGAGAGAGAGAGGTATCACCAACAGAAAAAAGGAGATGGCAATGGCACTGTATAGATCACTAGTGAGACCCCATCTGAGATACTGTGTCCAGTTTTGGAGGTGGCATCTAAGGAAGGGCGTAGACAAAATAGGGATGACCAGGGAAGGGCGACAAGAATGGTGCAAAGACTGCACCAAAAGTCATATGAAGAAAGACTAAAGGATCCCTGTATGTATTCCCTGGAGGAGAGGAGGGATATGATTAGGGCTGTGCAAACCTCTAAAAGTTCTACTTCACAAACTTTGAGTAGAACCCAGAAAAGTTCTACCAGGTTCTATCTAGTTCTACCACATTGAACCAGGTAAAATTGGGTTCTACCCTAAGTTCTACCAGGTTCTGCCCAGTTCTACTGGGTAGACTCAGGGTGAATTTGGTTCTGCCAGTGAAAACAGGATTCTATCAGCTATAACCATGTTCTTCCAAATATAACCAGGTTCTACTGAGGAAACCACATATTCAACTTGTATAACCAGGTTCTACAACACATTGTAAGTTGCACCTTGTTATGGTTCGGAAATCCCCATAAGCATTTTTATTTTGCATGTCTGGGATGTTGTACAGTAGTATTACAAAAGTAAAAATGGTATGTTTTGCAAAGTTTTGGTGTATAGGATTCTGTTTCAGTGCATCAAAACTTTGCAACTCTGCAAAATTATTAGAATCCTAGTACTGCATGTACTGTACTTTACCAAACATGCAAAAAATGTGAATTTTTTACTTGAGCAGAACTAGGTAGACCTTACTTGTGTATTATATTGTAGAACCATACCCAGTCCCAAAGTAGATGTCATAAAATAGTTATTTATTCTAAAACAGATCACAGCACTCCCACTACGTCAAGTGACTGTTCCAAAATAAACAGGGAGATTTACATTTTAGTCCCAAACAGGTCAGTAAACAACTGCTACTGCATCGAGTCAGGTAGTTAAAGTAGAGAAGGCACAAATAAATGTATCCTGAAACAGGTCAGTAAACAACTGTTGGCTGCATCGAGTCAGGTAGTTAAAGTAGTGAAGACACAAATAAATGTACTCCAAAACAGGTCAGTAAAAAACTGTTGGCTGCATCGAGTCAGGTAGTTAAAGTAGTGAAGACACAGATAAATGTCTTCTGAAACGAGTCAGTAAACAACTGTTGGCTGCATCAAGTCAGGTAGTTACAGTAGTGAAGATGCAAGTAAATGTACTCCAAAACAGGTCAGTAAACAACTGTTGGCTGCATCGAGTCAGGTAGTTGAAGCAGTGAAGACACAGGTAAATGTATTCTGAAACAGGTCAGTCAGTCAAGTTTCAAGAAAATACAAAATCACACATGCCTACACAATGCAATTCTGCTTAAAGTTGAACGAGCATAACATTCTGTGGTGATTTGCATATGCAGCCCATGATGCTTTGCATTGTGTGGGCATGTGTGATTTTGTATTTTCTTGAAACTTGGCTTCCCAGTCAAATGCCCTTTGGGGTAACCCTTGCCTCAGTGTTTGTGCACAGAGGTTCTTTGTCTTTTAAATAGTTTTTTTATTTTAATGGGTTCACCACAACATATCCAAGACACATTGTCTTAGGGTAGCTGGTCCATGCCACTGGGGTGTTAAACAGACGAGGCATACAGATGAGTCCTGATAGGACGAAACATGTGTCTATGTCATCTGTTAGCACCCTTTGCAAACTGTGTGAGAGGCCTTTCAGCACCATGCAATTCTGCTTAAAGTTGAACCAGCATAACATTCTGTGGTGATTTGCATATGCAGCCCATGATGCTTTGTACTGTGTATGCAATTAGTGAAAATATAGGTAAATGATTTATTCCCAAAAAGGTCACAGCAGTCTACCAGCTGTGTCAAGTAGCTGCACCAAAATAAACAATGAGATTTAAATTTTATTCCCAAACACATCAGTCAACAAATGCTGGCCACATCAAGTCAGGTAGTTTAAAGCGGCACTGTCAGCTTTGCCCCTTCGTTTTGTTCCATATGTGAAAAGTGTGCTTCCTACCACACCTATCACTCATGTACTGCAAAATGCCCCAGCATGTATAAAAGTTTAGCTTTTTTACCTTTTACCGTGATTTTTCTTAAAATAGTGATTCCTTTGGTTCGATCGTAATGCACTGGCCTCTTGGAAACGGATCCAGGTTCGGAATGCAGGTCTGCCACAAGCACAGTCCTAAAGAGTGATTTTATTCACATGCCACCAGTAATGGCATGTTAATCTTTTCCAAGCTAGTCTAACAAAATGCTGCTGGTATCTACAAAAGCAGACCGAGCACTGCGTGGAGCACAATTCTGGCGTGGCAGGTGGGGTAAGGGGCAAGGCTAAGGCAGATTTTCTTAGCCAGGAGGAGGGTCTGATAGTCACTCCTTCCTTGGAAATGGAGCCATGACATTTGTTTATAGAGCTCACAGGTATGTGTTCTTTTACCAGCACCTGTCACAAGATGATAGGACTTATTGAGGACTGTTTTGATTCTTTTTAAGTAGTGAAAACACAGGAATATTTCTTCCTAAACAAGTCAGTATAGTACTATTAGCTAGTTAAGTAGTTTAAGTAGTGAAAAACATGAAGATTGGGCTGCATTGAGTAGCTGCACCAAAAACAGAGACATTTTCCCTAACATGTCCGTACAGTACAGAACATCACTTCTGTGTCATGTTAAGTAAGAGAAGATTTTTTTTAATCCCAAGTCCCAGTCCAGTCCCAAAACAAGGATAAGTACAAAAAAAAAAAAAACTGCCTTTCCCTTACGTGGTATATGGCTAGTTGCCTGTAAGCCTCTGTCCCTCACATGGTATACGGTTAGTTGCCTGTAAGCCTCTGTCCCTTACATGGTATACGGTTAGTTGCCTGTAAGCCTCTGTCCCTCCCAGACACACACGTATGGTTTGGAGTCTTGGACTACAGTAGGTAGGATTTTATTTTGGAGGAATTGGAATGGTGAGATATCAGGGTCCATTCCAGAGTCCACACCACCCTCTCCTCCCTGATGCTCCTTTCTCTTTTCCCTCCCTGATACCATTCATTGAAAGAGTCCTCCTCCCTGAGTCCCCAACTTTAACTGCCCTGTCTGTCTTCCAGTCCATTCCTCCAACAGACAGGAAATCAGCAGGATTTTGGTATTTTGAATCACCCATCACTTTTTTTTATCCCAATGAACTTCTATATTCTGACAATTAGTGCTGCATCAATCACACATTTTCACTGTAACCCTCCCCCTCTCCAAATAGCTTCATATACTGCTATACTCACTGCCTTATCTGGCAGCCCATAAACCCCTTATCTGCATGCTGCACAGCTTACCCTGCAATCTTCCTAATTCCCATATTCATCGTTTCCCTCCTAACCATGTTACTTTTCCTTCCCTCTCCCTATACCCCTCTGTCCCTTATGTCTCCACCCCAGACCCATCCACCTCCCCTGCTCTTAACTCAGCCATCTCTTTCAGGCAACTACTCAACTGCCCTTGGCCAACAGGTTCATCAATACTCCCACCCACTACCTTCATTACCTTCCTACTTTAATACTCCTCTCATATCCCCATCCCAACACCTCTTCTTAACCCCCATTCACACAGCTCAAGCCCTCTAAAAGGGTAATTAACCTAATCAGACTCATCATAACATTGCTACTCCATACAGCTGGGGATGCAGAAATGAACCCAGGGCCAACCCCCTTCCACTCTCATCTCCCCAAAGGACTCAAAATCACTCATCTTAACATTGCTCTCATAATGAGCTCCCCTGTTCTCCTGTATCACTTATGGGTGACTCTTTTCCTCCTCACCCTGTCTATGACACCCTAGATCATCCCGCTAGGCTTCTTTGCCCTAGCTTTTTTACTTTGGGCCTTACTCCAGGAATTTGTTGCCTCCACTATCCCTAGCTTAATGAGTTCCCACTTTTGATTTGTGTCCATATTAGGCTGAATTCTGTCCAGGAACCCTTGCACAACTTCACCCATGTTTTTAAAGTCAGCCTTAATACATGATACCAGCCTGTACCATACTGATACCATTGAAGTACTTGAATGTTTGTATCATGTCTCCCATTTTCCCATTTGAACTCTAGAGTACCTATTTAAGTCCTTGTGTTTTTCCTTGCAGGGCCTCCGATGCAGGCCATAAGCCAATTTGGTTGCCCTCCTCTGTACTGCCACCACTCTTTTTAAGAACTTCTTGTTTTGATGACTGGACAACCTTCTAATGTGTCTCCAGAAATTGTATTTTTAATTAACAAAATTAGATTTGTGATAAAATGTACTCTTCTTAATGCTTCTATGGATTGTTACTAAAATGAATTTGTAACTGAAATAACTTTTTTTTAAAAAAGGAAAGAAGAACTTTGTCACATCAAGCATAGAACCAATTAGCTCTTGGATAGAAGTCAGAAACCATACCAATGGACTGCTTGTCAGTAGAGAAAATGCATGTTGCTTTAGTAAACTAGTGCTTTTCAGTTTTTAGAACACGTGAAATCTGATCTGTTCTTTAAATACTGGCAGCGCTGTATGGATGGAAGGAAACATGTTTCACTATATTCTGCCCTTCTGGGATTGCTCATGACAATATTTAATATAATCAGTAGCTCTGCACAGATTACTTGCACTGAATTAGGTAAGGGAGAAACAAAGAAGGAAAAAATAAAATGTTCAGCTCAATAGGATTAGAACTCTGTACCCTGTGGTTAGAGAGCAGAAACACTGTTACTAATTAACAGGAGTGATTCAAGGTGTCTAAGAGAACAAGACATTCTTAGGGAACTTTAAAATTTGATCAGCTGTCAAAAGGGTGGTGGCAGTGAGTTAAATGTAAGTTGTTCTCAACTGTATCATATCTTCTTGGACAGCTTTTGACAATAGTTTGATAATGAGCTCACTTATACTGAATTTATTAAAACATGTTTCGAAACATTTATTTATAATACACACACAAAAGATGCATGATCAGGATTTGAACCCTTCATGTTCTGATTAAGAAACAAATGTTCTATCAATGTACTACTGATTAGCAGGTAAAAGAAAGGCTTCTCTAGTGTACTATATACTCTCAGGATACTTTGAAGTCTAATCTACTAGCATAATTTTGATTGAGTTACAATCTTTTAGGCTTTCTGGGGTTGCTGTTGATAATATACAGTATAAGATAATCAGCAGTTCACTTGAACTGAATTAGGTAAAATGTATGGTATTAAAACATTTCCTTTTGTAAGCAAAAAAATGGCAGAGGCAGGAAGCTGCATATCATAGCTGCATACCCCTGGCACTTACTTCTACCCCATTCACTCACTACTAGTTGATTTAGTCCCTATCCAAAACTCCCACCAGCCCCCCCCGTGTCATTTTTCAGAGGCTGCTTTCAACACCTTATTAGTCACCAATCATAACTGTCTGGTTTAGCTTGCCCTGGAGCCTGTATTCTCCGGCTACCCTGCTTGTATATAAGTTTATATTATTGTAATCTGTTTATTTAGAAGTGTTTTGTATATGTCTGCTCTTGTACCTTCATGTTATTCCTCGACCTATCAGGTCCATCTTGTAAATGAGCTTTGCTCAATGATGTCCGCCTGAATAAATAAAGATTTTGATTGATTGATTGATTGATATCTGTTAGCTTGACCTCAGTGTGAGGGAAAATGATGGAATAACTTTTGAAAGAAAGAATTGTTGAGTACCTAAAGGCTAGCAAGGCACGGGACCCAAGGCAGCATGGATGCACAGCAGGAAGGTCATGTCAGATGAATCTAATAGATTTCTTTAACTGGGTAACAAAAGTAATAGACCAGGGAGGGGCTGTGGATATGGCATACCTGGACTTTAGCAAGGCATCTGACACAGTCCCACACAAAAAGTTTAATAAACAAGTTAGCCAGACTGGGAGTGGGTCCCAGGGTGGTAGCCTGGATAACAAGCTGGCTGGACAACAGGACCCAGAGGGTAATAGTAAATAGAGTACACTCTGAAGAAAGGTGGTTTCTAGTGGGATACCACAGGGTTCAGTATTGGGACCAATCCTCTTTAATGTCTTTATAAGTGACATTGCAGAGGGGATGGAAGGAAAGGTATGCATGTTTGCAGATGACACAAAGATCTGCAACAGGGTTGATACACAAGAAGGGGTGTACAAAGGATGAGAAGGGACTTGGCAAGACTGGAGGAATAGTCAAAAGTAGAGTATTCAAGAAGATACCTAATAATAAAAACATAGACATTTGCCCCATGATCACAAAAGATAATTGTGCAGTGATTGTAAATGCAGGTAACCTGGCTATGGCCCTTCTGAAGTGGAGTAAGAAAATTCTAGGACTGAGTTGCAGAAAAATAAAAGGTTGCTGAACCAAATGTGGAGTGAACTTTAGGAAAGATAGAGATTGATGCTGGACAGCGCTAAGATTAAGTGTGATGGAAAAATAATCTTGTTCTGATAAACAGGGAGCAGTCAGACTATGAATGCATTTAAAAAGCAGGGAACACCAGTGAAACAGTATTGTAAGAGACAATGATAGCCAGTTCCAATCATGTAATAATGAGCAGTGTAACATGGGATCAACGTGAATGTGGAAATCAGGATGATTGATTGGTTGAAATGGATCAGGTGGCATAGTTTGGGGGGCGTTAATCCAGCACAAATGCCGTCTCCAAACTGAACTACCGATGTCTGCCACGGACTCAAGAATGAGCAGTAGTAAATTATTGGAGGCTAGACATGATAACGGAAGTGGCTGTCTATGTGAGCCACCTACCCGAGTTGCTGAGAGTGTCCCACAGAGGAAGGCAATCTGACCATTAAGAAAGGGATTTAGCATAATAGACAATGGAGGTAATGGGCTAGACAGCTAAGTTAAGGATCATTCACTGGAAAAATAGTCAGCATGCAAGTTAGAGGGATAGTGCAGCATAGGATAGAGATGCGAGCAATCTGGAGGGAGATAAGTAGCCAAGAAGTGAGATGGTGCTGGTCGGAAATTCTTGCACAACATTGGACGATTTAAGAGAGCAGATTAAGGAAGTTAGCAAATATGCAAAGTAGTTGTTAGCTTTTTAGCAGTTGATATTGCGGCAGCCAGAGGAGTAAGAAACGCAAACCTCCAAATGAGTGTAGATAAATAAATTCCACATAAAATCAGAAAAGACAAAAAGAAACATAATGTGATATCACACTGTAGCAGATAAGTGCCTTGTTGTTAGCATCAGTGGCTCAATAGATGTGTACATGGAGATCCATAAGAAACAAAAGTGCAGGTAACATGTTTGTTACTAATGACCTCAATGTTTTCCTGACGAACTTAGAAACAGACACAACATACCTCAAACACCAAACAAACTATCACCATGTTATAAAAGCATTAATCCCCTCAGAAGGTGGCATCTAATGGTGGATTACTGCATGGTTGGGCTATTGTAGGCACTTGGCCTGCGGCCTTGTGCCACAACCCTCCCAACCATGCATTGATCCACCATTAGATGCCACCTTCGTCAGGGATTAATGCTTACATGATGAATATCTCATATGAACAAAGATCCCGAGTGTACATGTGTGGGATCTTTGTTCATGCCACTCACATGCATGCATGGGATATAGGTGCCGATTTCAAAATGTAACTTGTACTCCTTGCAGTGCTTGGTTTTTAGTCAGAGATGCCAGGAGCATTTTGTTATTCCACAAGTGCCAGGATTTCCTTGGTTTAATGCCGCCTTGTGAAAAAATAGCACTTCAGGAATGTTCCCGTGGCAGACCCGCATGCCCAATTTGGATGTGCTTCTGGGTCATGGGTCAATAACTGTCGACCCGAGTGAAACAATATTTCTCAAAAAAATACAAAAAAGGCACTAATGCTTATGTATATTACATAGTGGAGCACTCTGCTTTAGATGTGTGATAGATGTGTGCCAAGAGGCACACTTTTTAGATTTTGGGAAAAAAACAATGGGGCAAAGCTGACAGTGCACCTTTAAATACAGAAGACAAATGGCTTTTAAATAAAGAAAAAATGAAAAGGGCATTACACTAACAGGTAAGGGTGTCAGAACATCATAAAAAGTTGGGGGGTGCATTTTGAAGGGCATATGGCACTTACAATCAAGTGCTAATTTAGAAATGGCAGGTAATGTTTAAAAGGTAAAAGTGTTGTTTCACCTGGACATGGACAGAGGGATGGGTAGGACTAAAACAAGGTTCCTGGACTTTTACAGGGATGACTTTGACAAGGCAGCAGAAGTTCCTCAAGGACACTGTGGTTGGATTTCAACATGCATGGGACAGGCATAAGAAAAACATAGAAGTAAAGCAAAGGAAGGGTCAGAAGCCATAATCAAGTATAGGGCTTACGGGCAGACTGGATGGATCTAGCAGTCCTTATCTGCCAACAAATTCTGTTTCTATGGCACCTTTCTGGGATCAGATTAGGGATTTATGTGGAACAGAAATGGGCCATAATAGAGAGGACAACACTTCCAGCCTCAGACTGTTGCAGTTTACCAGACCATCTGCTGCTCACTGCTCATAAGAAAAATGTCAGGTAAAAAATATAGGTTTTCAGTCTTCAAGTCCCACCACTACCACATAAATGATAGGGTTTTTTTTTAGAACACTAACCCCTATGCACAAAGCTGCAGAGTGGCTACACACAGCATATCTTGGGTGCATAGTCACCCCGCACTAAGTGTGCTCTCCATGTAGGATACACTAACAGGGGTAGCATGGACCCAATGCACCTGATCCCCCACATCCGTGGACTGCACCACACTGAGGATGTTCCAGGGCATGCCAGCACTGCACAGTATTCACTAACCCATGTAGTGCTGGCCGCAGAGGTGCAGAGGTCTGCAGCTGGTATGTCAGCCAGGACCAGGTGTAACCTGGTATGCACCCCCACAGGTGCTACCCTCCAGTCATGAGAGGTCTGGGAAATGTCCCACAGTGTGGGCCAGGCCCATGAGGCTGCACGGGAGGGCTGGGGCAGCTACACCATGCACCGGCAGTATGTCCAGAGTCCAGGGATGGTGTTGCCATGGGTGTGAGGGCCACCTACCAACTCCTGGGCCATGGCTGCAGCATGTAGTTGGGTCAGTTTGCTGGGTCAGACTGTCTGCAGTGTGTAGTTGCGTGGATCCAGGGGCCCACATAGCTACGCAAGACACGGACCCGCACCTTCAGGCAGAAGGGATCTACTCCTTGATGGGCATCCGATTGGATGCCTGCCCAGGTCTGTGACTCTGCCCCTAGCTGCCCTGCAGAGTCCTGCATGCCAGGGGAACCAGGGGACAGGTAGCCAGTGTTAGTGAATGCCAGTATGGGCACAGCTGTCTGCAGGTGCACCACTATGCAGGCTGGGTACATGCTTGTTTTGCATACTTGCACCCACTTCGTGCATAGAGCCCATACTGTACATGCCAGCACGCACCATTTGTACTATCTGACAATGACAGATGGCTGGGACATCCACTGTTAATGTTACTGGCTAGCAGACTGCTCTTCCTGCAGGCTCAACTGTTGGGGGAGGGTAAGTCTCCTCTCTCTGCCAGATTATTTATGGATGTTAGTACTCTGAAACACAGGATATTGCACCATTTACAGTGATGTATAACAAATCTGGGGAGGTGGCAGCAGACAACCCTAGCTTTGTCAGGATTTGTGACACCCCCTCTTTCACTGCACCTTTGCATGAGTCTGGAATATGATCATATACATTATGGCTGAATTTATCATCTTCTTGCCATCCCTGGCATATTTAACTAATTAACTCAGTGACTGGCTGACAGTGTTGCACCAGGAGGTTGTGGGTTTCAGTCATTTTGGCTCCTACCTCCAAGTTTCTCAGTGAAAGAATGTATAAATCATGACTGAACTTCTCAACATGCATAACAGTAGCTAGGTTTGCAGCTTGCATTAACAAAATTACATTTGTCCTTTACTTCAGTTATTTGAGCAACTAGTAATCCCCAGTTTGCATTCCAAGTACGGTTCCATGACTTTCTCCTCTGCTGCTCCTGAATGTATTATTTTTTTGAATCATTATCTCTATGCTGCTCTCATATTGCCATTTTTTGTTAAATTTTACTACTGTATATTGTTTTTGTAGTTCAAATGTTAACAGTTTCTTGCTTACTGTATCCCTTGTGATGTGCTGTACTTCTCCCAGGTCATACCTAAAAACAGGCAAATATATGCCTAGAAAACCATAGCCGGGTAACAAAAGCGAAATACATTTTATTTATTGGTTATACAGGAAAGGCATGTGAGCATTGCTGCCTATTTACACAAGCATCCGGTTACAAGAAACTATGACTGAGACATATAACTGTCAAGGATAGCAATGACCGAGACATAAAATTTTCAAGGCTAGAGAGGCTAGAGTGAAGATCCTGTGCACGGTCAAGAGAGTACCCCTCCTGCACAGGAGCGTGATTTCGGCTCCGAGTTGTAAAAGTACTTTGCAGCAGAAGTAGTGCTCATTCTTAATTTACAGACACCACGGGTGACTGAGGATAAGAGCCTCTACAGTATTAACTTGATTTTACAATGTGCTTGTGAGAAGTTGCAATTTGGGACAGCGCTTGCTGGCAGATGCATGTCCTTGAGGTGGATATGTGTACGGTGGCAGCGGAGTTTAGTGTGGACCAACTAAAAAGGAAAAAGATATGCTAATATTGCTGGGAAAAGGTATATCAATTACTTTTATGCTACACAGGGGCATTTTAGAATAACTCCTTCACAAATATATGTCCAGAGGCACATTCCTGACGTATGTCAAAAAAACGGAGAGGCAAAGCTGACAGTGCCCCTTTAACCAGAAAAATTATTTGGAAAATAGCAGTCTTATAAATTACAGAAAATGAATTTATGTTATTCATGGAAAAAGAAAAAAAAAATCAGCTGGATTTGAACCCCTGATCACAGAAATATATAACACATGCTTATCATGATGCACCACAGCAGAACTCTGCAACTTGTGTTCTAAAAAAGGTTAATGAAACTACCATTTGCACAGTTTCAAACAAGACAGATATTTACCCAGAAATAATTCTTGGGGAACATCACTCTTGTAAACTATACAAAAATTAATATATGTTATTCTTGGAATAACAACATCAGCTAGATTCAAATCACTGACAAAACATGCAAGCACACACACTTATCATGATGCAGCACCGTAGAAGTCCATAAATTGGCCTCTAAAAGATTAATGAAATTATCTTATGTGCTGTTTTAAACAAACAGATATTTAATCAGAATTTATTTTGGAAAGCAGTTAGAGATTATATAAAAATTAATTTATATTATTCTTGGGGAAAAAAGACACAGCTGAATTTGAACAAATGGTATTAGCAAAATCTCTTATCTGGATTTGGACAGATGACTACAAAATGCAATATTATAGCCATCAAGATTAGAGTAACACATAGCATAAAACTTCAGGCAAAATTTAATTCAGCTACTATATAATATAGTTGGGGTAAAAATACTTGTGATAGTTTATTTCATTACCACCTGATCTGTAGAGCGCCACCTGGTGGGCATACCTAAACTAGATCTCTGTTTTGACAAAAAGCTTGCCACTCATAGTAAGAGTAAAGCACGTACGCCATCTTGTGTCCATTCTAGGTATAACAAAAGATATTTTGTGAGTTTTCGTCCCCTAAATTTCCTGAAAGATTAATGGGGAATCTCACAAAATCCCTTGACTAATTTGGCGCTACTACTGTATACAGCCAGACTTGGGAGAAGCACATCAAGAATGTATGGGACATGTTCCACAGGCTGAAGAATGCAGGTCTGATAGTCAAGGCAGAAAAGTACCAGATAGGTATGGCAAAGTGTCCTACCTTGGGCACTGGGTAGGTAGTGGATGCATCCACCTGGAGCCTGCCAAGGTCGCTGCCATCCTGCCTGGCCATTTTACCACTGAGAAACAGGTAATGGCATTTCTGGGGACAGCAGGGTACTACCAGAAGTTTGTTACTTGCTATAGTGATCTGGCTAAGCCCTTGACAGACCTAACCAAGAAGGAAAAGGCAGATAAGGTGCAGTGGACAGAGGGATGTGAGGTAAATTTTCTGGTGCTAAAGAAGGCCTTAAGTCAGCCAGCTATTGGCCAGCCCCAATTACAGTCTAAAATCATTGTCCATTTGGACATCTCAGACCATGGGCTGGGTGTCTTGCTGAGCCAGGATACCCAGCAGGGAAAGAGCATCCAGTCATGTACCTCAGCCAGAGGTTTCTGCCATAGAGGAGCCCTATGCCACAATTGATAAGGAGTGCTTTTGAACAGTTTGGGCCCTTCAGAATCTGGGGCCTTAGCTATATGGGAGAGAATTTTCTGTGGTCACAGATCATAATCCCCTGTTCTGGCTTCATAGGTCAAGTAGGCAAAATGGAAAACTACTAAACTGGAGTTTGGTATTGCAGGTGTACAACATGACCATCCAGTACCACAGTTGTAAACAAAATACCAATGCACATGGGCTATCTAGGCATGTCTAATAGCATGGTTAGATATTTTGGGGACTTTCAAGCATTTGCATGAATGGCTGTGTCACCTGGGGTGGCCCAAATGACACACCTTCATCACTGGGGGTGTGTGAAAAAAATGGGAATGAAGGAGTTAATGGCTTGGATTTTAGGCTGGTATTTTTTAGCAGTCTGAAAAGCATACATATATACATGGGGACTCCACTGTCCATCAGCATCTGGATAAGGGCTGATCAGCTGAAACCCTGGAGGGGAGCCCCCATATTTTTCAGTCCAGTGAGGGGTCGACTTGCTCAAATAATCCCCACAGAGGTCTCAGGACAGTGTCAACCCACCAGCGGACACCACCGTGGACCAAAAGGCACTGGCAGAAAGACCAGCTCTTCAGCGAGCCCCAAAACTGAGATCTCTTGTTTAGGGACTGGGCAGACAAACTTGACACCAGCAACTGAGCCCTAATCCTCCATGGGTCAAGGTCACCTTGACTATATTGAACAGAGGGTGACCGACCAATCAATGTACAGTCCCACTCAACAGCATGCTTGATGTTGCTTCACAGAGGTCCCATAAATTACACCTCTCAGTGGTGATCCGGTGTGCAAGTCTTCACCAAAAGGTTCCTCACAGGCTGCTTCAACAGAAGCTCAACTCACACGGCTACACAGCTCAGCAGGGCCTCTTGAGAAACTTAACAGGTAGAGGATTTCAAAAAATGAAAAATGAACTGCTGAAATGTATAGCTAGCAAGCAATTTCTTAAACCTGATAACCAGCAGACCTATAAAAAATAAGATAGAACAAATAATTCAGTAACTCCATCTCAAAGTGAACTCTCCAGGAAACTAACCCTGAAAAAAACACCATTAACAGTTACTTTTCACTAAAAGCCCTAACTAAGTCATCACTCAGTGAAACTGCAACTAAACAAAAATAAAACAATAATGGTTAACCTATAAAATTAGCAAAAATAAAATAAAAACACAGCATTAACGCTGCTACTATTCCTTCTGCTGACTAACCCAGCATGGCCACCAACTAGGAAACACTGGAAGCTCCATCCTTCTCTCTCTCCATCACTGGCATCACCTCTGTGGATGGGGGTCTCTTTGCTCAGCCTGTAATTCCTTTGGGCTTCATCTGTGCTGGATGAACCCTTTCCTTGTTTCTTGACCTGGTTTAGGGGCTCAGCTTTCCAGCAGAACATACAGTGTCATCTCTGGTGGACTACTTGCTCCACTTCATGGAATTTTTCTGACCTCTAGGCCACTCTGTTCTGCATCCATCCATCTTTCAATCCATCAAACTGTTAAGACTGTGAATCAGTCTTATCAGTTGAAGTAATCACTAACAAAACAATGAATGAGTTTAAAAGAAAACTAGACAATTACTTCAGGTTGAGAAATATAAAGAGATACAGCTTGAAAATTAGAGGCAAGCAAAATGGACTTCTGTCTTCTAAGCTTTGTAACAACCTATGAAGATTCTCACCATTTGCTTCACTTCAGCAAAAGGTTGCATCTTGGCCACTCCATTGCACCTCTGGTTTGCACACTGCTGCCAGCCATCTGCTTGATGGTCAGACCTACTCTAGACACACTTTTGCTGGACACTTGGCTTGCCATTCTAGCACCTTTCTGCTGCCTTACTTCATTTACTGCCATCCACTGAAACTCTGCTGTACTGACTGGCACATCTCTAAAATGCTCCCACTGTCAGAGCATGAAGGATAGATCCCATTGCTAACACCATATGTCATAGTGGCATGGGTCACAGAGAGTCAGACAGGCACAGAAGTCAGGTTAAACACCTTTGGCACTGTATATATATATATATATATATATATATATATATATATATATTGCATCTCTTGAAAGTTTGAATAGTTCAGGCCAAAGTTCAGTTTTTCTTCAGGATAATCAAGGCTGTTTTAACCCTGTGACACCCTTTCATCAAGCATCTTTCTTTAAATGGTAGACAAACTTTTTGAGCATTAGGACTGCTTCTAACAACATTACATCTTTAAAGCTTAAAGCCTTTTCAGGATTTCAAGGACCCTTCATCTGTCATTTCAAAAGCTTTGGAACTTCTCTCTGTCACACCATAACTCTCAGCACCTTTCACAATAGCTCTTCACTTCCAACTGACTTTTCAATTAGAAACACTCCCCATTTAAATCCCTCCCATGGGACACATAACAGACTTGACACATGATTACATCACTTTAAAACAATTAGGGTACTTTATGCTCATATGAACAGAGGAAATCAAGCCAGAACTAAGAATGTAGCAAGACAAACAGATCTAAACTATTGCAAACAAAAAAATGTATATGATGTCAAAAAATAAAAGCATGCATGGGTTAGAAATGTATCTGATCCAAGTTAAAGAACCCGGTAAAAGGAAAAGTATTTCTAGATTCAGATTTGAAGTTTATGAAAGCAATTGGTTAAACTCACATTATAAAAAAAGAGGATTCATACTAGGAAAGGAAGGCATACAGAAGGCCGTGACCCATTTTATGTATGTCTCCAGCCAAGCTGGTTCATCATCCCAATGTCTGTAACAGAAAATGATCGAGATTTTGTTTAAATTTTGCATGATTAGAAGTGTCCAATAATGAACTAAGAAGAGTATTCCATTAGGGAATAATTCTCCAAGTAAAATAGGATCCGCTTTTGTTAGTTCTAGGATATGTTAATGCTAGTTGATATTTATGGCTTCTGAGATAACAGTCTCTTTTGCTGTAAGACGTACCCAGTGGAGTCAGTAACTCGGTCTCAGTGTAAATTTTGTGTGTTAATAGGAGGTACCCTCTCTTTCTTCTCTGTTCCAGAGAGTACAAGCCCAGTTCCTTCAACCTTACTTCATAACTTTTGTCCCACATGTTACTGACAAATTTAGTTACTCTCTGCTGCACCCCCTCCAGTCTGTTAATATCTTTCCTGAGGTACGGGCTCCACAAGGGGGAACAGTAGTCAAGATGTGGTCTCACATATGCCCTGTAAAGCGACAAGATGCATCCCCTATCTCGAGAGGTAAAACTCCTCTTAATACAACCTATATGTTTGTTATCTCAGCTAATAATATGATTACAGGGACCGTGAGATGTAAAATCAGAATTAATTAGTGTTCCTAAGTCATTTTGTTGCACTATAGGAGTTAACACTTGGCCATTTAATATATACTGATTCTGTTTGTTTGTATTTCCCAGGTGCATGACAACACATTTACCAACATTAAAGGACATCTGATTTCTATCTGTCCATTCCTCGAGTTTTTTCAGATCATTAACAAGATTACAAATGTCTTCTGGTGTTTTTGCTGGTGCTACTATTTTAGTGTCATCTGCAAATTTAATGGCAAAACTATTAATACCGGTAGTCAGGTCTGATATGAAAATGTCAAAAAATATATTGTCCCAAAACAGACCCCTGCGGTACACCACTACTAACTGAGCGTATCTCAGACATGTATCCCCTAATACATACATGCTGGGTGCGGTCACTTAACCATTCTTCAACCCAATTTGTAGTATTATTATTTATTCCTAATAGTCTCATTTTGCTTATTAAATGGTCTTGGGGCACCTTGTCAAAAGCTTTACAAAAATCAAGGTAGATCACATCCATAAGTATGTTATTATCCAAGGTTTTACTGATGTACTCATAAAAAACAAATTTCCAGACAAGATCTATTCTTTCTAAATCCATGCTGTGTTTGATCCACCAACCCTCTGATATTTAAAACCTCCTCCAATCTAGTTTTGAGTAGGGACTTGAAAATCTTTCCTATTACGCTGGTCAAGCTGATTGGTCTATAGTTGAAAATATCTGAATGATTTCCCTTTTTGTAAACTGGTGTGACAGCAGCTGTTTTCCAGTCATTTGGTATATTATAGGTTGAAAAGGACATGTTAAACAGTTTATAGAGAGGTTCCACTTACCATTCCTTAATTTCTTTTAGGAGTCTAGGGCGAAGTTTATCTGGCCCTAGTGATTTATTTATGTTAATATTATTCAGTTTTGTCAGGATCTCATCCTTTGATATTTCCAAATCATCATCAACTGTATTTCCTATGGGTGAACCATTTGTTTTAGTTTTAGTGTTAAATACAGAACTGAAATATTTATTAAATTTTTCAGCAATTTCTTGAGGGGCTGTTATTTCTTTTGTTTGTATTGTCAAAGGTCCAATAGTCCTTGGTGTTTGCTTCTTATTATTTATGTAGGAGTAAAAGCTTTTACCCCATCATTTCTATATGCCAGTCTGTATTCAAACCTATTTTTTTCCATTTTTATTTTAGTTTTACATTTCTTTAGAATCATCTTGTACCTCCATCTGTTGAAATCACTACCGTCTCTTTTCATTATCCTATATACCCATTTTTTTGTGTGTTGTATTAGCTTGGTTATAGTAAGTGTTACCCATAGTGGGATCTTTCCTTTTTTATTATAAATTATTTTGTTTGGGACATATTTTGCTTCTGTTTCTAGGATTTTATATTTAACTCTAATCCAAAGTTCATTTGGGGAAGTTATCCCATCATCCCATTTCCATTTAAAAAGATCCAGTTTTAACTGTGTAAAATTACATAGAAACATAGACTTTGACAGCAGATAAGGATCGCTTGGCCCACCTAGTCTGCCCATTTCCCTACCTAGAGGATAAACTGCAGATCCTATTTAACCAACAGCCATTTTCTTCCTACCCCCCACAAAAATTGCCTTATGTCTGTCCCATGCATTCTTGAATTCTCCCACAGTTTTAGACCCTACAACCTCCTCAGGAAGGCTGTTCCATGCATCAAATTGGCCTCATTATAGTTTTTGAAAACTGTTTTTCCTATCTTAGGTTTTACTTGTACACTACTATCAAAATATATGGTCATGTGATCACTATTTTGAATTGGTGTTTTAACTTGGATATTGCTGATTGTATCTGGAATGTCAGTTAAAAGTAAATCAAGAATATTGTTTTTCTGTAGGTTTTTGATTAATTAATACAAATCATTTGTGGAACATATGTCCAGAAAGAAATTCTCCTGGTTATTGCTTCCCACAATCTTTCCAATTTATTCCAGGAAATTGAAGTCTCCCATTAATATAATTTATTTATAGTTATATTTGCTGCTTTTACTATTGAAAACTTCTTGACTGTCTGCTAAATTTGTATCAGGTGGCCTATAACAAAGTCCAATAAGTAGTTTGGGTTGTATTTCCCAAGTAATTCTACCCAGATAATTTCACAGGCAGTTTTTCTGTTGGATCAGAATTTATTTTGACTTAATGTTTTCTTTTCATGAATAATGTCACCCTTCCCTACTTTATCTGTTCTATTTTTATAATAAGTAGTGTATCCAGGTATATTTGTATTCCAATCAGAGTTTTCACTCCACCAGGTTTCTGTGACTGCTGTTATATCTATTTTGTCATTATTCAGTATTATTTGGAGTTCATCTATTTTGGTTTCATGTAAACTCCTGGCATTAGTTAGGAGGAATGACAGTCCTATTTTATTATTGTGTGAGATTTTTCTACCTTTGGTTTTATTAATTATTGACTGTGACTTATTTACTTTATTATCAGTGATTGAAGATTCCCATTGCATCGTATTCTTTCATTTTTTGTTTGATTCAGTGCACTATAAAAGGTACAACCAAGTAACCTTGATCCTTGCATACTCAGATGTAGTCCATCATGTCCATACAGTGAATATTGTTTATAAGACTCCATCTATGCAGCCAATTATTAAACATTTTAATATTTTTGATTCTTTTATAACTTGCCCTAACTACTGAGAGAACTTCTGATATTATAGGGGTCACATTTTTATTTAGTTTTTGTTGACCGGGTAAGTGCACTAAACAAATTCTGCCAATTTTCAGGCACAACCTGGGAGAGGGGGATACAGATGAATGCCAACTGACCTTGAACCAGTTTAAGCTGTTGGTAGTATTTTTGGTGAATGAGGGAAACTTGACCAGGACACTGGGGAAATTCCCCTACTGGCTGCCTTGTTGCCGCCGGTAAGGTTCCCGCTGACATCACGCTGCATCATGGCAGATGAGTTTCAACAGAGTACCAGAATGGAGGTTGGAGAAAGTGCGGTATCTGAATTTACTATTTGCGCTATACAAAACGATTTATCTGGCTCACCTACAGCTACCCCATCGCTGGAAACAGTACCGGAGGACAAGTCTAAATATCCGGAGTTGGCTGGTGATATTCCAGCATTCAGAAGATGTTCTACAGGTGCTACGAGTGTTTCGGAGCTCTCTACCACTGACTCGGCGCCTTTCTCGGTCGCACCAGGAAATAAGAAGCTACATGGCGCTACAACGGAACAGTCTTCTCGGGAGGATGCGGCAGTAGGGAACGCTTTTTCAGACGGACTCAGGACGTCACAGGCTCTGCGACGACAGTTTGGCCTTCGCGAGGAAACACAGAGGGACCTTTCCAAAGACTGGTCAGAGGAATTAGCTCTAATAGATGCAGGATGGCAAAAATCTGTTTCAGGACAATGGGTTCCAGATCCAACATGGTCCTCATTTCTATCGACCTCCTGGTCTTCCACGCATGCCACCGATTCTGCAATACTGGGCCCAGGTACTACTAATGTGCACATAAGTACTGTTAATGAAGGAGCTGTAATTCTTGAGGGTGGGGAGCATACCTTGGCTTTATCTAAGTCAAGTACCTCCATAGCTGACTCTAATGTGTTTTCTGGGGAAAAAGATGAAGTGCTAATGAAGGATGGGGAAAAGGTGTCTCAATCAAAGCCCTCTATGTCACACTTGTTTAAAAATAAATTAGAGCAGGCCCCACGATGTAATGCTGTCAGGATTAGGTATAAAGGAGGCCTTCAAGAGCATCTTGACAGGTATTATGTCTTCAAGCAACTCTTAAAAAATTCTATGGGTTTCTCCCCCTCAGACATTTATGTCTTAATACATATTTCAGGTGAAGACTCATTCGATATAAGTTTTCAAACCAACTTACATTTAGAAAAATTTTGGGATAAATATGCAGTACACAAGAATACACCTTTGTGGGTTCCTTTTTTCGCCATTCCGCTTACTAGGCCACAAATTCGTTACGTCACTATAATGTTCCGTAATGAAGGAGTCAATGTAAGCGATATTTATCATTGGTTGCAATCAAAATGTGATATTTTAAGCCCTCCTGATGCCTTGTTGGATTCTGAAGGGATTTGGACCGGAGGTTGGAAATTTAAAGTGAAACTGTTTCAAGTTAATTCAGAAATAGTACATCTCCCTAATAGCTTATTTTTAGGAAAAGATAGGGGAGTCTGCGTCTATGGGGGACAACCTAGAGCTTGTTATAAGTGTGGGGCTCGAACCCATATCAGCAGCATATGCGATGTGTTAAAATGCCCCTTATGCGGAGGTATTGGCCACTCACTGGATATGTGTAACAATATCTTTCAATGCAATCTCTGAGACGAGAAAGGTCACGCCTTCCATCAGTGTCCTTGGGCACGACGAAACTGCACTGAAGGCTGGGATCAGGATGATTTATTAAAAAAAGCGCACACAAAAAAACAAGGCCCTCCTGAAAATATTTCTCCCACATCCCTAGTCCCTCAGGTTGCAAATAAACCAGTTAATCCTAAGACAGTAGATAATAGCATAAAGGAACCTCAGTTATTAACAGATAAAAATAATTCTAAACCTTCTACTTCTGGGAAACAGACTCTTGGTTTTTCTATGCCCCTTTTGAGACAGCTAAAAGCAGACGTCTCACTAGAGCCTCCTTAAAGCAGCCTCCCACAAATCCGCTTCCCACCGAAAAAAATTTTTCCCCATTACAAGACGACATTAGGGATTCAGACCTTGAATCAGATACTTCTCATGTGTCAGAACTTGTTACTCAAGATGAAGATAGTAAAACAACAGAACTAGCAAAGGACAAGAAAGGGAAGAAAGGTAAAAAAAAGGAAAGTTAGCCAAAAAAATAGTACTTGACTCTAGATGCTTTTTGGTTTCATGGCTACAATAAAACTAGCATCCTATAACGTTTGTAGCATAAAAGCGCTTCGAAGACAGTTACCCATTCTAATGTATTTAGGTTCTTTAAAATTAGACATCATTCTATTACAAGAAACTAGAGTGACGTCTCTTTTTGAAATTCAGCAATTACAAAGAAAATGGATTTGGGGGCCTTCTTTTTGGACCTTTGGATCTGATACTGCAGATGGTATTGGGATATTATTTGGGAATATGACATTTAAGATATCTAAAGTGATTGATGTTAGACCAGGTAGGGTTTTAATTTTAGACTTTTCTTTAGGAGATTATTTTTTTCGTCTGATTAATATATATGCGCCTCAGACAAAGTTAAACGGATTGAGATGTTTGAGGATATCAAACCTTTCTTGTTCACTAGAAAACATATTATATGGGAGGAGATTTTAACTGCTCCTAGACATAACTTTATGTAGAAATTCTGGAAAGAAGATATATGTGACACCAACACCCTCAATAAATTATTAAAGATTCTGGCCTTCAAGATGTATATGAGACTCATCCACCCACAAGGTGGGGCAACTTATTTCAGACACACCTTTTCGACTCGTATAGATATGATTTTTATTTCCCGATATCTTTTTCCGTTATCTTGTAAGGTTAAACCCACTGAATTTTCAGACCATTCTATTATAATTTGCAATCTTTCATTAACTAATATACCCCCTACATTATCTTCCACAACCCACCGTTGGAGGTTAAATATTTCCTTTTTACAAGATGCAATTTCCTTTTCCAAATTAGAGACCTTTTTTTTAGCTAAATTTTCTACCATGGACCTATTTGAATCTCAATATGATTGGTGGTTGCAAACTAAGTGTGAAATTAAATGTTTATTTATTAACTAGGGTAAAACCAAAGCTAATTCAGACTATCTGAAATATCTCTTTATAGGAATCAGCTATATAAATTAATGTCCTTCCCTCCTAAAGACCATTCCTTGTACACTTCTCAAATTTCAAAAATAAAACAACAAATGAAATCGTTCCAATATGACAGAGCAAAGTCTTTAGATCTAGAATTTAAATTTGGAATTAAACATAGTCCCATGTCTGATCCATTTCAGGCTTGCAAAACTCATTTAACGCATACTCTAATGTCAGGACTTTTGATTCACAAGGGGACTTAATCACTACTGATGTGGGAATGTTATCTATTATCCAGCAACATATTCAAGAATATTTTTCGTCTCCAACATTGTCCTCTACTAATAACTTTCCACTACAAAACTTTAGTTCCTTACCATTGCTTTCAGACAGTACTTTAATACTTTTAACAAAACCTATTTCTGCACATGAAGTTGCAGAAGTTATTAAACAGTTAAAAACTGGAACTGCCCCAGGTCTAGACGGTATTCCTAATGAGTTTTATAAAACCTGTATAAAATATATGGATTTTTTTCTGCCTCTAGTTTTTAATTCTATTTTGAATACAGTCACAGCCTGTAAGGATTTTTCTATTTCACTTATGACTTTTATTTTTAAAAAGGGTGAAAAAAGTTCTTTGTCCAATTGGAGACCAATTAGTCTCTTAAATACCGATTATAAGATATTAACTAAGATCTTGCATAATCGCCTACTAAAAGCAGCAGAAGTTCTTATACATCCTGCTCAAACATGCTCTATACCAGCTAGAAAAATTCAACATAATCTTTTTTAATAAGGGACCTCTTTACTAATAATTTACCTAATTCTCTTGAATCCGGACTAATAGTAGCTCTAGATCAAGCCAAAGCCTTTGACACAGTTTGTCATTCTTATTTGTATTTCATTTTGGTACACTATGGTATTCCACAAATTTTCGTACACTGGATAATTAAACTCTATAGCCAGGCAGTTACTATACCTATAGTAAATGGTTCAATGGGAACCGAAATCGAAATTAATACAGGTGTTCGGCAAGGATGCCCCCTAAGCCCTCTTTTATATACTTTTGTTCTGGACCCAGTTATTAGATGTATTATATCAGATCAACAGATTGTAGAGAATCTCACCTTCTCCTCTTTTAGAAAGGGTTAAAGTTACAGCTTTCGCAGACGATGTCACTTTATTATTAGCAAATACTACATCACTTCAGCGGGCATTTGAAATCTTTAGTTTTTTTGGAAAATTTTCAGGGGCTTCCCTGAATATAGAGAAAAGTTTTATCTTACCCTTACATCATACCCCTTTACATGTTTCCAAATATTTTGAGATATCCATATCAAATACACCTCAAGAAATTTTAGGAATATGGTTTGGAGTTGAAGATATGGCCCTTTATAATAGGGACAAACAGTTAGTAATTGGTGAATCTAAAGTAAACTTATGGAAAAGTTGGACTTTTGGTAAACAAAAAAGGGTCTCTATTATTAAAAAATTTCTATTACCTCTTTTTACTTATCTAAGCCATATTTTCCCTCCTCCCATATCTGTTGAAACCAGGCTGTATAGTATTTTCTTCCAGATGCTCTGGGGTAACAGACTCAACCCAGTCAAAAGAGATTTTACATACCTCTCAAAGAAAGATGGTGGTTTACAGATGATTAATCCCGTTGTTTTCTTTCATTCTATTTTTTTGTTTTCTTCCTTCCCGTTTATATGGTCACAGCCATCTCTGCCATGGCATTATTGGGTCCAATCCGTTTGGCACAAATATTTTTTTAAATGGTCTATATTTCCTCCAAAAATTCTCTCTTCAGATGATTTACCTAGGTATGGGCTTTCTACCCTTAAGAAATTACACCAATGGAAGATGCCCTTACAAAAATTACTTACTTTCACTATAAAATCTTTTTATGATTATATTGTTTATGATATTCAGAAGATTACGCTTTTATTTCCACACTGTACCCCGTTAAAAATGACTTTCGCCTTACATAAACTAACTGATTTCAGGATCCCAGTTAAAACTTGGGACATTATTTGGATATCAGCCCATGGGAGATTAGGTGTTAGAGGGAATATGAAATATAAATCTTTAGATGACAGATATTGTTTGAGACCAAAGTGTTATTAACATTGAAGAAAGTCAACATCATTTTTTATAGACTGTATAGATAGTAAAGCCTTTTGGACTGAGGCAGCAGCATATTGGAAGATGCCACATTTAGTTTCTTTAATGTATAATGTCCTTATTTTAGGTGATTATACAGGGATATGGAAGAAATACCATAAAAGTACATTAAATGTTTTTTTTGCTTTATTACAGTATTTTTTATGGCAGGCTCATTGTAAATTTGTACTACAACAACAGCAGACATCATATTTAGTAATAATTGAGTCTGTTCATACTGATTTACTTGCACTTCGAATGAAAGATATTAAGCTTTATTTAAATGCGAAAGTTATGGATTTGTGGAAATCTTTTCCTATTTCTTAGGGATGTAATTTCTATTATGCTCGTACGAAAAAAATTTTTTTCCCATATTTGTATAACAGTTCTATTTTGTATTGGTTCTCCTTTTGTGTAATTCCTTTTTGTGATGTTATGTTTTTTGCTCAATAAAACTTCCCTACTCTTTGATAAGTGCCATTGGATCTTTAACATCCACCTGAACTACCACCAATCCAGGAAGATGGGACCTCGGTTTAATGTTTCATCTGAAAAATGGCACCTCAGAAGTGCAGCACCCCTCTCATGCTGCACTACAGTATCAGTACTGGGATATTAACCCAAGTGCCAGATGTGGGAACTGAACCCACAGCCCTCTGATCTCCTGGCCTCAGAGGCGAGTGTGCTACTTACTTGTATAGTTTTTATTGCTGCTTCCATGTCTTGAATGACTTCTCCCACCTCTTGTTTACCAAAATTGTTCATTCCAGCATGTAGCACCATAGTTTTCTCTGAAACATTTTGTGATATTCCTGGTAGTAATTGGGTAATATCTTTTATTGTTGCCCCACTGTAACTGCAACTTGTTACATTCTCTTTGTTTCCCTCTCATCTACCTGTGAACCTTGTAATGGAGTCCCCCAGTATAAATATTTGCTCTGATGTATTGTTTATTTGTAGTGGGGAGTTTATGGAACTAATATAGTGTTCATCCTGTTCCTTGTTTGTGTTGTTTGGAGCTGATCGATTGCATACAGTTTCTTGTACCTGGTTTACTTGGTCTGATTCAATCAAAGGTATTATTTGGAGGGGTTCAAAATAGCTATACTTCCATTCCTGTTTTCATAATTTTTTTCTAATTCAGTATCAAGATTTATTTGGGGTAAGGGAGAAGATCCAGGGAAAGTTGTACTTTCTTCTTCAGTTACTGGGGTTAGAGGGTCAAAAGTATTATAAGTGGTATGTTGAAGGCCTCAGCTTTTCTCCCCTTTTTTTTCTTAGCAGGTCGTTTAGATTGTATATCAAACCAGTCAACATCCAAGTTCTCCTGTGTTTCGTTATCTCTTTCTCTTTTTGATGTTACATTAGGGCCTATGCTGATATTTAAATCAACTTTTTGGTTGGCCTGGATAGAAAGCAGTGGGTCTTGGGATACATTTAAAGTTGGACTCTGTGCATTAGGAAATTCATCCCCAATGGCCATAGTGTGATCTGGGCCTGTCTCCTCACTTTCCATTCTCTTTATTAAACCTTGCTGGCTGATTTCCAGCACTTTTAATCTTGTGTTGAAAAGTGAAATCTCTGCTTGCATCTCCTTATTTTGTTTACATTTCAGACAAATAAAAGGTGTTTCAACTACTGGAACATCAGAGAATAGATACATATCACATCCAACACAGAGTATCCCCATTTTATCTTTGAGTAACTGGTTTAGTTCCATATTATCTACAGGCTATCTAAATACAGTGTACAATATTGGTTTGTATGCAAGTTACTGAATTTCACCAACCAGTAGCCAGGGTGGTTTCTCAGCCTTATATTATCCCTCTACCCTCGCATAACACGTGAATACAAAATAGAGAATAATGGATAGGTAAGTGTGCGTTTTAGATTTTTTTTTCACACACCTGAGGAGTGTGGCAACCCATAAACCTTGAGAGCGAAGCTTGAGAGGTTTATGTGGTCATCACATGCTTAGGGTGTGGGAAAACAATCCATAGCATCAAACTTACCTATCCTCCTATCCTTTATTTTTTAGAATTGCTGGTGTGGAGGTTTCAACTGTATTTCTAGCAGTTTAAAAGAAAAACATGTCTTTTAGCTAGAGTGCCATTTTATTTCTGAAGAAATTGAACTGTACATGAATAAAGACACAGTTGAAAATACTGCAGTTGAAATACTATTTGTAAGACAATGGAATAAAACTGATTTAAAGTCTTTTCTTTGGGGAATCATATCAACTGGATTTCAAGTATTATGAAGTGTCATATCAACTGGATTTCAGGTTATTATTGCCTTTGGAGCATAATAACCTGAAATCCAGTTGATATGTGTTTCTGAAAAATTGGTCATCCCGTTGATATTTATGGCCACCAGTACTGTAATTATAAATATGTAAATGTGCATTAGGACAAGACAATCTTGTTCATATGTTAATAATATGCCTGTTCTACACAAAAGAAATGAACACATTTATAGGGGACATATGGGGAGATTAAAATATGAACTAAAATATATGGTTACATATCTATTAAAATCCATGATCAAAACAGATGGATTCTGTGGCTTCCCTTCTTTGCTGTAATGGAAAAAAGAAACTTCATTTAGCTGGATGAACAAATCAAAAATAGATTTGTTGAATGATTGCTCCTAAATGGTGATCTTACAAAAGAATTGATTGTGAATCAATTAGATCAGAATGATAATCTGGGGTTTGCATATTATAATAATGGTAGTTGGTTTAAAATATTTATTGCAAAATTTGAAATAATTTATAATAATTCCACTTAATAACAAGTGGAACTTCTTATAATTTATATTTTTATGTTACTTATTGATATATTATCAAAAAATGCATTTATAAAACTGTTCTTTTTATACTGAAATTGCATTGATTTGTCCAAAAAAGAAACATCAACTAAACTAATGCTCATATGACTATCATTTTAATGAAGTTGTTCTGAGATCAAGCAAGATCTGAAGTATGATAATTAGAGCATCTAATTGTATTATATTCCCACGTGTGTACATATCTTTCTGGATTGTATAATATAAAACAGGTGAGTAATGGACCATTTGGAGGCAGTATGGTGCAGTGGGTTAAGGCTCTGAGCTGCAAATCTGGAGACCTGGGTTTGAATCCCACAGCCCCCTAGGTGCATACTGTGTGACCCTGAGCAAGTCACTTAACTTCCTTGTGCTCCCAGGTTGCACCTGCAAACAAGCTTTCAGTTTAGTGTGTCTCACCTGGTAAAATAATTGGTAAAAAAAAAAAAAATTTAGTCTTAATGCAAGATTGATTTGCTTGCTTCAGGTAAGACAGAAAGACACCATGGTTTAATTATCTTTTTTTTTTATTTCTTTAGGTTCCACAGTCAGTAAATTCTTAGTTATAAAACAGCCTGTGTCTTCACATTTAGACAAGCAGTGCTATACATCTGAACATAATTAGCTATACAAGAAATGTAAACAAACAATTCCATGTCAGCTTTCTTGTCTTTGCATTTTATATGAACACTCAAGGTAGACAAACCACCACTCATGCCACAAGGCAGCAGCACTGCTGTGTTCTGGGCTGAAAGGGTAATTTATTTTGGGTAACTGCAGTCTCTTTTCCATTTTGTAACAGAATTCTGTCTGGCCAACTGAGTGAAGGGCATTTACAATCACTCCTTTGTGAAGCTTGGGGAAGAGGGCAAGATATCAACGAGTAGCATGTAGCTCTCTTTTCTCTTCCAGCTGCCCTACACCCTATTCTGGGATGGACAGTTTCAGGAGAAAAGATTCCTTTTTATATACCCACATGTAACTGTATGCATCAGCCCCTTTTTGGCTAATATTATGGCCTCACAAAGTGGGGTACAATCCCACCACTGTTTCACCTGCCTGCTGGTGATTTGTGTCAGGCAGCATGGACAGCTTAAGACCCCAAGGTTAAGGTTCATTCCAATTTTCATGCCCTAATCGCTACCTGGACTTGGGTGTGCACCACATTGATAGACCAATAGGTCACCTTTGTTTTAACATTTAAAAGAAAGTCTCTGAGGCATACTGTATGTGTCACCATCTGCCTTTTTCTGTCTTGAGATATTCCTAAGCAGGGGCATATTTAAAATATCAGAAAACCAGCACTGTATTAATCTTTGATGTTTACAGAGAGTGTTCTTCTCAGCACATGCATCTCCCCAGGATGGCTTTTTTTGTAGCTCATATGGTGTCATGCATATTGATAGCATATTTAAGATGTGCCTGAAAGTTCTTTTTGATTAGCACTGTTGCTCCGAGCACTATTGGGATGATTTATGTGTCCTTATTTCACATTAGTTTAATTTCTGTTTGCATATCTTGGTATTTCTGGAGTACAGAGTTGAGCATGGGGCTAAAGTTTAGCTACCACCCCTTTAACTAGGAACAGTAATGGACAGACGACTATGGTCACATGTTATGCTAATTAGTGTCCAGCTGAGGCTAGGGAAGGGCAAATTCCTTTTCCTCTGGTCAGTCTAGGATGTTCCCTGTGCTGATGAGATGTGCCTTCCTAAGCTCCTACATAAACCTTATCTTGTTCATCATTTTATGTGTCCGACTCCGTTCATTTGGTACCTAGTGACTCCTGCATCAGAAGCACCAGATGGGAAAGCAGAATACCAGGAGGTAAGCGGTCCTAGTGGCAGACCAGATACTAAAATGCCACAGTATTTCATGATTTTGAATCTCTCTACATAGGACACTGTACTTACTAGGGGTTTCCAGAGTGAATTTGCTGATATTGGTCATACTGTGTTAAATGGTGTGGGTATAACTGTGCTCACAACTCATGGGTCCCCTTTTCTGACTTGACCACATCATGTCAAGAACTAGTTCAAGTTAATTCAAGTTTGCAGTGTCAGTGGCTCAGTAGGTAGCACACTCGCCTCTGAGGCTGGGAGATCAGAGGGCTGTGGGTTCAGTTCCCACATCTGGCACTTGGGTTAATATCCCAGTACTGACACTGTAATGCAGCATGAGAGGGGTGCTGCACTTCTGAAGTGCCGTCTTTTGGATGAGACATTAAACCGAGGTCCCATCTGCCTGGACTGGTGGTAGTTCAGGTGGATGTTAAAGATCCCATGGCACTTATCGAAAAGAGTAGGGGAATTTCCCCCCGTGTTCTGGCCAAATTTCCTTCATTCACTAAAAATATCACCAACAGTTTAATCTTATTCAAGGTCAGTTGGCATTCATCTGTATCCCCCTTCCCCAGGTCATGCCTGAAAACTGGCAGGATCTGTCTAGTGCACTTACCCAGTCAACAAAAACTAAATAAATAAAAAAATTAAATAAAAATATTTTTTCAGGCCACTCTTCTGGCTAAATCTCTTGTTGCATTCAGTACACTGATATGGTCTCTCTCTCGGGTTTAGTGTCTCCAAACGTTTAGGGATTTCTGATACCGTGACAAGAATGAACTCTATTCTTTAGCCAGGGCATATTCAAAACTAAAGAAATTAGTACTGTATTAGTCTTTGATGTTTGCTGAGAGGGGTCTTCTTAGCACACACTATGTCTCCAAGATGGCTTCCTTTTGAAGTTCGTAAGTTGTCACAAGTATTGGTAGCATATTTAAATGTGCCTGAAAGTTCTTTTTGTTCTCTCTTGGGGTTAGTGTCTCCAAATGTTTAGGGACTTCTAATACCATGACAAGAATGGACCCCATTCTTTAGCCAGGGCATGTTCAAAGCTCAAGAAATTAGTACTATATTAATCTTTGATGTTTGCTGAAAATGCTCGTCTCAGCACAAGCAACATCCCCAAGATGGCTTCCTTTTGAAATTCATAAGGTGTCACAAGTATTGGTAGCATATTTAAGCATGCCTGAAAGTTCTTGATTAGTCCAGTTGCTCCAAGCACTATTGGAACAATTTGTGTGTCCTTATTCCACATCAGTTTAGTTTCTGACTGCATATCTTGGTATCTCTAGGGGTTAGTGTCTCCAAATGTTTAGGGATTTCTAATACAATGGCAAGAATGGACCCCATTCTTTAGCCAGGGCATATTCAAAACTCAAGAAATTAGTACTGTATTAATCTTTGATGTTTGCTAAGAGCGCTCTTCTCAGCACACACAAGGTCCCCAAAATGGCTTCCTTTTGAAGTTCATAAGGTGTCACAAGTATTGATAGCATATTTAAATGTGCCTGAAAGTTCTTTTTGATTAATCCCATTGCTCCAAGCACTACTGGAACAATTTGTGTGTTCTTATTCCACATCAGTTTGGTTTCTGACTGCATATCTTGGTATTTCATGATTGTGTGTCTCTCTGTACACAGCACACTGTAGTCACTAGGGATGGCTATTTATTTCAATCAACATGAATTTGCTGATGTTTTATCAGGTTATCCTTCTGGGTAAAACTGTTGCAGCATTCAACACATTTATATGGTCTCTCACCAGAGTGAATTTGCTGTTGTAATGTCAGGGTATCCTACTGAATAAAACTCTTGTTGTATTCAGTACATTTATATGGCCTCTCTCAGGGTTAGTGTCTCCAAATGTTTAGTGATTTCTAATACCGTGGCCAGAATGGACCCCATTCTTTAGCCAGGGCATATTCAAAACTCAAGAAATTAGTACTGTATTAATCTTTGATGTTTGCTGAAAGCGCTCTTCTCAGCACAAGCAACGTCCCCAAAATGGCTTCCTTTTGAAGTTCATAAGGTGTCACAAGTATTGGTAGCATATTTAAATGTGCCTGAAAGTTCTTTTTGATTAGTCCCATTGCTCCAAGCACTACTGGAACAATTTGTGTGTCCTTATTCCACATCAGTTTGGTTTCTGACTGCATATCTTGGTATTTCATGATTTTGTGTCTCTCTGTAAGCAGCACACTGTAGTCACTAGAAGTGGCTATTTCAATCAGCAATGCTACCTTTGTTCTCTTTTCTTGTATTACAATATCAGGTTTTCTTGCTTCCACTTTCTTGGCTGTTGGTATTGGGTGATCCCATGTGATCATTACTTCTTCATTCTCTGTGATTCTTTGTGGTTCATGTTTCTAGTGTCTCTCTGCTACCAGTATGTTATAGTGTTTGCACAGTTTCCAGTGGATCAATCTTGCTACATTGTTGTGTCTTTCAGTATACAAGCCTTCTGCCATGAGTACTTCACATCCAGCCATGAGATGCACAACTGTTTCTAATTCTGTACTACAGAACCTGCACTTGTCTGTTTCTCCTGTTTTTTCTATGGATTTTGTGAACCATCTTGTATGCAGCCCACTATCTTGGGCTGCCATTATCAATCTCTCATCTTGTGACCTAAATTCACCTCTTTTTAACCAATCATGGGTCAGGGCTTGATTGACCTATGGTTGTTCCAGTAGCTCCCTGTATTTTCTACTATAATTATGGGCTTTCCAATTTTTTTTCTTTTCTGTTAGTCTTTGTCCTTATACACCTTTTTCTTATTCTTTGCACTTTCTGTTGCTAGCTGTTCCTTATTTACTAGTGGATTAACATCCATCTTTGCTACCGTCCTGAATACTTCTCTTAATTTGATGAGTGAACCCATCTTAGGCTTACTTTCTTCATGATGCAGGACCTTGACTATATGTGGGTTCAAGGATGTCAGTAGGTATACATGTAACCTCACTACTGTGGATCTGTATATATAATCAATCTCAAGGAGGCCCGTGCCTCCCTCTGACCTTGGGATGTATAATCTTGGCATGCACTGGTTTTTATATATTAACTTGTTGGCATGAAGCAGTTTTCTTGCTTTTATATCTAGCTGGTTCAGGACTTTATACCATCCTATTTCTATACTCCCAGCACTGTTGAAACTGCTCGAAAAAATTGTTAATGCCCAAATAAGAGAACATTTGGATATGCATGATTTACTAAACCCTGTACAATCTGGCTTCAGGGCCAAGCACAGCACAATTTCAGCACTGGTGAAAGTAACTACAGATTGGCAAATTGCACTAGACTCTAAGAAATATGTGATCACCCTTTTCCTGGATTTGAGCAAAGCTTTTGACACTGTTGTGCACAACATATTGACTGCTGCTCTAAGAAGAATATGACTTGATAGCCTTGTAATCAAATGGTTTTCCAGCTACCTTTCCAACAGACTGCGACAAGTAAAAGCGGCAGATGACCTCTCTTTACAAAAAACCCTCCTGAAGGACGTATTTCAAGGCTCCATATTAGACCCAATTCTATTCACAATGTATATTAATAACATCAACACACATCTACAAATGGCTAATATACATCTATTTGCAGATGCTACTGTATTATATACCATAAACTCCTCCTTAGAAGTGGCACAGGAGAAGTTACAGCATGACTTTAATAAGCTCCAACACAATCTCATTAAACACAAACTTCTTCTCAATGCCAAAAAGACATCTAAATGAAATCTCGAAGAAATTAAGACAGTGCCTTGGCATATTCTACCAGATTAGATGTCTACTAACCTTAGATGCTAGAGAGAGGATAGTACAATCTACATTCTTACCTTTACTGGACTATGTTGACTTTATGTACTCTCACTGTGCTCGAATGTTGCTTGGTAAACTTGACATACTATACCACCAGGCCCTTAGATTTATCCTTAATCTACCCTTACGTACCCATAATTTTCTACCAGGAATTGGGCTGGCCTTCCCTATCAGCTAGGAGGAAAAGAAATGCTCTACTTCGGCTTCATAGAGCTCTCTCATATAAGCTCCCAGAATACATCTGTAATTTATTTGTGCATGCCAGGGGTCTCTACGGTCTGAGATGTTTCTCAATATTTTGCTTTCAGATTCCTAGAGTAAACACCACCTTTGGCATGGCATCAATTAACTTCTCCCTGCCATCCATTTGGAACTCCATGCAAAGCGTACTAAAACTGTTATCATTTCCAAGCCTAACCACATTCAAAAAGATGCTAGCTGACTTCTTGAGGGAAAACTGCAACTGCTTCAGACAAAAATGATATTCCCTATTTGCTTTCTCCTCTGGCAACCCAAACACCTACCAAGTCCCTTCCTCATAAGTGACCTACAGCTCCTTGTACATGTTTAGATACCTCTGCCTTTCACATATTCTCCCTTCTTTCCTTCTTGCAGCTGCATCCTTCCCTGCCTTGCCTGATTATTTCCTACAGTGGATGTTGATTAGGACTGATGACCCTCCTCACCTCTGTACAATTTTTATATCTGTATTGACATTTGTTTGAAATTACTGCCAGGTCAATTAAATACTGGACATTTGTGTATATTCTGTAAAATTTTGCTCCTTCTGTGCCTTGTACTTACTGTACTATTTGTTTTGCTTTGTATTGTTATCTGTCCAGGATCACCTTGAAAATGAGCGTGCTCAATGGCATCTATGCCTGGTAAAATAAAGTGATTGATTGATTGATTTCTATGGCCAGTCTATCACACCAAAGCCGTATGATATCACTGGAAGGGCGAGCTGGTTTATAGCTTGCACTTTATTTCATGTTGTCAAAGCAGTTTTCAGTATGAGCTTTAACCTTTTAAAATATTCCTTGCTTATTTTTGCTTTCATTTGTAGATGTTGTGTTGTTGCTCCTTCCTCTATTCCCAGGTATTTATACACTCCCTCTTGCTCAAGTTCTTTTATGTCACAGACTTCTGCCAGGTTAACATTTTCTTTATGTGTTAACTTTCCTGCTATAAATGTTGCTTTGGCACATTTGTCTAGGTCAAATGTCATCCGTATATCATCAGAGAAGGTTTTAACAATTTGTAGTTGTGCTTTCAGGTGTTTGTCAGATGAACTATAAAGCTTTAGATATCTACAAAGAGGAGATGAGATGTTAGTTATTGATTGTTTTTGTTTCTGGGGTTCAAGTTGTATCCTTAGCTAAGGTTGTTGATTAGGTAACTTAATGGATTGAGGGAAAGGCAAAACAGAAGTGGTGACAAGGAGTCACCTTCAAATATCCCTTGTTGGATGCTTGTATTTGGGGTGGTGATTTGACCTTTCTCGTGGTTTAATTGCAGGGTGGTTTGCCACTTTCTTATAGTGGTTGTGTTGAAGTTTATCAGTGTGGGATGTATCATGTAGATCTTTAAACACTCCCAAGATCCAGGAGTGTGGGATGCTGTCAAATGCTTTCTTGTAGTCAATCCATGCTACACTAAGGTTTTGGCATTTTTTGAAGCTCTCCAGTATGGCTTTGTTCAGCAGGAGATGGTCCTTTGTACCATATGATTTTCTTTTCTGTCTTTTTTGTTCTATTGCCATGAGCTTATTGCAGTCTAAATGACTGCAGACTCTGTCTGCATCAATTCCAATGTATAGATTATATGTTGTTGGCAAACAGGTTATTGAGCAATAGATGTTGGGGAGACTGGCAGGCTCAAATTTAATAAGAAGTTTGGTATTCCTTGTTGCCATCCAGATGGGTGTCAACTTGGGATATTTGTATAGATAATTTTTACAGGTGGCTAAATCATGATGTAGAGATGTCAATACTTTTAACCAGAAGTTGGGTACTGTATCTGGACCTGGGGTTTTCCAGTTGGGGGCCTTCTTTATCTTTGCTTTTAACTCCTTAGCTGTTATATCTGGCCACTCCATATCCCTGGCAGTGCCATTTCCTACACTGTCTTTTACTTCCTGTATCCACGTTGCATCCCTATTATGTTCAGCTGGGTCTTCATAGATGTTTCTCCAGAATTCCTCAATTTCTTTCTTTTCCAGTGGTGTTGTTACTTTGGTTGTTTTCTTTCCCAGCTCCCTATAAATTTATTTGGGTCTTCTCTAAACCATCTGTTCTGTGTTTTTTCTTTGTTCCTTTCTACATATCTCCTAAGCTTCTTGGCTTGAGTTTGTTCTCTCACCTGTGTGAACTTGCTGCTGTAGAAACATGTCACTGTTTTGGACAAAACCCTTCTCACATTCATCATGGTTGTATGGTCTGTCTCGTGTGAACTTGGTGATGGTATAACAGGTGACGTTTTTGGGCAAAACTGTTGTTACATTCTGTACATTTAAATGGTCTTTCCCCTGTATGGATTCGTTGATGATTTAATAGGTCATGCTTCTGGGAAAAACTCTTCTCACATTCATCACATTTATATGGTTTCTCTCCTGTGTGAACTCGCTGATGTCTTAACAGCACACTTTTTTGGGTAAAACTCTTGTTACATTCATCACATTTATATGGTCTATACCCTGTGTGAACTCGCTGATGTATTAAAAGGTCACTCTTCTGGGCAAAACTCTTCTCACATTCATCACATTTGTATGATCTCTCCCCTGTGTGAACTAGCTGATGTCTTAACAGGGCACTGTTATGAGAAAAACTCTTTGCACATTTACTACATTTATATGGTCTTTCCCCTGTGTGAATTCGCTGATGGCTTGTCAGCTGACTTTTCTGGGCAAAATTCTTGTTACATTCAGTACATGTATATGGTCTCTCCCCTGTGTGAACTCGTTGATGTTTTAACAGGTTACCCTTATTGATAAAACTCTTCATACATTCATCACATTTATATAGTGTCTCTTCAGAGTGAATTTGCTGATGCCGTATCAGGTAACTCTTGTGTCTAAAACACTTGCCGCAATCAACACATTTATATGGTCTGTCTGCAGAGTGAATTTGCTGATGTGTTATTAAGTTACCCTTCTGGCCAAAACTCTTGTTGCACATATCACATTTATGAAGTCTCTCCCCTGTGTGAATTCGCTGATGCTTCAAGAAGATACTCTGTGCTGTAAAATGCCTGTCACATTGAGCACATGTATAGGGTTTCTTGTGGATTTGATGTGTTATAGTTTTATGCTGCACAGTAAAACTCTTGTCTGTACATTCAACTGCATTTAGCTTGCTTAAACTCCTCTGATATTTGGTACATTTCAATTGCCCCTCTCCATCATGAATCTGTTGTTGTGCAGTGATGAGATGTAGGTCATGGAAAACCTTCCTGCACTGAGGATACTGATGGGATGCATTTGTTTTGCGACTCAGCTGGCAGTTCACAAAGAATGATTGTTGGTTCCAAGTCTCATTGCACTCAAACTTCCTGCCAACTAAACATAGATATTTGATTAATATTTTCTTACCATAAGGACACAAATGTGTCAGTTGTTTTCCTTTAATCTTATAGAAAGTTCCATTAACTTTCCTGAGATTTAACCTCCCAAATGTGTTTTCAAACTTTCTAATTTTAAAATATCCTGGATTACATTATTTTTCTGTGACATTTCTTTTTATTGTTTTTATTGATATTAATAGAATGGATCTGACTAATTCTGGCTTCTCATTTGTCTAAACATGGTCACAAAGGAAAATGTCAACAGGTAACAACAACACTGCAGGAATGGTATGCTAACCAAAAACAGTAATGAAATAGAACAAATGATGATTAAGCAATGCAAACAACTTAGAACATTTCCAGCAGAGAAACACAGTAAACTACATTTTCAGAATGCAAATAGAAACCAGAGTCAGAGTAACACAGAATAAAATATAAACCTGCATCTTCCCCTCCCTGAGTAAAAAAGAATTACATTTTTTAAATGGAGGCAGTCACCAAAGTCAGAGATAACACATTGCATTTGCAGTTAACCCCTCCCTAGAGGAAAACAATCACATTTTTTAATGCAGGTTGTCTCGTAATAGAATACAATGCAGCTGCAACTACCCCCTTCTCTGAGGGGATAAAAGTAGCATTTGTCAATGCCAAATGTTTGCTTGCTGATAGAGCATTGAACGTGCAGGAGTTATACGGATGCAGAATAGGAATGGCAGTGAAGTACTGAACTCTCACAAACCCCACCTCCACCCTGCAGAGATGGACAGGCATTGGGGTGTGCCTGTGGGTCATCGCCCATAATGCTCACTGTATTTCACCTCACCCTACCCTGCAGACACAGACAAGTGTTGAGGTGTGCCTTGGGGTGTTTGGCTTCACAGTCACTCCATTTCATAAGGACATAGGCTGAAATAAGTACAGTATAAGAGAACAGGGTGAAGTCTGGGGCTGAAGAGTCCAAGACACACCTCGGTGCCTGTCACTAACTTCAGGGTGGGGTGGAATGGCATGAGCATTACAGCCAGCAATCCAAAGGCACATCCTGATGCCTGTCAGTCTGTACAGGGGAGGGACATTATGGTTAGAAACCCTAATGCCCCGGGCATTTGTTGGTATCTGTACCATAAATTTTCAACATGGCCTTTTTGTGACCCCCACCTCATAAAAGCATTTGGGACCTCTGCTCATGAAAAGTGGCACTGTGATTTTTCTTAATCTGTCCCGAACACTGATTTTCCACAGCAACTGTGCTATTCAGCACTGGAAGTGCAAAAACACATTTCCGCCAGGATGTGAAAAATGACAGCTGTACTGTTCATAAGGAGGTGTAAAAAAAAATTACCATTGTTGAAAATCTGGAGTGAAAATATTACAGATTTATGAAGTTACAAGTGTGCATGGAAACTGAGCAATGTACACTCATAACACAGTCATTTTTTTGAATTTTGTCACCAAATTTGCAGCATAGGCTTTTTGGGAGTCCACATCATGAGCAGTGGCACTGTCAGTTTGTTAATTGGTCCTGAAAGGTGATTCTGCACAGTGACCATAAAATCACCTTTTGGGACCAAATAACACCATGGCAGTGACTGAATTCATGAGGAGAGGTCCCTATAACCCCATGTTGAAAATGTGATGCCAAAAGTAACAAAAATGGTTGAGATAGCCACATAAGTTGAAAAAAATCCATTTATGCCATTATATAGCTTACCAATATTTCTTCAGTTTGTGGTCAGCTTTGAAGAGTGCAGACGTGTTCCTGGTCCACTGAAGATCATTGTGCCAGGCTCCAGAGGTATGTATGAGGTGGGGTGTGTGGGAAGGTAGGGTGCACAGAGGGTGGGTGCTGGTTGAGGGAGGGGCATTAGAAACAGCAAGGGGACATTTTCTTCTTTTTACAGGATTTAAAAAAAGATGACATGGGATGATTTTGGCATGCTGGGGTGGGCTCCTAGTATGCCACCTGGATGTTTGTGGAGGGGAAAGTGGAGCCATTGGGGGCTGAGCACCTCCATCGGTCATATAGTGTGTTAGAGGGAATCTCCTGAGCATGCAGGGGTGGGCTCCAAGCATGCTACCTGGGTATTTGTTGCAGAGGGACTGGAGCCAATGGGGATTGGGCACCCCATTGGCCATACTGTGTGCTTGACGGAGGAGTTTATGAGCCAAGGGGGATTGGGCACCCTCTCAGCACACAACAAATGTGGGGCACATCTTGCCGATGGGGACTGGGCTACTCCATCAGCAAATGAACTGGGGAGGGGGCATGCTGACAGGGGGGATTGGGCACCCCATCAGCTTTAACAGGGACTGTGACAGGTGGTGGCTGTCTGTTGGCTTCTGTGGGGACTGTGAGAGGCCGATGGAGAAGCCATCACCATGTTTATTGAAAGGGGCACCAGACAATGCAGCTGTAATTGGCTGCTGCAGTCAGGGACTGCCTTGCAAAAACAGTTGACTGTTGATGATGGGGCATTCCCTGATTGCAGTGGCCAGTTTGTTTCAAGTTGGTAGCAAGCTACACTACAGCTGTCATTGACAGCATGATTTTCTATTGGTGCCAAACAGACCAGCCCTAAAATGGGCTGCTGGCATTGGCAACAACACTGCCATGCCTCCACAACTCGCTACTGCAGCAAGCTGCTCCAATATGTTTTCGTGCACATGCGTGCAAGCAAACATAAAAATTATATTTCTGAAATACTGTCACCATAGCTAGTGATGGTACAATGCAAATATATTCTGACTGACTCTGGTAACTATCTGCATGATTAAAATGTGATTCCTCTAAGTAGAAAAAAAACAAAATTACATTTTTATCATGTAGATAGTCACCTGAGCTAGTCACAATGAAACTGTATTCTGACTGACTGAGTGGCCCTGGTTACTACATGCATTATAAAAATGTGATTCCCCTGAGCAAAACACACAATCGCATTTTTAAAATGCAGACAGTTACCAAAGTCAGAGAAAAAAACAATTAAATGATAGTGTGTATTCTTTATTTATTTAAAATTACTCCAAGGAAATAACCCCATGAGCTACAGGATCTCATTTTCATGGTAGTCCCAAAGATGATAGTTGCAGCAGTCAGAAGGTTCTCATAATCTAGCAGAAACAGTTACACATAGGCAAGGCCCCTACTTTTCTGCAGCACAGCAAGATTACCATTTGCCACAGAACTTCTGAAGCAGTGGTTTTTAATTTCTGTGGAAGTTCTGCAACACTAATGAACTACCACATTACAGCATCAGCTTGTCATACTGACTTCACATCCATGGCAATGGTTATAGCAGTCAGGATGGGGGAAAGCACAGTTACACTAGTTCAAAACATAACAGACTTGTAAAAATAATTTTGTGTCTAAAAAAGCAACAAAAGAAAATCTATCCCTTAAGGTCCTAGCCTATTACATAAATGACATATGCAGAGGGGAACCTTATGTGATAAATAAGGCATTTCTATACTCGTGCTGTCTATACAACTAAAGAGGTCCCCAATGTGTATCACTTATATATTTATATGCAATCTATAACATACATACAAATGTGTGTGTGTGTGTATATATATATATATAGAGAGAGAGAGAGAGAGAGAGAAAGAGATACTTTGTTGTATGTAAATATATTATATGCAAAAAAACTTTGTTAATGCATCATTTAGGGTTAAAACACAAAAAGTCAGGAAATGAGACCTTTAGGGTTGCCCATCCCCCCATGGACCTGCCCATCATCCCAAGATTGACAGTTGATGGGGTGTGTCATTGGGGTTGTGAGGCCTAAATGTCACCCCATTCCATCTGTAGTCATATTCGCAAGCCACAGTAAAGAAGAATGGGGTGACATTTAGACCTCACAACCCCAAAGACACACCCCATCAGCTGTCAATCTTGGGATGATGGGCGGGTCCACGGGGGGGGATGGGGCAACCCTAAAGGTCTCATTTCCTGACTCTTTGTGTTTTAACCCTAAATGATGCATTAAAAAAGTTTTTTGCATAGAATTTCCTTGCTTTTTGAGAAAGAATAGAAAAGCAGAAAGTTGCACAAGTTAGCGGGAGTGCAGCCCTTTGGGGCCCGTGCTCCCAGTAACTTGCAAATTCCTGCCTAAGATAAGAGTTCAAGTACTGAATATCATATGTATTGCTGGCAGCGCATATGGTTGGGAGTGTGGGGCCCACTACCTTGAAAGAAAGCAAAGTGTTAGTCATCAGAGTGGCATAATTCAACACCTGTTTACATGCCAGACACCTAACCACTACAAATTACCTTCATGGCAGTAATGCTAGGCACCCTATAAATGTGAAGCCAGTACCATAATGCAAAATGCCATATCAAAACATATAGTGTGCCATGCAATATAGGTGCAGCAAAAGAATTTTCCAACACCTAAACACCATAATTCACATGGACAGCACATCCCCTCAACATGCTCCAAATGTCAATGTAAAAGACCAAACCATTTTCCAGACATAAAATGTGAAAGTTTCAGGTTTTCATTCATCATACTGTAAGAATTCTACACCTATTAACATTTTACACACCTAATGACTGAAAAGTACATCTATGGCAGTAAGGCTAGCTACCTAAGTAATTTAAAGCTACTACCACCACAGAAAACGTCCACAAAACAAACTGCCTCATGCAATATTTCCACAAAAAATATAGTACTATAATTCACATCTACAGGTCATGCTGTCAACACCCTCCAAATTTCAAGTTAAAAGACCAAACCATTTCTGAGATATTTAATCTGAAAAATTATTAAAATTGTGCTATCTAGTCCCTCCCAATCTGACCATCTAGTCCCTCTCCCGTAATCAAAGATTGCGATCAAAGACTCTCATGATCAAAGAATTTGCCGGCTCACAATCAAAGAATAAAAAAAGTTAAAACAACTTTTAGAGAAAAATGCACGAAACCACAGCCATGACTCGACAGAACAAAGGCTCCTGAGCTGATCCCACCTTAGTTTGCCTTTAGAAGTGACCCCTGTGCTGAGAACATTTAATTTTTCATGTGGCCATCTAATTGAGCCTTCATGATCAAAGATCATGTTCAAAGAATCTTGGTATCAAAGATTTTGCAGGCTTGCAATCAAAGAATTTTCAGGACGCAATCAAACAATAAAAAATTTTAAAAGTCAATTTTTAGGCAGAAATACATGAAACCACAGTAATGCCTCAATAGAACAAAGCCTCCTGAGCAAAACTCACCCTCATTTGGCTTAATAAGCCACCCTGGATTTATTTTTTTCAAGTGGCCATCTAGTCATGCCCTTGCGATCAAAGATTGCGGTCAAAGAATCTCGCGATCAAAGAATTTGCAGGCTCGTGATTAAAGATCGTTAGCGAGCCATGAACAAACAATAAAAAAGTTAAAAACTCTATTTTTTGACCATTTTGAAAGAAATCACAGGCATGGCTAGATAGAGGCAAGACCCCTGAGCAAAATCCACCGTAATTTCACCTCAGAAGTCCCCCCCCCCGGGCAGAGATATTTGAATTTTTCCGACCGCAAACTAAAAACAAGATGGAGGCCGTCATGATCAAAGAATTCCTAATGGTCTAAGATTCTTTGATCACAAGCCTGCAAATTCTTTGATCATGAGGTGGGACTAGATGGGCAAACCCCTACTCTTCTTCCACAAAATAACCATATGAATTTCCCCATTGACTTATAATGGGAAATTCAAACTTTAATAACTTTTGAATGGATTAATATTTTTTCACCAAATGAAAAGTGGCATGTTCCTTGACCTAAGCTCTTTCAGTTGAGCAAAGTTGCAGAGTGGCTCACCATACCATGGCCACGCAGTGCCATGGACAAAATCAAAAAAGCTGCCCACATAAGTGGCAAAAAGTGCATTTTCAGCATTTTGGTGTGCAAAAACTGTAAGTCCAACCAAAATGAAATTTGGCAAATCAAGAGATCTACCATGCCCGCCATGCATACCAAATTCCATACAAATCTGTTGAAAGGGTCCAAAATTATTAACGAGCAAAATTTTGAATTTAACATAGAAGAGACTTCATAACCGTAAATATAGGGGCATGACCATGCGCCTATAATATATTCCATGACTAAGCATGCTGACATGCTACAGTAAAGGAGAATGGGGGAGATTTAGGCCTCACAACCCCAATGACACACCAAGGCATCTGTCAGACTGTGGAGGATTGGAGTGGTGTGTGTGGGGGGGGTTAGGGGTTCAACCCTAATGTCTCATTTCCTGGCTTTTTTTGCTTTAACCCTAAATGAAGCATTAACACAGTTTTTTGCATAGAATTTCCTTACTTTTTGAAAAAATGTAATACAAGTAGTAAAAAACACGTATTGGTGGGAGTGCGGAGCCCAGCTCCCACTAAGTTGCAAATTTTTGCATAACAATATGTATCTGGGCCTATGCTCCCACTTATGACAAGCTACAGAGCCATGCAGCAGCACTACAGGGCACCAAATCCTAGTAACAGTAATTTGCGCATATCTTGGGAACCGTAAGAGCCAGAAAAAAAAATTCTAGCATCATTGTAATCGTGACAGTAAGTACTTCACACAGCATTGCAAAGACTGTACCCATATCTCACATCATTTCCAAGCTATTGGCACCAAAAAGTACTGGACAGGCACTCTTTCAACCCTTGTGACAGTACTTTCACAATATCGCTTGAACTGTGCAATGTACAAACAAAATTCCACTGCAGGCTTACTCTGCAATGTCAAATATTTTTCCAGTTATTTCCTAAAGGTGATCTAAGCCAATTGTAGTGAAAAGTCTGTATCTCATTTCGTTTCCAAGTTAACGGTGCTGAAAGTCATGACACAGACTGCAATGTAATCCTATGGGAAAAATGTCAATTACGTCATTGAATATCTCTGCAACAAATTATTTCCCCAACACCTAAACAGCATAGTTCACATCTCTATGACATCTCTTCAACACTCTGCAAATTTCAAGTAAAAAGACCAAACTGTTATTTAGATATGGTCATCTCAATTTGGGCCACCTGGTCTTTCTCATTAACATTCCAAAAATACATACACATTTTCCTATAGGATATAATGGGAATTCCAAATTGTAATAACTTTTGAACAGATTAATATGTTTTCACCAAACAAAAAGCAGCATGTTCCTTGGCCCAAGCTCTTTCTATGTCCCAAGTTCCGGACCAATAGCCCACACGGTGTCTGTGCAGCGCCACGGACAACAAATGTGCAAAAGTGGAGAAAAGTGCGTTGTTTGGCACTTTGCTACGCAAAAACTGCATGCCCAACTGAAACAAAATTTTGTAAATCAAGAGATCTACCACACCAGACTGTGCATTCCAGATTTTGTGCAAATCCATTGAATGGTTGCAAAGTCATTAACGTGCAAAATGTGAGGTTTAGCATTAAAAGTGCCTACCACAATGCAAAACGCTATACGCAAAATGTAAAGTGCGTCATGCAATATCTCTGCAGCAATCTAATTTTCCAACACATAAATACCATAACTCACATGTACAGGACATCCCCTCAACACCCTGCAAATTTCAATTTAAAAGACCAAACCGTTTCCGAGATATAAAATTTTAAAGTTTGAGATTTTCATTGGTCAGAGTGGCAGAATTCCACACCTGTTTACATTTTACACACCTAATGACTGAAAAGTACATCCATGGTAGTAAGGCTAGCTACCCTATAAATTTCAAGCCACTACCACAATGCAAAATCTGCCCACAAAACATAAACTGTGCCACACAATATCTCCAAAATGAATGTATTTTTTGACATCTAAGCACCATAATTCACATCTACAGGACATCCCCTCAATACCCTCCAAATGTCAAGTTAAAAGACCAAACCATTTCTGAGATATTTAATTTTAACAGTTGTTAAAATTGGGCTATCTGGTCTCTCCAAATCTGGCCATCTAGTCCCTCCCTTGGGATCAAAGAATCTGATTGTGAGCCTGAAAATTCTTTGATCATCAGGAGGGTCCAGATGGCCAAAACCCCATTCTCTGTTCACAAAATAACTATATAAATTTTCCTATTGACTCATAAAGGGAACTTAAAAGTGCTATAACTTTTGAATGCCTCAATATTTTTTCACCAAATGAAAAGCGACATGTTCAGCCAGTGAAGCTCTTTCAACTGAGCTATTTTTCAGAGCAGCACACCACACAACAGCTGTGCAGCACCATGGACAATATCCCAAGAACTGCCCCGAAAACTGGATAATTTTACATTTTTCTGCGTTTTCGTGTGCAAAGACCATAAGTCTGAACAAAATGAAATTTAGCAAATCAAGAGATCTACCATGCCCCACAGTGTATCCCAAATTTCAGGCAAATCTGTTGAACAGGTCCAAAGTTATTAATGCACAAAGTTTTGACTTTAACATAGAAGTGACATCTCAACCCTAAATGTAGTGAAGTGACCGCACCACTATAATATATGTGTATATATATATGTTTTTTTTTTATTTAGTTGTTTAAGCTGAAAGCTTTTTTACAGGAGCAACCTGGGAGCACGAGGAGGTTAAGTGACTTGCTCAGGGTCACACAGTATGCAAGTGGAAGCTGTGGGATTCAAACCCAGGTCTGGTCTGCTGGATGTCACCAGATTTGCAGCTCAGAGCCTTAGACCACTGCGCTATACTGCTTTTTTTAATTTCCATGAAATTGTATCCTCATTCATACAGGTCTCTTTGGAAATGGAATAAATAGAATAGAGGAGATATTGCAAAACTCATTTTTCATGCCAACCTGCTTCCCTGACACACTACGTAACACCATCAGGCCATGACATACATGTGAACCCACTGTGGGATAAAGCTCTCCAGCCCATCACAATATGTCCCCCATGTGACAGAAAACTGCACCATACCTTTCCAGGATCAGAGCAGTGGTGTGCTCCCCCAATCCTTGTGCTGCCCAGCCAGCTCCCAGAGCTCATCTCTGAACCCGAGTTGCTGGCACAGGAACACAACATGCTACCCTCCTGCCCAACACATGACATTTCTCCATAACTTTTAGGTGATTCTATCAACCAGTGACAATATGTAATCAATAACCCTGGCAAAACTGTGTATAGCGCAATTATTTATTTAACAGGTCTGTTCTTTCAACAGGTCTACACATTATTATATTCTACTTTTCTGGACATAATTACTTTATTTTTCTTAAAAATGGCAGGTTAATTCATTTTACCAGTTATACATTTCAGATGGCAACTCTGTACCTTAAAGGTACAAATAAGTTTGTACAAAGTAAAGTATGGACTTAACAGGTCTATGCTGTTATCGAGGTTTTGTTTAAGTTGGCTCTAGTTTAACAACATAAGACTGAAAATTGTATTAGGCTGTAGTGCAGGTTGAGCAATTATCACCGTACCTGATGTGCTGTGCCACCGCCTCTGGCAGTGGGAGCTGTGGTAGACAAGTGACTATTCATTTCTGTGGCAGAATGCAGCCATTTCATTAGCTAATGTATGATGTTACAGCGTTGATAACAACACATTCTCAGCATAGAGGGGTTTTGGATATAAAAAGAGGGGAAGGGAGCCAGGTTTTATGGATAAATGGAAATATTAATGAAGAATCACCAAGAACAGTGAATTCTGCGGCACTGCAGAAGTTCTGCAGCAGGTTGCAAGTTGTATGCAAAATTCTGTGGCCACAGAATTCTAGGGGCCTTGCACATAGGCTAAAATATACACAGGAAATACAGACAAGCTTTAAATCTAAGTACAAACAGTAATCAAAACAAGCACACAAAGTGTGTTCACTGATTTTTTTATAATACAGTTTATGTTTCTTTATTTATTTTTTGTTGCTCAGGAATGGAGGACTAAACAGTTCTGCATATTTTCAGCTTTGTCCCAGGGGAAGGGGATACAGATGGATGCCAACTGACATCAAACTAGATTAAACTGTTGGTAACACTTTTTTGTGTGTGTGAACAAGTCACTAAACCCAAATAGTACAACTGTAAATAGTCCATCTAAAAAATCAAGCATTTATCAATGCCGAATATGTTTGCTTGCATGATGTTACAAGTTAGGACAACAGTATCTTGGTCACTTGGACACCTATCCAATTTCAGGCCAATTTCTTTACTCCCTCTTGTAAGTAAGGTACTAGAAAGCTCACTAACTAGGCAACTTGTGAAGTACTTTCAGAAACAGGATCTTTGTGATAAATTTAAATCTTATTTATTTAGTTTTTTTTTTGACTGGGTAAGTGCACTAGTCAAATTCTGCCTATTTTCAGGCACGACCCGGGGGAAAGGGGTACAGATGAATGCCAACTGACGTTGAACCAGATTAAGCTATTGGTAGTATTTTTAGTGAATTGGGGAAATTTGGCCAGGGCACCGGGGAAATTCCCCTACTCACAGGTAGGGGAACCTAACATCCTGGTTCTCTGGACCAAGATGGTGTCCAACATGCAGGAGGAAAGGATGGAAGCCATGGAGACAGGAGAAGCAGTCTTCTCTCCTGTTTCGACAATACTGGAGTCTGTTACTGAATTTTCAAGTGTGATTCAGATGCCAGGGGAGGGCTCTGGACCAATGGCAGAGTCTGAGATTATACAATCGCTACTGTAGGACACTGATGTTGACCAGAAAGAAGATTTCCAGAGACAAATAGTTTTGGACATGACTATGTAGGATTTGCTGCAAAAGTTGGATGCGAGGCATCTAGCTGCTCGTCAAGTACTACTTGCACACAAGGCAGTGCTGGCCTCCCCAAGACAGGATACACCTGAGATTCAGGGACAGAAGGATGCGGAGGCTGAAAATATGTGTACACAAATGGATGCAGAGTTGGCAGCGCAAGTACTTACTCCACCAGAGGTGGGACTGGAGATGAAGGTTAGTGCTGGACTTCCTATACTGTCAGATGACCCTGTATTACCTGGAGTGGGTGTAGCATCAGGAATGGCACAAATGGGGTTGCACCCTGGCCTAAGATGCCACACTGCTGCATTAGCAGGACAGACCTGTGGAATTACTGAAGAGGGACATGAGGTGGTAAATGAGGATACTGTATGCATGAACACATGATCTGGCCCTAATTAGGATAAGGCAGTGTTACTGGATGGGGAACCTTCGAGATCTTGGTCACCAGAACAGGCCTTAATTGCAGTGGGTTGGGATAAAGACAAAACTGATGGACACTGGGTTTCAGGGGCCTCCTCCATCCGGATGCCTGAGGTTGGAGAGGAGATACAGGGAGATGTTCTTCACGCACAGTCTTATGATGATACTCCTCAAGCTCTGAAACTCCCAGAGGAGCTAAGATCAACTCAAAACCCTATTCTATGTTTGTCTGGACCTTCTACTGAAGTAAGGCTGATTACTTCTGGGCCAAAATCTCCCCAGGGTGGGCCATCTCAAATCCAGACTGAGAGATTCTCTTATTCTGCAGCAACTTCCAGAACTATAACTAAACCAAGGGGGACTGCCCATGTGGGACCCAATGCAACCAGCAAAACAGCATAATGCTATCCGGTTACAATACCTGGGGGTCTAGTGGAGGCCCCAGATAGAGTGTATGTGGCAAGAGTGTTACTCAAAGATTCACTAAAATTCTTTGCAAATGAGATACATGCACTGATCCATGTATCAGGGGAAATAACGTTCGATGTTAGTTTTAAGATACATCAAAGTGAGGAACGTTTTTGGATGAAATATCATAGACTGAAAAATACCACATTATGAACCCCCTTTTCTGCTTTACCCCTTTCTCGGCCTACTCTAAAAGCAATCACTGTTCTCTTTAGAAGTGAAGGGGTCAGTATGAGTGACCTAACCCATTGACTTAAGGCACAGTGCACAGTCCTTTCAGACCTTGAAGCCATATTTGATTCAGAACAATTATGGACGGGGGATGGAGGGTGAGAGTGATGCTGAAAATGACTGATATGGGACTATCACATTTCCCGAATAGTTTCTTTTTGGGTCGAGATCGAGGGGTTCTTTTCTATTCTGGAAAACCCAAAGCATGCTATCGTTGTGGCTCAGTGGCACATCTGAGCAGTGCATGCGATCAGATAAAATGTGCAATTTGTGGGGCACTAGGTCACTCAGATCTACATTGCATGGAACAGGAAAGGTCTAATTTATGTGATGTACTTCAACATCATTTTCAATCTTGTCAATGGGCGGTTCACAATTTGCCTGAGTTAACGGATGGTGCAGAGCAACGACTTTACATCACCATAGCACAAAAATTTAAATTTTCAACCAAAATGAGCCTGAGAGTGCTTTGACTGTGAACCCCATGGCTGATACCCAGAAGAAGGAAGCTAGCACATCATATATGTCCAGGGATAGGGGTCCGTAGCCCGCAACCAGCTACAAGATCCAGAGGAGCTGCCCCCCCCAGCAAGAGAGAGCACAGCAAAATGGAGTCAGAACGGTGGAAGAAAATATCACACCACCACCTGTTCCCATCAATGGACATGGATCTTTTATTAGGACTTCTGCTTGGCAAAACACTGCACCTTTAATGGATAAAGCAGACCCTGAGGTGATGAGACCACCCCATCCACCTACTGGTACACAGTTCACTACGCCTAGGGTTACCCGCAGCAGGAGATTGCTTGACTCTTCCAAAGCTCAACAGAAAAACCCTGGGGTGGTACCTCTCCAGAATAAATATCACCTATTGCAAACTACAGGGGATTCTTCTGGTAGTGATTCAGATTCTTCTTCTATTCAGTCCTCAATTCTGGATCAAGCAATGGACATGGAGGCACCTATGGAATAGACTGGTGTTCAGAAAAGTACCGCTAAAACTAAGCATAAGGAATCGGTTATCCATAAAGGCAGACTGAAGTAACTGTTTAATTTCCTTGTCTTTTGTTTATTTGATGATGACTGTGGGACAATTTGTCCACACTATCAATGTCAATAGCATTAAGAACCAACATAAAAGGAATTTGTTGCTTTTCTTACTTAATGATGTGATATGCCTCAAGGGTCATGTTTCTTCAGGATGTTAGATTTCACATGCTTTCTGAATTATCACAAGCCACCAGGGCATGGTACCCTGGACCTTCTTTCTGGTCAATAGGCCAGGAGGCATGTTCAGGGGTGGGCATTCTGTTTAACTCCCCAGAGATAACCCTAGTGAAACTATATGACCAGGTTCCAGGGAGAGTGCTGGTCTTAGATGTTAAGATTCACCAAGTGCCATATAGACTGGTTAACCTTTATGCCTCCCAAACTAAAGCACTTAGGGTCGATCTTTTAAATCTTATTCAACCCTTTCTGCATAAATCGTAATTTGTGATTTTTGGTGGTGATTTCAACTGTGGCCTATCCTTGAAGGACAGATAACTCACCTCCAAAACCCTGAAATTATTTTCTGATTCACTTTTTCTAGTATCTTTAATAAAAAATGGCCCAATTGATAGATTTTTATACATCCCATATGGGACTACATACACCAACTTTTCATAAGGGGAACCTAGGTACCAGGACAGATTTTCTTTTTATATCACATCAGCTACCGATAAGGAATGCAACTGTAACAATTGCTGAATTTTCTGATCATAATATGGTATCAGTCTTCATTGGGGAGGTACTTGCTACCCAAAAGGGTCCTGGAATTTGGAGGATGAACAGGTCTATACTGTCAAAGGGGATGTTTAAACTTCTTCTGACTGAATTTGTGCTAACCAGGAAATCTGCTTTTACATTATGTGAGGATGCAGTGCAATGGTGGATAGACACTAAATGTGATTTGGAGTTTTTCTTAAAAAAATACAGTACAACTTTATGTATGTCCAAATACAAGGCTTATTTAACTACCCAAACCCATTTACAGAGGTTAATGATGCTGTCCCTCACTACAAAACACAATTACACATCTCAAATTCAGGTTTTGAAACGACAATTGCAACAATTCCATTCTGAGAAAACCCAGTCTATTAGATACCAACAACAATTTGGCATAACTGGTACTAGGGATTCTGTCTGTCCATTTGAATCTTGTCAAGCATGAATAGGACAGAAAGAATTAAAAGTTTTATATGACCATCAAAGTCATACAGTTACCACTAATGATGGTATTATGGAGGTAGTTACTATCTATACAGGGGGGAAATATGGCCCAATTGATTTTGACTCTGTAAAAGCGACTGATTTACTATCCCATATTGATTTGCCTAGAATTTCTTTATCGGATGACACACAGCTCACCAGGGATATACATATTTCTGAAGTTATGGAGGCCATCTATTCCTTGAAAACTAACACGGCTCCAGGACTGGATGGTTTACCAGCAGAGGTATATAAATTCCTGGCACCGAGTTTTGGAGAAGAATTAACCCAGATTTATAATGGTCTTTTGAGTAGCTCAAACTTGCCACTTAAATTCAGCATGGACTCTTTAATCTATTTATTTAAAAAAGGGGACAAAAAAGTTTTGACAAATTGGAAGCCAATTTGTTTATTAAATACAGACTTTAAAGTACTACCAAAAATATTGGCAAAACACCTGATGCTACTGGCTAAAGCTGTGATTTCAGATACCCAAATTTCATCCATCTCTGGTTGATGATTCAAGACAATCTGGTGCTCTTGAGAGAGATTTTTGACAGTGGGAACTTGAATCTTGTACAAGGTTTTGTTTTATCCATAGATCAAAAGCAGGCTTTTGATGCCGTCAATCATGATTTTCTGTGGTTGGTTTTGGAATGATTTCAAATTCCATTTGTATTTATTCAATGGCTCAAATTATTGTATGGAACTGCAACGTTTTTTCTGGTGGCAAATGGGTGGCAGGGTCCGTTACTTGGAATTAAGCAATGGGTACGACAGGGGTGTCTGTTGAGCCCTATTTTGTATGTGGTTTTTTGGACCCTCTGCTTCACATGCTGCAGACTTCTCACCTATTATCCCTGATTATTTTTTCTCCAACTTCACAAGCATGCACAACGATGGCATGTGCGGATGATATGCGTTTATTGGTGCGGGATGAAGCTTCTGTATCGGCAGCCTTACCTTTATGTACAGCTTTTGGACCAGTAGCAGGGGCTATCCTAAACCTCCAAAAATGTGTAGGGCAGGTTTTGGGAAATGATGGTTCAACCTTGGAGTACGTTGGTGGGATTATGCTCCAGAATGGTCCAATTAAAATATTAGGGATTCATTTTGGTATGGAATGTCCGGATATGTGTAATTGGGAAGAGAAGTTAGGGACTGCACAAAACAAAGTCTCTGGTTGGAACAGATGGAAAATGAGTAAAAAAAGAGAATATATTTAGTTAAAACCTATCTGATCCCATTTTTTTTTTGGTTTTAAGTTACGTTTTTCCACCCTTGAAAGGTTTAGAGACTTGATTATTGAGTGTCTTTTTTTCAGGCAGGGTGGGGGAGCCTCCTCAACCCAATACAATGAAACAAGCAATATCTGCCAATTGATCAAGGTGGCCTTAACATGGTTCATCCATTATTATTTTTTAGTAGTATTTTTTTATGGCCAATTTATGCCCTATTCTGATTCATACTGGTAAAGGGTGGGAACCATGGTTTTTTGACGCAATTGGTATGTGGTTTCAGCTGTGGGAGGGGGGTGGTTTGTGGTTGATAAAACAGCTCCAATTTGCCCCCATGTACTGGAGGGAGACTTTTACCAGATTAAGACAATGGCAGGTGACATCTTTGGGGTTAATTACGATACAGAGGAAATGGCTGTACACTGACTTAATGGATAAAATATATAAGGTGCATATGGTCTTTGATAGTTGCCCAGTAGAGAATAGAACTGATCTCACTTTTTTGAGAAATCCCAGGATCCCCCCTCTCACTTGTGGGACCTGCACTGGTTGAGCTGCCATGGTAAAATTAATGTTAAGGGTAATCACAAACACAAGCAGGTATGTGACAGGTACTGTAGTTTAGACTGGATTGTATCTCTAAGATAGAAACAGAGGAACACCTGTTTTTTCAATGTTCCTTCATGACCGGATTTGGGGATATCTTAGCTCAAATGTGGAAGGCCCCTGTTTTTGCTTTGATTTCCCTAAAAAACCTTTTATTTGGACAAGTTTCAAGACCATGGAAGGTATGGGATGGTGAGACAGTGGCAGTAATTTTTATTGCATGTAACTGGCAGATATGGAATGCACGTTGTATGTTTACTTTGCAGCAAAAACAGATTTCATATCATGAACTTGTGGAAAAAATAATCCATGATTTAATACTAATATGCAGAAGAGAAAAACAGTCTTTGCAGGGCATAATTTGGCTGAATAAATGGCATATCTTACCATGGATTATTGATTCTGATGCCCCTATTACATAATAGGAGGACTATTTAGGCAAGATAGCTTGATTTCTGTATTTTTAGCTTAGGTTATATTTGTATCACTGATGCTTATGGGTTTCTTTCTTCTAATTTGTTTTCAGCTGTGGGCAATATTGTACCTAGGCTTTTCTTGTTTTGTTTTCTTCTAGAAGGATGCTATGTTTTTTGGGGGGGCGTGGGGGAGGGCTTTTTATGGTGATGGGATTTATGAATATTATATAATTGTATATATTCATGTTTATTTTGTGGTGTTATATTTATTTTTTGTTTTCAATAAAATCTCCCTTACTCTTTTTCAAGATGTGCCATTGGATATTTAACATCCACCTGAACTATAGTACCACCAGAACAAGCAGATGGGACCTCAGTTTCATGTATTATCCAAAGACGGCACCTTAGGAGCACAGCACCCTCCTCATGCTGCACTACAGTGTCAGTACCGGGATTTAACCCAAGTGCCTGGTATGGGAATGGGTTCCATCTGGATTCCATAAATGTCATGGAATGGTAGTCTCCTTGTTGAGGATCTTGGATGACACCAGTAAGGTAAATGGTGATCAATGCTTAACTGGGGCTATACCGGTTGATCTCTCGAAGGATCTTGCCAAGGCCTTTGGCATGGTTGACTATTAAATACTATTACAAAAGCTTTAGGAGTTTTTTTTTTAAACTGAGTATACTCATTTTAGTATATAATAGGAGCACATCAGTACACATAACACAAAAATAGTGCACAACCTATTGACAATATAAAATATAATAACAAGAAGACAGAGCGGCAAGTTAATTAGAACAGCTACCAATTGCAATTTATTACAATAAATGAAAGGATGATGCAATAAAATGCACACCAACTAGAAAAGAGAAAGAATTATAATATTTATTTACTTATTTAACAGGCTTTAGGATTATAGCCTTTGAGTCAGGGACTCATTTACAAAGGCTCCGTGTCAGATAAAACAAACACAAGCACTTAATACATATAGACATAGAATGGCAGCTAAAGGTTACAGTTTTTTCAGTTATACAATATTACAGAATCAAGATCAGCTATACATTGCACTGAACATGTTACCGAGAGCTGTATTTTACAGTTTTCAAGAGAACAATATGTTTGCTGATAGAAGGAAGGAGTAGCAGGTTTGATATTTACAGTGAAGTAGAAACTAGACAGATATCTTGTGAGTGCAGCCAAAGGAGGTATTGTTAACAGGTAATGTTTGGTAGCCCTATTGGTAGGAGCTCAGTGGCAGGGTGGTCCCATAAGATGATAGATAGATGACCCTGCACTAGCTGGTACATTGGCAGTGTCATAAAGTGAGAATGTGCTCTGTGAGGGCTGACTTCAAAGGTCCTAACTTGGAGATGGAGGAGATGTCAGAGGGGAGTTTGTTGTACCAGACTGGGGCCCTGTGTGGGAATGACCTTTGGGCCAAGGAGGTTCTAACCCTTGGGATGGACCACACCTGTTGGTTGGCACTGCGAGTGTTCACCAAGGTGTGAGAGGATAGGAGAGAGGCAGAAACTCCCAAGGGGGTAAACCCCCAGTGTATTTTCTTTGTGAGGAGACATGCTTGATAAAATAGCCTGTCATCCAGGGTGAGGAGATTTGTCAGGGCATATAGGGTACAAGTATGGATATGCTTGTCTGCCCCGGAGAGGGGTCTGCACACTTTGTTTATGGCCAGGTGGATTTTGTTAAGGGTTGTGTGGTCAGTGGCTGAGTAGATAGTGAGCCCATAATTGACCAGGGAGAGGAATGAGGAGGTGACAGCCAGATTAAGGGCTTCCAGAGTTAGGCAATCCTTGTGCCGATACAATAGGTCTATACAGACATTTATGGCTGATGATAGCGTGTCAGTGTGCGAATGGAAGGAGAGGCTAGAATCAAATTTAAGGCCCAGGTATTTGCATGTATGGGCCTGTTCTAGAGGAAGGAAAGAGTGGGACTGGATTGTTAGCTGTGCGTTCTTGGCCTTATTCTGTCGGTGGGCAAAGACCATGGTCTTTGTCTTTTTTACATTTTCCACAAGTCTTTGGTCTTTGAACCAGTTTTCAATCTGGTTAAATGTGTGTTGAGGGAGGACTGCAATACTGTGGGATCTGGGTGTGAGGCAAAAAGAACTGCGTTGTCTGCATAGAGTAGTAGATTGCCGGAGCAGGAATTGGGCAAGGTGTTTAGGTAGATGCTGAATAATAGAGGGCCGAGGATGGAGCCCTAAGGAACCCCAGAGCAGACTGGCAGGGTGGCTGAGAGGGTGTTGTTTATTTTGACACATTGTGATCTAGCTGTTAGGTAATTGGTAACCCAGGAGATGGGTCCTTGGGACAGACCTATGTGGCGGAGTATGCTTAAGAGTAAGGGGTGGGAGACTGTATCAAAGGCATTTGACAGGTCGATGAAGACAGCTCCAGCTAGGTGTTTTCTATCCAGGGTAGGGTGATTTAAATTAGAGAACTCAGTGAGAGCCATAGTTGTACTGTGCCCAGATCTGAAGCCATGCTGCTCCCTGCAAAGTAGGTTATGAGCAAGCAGATACTCAGTGAGTTGGGTGACTATGATTTTTTTGAGGACTTTCAAGAGTGGTGGGAGAATGCTGGTCAACCTTAACCTTTTTTTGCACTAGCCAGTGTGGCAAGTTGATTCAAAATTGCACTAGCCCGCAGATGGTTGCACTAGCCCTTAATTACAATGGTAAATTTTGATCACATATACAGGAGCAAGCAAAGCCAAGAAATACTCTGATTATTGCACATTTATCCTGCTCCCACATTACTTCTAGCTCCCCAGCAGAAAAAAGACTACAATGCTATCACAGACAGTGAACCCCCCATTGTTTTGTACCATGAACTCCTCTCTTCCTCTTTCTGTCCCCCGCACCAAACAGAAAGAGGACATCACAATAGCAAATGTTCAGTCAAGCAGTCCTAGCTCTGTGCACACAATAGCTGACATCATCATGCACCTCACCACACTGTCACCACCACCCACAGGGCAATGAACAGTCAGGCAGAGAAAGGCACTCTCAGCCCCCACCCTATAGTTAACTGGAGACATGCACTTCTGAAAGTTTTTGTACAGTCTCAAATGAGCCAGGAGCACTTCTAAGGTTTCTTTGGGGTAGGGGCTAGACAACTCTAAGGGACTTGGGAAATAGAAAACTATGACATTTTTTATTTGTAAAAAGCATTGATTTTGAATATGCTCTGCCCCAACAATAACAGATTTCTCTTTAACATTGTCTTTTCATCAGCCGAGGGGAAACAGTACACAGGCATAATGCTATACTATCTCTGTTTCTGTTTAGGATGAGCTATGCACCCCAAGGAATGCCTATTTCAAGGTTTCAAATTATGTATTTTATCAAGGTTTATTTGGGTACCATACATGATCCAAAGTTTTGTTTTTAGGCTGAAAGGACATGCTGAGTGGGATATGGGTGGAACTGTATGGATGGTGATGGCTGGCATGGTCCATTTAGAAGAGCTGGGCCCCCCCTACACTTGCCAGTAATGGCATCTATCATCTACGGATGGCCATGTCAGAGTCTGGTCTGCAGTGGTATCCAGGGAAAGAACAGAGTTAAGAGATTTGGAGGGGGGAGAGGGAAGTTATGGTGAGGCTGGAATAAAACCCACCACCTGCAGGGCTGATCCTGTATACCTCTTTGCATTTCGTCACTGAAATGTTGGATACAAACACTGAAAATGAAGAGAAATGAGGGGCACTGGTCTTAATAATATTGAACAAATTGTTAGACATAGACACATTCAAAAAACTGGAACCTAGTGACTTAACAGTACTCTACCCTTGATCACCTTCTGGACACTAACTGAAAGTCTTAGCAGTGGAGTGATAATGACTCACATTGAGTCTTTTGTGGGATCCCTCTCTTGAACTGCCAGATAATCACAGCTTTTAATGAGCTGTTAATCACACCTGGCCATCTGGAACATTGAGAGAGATTAACATGAGGATTAGAGAATGCTAAAGTACAGACTTTTTTTAATTTCATTAACATCCATGAAAATCTGCACTAGTCAAGACAGGCAAGTAGAGGGTTAGCTGCACTAGCCCTGGTCAATTTGCACTAGTGTTTGGGCTAGTAAAACAATGTTAAGATCGACCCCCTGAGAATGGATATGGGATGGTAGTTATTGGAGGAGGTGCTGTCACCACTCTTCAGTATTGGGGTGACTGTGGCAGTTTTCCTGGCTGCAGGGAACTGCCCCAGATGCATGGAGTGGTTAATGAGGTCAGTCAGTGGGGAGAGGACTGTATCCAGTACTAGATGTAGGATTCTCATATCAAAAGAATCTTTGCAATAGCAAGAGCCACTGAGTGTATTAAAGAGATAAGGCCTTGCCTCATTCATAGAGATCACCCTGAGATGGAAGGGCAGATGCTGGGTGTTTAGGGGGTGAGGTTGCAGGAGTGGGGTCGAAGAAGTTATTTGGGAGTACTGCACTATGGTCAGAGAATGATGAGTTGAGGCAGTTGGTGATGGCCAGCGGGTTGGTGGTAGGGACATTGTTGACAGTTAGTGGGGGGGGGAAGCTGGGATTTGCTGTTGAGTTCCTTGATATTGTCCCAGAACAACCGAGCATTCCTCCAGGAGGAGGCAAGGGTAGTTTTGTAGTAGCTCAATTTGGCCTGTTTTACAGCCCAAGTGCATCTGTTGCGAGCCACTTTATAGGCTTGCCTGTCCGCCTGCATGCCGGATGTGACTGCTTTATGCCAGAGATCATCTCTGTGCTTTAGCTGTTGGAGCAGTGCAGGTGTGACCCAGGGGGCATTATGTTTCTTGGATTGCACTTTTGTTAGTGGGGCATATATATCACATGCTTTATTAAAAGGACAGGTGAAATAATCAAGGGCTTCATCTATAGTAGGGGCCTGGGAGATGGGGGACCAATCCCATTGAGTTAAGTATTTTTTTAGTTTTGTGAGGCCTCCAGGTTGGAGATGACGCTGGGCAATATAGTTTGGCTTGGGTTTCTGCTGAAGACATGACCAGGAAAAGAGGATGGGTGAGTGATTGCTTAGGGAGTCCAGAAGGACCACCAGGTCAGAGATTCTGTGGGGACGGTTAGTGAGAAGAAGGTCGATCAGGGTGCTAGAGCCATTAGTGGGGTTCACCCTGGTAGGTTGGCTAACTAGCTGGGTCAGGTCCAGTGCAGTGAAGGTGTCCTTGGCATGGGAAGCTGATCTGGCAAGCCAGTTCACATTAAAGTCTCCAACTATGATGTGTTCCATTTTGGGGGGAAGTCAGAGATGTAGTTAGCAAGGGATTGTATAGCAGGAGCTTGGTTTCTTGCGACAGTAAGAATTACAGGGGCTCTGGAGGGGGCATTGGGAGCACAAGGCAGCATTAAAACAGCACAGACACTATGAGCTACAAAAAGTTCTATTTCATATTTAATCAAGTAAAGAAAAACAAGGTGTGTAAAGCAAACTCATAACAATATGATAAAGATGGCAAACTCTGTATTTAGCAAAAGTCTAAAAGATCAACATAGTTGTGGAAGAGTATATAAGCATTCCCAACTCTGTGCAAATCCCAGCAAAATATATCTAAGACTAGCTAAGGACTTTTCCATCCATAAAAAGGTAAGAATTTCAACATGCCATTCCCAAAAAAATAAAGGTTAATTATCAGTCCAATATCTAAGTATAACTAACTTAGCCACAGCTGTTATAAGCACTATATTATATCTCCAAGAACCTACTAATTGTGAGTTGCCCAAGCCTAAAAGACTAATTTCTGGATGGAAGATGCCCTGTAAGGCTAAAAGAGAGTCTAGTCTGGTTTGGATTTGTGTCCAAAAGGCTCGTACTGAATTGCAATCCCACAGGAGGTGCTCAAGCATCCCTTCATGTGTTTTAGAATGTGTACATAAAGAACTGGGAAGCTGTCCACATCTAAATAACCTTTATGGAGTGTAATAAGCATTGTGCAGTATTTTATACATAATTTAGCCAACTTTATATATCTGTGGATGGCGCGCCAAAGAGGGTACCAAAACAATTAGGAAATCATTTTTCCCAATAGAGCCACTGAACATCTGCCTTGCTTCCAATATTGCCCCTCAGTGCTTTATATAGGCTGCAGTGGTTTTATAGTAACTGCTGCCAAGGTGCAGTACTCAGTACCATTGGAAAAATGCAAAGGATGAGCACCCAATAGACTTTTAACCAAGTGTGTAAGCTGTATATAAAGGAAAAAAAGAATGCGAGGGTAAATTTTGACCTCTCCTGAACTCTGTAAAAAGTACAGTATAAAGTCCCCATCTCTTAAAATGCAAGCAAGCATTGGAAGATTCGCTTGTGAAATTAAAGATGTGGGTACAGGCTTATCTGCAATTTTTACATTTGGATTGAGTCTAAGGGGTTGCAATAGGTCTTTAGATGCAGCATGTTTAAGTAAATGACATAACTGGCAACTGATCTTAACAACCGGATGGCATCGTATAGGGATCTGATGCAAAGCAGCAAGAAGGTTTGACCATGCCAAATATGGTAAGACATGAATAGAGATACTATGCTGCCAACAAAGATGAGTTTCAATAATTGCCCATGGACAGCAGTGTTGCTCTGAGTCTACTCCTAAATGGGGTAGTAGCCAAGACAGAAACTTACTGGCTTGTAAAACCAAGTAATACCAGTAAAAGTTAAGTAATTTCAGTCTTCCATGCTGCTTTGCTAGAATCAATTTTGTGAAGGCAATACAGGTTTCCTGTTGTTGCAAATAAAAGTAGAGATGATCTGATGGAATTTGGTAAACCAAGACTGTGGTATAGGTACACCCATCGTGCTAAGATGGTAAAGCAGTCCGGGTTAAAAATTCATTCGAATTACGGAAGTTCTGCCCCAGAGAGAAAGTTAGAGGACTTTCCATCAGGCAAAATCTGTCGCAATCACATGAACTATTGTACAGAGTAAAAATACATTCAAACAACACTTTAGTCCCCAAGGTTAAATGGATGCCTAAGTAGTTGATTTCAGATGCCGGCCAACAGTTCTGTAGTCATAAAGGAAGGTCACTCCTGTATGTTTTTAAATTGAGGGGCATTATTACTGTTTTGGAAATATTGAGTTTATACCCAGAACGGTGGCCAAAATTTGTAAGTACTTTTAATGCTGCAGGGAGAGAGGTGCTAGGATTAGTAATATGTACTAATATATTTTCAGCATAAGTGGACAACTTAAAAGAATGTGGACCTATAGAAATGCTGGAAATTTGGGAGTTTTGTATTATACATCTGGTTTGGGGTCTGAGATACAAATTAAACAAAAAAGGGGATGGGACAACCTTGACAAGTCCACCGTTGCAAGAGGAAGGGATTGGATAGAACCCCATTATAGGAAACACTAGCAACAGGGTTAAAATACAGTAACTGCACCCACTTAATAAACTGAGCTGGAAAGTCAAAGGTGGTTATGGTTTGAAAAAGAAAGGTCCAGGAAACCTAGTCAAAAGCTAATTCAGGATCCAGGGAGACCAGCACCACGGCAGTGTCTGTCTCTCTAGATCCTGAAATTAAATAGAACATTTTCCACATATGGTCAATGACCAAATGCTCCCGCATGAAGCCAGTTTGCTCATGGGCAGTAAGAGGTTGCCAGAGTGACATTAATCATTGTGCCAAAATGTGTGAAAGAATGTTCACACTCACATTTAAAGCAGAAATAGGGCAAAGACTGTCTGCCTTGGTGTGGTCTTTACCGGGATTAGGAATTAACGTAACATACACTTCCAAAAAATCTGGTGGGAAAGAATTAAGTTGGTAGAAAAAGTTATATAAATCTACTAAATGATGCCCCAATTCTGATTTAAAAGTGCTATACAAATTTTGGGAAAAAAAAAAACATATGGCCTGGGTGACTTGTCGGGCATTAGCACAGCTATCATGGCTTCTACTTCCTGAATTGTAATAGGGGTAGTTAAGGTAGTAGCCAGGGTAGGGTCTAACCTGGGAAGATTAGCAGCTTACAGGTAGTCTTGAATTTCCTGGACCATGACCAGAAATATACTGAGAACTATCGTCCCATAAGCCTGACTTCTATCATATGTAAAACAAGAGAGAAAATCCTTAAAAACAGAACTGAGCACGAGGGAGATATGTTGGGAATTAAGGGCCAGACACAACACGGATTTATTAAGGGATGGTTGTGTACGACCAATCTAGTGATCTTCTATGAATAAGTCAGCAGCAGTACTGACAAAAATATTCCTCTAGATGTAATCTACCTAGACTTCAATAAGATTTTTGACCGGGTTTCTCACAACCTTCTTATCAACAAAATGATTACTCTGAGTTTTAATAAATACAGTTAAATGGATTGAGAACTGATCTAATAATAGAACCCAGAGGGCTAAGATAAGAGACACTATTTCCAATAAGATAGATGTCACTAGCAGATTCCCCAAGGTTCATGCTTTGGCCTACCCTATTAGGTATTTATATTAGTGATCTCCATACAGGCATTGTCAATAATCTCAGCAGATTCACTGATGATACAAAAATATCAACAGAGGTGGACACAGAGAACAAAATACAATGCATTAAAGTGACTTAAGGAAATTGGGGCCCGATATTCAAAACTTTGCACTGGGCGCAAATTGTTTGCGCAGGTTTAGCGGTGAGTTAGCGCAGGTCCACTATATTCAAAAGGTCAAATAGTGCCTGCAAACGGCATTAGTGCCGGGCAAAATCATATTGTATGCAAGGGGCAAACTGAGGGGACATATCAGCGCAATGCTATATTCAGCGACAAGCACTGCACAAAGTGGTTTTGCATGACATTAGCGCAACACTTTGCATGGTGAAAATTACCGCCCAATAAAAGGTAGTCTTAACTCTGGGCAAACTGGCTTTTGTACAACATTTGTGTGGCTTTGCATGACCTTAACTAATAAGTATGACGTAAAAATAAGCCAGACATACAGGACACATGCTGCTGACTGATGGCATCACTATGATGCCATCAGCTGCCACCAGTCCCAGCCATGCCAGGCAGGAAGTGGTGACCTCACTCCCAGTGGACACCATGGCAGTGTGGCAATACAGCATGCACCTGCAGACCATCCTTCTGAGTATACTAACAGATGCCAGCACACACACATACATACAGCACTGTGGGCATGGAAGGTGTTAAGGGGAGGATGTACAAGTGGCCAGACTACACCACAGACTGGGTGCTGCCACAAGGCAGGGACACATCATGCAGTGCACACAGGCTGGTGTTGAGAATACCCCAACACCAGTGTGCCTGTCTAATCATATATGCCCCCCAGCCACATACCACACATCTGTAAAGACACCACAGCACACACAACCACCATGTATGTGTCACTGTGAGCATCCCATGCCAGTGTGCAGCATCTGTGGGTTGCACAACAGCATAACAGTAATGTCCATTATCAGTAAACACCTGCAAGGTGGGCCTGTCACTATGTATAGTGCCGTGGTCATCACTGCCCTACATACCATAAGCATTGCTGTGTCCCTCACACAACTGGCCCCCTTGCTACTGTAGTGCCTGCTGTGCACTTTTGCATGAACTACAGTTTGACAGTTGCATGCAGCACCACCACCTGTGCCTGTGCTGTGTAGTCCCCTGGGGCACAATATGCTCTGCTGTACTGTATAAATGTAGCCTGCAGCTACCACCATGCATTTCCAGACTGACCTACAGGTGGAGCTGTGGGAAGACCCAGCCAGCCTCTGTACTTCCAGACTGACCTACAGGAGGAGCTTTGGGATCCTGCAATAACGCTGGGCAAACTGCATACAAATCTGGTCATAATGAGATGCTAATCTGGATGTTTGCTCAGAGACTACCTAAGTAGGCTCATTTGCATGTCACTTTTGAATATAGCAAAGTTTAGCCCCGGGCAAACATGATTGCATTGGGCAAATGGCTTAGCTCTGTACTAAATCTAAGCAAGTGTGTTAGCGCTGCACAAACATTTGAGAAATATTATACATTTTTGCACAATATAATTTCACATGCTCTGCTGCTTACAGCTTTACAGAGTCCATGCCTTTGTTGACACACACCTTTGTCACATAGTTCACCTCTACCTTCCTTCACATCGCTGCGAACTTGGCTGCTGTTGTAGTATACATTTCCTGGTTGCTATATTCAGAACTGTCTTATTCCCAAGCTATGTTTGCACTGTACTCCCAGCCCAGTTTGCCCGACTTCCTTAGCATGCTATATTCAGCAGGATTAGCAGCAGGGCTATCCCTTTTGAATATAATTGGTTATTGGGTCTGGGCTAATTTAGCACGCCAGGAAGTGCTAATTTAGCCTCAGGGCAAGGTTTTGAATATCTGGCCCTTAGAATGCTGGGCTGTAACTAATGAGATGTCATACAATGTCAGCAAGTGTTCTGTATTACATCTTGGGGTACAAATTCCTAAAACCAGCTGCACGCTATATGATAACGCTATTAAATCTGTGAAAACTGAGAAAGACCTAGGGTAATGGTCAACAACCAACCTTCAGTGCGTGACCATTGTAGAAAAGCCACTCAGACTGGTAATCGTATTATAACAGCAATAAAAAGATAATTTCTCACTAGGAGTGAACATTGCATTATGTCACTTTATAAATCTTTTGTTCACCCACATACCAACTATGCTGTTTCTTTTTGGGCTCCTTATCTTATTAAAGACAAAACATTTATTGAAAGCTTACAAAGGAGAACAACTAAGCTTATACCCACAGTAAAAACCTTATCATATCAGGACAGATTAGAACTTCCAGGACTGTATGACTTACAAAGTAGAAGCGATCGTGGGGACCTGCTTGTATTATTCGATATTCTTAATGATGAAGAACTATGCAAAATAAGCAATATCAAAATGGTGGACAAACCTAACAACATAAGGTGTCATAACAAGTAGATTTACATTCCTAGGGCCTTGACTAATAGGCATAACAAGTATTTTACCATAAGAGCTGCATCATTATGGAACACCCTTCCACAACATATTGTTGATATTAATAGCTTTGCAGAATTTAAAAATAAACTGGATAAACTCTTACTGTGTTAAAAGCTGAATTCACCCCATCAGTGTGGGGAAGGCAGTCTCGAAGGGCCTAGTGCCTACATCCAGCTTTGTAATACCGGGCAATAACAGGGGTCTCTGTTTATTCCTCATATAACTCTTCAAAATAATTCTTAAATTTCTCTACTATATCTCTCTCGGAGCTGTAAGAAGGGAGTCATCAGAAGCAGATCGAATAGCCGGTACTAAGTGAGACATTTCCATCTGCTTAATACGCATGGCCAAAATCTTACCAGCTTTTTCTCCAAACATATCACAGTTAACATGGGCACAATAAAGAGCATACTCAGCCTGTTCCCTATTTAACTCTACGTATGCTTCCCCTTCTCAATTTAAACACAGCCAATCAGTCTCTAGAGACTTAAAAGAAATGGATTTCTCAAGCAAGTGAATGGAATGAAGGAGGTCCCTGGCCCGTTGTTCGTGACTGAGTTTAAATGAATAAACTCCCCTCTAATCACACTTTTAAATGCAGTCCAACAGATAGCAGTGGAGGAGGCTGAAGAAATACTGAACTCAAAATATTCCCTTACAACCATTTTTATTCTGTGAAGACTCCAATCACCTCTCAGCAAATGATTGTTCAACCTCTATTTCTTGTCTCTGACATGCGGGGAGGAGAGGTACACCGACAGGGATATGGGGCATGATCAGAAATCATGTAGCTATGGATCTCACAATGTCAAGCATCCTTAATGAAAGAAGTGCTCACCAAGGTATGATCAATCCTTGAATGGGAGCCATGAGTCGGGGGGGAGTGTACTTCCACCCAATTGGATGGAGAGTCCTCCAAAAATCTACCAGGCCCCAAGAACCTAAAAGGTTAGGGAGAGCTCTCTGAGCCAGTTAGTCTCTTCTGACAGCACCTTGACCTATGTATTATATCATCAACTGTTAGATTTATATCTCCCATTATAATATTAGGAAGGGCAGCAAATGAAGAAATAATATTTAAAATCTTAACAAAAAAGGATGGGAAATCAGAATTAGGCCATACACGTTACCCAATAATAAATCTGTAGTACCCACTAGGGTATGCAGAAAAATATAATGTCCGTCAGGTTCAGTGACCTCCTTAAGTGCCTGAAAGGGGAGATGCTTTCTAGCTAGATTTAATACCCCTACCCTCCTGGAGCTGGCACCCACATTCCTTACATGGCCTACCACACAGATGTGAGAAAAAATGAACATCCATTGTCACAATATGAGTTTCCTGGAGCATTGCTATATCTGTTTTAGGGGTAGTAAGAGTTACCCCCATTAATATTCTATGAAATTCAGGTTAAGTGTGGGATCACCATAGAAAAGTAAAGGAAAACGAACACAGCCCTGGACATATGACAGAGTGAGATCAGAGATGAGAACATATTCTGCAGCTCATAATGTCAAACCAGATAACTGCTGCTCTTCCATTTGACTTCTTAAAATAGTAAACTATGCTAAAATGCTCCCGTAAAAGAGAAAGAGATAACCACCCCAACATACAGTACCTAAAACATAACCCATCAACCCTAGGAGAATATCAAAATGTAGAAACAGGAATAAGAAATATAACAATGACCAAATTACATTCCCCTGTACACCCAAACCAGTAATAGAAGGGGAGGGTAGGAGAAACACCCAGACAGGGGGTATACCACCACCACCTATCCCATGGCAGGGTTTTATTTAACTCTAAAAATTGATTAGCGTTTTGCTCATAAAAGTGCAAAATCTTTGTGAAAATGCATAGCTCTTGCCTCACTGTGTTCAACAAGCACAGCACTTCTAGAAAATCCATATAAATACTTTCTGTACAGTTAGTATCATCCCAAGAAAAAAACTGCTAATCAATTATTTAAAACCCTGTATGGTGGTCCATGATGACCTAGGGAGGCTATACAAACTCTGAACCACCATGTCACAGCAGATGAAATAATCTAGAAAGTATGTATTAGCAGCCAGAAAAAAAACATCACATACAAACACACAAACACACACACACACACACACACACACACACACACACACCCAACACTCTAAACAGACGGTCACTTATGTGTCCCCTTGGTGATCACATTCCAGGAATTTCCAAAAAGGGAAAAAAAAGTTTGGCTCACAGAAACAGATATATCCTTCTGAAAGTATTTGCATTAATCTCCTGACATGTCCAAATGGAACCAGTATCCATAAAGATTTAGCAAATAGAGAATAGAGAACCTCTAACAGGTAATAATATGCTGGAAACATCTGTATAGTTTAATTAGTCCAAGGGAGGATAGCATTAACAAAAAAAAAAATTAAAACACTTTTTTTTGCTCCTTCCTGGTTTCCAGTTGGCCACTCCTTCAGGCCATCTGGGCCTCACTGGCACCACTGCCCTGATATCAGCCACCACCACCACCTCTTCACATCACAGACCCCCTTCCTGGATAACCCGGCGTAACCCTTCACCAGATGGGTCCCCCCTCCTCTGAGGGAGAAAGATGCCAGTGGGGGTTGGCCAACACACTAATGTTTTGCCCGGGTGCTGCTGAGGTGGTCCTGGGCTGTCTTGGGGCTTCTGTGGCAATGGGACCTGCTGATCATCATCCGGTCTGCCATGGAGCACTGTTTTCCCAGTCTTTCTCCCCGAGGGTGTGGTGTGCCATTAACGTCAGGGCATATGCCAATGTTCACCACGCCCCTCTATTCAATGGGACCAGACACATTGCATTTCTCCCTGCCTCCACTAGGAGTCATCAAGTGCTAGGTCATCTCCCAACCCTCCCTGTGACAGAAGGCAAGCAGTCATTAGACGCTCAAGCCTTCTCTCACTGGCTGGCCTGCAGATGCCCAGGATCCGTTCTCGAACCCAGGACGCTGGCATTGCAAGAGAAAAAAAACACATATTTTAAAGTCTCTGTCCACATCAAAGTAAAGATGAGAGCCCATAAGTTCCAGCCCAGCTCTAACACACCCAGCAAATTAAAGTCAGAAGAAACCAAAAACAAAGTTATAAGTGGAAACAAGCAACAGGTAGGATCACAGCAGGGAACCATGACATCCGAAGGAAAATAAAGTTTGTATGTCCAACCTGGTAGCCATAAAGATTTCAATCAGCCACAGAAGTCTTCTCTTCAAGTCACACCCATTTTAAAAATAGAAAAGGTGAGCTTTGGAAATAGCTTAGAGAGCTCTGTTCTTGCTGCTCTGCAGAAGAAAAGTCCAGAGTGTCCAAAGCTGTGGTGACAATCAATCTTGCTGGGTACTGCATATAAAATTTAATACCAGCATAACTGAGCACTTTTTTAATACTCTTCTATGCCAACTGATTCTCTTGCACTAATGGAGTGGTATCCGAATATAAGAAAGGGCTTCCCATTTCATGATAATGGGTGCTTGAGCTTTGCTTGTTATAGGATGTATTCTTTATCCAAAAAAATGTAGATGTTTTAACATGATCACCCTTGGTTTTCCTTGCAGGGGTGGCTGAAGCCTAAGTGAGTGATGAGCTTGCTTGATAAAGTAAGAGTCCCCCATGGCGGCAGCCCCACAACCTCCTGTAATGAGTGTTGAATAAAGCCCAGCATGTTGGAATCTTCTACTGCTCTGGGATGCCAAAATGATAAGATTATTTCTACAGCTATGGCTTCAAAGTCATCAGCCTCAAATTCTAGTTTAGTCAGCCACTTTTTAACTTCAGGAAGTTCTGTAAGCACTCAGGCCTGAGTGTCCTTCACGGAGCTTATTTGGCATTCGGCCTTCCCTACATGTCTGTTTACTATCTCCAAAGCCAGTTTTAAAGATTGAAGCTCATCCATTATTTCTGTCAGCATGAGCTTGATCACTGCCATGTCAGTGAGCAAAAGATTCAATGTATCTGCTCGGGATCTACTTCCAGGGAGTCCAGTGTCAGGTGTTTTCAAGGAGGCTGAGGCCTAGGGGCCAGTGGTGATGTCAATTCAATGCCAAGCAAATCTTCAGCTAAAAATGTCATTTCAAAGTCTGGGATTTTAGCAGTATGTGCAGAAATATATTGCAAAGCAGTATCCAAACGGGAAATAAAATGGCTGTCTGATACAGTAAAATGTAAGTTTTAATCCACTGGTTACACGGTACTAACAGGAACCCTGCCGATCAGCCCAGGAGCATCGTGTGACTCACTTATCAGGTAGGTTTAAGTAGGAAGGTATTAAACTGGTTCTGTTCGTACCTGAGTCACAGGTATCAGATCACAACTGTAGTGGGGAGTAGGGTAAATAACTAAAGGGTAGTGGGTTAACCACAAACTTGTAAAACAGTAAGACTTCAGTATCAGTAGCTATAGGCAGAAGGAAAGCAGGAGATACCCTATGTAGTGTGAGATAATAAATTAATTTTAAAGATACTGTGCAATGAAATTTATAGAAATTAAACTATCAGCATCATCCATTACATACTGTTATAAAAAACAATGTATGCCTGGTGTTTTATATCAAAATCAGCCCTTTCATTCAATTTTTGGCCATTTGTTATGTGTACTGCTTTAGCCACACTTCTAAATGCTGAGACTTGCTATTCCTGTGGCAATCAGCTTGTCTCCACCCTGGTTTTGTCATTTGGGATACTATTCTCTTGCATTTATAAAGAGGCCAGGGAAATTGTCACAATACTGAGGTTTGTAAAGATTCTTTTTTTCCTAGCTCTGTACCTTTTGCAAAAAACTGAAAGAATCAGTTGTTTGATTTTGGTTTTGTTGTGTTCAGTGTCAGTAATGCAAAAAAAAGTTGACATGTATAATTTTATCCTGTGTAGACTCTATAACTTTTCATTGTGTTGAAAGGCATACATCCTTTCGTCATGTTTAAGACTATCATACTCATTCATCCCTGACATTAAACAGAGGTAATTTCATAGAATGGCAATAAAACAATTCTCCCATTATCTTGTAAATAGTGGTGGGAGATGTAATGCTGCTTCTGAAACCTTACTAAGAGTTTACATGCACTAGCTAGCCTCATGTTTTCTCCTTGGCAGTTTTTTATGTGACCTACTTTCAGGCTCAGCTATTCTTTCATCCACATTAACAATCTTTTACCAGGGTTAATAAATCCATTCCTAGTTGGAATTAACACAGACAAGGCTCCAATTAAAATTAACTTGTTGTAAAGCAGGCACTGAGAAACAGCAATGATGTTACCAACAGTACGGTACTAGTAGCAATGCAACTTCCTAACAGGCACAGTAGAGTAATATCTCAAATGACATCAGCAACTCAGAATCCAGCCACCTTGGAGAAACGAACCACAGCAAAAAGGTGCTAAAAGACTATTAATTTATCAACTTTTGTTACAAACCCTGGAGGTTTTGAAAACTACTTCACATGACCTTTAAGGAGGGTGAGCAAGAGAAGAAGGTAGCCAGACATAAAAAGGATGCACTAGAGTACTGGGGAATTACAGCTGACACAAATACTGGTAAAAGGGAAAATTAAAAAAAAAAAAAAACATATCTAGGGTAAGGTAATAAATCCATTTGGGGTATTATAAGGAAGGGGAAGTAGGTTAATTAGCATAGCTAGAAGGTAAAGGAGACAAGGTAGCTTCAATAGAAAAAAGGTTAAGCAGGTAAAAATGTAGGAGTGGTGCATGGTAACATGAACCATGGGTTACTGAAAAAAATAAAAAAATAAATAAGGGTGAAAAATAGACTGTGGAAGAAAGCAAATTAAACTTTGGACCCCTTAGATTGGGAAAACTATAAAGTTAGTAGAAATTGTCTTATAACAAAAATAAGAAATGCTAAAAAACTGTTTTATACCAAAAAAAAGTGAGGAGACAAGAGGGACAGGAAAATACTGGTCATTAATAAAAACTCTGGAAAAAACAGCAAAAAACCAGGCTCAAATACAAATGATAGAAAACGGGGTAATGGTAAACGAGTCAAGATCAGCAAATATTCTAAATAATTATTTTACTAAATTACCAGATGGCATAGGTTTGGAGGAAAATGAAAAAAAACGTAATTGAAGATCACCTAAATGAACCAAATGATCAGAACATCCCATAATTTAGCTTTAGGAGACTAACTTGCAGGGAAGTCAAAAAGGTAATAAAGAAGATAAATAAAAACAAATCTCATGGTATTGATCAGTTGGAAATAAGGTTTTTAAAAGATGCAAATGATACAGTGGCCCCAATCTTGACAAAACTTTTTAATTGGAGTTTATGTGAGGGGGTTTTCCCTTTAACATGAAAAAATGCTAAAATTGTCCCAATCTTTAAAATAGGTGATCCATCAAATCCTACGAATTACAGGCCTATAGCTTTGCTATCTGTGGTTTCCAGGGTCCTGGAACGACTGGTGCATGGACAGCTCGATGATTACATGGAGAGATGTGGGCAGCTGTCCGGGTCTTAGTCTGAGTTCAGAAAAGGGCATTTCACAAGCACTGCACTCACTGACATAATTGACATCTTGGTTTTCTTCCTTGATGGGGGGATGTCGGTGGGTGCAGTGTTTGTTGATTTGTCAAAGGACTTCGATAGAGTGCACTATCAAATATTGATGAGAAGACTTCAAAATGCAGGAGTGTCAGAAGATGTGAGGAGATGGTTATGGTCTTATTTAACGGAGTGAACACAACAGACTGTGGTGGGTAAAACTTTATCAATAAAAGCAGAGGTGAAATGAGGGGTGCCCCAGAGATAAATCCTGGGCCCTCTTCTGTTTCTGGTCTATTCAAATCCAGTAGTTCAAACAGCAAAAGTCTCAGATATTCGTCTATATGCAGCCGATACTGTATTCATAGTAAAAGTTAAAGATGTTTACCAAATACAAACAGAATAGCAAGCAGATTTTGACAGAATCCAGGAATGGTTTGGGAGGTCCAATCTAGTTTTGAATAGTGCAAAATCAAAGACCATGTTTTTCACCCAGAAAGTTAAGGAGTTGGTGAACTTGAAAATGATATCCAAAGATAGTAGGGAGTTAGAACAAGTGAGTGAATATAAATATTTAGGTTTTTGGATAGACCAGAGGCTGACCTTTAAATATCACATTAATGAGAAGGTAAATAAATTAAATGGAAGACTTGGGGCCCTGTGTAGAACAATCCATTGCATAAATGAATCTATGAGGAAGTCCATAGTAAATTATATGTTGGTACCAGTATTAGAATATGGAATAAATATTTATATGTTTGCTAGGGTCTCTATAATAAAAAGGGTCGAAACTATGTATCACAGGCTGGCAAGATTTGCTTTGAAAGCAGATAGAAGAACCCACCATTGTATACTATATGAGAAGTTAAATTGGCTCACCTTAGAAAGTAAACAAAAATTGTTTGGGTTACTATGACAACGCAACTTCTGGATTCGGGGAGACCATTTAATTTAAGAGAGAAATAACAGAAAGTGGAACATACCTATGGTCTATGGGGGTGGCAGTTGGGGAAGAGATATGCAGAGACCACAGGTTGGGAAACCATATGAGCTTACCCCCCATAACAGTGACAAAGGACAAATGGCAAGTACTGTTGGCGATGCTAGGAAAGGAGGGCAGGATGGGAGGGGAAGGGTGGAAGGTGGTTACCCTTAATGCTAGGAGCCTTGGGAGGAAAACTGCAGAGTTACAGGTTCTCATGGCAGAGGGAGAGGTGGACATTGCAGTCATCACGGAAACATGGGCCACCCAATACAATGACTGGGACCTGTCTGTACCAGGGTACAGGTTATTTCATAGGGACAGGGTGATTGGGAAAGGAGGGGTGGCACTATATGTGAAGGAAGGACTGAAGTGTGTAAGGGAGGAAGGGGAGGAGGGTAGTACGGAGTCACTTTGGATGCAAATCCAGGATTCCAAGAATAGGATTCTTAGAATGGGAGTGGTGTACAGGCCACCATCTCAGATGGAGGAGTTAGACAGGGAACTAGCGGGACAGATCAGGAGGACCTGCAGAAGGGTAGTGTGGTGATTGTGGGGACTTCAACATGCCAGGAGTGGACTGGAGCACCCCAACAACCAGGAACAGAAGGGAGCAGGTACTGCTGGATGCCTTCCAGGACAGCTTCCTGCTGCAAATGGTCAGTGAACCAACCAGGTTAGGAAATACCCTTGACCTTGTGCTGGCAAATGGGAACTTTGTGAGAGAACTTACAGTGGAGGAACCGCTGTCAGGGAGTGACCACTGCTCAGTATGCTCACATTGGATATGGGCAAGGAAGGAGTGGAATCTGGCACAATAGTGCTGGACTTCAGGAGGGCTTACTTTGGGAGGATGGGGGAAGTGGTAAAAGGGTACCTGGCTAGAATTCAATCTAGTATGAACACTAACCAGAGGTGGGAGCTCATAAAGCTGGGGATAGTGGAGGCAACCAAAACCTGCTGCAAAGCCCAGATCAAGAAGGCTAGGGCTAAGAAACTGATCTGGTTGAGCAAGGAGGTCATGGAAAAGGTAAGGAGGAAAAGAGCTGCCTTTAGGAAGTACAAGAAAACAGGGAGGTGGGGAGGACAGGGAGGAGTACTTGACAGAATCGAAGGAGGTGACAAGGGCAGTAAGGGGAGCCAAAGCATCTATGGAACTCAGGCTGGCACAAGGCATTAAGAAGGGGGAGAAGGACTTCTTTAAGTACATCAGGAGAAAAGGAGCTGTAAGACCACATAGTAAGGATTAGGAAGGAGGGGTTGGGTGGAAGCAGGGTGTGATAAGGCTGAGACTAAATGAGTACTTCTGCTCAGCATTTACTAAACAGAAGAGGGGGGGTGACACTCAAGGTGGGAGAAATGGCAGAAGCAGGGGGGAAGTGGTGACAGATGGGGAAATCATGGAGAGCAGAGTTTGAGAGGGTTTGACGGCACTGAGGGTGGACAAGGCGCCAGGCCCAGATGGCATCCACCCCAGGGTACTGAAGGAGCTGGCAGAGGTCCTTGCAGGACCTTTGGCAGACCTATTTAATGCCTCACTACATTCGGAGTGTGTACCTCAGGACTGGAGGATGGCTCATGTGGTGCCCCTCCACAAGAGTGGCCACAAGGATGAACCAGGAAACTACAGACCAGTGAGCCTCACATCCATCGTGGGTAAGCTAATGGAGACTATCCTGAAGGAGAGGCTGGTGGTCCTCCTAGAGGCCAAAGGACTACAGGACAGCAGACAGCATGGCTTCATATGTGGCAGATCCTGCCAAACCAACCTGGTCGAGTTCTATGACTGGGTAACTAGGCAACTGGACAGGGGCCATGCAGTGGATGTCCTGTATCTGGGCTTCAGTAAGGCATTCGACTCAGTGCCACATGGAAGGCTGGGAAGGAAGTTAGTAGGCACAGGGGTGGGTGCAAAGCTGGTGAGATGGGTAGGAAACTTGCTGCAGGGAAGGCAACAGAGGGTGGTGGTGGGTGGGGAGCTCTCACACCCAAGGGAAGTGATGAGCGGTGTTCCACAGGGCTCAGTGTTGGGACCAGTGTTGTTTGGGATATTCATTGCAGACATATCATGGGACATCAAGAGCAAGATCAGTCTGTTTGCTGATAATACCAAGGTAGGCACGGTGGTGGATGACCTAGGGGGATGGCAGGGGTTGCAGGATGATCTGGCAAAGCTTGAAACCTGGTCAGACACCTGGCAACTGGGCTTTACTGCCAAAAAGTGCAATGTGATGCATTTTGGGATGAAGAACCCAAGGAGGAGTTACCAGCTAGGGAGTGCAGCTAGCCCAGACAGAGGAGGAGAAGGATCTGGGTGTACTCATTACAGAGTCAATGAACAACTCGGCACAATGTAAGAAGGCAGCTGCAAAGGCCAACAAAATGCTGGGTTGTATTGCAAGGGGTATATCCTCGAGGAGGGAGGAGGTGATTCTGCCACTGTATAGGTCATTAGTTAGACCACACCTGGAGTACTACGTGCAGTACTGGCGCCCAGATCTGAAGAGGGACATTAGTTACTGGAGGGGGTGCAGAGAGCCACAAAGATGATCAAGGGGCTGGGGACTTATCTACGAGAGGAGGTTGAAGGAGTTGAACATGTACTCACTGGAGAAGAGGAGAGACAGGGTGACATGATTGAAACCTTTAAATACATGAAAGGAATAAACAAGATGGGTACAGAGGGGCTGTTCAAAGCAAGGAGGGTAGGGCCACCAGGGCCATGATATGAGACTGGAGCGAGGAAGGTTCAGGGGAGATGAGGAGACACTTTTTTACAGAGAGGGTGGTGGCTGGGTGGAATGCGTTACCTGCTGAAGTGGTATGCAGTAGAACAGTGGACTGCTTCAAACGAGGATGGGACAGGACAAGGGGGAGGGTTAATGAAGGGGAAGAGGGGAAGGGTGGAAGGGAGGGGCAGCTGCAGAATAAGGGGTGCTAGCTGCACATTCGAGCAGACTTGATAGACCTCTAGGCCTTTATCTGCTGGCATATTTCATATGTTCGTATACAACAAAACTGAGGGAGTTTAAAATAACAACACCAAGAACTAGAATAGGGGAAATGTCCTTTGCCTATGTAGCAAAGAAATTTTGGAATGAGTTAAAGATTCAAGGAACAAGTATAGATATAGGCCTGCATGAATTTAATACTGCCTTGAAAGGCAAACTAGCAGTTACTGTAGATGTACCTGTTTTGATTAAGTATAGACGGTTTTACGGAAATGTATGACTGTATTTATTGTATTTTGGATATACCTGATGTATGTAACTGATTTTTAACATCTAAGACAGGAACACCTTGTAAATAGGATTTCAACCTAACGGTGTAATAATGAGAAGTCATTTTGTATCCTGTATAAAAATAAATGCTTTTACAACTACTACTACATGTAGAGCCACAGTCTTTCAGGACACCTTCTAGAGACTGTAGTTCTGCTCCATTTGCACTCACATCTCTGAGTTGAGAGCAGAGGTTGCTAGACTCTGAACCAAGCTGGCAAGGATGCAGAGGACCTTTTATCCCACCAAGAGGGCACCAAGGATGTCTCCACTACTTCAGAGGATGCCTAGGTGGAGATATGAAGGCTGGACCTTTGTGAGCCCTGGGAAGGTGGGGGTGTTGGGTAGCATACATACTCCTCAGCCTGTGGCACTACAAAATCCTTTCACTATACTGCTGGTATGGGACAGCTGGGAGGAGACACCTGAGGTAGTGGCTAGGGAGGACGTGGGGAAGGGGAGACCCAAAGATGGGAGGAAGAGGCTCCCAGCCAAGGAGGAAGCAACTGCTGGTAGGGGACTCTATCATTAGAGAGACAGACTTGGGAGAGGCAGCTGGAGAGTTGAGAGAAGTAAGATGCCTCTGGCACTTCAGTTCATTGGGATGGCAAGTGGATCCAGTGCATTGCTAGACTGGCAGGTCACAAGAAACAGCTAGATGTCACTGTCCACCTGCAGACAAATGACAAGGCAAGAGAGGAGGTCCTGTGGGAGTAATGCAGCATAAGTACAGGAAGGTGGGAAGGGGCCTTGAAGAGAAGGAGTATGATTATATTATCACAAGACTAGGCTTCTTCTATAGGAACAAATCCCTTTTCCCCAGTGATGTCAGGAAGAGGCTAGTCCAAGACACTTTCCTCCCCCTTCTCAATTATGCTGACATTATCTATGGTCGCAGTAAAGCCTCTAACCTGCACAAATTGGATGTTCTTTGTCACTGTGCTATTTGTTTTATAATAAACACTCTACCATTGTGCCCTTTATTCCACAGTGGGCTGGTCATCTCTTCCTACAAGGAGGATGACCCATTGTTGTACCTGGCATATAAAACAGTGCTAAACAAACTGCCCACATATATCTCCTCCAGTGGCATCATGCCCATAGGGCCTGAGGGGGCATGTGCCCGGCCCCCAATATCACTGTACAAACTAGTAAAAAAAAAATGCATATAATTTTATTTTATTTTCAAGGACCCAGGAGATAAAGAAGTTGAAGATAGGAGATACAGTGAGTCTGCGCAGCACAGCAGGCTCTGTCTTACTCTGAGCCAGATGGCCAGGCTAAGTGAAAGAGAGGAGATGTGAGACGAAGGTGAGTTGGATAGATCGCTCAGAGATCAGAGTGGGTTACAATCCGAGGAAGGAATCCCTGCCCAGCCTGCCCCAGCCAAGAACGAAGAAGTCCATCACTGCCATCTGTAGGCCTGGGAGGGAAGATGCAATGCTCAGTCACACACGGTTGGTCCCCAGTTTGACTCCACACACAGCACCCACCTGCAGCAGCATACTGTAGCTGCCACCCAGCTCCTGCCTGAAGGTGCAGGCTCTGAGGTCATGTCTGACTAGACCAACTGACCAAGGCCACCAGCCCAAGGAGGGAGCAGAGGAAAAGAATGACTTGTCTTGACTGACTGGACTACACAAGCACCACCAGGCTGCACTGCCCAGGTGCTCAGACTGAGTCATTCCTCTGAGTCCAAGAGCAGGTCCAGGGCTTGCCATAGCTAGTAGCTTCAGCCCCAGCCCCTGTACTAAGAGAGGAGAGAAGCACAGGTTCACAGCAGGGAAGTTGAGTGGGAGGCTGGGAGCCAAAAGAGGGGGAAGTCAGCAGGGTTCCGGGAAGGAGGAGAGAAGATGAATGTTGTGATCCTCCAGTCCTAAGTCAAGGAGAGGTGGACAACAGAACAAAATACACCATCACAATCCATGACCACAACACCCTGGAGAGAGAGTGAGAGGATTCAGGACAGCACAACACCCCTGAGTCCAGCTGTAAGCCAACAATTAACTGTCGGCAGCTACCTTCCTCATACACCGGTACAAATTTTAAATTTAAATATAGGAAGTAATTTTGGAGGTGGGGGGGTTGATCTATGGGCCCGCTGGGCTCACAATATAATTTGACCCTCAGAGTGTGTGTGTGTGTGTGTGTGTGTGTGTCAGAGTGGTTTGCTGAACAGCAAATGCTGCCAGTGATGTTGGGGGGAAGGGACTCAACTCAAGGCATGATTTCTGTTTTGGAGACGAATGATGAAGTGATGTTGGGAGGGTTGACATTGGAAATGGCAGCGGGCATGGGCATACCACTGCTGGTAAAAATGTTATTGACTTGACCCTCTGTGTGTCGTGTCTTGATTCTCAAAGTGAATGATGTTGTTGGGGGCTTGGAAAGGGTTACTACATCCCCAACCTCAAACATCACCTCCAAAATCTGTGCATTGGAATTATGTGGCCCTGCAAGGCCAGCAATGTTATTTTGACCCTCTGCGTGGCTTGTGGCTTGATTTTGGTGATACTGTCCATTTGAAATATATTTGATGTATTTTGAGTTTTTCACCCTGCGTGTGTCTGAAGGCAAAATGCCTCAGTTGTTGGTGGGTCACCCTGGCAAGTCACAACTGTGCAAAATTAAGAATACAAACACAGGGAAAAGTAATAATATTTGACCTTCCAGGTTAAAAAAAAATGCTAATGAATGGTTTGGCTATGGCAGGCCTGGCATGATGAAATTACCCCCCCCCCATCACTCAACAGCACAGCTGGTGGTATTGTGCCATGGTGTACCAGTTGGGTGATGAGAGAGGAGTCTGGAGTAGGAGGAGCTGTATTCTGAGTTCTGTCATGCCATGACTTTTCTAAGGCTTGCGGCTGGTGGTGATGTTGAGGGGGCTATTTGTGTTGGAAATGCTGGGCTAGACTTGATGAACTGTAATAGGCATCAGCTGGATTCATGATGTGAATTTTTTAGCATTCTATGTGTTACATTAGCTGATAGCTCCACCCCCCCAAAAAAAAGTACCATAACAAACCACTATAGTATTACAGTCACTCATTGTAATACTATAGTGTTTTGGTATGGAACTTTTTTTTTGGGGGGGGGGGAGCTGTAATAAACAACCAGCATGTAACATGCTGACATTAGTACAGTCACAGGCACACCTTTTATGTGTGTAAGTACTAGATAGAAGCTGGTTGCAGTGGCTGTAACATGCCAGCACTCTCTTGGCCAAAACTGTATGCCAGTGCCATGCACTGTTTGTTTACATGACCTCAGTGTCACAAATCCCTGGCCCCCAACCCCCAGGCAGCCTGGCAGGGCCTCCTGTTTGCTAAGAGGGTACCCCTTTTTAGGAACCTCATGAACAGTTGTAAGTGTTCTGGAAGACTTATCAACCTTGTCTCTGTTGGCCTCACAAAGCCACAAGGTCAAATAATGGCGGCCACGCTGGACTGCTGTCTGCTTGGGCTCTGATGCCAGAGTTGCTAATCGCTGTTTATCACTTTGAAAATGCTTTAAGACAGCATTTTAGCTCTCAATTGAACTGCAGTATACAAGGCTTAGCTGCTGGGCAGAACATTTGTATTTTAATTTTATTTCTAGTTAGTACTATCAGAGGGACTTTAGTGTTAGGCAGGGCACCACAGTAAGGTATTAAAGAAGTTTAGGTTTTGTTTTTTAGTGAGGGTTATATTGAAGAGTTGGCTGCATCTGATTCATCATAGTCTGACAGTTCTTTAACCTACCTGGAGTGTTGGTGTGTTCAGAGGAGACCCGAGGAGCAAAGGAGAGGATTCGGAGAAAAGGGTTTAGCGTCTGGGAGGAAGGAATTACAGCAGCGGGACTTGCGGAGAATCGGACTGTGGTATGAGTTGTTTGGCTGTCAGACTGAAATGGGAGTGGTACCGACCCTTTGCCATGGAAGAATTGTGAGTGAGGAAGTGATTGTGAGTGAAAAAGTCCTTGAGAAGTGGGATTTTTGAATACCTGGGGATTTTATGAGTGGTGGTTTCCCCTGGGTTCACCTGGGGAGAGTGGCCACTTGGTTGTTTGGTTGCTGTTGAGCCGGGCAGGAGATGTTGGCATGTGGTCTGCCGAAGGGCAGGCAAAACTTGTCTTTGTCTCCTAAGTGGCCCGGGGGGTTGGCTGGTAGGCTGACCTAGCCCAGGAGCTGTAGCTGTGGGCTCAGCAGGTGGGGGGGCAGCTACCTCCTGGGTGTGTGCCAGGGGGCCTCCACTTGTTTAGTCCCTGTAGGTGCAATTGCTTGAGCCTACCCTGATTGCTGTGGAAGCAGTGGTGGGGGTTAGGGTTTGAGTTTGAGTTGTGCCTTGTGGATAGAGGAATCTGCTATTCATCTTGACTTCCAAAGAAGATCTGTGCAAAGGATTTGGATACTGGACCTGTACAAAGAATCCTCTCCCTGAAGTTGCGAGCCGGTTTGGGTGAGAGCTAAACCTGTCTGGTTGTGGAGTATTGCTGGTCCAAAGACTACAGCCCCCATTCATTCAATTTCTTTCCTTATTGTCATTGAGCTTCGTTGGCTCAAAGTCTATAGTCTTTACCTCCTGGATGTTTCATTGCTGATCCCTTTCTGTTTGAAGTTATTTGGATCGAATATTCATGTTTGCTGCCGGATTTTATTGACTGTACTTGCATCGAACTGAACTTATTCAGCTGTCTTGATTACTTGGGGATTATTGGACTTTACTGTCGAATTGGATTATCCTAGTGGCTCGTCTATACTTGGATGACTTCTTTCCTTATTTTTATTATATTTGTTCGTGGTCTCCTGGTGGTGAGAGGATCAGGGTGTCCACATTGTATTTTATTTATTTACTTTATATAATGTTATGTTTATGTTTATTGTAGTTGTGTTTGATTACTTTGTTCATTCTGGGCAGTGAGAGTGCCTAGAATGTTTTCCCCTGTCCTTGGCTGTTAGAGGGCTGGGGAAGGGGGATGAATTTTTATTCATTTTGTGTTCTATTTCCTGTGAAAGGGGATTGTGTTATTATTTTTTCTGGGGTTCGAAATCATCCACCATTGGGAGTAGGGTAGTTATCTTGTTTATTTTATTGGGTGGGGTATTATTGTTTTAGTTTATTATTGTTTTCTAGGGTTTTTAGGAATTTTAATTTCTGCAGCTTTATTTGGGAGTTAAGAAGCTGGAGGTTTGTATGTTTTCCCCACTGATTACTGTAATTAAGTGGTGGAATTTGCCTGCTTGCCCCCTTGTCCTGCGCTATTCGGCCTCCGCCCTCTGCACCCTCTGCCCATTCTCTTCCACCCACCCATTTATATCTATCCGCACTATTGAGCACTGGGGATTGCTCACAGGAGGGGGAGCTGGAGGTGGGCGGGGGTCACGGACAGCGCAGACCGAAAGAGTGGCGCTCTCCCATTGGGGTGGTTAGGACCAGAAGATGCATTGGGGTGAAATGGTGCCTGGAACATGGTGATTATGTTCTGGTCCCCATACCCAAGGGTACCTCTTCTTTGGGAGGGCAAGTCGCTGGGACGACTCACCAACCTCGTCCAACTCGGGCACTGTTATGCAATGCCAGATGTGTTTGTAACAAAACTGCTCTTACTGCAGATTTTGTTGGTATAGCACAGGGTTTCTCAAATTGTGAGGCTGGCCTCCCAGGGGAGGCCCCAACCTGTTCCAGGGGAGGCTCAAGCAAGCCTTAAAATGTACTGTATTTTAATGTCAAGTTTTGGATGCTTTATGTGAAAGCATGCAGCAAAATGAAAGCGAATAATGGCATACGAATTTATGTACAAAATGGTTACCAGGAAAGACACGCTCAACAAACATTTGTTTCCTGGTATGAGATGGGGAAAATACAATTCTTGGAAACTGTGCAAAACAAAATTCAAAATAATGCAAATGAATAGGAACAAGGTAACAACTGACCCATTGTACTGGCTGCAGAAAAGCACAAATACAAAGGCTAAGCAGAGAGCTACTAGGAGCAAGAGCAGGAGGGAGCAAAATGGTCCCTGAGAAGGTGTTTAAGAGCAGGGTAAAACTGCCAAAGAAAGCAATCTGACTCATGGAGGTGTTGCAATGAGAGGTAAATAGAGTCCAAAAGTCAGAAGTGTGGAGCGAGTAGGCTGACCTGGGGAAGGGGGTTATAGAGAGGGAGAATAATAAGTTCAATAAAATGAGAATAAACTCAACTACTCAAATGCACTTCATTGTATTCTTCCTGTAATGTGCAAAGTATGATAGTTGTTCTAACTATGGGGAGGCCCAAAATTATTTCTATATTAGGGGGAGGCTCAAGATCTTTTCCAAGGCTTGGGGGAGGCTTACTACGACAAAGTGTGAGAACTCCTGGTATAGCAGATCTGGTTTGCATTACCAAGACCTGGTTAGATGGGAATGCTGCCCCTATTTTGGAGACAGCTATCCCTTCCGGGTACTTGGTTTTGGGTCTGTTCATGAAAAGGGGTTACCAATGCCCACAATACAATGCATACCGCATTTTGAAAAATCAAGAATTGTCAGACATATGTTTTTGACTAAATCTGAATGCTGGCTATATGTGCAGATAAAGAACATAACTAGAGAATTCTAGGGTATCCATATTTTTTTACCTGAAAAAGTGCGACATGCAAAAACACGTTTTACTAATTGTTTTTGCAAGCTTTATTTACTGTTTTCCCTTAATAAAGTAACTCTGCTTAGTAATCTGGAGTGTGTTTTTTATTATCTGTAATCTTTAGTCCATTGTAATGCTCCATTTTTAATTCATGCAGTTTTGTATTTAGTGTGATGAATATAACAGTTGGTGTCACAACACATTACATTCACCCGGATGGCCCCAAAATCTGTAATTGTGCTATTAGCACTTTAAAAGATTTTCTGGCTTCCCTCCTAGTTTGCTTCCTTGTGTTAACTAACTGTGTTACTGCTTGATCTAGCTTTCCTACAGAAGGGAGAGCAACCTTTGACCCTCACACTACTTGGAGTCACATCAGGCCCAATGTTTACCAGTCAGTCTGTGACAGATGCAAAGTCATAACCTGCCCATCAGAACCAAGGGGAAACCGTAGCGGGAGGAGCCGAGTTGCGGTTTAAAACCCATTGTTTGCATGTGGCTCTTCCATTTTGTAGGGCTACATTCCATGAAGATAAGCACTGCATGCAACAACGAGGGCTGCAATTACATTCAACACAGGTAGGCTTTGGTTACCATCATTCACTGGTTTGGGGCAAATTTTCAGGGAGCATATTTCAGTGACAACTGCATGTCTAGGGAAAGTGCTGGGCATCAGTTGTAATAAGGATTATACTGGACCCTCTGCTGTAGACCAAGGAACCACCACCAGACCCGCTTGCCCAGTGGCACCCGACGAAGCTTGCTCCTCGCTCCTCCAGGAAGCCTGTTGCCAGGGGCCGCCCGCCACACTCTCGCCCAGAAGCGGAACCAGGAGCCTGGCAGGTCGCTGGTACCTCAAGCTGCTAAAGCCATAAATAGCTGTAAGGTCCTCTCCAGGCCCATCAGGGCTTCGGATCGCTCCTCCTCGCACCCCAGCACTGCCGTGGACCCTCCGCTGTAGACCAAGGAACCCACCACCAGACCCGCTTGCCCAGTGGCGCCCACCGGAGCTTGCGCCTCACTCCTCCAGGAAGCCTGTTGCCAGGGCCACCCGCTGCACTCTCGCCCAGGAGCCCGGCCGCTCACTGGTACCTTAAGCCGCTAAAGCCGTAAATAGCCGTAAGGTACGTTTTTTGCCGATTTCAGCTGTCGGCTCCCTCCAGCTTAGCCTAAGGCGCTGCCGGACTGTACTTTTCAGAAAAAGCGGCTGTTCTCACTGATAACTCTGACTTTTGGACTGCCTTCTGTGATCTGGGTCTAGGAGCGCAGCTCACCGGTGTGAGCAGCCCACTCTCCCCGCTTGAGGAAAGCCTTTTCCCGGTTACAATAAGCAAGTGGTACAGCTCCTCTTGTGGCCATCTGTCCTGCCGGCGCTTAGCCCCACCCACCCTGGTCGACCCTCTAGATTTATAGGACTCTGGTGGTCATATGACTAAGTGCTCACTTTCCCATTGGCTCCTTATATTCTCTCACCACTGGGGGTGATCGACCTGCTTAAATGTCTTATATTCTCTCACCACTGGGGGTGATCGACCTGCTTAAAACCCTCCAACAAACAGGCCACACAATGTGCAAAAACCGCCTCCCCGACCCAACCTCACCTCTCAGGAACCAACCTAGCTCTGTCTCTCGAGCGTGGGCATGCCTCCCCTCCCCCTAGGCGCGCCGCCCCAAAGTGGCAGACATAAGATCCTACCCACTCTAACCTGCCTCCTCTTTCTCATGGGCCTGAACATAATTTCTCTGTCCATACAAAGTGTGTCACACCAGCACTCACCCTCAGACACTGATTTCAGTTTCTCAAACCTGCTGGCAGCCAAGCACTACCCCAAACATACTTTGCGATTCCTTTTCCTCAACAAAGGATGCACTTATCATATATTTTTACCCTCAACAAATGGTGGAGGAAACATCATTCAACAATAAGTCACTACAGCCTAAAACTTATGTTCCTGGCATCACTCCTGCTCAGACTTGCTGGCGACATAGAACCAAATCCTGGCCCCCCCTGCAATGGCACTCCCGCAAACTCAAACAGGAAGTCAAATGAAGGACTTTGTATAGTTCACATGAACATTCAAAGCCTACTGAGCCACCTGCCTGAACTAGAAGCCTGGACTAAAATCTATAACCCTGACATACTGTGCCTCTCGGAAACCTGGCTAAAACCACGGACGCCTGATACCCTGTGCGACATACCTGGCTACTCAATTATAATGAATGACAGGCCTGGGTCTAAAAGGGGTGGGGGCGTTGCCATCTACCACAAGTCTCACCTCAGCCTCAGTGCAGCCCCTCCCCAAAATCCTTTACTGGCCTGTGAGTCAATTCATGTGGTCCTGTCCCTTGGTGATAAGAAACTGCACATAATTTGCCTCTACAACCCGCCCTCTGGAGGTGTGGACGGTTTTCAAGAAGTCATCAAATTAACACTACAAACCATTATCATGAACGAAGCCATCATCCTCGGTGATGTAAACCTAAACTGGCTGGGCCCCAGGCACAGTGTCCTTGAATCATTTGTCCATGGTTTTAACTTTCACCAGCTAATAACAGAAAATACCAGGATGGTCACTGCGCAGTCTGGGACATGGATTGACTGGATCCTCACCAATAGACTCGAACATGCGACCAAGGCAGGGATATTGGCCGACTCAATTACCGACCACTCTCCTATCTTTTGTCAATGGAACTTGGGCTCGCCATCCCCTCCCCCCCAACTGATCACTTTCACGAACTTTGCCCAGCTGGACATCACTGCCTTCCTCTGCAATATATCTAACTTGGATTGGTCAGAAATCCACCACGCAGATAAAGTTGAGGATGCCCTAAAAGTATTCCTGACACAGTTCAGCTCCATACAAAATAGACATGCACCGAAAGTCACAAGAAGAGTCAAAGGAAAGCAAACTAGATGGCTCCACAAAGATCTGCTCCTGCAACTACGGCTCAGGGACAAACTGTGGAAGCACTACAAAAGCACTGGGCTGACTAGCGACCATTCCATATACAGGCAACACAGAAACTCCTGTAGAAAGCATATAAGGCTTGCTAAAAGCAGGTACTGTCAGAACTTACTGAACAGCTCAGCTCCGTAAATTCTGGGGCCATATAAAAACCTTCCTTGGTACACCACAGTCTGTTACCCCCTCAGAGATGGTCCTTAGTGGCTCCCACTGTAATAACCCCATCACCATAGTGAATACATTCAACAACATGTTCTCTGACCTATCATCCTATACCTCTACATTACCAATGGCTCCCAATGCATCCCTGCCCACGTCTGACAGTGAGCCAGCACATGTCTCTGCCATGCAAACAAGGGCTCTAAAAACCCAGCCTTTTTATTTCTAAGCTATCACAAGCTCTCAGGTTTTTAATCTCCTAAAGAAAATATCTGAAAACACCAGTCCTGGATCAGACCATCTGGAACCTCACTTGTTAAAATTAGCTGCACATCTCATCTCTGAACCTCTGGCAAAAATCTTCACTCTGTCCCTTTCCTGTGGTACAGTCCTGGACCTCTGGAAAACTGCCAGGATTACCCCCATCTTTAAGAAAGGGAACAAAAGTGAAAGCTCCAACTACAGGCCGATAGCTATCCTATCAGTACTTAGCAAAATCCTAGAAAAACTGGTGACCAACCAGATCTTGGAATACCTAGAATCTACAAAACAGCTCAGTGACGCTCAACATGGGTTCAGGAAGAACCACAGCACTATGACTGCCCTTGCTAAGTTCACCTTGGACATCCTCTCGAACATGGATGAAGGACGGCTAACAGGAGCTGTTTTCATTGATCTCACCAAGGCTTTCGACCTTGTGGATCACCCCTTGCTCCTGTCCACCCTCCAGACAATAGGCTGCTCCTCCCCCTTTTTAAACTGGTTCAGGAGCTACTTAACTGACAGGTCTCAGGCTGTAAAATTTAACTCTGCAGTCTCTGACACTGTCACAACAAATATCAGTGTCCCTCAAGGTTTGATACTGGGTCCTCTTCTCTTCACCCTATTCATAAACTTACCAAACAATATCCCAGCCTGCTCCTCTCTTCTCTACACTGATGACCTGGTCATCTATGCCAGCTCTCATAACATGGACCACCTTAACCTATCTCTAACCACAGCCTACAACAGTGTACAGAACTGGCTTAACTCCCATTGCCTTATCCTCAATTCCAGCAAGACAAATGCCATGCTCCTGGGCACAGCCCAGAAACTTTGGTTGTGCACCTCCCCACTGAAAATTCTTGACCTTAATGGGACAACTCTTCAGGTCGTCACCTCCTTCCGCTATCTAGGCATCTTGCTGGACCAATCTCTAGACTTAAATCTCCACATCAAAACAACCTGTAAAACTGTGACTTGTAAGCTGGGGGCGGCCTATAGAACCAGTTATATGCTCACATCATCAGCCAAGCTGGCCATCGCCAGAGGGATCCTACTACCAACCCTAACCTACTGTGCTCCCATCCTAACTACTGCCCATAAAACAGCCCTGCAAAAATTGGACGTCACATACAACAACGTGTGTCGATATGCATCCAAGGCTCCTCGATTCCAACATCACTGTCAATTATACAGGGACCTCGGATGGCTCTCCCCCTCTGCCACAAGGCTTTACTATCTGGGCTGTCTATGTGACTCTATCATCAGGCTAGGACAGCCTGCATCACTTGCTGAGCTACTCCATCCTGCTACCTCAAGTCATGAATTAAGATCGACAGACAAATCTCTCCTGAGAGTTCCTCGCTGCCACACCACTAAAGGAACTGGATCTTTCAGGTACGCTGCCCCCCAGATGTGGAACTTGCTCCCACTGGATCTTAGGCATTCAACTTCGCACCATATATTCAAACGAGGGATGCGACACCACCTGGTCACCTCTGACCAATGCACCTGTTTTGACCCCACCTGACAGCCTGTCCAACTCCTACTCTCCCTCCCCTTAGCCACCCACATTCCTCTTGTCTATTCTTTTCTGTCTGCTCCCTCACCTTCAGCTACCTGCTGATGTTTAAGTACCCCAGCTAGAACTACTTGGGTTTATAACCTACTTCTCTATCCGAACTGTATTAATGATAAGTGCATTTATTTTTGATTTTAAGAAAAGACTTTGCTGCTACATGTTAATTCGCTCTCTACCTGCTGTTATTGTTACTTGTCTCAGGCTAATCTTTCTCTAACTGCTGTTATCGCTACTCATCACAGGCTCAACTGTACAAATTGGCAGGGCTGTCTCTGACTAGATGGGTACTGGTACAACTAGGGTCCTTGACTCTCCGGCCCTCCTAGTGCATTACTCCCCTGGATGCCCCTGGACAGGGACTGCCCATTGCACTCATACCCAGTGTCGGAACCAGGAGCCCGACTACATGTCCCTCCCACCAACCGCTAAAGCCGTAAGTGTGCCGTATCTCCTATGTAACCCCGAATGCTTGTTGCTCTCATGCCCAACTATGGTACCACTAGCCCGGCTCTTATCCCAATGCCACGCCGCTAAAGCCGTAGGCTTGCCTAATCATCCCCCAGATCCCTCGACCGCAGGCCGCCCTCATGTCCGCCTACGATACCTCTTAGCCCGGCCACCCACCCCTATGCCTTACCACTAAAGCTGTGAGCCTTGCTAAACTCAAAACCCCAGCCGAGTGCTGCTCCATGCCTGTCAATGGCATCCTGAGATAGGTTACTTGTCCTATTGCCCTGTCTCTATCACTGCTAGTTCAGCCATTTCCCGCTAAAACTCCGACCACACGCCCACTTCCAAGCCCGCCTATGGTACCACAGGCCGGGCTGCTTATCCCTGCACTTCACCGCCAAAGCCATAAGATGCTACCGCGGACTAGTCTGCTTTCAGGGGATGCTGCCACATTCATTCCCAGGAGCAGCTCCATAAGCCCAGCCGCTTATTAGTACCCTAAGCTGCCACCGCCATACTCCGAGTGGCATAGCTGTCTTAAACCGTGATCCTACCCATGGTCTTACAAACCTCCCCCTCCATTCCTTCCCTCCTTCTCCCACCTCCTGAACCATGTCCTCCCAGGGTGGAAATACTCTGTCCTTGTACCAGTACCCACTCTCCTTGTAAATTCCAGTCAACGTTTTTGCTTAGACTAGTAAACACTATGTTAGCCTAGCCTAATTAGCTTCTCTGTATATACATTGTACTGCCTCGCTAATTGTATGGTTTATGTTGTACATTCCTTAGTATGTATCTTGTCTTGTCCTCTCCTGGGTCGTGCCTGAAAATAGTCACCTGCTGGCTAGTGCACCTACCCGGTAAACAAAAGCTAAATAAATAAATACTGTGTATATGGGGTGGAGGGCTAAAATGGATTTTCTTTATGGTGTCGCTCATTACATTCACTACAATATATGGTGTCAACCATCATACCTGCCAATACTGTTATCATTGTCAAATTCCTCCAGGTTTTGTAACACTATGTCAGTTATTAGTAGTAACATGATAGCCATGAGGCATGTACAGTAAACATTTTAAAACTGAAACAAATGTGTGGTGTCACTTGTTACATTCACCACGTTATGTGGTGTTAAGCATCACACTTGCCAGTAATGTAATTGTTGATTTTTTCATGTTTTATAGCAGTATGTCAGTCAGTAACAGCAGTATGTTAGTTGTAAGGCAAGTTTAGTGCAGTTTTAGTAAGCCAAACATAAGTGTGGTGTCACTTGTTACATCCACCACTGTATGTGGAGTCAGACATCACACCCATCAGTATCATTAATGTTGTCAAATTTCTCCAGGCTTTGTAGCACTATGTCAGTCATTAGTAGTAGCCTGTTGGCCATTAGGCATGTTCAGTTAACTTGTTTCTACTGAAATAAATGTGTAGTGTCACTTGTTACATTCACAATGGTATGTGGTGTCAAACATCTCACCTGTCAGTACTGTTATTGTCAGATTTCTCCAGGTTTTGTAGCACTGTGGCAGTTATTATTAGTAGCATGTTAGCCATTAGGTATGTTCACTAAACTCTGTAAAACTGAAAGAAATGTGTGGTGTCACTCTTTACATTCACCACGCTATGTGGTATTAAGCAACACACTTGTCAGTAATGTAATTGTCACATTTTCTCATGTTTTATAGCAGTATATCAGTCAATAGCAGTTGAATATTAGTTGTTAGGCATGTTTAGTACAGTTTTAGTAAGTGAAACATAAGTGTAGTGTCACTTGTTACATTCACCATGGTACGTGATGCACAACATTACATTTTTTATTAATGTAATGTAATTCTTATAAATATTTGTATCTCATGTTTTAATATAACTCATTACATATGTTTATTAATGTTTTTACTACTAAAACAGATGTCTTGTGTCAGGTGTTACATTCACCACAGTGTGTGGTGTCACTTGTTATACTCACCACAATACAGTTCTTTTATCTCAGGAACCTGTGGGGCTTTTATCTCCCAATATGTTTCTTTTTTCATATTTGGGTCATAATATCTCAAAATGCATCACAAATGTAATCTAGAAATAATATGAAAATGTGACCCTCATGTCACACTTGGTAACCCCTTTTCATGAACAGACCCTTTTACATCACCCGAGATTGGACAGCGGGGGGGGGGTTGTGGTCTGTTTCAAGACCGGATTGGGCCTAACTGGTGTACCAGTTGAGGAGGCCATCTCATTTGAGTGCACAGTGGTAACTGGTGTGGGGTGCAGGATAGCTCTCATTTACCACCCACCAGGTGATGAGAAGCTACTCCTGCAGGAAGTAGCAGACTCTGCCACCGCAGAGTGGCTTCAATGCCTGGGTTGATGACAAATCCTCACTTTTTGGACAACACTTCCTCCAGGTGATGACATCCCTGGGCTTCACATAGGTTGTTTCCTCAGTTACTCACTAAGGTGTTCACTCTCTTGATCTGGTCTTCCTCCTGGGGATCGAGGCCTTCTGACTTGGTGGTGGAACCTTTCAGTTGGTCTGATCACTACACCATTGGGTTCAATTTTTCATCCCCCTGGGTAGGTCGGCCCCTGTGGAGATGGTCAGTTACTGCCCTTTACGGGATGTGGTCCCTGAAGACCTGATGGTAGTGATTGACCTGTCACTGATTGGCGAGTATAGCACAGATCCTGAGTTTTTAGTCTCGGCCTATAATAGGTCTATTTCTTTAGCTCTCGATCGGATTGCTCCTGTTTGTGTTCGCCCCCTTCCAGGCAGGGGCATAGGTTAGAGCTTCGCTGGTGGAGGACTGCCTTGGATGCCGACCACCTTATTTTGCTAGAGCATTATAAACTCTATCAAACAGAAATTTCCCATAAGAAGGCAGAATTCCTGTCCAGGGAAATTGCTGTCGCATGGAATCGACCGGCTCAGCTCTTCCGAACTGTTGACAGGCTGTGCAACCCAGGCTATCAGCAGTTCCATTGAGCCTTTTCACAAAGTGATTGTGATGAGATCATTCATTTCTTTGCAAGTAAGGTGTCCAACATCAGACAGGAGTGCCGTCAGCGTCACTCTATGGGGGATGCTGTTGGTTGGTGCTTGGTCACAGAGCCTGGAGTTTCCTGGAGTACCTTTGATCTGTCAGAAGTTCATTGACATTATGAAGCTTGTCCAGGGGATGCGTCCCACTTGCTGTAGTTTAGATCCAGGCCCTACTTCCCTGATTCTGGGTTGTAGTGATATCATCGGCCTGGTCTTAGCTCGGACTGTCCACTGCTCTTTGGATTTGGGTGAGTTTTCCAGCTCCCTGAAGGAGGTGGTGATAACACCTCTCCTGAAGAAAACTTCTTTAGACCCGGAGAACCTAGCAAACTACAGGTCTATCTCTAACCTTCCTTTTGTGGGAAAGGTTATTGAGAAAGTTGTGGCAGCTCAACTGGAAGACCATCTAACCATCTATAATTTATATGAACCTCTCCAATCGGGTTTTCATAAGAGGCATAGTACTGAGACTGCTCTGGTTCGGGTGCTCAATGATCTTCTGATGGTGAGAGATCAGAGAAACTGTTCCATCTTGGTACTCCTTGATTTGTCATCAGCTTTTGACACTGTAGATCATGGGGTTTTGCTCGAGCATTTGAGGTTCATCTGTGGGCTGTCTGGGACAGTCCTCAGATGGCTTACATCTTTCCTTGCTGGTAGATCTCAGAGAGTTGTCTCAGGAATATTTTCTTCCAAGTCTTTCTCTCTGCCTTGCGAGGTACCTCAGGGCTCTGTGCTGTCACCCATGTTATTTGCAGTTTATAAGCTGCCCCTCTGAGACATTGTAAGACAGTATGGACTGATGTTTCACTGCTATGCTGATGATACCCAGCTCTACCTGTCTTTTGGCCCTGATCAGGTTAGTGCTATCTCAGTATTGAACAGCTGCCTTGTAGAAATCCAAGATTGGATGAGTTCCAGTGGTTTAAAGTTGAACCCAGGAAAGACTGAAGTTTTGGCTGTGGACCCAGGTCATAGGACAGAGGGGTTGAGGACTGATCTCCCCTCTGGTTTAGTCATGGGGGGGCCCAGATTCTTACCTCTGAGCAGGTGCATGACCTGGGAGTAGTGCTTGATGATGGTCTGACCCTTCAACATCAGGTGTCAGCAGTCATCAAGCTGGCCTTTTACCATCTTAGGAACACTGCCAGGATTAAGCACCTTGTTCTGTACAGCGATCTGCCTGTTTTGGTCCACGCCTTTGTGACATCGCACCTCGACTACTGCAACTTACTTTACCTTGGGCTTCCCGGGGTTGATATCCACAACTTGCAGCTAGTGCAGAATGCTGCGGCATGTTTATTGACTGGATTATCAAGGAGAACACATATTACCCCAGTGCTGCGCGATCTGCACTGGCTGCCTGTTCAGTGGTGAATCACCTTTAAGGTAGGTTTATTAACTTACAAAGCCCTATATGGACAGGATCCTGACTACTTGAAAGAGCTCCTGGTTCCTTACACCCCATTGCGACATCTCCGCTCGGCTGACAAGGGGTTGCTGGAGATCCAGAGGGTCTGTTTAAAGTCATCTGGTGCTCGCGCCTTTGGGTTTGTTGCCCCTACCCTCTGGACTTCTCTGCCCCATCGGCTACATGAGTTCAGGACAGTGGGGTGCTTTAAGTAGGCACTGAAGTCCTTTCTGTGGGGTAAAGAGTTCCCTGAACTTCTGTGATTTTATCTGTTTTTATCATTTTGTTTTATGTGATTGTGCAGCACCTTGATTTATGAAAGGCGATATATTAAATAACATTTATTATTATTATATTCCTTTTCCCAGTGGGAGGGTGGAAACTGTATTTTTGAGTTCCCTTGACTCTGCACTACTTTCAGTATTTGAAATCCACAATGGCCACTGGCCACATCTTGCCTAAGTAGTTTTGTATGATAGCCGAGTGGTACTATCTTTCAAGGTACACAGTCTTTTCATAACCCTTCTGTTAAAATGTTAGATCACACAATCAGACCTCCAGACAGAGCTGGTAAGAAAATCATAAAAGTTTACTCAAAATAACGGCAATACAGAAAAGTCTACAATTTGGAAGAACTTTGAAACATAGACAATATCAAAAGTAAAACTGGATGGTTTACAGAACACACGAAATACTGTTATTGTAAACTATACCCTGATTTGATGTTAGAGTCCAGACAAGATTTTAAACATCCTTGTAGAGATGAGTCCTTAAGCAACAGTGTGTAGCAAGCTTGTATCCCAAGTCAGTTCCTCTGAACATCCTTTTAAAAAGGCTTCAGGTGCTTTCCTTAGTGAAAAGTCTTGGTGTCCAAACTTCTGACTTAAAAATCTGAATTTTCTGTTCAGTATGTGAAAAGTCATAATTTCCACACACTCAGGTATGGTTTTAGAGATTTTTCAGGCCTACACACATACTGCTGGTCTTCAAGTATGTGCCAGCTGGACAGGCTATCTGACCCCCAGCTAAACTGTTTATCAACTGCTCTGAGTTTAAAATGTGTCTCTTATACATACAGGCTGGTCATCTTCAAACCATAACCACAGTGTGATGGAGTGCAACAGTTTACCTTTCCCTCTGTAGGTGTCACTGTGGTTCCATGTCAGGTTTCATGTCAACCTCAGTGTCCATGCATTTGGCTTAACCCCTGACCTCTTCCAGTCATGGAAAGCTAGATACCCAGTTTTCTCTATGAGTTATGATTTCCTGGGTCCATAAACCTGTCTCCCTTATCTAGAGATGTATCAGATCCACCCTAACCATTAGAACAATTAAGGTTATTTTTTGTAGTTTAATTCCTAAAAGCCTTTCAAAGAGACAATGTCATTAATTCTAAAGTAAACTATAGCGTATACAATATGAACCCACATAAATGGATCTAGACCTATCATGCACCATTCCTCCCTCCTAATATGGAACCAGGGGTGAACATGGCCCTATTGGAGGAAGTTCTTCCCAGTTCTGTTATAGATCCAAAATGTGTCATAGGCTGTCCCATTGTTGGACCCAGGCCTATGTGAAATCCCCATGTCATAAGCCTGCATGACAATACTCCATCTCAGAAGTTTCCCATCTGTTTTCCCCATTTGGCCCAACTAAATTAATGGGTTGTGGTCTCTCTGGGCCATAAAATGCCTCCCATAAAGGTATGGTTCCAGTTTTTAATGTCCAAATGAAGACAAGACATTCCTTCTCTACTGAGGAATAGGCCTGTTTCTGTGGAAGCAGCTTCTTGCTTAAATATACAATGGGGTGCTCTCTCTCCCCCCTGATTAGATACTTGGCTGAGGACTGCCTTATTCCCACATCTGAGGCATCTGCCTGCACCACAAATGGCCTGTTTTAGTCTGGGCTAGACACCATTGGGGCCCTACACAGCGATGTTTTCAGTTATGTGAAGGCCTGCTTACAGACTGTGTCCCATTTTGCCTTCCTAGGCTTATTCTTTGTCAGCAACCCAGATAAAGGAGCAGCCAGGGAGCTGTAGTTGGGAATGACTTTTCTATAATACCCTGCTGTCTCAAGAAAGCTCCTGACTTGTCTCTGGTTTTCAGGTATAGGCCATGACACAATAGCCTCTCTCTTTGCTTGGTCTGGGTGAAGTGGCCTCACCCCACCACATATACCAAATAAGTGACATCTGTCATGCCCACCTAACACTTTTCTGCCTTAACAGTCAGACCTGCAGCCTGTATTCTGTCCAACACCTCCCTCAGGTGTATCAGGTGTTTCTCCCAGCTGTTGCTGAAGATATCAATATAATCCAAATAGGTGACTGCAAAGTTCTCTGTATCCTGTAACACCTGATTTACTAACCACTGGAATGTAGCAAGGGCATTCTTCATCCCAAAGGCATGATCTTGAACTCAAACAGGCAATAGGGGTGTTGAATGCTGACCTTTCCCTAGCTCTGTTAGTCAGTTCCACCTGCCAGTACCCCTTTGTCAGGTATACTGTAGTCAAGTATGTCCTCCATCCCAGTTTGTCAGCCAGTTCATTTTTGTGTGGCATTGGGTGGGCATCAGATTTTGTGATGGCATTAAACCCATGATAATCTACACAGAACTGTGAAGTACAATCCAGTTTTGGTACAAGGACTACAGGGACTTCTGGATCCCCCCTAGAGCCAGCATCTCCCTCACTTCCCTCCTAATCTCCTTCAGGATGGTCTCTGACACCTGGTAAGTTGTCCTACATATGGGTGCTTGGGTCCCAGTGTCTACATCATGCACTGCTAGTGGTGTCCACTCAGGCTATGCTGTAAATAAAAGGGCAAAGTCTCAGAAAATGGTCCTCAATTCTTGGGCCTATCCAGGTGTCAACTGGGGTAACAGTGTGATGGTCTCCAAAGATTACGTCTGCTTGCTCTTGGCTAAAAAGCTGAGAAGGGAGTCTTCCCCACCTAGCTCCTCTCCAGGACTGCAAACCACAAGTACCATGTCAGCCCTTTTAAAATATGTCTTCTTCATGTTCACATAATATGTCCTGCGAGTGTGTTTTCAGTCCGGTAACTCTACAATGTAATTAACATTGTACATCTGCTGGAATACCTTATATGGTCCTGCCCACTCAGCTTGCAGCTTGTCCTTTCGGACCAGGATCAGAAACATTACCTCCTGTCCAAACCCGTATGAGTAAGCTCTGGCTCCACAATCATACCAGGTATTCTGTTTTTGCAGGGCAGCTGCCAGGTTGCTCTGGGCCATGCCCGTAAGCTCCTTCAGTGTCTCTCTGAATTTTAACACATACTCCACTATGGGAATCCCTTGGGTGGCATGCTTACCTTCCCAGTCCTCTCATATTAAATCTAGGGGCCCCATCAACCTACATCCATACAAAAGCTTAAAGGGTGAAAAAACAGTTGACACTTGTGGCACTTCCCTGTAGGCAAACAGCAGGTGGAGCAGGTATTTCTCCCAGTCCCATCCATGTTGTGTTGCAAATGCCATAAGCATAGCTTTTAGGGTCCCATTAAATCTCTCTATGAGACCACTGGCTTGTGGGTGGTAAGGCATTGTGCACCTCTGTACGACACCACACTTCTCCCACAAATACTTCATTGGGCCTGACATGAAGTAACTCCCGTGATCAGAGATAACCTCCCGTGGAAACCCAGTATGGGAAAAAATCCCCAGCAAAGCATCTGCCACCTAGAGCCAGCATCTCCCCCACCTCCAAGGAGGGATGGAGGCACATGCTAGAAACTTTCAAGTACCTCAAGGGAATCAACAAAGTCCAGGAGGTTAGCATCTTTCAGAAAAAGAGATGTTCAAGAACAAGGAGGCACAATTCAAAGATACAAGGGGGATGGCTCGGGGGCAACATGAGGAAATATGTTTTCATGAAGAGAGTGGTGGACACATGGAACCGCCTTCCTGGGGAGGTTATGGGGTCTAAAACAGTGGGGGAATTAAAACATGCATGGGACAGATATAAGGCAATTATAGTGGGGTAGGAGGAAGTAGACTGTTGGTTAACTAGAATCTGCAGCTTATCAATAGGTAGGGAAATGGGAAGACTGGGTGGGCCAAGTGGTCTTTATCTGCTGTCAAAGTCTATGTTTTACCTTGTCCACCTTAGTGGAGGACAGCGTGTCATTCATTCATGGGAAACATCATGTCTACACTATGCAACATTTATTTATTTATTGAAATGTTTTACCAGGAAGGTACACTGAACAACAGGCTGCTCGTCTCATGGTACAACTTGGGGGGTTACAGAGAAGTGCAGGTAAAGACAAGGAGACATCTCAAAAATCAATGTTACAAAAATGCCAGGAATAAGCAACACATTAAAGGAGTAATACATACACAGGGAAGCTTTAACATGGAGGTAAAAAATAAAATATGGGTTACATTAGACAAGACCGAGTACAACTTTGAAAACAATACCAAAGGCAGGGGGAGCAAATTAAAGTGCTAATTTTGGGCAAGTGCACTGTTAATGAAATATGCCACCATTTATAGCCATAACTAACGCCTCTAGTCAGGCCAATTAGGGTAAAGAGGCATTCAAGGTTGGTGACCTCTTAGGGTAAGAGGGCCACTTGGGGTGGGAGGGCTTCACATAGTGGTGAGGCAGGTGTGTGAAGGGGAAGGAGAGGGATGGGGGATAAGTGCTGGGAGGTATCAACCACAGGTGCAATTTACCATGAAGAAGTTGGATAGGGCAGAGAAAAGCAAGTGTGTGGAGGAGTGATGAATTTTGGGCAGGGAGGTTGTTCCAGAGTTTAGGGAGATGGTAAGAGTAGGAGGCTTGGCCAGCTGTAGTCCACTGGTGGGGATAGACAGCGGCCAACTGTTGGTTGATCTGAGTGTGTGCAAGGGGGTGGATGGGGCAGAAAGGGAGGAAGTAAGGTATTGAGGAAGGGAGGATAGCCATAATTTAGAAGCAAATTTTGCACTATGGAGTAATCGACGGTTACTGAGGGGAGTGAAGGCTAGCAAACAGTAGAGCATACAGTGGTGGGTGCGGGGGGGGAATCAAGGGCAAAGTGACAGAAAGCGTTAAAGAGAGGGTCCAACCTGGACAGGGTAGACTTGGAAGCAGTGCTGTAGACTACACTGCAGTAGTCAAAAGTAGGTAGGATTATCTTCTGCACTACTTCACATCTTGCCGGTAGTGGGAAGCTACTGCGGTTCCTGTAGAGTGTGCCAAGCTTTGGGTGCAGTTTTATCAGGATAGTGTCAACATGGGCAGAGAAGGATAGGTGTTGGTCAAGCAAAACCCCTAAGTACCTAAAGATAGTAGCACCCTCAAGGACCATCCCGTCACGGGTATGAAAGTTAGGGATGGAGGTGAGCCTGGATAGTCTTTGTCTGGAGCCAAAGGTCATAGAGACCATCTTTTTGGCATTAAGAGAGAGTTTATGGGTACTAAACCAGAGCTGAACATTATTGAAGTCATCCTGAAGGTTGGTAGCAACCTCCTCTGTGGATCGGCCAGTGGTAAATGGGACAGTATCGTCTGCATACATGTGTATGGAGAATGATGTGCAGATTTGTGGCAGGTCATTTAGAAAGATGGAGAAAAGGACAGGGTTAAGAACTGAGCCCTGTGGAATACCAGTATCTATTGAGAGAGGAGGGGAGATGGAATTAGCAATTTTTACTAATTGGGTTCTCCCTATCAGATATGAACTAAACCAGCTTGTGGCAGATTCTGATAGTCCAGCTGCAGATAAGCAGGTGAGCAGCAAGGGATGGGAAATGGTGTCAAATGCTTTAACTAAATCTACAAAAATCTCTGAGGTGATTTGACCTTTGTCCATCCCAGAGAGGATGGCGTCCGTGAGTCTTTATAGGGAAGTGGCAGTTGTGTGGTTCTTCCAAAATCCAGACTGGTAGGGAATGAAGAAGTTGGAGTCAGAAAGGAAGTTGAAAAGTTGGGATAGGATGAGGTGCTCTTGGAGTTTCACAAGGACTGGTAGGAGAGAAATAGGGTGATAGTTAGATACGGAGGTAGGGTCGGCGCCTTTGGGTAGCGATAGGATGAGAGCATGTTTCCAGGCTGAGGGAATGGATGCTGTGATAAAAGATTGATTTATAAGGTCAGCTAGTGGAGAAGCAATGGCGGGGGCTGACAGATAGAGGACCTTGTTGTCCAACCCATCAAGGGATTTACCCTTAGAAGGGTTAAGTGAACGTAGGGCATTTAGCACCTCGGCTGCAGTAATGTTACCAAAGGACAAGGTGAGAGGCCCGGGGTTACTGTAGTTTTGATGTGCAGGCCGGGAGAAGCATCCGTGGGTAGGGAGGCGAGTATGGTAGCAGCACATCAGTGTCAGTGGCTCAGTAGGTAGCACACTCGCCTCTGAGGCCGGGAGATCAGAGGGCTGTGGGTTCAGTTCCCAAATCTGGCACTTGGGTTAATATCCCAGTACTGGCGTTCAGTGCATGAGGGGTACTGCACTTGAGGTAGCCATCTTTCAGATGAGACATTAAACCGAGGTCCCATCTGCCTGATTGGTGGTAGTTCTGGTGGATGTTAAAGATCCCATGGCACTTATCAAAAAGAGTAGGGGAATTTCCCCGGTGTCTTGGCCAAATTTCCATCATTCACTAAAAATACCACTAACAGTTTCATCTGGTTCAAGGTTAGTTGGCATTCATCTGCATCCCCCTCCTCTGGGTCATGCCTGAAAATAGGCAGGATTTGTCTAGTGCACTTACCCGGTCAACAAAAACTAAATAAATAAAATAAACATGATGTGAAGTAGGTGTTGAAGTTTGAAGAAAATACAAAATCACACATGCCCACACAATGCAAAGCATCATGGGCTGCATATGCAAATCACCACAGAATGTTATGCTGGTTCAACTTTAAGCAGAATTGCATGGTTGAAGTTTGAGGCAACTGCTAGATGATTGGAGAGAAGGGAGCCATTAGAAACTAGCAGTTGGGTGGGATTTGTCTGGTCGGGGGAAGAAAAGTGAGTGAATCACTTTCCAAAATTTGGAAGGTCTTCTTAGGTTAGCATTGAAAGTAGAGCTAAAATATTTGGCTTTGGCGAGCTGGGTGGTCTTTGTGGAGTTGTTTTGGAGCATGCAGTAGGTGGTGTTATCACTTGGGAGAAGCATGGATTTATAGTTTTTCCATGCCTTGTCTCGGGCATTTTGACAGGCTATCAGTTCTGGGGAAAATCAGGATAGATGGCTGCCATGGACTCTTGTACGTCTCAGTGGGACGTGCTTGTCTCAGACTTTGAGGACTGAATTATGGAAATGGGCAAGAGAGGCATCGATATTCAAGTTATAAGGGGTAGGGGCACAGATTGTGTAGGCAAGATCTTCCAGCAGGAGGTTGAGATTTAGAGATTTATAGGAGCATTGTAGCAGGAGTTTAGGAAGGGTTTTAGGGCGGTGGATTTTGTGGACGAGGTAAGTAATGTGGTGGTCACTTATAGAGTCAGGCAGTAAGCCAGAACTGAGGACACAGTGGGGATGTGAGGTGAGCATCCAGTCTTTTAAGGTGTGGTTGCCTGTTTTGTGGTTAGAACGCATCGGTTCAGTGATGACCTGCAAGATATTTAGGGATAAGATTTCGGAGCGAAGTCTGTTTAGCAAGAGCGAAAGCCAGTTGTGGTTAAAGTCGCCAAAGATAAATGTTAATCAGAGGGGGCGAGGGAGACTAGGTTATTTATTAGGTTGGAGACAGTTGTTGGTGGGGTACTGGGATGGCAGTAATCTCCAGCAATGAAAATAGGGAGCCAGAAGGGAAGGGACAGTTTTAGCATTAAAAGCTCTTAGGCTTAGGGCTCAGTTTTGGCTCTGGTTATGGAGAAATGCAAGTTAGTGGCGACGTATATAGCAACTCCATCACCTCTGGTGGGGCAGTCTTGTCATGTGATAGTGCACCCTGAGATGGTGCTAGCCGAGTTCATTAGTCTGGGGTTCAGACAGGGGATTCGGTTAGAATGATGATGTCAGGTGCTTGTTGGACTGCTAGCACCCATAACTGATCCAGCTTAGAAGCTAGGCTGCGAATGTTCAGGTCTAGCACACGAGCCCACGGGGAGAGAGTCACCTGAATGATAGAGGTGGCTATGGTGGGGATTTGCCCATAGAACAGGCAGGATAATTGTAGGTGCAGGCCTGGGTTGGGGTGTATGTCACCAGCAGCTAGGAGAAGTAGGGTGATAGTGAGATATCTAGCTACATTTGCTTGCACTGTGTGTGGGGCACACACCGTGTAGGCGGCGATTGAGTATGGGCAAGGTGCTTAGTATGAGAAGCAATTAAGTGCAGGGTAGACCATAGATGAGCGTAGGAGTAGAGAGTGGAGCAGGGGCGGATAGGGTAGTGAGACCAGGTGGTAGCTGTTAAGGCTTGGGTTGCTGAGGGAGGGGAATGTGTAAGGTACGTTACTTTAGTCATATTGGAGGGGGGATTAGCGGAGATAGAAGGGGAGTGGCTGATTAAGAGGGGGAGGCATATTGTCATGTAAAAGAGCAGCAACAGTTTAATAGGTGGTAGAGCCATGGTGCCAGGTACTTCTGGTTGGCAGAAATAGGCTGGAAGAACAATAGGAGTGAGTGTGGAGCAGTCACTAGGAACATCTTGTCTGTGGCTATAGGATGGGAGCAAGAAGAGGGGTTCAGGATACTGAACAGAGATAGCCAATGGCTGTATAGGAGAGCTTTTAAGGGTGGGGAAATAGAGTATTTAATGAGTGGAGGGGTGGAGGTAGGCGGGAGGGCCAAAAATTGTACACCTGTAAAATAATTCCAACACTTTAAATACAGGCAATGCAGTTGTTTTTCAGTACAATTTTAGCAATTCCGGAGTGCCAGGTGGCAAGGTTTAAGAGCTGAGGAGAACAGTCTATCAGAGCGGGCCTGAGAAAGGCGTTCAGACTCGACTGGCTGGTGCAGTTGCAGTACTTTTCAGAGAGAGTAGTCTGGGCTTATGGTTCTGGCCGGGGGCTGTCTAGATGTCAACCGACTGAAGGGAGCTGGAGCAGCCCTGTTCAAGGGCAAGCAGCTGGGGAGAGACAGAAAAATCCTGTTTAAATAGCTTGTAGACGGGGAGGCAAAGCTTAGCGGGGGGGTAGTAATTAGCAAGACAAAAAGGGAGAGAGGTTTAGGTGCCAAAAAAAAAAAAGGAAGCGAGAGTGGTCTGTGGGAGGGTGAGAGTTAAATGATCCCAAAAGAGCTGTGAAATAATTCAAACAATTTAAATACAGGCAAAGCAGTTATTTTTACAATACAATTTTAGCACTTTCGGAGCACCAGGTGGACAGGTTTGAGAGCTGAGAACAGCCTATTGGAGCAGGCCTGAGAAAGGTGCTCACACTCTGATTGGCTGGTGCAGTTGCCGTACCTTCCAGGGAGAGTGGTCCTGGCTTGTGGTTCTGGCCAGCGGCTGCCTAGATGCTGACCGACAGAAGGAAGCTGGAGCAGCCCTGTTCAAAGGCAAGCAGCTTCCAGGGAAAGTGGTCCAGGCTTGTGGTTCCAGCTGGCAGATGCCTAGATGCCAACCGACTGAAGGTAGCTGGAGCAGCCCTGTTCAAGGGCAAGCAGCTGATGAAGGAACACCACTACCTCCATAATCCCGATACTGTGTCAGGCTTCATATATTTTACATTATTTATTATTCTTATTACATATGCTATGCTGCCATTTTACGATCTGTACCACCTGCCTGCAGCCTAATAATTTGTACAAGTGGTACAGCAGGCCTTTTAATTTTGGCTTGTATACTCATTCATCTGAAACATCATGCCTGCTCTATAAAACATGAACGATGCCTGCAACCTCCATAATGCCTGTAACTGCATTACTTCAGGAGTGCATTTTATCTAGGCAACTGTGAATGTTACAGTGATCCTCAATAGTGCTTACTAAGCTAAGATCATTTGCCTATCGTGCCCCCAGCTGGCTAAATGCCCTCAGCACTCATATTACTGCATCCACCTCTCTAGGTATTTTCAAATCAAGGCTTTTCTCTCACCTTGCCACCTCCAGCTCCTGTGACTGCCCTGATTAAACCTCCTACTTTCTCACTACCCACCCTGTCCCGTTATTTGACAAAGACATGTTTGGGAAACCTTTTCTCCTGCTATTGTCTGCTCCCACACCTTCACTTACCCTCTCTGTTCTGGACTTTTTCCCTATTTGTTTCTCCTAATCTGGCATGACCTCTTTCTTGTAATAATAATGTGATTATTGATATCTCATGTCCTTTTGCACAATTGATTTGATATGTATTTGTATATGTTTTCTTGCTCTTGACACAACACAAATTGTTGTGTTATCTATGTAACCTTTTGTACTGTACCTCATTGACGTGGAACCTTTGTAAAAGAGCCTCTGGCTCAAAGGTAGTAATTCCTAGAACAATAAACTAAGTATACTACAGGGTCCAAATATCCGTCATCAAGCACATGCTGTCTGACTGGATTCCGTAAGCTCATCAGTCAACACTGTTTTTTGTCTTTTTCTATTCCAGATTGTACTCCTGGATCAACCTGCGTTTCTGGCACTTGGTCATGCAATGAAGGTATTATGTTTCCATAGAATTTTATATGTATGTCTTGTGGTCCTCATATCCTTGCCACTTGCCTGATAATTCAGTTTCTCTTTACTACTATTTTTGGGCCCCTGCTAATGCATGCAAATGCCAGTAACACTTGCACTGAATGTGTGGTCATTATGACATTTGTAAATGTCCATGCCATCAGCAAAACTGTGCTTGAGCGATGACATCTCTGCTGTATTGTTATAATCAAATATAATGTATGCAACTGTGTCACTGGATGTGTTTTGCCTTCCACACTCTTCTTCCACATAATGATGCCACTGATACTTGCTTCATGCAAGGAAGGTATTAATTGTGTGGTCATGTTATTTGTACAGTAAATCTAATTTTCCAACCTTGGCCATTGTCTCACCATATATCAAGTCATTAGTGCTTGCATGCCAGGGTGGGGCCCTAAAACAGTATGCAACCAGTCACCCGTCTTCAGCTTTTATGCTATAAACAAGAAAGCCATTTTCAACTTTTTAATGCATGTCTGGTTTCTTTGTGTATGTTCAGGTGGTGGAGTGGAGCGGGCCATATACAAAATGACAAGGAACCACTGCGTATACTTGTCACTTTCTATATGCTGTACTCACAGGAGCCGAGGTCTTCCTCAACAACCCATCATACTCAGGGGGTATTATGTAATGCCAGAGCTATTAAAAACAAGACTGCTATTATAGCTGATCTTGTTGGAATAGCAGATCTGGCATACATCACTGAGACCTGGATGGATGAAAATGCAAACCCTATATTGGCATCTGTTGTTCTGGACTGGTTCTCGGTGATACACCACCCAAGGTTGGCTCGTAGGGGAGGAGGCATTGCCATTATATTTAGGACAGAACTGGGCCTAGTGGATGTGCTAGTGGGGTCCACCAGGTCTTTTGAGTGTATCCTGGGTGAGGGTATAGGGTGTGGGATACTCATTTACTGTCCACCCAGTGATGGTGGAGAATTCCTAAAGGAGACAGCAGACTTCATCATTGATGTGGCAATGGGGAAGGCAGTATAGCACAGTGGTTTAAGACTCTGAGTTGCAAATCTGGAGACCTGGGTTTGAATCCCACAGCCCCCACTTGCATACTGTGTGACCCTGAGCAAGTCACTTAACTTCCCTGTGCTCTCAGGCTGCACCTGTAAACAACCTTCCAGCTTAGTGTGCCACTCCTGGTTAAACAATTGCAAAAAAAAAAAAAAAAATGGATTCCCCAGATGGTTAATTCTGGGGGGCTTCAATGCCTGGGTAAACAATGAACTCTCGCAATTCTGTCAGAATCTCCTCCAGCTAATGACCATGCTGGGCCTTACACAGGTGGATACCTCTTCAACCCATATGGGGGGTCACTCGTTAGATCTGGTGTTCCTACTGGGGATGGAGATCATGGATCTGAGTCTGGAACCAGTTAGCTGGTGTAACCATTACTCCACAAGGTTCCATTTCGAGGCCCCTCCAAATGGACTTGCCCCTACGGAGATGGCCCAGTACCATCCTTTAAGGGGTATTACATGAGATGGTCCATTGAAAGTACTGGACCTATCGGGTTTGTCAGGTGAATGCACAAGTCCAGGGGAATCTCATACTGGCCTATAACAGGGCAGTGGAAGATGCCCTAGACAAGACTGCTTCTGTTCATGTTCAACCACTCACTCTTCTCCCAAGGACTCCTTGGTTCGATGGTTGCTTGAAGGAGCCGAGGAGAGTAAGCCAAAGGCTGGAGAGAGCATTGTGGAGCTCAGACCAGGATGTTAACAGGCTTAGATTGATAGAACATTACAAGGGTTAACAATCAGAAATCACCAGTAAAAAGGCAGAGTTCCTGTCCAGGGAGATTAATGCTGCACAGAACTGACCAGTTCAGTTCTTCTGGATTCTAGACAGATTGTGCAGTCCAGTCATGTCTCCAACCTGGAAGGGCATTTTCTCAGGCTAAATGTGAGGAGTTTGCTCGATTCTTTGAGGATAAGGTTGCTGACATCTGGTCTGGCATTGGTCCGGCTCTCCCCATGAAGGACTGCAGAGGTTGGTGATAAGTGATGAACATTCAGTCTGCCTGGACAGACTTTAGCCAGCTGCAATTCATGGACATTTGTGAAGATCATCCAAATGTTGCACCCAACCGGTTGTAGTTTGTATCTGGGCCCTACACCCCTATTAGTGGGATGTGTAGATGGTATCTGCCAGATCCTAGCTAAAACTGTCTGGAGTTCCTTGGAGAGGGGTGTCTTTCCTGATCCACCTAAAGAGGTGGTCATGTGAACACTCCTAAAAAAACCTTCCTTGAATCCAGACTGTCTAGCCAACTACAGGCCTGTCTCTATCCTCCCTTTTGTTTGGAAGGTTACTGAAAAGACAGTTGTGCTGCAACTGGATGATCACCTTCTGACCCACAATGTCTATGATGCCCTCCAGTCTGGATTTATGAAGAGGCATAGCACCAAGACTGCACTTGTCAAGTACTGAATGATCTCCTAATAGTGAGAAATCAAAAGACTCGTTCATCCAGTCTTTGATCTCGGTGAGACAGTTGTTAAACACAGAAGCTACATCACCCTGTCCAGATAGAAAGGACATCTACAGTTAAGTATCACCTGCATAGCAGTGAACACTCAAACCTTCTTGATCTCTCTGCAGTATTTGACACTGTGGAACACGGTGTGCTATTGGAGTGCCTGTGGATTCTCTGTGGACTGCCAGGGACAGTTCTTAAATGGTTTTAATCTTTCCTCTGAGACCCTCTCCCATCCTGTGGGGTGCCACAGGGCTCCATTCTGGTGTCCATGTTGTTCACAGTGTGTATGCTGCTATTGGGAGATATCATTAGGCGAAAAGGTTTGAGTGTTCACTGCTATGCAAGTGATACTTAACTGTAGATGTCCTTTCTATCTGGACAGGGTGATGTAGCTTCTGTGTTTAACAACTGTCTCACCGAGATCAAAGACTGGATGAGCACCAGTTGGCTGAGACTCAATCCGGACAAGATCAAAGTGCTGGTTGTGGACCCTGGTCATCCTGGGGCAGGTTTGAGGGCTGGGCAAGTGTCAGGCTTATGGCTCGATGGCATCCAGCTCACTGTCTCAGACCAGGTGCATAACCTGGGTGTTAGTTTTGATGATGGCCTGACCATGAAATCTCAGGTGTCGGCAGCCATCAAATCCTCTTTTTACCATCAGAGGAATATATCACCCTGGTTCCTCCAGATGACCTAGCAACACTGGTCCATGCCTTCATCAGCACCTTCCTTGACTACTGCAATTCCCTCTACCTAGGGCTTCCTGGGGTTGATATCCACCACCTGCAACTAGTGCAGTATGTAGTGGCCAGGCTATTGACCTGTACATCTAGAACCAGCCATATTATACCTGTGCAATGCAGATTACACTGGGTGCCTGTTCAGTGGCAGATCACCTGTAAGGTCAGTTTACTGACCTTTAAAGTCCTACATGAACAGGGACCCAGTTACCTGCAAGATCTATTGACTCCCTACTTCCCCCTCCACCCTCTCCAATCTGCCAACAAGGGATTGCTAGAGATTCCCAGAGTATGTTTAAAGACATCTGGTGTGCATGCCTTTTCTTTTGCGGCCCCCACCCTGTGGAATACTCTACCTTGTCAGTTGAAAGAATGCCTGACCATTGAGAGATTTAAATTGGATTTTAAGACTTATCTTTTCAATATGGCCTTCCCAGATTATTTTAATTAACTTAAATATTCAAAGATGTTATTGTTACTGTTAATATGTTTTATTATTATTTGTTCTTGTAAAGCACCTTGGTTTTAGAAAGGCGTTACATAAATAAAGATTTGCTTGCTCACTGTACCTCCAGTCCTCAGTTAGCCAGCATAATAATAGTGATATTGTTATTTCTCATATTCACCTGTCAACATTGTCAGGTACACCATCCTATTTTCTTAACAGGATGCAGTTATTTACAATGTTCTGTTGTCCTGCTACACTGGTAAAAACACCAAAAAGTGTTTTGAATCTACTGTATATTCATTACACAAACTTCTAATTTAACATTCAATCAAAACTCAGACACACAATTTCATTAGCCAAATAAAGTATTTTATTCCCCTACCAGCAAGAAGGAAGGCAGTTTATGACATGTTAAACAATGCAGCAAAGTACAACATTTTTAATTTTTCAAAACTATTTCCACTGCATCACAGGGACAAGGGCAAGATGATATCATCTTCACATCAGTCAATATAATAGCAATGCAACTGTTAGTCATGTTAAAGGTAATACAGAATCACAAGGTATGTCAGTGTGAATAATTAAATAATCAGTATTGCAATTAAGCATTCGCCATGCTCATCATTAGACGGTATTGTTCTTGAACAAATTTATGCAGTTAAGACTATGTTTACCCTCTTTAACAGAGGCAGCTAGAGATCCAGTTGGAGACAGAGTTTACAGTGCCTAAGGATCGCCTAGGTAGGGACGAGTACATCAAGAAAGGTCCTATTCAGAAATGTTTAGAAAAGTACCTTCAAACAAACTTTAGAAGCAAGGAGAAGATCTTTAAGAAAGGATGGTTTTCCAAATTTAACTGGTTAGAATATAATTGTGCATCAGATGCACCTTTCTGCTTCCCATGTCTAGTTTTTGGTATTGATACAGCAAAACATGACACAGCATTCCCTGTGGCAGGGGTTTAGAGACTGGAAAGTAGCTTTGGAGTCTGGCAGATGTTTAAGCAGGCATAGTAATAGCAAATGACATCTTGAAAATGTTGAAAAATGGAAACTCCATCTGATTACTAGACCTCTAGATGAGCAATTATCCAAAGAGAGGGCAAACAAATAGAGCTAAAAATCAAAACAGAGAGAAAATAAGTACAATGCTGTCACGATTTGTTGACATTACTGTATGCTGGTTCACTTGAGACTACCATTTAGAGACTATGATGAGACTAAGGATTCAAAGAATAGGGGGTATATTCAGAGAAATTGCATCTTTTCTTGTAGGATACAACCCAGTGTTAAAGATCAATGGCAACCATTTTATGCATTGTTTTAAAAAAATCTTAAAATGTCTGAATTCAAGTCCCTGTGTTATGAACAGTCTTTCCTGAAAATGTCATGCTATTTGGTTTTGCCATTTAATTTAAATCAGCATTTAATAACCTGTTCTGCACTAACTGAAAACAGTCAGGATGTTTCTGTCCTTCTGACTGAGCCTGGGAGAATGATGACATCATACGGGACTAGACTACAACTTGAGCAGTGTAAGTACCTGCTTCACTGATGAGCTGTTAACTTCCCAATTAGAACAATCTGTGAGGTAACTGTTTGCTGTCCTGGGTTTTTAAAAAAATCAGTCTCTGAGGTTTGTTTAGATGAATTAACTGAAAATCCATATTTTGTCCTTCTGAACAGCTGATCATTTGAGTTTCAGTGCTGAACTGAAGTGACACTTATAAAGACATTAAAAAGGACCAGCCCCAGTACTGAACCCTGTGGTACCCACTAGTAACCCCTCTTTTTTCACTGAGGACTCAATTTACTATTACCCACTGTGTCCTGTTGTCCAGCCAGTGTTTTACCAAGGCTACTACCCTAGGACCCACTCCCAGGCTGGCTCATTTGTTTATTAATCTTTTGTGCTGGACTGTGTCAGTGGCCTTGCTAAAGTCTAGATAGGTCATGTCCACAGCCCCACCATGGTTTACTACTTTGGTCACCCAGTCAAAGAAATCAATTAGATTTGTCTGACATGACCTTTCTGCTGTGAATCCATGCTGCCTTGGGTCTTGTGCCCCACTAGCCTCTAGGTACTCAACAATTCTTTCCTTCAAAAGCAATTTCATCATTTTCCCTACCACTGAGGTCAAACTGACAGGTCTGTAGTTTCCTGCCTCTGTCTTGCTCCCACTTTTTTAATTCAATATGCTTTATTATTTTCCATCATGTAACAACAAGATAACAACAACAAAAGAATACAATAAAAGGAAGCAAGACAAAATCTATCCAGGGTTCCAGCACTGTACATTACTGAGTGGTCAAAAATAAGAATTAGAATTACATGAAGAGAAGAAAAGAAAAAACAACCCCACCCCCCACCACAACCCCCACTACCCTTTCTATATTCCACTGCCTCCCACCCCTAAATCCCATTCTGCATGGTGGAGGGAAAAACATATGGAAAATAATGGGGAGGAAAAGCAAAGAGGGTAAACCTCAGTTGAGATGTAATATAAAGTAAAGGCTGGGACAACTTAGTGCCCAAACACTACAAGATTGTGATGGGATATTGAGAAGATCCTTTATGGTCTCCATAGGGAGAGTAACGTCATGAGGGGCTCCCAAGTAGTCTGATAGTATTGGACTCTCTGCCTTACGGTGGCAATATGCTTTTCCACCTGAATGGCGAGGAGAACTTCACAGTACCACTCTAACATTGTAGGAAGTGAGTCCTCCTTCCAATGCCGCAACATTGTTAATTTGGCTATAGCAGCAATTAGTGTTATATAGGCCTAACGTATCGCCGGTGTTCCCTGTGGGAATACAGCCAGTATACAGGGTTCAGGGGTAAATAGAGTATTCAAGCCTAAAATGGGGTCCAACACCTTGCTCCCACTTTTGTGAAGCGGAATCACATCCACACTGCTCTAGTCCTCAGGTACCACACCATCCTCCCATGATTTATTAAAAAGGGTAGTCAGTGGTGTTACTAGTTCTTCCTTTAGTTCTTTTAGAATTCTGGGGTGAATCCAATCAGGCCCCATTGCTCTATCAGTTTTAAGAGTTCTTTCAGAACCCTTTGTTCTGTGAAAGGACTAATATCACCCCCCCTATCCAGAGTGCTTCTATTGACTGGATTAAGTAACTTCCCCTGATTTTCCATTGTGAATACTGAGCAGAAGTATTCATTCAGTATCCCTGCTTTTTCACTGTCGCTCTCTGCTGAACCACCTTCCTCTTTATTTAGCCTCAGTATCCCTGCCTTAGTCTTTCTTTGCTCCCTAATGTACCTTTAAAAGGTTTTATCCCCCTTCTTAACCAAGTCGGCTATATTTTCCTCAGTTTGGGCCTTTGCTATTTTGACTGCCTTCCCCGCTTCCTTCTGCTTTAACTGGTACAGTTCTCTGTCCAGCTACTTGTGTGTTTCTTTATACTTCCTGAATGCTATCTTTTTCTCCCTAACCTTACCCACCACTTCTTTTGAGAACCATAGTGGCTTTTTCTTTCATTTGATTTGTTTATTTGCTACATACAAAGGCTTGTTTCCTCTGTGATGGCAGTTTTGATGTTTTCTCACTGTTGCTCCACCCCACCATCTTGCCTGTTTGCTAGTGCTTTTCTGAGGCACTATCCCATTTTGACAAAATCAGCCCTCCTGAAGTCCAGTACCTTCACTTTTGTATGGCTTGACTCTACAGCTAAGTTTATCATGAACCACACTGTTTGGTGATCACTTGTTCCCAGATGGCTACCCACTTCAAGATCAGAGATCCTCTCTCTCCATCCCCATTTGAGAGTACCAGGTCTAAGACTGCTCCCTCCTGAGTGGGTTCCAAAACTAGCTGTCAGAGGCATACCCCTTGTAGGGCATTGAGAATGGCCCTGCTCTTGGATGTGGCTGCAGCAAAGGTGCTCCAGTTAATATCTGACATATTCAAGTCCCCCATCAGCAATATCTCCCCTTTCTCTGCCATTCTAAGGATGCCTTCTATCATTTCCTTGTCCATTTCCTCCCCCAGAGATGGGGGTCTGTATACAACCCCTGTGTAGATTGTGGTGCCATTTCCAGTCTCCAGGGTGTCCCACAGTGCCTCCTCTCTTCCCTGTTTACCCTTTAGTTCTGTTACTTTGATCTCTTCCCTTATATAGTGAGCTATTCCTCCTCTTCTTCCCTCCTTGTCCCTCCTGTAGATTGTGTACCCTGGTATGTTGACGTCCCAGTCATGGTTCTCTGTGTACCATGTTTCTGTGACTGCCACAATATCCAGGCATCCCTCTTCCATCAAGGCCACCATTTCGGGGAGCTTTTTACCTAGACTACGGGCATTGGTACTCATTACCCTCCATTTTTTTATTGCTTTATTTCTTTCTGCCCCATACCTGTCATTACTGCCTTTGTCTTTTTCTCCATTTACCGTTGCCCTTCTCTCTATTGACTGCTCTATCTTGGTGTTTACCTCACTAAATACCCTGATTTTTTTGGGGGGGGCTAGGATTTCCCTTTTCCTCTTCAGTGTCTCCCCCTTGTCTAGTTTAAATGCTTGCCAATGAAGCATTTAAACCTACCACCTAGGATCCTGGTTACTCTCCTAGATAGATGCAGACCTTCACACCTGTATAGGCCTGCATCCCTCCAGTTGGAGCCCCAGTATCCAATAAAGCCAAATCTCTGAGCTCTGCACCAGTTTTTCAACCAGTCATTGAATCCCATGGTGTGGAGTACCCTAGCCTCATCCATGCCATAGACAGGTAGCACTTCCAAGAAAGTTACCATATGTGCTACTTGCCTAAGGCCCCTTCCCAACTCCACAAACTCCTGCTGCACTGCTCTGATCCCATTCTGAGCCAGGTCATTTGTCTCTAGGTGGATAATGACAGCCAGCTCCCTTCCCCTTGCAGCTGCTCCCATGATCCTGAGGATTTGTTTCCTATCCCTCCAAGCCATGGCGCTGGGCAGGCACCTTACCCAAATTGACTGTTGGTTAACTAGGATCTGCAGCTTATCCATTAGGTAGGGAAATGGGCAGACTAGGTGGGCCAAGCGGTCCTTATCTGCATGAAATTCTATGTTTCTATGTTAGAACAAGTAATATAAAGTGAATATGAGCAGTACCCTATCTAGGGTAAGAAGGGCAGAGAGGTACAGCAAATAACATAAGGGGAATATGAATAGCACCCTATCTAGGGTAAGGAGGGTAGAAAGGTACAAGTAATCCAAGGGGAATATGAGCAGCACCCTATCTAGGGTTAGAAGTGCAGAGAGGTAGTACAAGTGACACAGTGTGAATGTGAGCAGCACCCTATCTAGGGTAAGGAGTGCAGAGAGGTACAACAAGTAACATAAGGGGAATATGAGCAGCACCCTATCTAGGGTTAGAAGTGTAGAGAGGTAGTACAACAAGTAACATAAGGAGAATATGAGCAGTACCCTATCTAGGGTAAGAAGTACAGAGGTACAACAAGTAACATAACATGAATATGAACAGCATCCTATCCAAGGTAAGGAGTGCAGAGAAATACAAGTAACATAAGTGGAATATGAACAGCATCCTATCCAAGGTAAGGAGTGCAGGGAAGTACAACAAGTAACATAAGGGGAATATGAACAGCATCCTATCCAAGGTAAGGAGTACAGAGAAGTACAACAAGTAACATAAGGAGACTATGAACAGCATCCTATCCAAGGTAAGGAGTGCAGAGAGGTTGAACAAGCACCATAAGGGGGATATGAGCAGCACCCTATCTAGGGTAAGAAGTACAGAGGTACAACAAGTAACATAACATGAATATGAGCAGCACCCTATCTAGGGTAAGGAGTGCAGAGAGGTACAACAAGTAACATATGGGGAATATGAGCAGCACACTATCCAGACTAAGGAATGTAGAGAGGTACAATTAGCATAAGGGGAATATGAGCAGCACCCTATCCAGGGTACTGAGTGCAGAGAGGTACAAGTAACAAAAGCAGACTATGAGCAGCTCCCTATCTAGTGTAAAGAGTGCAGAAAGCTACAACAAGTAATGTAAGAGGAATATGAGCTGCACCCTATCCAGAGTAAGGAGTGTAAAGAGGTACAATTAACATAAGAGGAATATGAGCAGCACCCTATCCATGTTAAGGAGTGCAATGAGGTACAACAAGTAACATGTGGAATATGAGCAGCACCCTATTCATCATCATCATCATCATCATCACTTATCTTTATTTATTCAGGCGAACATCATTGAGCAAGGCTCATTTGCAAGATGGACCTGATAAGGTCAAGGTTCAATAGCTGATACACAACAGATACATCATACACTTATATAAGACAGTTATACATACAAGGGAAAATAATGTTTATAAACACAGTGATGTACAGTAAAGTCACATGATAAAAAATGGTTTCAGGAAAGTTAAGCTAATATTTACAGTATGTACAGTATATACATATCCCAGTGGGGAGGCATGGCAGACACTCAACATAATGTAATACTAGGATGGTGAAGGTATTACTGGGTGCCATAAGATGGGGTGTCTGCCTGGAAGGAATATGCTATATATGGTTTGGAAGGGAGATTTGTGAGATGACAATGCTAGCTCTAGTGGTAGCAGTTGCATTTCTCTTTGAAGAAGACTGTACAATGCTGTTTAAAGGATGCAAATGGAATGATATTGGACAGTTTTAGGGATTTTTGTAGGGTGTTCCATGCTATAGCTAGAGAATAGCTGATTGCTGCCCTCCCTAGCCTGGTGTTGAAGTTGGGCAATTTGAGCAGGATGATGTTGTTGCTTCTTAGGGCATAGGAGCTAGGAGAGGTCTGGGCGAAGCAGTCCAGGATATAGTTTGGAAGTTTTTTTGACAATGCTCTGTAAATCCATAGTGCTGCATTTCTGTTCCTTCTGAGGTGAAGGAAACCCACCCAACTGCAGCATAAAGAGAGCAATGATGAGTATTAGATGGCAGATCTGTAATGAACCTTATTGCTCTATGATATAAGGTATCCAACTTGTGATGGTAGGAGATGGGGCAGTGACTATAAAGGAAGTCTGCATAGTCAACAACTGATAGAAAAATGGCCTGGACTAACCTCATCTTTGAGTCTCTGTTTAGGAAGGGTTTTAATCTATAGAGAAGGCCAAGCCTTTGGTGAAGCTTTTTTAACAGTTCTTCTAAATGATGAGTGAAGTCAAGTCTGTTGTCAATCCACACACCTAGGTATTTGAATTTTCTACATACTCCAGGTTTTATCCAAGTACAGTGCATAGCTGGGAGAATGATTGAGAGGATGTGCTGGTGGAGCTTTGATTTGTGAACATCATTGCTTTAGTTTTCTTTGCATTTAACAGAAGCTTTTCTCGGTAGCTGATATTGTAGCAAGGAGAATTCTGTTTGTAGGATTTCATGAGCAGCTGCAGGCAAAGGGTTGCTGACATACAGAACAGTGTCATCAGCAAAGAGGTGTACAGAGGAATTGGTAAGGGTTGAAACAATGTTATTTATATAAATGGCAAAAAGGACAGGACACAGAATAGAACCTTGGGGGACTCCTCTTGACAGTGGTTTTAATGGGGATAGATCACCTTCAGCTTTTACCTGCTGTGACCTACCGGTGAGATAGCATCTGAACCACTTAAGGGAGGATGGATCTAGGCCAATGGAGTACAGGGATGAAAGTAGTAGCTCATGGTCCATAGTATTAAATGCTTTGCTCAGGTCCAGGAATACTGCACAGACATTATTATTTTTATCTAATTTGGATTGCCAGTCATTTGTGACCTTGGCTAGTGCAGTGATAGTGCTATGCTTGGCCCTGAATCCAGACTGAGCTGGGTTTAGGAGGTTAGAATTGTCAAGATACTCCCTTAACTGATTACTCACTAATTTCTCCAGCATCTTGGATAAAACTGGTAGAATGGAAATGGGCCTATAATTATTAAGATCCATAGGGTCCCCTGATTTTAGAAGGGGGGACCACTTGGGCTGTCTTCCACAGTGTGGGAATAGAGCCAGAGTTTAGGGATAGGTTAAAGAGGTGTGTTAGGGGACTGCAAGTACATGGCATGCAATCTTTAGAAAGTAGGGGTCAGAGAGTCTGCCCTGTGCTTTTTTGGTATCCAGTTGCCATAATAGATCCTCTACTTGTTTCAACAGTATAGATTTGAAGCTGAAGGAACAGTCAACTCTCTGATCACCAGTGTAATGGGAGCTTAATTGTTCCCTCAGCAGGTTAGCTGGAGAGGTGTCAAAGGCAAGGCTAGCCATTGTGAAGTGGTTATTGAAGGTGTCCAGAATTTCCATTTTGCCAGTGATAGGGCCATAACTGTTGTGTAACTGAATTGGAAGGGGGGTGTTAGCGTCCTGCCCCACCATACCCTTGATGGTGCCCCAAAATCTAGCAGGATTATGGTAGGAAGAGTCGAGTTCAGGGTAAGGAGTGTAGAGATGTACAATAAGTAACATAAGGGGAATATGAGCAGCACCCTATCTAGGGTAAGGAGTGCAGAGAGGTACATATAACAAATAACATAAGGGGCATATGAGCGGCACCCTCTCTAGATAAAGGAGTGCAGAAGGCTACAATGAGTACCATAAGGAGAATATGAGCAGTGCCCCATCTAGAGTAAGGAGTGCAGCAAGGTACAACAAGCACCATAAGGGGAATATGAGCAGCACCCTATCTAGGGTAAGAAGTGCAGAGAGGTACAACATGTAACACAAGAAGAATATGAGCATACCCTGTCTAGGGTAATGAGTACAGAGTGGTACAAGTAACATGAGGGGAATATCTGCAGCACCCTATCTAGGGTAAGGAGTGCAGAGGGCTACAACAAGTAACGTAATGTGAATATGAGCACTACTCTATCTAGGGTATGGAGTACAGAGAAGTACCAGTAACATAAGGGTACTATAAGCAGCACTCTATCAAGGAGAAGGCACTGGGTCCAAACAGTGTCAGTCAAAACAGAGCACACAAGGACTGTGTGGCAAAAATAATGTGGATTTCTTCTTTGTAGGGGTCTTTGCCCCCCAAAGCCCCCGATATGGAGGGTCTGCAAACCGCACTCCTCCTGGACTTCTCTCCCTCTGGGAGGGGGCAGATCATGGGGAAAGTTAAAATGTGTGGGGCCATGGAAAAGTATTTCCATGGCTCTGCAAAAAAAAAATATAGTCCAGCTGCTGCCAACATTTGTGAGTCCAGGATTAGAACCCTGGTCTCTATACCTGCTGGCCGAGCTGCTTCATGTCTCAGTACTCCACACCACAAGGAGCAGTTCATCCAGCAACCTGATCACCATTACCCTTGTTCTCTGTTCAGGACTATGAACAGCGACTGGGGAGCACTTATAACAAGCGCTGTAAATCCCTGGTCATTGTCCGTGGGAGCGCTTACCAGACTAGTGCTGTATTGTGTGGCACTATTCTGGTAATGCTATTCTAACCAGGTACCAAGGGGGAAGGAGTGGAGAGAAGTACAAATAATATAAGGCAGGGATTTCCAAGTAAAACAAGGACAAAGAGAGTACAGAATGCAGGGAGTAGTGCAGTGGAGTGACTATGGGGGCAGTTTTCAGAGAGGCCTTTTGGAAGTTGTGCTGTTGCTCCATCTGTGTGTACCGCTCTGGGTTGATGGAGCGGGTCGCTAGACTCAAGGTCATGTTGGTAGGGAGTCAGGGAACCTTCTTCCTCACTTAGAAAACCCAAGTCTGGCACCTTTACCACGGAGGATGCCAGGTACAAGGAATGGCTGGGCTACAGAAGAATAAGGGTAGGGGGCTCCTGCAAGCTGGGAGGAGGTTACAGGCATAATCCTCATCCGGGTACCACTTCAAAATTCCTACACCACTATAGTAGAGGCACACATGGGAGTGACAGGAAAGACATGAGGTTGTGGTGCCCCCAAGGAAGGGGGGGTATACCCCAGAGAAGGAGGAAGCATCTTCTGGTGGAGGACAGAGTTTGTTGGGGGGGGTGATTTTGGAATAGGAGAGGGGCAGAGAGGGAGGTCAGTTGCCTACAAGGCATTATAGCCAGGTTGGATGGAAAGTGTACCTAAGGATTGCTAGGGAGGAAGGGGGAGCTGATGTCACTGTCAACTTGGGGACAAATGTCATGACTAAGTATGGAGCTGGGATAGTGCAAGGGGAGTTCAGGGAACTGGAAAGTATTCTTAGACAAGAAACATGCTCAGTAGCATTTCTAGAGGTGCTGCCTGTCTATGACCTGTCTAGGGATGGAGCTGGGATAGTGCAGGGAGAGTTCAGGGAACTGGGAAGCATTCTTAGACAAGCAGCATGCTCAGTAGCTTTTCCAGAGGTGCTGCCCATCTATGACAGGAGAAGGACAGGGATCTCCACACCACATCCTTCAACTCATGGTTGAAGGAATGGTGCAAAGTGGAAGGGTACTGCTACGTCAGGGACTGGGGACCCACCTGGAAGAATAAGGGCCTATATAAGGGTGATTTATTTTTTATTTATTTATTTGTAATATTGGAACACCTTTGAGCATGAGCTCTTTTACAAAGGTTCCACGTCAGGGTGGACAAATAATACAAAACACAAATACAGTAGTTACAGGGGTCTGTAGAAATACAGTTGTTACTAGGTTCAGCACATTAGGCAATTAAAGAGTAGTACATGAGAATTGTAGACAAACAGTGGAAAACAAAGTGATTGTAAGAGGATTCAGGGTATGTCTTGGATGAGTCTCTGAGTGGCTCAGCCCTGGAGAACACCAAAATCCATTGATAGACTATGGTTGGGAAAGTGGGAGATGGGGCGTTTGGGGGGCAGCATCGATCCAGGAAGGGAACCACAGTCCTCAGTGACTAGTTTAAATGTTACTCCGATGAACATTTAAACTAGCTGATGGGTGGTGGAAGAAATAGGGGAAGGAGTAACTATCTTCCCTCCAACAGGCTGATGTAGACAGTAGGGAGAGCACAGGTTAATAGTGTTGCAGACATCAAGGTAGGAGGCCACCTGGGGACCAGTGATCACCCTACAGTGTAGTGCATCTTTGAAATAACAGTACACCAAAAAATGTTTTTCCAAAAAATGTAGTTTCAGCTATAACTAAGTAAAATATTAGCATGCTTGTCAAATGTACTTCTCTCAGCATCTCCTATGCTGTGCAGCATGAGTCTTTTTTTATTTTTTCAAACGTAACCCTTTTCAGGTCTACAATGCTATTTCTATGGAAAATGTTGCAGCCATCTTTTTTTCTTTAGGAAAACAAATTAGTTAAAACATTTATAAAATACTCACATTTTGGTCGCACTAGAACATTATACCACCAAATAAAACCATAAGATGCCGCTGGTCTGGCAGCACAGTAGTTGGATTTCTGCTTGCAACGCCAATTATCCAGGTTCAGGAATGGACCTGGGAGTTGGAGAGCTGGCCAGGAATGAAGGATGGAGTGTCCCATGGACTGCTTTCCTTATTTGGGGAGGAGGGAAGGGTGGAGTGTCCGGTGCCTGTTGGACCCCTTACAGAGGCTGGGGGAAGCACAGGTGACTGGTTCCAGCATGCTAAGGGGGCAGGGCAGACACTGGATGTCGTTGCACATCCCCGCTCCTGGGGCAGCTCAGGAAAAATTTCTGGCCACCGTAGATGAAGCCTGCTCAAGCAGTTGGCCGCTATGGTTCTCTGCCTCCTTGCCAACTAATTACAGATCTGTGGCACCACTAGGCCCTGAACACTACCCTGAGGGGAAGCCAGGGAGACAATGTCAGTAGCAGAGTTCCTGCCAACACCATTTTCCATCATAGATGGGTCTGCTTAGTGCTGTAGCCCTACCCTGGGGTAAGCCGGGGGGGTATCTGTGGGGTTAAGGTGATAAGGGAGTGAGGCAGGTGCTCTGGGCCTCGAGCTGAATGATGAAGCGGCCAGTAGCAAAAAGTATAATAAATAAAAAAGAAAAAATATAAGAAGCCTGAAATCTTTTATAATGAAAATAGACAGGGTCACATTTTTTGCCCAACATCATTGCATCGCTAAATCAAACCACACACCAGCGAGGGTCTGGGGCTTCAGAAGTGCAGATTTTATAAAGATGGGACAATGCCTAAGGATTGACCTAATCTGGAGGATGACTATGGGGTGGAAAAACAGTGGCTAAACTAAAAGTGGGAATAATAAAGGCAATAAACCTCTGCATCAAGCCAGTCTGCCCCCCACTACTGGAACTCCATTCCCTCCCACATCAAACTCTTCAAATCCCACAAGGCCTTTAAACTGGGTCTTTGGGCACACCTATTAGACTCTGACTGCTGCTCTTGTGCCTCTCTTCTATCATTTTCTCCTCCTTATGGCACTTACTGATTTCCTGCTGGTCTCCAAAATCTGAAAGTTTCCCACATCCAGCAGAAATCCTATTTTTATAATGCTACTTCATTTAAGTTTTGTTTGCTGTTTGTCATTTCAATTTAGTCATTGATGTATCATAAGATGAAAATAATTAATGTAATGTTATCTGTTTCTCTTAGTCATCACTGATAATGACTCTACCTGGCTGTATACTGTTCAAATGTTTGTTCTCACCTCATGCTGCATCACGAAATACTCTTTAATGTTGACTCTGGTCTCCCCTGTCTGTACTCTCCTGGGTTGTGCCTGAATATAGGCAACATTGTTGTCTAGTGTACTTACCTGGTAAACAAAAACCAAATAAATAAATAAAAGCAAGAGGAAGAGGAGACCCCTATAGTTCTTGAAAGTCTTGGCAGAAAAAGAAAAGGCTAAAAGTGATGCATACAGACATAGTCTTAAATACTTCTGCTCAGTGTTCATGGTGGAAAGAGAATGGGGGACCTCTAAAAACAGTGGGAGCTGTGATGGGTGGAAAGTGGACAGCATTCCATTTTGTCACAATAGAGTCCTGAAGGCATTTGTGAACCCAAAGTTGGATACAGCTGTGGGGCCCCTTGGGGTGCATCCAAGGGTGTTGAGGGAGCTCATGAAGATACTGGCTGCACCTCCTACAATACTGTCTAACAGGTCACTGGAGAGTGGAGAGGTCTCAGAAAAATGGACGAGAGCAGTTGTAGTTCCACTTTACAAAGAGACATTAAACAAAGATAAAACAGAATTTACATCAACAGCATTAACAGGAAAGAAAGCTAGCAATAAAATACAAGGTTTATTAGGGGGTAATAAACTAAAACTGATATAGCCATTGATGAATGATATAATAATGAAAGATAGAGAACAATTAAATGAACAACAGACTCTGGAGAATATAAATATACCAAATTTAAGTCACAAAATTAATGCAAAGTTCCAAGAGGTTTTTCAAGATCTTGAAGCTGCAAATAGAATAGTTAAGGAAATTAAGGAGACGATTAAAGATTGTATGAAAATAAATAACGAATGGGCTGTAGAACTAGAAAACAAGATCAAGGACTATAAGCCAGGTCTGAGTGGATGCAGACATTTAACTGATAAAGAGAATGAACATTTAGATTTTACCACATGAGAACAATTGCACTTAATGAGTCCAGATGAATAGCATTTACCAAATCTAGAAAACGTATTTAGGGATGTGGCAATTGCTCTAAAAAAACATTTACAGCCAATATTATGATGTATGAACAGACTTATTACTGCTGAATGGGATACGCATTGAAAATATGAAACAAATAAACTTAATTTATAACAGGATAATAGACAGAGATCAGGGAAATCTGAAAATATAGGAGGCTCCAGAAACAGAGAATTTACTAAAGACAGACACAAGTGTGCTAGAGATAAAATGCAACAAAGACAATTATGACTTGCTTAGAGTTCGATACTCAATTTGACAGACCGAGAGTATGGAGAATCTAGAAGTAGATAGAACTGTTGATGATGAATCAGATCTGGAGTTGATGCTCCCCAATGAGAACATACTGTAAGACAGGACAGTATTGTACAAGATCTCAAACAACTGAATGCTTCTTTATGGGACAAAGAAGAGAGACTGCTCAGAAAGGATAAGATAAAGAACAATGGTAAAGGAAAAGATAGAAAGATAAATAATTTAGAGACAAATTGTATAAATATTATGGACAGAAAATCCAAAAATAAAAATAAAACATAAAATAAGGAAATGAAATAAGGGAGATAATAACCCCAAAAAGAAATTAGGCAAAGAAAAAATAAGAAGAAAGAAAAACAATGATGGCAGTGAATTAATTGAGCATGAAGAGATAAAAACAACTCAAAATAAGACCAAAGTGAGGAAACAGGAAAATCAAACCAAAATATTAGATAAAAAGAGTAAAACAAAAAAGGGGGGTCAAAAGAAAGGGTCAAGGAAAGTTCTATTCTGCTATAGTAAATGTAGATATAGAAAATTGCATCATCCTAGAGGTGCTTAAAATCAAGCACTTGCCACAGAAATCAATGGATATAGACTTATTAAATAAACTGGATACAAATAAAACAGCTGAGAGAAGGCCAGTAAACAGTGAATTATCCACAGATGGCAATGGCTATAGACCTATTAAATAAACTGGAAACAAATAAAACAACTGAAAGAAGGCCAGTAAACAGTGAATTATCCACAGAAATCAATGGATATAGACCTATTAAATAAACTGGACAAAAATAAAACAAGTGAGAGAAGGCCAGTAAACAGGAAATTATCCACAGAGAGCAATGGCTATAGACCTATTAAATAAACTGGCCACAAATAAAACAGCTGAGAGAAGGTCAGTAAACAGTGAATTATCCACAGATAAAGCTATAGAGAATGGTATCATCCTAGAGGTGCTTAAAATCAAGCACTTGTCACAGAAATCAATTTATATAGACATATTAAATAAACTGGATACAAATAAAACAGCTGAGAGGAGGTCAGTAAACAGTGGATTATCCACAGGAAATCAATCGATATAGACCTATTAAATAAACTGAACCAAATAAAACAGCCGAGAGAAGGCCACTAAACAGTGAATTATCCACAGATAAAGCTATAGAAAATGGCATCATCCTAGAGGTGCTTAAAATCAAGCACTTACTAACATAGAAAATTTGCCAGCAGATAAAGGCCTAGAGGTCTATCTAGTCTGCTCAAATGTGCAGCTAGCACCCCTTATTCTGCAGCTGCCCCTCCCTTCCACCCTTCCCCTGCATTGACCTCCCCCTTGTCTGTCATAGATACATAGATACATAGACAGTGTCGGCAGATAAGGGCCTATGGCCCACCCAGACTGCCAATTTGAGCTTGTAAGTTCAGTTTGTTTTCCTAGAAGTCTGTTTCCCCTTACTCCTGACCTCTAGAATTCCTTTATGTCTATCCCATGCATTCTTAAATCCCGTGATTGTTTCAGCCCCCACCACTTCCTCTGGCAGGGTGTTCCACTTGTCCACCACCCGTTCTGTGAAGAAATTCTTTCTCATGTTTCCTCTGAATCGTCCTCCCTCCAACTTCATCCCATGCCCTCTAGTCCTGGAACATCTTTTTCACTTAAAAATAGTGTTTTCCTGCACCCTGTCCCATCCCCTTTTGAAGCAGTCCACTGTTCTACTGGATACCACTTCTGCAGGTAAGGCATTCCACCCAGCCACCACCCTCTCTGTAAAAAAGTGTCTCCTCATCTCCCTCCTGAACCTTTCTTCCTCCAGTCTCATATCGTGGACCCTGGTGTTCCTCCCCTCCCTTACTTTGAACAGCCTCTCTGTACCTGTCTTGTTTATTCTTTTCATGTATTTAAAGGTTTCAATCATGTCACCCCTGTCTCTCCTCTCCTCCAGCGAGTACATGTTCAACTCCCTCAGCCTCTTCTCGTATGATAAGTCCCCCAGCCCCTTGATCATCTTTGTCACCCTGTGCTGCACCCTCTCCAGTAACTTCATGTCCCTCTTCAGATACAGGCGCCAGTACTGCACGCAGTACTCCAGGTGCTGTCTAACTAATGACCTATACACTTGCCACAGAAATCAATGGATATAGACCTATTAAATAAACTGGACACAAATAAAACAGCTGAGAGAAGGCCACTAAACAGTGAATTATCCACAGATACAGCTATAGAGAATGGCATCATCCTAGAGTTGCTTAAAATCGAGCACTTGCCACAGAAATCAATGGATATAGACCTATTAAATAAACTGGACACAAATAAAACAACTGAGAGAAGGCCAGTAAACAGTGAATTACCCACAGATAAAGATAAAGAGAATGGCATAATCCTAGAGTTGCTTAAAATCAAGCATTTGCCACATAGAACAATGGATATAGACCTATTAAATAAACTGGATGCAGATAAAACAATGGAGAGAAGGTCAGTAATCAGTGAATTATCCACAGAAAGCAATGGATATAGACTTATTAAATAAACTGGACACAAATAAAACAATTGAGAGAAGGCCAGTAAACAGTGAATTATCGACAGATAAAGATATGGAGAATGGCATCATCCTGAAGTACTTAAAATCAAGCACTTGCCACAGAAATCAATGGATATAGACCTATTAAATAAACTGGATACAAATAAAACAACTGAGAGAAGGCCAGTAATTGGTGAATTGTCCACCGATAAAGCTGTTGGTAAACTTGGAAAACTACCCAGAAGAACTCTGGCAACAGATTTCGTTCTTCCATTATACAAGGTTGGAATAATTCCAGATGAAACTGAAGAAGCTCTAAACTCATATTAAAACAATTCCTAGGAACAATATCCCAAGGGAATAAGAATACTGAAGCTATGCTACACCATTTAAGTGTCGTCAGACCTCTGGAGGATAAAGAGCTGGTCCTACTTATTTTGGATCAGTTTTATATTCCGAGAGCAATAGAGCAGCAAAATGATAAGATACAGAAAATGGGAATAGAAGTGGAAAGTGTTGTGAACATCCAAACACTGTTCCCTAAGTACTATAAAAAAAATATAACAAGTCAATTCAAACTGGTCGTTGTCCATATTTGGGATTAATCATTTTCTTAATTAAACAAAACAAGATTTAAGACTAGTGAATTACTGAAAAACCTAATCAGATTCCCTAACTTCATCATAATAATTTAAAAGGTTACTAGTTGGGAGGGAAAAGGACAGATAACAATATGGGTAACTAGTGAAATAAATTATCAGTTCATTTTATCAAAAGCCCACATTCTGGACAATATAGACATGCTTATCTATGATGAACTCAAAATGGAAAATCATCAAGAATTGGAAACGCAATTAGAGCATCAGCTTAATTTAATTCAAACACAAATAGGTTCATGGCACTACAAGATTATAAAGAATATTGACAACCGGGGTGGTGCTTTAAACAAATGTATTGTAAGTAAGGGTAAGGAACACAGTAACAAAATGAACTCTTACAATATAGTATCATGGAATGTGGGAGGAGCCAACGAGAAATTATGTGGCCATTCCTTTTTGGAGTTGAAACATTTTTATTGTATATGCCCCAAAGAGACATGGACAGAGCATGGATATAAATAATTTTATAAAAAAGCAAGAAGTATAAAGAAATATGGAAGACTATAAGGTGGACTACAGACATGGGCCCAGATATTCAAATGGCGCCATTCTGAGGCGCAAGCCCCTTCGCTGCTCAAAATAGTTGCGCAGGGGTGTGGCCGGGGTGATATTCAAAGGAGTTGCGCTACTGAGCAACTCCTTTGAATATCACCCAATCCCAACACTTGTGCGGCATGTGATGCAACTAGCATACACCTAAGTTGCCAGAGTTGAACATTAAACTGCGGTGGGCAAGTACCATTCTTGTGATGCTCAAATTTCCGATATTCAAAGGTGACATGCAAATGGGGCCATAATTTATGCAAGGTGCAGGGGGCCATTTGCATCTATTTATGGCCCCATTGCATGCCATTAGCATGTAGGTGCGCCGATCGAGGACTTTGCCTGGCAGCCCTGCCAGGCAGCAGCCATCGAGGACCGGCCTTACCCTACCTTCGATCGAGGGCATAAAGTAACATGAACCCCACACACACATCTCCCACAGCCCGATCGTGGGCATTACAGTTACATGAAACCCCCACACATCTCCCGAAGCCCGATCGTGGGCATTACAGTTACATGAACCCCCATCTCCCGAAGCGATCATGGGCATTACAGTTACATGACCCCCCTGCCCACATCTCCCACAGCCCGATCACAGGCAGAAAGTGTATGAACCCCCAGTGCCCGATTGCGGGCAGGTTAACCCTCCCCAGCCGAATATCTCCCTGGTGGTCAGTGGACCGTGAAAGCCCGATGCGGGCAGAATGTAATATTACAACCCCACAAACATCTCCCTGGTGTCTAGTGTCCCCCACCCACCACCCGCTCCCCCCATAGCCTGCGGCGGCAACATCCCACCCGCCTGCTGCCCCTGCCCGCCACTGACTGGCGGTGGGGCTGCCGCCCATTGGTGCAGAGCTACAGCCAATGGGCGTGCAGCCCATACCGTCATGACAGTCAGATTTGTGAATGAACATCATTCACACTGACACCAGGAGATGTTTGGGGGTTGTAATGTGACATTCTGCCCGCGATCGTGGCTTTTACGGGTCCACTGGACCACCAGGAGATATTCTGGCTGGGGGAGGGTTACATTCTGCCCGCGATCGTGGGCACTGGGGGTTCATACACATTCTGCCCGCCGATCGGGCTGTGGGAGAGGGGCGGGTTCATGTAACTGTAATGTGCCCGCGATCGGGCTTCGGGAGATGTGGGGGGTTATGTAACTGTAATGCCCGCGATCAGGCTGTGGAGATGTGTGGGGGGTTCTAGCATTTTTATGCCCGTGGATCGGGCTGGTGGGGGACAGGGACCGAGTTGGGGCCAGCCAGGGTGGCAGCTGCTGTGTTGCGCCTGCAATACAGCAGCTCACCTGTCAGGTGGTCCTCAACTTGATCCTTTTTGGCTCAAGGTTGTGCAGGCGCAGGTTGGAGTTGCACATGCACAACCCCTGCACAACCCGACTGAATATCGGGTTGCGCAGGTTATGCATGGTTCCTCCCCATGTTGAGCATGCATTCATTTGCATTGTTCTTTGCGCAACCTGTTGTCAGTGGGCAACTGCCTCCTGCTGAATATGTCGCAGAATGGTGCAATGTAGGACTTGCGCATGCGCAACCCTGTTGCGCATGGAGCAACCCTTTTGAATATCTGGGCCATGGTGTACAATATTAAGTGAGTTTGAGGCAGATGAAATACACATTCAGAACAAGCATATTTTAGGTATAAAAATAAAAGACAGGAACAGGGAAATGATAACTTTAAATGTATATATACCTCCAACAAATTCTAACTATGCTGACCTATATACCCTAGAAAAATTGGGGAAAGTTACTGATGACAGGACATTAAGTAACCCACTTTGTGGTGTCATGGTAGTGCGAGAACTGAATGCTAGGGTGGAGTGGCACCTGGAACTCACCTCAGAAATGGCAGCTCTACTAGAAGGATGGAACTCTTCTCATATCAATGCAACCTAAAGTCTAAGAATAAAAAAGAACCAGAAAGGGGGGAAAAGTATGTACAGTAGCATGACAGAGGAGAGAAATTTTATATTAATGAATGGAAGAACCCCAATTAGATCCAACTGGGGAACACACTTACAGTATATAGGAAATAAAGGTGCACTGGGTTGAGGTGCTGGACACCACAACTCGCACCACACCGGCGACCCGGGTTTGGGAATGAGCCCAGACCACTGGGGGTTGACAGAGGAGAGAGAGAGAGAGAACTGCTCTCCTCTCTCGGGGGGGTAATCCAGTCTCCTGCCTGGCATCACATTGGCCCCAGGTGGCTACTGGAGGCACTGCAACATGCAGGGCACACTAGAGGGGATGCAGAGCTATGGCGGGCATGCCTGGTGCCATTGCACATCCAAGCTCTTCCAGAGGGGGGTTGAGGGGAGGGGACAAAATGTAGCCAAGAAAATCCCTGCTCCCAAAGATGGGTGACTGCACTGCCCCCTCAACCACACTCCACCGGCTGGACTCATCCAGCTCCTGGGCTAAGCCCAGTCTGACCTGAATTACAGATACAGCACCTTGGGCAGATAGGGCATCCCCACCTCAGAGGGCTCAGAGATGAGGGGATAGCCGGGCTGGTGCCAGGAAGCTGGAAAGTTTCAGGCCCGGAGGTAGAGCAGAGGATGTGTGGATGCCTAAGAGAGTTCTCTGGGGCCAAACAGAACCAGAAAAAAAGAATATTAAAAAAAAAGGAAATAAAGGTGCATCAATAATAGATTTAGTCTGGACTACATTTAATGTTCTCCCACTGCTTTTGGATTTAAAAATAAGTAATAAGGAAGACAGTGAACACAGTGTGACTGAGATACATCTGGATATGTGGCCTAAGAATAATACAAATAATCATAAAAAGGATGGGCTGATTAGAGTCAAAAAAGGAGTAAAATGGGAATTAATTGACAAAAATAGGTCCAATAATTTGTTAAGAGTCCATGGGTTATCAGAACATATACTGAACATTATTAATAATATAAAGAAGGTAAATTGCCTTTGGAGTCAGTATGTAGCAAAATAGCTACCTTGATAGTTAAAAGTCTCATGTATAGTAGACAAAAAAAGGGTCTAAATGGTTTGATAGAGATTGTAAATTAGCCAAAAGGGAAAAATACCTCCAAACATCATAAAGCCCCTTGCCCATATGGGGTACCCATTGATATAATAATGGATGATACAGACTTATAAATACCTTGCTTAAATAACATTTAAGCTGATACAGGTCAGGCTCTATCTTCTTGGCAAGAAATGCTATTATACCTATTTTTAAAAAGGGAGACAGAAAAAAAAGCAAAGCACTACAGACCAATAAGTTAACCTGACACAACACAGGAGGTATTTATGAAAATTATATATGAAAGGATTTTAGAATGGGTAATAAACTACAAAATAACTGGTTCAGCACAGGCAGGATTTATGCCAAACCACTCTGCAACTGATCAGTGCTTCTCACTTTCCTATCTGATCTATAAATATATTGAAATAAAAAATGAAAAGCAATATTATGTATTCATTGATGTTTGAGCAGCATTTGATGGAGTTAAGAGGGAAATGTTATGGGAAGTTTTAAAGAGCTATGAAATAGATCAAGCACTACTGAATATCATAATTACATTGTATACAAATTATACAACTAGTGTCAGATATAATAAAGGTGATAGAAAAAATACATTTACAACAAACTGTCATGTAAGACAGGGTTGTGTACTGTCCCATACTTTGTTTAACCTTTTTCTGAATAATGTACTACTAGAGACCTACTACTCAGAATTACATATGCCAAGAGTGGGCTCCTGGTGCTGCCCCTACCTGGCATATGCTGATGATGAAGTATTATTATCTACAAGCCTCTTGGGCATGAAGAGAAGCTTGAAAAAAATTTCAGAAGAATTGTGTAAAGGTATATCTGGAAATAAACTATGATAAAATTAAATGTATTATTTTTAATAAACAAAAAGAAAAGAATATCAAACCCCCTAATGTTAAAGTGTAATAACCATAATACAGAAAGGGTTAATAGATTCTGCTATCTTGGAATAATCTTTAATATCAATTTAAATTGGTAGGAACACAAGAAAATGATGGTACAGAAGATCAAAATAATTATTCTAGCAATGGAGGGGTTTGCATATAAATATGAAGGTAATTCTATCAAGGACTGCCTTAGAACATTAAACACTGAATTGAAGAGCCAATTGCTCTATGGTGCAGAGATATGGAGATTAGAAAATAATGATATGTTAGAAACCACAGTGGATATTTTGTATAAAAGATTATTGAGTGTTCCAAAATGAACTCCGTCGACACTGGTAAGATTAGAAACTGGACAAACACCAGTCCAATGTAGCATAGAGCAGAGTTTGGCATGGCACTGAGTAAAAGCATACAACATGCAGGAAACAAGATTACCACGAGCCAGTGTAAAAGAATCTATTGAGTATTTTGGGGGAAAATCTCCTTCCTATGCTTAAACATTATAGAAAAAACTGTAAAACCATATGGGCTCCTTTACTGCATCCCAGAGAGCTACATAAGACTTAGGGAAGAAATGGAATATATAATACAAGAGAAAATTAGAGAGATTCACATTCAAAATGAATTAGGAATATGTAAAATTTGTAGCATTAGTTAAATAAATAATATAACAGAAATAAGAGACAGTTTGGTACGGAATCATATTTGGTGATGAGCAAGAATCCAGTAAAAAGGAGAGTTTTAACTGGATTTAGATTTGAGTATAAGGACAGCAAAAGACTCTGAATGTTCTATAATAAGAAAACACAAAATATGTGTAAATGTCAGCTTGGAGAGGACAATTTAATCCACCAATTGATTTTATGTCTATTATAGTGTAACAGAAGGAAATTGTACTTCGGAGAAATTTTATCTGGCATTGCATTAGAGCCTAAATATCCAGCTACAGATTTGTTGAAATCACAAAACTTTAGAATATTAGATTTCCATAATTTTACAAGGTAATAGAAAATAAAAAATGCATATTACTGCTTAAAGAGAATTTGTTACAGTAATGGCATTATATAGAAAGGCAGGTCTAAGTTCAATACAGTATGTTCAGGATGTTATATATGACTGTAAACTTGAACATTTATACTTGTTTTTGTATTTCTAAGTATTTATGGATATGTTTTAATAGGATTCTTTTTAATGAGACTTTGTAAAGACAATATTATTTGTTGATCAATGAAATTCAACTGAAGTATTCAATTGACAAACCTGTCTCACGTAGAGTTAAAAGTGGGGTTTCAAAAGCGTAATTAAGCACCAGAGCAGCTGGCCATATTTACGCGGGGGGGGATTCAATATTGCAATGCGCAGTTTATGCATGTGGGACCACTCGTTTGCATAGGCACATCACAATATTAGACGCAGTTGGGTTTGTGCAGCACACTGAGGGCCTTTGAATACGCCCACATCCCTGACAGACCATGCAAGTCCAGAGATGCATGGCACATCCAGGGATATGCCACACATCTCCTCTGAATATGTGGCCCATAGAGTACATAATATACAATTTAAAGGAGAAATGTACAACTCTACTAAAAGAGGGGAAATGGTTTAACTAAAGAGTGTAACTCACTCCACAAATTTATTGTTACTTGTTAAACCAAGGAATACTTTAAGAATGTGATGGACAGCTACCTAGGTGGCCACTTTATTAAATGAAAATATTTAGTCTAATATGGCTAACTGCTGTTAACTTGAAATCTTCTTATGATTCCTATGATTCAATGTTGTTCAGTAGGCGTATTTCACACTTGAAGATTAAACAGTACCAAAAGTCTACCAAAAGAGGAAGGATTTCAAGCTTCCCTTGAAAATCTCCATTTAGGAGTCCTCTCTCAGTCTCCAATTAGGGGTTCACTCTCAAAGGCTAAGGAAGCCAGTTCCCAAGGACAAGACTGGAAGATGAAAGGGTCCTTTTACTAGAGGATTTCAACCTCAACCTTGGAACAGCTAGGGGGTTTGCCTCAGAAGAGCGGAGGGAGCAAGAGGTCTGATAAGAGTCAGTAGGTCACACACATAACCAGGACACAGTCCATACAGGGTCTTATTGTTCAGTAAGCTGACTTTGCCAGTGATATGCCACTTCACTGGTAGCCACTGCAGTTCACTCAGGATCGGGGTTGTATGACATAAGCTATGAAGGCCCATCAGCAATGGGGCTGCTGTGTTCCTCACCAGCTGCAGACACTGTAGGGCACCTCCTCTCACCCAAAGTAGAAAATATTGCAAGAATCAAGTCCAGAGGTAATGAATGCATATAACTATGAGGACAAGTTTCCTGGGGGGATCAAGGTTTTAATCCAGGCGATGTTCTTAAGATGATAAAGGCCATTCTGGACCACCTCTGACATTTAAGACTCAAGTGTCAGACTCTCATCCAGAATGGTCCCTCCCCCAAATTCTTAACCTTAGCAGAAGCAACAACCCAGAAGAAACCAGCCTTAAGCCAGTCTCCCCATCAGTGATCTTACACCCTCTGTTTGATTAAGCTCAATCACCAGCACCTCTGACTTTTCTGGAGTGAGTTGCAACCAGCATGATGACATCCAGCCCTGGATCTCAGCCAGGCACACATTTATTACCTTAATGGCACCAGGCATTTTGGCTGCAAAAAACAGATACAATCAGAATAGCAATGAAATCTCGGACCATACTGTGCGATGATCTCTCCCGGGGCAGTATATACACTGAAAACAACATGGGAGAGAGATTGACCCATGGGGCACACCACAGAGTAGGGCATGGGGACTGAGACAACACTCCCTCTCTCCACTCTCTGCATCCTGTCTCTAAGGACTCAAACTATCAGAAGACAATGCTGGTGAGACCATAGTACTCTCTCAGCAACAACCCATGGTCCACTGTGTTAAACACTGAACAAAGATCAGGAAGCATGAAAAGCGACCACTCTCCTCAATCTCTACCCCTGAGAAGATCATTCTGCACCCTGACCGGTGTCATTCTGGTATGGTGCCTTGACCAAAACATGGGCTGGAATGGCATGGATATCAAAGGCCAAGACATGTTCCTCAAGCTGTAATGCCACCACCTTCTCTATAACCTTACCCATAAAGGGGAGGTTAGAGATGGGTCTATAAATTTCCCAACAGTGCAAGTCCAGATAGGGATTTTTCATATGCAGTCTTATCAAAGCCACTTTGACCACCTCAGGTAATACCCTTCTGAAAGGAAACACCAGATTAGATTGGCAAACACCAGACCCAGAAACCCAGTTATTGGGTGAGGTGGGCCTGGGTTCAGCTCATAATAGGTGAACCACAGCTCTGAGACCACCCCCAGTAAAACTGGTCTAAACTTACTCCATATTAGTAGATCACCCACACCCCCAACAACTCAGTACTGCTGGATTGAGATGATCCAAGTGAAGAAATCCCTGACTGAATCAAGGACACCCCGTTATTAGGCGAGGTGGGCCTGGGTCCAGCTCACAATAGGTAGGAAACAGCTCCTAGATCACCCCATAAACCACTTCCATCAAAATGGTTCTTAACATAGGGAGCCCAGTGGCACAGAAGGCTGAGGTGCTATGCAACTTTTCTCTCATACTCTGGTAACCCAAGTTTGGGAACAAGCTTGCAGTGCCAGGTGCTGGTTTGGGAAAAGATTACGTGTATGACATATTGCTCTCCTCTCCCAGGAAGGGGAGGGACCCAAGTTCAGGAACAAGTTTGGGGTGCTGAGGGGTAGCCAGGGAGGGAGAGGACTGAGTGTCCAACAGATTGATTTCCTCTCACATGCTGGCAACAGAAGATCAGGAATGAGCTTGGGGTACCAGGGTCCTAACCAGGGATGGAGAGGATCAAGCATCCAACAGATTATTCTCTTCTCCCAGGGAGGGGAGGACGATGTCTCACTCATTGGCTGCCATATGGTAGATGATGAAAGGCAGTACCGGAGTCTGAGTGCAATAGAAGGGTGGACGCCACAGGCCTGTAGCATGCACACATTTCCACACCTGTACACATATGTGATGCCACGGCCAGGAGGATAGAGAGAGAAAATAGAAAGTGGGAGGATGCCTGCTTTCTGAAGCCTTGCCTGCCAACCACCATTCCTGCATCGTTATCTGATCTCCACATCCATTTCTAGATGCGAGTCCCTGGTGGGGGGGATGGCCCTTCCACTCTCAGCCCAACCATGGGGGCAATCTGTGGGGCAGTTCTCAGTGATGGTAGGTCGGGGGTGGATGCTGGACAGAGATGGCAGGGACAAGTCAGATTGTCTGCTGGACCCACCCCATGAGGAAAAAAGACTATATGGAAAAAACACTGATCTAAACTCACTCCAGACAAGCAGATCACATCTCCCCTCCTCACCAGTCCCACGAGGAGAAAAAGCTGTATGGAGAAACTAAACAAAACTGATCTAAACTCATTCCAGACCAGCAGATCCCATCACCCTCCTCATCCATCCCATGAGGAGAAAAAGCTACATGGAAAACAAAACAAAACTGAACTAAACTCACTCCAGACCAGCAGATCCCATCCCCCTATCTTACCCGTCCCATGAGGAGAAAAAGCTATATGGAAAAAGTAAACAAAACTGATCTAAACTCGCTCCAGGCCAACAGATCCCACCCCCTTCCTCGCCCATCCCATGAGGAGAAAAATGCTATATGGAAAAATGAAACAAAACTGATTTAAACTTACTCCAGACCAGCAGATCCCATTCTGCTCAACATCAATCCCATGGGGAGAAAAAAGCAATATGGAAAAACTAAACAAAACTGATCTAAACTTACTCCAGACCAGCAGATCCAATCCCCTTCTCACCTGTCGCATGAGGAGAAAAAGCGATATGGAAAAACTAAACAAACTGATCTAAACTCAATCCAGACCAGCAGAGCCAATACCCCCATCTCAGCCATCCCATGAGGAGAAAAAGCTATATGGAAAAACAAAATTGATCTAACCTCACTCCAAACCGCAGATCCCATCACCCCTTCTCACCTGTCCCATTAGGAGAAAAAGCTATATAGAAAACAAAGCAAAACTGATTTAAACTCACTGCAGACCAATGGATTGCATCCCCTTCCTCACCAACTTGGTACTGCTGGATCAAGAAGATCCAGGTAAGGAAATCCCTGACTGAATCAAGGACACCCTGTCAGAGAAAAAAACAAGCAAACTCTTCATACTAAGCAGATGAATTAGCTCTAACCAGCTGCAGAAAGACTGGATTTAAAAATCTGTCCATCACCTGGAACAGCTTAGTTGGTCAGTTTCTCCCTGCTGTGATTTCCCTGGACAGCAATACTGCCTTCTTATGGGAGACTGCCCTTTGATACTCACCATAGTGAGTCCTCGGAGCCAGCTTATCCTATTAGACCTGGATCTACTCCAACAGTGCCCCAAACTCTGAATCCTTAAGTTCCCTAAGCTCTCCATCAAACCATGGGGCTCTCATGCACCGAATTAGGGGTCATGTATGGACTCCTACAATTTCATCAATGGCCAAGGCAATGGCCCGATTACAGGCCATCATCACCTCTTCCAATCCAACTGCACAAGCAGCCAGCATATTCAAGAGATACACTACCTCCTGGAGTCTTCCTTGAGACAACCCCTTTTCAGGGCGATACTGAACCATCTCCATATTGGATGGATTTTAGTGAGGTCCCAAGGGAGAAACTCACCATGGAATGATCCGACCAACTAACCAGATCAACCCTGAGGTTATTAACCTTAAGCCCTGTAAGAACCTAAAGTCACAGAAACATTGAAGTTGATGGCAGATAAGGACCGCAATGCCCATCCAGTCTGCCCATTTCTTTTTCTACCTTATGAATGTGCCATCGGCCTTTGCTCTGTCAATGGCCTATCTATTCATACTTATCTGTATTGCTCCCTTATGCCTATCCCATGCCTGTTTGAAGCCCTGCACTTTATCCATATCCAGCACTTCCTGAGGTAGGTTGTTCCATGTATCCACCACCCTTTCCGTGAAAAAGAACTTCCTCACATTACCCCTTAATCGGCCTCCCTCTAATCTCATGCTGTGTCCTCTTGTCCTGCTATTTTTCTTATATTGAAACATGTTAGACACTTTCACCTTGTTAATGCCCTTAAGATGTTTGAATGTTTTGATCATATCACCTTTCTCCCTCTCCTTTGCACTAGGGTATACATATTGAGCAACATTAATCTGATCTGATGCAGTCTCTGCACCATTTTGGTTGTCCTTCTCTGGACTGCCTCAATTTGGTTAATGTCCTTGTGAAGGTGTGGCCTCCAGTACTGCATGCAGTACTCCAGATGGGGCCTAACCAGTGTCTTCTAAAGAGGGATTATTGTCTCCCTCTTCTGACTTGTTATACCCCTACTAATACACCCCAACATCTCTCTAGCCTTACCTACTGCTTTAGTGGTCTGCTTGGATGATTTTAGGTCATCGGTGTTGATGACCCCAAGTCTCTTTCTTCTCTTGTGACTGCCAGTAACTCCCCTCCCAGCCTACAGGTGGCTTCAGGGTTTCTCTTCCCCATGTGCAAGATCTTGCACTTCTTTGCGTTAAACCCCAGTTGCCACTCTTCTGACCATTTTGTTAGTTTATCCAGATCTATTCTCATTCTGCCCACCCCATCTGGATCATCTACTCTGTTGCAGATCTTGGTGTCATCTGTAAACAGACAAACCTTACCCTCCAGTCCATCTGCAATGTCACTGATGAAGATATTGAAGAGGACTAGCCCCAGGACTGATCTCTGAGGTACCCCACTTGTGACTTGCATCTCTTCTGACTGTATACCATTTACCACCACTCACTGTTTTCTGCCAGTCAACCAGTTTGCCATCTAGATGACCAACTTCTGACCCACCCCAAGCCTACCCAGCTTATTAATCAATCTTCTATGTGGAACAGTATCGAAAGCTTTGCTGAAGTCAAGGTAGGTGACATCAACTGCTCCCCCTTGGTCCGCCACTCTGGTTACCCAGTCAAAGAAATCTATGAGATTAGCTTGACAGGACCTTTCCTTTTGCAAATGCTGTCTTGGATACTGTGCTCCTATGGATTCCAGGGGTTGCACTATCCTTTCCTTAAGGCGTGCCTCCATAATCTTGCCCACTACTGAGATAAGGCTGACTGGTCTGTAGTTCCCTGCCTCCTCCCTGCTACCACTCTTGTGGAGCAGGATCACACGAGCCCTTCTCCAGTCTTCTGGGACCTCTCCTGTGCTCAGAATCTCACTAAACAGTTCTGATAATGGCTCTGCTAGTTCCACCCTTAGCTTCTTTAGTGCCCTGGGATGTATGCCATCAGGTTCCATTGCCTTATCCACCCTGAGCTTAGCAAGCTCTTGTAGGACCCTTTCTTTTATGAAGGGACTAGTGCACACATCCCTCTCCCGTGTCCATGGTGCTGAGCTGTGGGCCCTGCCCCATCTTCTCTTCAGTAAATACTGAGCAGATGTATCTATTTAGGATAGATATTTTTACATGGTCCTCCTCCTCACATGCCCCCTTATCCCCTTTGATCTTAGCAATAACCCCTCTGGACTTTCTCCTTTCACTAATGTATCTATAGAAAGTCTTGTCACCTTCTTTTACTGTTTGTGCTAATGTTTCCTCAGTTTTGGCCTTTGCCTGCCTTACTGCCTTCCCAGCTTCTCTAAGGGAAGTTTGGTATGCCTCCCTATCTTCATTCTGCTGCTTTTCCTTATATTTTGTGAAGGCCAACCTTTTGGCTCCTACCTTTTCTGCTACTGCTTTTGAGAACCAAAGTGGTTTCCTTCTTCTTTTGCACTTCCTTTTCTCTCTAACACAATGGGATGTTGCTTCAAGTATTGCATCTTTAATGCTTGTCCATTTTGCCTGTACCCCCTCACCTGTATTTCTTTTTGCCAGGGTTAGCTTAACTCTGTTGGCCATCTTATCAAAGTCAGCTCCTTTGAAGTCCCATATTTTTTCCCTTGGAATGGGATGATTTAGTTCTAGTAGCCAAATTGAAGCATACCACGTGATGGTCACTGGCCCCCTTCTACCTGAATATCTGTGATCCTTTCCCTGTTAGTCAGTACTAGATCTAGGATAGCCCTGTCTCTTGTGGGTTGTTGTACTAGTTGTTTGAGGCCCTTTCCCTGCAGAGAATCCACCATGTTTCTAGTTCTGGCAGATGTTCTTGCTGGTATTGACCAATCTGTATCTGGCATGTTGAAGTCTCCCATTATCAGAACCTCCTCTTTAGCTGTCATGTTTTGTGTATCTTCTAACAGTAATGTGTCTATGTCATCTCCCTGGTCTGGAGGCCTGTACATAACCCCAGTTCATATGGCTGTGCCATTTCCTGTTTCCAGGGTGACCCACAGTTCTTCTGGCTCCTTATGTGTATTCTGAATTTCTGTAGCTTTGATATTTTCATTGACATAAAAGGCCACTCCACCCCCCCTTTTTGCACCTCGGTCTCTTCTGAACAGTACATAGCCAGGTACTGAAGTCTCCCAAGAGTGGTTACTGGTAAACCTTGTATTGCTAATGGCTAACATGTCCAGTTTAACCTCTGTTATTATTGCCTGCAGGTCTGGGATCTTGTTTCCCAGACTGTGAGCATTTGTGTACATGATTTTCCATTGGCCAGATTCTGGTGTGATAGTTGTTGGGTGAGGTTTGGAATTTCTCCTGTGTATCGTATGAGGAGACTGACCTTTTTTCTTACCTGGTGATGCAGATGAACTACAAACATGCTTAACTCCTGTTTGACCACTAGATGAGAGGGGAGGGGTGTTCTTCCCATTCGACGTGTGGGGTGCTGCACCTCTCTCCCCATTTGCTAGTTTAAATATTCTGCAAAGACATCAAGCTTCTGCCCCAATGCACTGACTCCCTCCTTAATCAGATGCAATCCATCAAATTTAAATAACTTTCACTCCCAAAACTGTTGCCAGTTCCCTACAAATGTGTCCTTTTTCCTGGCACCAGCCCTTGAGCCACATGTTTAGCTCCCTTATCTCCCCTTCTCTGACCTTCTGTCCATCTGCCCCTGTCTCCCAGACTGGCAGGATCTCAGAGAAGGAGATGCCGGATGAAATGGATTATAGTTTGTCACCTGGCCTGGCCAGGTGTTCCTTGGTCTCCACAACTGACCAGCTGGCAAGATCATTAGTCCCTATGTGTACCAGGATGACAATGTTTTCTCCCACTTCCTGAACAATTTTAGCAATGCGGTCAGTGTCTCTCCACACTGATGTAGCTGGGGGACATCTGACCATTACCCCTGGCTGGAGATACATATCAACTCCCCGAATCATGGAGTCTCCTATGATAAGAAGTTTTGGGGATTTCCTTTTTGCTTTTTTTTGGTTCCTGTTTTGGTCAAGTTTTGTGCTAGATCCTGTGCTGCAGTCCTGATCTGCAGATTTACCCTTCCTAACCACCTGCTAACCTCCTGGATCAACTACTATCTGTGGTCGAGGTGCTTCTGTTTCATGTTGGAGAAATGGTGGTCGGTTCTTATTTCCTCTTGAATGTGCAATTTGAGGTGCTCAATCTCTGCTCATGCTGCCTGAAGCTGAGCCCTTAGATCTCCAATGGTCAGCATGTAGGACAGTATCCTAAATCCTGTAAAACTGACATTCTGAAAAATGTTCCGCAGTACCTGCAGTTAATGATATCCATTCCAGATAAGTTGCTGGGTTTATAACCTGGTCAGAGTAATTAGAAGGAAGAAAACGAAAGCAAATGTTTGATTTTGTATTTTGTTTGTTCTTGTATAACTTGTTATAACAAGTTAAATTACTAGTGTCCCTGTAAATGAGGTCACTGTGTGGATACCGCTATGATCCACCTCTTCCTGCTTTGCTACAGAAAATGTCACACAACTGTGATACCCTATAAAAGGAGTGTAGTGTGGGGTGGTTGGGGATGGGGGTGGGTGGCTATAAAACCTGTAAAGCACCACCTGTAATAATTTCACAGAAGATATACCCTGTAAGAAACACGTTGCTACAGAGAAAAATAAAGCAGTAACAGAAGATATACCTTGCAAAAGACAATCTGAATCAGAAGATTACAGCAGAAGATTACAACAGTAATCTGTAAGCACACCCTGTAATAATGCAGCAGAAGGTATACCCAGCAACAACAATTTGAATCAGACAAAAATAAAGCAATACAATGTTAGCAACAAACAGTAACAATCCCTGTGAGCACAAAATAAAAACAACACACAGTAAATCTGCCTAGCTAAAAGAAACCTTAATTCTTTTCCTTGCTTTGGTAAGGTTCTTTGCTCTGTCCTTTCAAGCAACCTAGAAGAAAAAAGCTCAGGTGAAGCTAGGTGCCTTGGCCAGCAAACCTAGTCCAAGGAATGACTGTGTTGATCAGTCACAGAGGTAGCCATCTGTGCAAAGCCCAGTGAATCCATTAACTGCAGGAAATCTTGACCAAACTGCAAGAGTTCATTTTTGATCCAGGCATTGAAGTCACCCTGAATTAGCCATCTGGGCTACTCCAACACAATCTCTGTGAGGAAACCCATGATTTCCAGCAGGAAAACACTCTCACCAGTGAAGGATCCTACACTCTGCACCTGGACCCACAGCACTGCCTCATATTCAGACAATGAAGTAGTTCCAACTGGGTGCATAGTGAAATTCAGCTCAGGTCTAAAACAGATAGCCCCCCCCCCCCCCCACACCTCCCTCCACAGTGTACCACAGAAAAAACAGATGGGACAGCTGCCTACAAAAAACAGGACCAACATCACATTAATTCCCTGCACTGCCACACGAGAGTTTTGGGATTGAAAATGGACTCATGTTTCCCATCCTGTTTCTTTACCAATCCTGCACTCAATATCTGCTGCACTGCCACATGGGAGTTCCAGTTCAGAGAAGAGACTCAGGTTCCCCACTTTGGGATCACCAGGGCTTCTCAGCATCTGTCCTACATATTTATTTTATTTATTTATTTTATTTTATTTAGCTTTTGTTGACCGGGTAAGTGCACTAGACAAATCCTGCCTATTTTCAGGCACGACCCAGGGGGAACCATTCACTGGTCATCTACTTACTGTTGATCTACTTACTGTTGATGGTGCTTTCTTTAGGAGGCTGCTGGGGTACAGTCTCATTCCTGTTACTCGACTCCAATACTGAGGGTTCTTTATCTTTCACAGTAAATGTCACATAGGCACTTGGGACTGGAAATTCTGCTGCTGAAATGAAAGGTTAATGAGAGGTAAGGACACAACCAGTGGCATTAGCCTATTGATACAAACATAATCCTCTGCACTGCAGCCAGGGAGATCAGAGCCTGAGAATAGACTCAGGTTTCCCACCCAGGTATTATATGAGTGATACATACACATACACCCCCCCCCCGATACTGCCACCTAAAAGTTCTGGGTTTGAGAGAAGTTGCAGATTTCCCACAATCCAGTTACACCAATGATACACATATCTGCACTGCAACTGGGGTGATCAGAGTCTGAAAAGAGATTCAGGTTTCACACTCTGCAATTATACACGTGATACAGACATAACCCCCTGCACTGCCACATGGGAATCCTGGGTTTAAGAATGGACTCATATTTCCCACCCTTGTATTATACCAATGATACAGGCATAACCCTGTGAACTGCCACATGGCAGTCCTAGGTTTAAGAATGGACTCAGGTCTCCCACTCTGGTATTATAACAATAATACAGACATAATCCACTGCACTGCCACCCAGGTATTATATGAGTGATTCACACACAACTCCCCCTGCAAGTACTGCCACCTATGAGTCCCGGGTTTGAGAATAGTTGCAAGTTTCCCACCCTGCAGTTATACCAGTGATACACATATAACCCCTGCATTGCAACTGGTGTGATCAGAGTCTGAAAAGGGATTCAGGTTTCACATTCTGCAATTGTACAAGTGATACAGACATAACCCCCTGCACTGCCACATTGGAATCCTGGGTTTGAGAATGAACTTGGGTTTACCACTCTGGTATTATACCAATGATAAAGACATAACTAGGGCTTCAAGAGCAGCTCCACAAAATAATCCAACACCTCAAATTTCAGGTGTTCAGTTCTTTTGGACAGTGGCAAATGCTTAGAGAAGATAAGTGGACTTTTGGTTTGACTGGTTCACCATGGTCTGAATGGGGCAGACCTGGTGAATTAGTTGAACCATGGGCCACAGTTCACATCTAGCACCATCTACAGTATGCACAGCTTCTTCTGAGTTCATACTGCTTGCAGCATGAGTGAGAGACTGTCCCAGGTGCTGCCCATCCTCCAGGGAGTAGAGTTGCTCCTCACCTAAGTACATCTTTCAGTTTCAGTCTTCAGATGTCATCTTTCTTAGTTTTTTTGATTAGTTTGAAAGACCTTCAACAACTGTCATGTCACTGAGCTGGCTGTCACCATTCCAAGAACACCAGGCAGCTTCCAGCATGTGGGGTATGTTAATGAGGGATACCCACTAATGGCAGAGTTGGTAGCCCTCATTAGCATACACCCTGTGCTGCAAACTGCCCGGTCTGCACAAGATGGTTGCAGGCAGCTCGGTGACATGATGATCAGTGCACGTCTTTCAAAATAACAAAATAAGCCTTGGTATATATGTCATGATCTGAGATGTCTACCAGAATGAGCTACCTATTGCAATGCTACATCCCAAGGAGTCTGATAGAGAGATCTGCCCACTTCATGGTAAACAGCTGGCTTTGCCACCCCAAGCTGAGTGCTCCATCACTGGATTTGTTGAAGTTTCACATGCTGAACAGAGTCATGCACTGATCACCGATATGCCTACAGACAGAGTGGTCTAATTGACTTGTGGTCCACAGACCAAGAAAGATAACATCTGAAGTTGCTAATAATGAAACAGGTACTTCTACTGAAAAAATGTAACTTTAATATCAAAGCCCTATTCAGTGTTTTTTGTAGCAACTACTGCCCTTTTCCAATTAACCTGGGTTTCCCTTCCGTCTAAATGACAACAGTGTCTGATGAGCCAAGGTGCAAAAATTCACAATTTGGTGAACTGTGTGTAGTTCATTGCCAAAGTTCATGCAGTCAAACATGGTGGGGTTGCAAAACCCTTGACAAAACTCCCTGCACTGCCACCTCAGAGATGTAAGTCTGAAATCAGGCTCAGGTTTCCCACTCTGAGATCATCAAGGCTTCTCATCTCAGCATCTATACTACGTGTAACATTTACCAGGCCACTGCTTACTGTCGATAGTGATTTCTTCAGGAGACTGCTGATGTAGAGTCTCATTTCTGTCCCCTGACTCCAATATTGAGGGTTCCTTATCTTTTACAATCAATGTCATGTAGTTTTCTAGGACTGGACATTTTTCTGCTGTTGCAATAAGGAAGGTAAATTAGAGAAAAAAGCACAGCCACTGGGATTAGTCCTGAGATACAGACAACCCGCTGCACTGCAACTGAGGAGATCAGAGTCCGAGACTGGACTATGGTTTTCCACAGTGATACCAATGATACAAACATAACTCCCAGAACTGCCACCTGAGAGTCCCAGGTTTGAGAACGGACTCAGGTTGCCCAACCAGATATTAAACCAGTGATACACATGCAACTCCTTGCACAGACACCTGGGACTCCCAGGATTGAGAAAAGATTCAAGTTTCCCACCCTGGTGGTAAATCAGTGATACAGACATAATTCCCAGCACAGTCACCTAGGAGTGCCAGACCTGAGAACAAACTTAGGCTTCACACCCTGGTATTACACCAGTGACACACACACACACACTTTTACCGCATACACACGCTCGCATATGCACGACACACCACACACACACACACACAACACACACACGCACACGCTGCGCTGCACACACACTCCACAAACAACACACACTCACCGCACATGCACACACACAAACACACACAAGCGCATGCTGCACACACACACAACACACACACACAAACACACACAAATGCACACACACCACGCACACAAACACACACACACATATACACACACAAACACTGCACACACACACACACAAACACACACAAACACACACAAACACGCATGCACACACACACACAAACACACACAAACACACACACACAAACACACACAAACACACACACACAAACACACACATGCACACACACACACACACACACACACACACACACACACACACACACACACACACACACACACACACACACACACACACACACACACATTGCATACAACCTAGGAGTCCTGGCTTTGAGAACAGACACAGACTTCCCACCATGCTCTTAACATAGAAACATAGACTTTGATGGCAGATAAGGACCGCTTGGCCCACCTAGTCTGCCCATTTCCCTACATAGAGGATATGCTGAAGACCATATTTAACCAACAGCCTATTTCTTCTTAGCCCCACAAAAATTGTCTTATGTCTATCCCATGCATTCTTGAATTCTCCCACAGTTTTATGCCCCACAACCTCCTCAGGAAGGCTGTTCCATGCGTCCACCACCCTCTCTGTGAAAATAAATATTTCCTCACATTGCCCCTGAGCCATCCACCCTCTATCTTCAGGTTGTGTCCTCTTGTTCTTGCACATCTCTTTTTCTGAAAGATGCTACCCTCTTGGACTTTGCTGATTCCACTGAGGTACTTAAATGTTTCTATCATGTTCCCCCTCTCCCTCCTTTCCTCAAAGATATACATATTAAGCTCCTTTAGTCTCTCCTCATTTGACTTCTCTTGCAGACCCTGCACCATTTAGTTGCCCTCCTCTGAACTGCCTCCATCCTGTCTATGTCCTTGCGGAGATGGGGTCTCCAGAACTGGATGCAGTACTCCAGATGGGGTCTCACCAACTGTCTGTACAGAGGGATAACAACTTCCTGTTTTCTGTTGGTGATGCCTCTCCCTATACATCCCAGTATCCCCAGCCCTCCCTACTGCCTTCTCACATTGCTTACCAACCTTAAAGTCATCTGATATGATTACCTCCAGGTCCCTTTCCATTTTTGTTGTTGTTACTACCCCCCCCATTGTGTAATCTTCCACTGGGTTTTTGTTTCCCAGGTGCATTATTTTGCACTTCTTTGCATTGAATCCAAGCTGTCATACTTCTGACCATTCCTCCAACCTTGCCAAGTCCCTTCTCATCCTTTCCATGCCTCCTTGTGTATTAACCTTGTTGCAGATCTTTATGTCATCTGCAAAGAGGCATACTTTTTCTTCCAGTCCCTCTGCAATGTCACTTATAAAGACATTAAAAAGGACTGGACCCAGTACTGAACCCTGTGGTACCCCACTAGTAACCCCTCTTTCTTCAGAGTGGACTCCATTTACAATTACTTTCTGTGTCCTGTTGTCCAGCCAATGTTTTACCCAGGCTACCACCCTGGATCCCACTCCCAGGCTGGTTTGTTTGACTATTAATTTTTTGTGTGGGACTGTGTCAAATGCCTTGCTAAAGTCTAGGTAGACCATGTCCACAGTCCCTCCCTGGTCTACTACTTTGGTCACCCAGTCAAAGAAATCTATCAGATTTGTCTGGCATGACTTCCCCGCTGTGAATCCATGCTGCCTTGGGTCCTGCGCCCCTCTGACCTCTAGATACTTGACAATTCTTTCCTTCAGAAGTGATTCCATCACTTTCCCTACCACAGATGTCAAACTGACAGGTCTGTAGTTTCCTGCCTCTGTCTTGGTCCCACTTTTGTGAAGGGGAATCACATCTGCCTTCCTCCAGTCCTCAGGTACCACACCATCCTCCCATGATTTGTTAAAAAGGGTAGTCAGCAGTGTCACTAGTTCTCTGCTTAATTCTTTTAGAATTCTGGGGTGAATTCCATCTGGCCCCATTGCTTTGTCCACCTTCAGTTTTAGGAGTTCTTTCAGAACCCTTTCTTCTGTGAAAGGACTGGGATTGACCCCCCTATCCAGAGTGCTTCTGTTAATTGGATTAGGCACCTCCCCCACCTCCTCTTTTGTGAATACTGAACAGAAGTATTCATTCAGTATCCCTGCTTTTTCACTGTCCGTCTCTGCCTGTCCACCCACCATCCATTCTATTCATCCTCACTTTAACTCCCTTTGTCTTTCTACGCTCCCTGATATACCTATAAAAGGTTTTATCCCCCTTCTTAACCGAGTTGGCCATCTTTTCCTCAGTTTGGGCCTTTGCTATTCTAACTACCCTCCCTGCTTCCTTCTGCCTTAATTGGTACAGTTCTCTGTCCTGCTTCTTCTGTGTTTCCTTATACTTCCTAAACACTATCTTTTCCCCCACCCTTCACTGCCACCTCTTTTGAGAACCACAGTGGCTTTTCTTTCATTTTGATACGTTTATTTGCTTCACACAAAGGCTTGTTGCCTCTGTGATGGCAGTATTGATATTTCCCCATTGTTGCTCCATCCCTCCTTCTAGCCTGTATGCTAGTGCTTTTCTAAGGCACTCTCCCATCTTGCCAAAGTCAGCCCTCTTGAAGTTCAGAACCCTCACTTTTGTATGGCTTGACTCTGTAGCTGAGTTTATCGTCAACCACACTGTTTGGTGGTCACTTGTTCCCAAATGGCTACCCACTTCTAGATCTGAGATCCTCTCACTGACCTCATTTGAGAGTACAAGGTCTAAGATTGCTCCCTCATGAGTAGGTTCCAAAACTAGCTGTCTGAGGCATGCCACCTGAAGGGCATCGAGAATGGCCCTGCTTTTGGATGTGGCTGCACAAAGGTGCTCCAGTTAACATCTGGCATATTAAGGTCCCCCATCAACAGTATCTCCCCTTTCTCTGCCCTCCTAAGTATGCCTTCTATCATATCCTTGTCCATTCCCTCTCCCTGACATGGGGGACTGTATACAACCCCTGTGCAGATTGTGGCACCATTTCCAGTCTCTAAGGTGACCCACAGTGCCTCCTCTCCTCCCTGTTTACTCTTTTGTTCAGTTGCTTTTATCCATTCCCTTACATAGAGAGTTACTCTGCCCCCTCTTCTCCACTCCCTGTCTCTCCTGTAGGTTGTGTACCCTGGTATGTTAACATCCCAGTCATGGTTTTCTGTGTACCATGTTTCTGTGACTGCTATGATATCCACGCATCCCTCTTCCATCAAGGCCACCAGCTCAGGGAGCTTGTTGCCCAAACTATGGGCATTAGTACTCATTACCCTCCATTTCTTGATGGCCTTACCCCTTTTTGCCCCATCCCTGTCCTTATTGCGTTTGTCACATTCTGCATCTACCCCTGGACTTCTCCCTATCAACATCTCAATGTTGGTGTCTACCTCACTTAGTACCCTGATTTTTGGGGGCTAGGATTTCCCTGCTCTTCTTCAGTGCCTCCCCCTTCGGCTAGTTTAAATGCTTGCCAATGAAGAATTTAAACCTATCACCAAGGATCCTGGTTCCCCTTCTGGACAGATGCAGACCATCATGCTAGTATAGGCCTGCGTCCCTTCAGGTGGATCCCCAGTCCCCCCAATTATACCTGTAATACAGAAATGACCCACCTCACCGTTATCTAGAAGTCCTGGGTTTGAGAATGGATTCAGGTTTTGTACCCTGGTATACAGACATAACTTCCTGCACTGCCACCTAGAAGTTCCAGTTTTGAAAATTCAGTTCATTTTATTTTACCAGGAAAATGCTCCATTGAGCAAGTTCATTCACAAGGAGGTCCTGGGTAGGACAGTTAAAATAGACAATATACAGAGAACAGAAATAACATACTGTGAAATATTCTAGATATTGTGTCCACAAATAGCATCCTATGTATAACGCAGTGCAGCAGTATTTCTGTTGTATTAGATACAGTGGAAAATACTTAGAAACATTTAGAAAACTACACACTTGAAGCACTAAATGTTAAGACATAATCAGTGGTGTAGTTTCAGCTATCATTAAGTTTTGTAACATAATATTCGCCGAGGTAAACACTTGACTAACCAACTAGAAGAATGGGAAACATTAGGAGGAAGCTGTTTATTCATACCATTGACCTTTTTTACTATTATACTGAGGAGCCCAGCTAAACAGCAAACCACGTGTTTTTATACTGCTCAGCCCAGTTAGGTAACACAAAGGTTATGGCCAACATATTTGATTCCTGGAGTAGCACACCCTGTTTGCATGTTCATACCTCTGGACACATGCTGTCGATGATGGATTTAAAGTAATTTCTCCCAACCAAGGAGTTAAGTTTGAGTGTGCTCTGTAGGTTATTCCAGGCAGCTGGCACAATATTGCTAATGGCACATTTCCTGAAGTGCGTAGAGTACAGCGGCATATCTAGAATAAGGATATTGCTCTTCCTCAGCACATAAGAGCAGGAAGTCCTTTTGCAGAGCTCTAGGATGAATCCCGGTAAATTGCTGGATAGTATCTTGTTAGTCCATATATAGACATTATGTAATCCTCTTTTGGTTAGTGAGGTCCACCCCACTGTCACATACAGGCTGCAGTGATGAATTAATGCAGGCACATTCACAGTGTATAAGTGCCCTGTGATAACGTGCATCATGTTTGTTTAGACAGTTAGCAGTACAGCGATTATAGACAATGTCTGCACAGTCTATGATTGGTACAAATGTTGCTTGTACAAGGCCTGTTCTGACATTCATGGGAAAACTGTGGCAATTTCTGTAGTAAATTCTAAGTCTGATTTACAGCGTTTTGCAAACTGCATCAATGTAATCCACAAAGAATAACTTGCTGTCAATCCATACTCCTAAGTATTTGTATTCTGTCAGTATTTCAGGGTGTTCTCCTAACAACGTTCTGATGCTCAGGGATGGGGGAGTATGTTTTTTCTAGGATTAGTTAACCACATTGCTTGGATTTGTTGGCATTACGTAATAGTTTTGACCAAAAGAGTTTCTTTTGTAGTATGTTGAACGCTGCCTGTAAATCTGAGTGTGTCAAAGAGTTCATTCACTGGAATTACCCCAAACCCAGGAAAGGTGGCGATGGCTTAGACTATAAATATCAACGCACTGGCAGTCCCCATCACCAACCAACTAAATTGCTCCCTATGCTCTGGCTTTTTCCCCCCACCATTTGGTAAACCACCACCATTAGACCCTTATACAAGTCTGGGACAGGAACTAGGTGGGTAACTACTGTCCTATCTCTTTCCTCACCCCTCAATCACACATTCTTGAGAAGGTTATGCACACTCAACTCCCCGCCAACCTGGAATCCAACAATCTACTATCTAGCACCCAGCATGGGTTCAGACCTGGGCACAGCACCAAAACAGCTCTGGTCAGTTTCACTAGCAAAATCCTTAAAGCCAATGACAAAGGCCAGTACACTGACTCCATCTTCAGCAACCTCACCAAGGTTTTCGACCTTGTTGACAACGCCCTCCTCCTTAACACCCTAAAAGGCCTACATCTTTCTGATAAGGCAATAAAGTGGGTCAGAAATTACCTCTGCAAGAGATCCCACGAGATCATAATCGAAAACTACTTCTTCTCAGAATGCCCAATTAAATATGGGGTCCCCAAGGGATCAATCATTGGCCCTCTTCTTTTCTCATTATTCATAAACAACCTCCCCTTGATATGCCATTCCACCAAAATTGTCCTGTACGTCAGTAACTCGGCCCTTTTCTGCAGTGACAAAAAAAACCAGCCACAATGTTCCACAATCTGCAGTCTGATTTCATGAGGCTGTACTCCTGGTTCTCCAGAAATGGCCTTGTCCTAAGTTCTAAGACCAGGATCATGATCTTCTATGGACCCAGGAAAGCCCCGGCCCACAGTTTCAAACTCCTCGACAATTCCAGCAACCTCACTGAACAAGTGTCGGAGTTCAAATACCTAAGTCTCCACCTCAACCCCCACCTCTCATAAAATCTCCACATTAGTAACCTCATAAACAACGTGCATGTCAGACTCTGTCTACTATACAGGACAAGAAAAGTCCCTATCCCCGCATCTAGACTTCACCTAGCTAGTTCTCTATTTCTGCCCCTTATTGAATACAGATCTATTGTCTTCTCCTCCCAAACTCATCCCACCTTTTCTCCAAACTTAGAGCCACATACAACAGCATAGCACACTTCGTCACTGGTCTCCCTTGGAAAACGTACCACTGCTCACTCTACTCCTCCCTCAGGTGGCCCACTCTTGAAGGGAGGGTCCATCTTAAGATGCTCTCCTTCCTGCATAAGATATAGCTCAATATTCTCCTCCCAGCATTATCTCTCTTTTCCCACTCACAACACCTGGATGTTTGATAAGAGGTGCCTCAAGCCTGGTCTTCGACACCCCTTTCTACAGGACTAAGAAGGCCCAGAACTCCATCACCTACAAGGGAACAAAGCTCTACAGTAAACTACCCCTCAAAATTGAGGACTCTGGCTCCATGTGCTCCTTCAATTCTTCCTTCAAGGAGCACCTCCTCCTATCGTACACTTGCCACTGCCCTGATAGGCCTCCTCCCTGGCCCTCTTGCTAAATCCCAGTGCCTCCACCTACCTCACATCATCCATACTTTTCCTCTCTCCTCACTAAATTCCAGTGATTCCATCTCCCCCACATCACCTACACTTTCTTTCCCCACCTAGTGCATGGAAACATTTCTGCGCTATACAATAGTCTGTTGGAATTGCCTATGTTAACTGGATCCCTGCAACCAGGCCCTGCCTCACCAGCCATCTGCTCCTCCTCTGCTTTTTCCTCTATCCTTTATCATCCTAAGTAATCTCTCCAGCTACTAATCACCCAAATCCACCTTTAAACATTACTGTCTATCTGTATGCCTTCTGGTGGACTCCTGTACAGTTATACCCATGCAATATGTTACATATTTCCACCCATGCAATATGTTGTTATAGAGTTTGTACCCTATAGCTCCCTGTACTGTTATACACCTATGAATACAATGTGTTTGTTTTTTTGCTTCATGATTTAATGTATTGACTTCATGTTATCTCCTATGTAATTAGCTGCTTGTTCTTTGTATTCAGATAGCCTCTGATTTGTTCATATGTTGTATTCCTACACAGCATGTTCGTGAAAATGGGCATTTTTGCTCACATACCTTACAGTATACAAACAAATTTGACTGCTTGAAGATATAGTAGGTCCTGAGGTACAAAGCACCGTGTCATCAGCATAGATGTGCAGATTTGCATTTGTAACATGGTAACTCAAGTTTCTGGTGTATATCGTGGAGAAGAGTGGTCCTAGGATTGAGCCTTGGGGAACTCTTTTGGATAACAGTGTGCTTGTTGACAGAAGACCCTTTGCCTTGACTTGCTGAAATCATCTAGATAAGTAATTATGGACCCATAGCAAGGCTGACATGGAGAATCCTATATCTTGCAATCTGTTCAACAGAACCGAGTGATCAACTGTCATATTCCTTGTTTAGATCAAGATAAATGGCTCCCATGGCTTGTTTTCTGTCTATGGCACGCAGCAAGTCATCTGTGACGTTGGATAAGGTGGCTGTGGTGTTATGCTTGGGTCTAAATCTAGATTAGTATGGTGATTGTATGTCTGTGTATTCAAGGCAGTCCTTTGTTTGGCTGTTTGCTATCCCCCCCAACACCTTAATGAGTACAGGTAATATGGAGATTGGTCTGTAGTTGTTCAGTAAACTTGTATCCCCAGATTTGTGAAGGGGGATGATGTGAGTCACTTTACAACTTGATGGTAGTTCATGGTTGTATAAAGCTAGATTGAAGAGGTGAGTTAATGGGGCTGTGAGTTGTCTGAAGCCAGTTCTGAGGAAGGCTGGCTCGAGGCCATCTGCTCCTGCACTTTCTTTTTTAAATAAGCCCTAGCAGAAATTCCTCAATTTGCTTGAAAGTGATGGGCTTCAATGTGAAGGTATTAGGAGAGTGTTCTTGAGTCAAGGGTGAAACAGGGTAAGTTGTAGCTTTAGAATTGTCAAAGGTCAATCCAGCTGATGCAAAGTGACTGTTCATTCCCTCTAATATGACATGCTTGTTATTTCCTTGTCACTGGCAATGTGTTTTTTGTGGGAGAGAGGGGGATGTGACACCCTCCAGTGAGTTGACTAATTCCAGAACTTGTAACCATTGTTTTTGTTACTTCCCAGGTAGTTGCAGCAGAATTTTGTTTTCATATCCCTGATCAGTTTTGTGCAGGCAATCCTTTTTTTTTCTAAAGGTAGTCCAGTCTTGGTTTCTTGGTTTATTTAGACAAAAGAAGGCCTTGGCCCATCAAAATTGTCTCCCATCACTAGGTGGGTTATTTCCAGGATCTGGACTGAAGAATGTACTTATTTATGTCTGAAACACTCAAATGGCTCAGAATTCACTAGTGAACTTGATAATGAGTGCCACTGTCTGGCTGCCCTTATAGTGAAGAAATGTGCCCTTTCATTTGCTTTTGCTCTATGTGCTGTATGTTGTTTGATACAAGATCTTAGGTGTGAGATTTTATTGTTAAACTTAATGCCAAGCTTATCCACTAAATCCTTATTATTGAGAATATTAAAGAGAAACAAGAGATCACCTCTCCATCTCCTTTCCTGTAGGCTGAATAGCCCCAGTTTGATCAGTCTAGATTCATAGTTCATGTTGCTAAGACCTGAAATTATTTTTGTAATGCATTTTTGTGGCTTCTCCATGAAGTTTATACCTTTTCCTCAAGTAGGGCACCAAAAGGGGGAACTGTAGTCCAGATATGGAATCACAAATGTTTTATATGTCTGGATAATACAACGGGGATGTCTAGATACAAATGAGTGTCGTACTGCATTGATAACATGAGTTGCTTTCCTGGCAGCTTGGGAGCAATGATCATTTGAGGAAAGTGAGCTGTTTATTATAATTCTCCGTTCACTCTCCTTGTTTACTGATTTCAAAATGGTCCCTTTCAATGTGTACTAGTACTTCAGATTATTCCTATCAAACTGTAAGATAGTACATTTAGCAGGGATGAAAGCCACTTTATTATTTTCTGCCCATTTGTATTGTGTAAATCAATCTGGAGTGCTACACTACTTTCAGGACACTCCACTACTCTCCCCATTTTGTTGTAGTCTGCATATTTTTATCAAGTTGGTTGTAATGCCAGCATCCATATCTGAAACAAAAAGGCCAAACAGTACTGGGCCCAGCACAGAGTCTTGGAGGACCCCACCAGTCACACCACGGTTACATGATAACATCCCATTTATTCTGACTCTCTGAGGTCTGTTAGTGAGGTAGTTTTTAATCCATCTGAATATATGGTAATTAATGCCCATACCCAATAATCTGTAACAGAACATTATGTGGAACCCTGTCAAAAGCTCTGCCAAGATGCAACATAATGACATCATACTGGGAGCCATCACCAAGGCTTCTGCTTACCTCTTCATAAAGTGCAACTTAGTTAGTATTACAGGACAGACCCTTCTTAAAACCATGCCTGGTAGTATCATGAATCTGTAATGTTTTGACTTTGTTGTCAATCACTATTTTTAATGGTTTTTCCATTATTTTGCAGCAAATTGAGATCAGGCTTATAGGTCTGTAGTTTTCAGCTTAATCCCTAGTTCCCTTCTTGTGAATCAGTATAACCACTGCTTTGCACCAAGCCAAGGGTCAGTGGCTCAGTAGGTAGCACACTCGCCTCTGAGGCCGGGAGATCAGAGGTCTGTGGGTTCAGTTCCCACATCTGGCACTTGGGTTAATATCCCAGTACTGACACTGTAATGCAGCATGAGAGGGGTGCTGTATTTCTGAGGTGCCGTCTTTCGGATGAGACATTAAACCGAGGTCCCATCTGCCTGGATTGGTGGTAGTTCAGGTGGATGTTAAAGATCCCATGGCACTTATCGAAAAGAGTAGGGGAATTTCCCCGGTGTCCTGGCCAAATTTCCCTCACTCACTCACTAAAAATACCACCAACAGCTTAATCTGGTTCAAGGTCAGTTGCCATTCATCTGTATCCCCCTGCCCTCGGGTCGTGCCTGAAAATATTATATTATCTGGCCCAGGGGAGGTATTTCCTCTAATACCCTTGAGTTCATGTAGCACATGGGATAGAAAAAAATCTGCAGGGGAATGGCATAAATTGTACCTTTGTCTCTATTAAATACAGATGTTAAAAAATGCATTAAAAGCCTGTGTCATTGTCTCTAACACATCAGAGGGGTTGCATGTCTGGGGGGCCAAAAGTAAAAAAAGAAAACCATGACCCAGCACAAAAATGAGTGTGCCCAGAACCAAACCTGGCACCCTCCCAACCCCAGCCTGCCACTAACCCACCATGCCACACAGCCAACTAGGCAGCCCACTGCTGCACTACACCCCACAAATCCACCCTCCCCTTCCACCTGTTGCATGGTGTGGTCCCTCTCCCCATGCACGTGTATACAAAGCAACATCCTGTCACTATAGTCACCAAACCCCCCATCTGGTCACCTTCCCTGCCCAGTAGCCCTGTACACAGGGGCTGTGATTAAGCTGCCCTTTTTGAAAGCACTGAATCGCAGTCACCATCTTCACAGGCTACCTCTCCCAATCTGTGCTCATCATTTTCCCCCATGCTGATGGTTAGTACTGGGAGTAGCAGAAGAAAAGACTCTTTATTTTACTGTTATGTTACTACAACATGGAGCAGCTCATCTGTGCCTTGTGTTAACAGCCAGGATAGTAAGTTACAGCAACAGTTGAACATACACACAATACCTTGAAATGGGTGAGTCACAAATGTCTGGCCTCTGTCTCCTCTGTTCACATGAGACATGCTAGACATGCGCTACAGACATGTGTGTCTCTGCATGCATCTCTACTCATGGCAATGCGTGCTTGCCCCACTCGAGCTCACCTCACTCACTGGGGCATGCTACATAAGTAGTTTGTGACTGGTAGTGGCTCACCTCACTCACTGGGGCATGCTACAAAAGTAGTTTGTGACTGGTAGTGGCTCCCGGGGTCACCACTCGAGCTCACCTCACTCACTGGGGCATGCTACACAAGTAGTTTGTGACTGGTAGTGGCTCACCTCACTCACTGGGGCATGCTACACAAGTAGTTTGTGACTGGTAGTGGCTCACCTCACTCACTGGGGCATGCTACACAAGTAGTTTGTCTCTGGTAGTGGCTCACGGGGTCACCACTCAAGCTCACCTCACTCACTGGGGCATGCTACACAAGTAGTTTGTGACTGGTAGTGGCTCACCTCACTCACTGGGGCATGCTACAAAAGTAGTTTGTGACTGGTAGTGGCTCCCGGGGTCACCATTCGAGCTCACCTCACTCACTGGGGCATGCTACACAAGTAGTTTGTGACTGGTAGTGGCTCACCTCACTCACTGGGGCATGCTACACAAGTAGTTTGTGACTGGTAGTGGCTCCTGGGGTCACCACTTGAGCTCACCTCACTCACTGGGGCATGCTACACAAGTAGTTTGTGACTGGTAGTGGCTCACCTCACTCACTGGGGCATGCTACACAAGTAGTTTGTGACTGGTAGTGGCTCACCTCACTCACTGGGGCATTCTACATAAGTAGTTTGTGACTGGTAGTGGCTCACCTCACTCACTGAGGCATTCTACATAAGTAGTTTGTGACTGGTAGTGGCTCCCGGGGTCACCACTCGAGCTCACCTCACTCACTGGGGCATGCTACACAAGTAGTTTGTGACTGGTAGTGGCTCACCTCACTCACTGGGGCATGCTACACAAGTAGTTTGTGACTGGTAGTGGCTCACCACTCACTGGGGCATGCTACACAAGTAGTTTGTGACTGGTAGTGGCTCACCTCACTCACTGGGCATACTACACAAGTAGTTTGTGACTGGTAGTGGCTCACCTCACTCACTGGGGCATGCTACACAAGTAGTTTGTGACTGGTAGTGGCTCATCTCACTCACTGGGGCATTCTACATAAGTAGCTTGTGACTGGTAGTGGCTCACCTCACTTACTGGGGCATTCTACATAAGTAGTTTGTGACTGGTAGTGGCTCCCAGGGTCACCACTCGAGCTCACCTCACTCACTGGGGCATGCTACACAAGCAGTTTGTGACTGGTAGTGGCTCACCTCACTCACTAGGGCATGCTACACAAGTAGTTTGTGACTGGTAGTGGCTCACCTCACTCACTGGGGCGTGCTACACAAGTAGTTTGTGACTGGTAGTGGCTCACCTCACTCACTGGGGCATGCTACACAAGTAGTTTGTGACTGGTAGTGGCTCACCTCACTCACTGGGGCATGCTACACAAGTAGTTTGTGACTGGTAGTGGCTCCCGGGGTCACCACTCAAGCTCACCTCACTCACTGGGGCATGCTACACAAGTAGTTTGTGACTGGTAGTGGCTCACCTCACTCACTGGGGCATGCTACACAAGTAGTTTGTGACTGGTAGTGGCTCCCGGGGTCACCACTCGAGCTCACCTCACTCACTGGGGCATGCTACACAAGTAGTTTGTGACTGGTAGTGGCTCACCTCACTCACTGGGGCGTGCTACACAAGTAGTTTGTGACTGGTAGTGGCTCACCTCACTCACTGGGGCATGCTACACAAGTAGTTTGTGACTGGTAGTGGCTCACCTCACTCACTGGGGCATGCTACACAAGTAGTTTGTGACTGGTAGTGGCTCCCGGGGTCACCACTCAAGCTCACCTCACTCACTGGGGCATGCTACACAAGTAGTTTGTGACTGGTAGTGGCTCACCTCACTCACTGGGGCATGCTACACAAGTAGTTTGTGACTGGTAGTGGCTCACCTCACACTCACTGGGTGCTACACAAGTAGTTTGTGACTGGTAGTGGCTCCTGGGTCACCACTGAGCTCACCTCACTCACTGGGGCATACTACACAAGTAGTTTGTGACTGGTAGTGGCTCACCACTCACTGGGGCATGCTACACAAGTAAGTTGTGACTGGTAGTGGCTCACCTCACTCACTGGGGAACTTCATAAGTAGTTTGTGACTGGTAGTGGCTCACCTCACTCACTGAGGCATTCTACATAAGTAGTTTGTGACTGGTAGTGGCTCCCGGGGTCACCACTCGAGCTCACCTCACTCACTGGGGCATGCTACACAAGTAGTTTATGACTGGCAGTGGCTCACCTCACTCACTGGGGCATGCTACACAAGTAGTTTGTGACTGGTAGTGGCTCACCTCACTCACTGGGGCATGCTACACAAGTAGTTTGTGACTGGTAGTGGCTCACCTCACTCACTGGGCATACTACACAAGTAGTTTGTGACTGGTAGTGGCTCACCTCACTCACTGGGGCATGCTACACAAGTAGTTTGTGACTGGTAGTGGCTCATCTCACTCACTGGGGCATTCTACATAAGTAGCTTGTGACTGGTAGTGGCTCACCTCACTTACTGGGGCATTCTACATAAGTAGTTTGTGACTGGTAGTGGCTCCCAGGGTCACCACTCGAGCTCACCTCACTCACTGGGGCATGCTACACAAGCAGTTTGTGACTGGTAGTGGCTCACCTCACTCACTGGGGCATGCTACACAAGTAGTTTGTGACTGGTAGTGGCTCACCTCACTCACTGGGGCGTGCTACACAAGTAGTTTGTGACTGGTAGTGGCTCCCCTCATTCACTGGGGCGTGCTACACAAGTAGTTTGTGACTGGTAGTGGCTCCCCTCACTCACTGGGGCATGCTACACAAGTAGTTTATGACTGGTAGTGGCTCCCCTCACTCACTGGGGCATGCTACACAATTAGTTTGTGACTGGTAGTGGCTCACCTCACTCACTGGGGCATTCTACACAAGTAGTTTGTGACTAGTAGTGGCTCACCTCACTCACTGGGGCATGCTACACAAGTAGTTTGTGACTGGTAGTGGCTCCCAGGGTCACCACTCGAGCTCACCTCACTCACTGGAGCATGCTACACAAGTAGTTTGTGACTGGTAGTGGCTCACCTCACTCACTGGGGCATGCTACACAAGTAGTTTGTGACTGGTAGTGGCTCACCTCACTCACTGAGGCATGCTACACAAGTAGTTTGTGACTGGTAGTGGCTCACCTCACTCACTGGGCATACTACACAAGTAGTTTGTGACTGGTAGTGGCTCACCTCACTCACTGGGCATACTACACAAGTAGTTTGTGACTGGTAGTGGCTCACCTCACTCACTGGGGCATGCTACACAAGTAGTTTGTGACTGGTAGTGGCTCCCCTCACTCACTGGGGCATGCTACACAATTAGTTTGTGACTGGTAGTGGCTCACCTCACTCACTGGGCATACTACACAAGTAGTTTGTGACTGGTAGTGGCTCACCTCACTCACTGGGCATACTACACAAGTAGTTTGTGACTGGTAGTGGCTCACCTCACTCACTGGGGCATGCTACACAAGTAGTTTGTGACTGGTAGTGGCTCCCCTCACTCACTGGGGCATGCTACACAATTAGTTTGTGACTGGTAGTGGCTCACCTCACTCACTGGGGCGTGCTACACAAGTAGTTTGTGACTGGTAATGGCTCCCGGGGCCACAGTGTGCTCAAGGAATCAAAACCTTTCAAAACAGGCAAAAAGCCTTGGATACCACAGGCTTCCCTCTAAAATATAAAAATAATAAGCCTCACTCAGCTTGTACAATGAAACAAGCCCTCAGATGGAGTTTGTAGGCTGGGAGCTACCCTCCAGACTGCACTACCCAGTTACTTCCTGTAGTCTAATGAGAGAGTTCCCCGGTGAATGACTGGTGCTGAAAATCAATGTAAGTGCTGTTTCTGTCACCTGGCTTCCTTGTTCAGCACACAGAGCAGCACAAGTTACTGTTGTAATTCAAACTCAATTACCCTGCTCACTGGGGCATTCCAAATAAGTAGTCCGTGACCCAGAAGTGGTTCCCAAGGTCATGGAATACTTAAGGAATTAAAACCTCTCAAAATAGGCTAAAAAGCCTTACATACTACAGGCTTCCCTTTAAAACATAAAAATAATAAGCCTCACTCGACTTGCACAATAAAATAAACCTTCCGATGGAATTTGTGGGCTGGGGAGCTACCCTCCAGACTACACAACCCATCTACTTCCTGTAGTCTAATGAGAGAGTCTCCCAGTGAATGACAGGCACTGAAAATCAGTTTCAGTGCTGTCTTTGTCACCTGGCTTCCTCATTCAGCACAAATCAATTCTCCTCTGTTTTGGTACACATAGCCATAGCTGAACACCTATCTCTATCCCTTACAATGAGTTAAACTCTTTATTGAACCAAGGGAAGGATCCTTTTCTAACCCTCCTTTTTAGTAGTGATGCATGTTTATTTACCGCATTCATGATATTGATTTGAATATTTCAGACACAACATGACGTGGACTGTTGGTGCAAGATAACATTTCTGCCATTTGATGTTAGCAAGGTCTTTTGTAAATTCTGAAATGCTAAATCCATTGAAAAAAATATTGTGAGATATGTATTTCTTGTAGCCTCTGACAAGCAAACATATTGTGAGCACTCATGTCACACTTTTACCATTTGATGTTAGCTAGGCCTTTTATAAATTCTGAAATGCAAAATCTGTTGAATAATACATGTACACATGTATCTCATAAGATGTATATATATATATAGATATATATATCTTGTAGCCTCTGACATAAGCAAAAATATTGTGAGCACTTCTGTCATTGTGGAACACAGCAGAGACAGTTATTTTATGAGGCCTATTTGTTAGTACTAAATCCAGTAAGGAGGTGTTCCCTGTTTTTAGGGGGATGGGTCTTGTGGGTTCTTTGTGAACACTCAGGACTCACTCAAGTTATCAAAGAGTCTTCAGGCTGTTGTATTTTGGTGACAGCCAGTCAAAGTTCAAATCTTCCATTATCAAGGTTTCATTTGAGTGGCTACTGACTAGCTGTGATAAGTGTGTCAGTAACCATGTACCACCTTTTGGACGTCTGTAACATCCTGTTATATATGGATTCATTTTTATATATTGTTTGTTTAAGTCTCAGGCTTTCAAATTCATTAGGTACTGTTCGGGAGCTGATAATGGAAGCTGCATATTTATCCTTAATAAAGCAAGCCAGTCCACCCCCTATAGTATCTCTGTCTAGATTAAACAGATTACAGGTGGATATGGTTACTGCAGTATTTGGCACTGAGGCATTTACCAGGTCTCAGTTATCATGAAGTCAGGTCTGGTGTGTGAGGTCCATACTTTCACATCATCTGTTTTACTTGGTAGACTATGAGCATTCATTAAAATGAGCGTGAGGCCTTTGATGATCGCGTATTCTGTTGGTGACAAGGATGAATCATCTGGCCCAGGATTTACTTCAACACTGCCTGAACAAATTAGTAGGAGCAGTAGGATCTGCCTACACATACACATTTTGACATTGCCTATTAAGATACTGCAGACGGAGCCGTCTACTTTTTGAGGTGCTACATTTAGTACAGGTATAAAACCGGAGCATTCCAGATGTCACCCATAATATGCTGAGTACCCTTAGGCATAGTGGTTGAGGTATACTTGGTTTGGTTAACGCACACACACACACTGAGTTCAGTATAGCAGCATGTGGTAGATGAAACTCCGGGGTTCACATAGGGAGGTGTATTAAATGAACATTGTGTATTGGTTAACCACACTTTGGGTTCAGTGTAGCAGCAAGTGGGGATGAAACTCCAGGGTTCCAATAGGAAGGAGTATTAAATGAACATTTGGTACTGCTATGTGTATTGGTTAACCACACTTTGGGTTCAGTATAACAGCATGTGGTGGATGGAACTCCGGGGTTCCCATAGGAAGGAGTATTAAATGAACATTTGGTACTGCTATGTGTATTGGTTAACCACACTTTGGGTTCAGTATAGCAGCATGTGGTGGATGAAACTCCGGGGTTCCCATAGGAAGGAGTATTAAATGAACATTTGGTACTGCTCTGTTGCATTGGCAGCCAAATGCACAAAATGAGTAGGATCCCTGTTATCCACATGTTGGTGGGGGTGCCTTCTACTAAACTATGTGGACCTATAAGGGACCTTTCAGCCAGTAATTCAGTAGGCTACTGTTATATTCTTACAGTTGAGACTCCCATCAGTATATCTTAAAGAATGAACTCAGGTTTCCCATCCTGCTATTTTACCAATAATGCAGACATAACCTCAAGAACTGCCACACAGAAGTATGGGACTGAGAATGGATTCAGGTTTACCACCCTGTATTATAACAATGATAATGCGCATAATCTCCTGAACTGCCACTGAGGACTCCCAGGACTGAGAATGGACTCAGGGTTCCCACCCTGATATTATACCAATGACAGGGCAGCAATGTGAGACAGCAGAGTCTCCAACAATAGATTTCCAACAAGGAATAGAGAGGTAATGAGAAATATTGCTGTAGAGAGGGTAGCAGGAAGAAGAAGGAGGAGAGGACTGAAGGGATTTAAGATAGGAGGGAAATAAAACAAACCAGAATTTGGATATATAAATGAGGCATGATGGGAAAGGCGCCTGACACCAAAAGGGGACAGAAAGGGAAGAGTAGAGTGAGCAGTGGTTTAAGGCTCTGAGATGCAAATCTGGAGACCTGGGTTTGAATCTCACAGCCCCTAGTTGCATACTGTGTGACCCTGAGCAGGTCACTTAACGTCCCTGTGCTCCCAGGTCACACCTGTAAACAAGCTTTCAGCTTGCTGTACCATTCTTGGTTAAACAACTAAAGAAAAAAGCAGTGGTGTGTATGAAGGGGACAGAAAGAGCAGATTAGTGTGAGCAGTGGGGTGTATGAGGGGACAGAAAGGGCAGAGTAGAGTGAGCAGTGGGGTATATGAGGAGACAGTCAAAAGCAAAACAACAAAAACAGTGAAAGAGGGGCCCAGTCAGGCATGCAAGGAAGGATTTGGGAGATCCACTACATACTCACCATTGTCAATAGCAGGGAGAATCATCTTTACAACAATTTTTCAGTGGGAAGGAAGGGGGTTACTTTCTTAGTTCCTGTACAATGCACCAAGCTTAGGGTGAAGCTTATAGTGTATGGCATCAATATGGACTGAGAACTCTAGATGTCAGTCAAGCCAGACCCCGAGGTACTTTTTTTTTTTCAATTCAAAGTTTATTAATTTCCACACGCATAAGAACAGTTCCAAACGTGACAAGTAAAATTGTACATATAGTCAGAAAAGAGCTTTCGCTACACACATTGGAGCTGTTCTCCCCCCTACCCAATCCCCCTCCCTACAATACACCCTCCCCAATCAGCATAGCTCTAACTACTCAGGTGGTAAATCATCCATAACCACGAAACTGCCTTAATATTAACTAAGTGACAAGCAGCATGTAGAAAGGATCCCAGATTTTCTTATATCTGTTCATCCTATTACTTAGACTAGCCACCATTTTCTCCATCCTAAGATTAGCCAATATTTCCTTAAGACATTCCGAAAAAGGAATATCTACATCATCTTTCCAGTGTCGGTGAATAACCTTCTTAACCGATAACGAAATTAGTACCATATAATACCTTCTCAATATCACAGGAATAAGAGAATAATCCCCTAATAAGCATACCTCCAGAGTAAAAAGGTCAGAGAGGCCCAATAAAGGATCCATCCTCTGCTGGATATCTCCACAGAGGGTGTAAACCTTAGAACATGACCAAAATATGTGATAAAGCGTATCGTCTGCCTGCCCACATCTGGAGCAGGAAGGGGAATCAATGAGACCATATATATATAACTTTTGGGGAGTATAATATATGTTATGTAAAATATGAAACTGCGTAAGTCATAACCTATCCTGAGTAACGTATTTATGACAATTTGCCCACAATACTGCCCAGTCTATCTCCAAGCTGGGAAAACATGGTGCCCAATATCTCTCCAGTATAAACATCTCCGGATATTTACAATTATATAAAATTTTATAAATGTCAGATACTGAGTAAGGGCTACCAAACATTGAGACTAGCATATCCCGAAACTTATTCCTACATCGTTGAGGCGGAACCGGCCCAAATATCTTCGTTAATAAATGTTTCAACTGGAATACTTTAAAAATAGACTTAGTGGGGTTGTTTTTTTGAAATTTAAGTTTATTAGTTTCCAGCATACAAACAAGAAAAAACAAAAATGTAACAGACCAAACAAAACCCCCCTCCCTTGAACAACCCACACAAGTATACAATTGAGTAATATATATGTCATACCACAGAAACCATACCCCCTCCCCACCAAACCCATCTCCCCCCCTAAAGAAACTTCCAGTACCCTCCCTAGGAAAAGCCCCACCCAGTTACCCACAGAACCAACAAGACATGTAAATCTTGACCTGTAGATCCCCATAAACCCCCCCACCCCAAATGGGTGCACCAGCATAAGACCTAAAGGAAAACCATCCTAAATCTGGATATCCTTATATACCTAGAACAAAATAATATGTATTTCAAGCACATAAGTCATATAGAACAACAAAGAGAGATCTAGAATCAGCAACGATACAGAAATAAATACTGTATACCGTATGAGGGTAAAGGGTCGGGTTGTCAGGCCTTAATATTACTTCAAACATAAGGTTTGTAGCTTACCCCATCTTTTATAGAACAGATCCTTCCGATCTTTAAAACTGGCAATCAAACTCTCAGATTGGAGAAACAACATCAACTCCTTCAGCCAATCTGCGTATGATAAAGCCAGTTGGTCCTTCCGGTGCCTTAAAACCTATTTCTTAACCGCCATGGACACTAAAGCCATGTGGTATCGACGTTCAACACTATGTATGTTAGAAAAATCTCCCAAAACACAGACTTTGGGACAAGAGTAACCACTCAGATCCAGAAGGGGATCCAGATTCTTTTGGATCAGGGACCACAGTGGGGCCACTTTGGAACATTCCCAGAAGATATGAATTAAATTGCCCTCCGCCTTCGAGCACCTAAAACAGTCTGAACCGGAAACCATTTTATGCTGAAAGAGTTTAACGGGGGTATAGTAAAGCTTATTCACAATATAATACTGTATTAATCGCAGCCTATCCTGAGTATGGTATCTATACAAACTACGCCAAATATTAGTCCAAACCGGGACAACTTCAGGAAGAAGGTCTACCCAGACCGAAGAGACCTCTACCCCCTCACGTAAACCAAAATTTAAAAGATATGAGTAAATTAACAAGATGGAGTGGGGCTGGGAAGCAAGACTCACAATGTTAGATAGGAAAGGTTGCACTACTGATTGCCTAATGGAAATACCGAATTTAGTACTTACTAGGTGCCGAATTTGGAAGACCTTAAAGAATCCTTTGCTTGGTATATCAAATTTCTTTAGAATCTCATCTGATGTCAGCAGCAAGTCTTGATTAAACAACTACTCCACTGTAGCCTCTTTAAATTGCGGGAGCCACTTTGGGGCTTTCCAAGAATTTCCGATTTTGACATTAGGTTTTAACGCCACTGGCTGTCCCAGGTCCAGTTCACTGAAAATCCGAAAGGATTTAAGACATTGTACCCAAGCCTTAAGAGTGTCGGCCACAACATTATTTGGAATCAACTGTGAAAGAGTCTTCAGGGGCAAATAGAACAAGGCGGAGATATCCAGTCCAAGTTCGGAGAGAAAGTCCCTCTCCAGCTGAAGCCAAACTGGACCAGAGTTCGCTGTACTTGTGGAGAACCACCTTCCCAACTTAGAAAGGTGGGCTGCCCAATAATACAGCTGAAGATTGGGCAATCGCAAACCACCCCCATCCTTAGGGAACGAGAGATTAGCATAGGAGCGTCAAGCTCCCTTCCCCCGCCAGATAAAGTTGGAAAACAGCCGATGAAGCTGCTGGAAAAAAGAAAGGGGGATCCAGAGATTGGTCAGGTTCAGTGGATAGAAGATCAGGGGAAGAATATTCATTTTAATAATATTGACTCACCCCCAGAGTGAGATAGGAAGAGCTGTCCAGCGCTGCAGATCCTGACTAATCAAGTCCCGAACTCTATCTAAATTTAGTTTTTTCAGCAGGGAAAGGTCAGTAGAAAAATGGATACCTAGATACTTGATAGATCTGGGAGCCCATCTCATCCCGAAAGAAAGAAAGTCTTGCTTGTTTACATAGTGATTTAAAGGGTAAACCTCACACTTAGAGATATTCAGCTTATAACGAGAAAAGAAACCATACTTTCTAATAACATCAAGGGCAGCCACTAAGGATGTTACTGGGTCCATTAGATGAAGCAAGACATCATCTGTGTACACAGAGCAAACTAGCTCACATTGCTGAAGCCTGATACCTCTCACCTGAGGAGACAATTTAAGTTAAATCAGCAGGGGTTCCAAAAATAAATTAAATAGCAAAGGAGAAAGAGGGCAACCTTGCCTAGTACCGGCAAAGAGATGAAAAGAAGAAGATAAAACCGCATTACAATAGATCTTAGCAGAGGGGCAGCTATAAAGTGTCTGGATCATAGCCAAGAAGGAAGCCGGAAACCCCATCTCTCCCATTACTGCCCACAGAAAGGACCAGTCAACCTGATCGAATGCTGTCTCAGCGTCAAGAGAGATCAGGGCTACCCGGATGCGCTACAGCAGGCATACTAAGGAGATATGTGACAGGGTTCTCAAGTGATTTGCCGTAATCTCCTGGGACAAAACCAGCCTGCTCAGGGCTAACAGCCCCATCCATACTTTTTGATCCTCTCGGCTAATATCTTGGCTAGTATTTTAATATCATAATTTTGAAGAGAAATGGGACGGAAATTAGCCGGGTCAGTCAGGGTTTTATCTGCTTTAGGAACTAGAACTATTGTAGCCTCAAACAGAGCGGGGTCAAGTTCAGAAGAGATCGGTAAATAATTATATAGTTTAAGTAGGATAGGTATCAGGTCTTTAGCAAATACTTTATAAAAGTTTGCTGGGAAGCCATCTGGCCCCGGTGCTTTATCTGGTACCAAGGAAGCAATAGTACTACTTATTTCTTCAGCCGAGATAGGCACTAATAAGCTCGCTTGCTGGGTCTCTGACATACAGGGGACGTCTATTGCTCTAAGATAGTCCTTAACAGCTGAAGTAGGGAGAGGAGGAGAGGGACAGCTATAGAGGTCTGAGTAGTAATCTTTGAAGATACTCGCAATATCTCTAGGTGAAGAAACTACATTACCAGATGGAGAAGACAGGGAAGGAATAATCCTTGAACCCTCTAATGTGCGCAAGTGTAAAGCCAGCAATTTACCAGCTTTTTCACCAAACTTGAAGTACTTTGCCTGGGTTTTTATCATGCAATACTCAGTTTTTTCTTTTAGGAGGTCTGAGTGTTCATTCTTAACTAGCAAGAGCTCCTTAAGATCCGATACCAAGGAAGTTACAGAATAATTGGCTTCTAGCTCCCTTAATTTACTCATCAGAGCCAAGGACCTCGCCATCCTAGTCCTCTTCCTAACAGAGGCCATTTTAATAAGTTCCCCCTGAGATAACATTTCAGCGCGCCCCAGACCATGTCAATTCTAGAGGTGGAATTCAGATTATCAGCCAGAAAAAAGGAAATCCGGGAACTAATTTCAGAAACAAGCTGGTGATCTTCTAACAACTGTGAATTTAGTCGCCATATAGAGTCCCGAGAATAACCAGGGTCTAAAGACAGTTGTATCCAGACTATAGCATGATCTGACACAATTATTGGCTCAATACCAGAAGAAGAAATATTCGGGAGAAAGGGAGGGCTGACTAAGATCATGTCTAACCTTGACTTAGTACCATGCGGTTGAGAATAAAAGGAGAAGGCACGGCAGGAAGGATTAGCGAGCCAGAGGTCACCTAGGCCAAACATCGAGATCAGATCCCAGAGAGCCCACTGAGCCGGGAGGGTGGGGTTATCTTTGGTGTTCCCTATCTAGGGTGGGAGAAAAGGGCATATTCCAACCCCCAATATAAATTGAGCCAGGAGGAAACCAGCCAACTTATTGGCCAAAGCCATGAAGAATACGGGATTACCCCCGACTGGGCCATAAACAGAACCAAGTACGACCCTGTCACCGTTCAAGGTACCCTTCACCAAGACAAACCTCCCTTCCGGGTCTGAGACCATCAGCTCCTTAATAAACAGTACATGTTTTTTGATAAGAACTGCAACTCCCTTACTGAAACATGAATTCCCAGCAAGATAAGATTGGGAAAAGCCAGATCGGGAGAGCAATCTGGTTTCATCCTGACATAAGTGTGTCTCTTGCAAAAACAGGATATCAACGTGAAATAGAGAACAATGATTAAAGGCCTGTAACCGCTTAACCCGATCCCTAAGCCCCCTAACATTCCAAGACGCTATCTTGACAGTATTCTTAGCCATTTCAAAAAAATAATAACATTAATATACATCCAGACAAAGGCAACATAATATATAAATGCAAGGTGCACCCCATTAAACAACCCCACCCAGAGATAAACTAACACAGCAAACCAGCAATCTTGCAGGACATCTGGGACATCTACTACTAGTCCCCGATCCCTCGCCCCCTCCCAAAACCAAGAGACCCGAAAATTAACGAGTAACCAATCCTCAGAAACAAATATTACCCTCCCCATCCCAGCCACGAAACTTCCAGCCATGTCACAATTTAAACCAGGACCCTCCCCACCAACCTCCCATCACCCTCCCACAACCCATATCCCCAACAAGTCAAAACATAAGTATTTACATCGGTAGGCTGCCAGGTTATCCCAAAGATATCCATCATCCAAAGGCTCAGGGCCCCAGCCCCAGTGTGAACCTCCAAACCCCAGAGCCAGGCACCAGTACCAACAGAGAAAAGAAATCTGTGACCCTCCCAGGAGAATGCCAACCCATGCTACCAGGGTTGCCATCCTCGAGAGCCCCAGCACCGGGGGGAGGTTAGCTAACCCCCCGCATGTATGGCTCGCGATTCCACATCTAGCGAACAAGCCCACCGCGCCCGACCCCCCACCTGGCACCCCCCTGTAATCCGTAACAAGTATAAAGGAGGGAAGAATACAAAGGAATAGGGAAGAGGGATGTCAAGAGTAGGCGTGGTAGTAACACAACCACCCGGTTATGTTAAGCCCTTTTCCCAAACAAATTCAGCAAGCGGTACCCCAACACCACCATAAGAGCAGAGCCAGAATGAGAGAAAAAAGAATCCTACCCAAATCATTGCAGTCCAGAAAATAAAAAGAGTCCAGGAAGCCAGCAAAATTAAAATAAGATCCCCATGCAGGTCGCAATGTTGACCGGAATCCCAACAAGACAGTTGTTTCCAAGGGGAACCAAAAGGCCGAGGGACCCTAAAGTCCATCTCCAGGAGTCCCATCCAGAAACATTTCGCCTTGAAACAAAGTTCCGCGGTGGGCAAATGGCAGAAACGGGGGATGCCAAACCGGAGCTCACCACCACAACCCCATCCCAGGCCAACACATCGGGAAAAGAGGGAGACCTGACAGAGAGACCAGAAAGACCAGAGAAACAACAGGGACGAGAGGAAACAGACCAGAGAGAGAGGAGAAAAACGAGAAGGCAGCACACGGCCACCGCTAAGTAAGCATCATATTAAAATTAAAACAGCTGCAAAGACAAGTTTAGTCCCAGCAGAAAATAGGGTTCAGTTCTCCAAATAAGGACATGTAGGAATTTCAGCCATGCGATTTAAATAGGTCCAGCAACTTAATTTCCAGGTCCTTGCTAGCCGCCTCCGGGGAGCTGTAACTAGCAGTAGCACCGTTGATGGTAACTTTCAGGGTCGCGGGATACGCCATTCTAAATGGGATAGAAGCTGCTATCAGTTTTTGTACAACAGGATGGGAGGCTGCTCTTTTCTCTCGGGTCTCCTTAAGTAGGTCCTGGGTAATCCTGATTTTCGATGAACCCCACAGTATGTCCTTCAACTCACGGGATTTCGTAAAGACATGATGCCTCTCCACATAACTCAAAAATTTAACAATAAAGGGACGTGGAGGGACCCTGGAGCTGAGCTGGGTCTCAGGAGCGATGAGCTCACTCTAGTGATAGTAGGGCTGATAGGAGATGGGCCCACCACTTTGCACAAAATTTCTGCTGAAAAGCCATGATGTCTGGGCCTTCCTCCAATTCCGGTATACCCATAATTAGAAGATTGTTTCGGCAGTTACGTCCTTCCAAATCCTCGGTCTTTGCCTGCAATTTTTTAACTTGCTGCCTGAGTTCAGTGATCTCCGTTTCTGTTCTAGACCGCCACATTTCTGATGAAATTAGCCTGGTTTCCATGTCTGTGACTCTCGTAGAGACGGAGGAGAGATCGCTAAGCAGCGATTTAAGTTCCCAGCTAAATCTTGAAGGATATCCTTCAGAGGAGTAAGCTCTTGGAGAAATCTGTCTTCAGATAGTGGTACAGCCTGCTGCCCTTTATCCCCACTTTGATTGGCTTTGGTAGGGGCCTGGTTCCTCCGTTTCTTGGAGGCCTTCTCTGGGGATGCAGGAGGTGTATGCCTGACTGAGGCCTGCCTGCTATCCACTTCCATCTCAAGCCTGCAACCATTTATGTTTGCTGCAACAATCGTCAGACAGTAGTAGGAACTTTCCCCAAATGATTCTTATGCAAATTTGTCAGGAAAAAGAGCAGGATAGCTAATTAAATGCTCAAAAAGGTGGCCAGTGGGGGGAGCTCAGGATCTCAGCTGCTACCTAGCCAGATGCCATCATGTGACTCTGACTTAGTGGGGATGTTAAGGCTACTCAATATTCCAGTAACTGAAAGCCAAGAATTGTCCGGAGCAACAACCTGAGAAAGCTTAACATTTCCTAGCTGAGGGAGCCATTTTGACAAGATTGGCTTGTTACTTATTTTTAAATTAGGGTTACCCCCAATGGGTTGAGCTAGGTCTACAGTATGACCGTATTTCATAAAAGAACATATCTGGGAGTGCACCCTGACTGAAATCGCAATGGGGGTAGATTTTAACAAGGAGGGGAGGGCACCCGGCCTGATGTGAAACAACGAGGCTGGCGATAGGCCAAACTGTTTAATTAAATATAACTCTATTTTAAGCCAAATAGGTAGCCAGCCCATGGAGTCCGGCTCTCCATCCATCTAACGTATTTTGCCATGTGACTCGCCCAGTAGTAAAAAATCATGTGTGGAAGACGAAGACCCCCTTTATCCTTGGCAGCTGCCAGTTTATGAAATGCAATCCTGGGTTGCCTATTAGCCCAAATAAATTTTGTTATCAGAGCATTAACTTTACGGAACCATGAAACGGGAATCCAATTATTAAGCAAGTGCAATGGGTAAAAAGTCCTATGGAAAAGTTCATCTTAATTAAATTCACACGCCCCCAGAGTGAAATAGATAATTTGGCCCACCTGTCAAAGTCAGCTCCTAAAATTTTAACTAAGTCATCCAAGTTCAACTTCTGAAACAAAGTGTAATTTCTAACTACTTGTATCCCTAAATATTTTAAAGAGTTCGGTGCCCAAGACATACCATATTCTACAACACTAGATTTAATCACTTTATGGTTAAGTGGAAAACAAGGAATTTGTCAATATTCAATTTGTAATTGTAAAGATTGGCAAATTTTTGCACGGTCATCAACACAGCCAGTATTGAGTTGTTCAGATCCGATAGCTGCAAAAGTAGATCATCGGCATATGCCGATACTTTAACCTCATATCCCTGGATGGTGATTCCTTGGATCATCGGAGAAAACTTTAAACGATGAATGAGGGGCTCCAAATATAAATTGAAAAGTAAGGGTGATAAGGGACAACCCTGCCTAGTTCCTGAATACAGTGGGAATCTTTCCAAAATAACCCCATTAACCATTACTCTGGCTGATGGGATATTATAAAGGGCTTTGATCCAATTTTGAAAAAGCTCAGGGAATTTATAAGCATTAAGGGCCTTAAATAAAAAGTTCCAATCCACCCTGTCAAACGCTTTCTCAGCATCCAGGGAGATCAAGACCGCTGGAAATGAGGCATCCCTGGATGCTGAGAGAACGTGCAACAAGGTTCTGAGATCTAATGAGGAATGTCCTTTCATGAATCCTACTTGCTCTGGCCCAATAAGATCGGGCATCACCAATGTCAAGGGATCTGCTAAAATCTTGGCCAATGTCTTGATGTCTTGATTCATCAGGGATATAGGGCAATAGCTCGCAGGCAATTCTGGATTTTTCCTGAGCTTCAAAATTAATACAATTAAAGCCTCCCACAAAATATGATCCGTCTGGGTGCCCGATAATATATATTGAAATAAAGGTAACAGTAAGGGGAGTAGCTGATCTAAAAAATTCTTATTAAAATTTGCCAAGAAACCATCAGGACCAAGTGATTTATCCGAGGGTAGGGTTTTAATAATCCTGGAGATTTAATCGGTCATTATTGGGGAAACTAGCCAGTCCTGCTGGGATTCTGAAAGTGGGGTTAACCCAGATGCCTCCAAATAATTGTCTATATTGTCACCAGGCACAAAGTTCATTTTAGAACTATATAAGCTGGTATAATACCTCTGAAACTCTAAAACTATATCCTCTGAAGTTGTTATTAGGACATCATTTATCTGGGAATGTAATGACAAAATATACCTATTCGCTTCCATTTGCTTAATCGGAAGCGCCAGCAGCCTTCCCGGTTTCTCTCCCTGCTCTGAATAAGCTGCTTTAGCTTTAAGAATCACAAATCTGGCCTTGTCCCTTAACATTTCCAAGTAGCCTTCCTTTAATTTAGCCAGTTCTTGCTGTTCTGGTTCCGAAAAACATTGGCCTAATATCGTTTCCTTTAAATGAATCTGACCCAATAGTGAGACTAACTTCTTATCTTTTTCTTTCTTTCTGTGTGTAGCTATACTAATTAAGACACATAGAAACATAGAATTTGATGGCAGATGAGGACCGCTTGGCCCACCTAGTCTGCCCATTTTCCTACCTAACAGATAAGCTGCAGATCCTAGTTAACCAACAGCTTACTTCCTCTTACCCGCCCCTAGGACTGCCTTATGCCTGTCCCATGCATTCTTGAAGTCCACCATGTTCTGACTCCACAACCTCCTCAAGGAGGCTGTTCCATGCATCCACAACCTCTCAGTGAAAAATACTTCCTCACATTACCCTCGAGCCGCCCCCTCTATCTTCAAATTGTGCCCTTTGTTCTTGCACATCTCTTTCTGGAAGATGCTACCCTCTTGACTTTGTTAATTCCCTTGAGGTACTAGAAAGTTTCTATCGTGTCCCCTCTCTCCCTTCTTTCCTCAAGAGTATACATATTAAGCTCCTTTAGTCTTTCTTCATATGTCTTCTGGTACAGACCCTGCACCATTTTGGTTGCCCTCCTCTGGACAGCCTCCACTCTGTCTATGCTCTTGGAGATGGGGTCTCAGAACTGTACACAGTACTCAGATGGGGTCTCACCAACTGTCTGTACAGAGGATAACAACTTCCTGTTTTCTACTATTGATGCCTCTTCCTATGCATCCCAGTATCCCTCCAGCCTTCCTTACTGCCTTCTCACATTGCTTGCTAACCTTTAGGTCATCTGATATAATTACCCCTAGGTCCCTTTCCATTTTTACTGTTGTCAGTATCTCACCCCCCACTGTGTATGCTTTCCCTGGGTTTTTGTTTCCCAGGTGCATTATCTTGCACTTCTTTGCATTGAATCTGAGCTGCCATACATTTGACCATTCCTCCAACCTTGCCAAGTCTCTTCTCATCCTTTCCACTCCATCCTGTGTATCAACCCTGTTGCAGATCTTTGTGTCATCTGCAAAGAGACATACTTTCCCTTCCAGTTCCTCTGCAATGTCACTTATAAAGACATTAAAAAGGACTGGTCCCAGTACTGAACCCTGTGGTACCCCACTAATAACCTTCCTTTCTTCACTGTACCCATTTACTACTACCCTTGTGTCCTGTTGTCTAGCCAATTTTTATCCAGGCTACCACCTTGGGACCCATTCAAGGCTGGCTATCTTGTGTATTAATCTTTGTGGGGACTGTATCAAATGCCTTGCTAAAATCTAGGTAGGCCTTGTCCACAGCCCCTCCCTGATCTACTACTTTGTTCACCCAATCAAAGAAATCTATTAGATTCATCTGACACGACCTTCCCATCGTGAATCCATGCTGCCTCGGGTCCTGTGCCCCACTGGCCTCAAGGTACTCAACAATTCTTTCCTTCAGAAGGATTCCATCATTTTCCTACCACTGAGGTCAAACTAACTGGTCTGTAGTTTCCTGCCTCTGTCCTGCTCCCACTTTTGTGGAGAGGAATTACATCTGCCCTCCTCCAGTCCTTGGGTACCACCCCATCCTCCCATGATTTGTTAAAAAGAGTAGTCAGCGATGTCACTAGTTCTACCCTTAGTTCTTTTAGAATTCTTGGGTGAATCCCATCAGGCCCCATTGCTTTGTCCACCTTCAATTTTATTAGTTCATTTAGAACCCTTTCTTCTGTAAATGGACTGGTATCAACCCCTGTCTTCAGAGTGTTTCTCTTGTTTGGTTTAGGTAACTCCCCCTCCTCTTCCTTTGTGAATACTGAGCAGAAATATTTATTCAGTAACCCTGCTTTTTCACTGTCACCCTCTACCCACATTCCCTCTCCTTTATTAAGCTTCAGTATCCCTCCTTTGGTCTTTCTTCACTCCTAATGTACTATAAAGGTCTTATCCCCTTCTTAACAGAATTGGCTATCCTTTCTTCGGTTTGGGCCTTTGCTATTCTGACTACCTTCCCAGCCTCTTTCTGCTTTAACTGATAAAGTTCTCTGTCCTGCTCCTTCTGTGTTTCCTTATATTTCCTGAAGATGCCCTTTTCTCCTTAACCTTCCTGCCACCTCTTTTGTGAACCATAGCGGTTTTCATCGTTGTGTTTTATTGATTTTTTTACATAAAGGCTTGTTGCCTCTGATGGCTGTTTTGATCACTTCCCATTGTTCCTCCACCCCTCCTTCTTGCCTGTTTGCTAGTGTTTTCTGAGGCACTCTCTCATTTCCCAAAGTCAGCCCTCCTAAAGTCTAGTACTCTTGCTTTTGTATGGCTTGATTGTATGGCTGTGTTTATCGTGAACCACACTGTTTGGTGGTCACTTGTTCCCAGATGGCCACCACTTCTAAATCTGAGATTCTTTCGATCCCCATTTGAAAGTACCAGGTCTAAGATTGCTCCTCCTGAGTCGGTTCCAATACTAGCTGTCTGAGACATGCCCCTGTAGGGCATCAAGAATGACCCTGCTCTTGGATGTGCCTGCAGCAAAGGTGCTCCAGTTAACATCTGGCATATTCAGGTCCCACATCAACAATATCTCCCCTTTTTCTGCCATTCTAAGGAAGCCTTCTATCATTTCCTTGTCCATTCCCTCCCAAGATGGGGGTCTGTATACAACCCCCATGCAGATTGTGGTGCCATTTCCTGTCTCCAGGGTGACCCAAAGTGCCTCATCTGCTCCCTGTTTACTCTTTAGTTCTGTTGCTTTGATCCCTTCCTTTACATAGAGAGCTTCTCCTCCTCCTCTTTTACCCTCCTGTCCCTTCTGTAGATTGCGATCCTGGTATGTTGACATCCCATTCATGGTTCTCTTGTACCATGTTTCTGTGACTGCCACAATATCCAGGCAACCCTCTTCCATCAAGGCCACTAGTTCAGGGAGCTTGTTACACAGACTACGGGCATTGGTACTCATCACCCTCCACTTTTTGATAGCCTTATCCCTTTTAGCCCCATTTCTGTCCTTACTGCCTTTGCCTTTTTTTACATTTAAATCTGTTCTGCTCCCTAATAACTTCTGTACCTGGTGTTTACTTCACTAATCACCATATTTTGTGGGAGGAGGCTCGGATTTCCCAGCTCCTTTTCAGTGCCTCCCCCCTTGGTTAGTTTAAATGCTTGCCAATGAAGCATTTAAACCTCTCACCTAGGATCCTGGTTCCCACCCTGGACAGATGCAGACCATCGCACCAGTATAGGTCTGCATTCCTCCAGGTGGCTCCCCAGTCCCCAATGAAGCCAAAACCCTGAGCTCCACACCAGTTTTTCAACCACTCATTGAATTCCCTGGTGAGAAGTGCCCTAGCATCTCCCTTGCCATAGACAGGCAGCACCTTCAAGAAGGTTACCGTATGCGCTACTTGTCTAAGGCCCCTTCCCAACTCTACAAACTCCTCTTGCACTGCTCTGATCCCATTCCTAGCCAGGTCATTTGTCCCCAGGTGGACAATGACATCCAGCTCCCTCCCTTGTGCAGCTTCTCCCATGATCCTGAGGATTCGCTTCCTGTCCCTCCAAGCCATGGTGCCAGGAAGGCACCCTACCTCCCTCTCCCCATCCTCCCCCATTTCTACCCCCTAATGATTAAGTCCCCCACGAGGAGTTGTTTCCTTCCCCTGTGGGGTCCCATGCCACCCTCCTTTGGGTCTCCTTTGTGACGGTCCCCAGCATCCTCCATGGTCTCCACTACAGGTGCCTCCATAGAGGAACCACTATCCACCAGAAGAGTGAATGAATTGTGAAGAGGTACACCTGGAGGGATGCAACTCTGTTCCACCACCCTCTCCCTCCTTGGGCCACCCCTGGTCCAGCCACTCCTTTTCCTTGGCAACCTCTGAGGTAGTGGCATTGGCCCTGGTGGTCCCTGGTGGGGAGGAGGTTTCTAAATCCTAGCCAGGTCAGCCTGGAGACGGAAACTCCTCTCTCAGACCAGAGAGGTGCAAGCAAATAGGGCAGCATCGCAGCCTCCAGAATGTCTCCCGGAACACTGCCGCCCCACAGCCATTGCACTGCACCACTCCTATCATGTCTTATTTTGTGTCCCCTGTACCCCCTAATAAACACTTTAAAAGCCCCCCACACCAAATCTGGTCTGGAAATAGAGTGAGTATTAGTTTCTATAAATTTCCCTATGTGTTCACTAATAATTTTAACAACGTGATCATCTTTTAACATTTGATTATTAATCTTCCATCTGGGAGACTTCTTAGAAAAGGTTGAAAGAGCTAACTGACACGTGACCAGCACGTGATCCGAAGGTGGACCTGGCTGTATAGAAGCTTCAATCACTCCGGAGAGAAGAGTTTGGTAGAGCAAAATATAATCACTACGCATGGCCATTTTATGTACTGGGGATAGAAAAGTAAATTCCTTCTACGAAGGATGTAAAACTCTCCATATATCACACAAAGCATAATGCTCCAAGAGCTCTTGAAGGGCCCTCTGAGTAGGGGAGTGACCTCTTCTCATAGGAGAGGAACGGTCCACTAATGGGTCCATAACAGTGTTCATATCCCCCCCAATAATAATTGGTAAAGTAATATATGGATATAGTAGCTCAATTAGTTTCACAAAAGAGTCAAGGGAATCCACATTGGGCCCATACAGGGTTCCCAGGAGGACTTCAGTGGCATACAAAAAGCAATGAATAAACAAAAATCGACCCTGCAGGTCCTTAAGCACCTGCTTCAAAATTAATGGGGTCTTCCTATTAATCAGTGTCAATACACCGGCACTATTAGTAGCAACCCCAGCAGAAAAAACATAACTTATCTGCTGCCGTCTAATACAATTAGCTTCTGAATCCAGTAAATGTGACTCTTGTATAACTGCAATGTCTATGGACAACAAAGCGAGGTGCTTACGGATTGTATATTGTTTGACACGCTGCCTTAATCCTTTAACATTCCATGTTGCAATTTTTATTGTATTAGTCATTATTGCGAACTCCCAATAATGTAAGATGCACAAAAATAAATCTTTCAGAAATATACATCCTTGAAAATCCTCTATGAGTTGTCCTGATACCCACCCTCCAAATTAACCCCATCCTACCCACCCACACCCCGACCCATTAGAAAAAACAACCATGAATAAATCCCCTTCCCCCTCCCCCATATGTTATAGGTTCCGTTCTGCAGCATACCAACACCTTAGCCCCCACGCTACCCTCAGAAGACCCTGCATTAAACACAAACTTAATAAACAAGGGAAATGCTTTCCGAATGTCCTTCCGAACAGGTTTAAAAACCAGCCTAGTTCGATGAGAGACCATATCTACTTGTCCCAGCTCTTTCTCTGTTAAAACGCATTTGTCTCAGAATTACATATAATTATCACAGTTCGTTTTGCATTCTAAATGAAATAAAAATAAACCCAAACAGTGTAGACCATATTATAATGATCTGTCTACACTACCCTGCAAATGGAGTCCTGAGTAGTATCAGTTCTATAGCCCTGCTGCCAATTTCCATTCCGTACTTAAAAAAAAAAAAAAACTTTATTTAACCTACTGGCCTTTATTAGAATCCCCATGAGGAATTTCAATTATAGAGCTGAATCTCGAATAACAGCTACAAATTTGCTTCATTTGAAACTGAAGCTGAACCGTGTTAAGCACCCACCAGTATCTGCCTTCATTAATGTTATCCTGCCAGATTTGGTATCCTAACTTTATAAATGGGAAGCGATATCGAATTAGGTACAGCCTGCAAAATAATGTGATCATCCCTTGGTAATTAGTTTCAGCAGGGTGCTCTCTGTTACCTCAGGTGCCAATTACATCGCAAAATCAGCAGATGACCACGAGGTACTTAAAACAGGATATAGCCTCAATCTTAGCACCAGCAAGGATGCAAAACAAAGAAAAAGAAGAAGCCTTGTAAGCCTCTGTTGGGTGTCAAAAGTGATAGAAACTGTTTTCTTGGCATTGAGGGACAATTGAAAGGCTGGGTCTGTGGTTCAATGGACAAGCAGCCAGCCACTCCCACTTCCTGACTTGTATATGCAGTTCCTCACAGCCTCCTTCTGAAGCACTTTTCCTTGTCGGCCAGAGGCTCTGTCAGCCTGTCCTCTATAGCTGACTGGGGCCTACCCTCCCCCCACCTTGCTGCTTTTGCTAGTCACTGCTAGACTTCTGTGTTTGTTCTTCTGCATCTGGTTTGTATTTTACCTGCAGCTGTGTGCTTCCTTCTGTCATTTGTTCCCTGTCTTTCAGTGTTTATGTGTCTTTGCTTTTGCCTTTTATGGGCTTTGTTTCTAAGCTCCTAGCATATTGCTAATCCAGAGTTCGTGCTACTTGCTCTCAGTTATTCACAATCCTACTACAATCATTATCTGTGCATTTCAACTAAAACCACATAGCTGCTGTCCATGCTACACACCTGGATACAGAAGTTGATACCAGCCCATTTACAGAAGAAAGGGTTCTGAAAGAACACAAAACTGAACAATGGGGTCTGATGGAATTCATCCCAGAATTCTATAAGAACTAAGGGTAGAATTAGTGACACCACTGACTACCCTGTTTAACAAATCATGGGAGGATGGGGTGGTACCCGAGGACTGGAGGAGGGCAGATGTGATTCCCCTTCACAAAAGTGGGAGCAAGGCAGAAGCAGGAAACTACAGACCTGTTAGTCTAACCTCAGTGGTAGGGAAAATGATGGAATCACTTCTGAAGGAAAGAATTGTTGAGTATCTAGATGCCAGAGGGCACAGGACCCAAGGAAGGTCATGCCAGACAAATCTGATAGATTTCTTTGACTGGGTGACCAAGGTAGTAGATCAGGGAGGGGCTGTGGACATGGCCTACCTAGACTTTAGCAAGGCATTTGACACAGTCCCACACAAAAGATTAATATACAAGATAGCTAGCCTGAGAGTGGGTCCCAAGATGACAGCCTCGGTAAAGAATTGGCTGGAGAATAGGACACAGAGAGTAATAGTAAATGGAGTCCACTCTGAAGAAAGGGGGGTTACTAGTGGGGTACCACAGGGTTCAGTATTAGGACTGGTCCTCTTCAATGTCTTTATAAGTGACATTGCAGAGGGACTTGAAGGAAAAGTATGTTTCTTTGCAGATGACACAAAGATCTGCAACAGAGTTGATGCACAAGGTGGGGTGGAATAGATGAACAGGGACTTGGCAAGGTTAGAAGAATGGTCAAATGTATGGCAGCTTAGATTCAATGCTAAGAAGTGCAAGGTAATGCACCTGGGAACCAAAAACCCAGGGGAAGAGTACACAATGGGGGGTGAGATACTAACAACAACAAAAATGGAAAGGGACCTGGGGGTAGTCATATCAGATGACCTAAAGGTGGGCAATCAATGTGAGAGGGCAGCAAGGAGGGCTGGGGGGATACTGGGATGCATAGGGAGTGGCATCGCCAGTAGAAAACAGGAAGTTATCATCCCTCTGTACAGACAGCTGGTCAGACCCCATCTGGAGTACTTCATGCAGTTCTGGAAACCCAGTCTTCGCAAAAACATAGACAGGATGGAAGCTGCCCAGAGGAGGGCAACTAAAATGGTGCAGGATCTGCACCAGAAGACATATGAAGAGAGACTTAAGGAGCTTAATATGAATAGCCTCGAGGAAAGGAAGGAGAGGGGGGACATGATAGAAACTTTCAAGTACCTCAAGGGAATCAACAAAGTCCAAGAGGGTAGCATCTTTCAAAAGAAGAGGTGTGCAAGAACAAGGGGGCACAATTTGAAGATAGAGGGGGGGCTCAGAGGTAATTTAAGGAAGTATTTTTTCACAGAGAGGGTTGTGGATGCATGGAACGGCCTTCCAGAGGAGGTCATGGAGTCAAAAGCAGTGGTGGAATTCAAGCATTCATGGGACAGTCATAAGGCAATTCTAGGGGTTGGGGGTAGGAAGAAGTAGGCTGCTGGTTAACTAGGATCTGCAGCTTATCCAGTAGGCAGGGAAATGGGCAGACTGGGTGGGCCAAGCGGTCCTTATCTGCCGTCAAATTCTGTGTTTCTAATCGTTTTCACCTGATTCAGGCTCAATCCGAACCCTAGCTATGCAGCTCAAACATGCTTTCTCAACTCACTCTACCTAACTCATTACTGCAGTTTCATGCACTTCCTGGTGACAGCTGCTATCAGAGCATTGTTCCTCTCTCCATTCTATGTTTGCTAAATTTACAACTCACAGTTAATCAACACAGATGCTGCTCTCTGTTTGTACACTGCTATTATACTCTGAGGTCAGCTAAGCTCCTGCTGATGCTATAAACTAGTTTTGATATCTGCATGTGGGTCTTGGTGCCGTCCATCACTTTGTTTTTCCTACAGAAGGAACTTGGAGATGTTAAGGAAGTCATGGCCCCTTGTGGTTACTTACTCTATGTTCTAAATCCTGCCTCCACTGCTGAAAATCCTCAGATCATTTGTCACCTTCATCGGCTTTCTTGAATGCCTGGCTGTCTTTTCCCATTGCTCATTTTACTGCTCTTCTGACCTATGTGCAGGTCCAGCTATTGCTACTCTGTTTTGAAGAATTACATGCAGGTCCAACTATTGCTACTCTGCTTACTAACCTACATGCAGGTTCGACTATTGTTACTCTGCCTTATTGATCTACATGCAGGTCCACTCTTTGCTAATGCAATCATTGCTTAATGCTCAACCTCACTGCTACCATCTGACCTACATGAGGTCTCAGCACTCTACACTCACTCAGCTCCACTTCAGTATACCAGCCATATCATTCTGGAGCAGCCAATGGTCTCACACTGCATTTCTAAGTTTGCATCTTGAGTGTGCCTGACTTGAAGCAGTGTTCTTCTCACCTGGCCCACAGCTGGGAATCTATTCATTCCAGGCCTGGCATTAGCTATTCAAAACTCAATGACAGCTCCTGGTGTAGAATGTAAGACTAGCTGTGAAGGGTGGTTACAGCAATCTCCTTTGGCTCTAGTATTCTATTAGCAAGGCACCTTCAGCACATTCTCCCTACGACTGCCTCTGGTTCACCTGGTTTGTTTTTAGGGTGAGTAAGCCAGGTGAGTGTCTCAGCAGTCATTACTCTCCTCCTCCTGCCTTGGTTGCCCCTGATGTTGCAGAGCACTATAGCAATCTTCCACAGCATTCCCATTAGAGAGACCGAGCGAGAGCTTTCCTCTAAATGGGAATATTTTCCACCCCCCTTTATTGTGCTTCTAAATTGCAGCAGCAGAGCCATCACAAAATAAACATCCCAAGCCTGGAGGAAAAGCGACCTATGCCATGGATCCCCAGAGATTTCCTCCTCGTAGGGTTTTTTCTCTCCTCCGTGCCTCACATAATAACCATTAGTTAACCATAGTTAGTGTTCCTTGATTGCTTTAGGTAGGTTCTGCTGTTGGGTGACAGTGGATTGTGTCCCTACTTGCCATTACCTCTCTCCTTTAAAGGCGGCCTCAGTCTCCAGCAGAACCCATCATACTCATGCCATTGCTAACCTGCACATCTCATTATGTTATCAAGCTGCTGGATGCCTTATCTGCCACCATGTCTCACTGCTACTAATTGCTAACCTGCACATCTCATTATGTTATCAAGCTGCTGGATGCCTTATCTACTACCATGTCTCATTGCTACTGCTTGCTAACATGTCTCATACTACTACATTTCTTTTTGGGGGATCCTTCCTAAGATACCTTTACCCAAGGGAATTGTCCTGCTAAACCTCTAGGGGTGGAACTCTCTCCATGGGTTTCTTGCCTTTGGTACACCTACAGGGTGGTAATTCTTCTGGAACAGAGGGTGCAAATGGCCAAAACCTAAGTAACACAATTGCACAAGCATAACGCTATACTGGCTGTGTAGGTCATTAAACTGGAAGGTTGGGTCTGTGGTTCAATGGACAAGCAGCCAGCCTCTTTCACTTCCTGACCTATATAAGCAGTTCCTCTCAGCCTCCTTCTGAATCATTTTTTCTTTGCCCTGCTGTCCTCCCCCCCCTTCTCCAGCATCAGTGCCTCTCTCCTCAGGACCCTTCCAAAGGTACCTTTAGTCAAGGGAATTGTCCCTCCAGGGGTGAAACACTCTCCAAGGGTTCCTTACCTTTGGTACACTTACAGGGTGGTAATTCCTTTGAAACAGAGAGTGTGAATGGCAAAAATCTAAATAACACAGTTGCACAAGCACAACACTATACTGGCTGCATAGGCCATTGAACTAACCACATTATAACCACCACTGAGTGATGTAAAAAATCCAGCTGCAGCTGTGAGGTAAGGGCAAGAGATACATACTATATGTATTACATTTAATAGTCCATCTACTTACCATTGATAGTGCTTTCTTTAAGGGAGTGCTGATGTACGGTCTCATTCCAGTTCCATAACTCCAATTCTGAGGGTTCTTCATCTTTCACAATTAGTGTCACATTGTTTTCAGGGACTGGAAATTCTGCTTCTGAAATGAAAGGTTAGACAGGGATAACAGCACAACCACTGGCATTGGAGATCCACTAGAGAGTGAAATCATGAAAGATAAACTCGAAAACCGATTATTACAGAGACAGTCACTGTAACAGTCTATTTTCGCTGACAAGGCTTCTGCTGGTGTTCTGCCCCCCCAGAAACAACTCCAACCTAGAGTTGATTCTAATTAAATATGAGGGATGCAGCAGGCAGAGTCCCCCTCATGTCTTTTGTGATGGCACAATACTGGTGTCAGTATTGTGCCGTTGCTGTGCAGGATGTTGGGAAATTTTCTGTTGAGTACAAGTGGCGCTTCCCATTGGCATTAGCCCTGTGATACAGACATAACCCCTTGCACTGCAACCAGGAAGATCAGAGTTTGAGGATGGTCTCATGTTTCCTACCCAGGTATTATTCCAATGATACAGATGTAACCCCTTGCACTGCACATGGGAAGATCAGAGTTTGAGAATGGATTCATGTTATGCATTCTGCACTTATACCAGTTACAGAGCCATAGGCATCCACCCTGCCAACTGGGAGTCCCAGGTTGAGAAAGGCTCAGATTTCCCACCCTGATATTATATCAACGATACAAACAAAACCCCCTACCCTGCCAGCTGGGAGTCCCAGTTTGAGAAAGACTCAGGTTTCCAACCCTGATATTATATCAATGACACAGACATAACCCCCTACCCTGCCAGCTGAGAGTTCTGGTTTGAGAAAGACTCAGGTTTCCCACCCTGATATTATATCAATGATACAGACAAAAGCCCCTACCCTACCAGCTGGGACTCCCAGTTTGAGAAAGACTCAGGTTTCCAACACTGATATTATACCAATGATACAGACATAACCCCCTACACTGCCAGCTGGGAGTCCCAGTTTGAGAAAGACTCAGATTTCCCACCCTGACATTATATCAATGATATGGACATAACCCCCTATCCTACCAACTGGAAGTCTCAGCTTGAGAACAGACTCAGAATTCCCACCTTGATATTATACCAGTGATATAGGCATAACCCCCTGCCAACTAGGAGTCCCAGTTTGAGAACAGATTCTGATTTCCCCTCCTTGTAACAAGTGACCACCAAACAGATGATAAACTACATAAGGGCAATGATCATTTGAATATAGAGCACCACCATGGTTCAATGCGCTGTCCAGTGATAGCTCTTCCTTACCAAAACTGGGACTATTTAAAGGCACTCTTCATCAGCGTCTTAAAGCTAACAGTTCCTGTGACTGTTTCCACTGACATGGCACTACCTCAGCAGTACTGACACATCCTTGTGTACCTACGTCGTCCCCTTTCTCTGTGAAGGACCACTTTCACCCTAACCGCTCTGCCTTATTTCCTGCCTCTTTCTGTGATCCTTCTTTCACCTCACCTCCCACCCTCCACCTTCTTTCCACTGTTTATCTTCACTTACCTGAACTTTTGTTCACCCAAATCTACCTGTTCTTATTTGATACAGCACCTTGGGCTGCCTCTTTTTATTAGGTTATATTTGATTTCCTACTGATTCATAGTTTTAATTTTAGTTGTAATGTTAATGTCATTTTGTCATTTTAAATACTTTCTTGTCAAACTTTTATGTAATACCATTCGCTGTATGTCTGTTACCCTTCCCACCAACTTGGAACCTTTATAAAAGAGCTGTTGTGTGCTCAAAGGTCTTGTAATCCAAGAATGAATGAATTAATGAATAAATAGACTCCGCTGTAGGGTCAAGCCATACAAAAGTGAAGGTACTGGACTTCAGGAGGGCTCATTCTGTCAAAATGGGAGAGTGCCTCAGAAAAGTAGTAGCAAACAGGCAAGAAAGTGGGGTGCCCAACAATGGGGAAACATCAAAACTGCCATCACAGAGACAACAAGCCTTTGTTTAAAGCAAATAAATCAAAATGAAATTAAAAAAAAACACTATGGTTCTAAAAAGAGGTGACGGGGAAGGTTAGGGAAAAAAAGATAGTATTCAGGAAGTATAAGGAAACACAGAAGGAGCAGGGCAGAGAACTGTACCAGTTAAAGCTGAAGGAAGTGGAGAAGGCAGTTAGAAAGCAAAGGCCCAAACCAAGGAAACAATAGCCAACTCAATTAAGAAGGGGGATAAAACCATTTATAGGTACATTAGGGAGCGAAGAAGGATAAAGGGAGGGATAGTGAGGCTGAATAAAGTGGAGAATGGGTGGGCAGAGAGGGACAAAGACAAAGTAGGTATACTGAATGAATGCTTCTGCTTATTATTCATAAAGAAAGAAGAGGAGGAACCTAATCCAGTCAATAGAAGCACTCTGGATGGGGGTCAATATCAGTCCTTTCTCATAAGAATGGGTTCTGAAAGAACTCCTAAAACTGAAGGTGGACAAAGCAATGGGGCCTGATGGAGTTCAACCCAGAATTCTAAAAGAACTAAGGAGAGAACTAGTAACACCACTGACTACCCTTTTTAACAAATCATGGGAGAATGGTGTGGTACCTGTGGACTGAAAGAGGGTGGATGTAATTCTCCTTCACAAAAATGGGAGCAAGACAGAGGCAAGAAACTGCAGACCTACAGTATGTCTCTTTGCAGATGACACAAGGATCTGCAACAGAGTTGATGCACAAGGTGGGGTGGAAAGGATGAGAAGGGATTTGGCAAGGTTAGAGGAATGGTCAAATGCATGGCAGCTTAGATTTAATGCTAAGGAGTGCAAGGTAATGCACCTGGGAAACAAAAACCCAGGGGAAGAGTACACAATGGGTGTGAGATACTAACAACAACAAAATGGAAAGGGACCTGGGGTAGTCTATCAGATGACTTAAAGATGGGCAAGCAAAGTGAGAGAGGGCAGTAAGGAGGGTTGGGGGATACTGGGATGCATAGGTAAAGGCATCACCAGTAGAAAACAGGAGCTTGTTATGCCTCTGTACAGACAGCTGGTGAGACCCATCTGGAGTACTGTGTGCAGTTCTGAGACCAATCTCCGCAAGGACATAGACAAGATGGAAGCTGTCCAGAGGAGAGCACTAAAATGGTGCAGGGTCTGCACCAGAAGACATGAAGAGAGAACTAAAAGGAGCTTAATATGTACAGCCTCGAGGAAAGGAGGGAGAGGGGCACATGATAGAAACTTTCAAGTACCTCAAAGGAATCAACAAAGTCCAAGAGGGTAGCATCTTCAAAAAGAGGTGTGCAAGAACAAGGGGGCAGAATTTGAAGATGGGGGGTGGCTCAGAGGTAATGTAAGGAAGTATTTTTCACAGAGAGGGTTGTGGATGCATGGAATGGCCTTCTGGAGGAGGTTGTGGAGTCAAAAACAGTGGTTGAATTCAAGCATGCATGGGACAGCCATCAGGCAATTCTGGGGAGGGGGGATAGAAAGAAGTAGGCTGCTGGTTAACTAGGATCTGCAGCTTATCCATTAGGTAGGGAAATGGGCAGACTAGGTGGGCCAAGCGGTCCTTATCTGCCATCAAATTCTATGTTTCTATGTTAGTTTGACCTCAGTGGTAGGGAAAGTGATAGAATCAATTCTGAAGGAAAGAACTGTTGAGTACCTAGAGGCCAGTGGGCCACAGGACCCAAGGCAGCATGGATTTACAGTGGGAAGGTCATGTCAGATGAATCTAATTGATTTCTTTGACTGGGTGACCAAAGTAGTAGACGAGGGAGGAGCTGTGGACATAGCCTACCTTTAGCAAAGCATTTGAAACAGTCCTGCACAAATGATTAATAAACAAATTAACCAGCCTGGGAGTGGGTCCCATGGTGATAGCCTGGGTAAAACACTAGTTGGACAACAGGACACAGAGGGTAATAGTAAACAGAATCCACAGTGAAGAAAGGGGGGTTACTAGTGGGGTACCGCATGGTTCAGTTCTGGGCCCGGTCCTTTTTAATGTCTTTATAAGTGACATTTCAGAGAGACTGGAAGGAAAAGTATGTCCCTTTGAAGATGACACAAAGATCTGCAATAGGTTTGATTCACAAGGTGGGGTGGAAAGGATGAGAAGGGACTTGGCAAGGTGGAGGATTGGTGAAATATATGGCAGCTTAGATTCAACGCAAAGAAGGCAAAGTAATGCACCTGGGAAACAAAAACCAGGGGAAGAGTATGCAGTGGGGGGTGAGATACTGATAACAACAAAAATGAAAACAGACCTGGGGGTAGTTATATCAGATGACCTAAAAGTGGGCAAGCAATGTGAGAAGACAGTAAAGAAGGCTGGGGGGATACTGGGATCCATAGGGAGAGGCATCACCAGTAGAAAACAAGAAGTTGTTATCCCTCTATACAGACAGTTGGTGAGACCCCATCTGGAGTAATGCAGGTAGTTCTGGAGACCCCATCTCCACAAAGACATAGACAGGATGGAAGCTGTCCAGAGGAGGGCAACTAAAATGGTGCAGGGTCTGCACCAGAAGACATATGAAGAGAGACTTAAGGAGCTTAATATGTATAGCCTCAAGGAAAGGAGGGAGAGGGGGACAGGACAGAAATTGTCAAGTACGTCAAGGGAAACAACAAAGTCTAAGAGGGTAGCATCTTTCAGAAGAAGAGATTTGCAAGAACAAGGGGGTACAATTTGAAGACAGAGGTGGGGACAGTTCAGAGGTAATGTGAGAAAGTATTTTTTCATGGAGAGGGTTGTGGATGCATGGAACAGCCTTCCTAAGGAGGTTGTGGAGTCAAAAACAGTGGGAAAATTCAAGAATGCACGAGACAGACGTAAGGCAATTCTAGTGAGGGTAGGAGGAAGTAGTCTGTTGGCTAACTAGAATCTGCAGCTTATCCATTAGGTAGGGAAATGGGCAGACTAGGTGGGCAAACAGTCCTTATCTGCCATCAAATTCTATGTTTCTATGATATTATATCAATGATACAGACTGAACCCCCTATTCTGCCAGCTAGGAGCCTCAGTTTGAGAACAGATGTAGGTTTCCCACCCTAATCTTATATCAATGATACAGACATAACCCATTATCCTGCCAGCTAGGAGTCACAGTTTGAGAACAGACTCATGTTATAGATATTATACCAATGATACACCCATAACTGCCTGCACTGCAACCTGGGAGTCCCAGTTTAAGAACGGACTCGGTTTTCCACCCTGCTTTTATACCAGTGATGTAGACATTACCACATGCTCTACCATCTGGGAGTTCTGAGTTTAGAAACATAGAAAATGATGGCAGATAAGGACCACTATGCCCATCTATCCTACCCATTTTCCCTGCATACCATAAAAGCCACAGACCCTTCTTGATCTCCAGCTTTACCTCCTTGTTCCTACTGGTAGGGTTCCCTTATGCCTGTCCTATGCATTCTTGAATCCCCCCTCTGTGTTTGCTCCCACTACCTCTGCTGGGAGTCTATTCCATGCATCCACCACCCTTTCTGTGAAGAAATATTTCTTTCTGTGTTCTGCCCCCTCCTGAAATAACTCCATCCTGGAGCTGATTATAATTAAATGGGTGGGGGGGTGCAGAGGCACAGCCACCCCATGTTAGAATGGACTCAGGTTTCCTACCCTGGTATTATACCAAAGATACTCACATAACCCTTTGCACAGACACCTTGAAGTCTGTGGTTTGAAATTGGACTATGGTCCCCCTCCCTACTGGGCATTATAATTATGATAAACACATCACACTCTACATGGTCAACTGGAGTCCCAGTTTTGAGAAATAACTTTAGTTTCTCCCTCTAGGATTATGCAGACTTCTCAGCATCTATTCTGTTTAGAACATTTTCCGGGCCATCTGCTTACTGTCAGTGGTGTTTTCTTTAGAAGAACGTTGGTGTACAGTCTTGTTACGGGTCCTTGACTCCAATACTGAAGGTTCTTCATCTTTCACAATCAATGTCATGCAGTTTTCTTGTACTGGAAATTCTGCTACTGTTAGGAGAAGACAGTAAATCAGGGGTAAAGGCACAACAACTGGCATGAGCCCTGCGATACAGACATAACCTGCTGCACTGTAACTGTGGAAATCCAAGTCTGAGAATGGACTTCGATTTCCCGCAATAATACTAATGAGACAAACATAGGTTCCTTGTGTTCTCAACACATAAAATTGAGTATACAGGTGTAGGTTAGGTAGCAATAAGATTAAGCAAGACTACATACTGAGGCATGCCCTAAGGAAGCCTTTGGTGAAACGGAGGTAATGGATAGGTGGCTATCAGACTGGACTGGGGTAGGTTCTGTTAAATTTATTTTTGGTAGCAGTGATTTTATTGCACTTAAATCTGTGTAACGTTGTATATTTAATTTCATTTATTTGTAACTGCAGGTAGGTGCACTGAGATACAAAATTCCATTTTTAGGCACAACCTGAAGTCAGTAAGTTCAACAAGTGGAATACTTATTTACGCCAAATCCAAATTCACTATTACTGACATCTATTGTAACTCAAAATCAAAGGAATATGAAATCGTATCTCTGAAACTCCACCTTCCTTCCAATGAAACTATTACAGTAATCGGCGGCTACAGACCTCCAACTGGTGGAACTGAAATCATTAACATACTAAAATCCTTAGTTACGACTGCCAATATAGAAACACTGATACTGAGGACCTCAATATGGATTGGCTCCACACAAATCACATAGCCTGAAACCTTTGTGATGAACTAGGTCTTAGCCTAGATAATTAGTGAACCCACTAGGATTAACACCACTAACACTGCCAATAGTTCTCTCATCGATGTCATACTTACCACCCATCCCCACAAAATACTACAATCGGCTGTTTTTTCCAATGATATAAGTGATCATAGAGTTGTGGTCTGTACAAGACATCAAACCAAAGCCCGCCACCAGCCTAAGTTCATAATCAAGTGATCCTTTCATAAATTCAGTACCCTGATCTATCTGACCAACCTTAGCAAGGTCAAATGACAAGATCTGTACCTCTCTAAAACAGTCAATGAGGCTGTCTCTACCCTAAATGAAAATCTCACAACCCTGGCTAACAAGCATGTTCCATTTACTAAGGTGCATATGCATAAGGTCTCCCACCCCTGGCTTACACTGGAGCTCAAAACTGCACTTATTAACTGAGATAAACTCTGGGCTCTAGCAAGAAGAACTAAGAATCCGACGGATTGACAGACATTTAGAGCAGCTAGGAATGCTTGCGTAAAACATATTCGTTCTACTAAAGCGACCTACTATGTTTCCACGCTGGAACGAGCCAAAGAAAATTCACAGAAAATCTGTTGGATCATTAAGATTACTGAAGGTCGACAGGCTGCTCCTCCATCCCAGCTAAGATTAAAATAAATGGCACAGTTATTGAGAACAATCACCAAATCCTTGAAGAACTGAGTTCTCACTTTGTCATAGCTGGTCTAGCCTTCGATGCATCACTGTACGCATCCCGTACTAGCATCCATGTTAGCCCTACCACTGTCCTGAAAGCTACAGCCCATCCTTTCCAGCTGCTGCCACTCAGCTTCAAAGAAGTCGAGGATTCACTCATCAGGTTAGATACCACAAGAAGTACCGGAGACGATGGTCTTGAACCATTTTTCTTAAAAGTCAGCTACTGCTATCTTACTGGTCCCATTCTCCTTATATTCAACCTCTCTATTTCTTCTGCTGTAGTTCCATCATGTTGCAAATCCACTCATATTATACCCCTATTTAAATCAGGTGAGCTATGTGACTTAAACAATTACAGACCGATCTCAATCTTGCCTATCCTTTTAAAAGTCCTCAAAAAGTTGATTCATATACAATTGAAGAACCACCTGGAAACCTATTCTCTCCTCAATCCAGCCCAATCAGGTTTTGGCCCTAATCATAGCACCGTTACTGCACTAGCCAAAGTCACCGATGACTGGATCTCAGCTAAGGATGCTAAAAAAATTACGGGTGCAGTATTCTTAGATTTAAGCAAAGCATTGACAACCATTGCCCATAATCTAATTGTGAACAGCCTTACAAATATTGGCACTACCCCAGCTACTACCCAGTGGTTTTCCAGTTACCTATCAGGAAGGATGCAGAAAGTCAAAGCAGGTGGGCTGTTCTCTGCCTCCTTACCAGTTACTAGGGGAGTCCCGCAAGGTTCCACCTTAGGTCCTATACTCTTCTCCCTATATATCAACAACCTCCTTGATTCTCAAATAACCAGGTCAACCTTGCATTTCTTTGCAGATGATACAGTCTTGTATACATCCAGCCCTACAATATCGGAAGTCAGGGACATACTTCAAGTTGATTTCACACAGCTAGAAACAAATCTCATCAATACCAAACTCCTCCTAAATGCCAAAAAAACTAAGGCCATGATTTTCTCCCCTAATACTTCCTCCATCACCCTCACTGTCCCGCTTAAAGATTTCATTGTTACCTCCCTAGGTGAACCACTGGTAGTTGTCTCTAAATTTAAATACCTCGGCTTCTGGTTAGACAACAAGCTCTCCTTTAATGAGGAGCTTAATGAGATTAGAGTTGATTCTAATTAAATATGAGGGATGCAGGAGGCAGAGTCCCCCTCATGTCTTTTGTGCTGGCACAATACTGGTGTCAGTATTGTGCTGTTGCTGTGCAGGATGTTGGGAAATTTTCTGTTGAGTACAAGTGGCGCTTCCCATTGGCATTAGCCCTGTGATACAGACATAACCCCTTGCACTGCAACCAGGAAGATCAGAGTTTGAGGATGGTCTCATGTTTCCTACCCAGGTATTATTCCAATGATACAGACATAACCCCTTGCACTGCACATGGGAAGATCAGAGTTTGAGAATGGATTCATGTTTTGCATTCTGCACTTATACCAGTTACAGAGCCATAGGCATCCACCCTGCAAACTGGGAGTCCCAGTTTGAGAAAGGCTCAGATTTCACACCCTGATATTATATCAATGATACAAACAAAACCCCCTACCCTGCCAGCTAGGAGTCCCAGTTTGAGAAAAACTCAGGTTTCCAACACTGATATTATATCAATGACACAGACATAACCCCCTACCCTGCCAGATGAGAGTTTTGGTTTGAGAAAGACTCAGATTTCTCACCCTGATATTATATCAATGATATGGACATAACCCCCTATCCTACCAACTGGAAGTCTCAGCTTGACAACAGATTCAGAATTCCCACCTTGATATTATACCAATGATATAGGCATAACCCCCTGCCAACTAGGAGTCCCAGTTTGAGAACAGATTCTGATTTCCCCTCCCTGTAACAAGTGACCACCAAACAGATGATAAACTGCACAAGGGCAATGATCATTTGAATATAGAGCACCACCATGGTTCAATGCGCTGTCCAGTAATAGCTCTTCCTTACCAAAACTGGGACCATTTAAAGGCACTCTTCATCTGCATCTTACAGCTAACAGTTCTTGTGACTGTTTCCACTGACATGGCACTACCTCAGCAGTACTGACACATCCTTGCGTACCTATGTCGTCCCCTTTCTCTGTGAAGGACCACTTTCACCCTAACCGCTCTGTCTTATTTCCTGCCTCCTTCTCTGATCCTTCTTTCACCTCACCCCCCACCCTCCACCTTCTTTCCACTGTTTATGTTCACTTACCTGAACTTTTGTTCACCCAAATCTACCTATTCCTATTTGATACAGCACCTTGGGCTGCCTCTTTTTATTAGGTCATATTTGATTTCCTACTGATTCATAGTTTTAATTTTAGTTGTGATGTTACATAGATACATAGATACATAGACAGTGTCAGCAGATAAGGGCCTATGGCCCACCCAGTCTGCCCATTTGAGCTTGTAAGTTCGGTTTTTTTTCCTAGAAGTCTGTTTCCCCTTACCCCTGACCTCTAGAATTCCTTTATGTCTATCCCATGCATTCTTAAATCCCATGACTGTTTCAGCCCCCACCACTTCCTCTGGCAGGGTGTTCCACTTGTCCACCACCCGCTCTGTGAAGAAATCTTTCATGTTTCCTCTGAATCGCCCTCCCTCCAACTTCATCCCATGCCCTCTAGTCCTGGAACATCTTTTTCGCTTAAAAATAGTGTTTTCCTGCACCCTGTTCCTTCCTGTAAGATACTTGTGTGTCTCTATCATATCCCTCTCTACCTCCTCTCCTCCAGAGGTACATGTTCAGTTCCTTCAACCTGTCTTCATAGGGACTTGTGATGCAATCCATGCACCATCTTTGTTGCCCTCCTCTGAACCTTCTCTACCCTGTCTATGTCCTTACGTAGGTATGGTCTCCAGAACTGCACACTGTACTCAGGTGGGCCTCACTAGTGTCTTGTATAGCGGAATTATGACCTCCTTTCCTGCTGGTGATGCCCCTGCCTATACATCCCAGCATCCTATTTGTTTTACCTGATGCCTTGTCACACTGTTTCCCTACCTTGAGGTCATCAGAGATGACAACTTCAAGATCCCTTTCCTGCTTGGTGCATGCTATATCCTCACCCCCAAACTGATATATTGTGCCAGGGTTTTGTGCCCCATATGCATTATCTTGCACTTCTTTGCATTGAATTTCAACTGCCAAACCCTTGACCATTCTTCAAGTTTCTGCAGGTCCTTCTCATTCTGTCTACACCCTCTGGTGTGTCTACTTTGTTACAGAGCTTTGTGTCATCAGCGAACAGTGAAATTCTGCCTCTAGATCCTGTGCAATGTCACTGATGAAGATGTTGAATAGGACTGGTCCCAGCACTGATTCCTGTGGTACCCCACTGGTCACTCTTCCCTCTGTGGAGTGACAGCCTTTACCACCACCTCTGTGTCCTTCCACCCAGCCAGTTACCTACCCACCACACTACTGTCCTGCCCACACCCATATTCCCTAGTTTGTGTAATAGTCTTCTATGTGGCACAGTGTCAAAGGCCTTGCTGAAGTCCAGATAGGCCATGTCCACTGCCCTCTCCTGATCCACCTCCCAGTCACCCAGTCAAAAATTCAATGAGGTTGGTCTGACATGACCTCCCCCTGGTGAAACCATGCTGCCTTGGGTCCTGTAGTCCATTAACAACCAGATGTTCCACCAATCTCTCCTTCAGTAGTGCTTCCGTGATCTTTCCCACTACCGAAGTGAGGCTGACTGGTCTGTAGTTCTCTGCTTCCTCTTTGTTCCCACTTTTGTATAAGGGGACTACATCTGCTGTCCTCCAGTCTTTGGGTACCTCCTATGTTTCCAGTGATTGGCTAAACAGGATACCCAGAGGTTCAGCCACCACCTCTCTTAGTTCTTTAAGGACCCTGGGGTGCACCTCATCTGGCCCCATTGCTTTGTCAACTTTATTACTTCCAGTTCCTTCCAGGAACCTTTCTTGCAAAAGGGACTGTAGTCCATTTCTGCATCATCTCACCCTTGTACCCTTCAGACCCATTACCCCTCTTCCTCAGTAAAGACTGAGCAGAAATACCTGTTCAATATGTCAGCTTTACTGTTGTCATCCTCCACGGCTCCCATCCTCCCCCTTCAGTCCTACTATCCCTCCCTTGTCTTTCTTTCTTTTTCACTTATGTACCTGTAAAAGGTTTTGTCCTCTATCCACTGATTTTGCAATGTGTTCCTCTGTCTGAGCTTTGGCTTCCTTACTGACTCCCTGCCTCCCTTGTTTCTCCTGGTACTTCTCCCATCCCTTCTGCCTGTGTCTTTTGTATTGCCTGAATGCAATCTTTCTGGCTTTCACTTTCTTTTGCTACCTCTTTGGAAACCATAATGGTCTCTTCTTTTCCTCTTGCTAACCTGCTTAATGCATAATTCTGTTGTTCTTATAATCCCCATTTTAAATACTGCCCACTGTTCCTCAACCCCTGATTCCTGTCCCATTCCCCTAATGCCTCTTTCAAGTATCTCCCCATTTTCCCAAAGTCTGCCCCCTAAAATCCAGGATACGTGTTTTGTGTGGTTTGGTTCTACTCTTTCTGTGATTTCAAACCACAATGACTGGTGGTCACTGTTACCCAGGTGCTCCCCCACTGTTACCCCCATCACACTGTCCCTGTTTGTGAGCACAAGGTCCAGTAATGCCTTCTGCTGAGTTGGTTCCATGACCAGTTGCTTGAGGAAGGCACCCTGAAGGGAGTTCAGGATAAATCTGCTCCTAGTTGATGCTGCTGCTGGGATGCTCCAGTCTACGTCTGGAATATTGAAGTCTCCAACCAGTACTACCTCACCCTTGTCTGCCATCTTTTGGATGGCTAACATCAGCTCCCTATCTGTTTCTTCCTCCTGGGCTGGTGGTCTATAGACCACACCTGTGTGGATGGCTGGCCCCATTTTCCTTTCCAGCTTAACTCACAGTATCTCTCCCCCATTTTGTTCCTCATGGATCTCTGTGGCCCTTATGTCATTTTTCATATACAGTGCCACTCCTCCTCCCTTCCTGTCTGCTCTGTCTCTTCTGAATATGTTGTAGCCAGGTATGGCCATCTCCCAGTCATGGTTATCATTACACCAGGTTTCAGTGATGGCCACAATGTCCAGGTCTGACTGTACCATGACAGCCTCAGATCTTCCATCTTGTTGCTAAGGCTCCTGGCATTTGCACACATGGCTTTCCATGATTTGACCTCCCTAGACTGCTTCACTGTTCTACTCCAGCCCCTTCCTTAGTTGTCATTTATCCCTGGTTCTCCTTGCTGTCTGCCCTTCTGCTGAATTTTGCCCCCTTTCTGCTCATCCACCTTTTGGACACTAATCTCCATCTTTTACACACTGCTTTGCAGAGATAGCCACTCCTCTGGTTCACTGGTTCCACTGCTAGCTGTGGGGAGTGAGCAAGTAGGTACTCTCCTTGCTGGCCTGCCACCCCCCTTTGCTAGTTTAAATGCTTGTCAATGTAGCATTTAAACTTATCATTGAGTGCTTGGATTCCCATCCAGGATGGATGCAGGCCGTCAGGCTTGAACAAACCTCCATTCCTCCAGGTGGGTCCCCAGTCACCAATGAATCCAAACCCTTCCTCACAGCACCAGTTCTTCAACCATGAGTTAAAGTTCATGGAGCATGCACTCCTACGCTCTCCCTTGCCTCTCACAGGTAGTACTTGAGAAAGTGACAGAAGTAGCTACTTGCTTGAGACCCCTCCCCAGTCTCCTAAACTCTTCCTGAACTTCCTTTGGCTCCCCATTTGCCAAGTCATTAATACTTAGGTGGATAATGACATCCAGCTCACCCTCCCATCTTGCCTTACCAGTGATCCCCAGTATCTTCCTTCCATCCCTCCATGCCGTGGCACCTGGTAGGCACCTCACCTCCCTGTCCTCCCCCTCCTGTGTTCCTAGCTGGATCCCTCTTACGATGGAGTCCCCCACCAGGATTCACTTCCTCCTCCTCTGGGGTCCACTGCTTTCCCCACTGAGGTCACCTCCTTGGCTAACCTCCACATCCTTTCCTTCCACTTCTCTGGGTACCTCTATTTGGTTGTCCTCATTTGCCAGTGTGGCATATGAGTTCTTGAGAGGAATAGGATCTGGGATGTGCCTCTGCCTGACTGCTCTAACCCTCCCTGAGCCCACTGTCATCCAAGTGCTCCTCGTCTCGCATCCTTTGAGGCAGCTGCATTGGACTGGGTGGTCCCTGGATAGGGGTGATGGTATCCTGACCCAGTTTACTTCCACTCTGAGTCTGGCTACCTCATCCTGCAGTCCAGAGAGATGCATGCAGATAGGGCAGCACCTCAGTGTCCAGAAGGTCTGCCTGAATATAGCTGCCCCACAGCCACTGCATTGCACCACTCCTCACATTATACTGCAATTCCACTACTTGTCTGCTACTGAAACTCTCTTAGTTCTCTTTTTATTAATTTACAGTATTAAAAATCCTGTAACTGATCCTCAGATAATTTTTTTTTAAGGAAAAAGAAACCAATAAATAAATAAATGAGTCAAAACACTTGTCGTGCTGAGGGTGGGCTTTGTACCCCTTATGCCCCTCCTACTTCACACTTCTCTTACTATACTCCTGTGTTTAGCTCCTGTCAATCAGATTTATCAGGGCATATAATTAAGAGTTGGGGAGAGGAGGAGAGGTGAAAATCTGCAGCAATTAAAGACAGCACAGAATTACACCACCACTATGTTTTAAATTTTCAACAGCCTAAAAACAATTATAAGTAAAGACAAATAAGAAAGAAAGTATAGTGTCACTACAAGCCCACAATCTAAGTTTAAAAGAAAAATACCAATTACCAGTTACTCTAAAGCACTGAATTAAATATGTTTCCTTCCTTCTCCTTCTGGCTTCTTCTGAGAAAATCAACCTCTGCTTGCTACTTTTCTGTTAATGTCATTTTGTCATTTTAAATACTTTCTTGTCAAACTTTTATGTAATACCATCTGCTGTATGTCTGTCACCCTTACCACCAACTTGGAACCTTTATAAAAGAGATGTTGTGTTCTCAAAGGTATTGTAATCCAAGAATGAATGAATGAATGAATAAATAAACAGACTCAGCTGTAGGGTCAAGCCATACAAAAGTGAAGGTACTGGACTTCAGGAGGGCTCATTCTGTCAAAATGGGAGAGTGCCTCAGAAAAGTAGTAGCAAACAGGCAAGAAGTTGGGGTGCCCAACAATGGGGAAACATCAAAACTGCCATCACAGAGACAACAAGCCTTTGCTTAAAGCAAATAAATCAAAATGAAATTAAAAAAACACTATGGTTCTCAAAAGAGGTGACGGGGAAGGTTAGGGAGAAAAAGTTAGCATTCAGGAAGTATAAGGAAACACAGAAGGAGCAGGGCAGAGAACTGTACCAATTAAAGCTGAAGGAAGTGGGGAAGGCAGTTAGAAAGCAAAGGCCCAAACCAAGGAAACAATAGCCAACTCAATTAAGAAGGGGGATAAAACCTTTATAGGTGCATTAGAGCGAAGAAAGACAAAGGAAGGGATAGTGAGGCTGAATAAAGTGGAGAATGGGTGGGCAGAGAGGGACAAAGAAGGTATACTGAATGAATGCTTCTGCTTATTATTCATAAAGAAAGAAGAGGAGGAACCTAATCCAGTCAATAGAAGCACTCTGGATGGGGGGGTCAATATCAGTCCTTTCTCATAAGAATGGGGTCTGAAAGAACTCCTAAAACTGAAGGTGGACAAAATAAAGGGGTCTGATGGAGTTCAACCCAGAATTCTAAAAGAACTAAGGGGAGAACTAGTAACACCACTGACTACCCTTTTTAACAAATCAGGGGAGAATGGTGTGGTACCTGTGGACTGAAGGAGGGTGGATGTGATTCTCCTTCACAAAAGTGGGAGCAAGACAGAGGCAAGAAACTACAGACCTACAGTATGTCTCTTTGCAGATGACACAAGGATCTGCAACAGAGTTGATGCACAAGGTGGGTTGGAAAGGATGAGAAGGGATTTGGCAAAGTTAGAGGAATGGTCAAATGTATGGCAGCTTAGATTTAATGCTATGAAGTGCAAGGTAATGCACCTGGGAAACAAAAACCCAGGGGAAGAGTACACAATGGGTGTGAGATACTAACAACAACAAAAATGGAAAGGGACCTGGGGTAGGCATATCAGATGACTTAAAGATGGGCAAGCAAAGTGAGAGGGCAGTAAGGAGGGCTGGGGGGATACTGGGATGCATAGGTAAAGGCATCACCAGTAGAAAACAGGAGCTTGTTATCCCTCTGTACAGACAGCTGGTGAGACCCCCATCTGGAGTACTGTGTGCAGTTCTGGAGACCCAATCTCCGCAAGGACATAGACAAGATGGAAGCTCTCCAGAGGAGAGCAACTAATATGGTGCAGGGTCTGCACCAGAAGACATATGAAGAGAGACTAAAGGAACTTAATATGTACAACCTCGAGGAAAGGAGGGAGAGAGGGCACATGATAGAAACTTTCAAGTACCTCAAAGGAATCAACGAAGTCCAAGAGGGTAGCATCTTCCAAAAAAAGAGGTGTGCAAGAACAAGGGGGCACAATTTGAAGATGGGGGGGCGGCTCAGAGGTAATGTAAGGAAGTATTTTTCACAGAAAGGGTTGTGGATGCATGGAATGGCCTTCTGGAGGAGTTTGTGGAGTCAAAAACAGTGGTTGAATTCAAGCATGCACAGGACAGCCATCAGACAATTCTAGGGGTTGGGGATAGAAAGAAGTAGGCTGCTGGTTAACTAGGATCTGCAGCTTATCCATTAGGTAGGGAAATGGGCAGACTGGTTGGGCCAAGCGGTCCTTATCTGCCATCAAATTCTATGTTTCTATGTTAGTTTGACCTCAGTGGTAGGGAAAGTGATAGAATCACTTCTGAAGGAAAGAACTGTTGAGTACCTAGAGGCCAGTGGGGCACAGGACCCAAGGCAGCATGGATTTACAGTGGGAAGGTCATGTCAGATGAATCTAATTGATTTCTTTGACTGAGTGACCAAAGTAGTAGACGAGGGAGGAGCTGTGGACATAGCCTACCTTTAGCAAAGCATTTGAAACAGCCCTGCACAAATGATTAATAAACAAATTAACCAGCCTGGGAGTGGGTCCCATGGTGATAGCCTGGATAAAACACTGGTTGGACAACAGGATACAGAGGGTAATAGTAAACAGAATCCACAGTGAAGAAAGGGGGGTTACTAGTGGGGTACCGCATGGTTCAGTTCTGGGCCCAGTCCTTTTTAATGTCTTTATAAGTGACATTTCAGAGGGACTGGAAGGAAAAGTATGTCCATTTGAAGATCACACAAAGATCTGCAACAGGTTTGATTCACAAGGTGGGGTGGAAAAGATGAGAAGGGACTTGGCAAGGGGGAGGATTGGTCAAATGTATGGCAGCTTAGATTCAACGCAACCTGGGAAACAAAAACCAGGGGAAGAGTATGCAGTGGTGGGTGAGATAATGATAACAACAAAAATGAAAAGGGACCTGGGGGTAGTTATATCAGATAATCTAATAGTGGGCAAGCAATGTGAGAAGGCAGAAATGGAAGGCTGGGGGGATACGGGGATCCATAGCAGGGTTTAAAATAATTGATTATCAGTTTTTTTCTTGGGACTATACTAACTATTCAGAAAGTATTTATACAGATTTTCTGGAAGTGCTGTGTTTGTTAAACACAGTGAGGCAAGAGCTATGCATTTTCACAAAGATTTAGCACTTTTATGAGCAAAATGCTAATCAATTTTTAGAGTTAAATAAATCCCTGCATAGGGAGAGGCATCACCAGTAGAAAACAGGAAGTTGTTATCCCTCTGTACAGACAGTTGGTGAGACCCCATCTGGAGTAATGCAGGTAGTTCTGGAGACCCCATCTCCACAAAGACATAGACAGGATGGAAGCTGTCCAGAGGAGGGCAACTGCAATGGTGCAGGGTCTGCACCAGAAGACAAACAAAGACAGACTAAAAGAGCTTAATATGTATACCCTTGAGGAAAGGAGGGAGAGGGGGACAGGACAGAAATTGTCAAGTACATCAAGGGAATCAACAAAGTCTAAGAGGGTAGCATCTTTCAGAAGAAGAGATGTGCAAGAACAAGGGGGCACAATTTGAAGATAGAGGTGGGGACAGTTCAGAGGTAATGTGAGAAAGTATTTTTTCATGGAGAGGGTTGTGGATGCATGGAACAGCCTTCCTAAGGAGGTTGTGGTGTCAAAAACAGTGGGAAAATTCAAGAATGCACGAGACAGACGTAAGGCAATTCTAGTGAGGGTAGGAGGAAGTAGTCTGTTGGCTAACTAGGATCTGCAGCTTATCCATTAGGTAGGGAAATGGGCAGACTAGGTGGGCCAAATGGTCCTTATCTGCCATCAAATTCTATGTTTCTATGATATTATATTAATGATACAGACTGAACCCCCTATTCTGCCAGCTAGGAGCCTCAGTCTGAGAACAGATGTAGGTTTCCCACCCTAATCTTATATCAATGATATAGACATAACCCATTATCCTGCCAGCTAGGAGTCACAGTTTGAGAACAGACTCATGTTTGTCACCCAGATATTATACCAATGATACACCCATAACTGCCTGCACTGCAACCTGGGAGTCCCAGTTTAAAAACGGACTCGGTTTTCCACCCTGCTTTTATACCAATGATGTAGACATAACCACATGCTCTACCATCTGGGAGTTCTGAGTTTAGAAACATAGAAAATGATGGCAGATAAGGGCCACTATGCCCATCTAGCCGACCCATTTTCCCTGCATACCATACAAGCTGCAGACCCTTCTTGATATCCAGCTTTACCTCCTTGTTCCTACTGCTAGGGTTCCCTTATGCCCGTCCCATGCATTCTTGAATCCCCCCTCTGTGTTTGCTCCCACCACCTCTGCTGGGAGTCTATTCCATGCATCCACCACCCTTTCTGTGAAGAAATACTTCTCTCTGTGTTCTGCCCCCTCCTGAAATAACTCCATCCTGGAGTTGATTATAATTAAATGGGGGGTGTGTAGAGGCACAGCCACCTCATGTTAGAATGGACTCAGGTTTCCTACCCTGGTATTATACCAAAGATACTCACGTAACCCTTTGCACAGACACCTTGAAGTCTGTGGTTTGAGATTGGACTATGGTCCCCCTCCCTACTGGGCATTATAATTATGACAAACACATCACACCCTACATGGTCAACTGGAGTCCCAGTTTTGAGAAATAACTTTAGTTTCTCCCTCTGGGATTATCCAGACTTCTCAGCATCTATTCTGTTTAGAACATTTACCAGGCCATCTGCTTACTGTCAGTGGTGTTTTCTTTAGAAGAACGCTGGTGTACAGTCTTGTTACGGGTTCTTGACTCCAATACTGAGGGTTCTTCATCTTTCACAATCAATGTCATGCAGTTTTCTTGGACTGGAAATTCTACTACTGTTAGGAGAAGACAGTAAATCAGGGGTAAAGGCACAACCACTGGCATGAGCCCTGCGATACAGACATAACCTGGTGCACTGTAACTGTGGAAATCAGAGTCTGAGAATAGACTTCGATTTCCCGCACTAATACTAATGAGACAAACATAGGTTCCTTGTGTTCTCAACACATAAAATTGAGTATACAGGTGTAGGTTAGGTAGCAATAAGATTAAGCAAGACTACATACTGAGGGCATGCCCTAAGGAAGCCTTTTGGTGAAGCACGAGGTAATGCATAGGTGGCTATCAGACTGGACTGGGGTAGGTTCTGTTAAATTTATTTTTGGTAGCAGTGATTTTATTGCACTTAAATCTGTGTAACGTTGTATATTTAATTTCATTTATTTGTAACTGCAGGTAGGTGCACTGAGATACAAAATCCCATTTTTAGGCACAACCTGAAGTCAGTAAGTTCAACAAGTGGAGTAGTTATTTACGCCAAATCCAAATTCACTATTAATGACATCTACTGCAACTCAAAATCAAATGAATATGAACTCGTATCTCTGAAACTCCACCTTCCTTCCAATGAAACTATTACAGTAATCGGCGGCTACAGACCTCCAGCTGGTGGAACTGAAATCATTAACATCCTAAAATCCTTAGTTACGACTGCCAATATAGAAACACTGATACTCGGGGACCTCAATATGGATTGGCTCACACACAAATCACATAGCCTGAAATCCCTTTGTAATGAACTAGGTCTTACCCAGATAATTAGTGAACCCACTAGGATTAACACCACTAACACTGCCAATAGTTCTTTCATTGATGTCATACTTACCACCCATCCCCACAAAATACTACAATCGGCTGTTTTTTTTCCAATGATATAAGTGATCATAGCGTTGTGGTCTGTACAAGACATCAAACCAAAGCCCGCCACCAGCCTAAGTTCATAATCAAGTGATCCTTTCATAAATTCAATACCCTGATCTCTCTGACTGACCTTAGCAAGGTCAAATGACAAGATCTGTACCTCTCTAAAACAGTCAATGAGGCTGTCTCTACCCTAAATGAAAATCTCACCACCCTGGCTAACAAGCATGCTCCATTTACTAAGGTGCATATGCGTAAGGTCTCCCACCCCTGGTTTACACTGGAGCTCAAAACCGCACTTATTAACTGAGACAAACTCTGGGCTCTGGCAAGAAGAACTAAGAATCCTACGGATTGACAGACATTTAGAGCAGCTAGGAATGCCTGCGTAAAACATATTCGTTCTACTAAAGCGACCTACTATGTTTCCACGCTGGAACAAGCCAAAGAAAATTCACAGAAAATCTGTTGGATCATTAAGACTACTGAAGGTCGACAGGCTGCTCCCTCCATCCCAGCTAAGATTAAAATAAATGGCACAGTTATTGAGAACAATCACCAAATCCTTGAAGAACTGAGTTCTCACTTTGTCATAGCTGGTCTAGCCTTCGAAGCATCACAGTACGCATCCCGTACTAGCATCCATGTTAGCCCTACCACTGTCCTGAAAGCTACAGCCCATCCTTTCCAGCTGCTCCCACTCAGCTTCAAAGAAGTCGAGGATTCACTCATCAGGTTAGATACCACAAAAAGTACCGGAGACGATTGTCTTGAACCATTTTTCTTAAAAGTCAGCTACTGCTATCTTACTGGTCCCATTCTCCTTGTATTCAACCTCTCTATTTCTTCTGCCGTAGTTCCATCATGTTGCAAATCCACTCATATTATACCCCTATTGAAATCAGGTGACCTATGTGACTTAAACAATTACAGACCGATCTCAATCTGGCCTATCCTTTCAAAAGTCCTCAAAAAGTTGATGTATATACAATTGAAGAACCACCTGGAGACCTATTCTCCTCAATCCAGCCTAATCAGGTTTTGGCCTCTAATCATAAGTAATCAGCATTGCACTAGCTAAAGTCACCGATGACTTGATCTCAGCTAAGGATGCTAAAAAATTACGGTGCAGTATTCTTAGATTTAAGCAAAGCATTTGACAACCATTGCCCATAATCTAATTGTGAACAGCCTTACAAATATTGGCACTACCCCAGCTACTACCCAGTGGTTTTCCAGTTACCTATCAGGAAGGATGCAGAAAGTCAAAGCAGGTGGGCTGTTCTCTGCCTCCTTACCAGTTACTAAGGGAGTCCCGCAAGGTTCCATCTTAGGTCCTATACTCTTCTCCCTATATATCAACAACCTCCTTGATTCTCAAATAACCAGGTCAACCTTGCATTTCTTTGCAGATGATACAGTCTTGTATACATCCAGCCCTACAATATCGGAAGCCAGGGACATACTTCAAGTCGATTTCACACAGCTAGAAACAAATCTCATCAATACCAAACTCCTCCTAAATGCCAAAAAAACTAAGGCCATGATTTTCTCCCCTAATACTTCCTCCATTACCCTCACTGTCCTGCTTAAAAATTTCATCCTTACCTCCATAGGTGAACCACTGGAAGTTGTCTCTAAATTTAAATACCTCGGCTTCTGGTTAGACAACAAGCTTTCCTTTAATGAGCACATTGACGACCTGTCCAGAAGACTAAAAGCTAGACCAGGCTTCTTCTTCTGAAATAGGTCCATCTTTCCTCTGGAAACCAGACTCAGGCTTGTTCAGATCACCTGCCTCCCTTTACTTGACTATGGGGACATATTATACAATTCTGCAGCAATTACTAACCTAAACAAACTGAACATTCTCTATCACCATGCCCTGCACTTCATTACGAACTACCCACACCGAACCCACCACTGTGAACTATATGCAGCTGTTGGCTGGACTTCACTCACCACTAGAAGCATGCTTCATGCTGGCATTTGGACCCTAAAACTTCTTCTGAATAAATTACCAAGCTATTTAGCAGCTCTTATTCGTACCGCCCACAGCTCTTATTTCCTTAGGAATTCAGATTTTATCCTACTTGATGTACTTAGGACTCACACCTCCTTTGGTAGATGAGCCTTCTTAAGTGCCCTACCAACTATTTGGAACCAGCTGCAATCTACTCTGAAACCATCCAGTGTAGTGTCAGTAAATTTCTTTAAAAGACTGGTGGCTTCAAAAATAAAGGATACCTGTAACTGTTTCTAAACTCCTTCCCTAGCCCTCTCCTCACTTCCTTTGTTTGCTCTCACTACACTGCCTTCCTTAAAACTTGTACTAAGTGCTTTTTTTCCTCCAGATTGTTGACCCATGCATCTTGTAGGACCTGGCCCACCCATAATGTATTGTTATGTTATTGCCTGCATTGTTTATTTGTTGTAACCATGCACCCAGGACCTCCTTGTGAATGAGCTTGCTCAATGGAGTTTTCCTGTAATAAACTTGAACTTGAACAGACAAACTAATGACATAGAATACATTAATCAACCATTAAGTACAATAAACAGTTAATACATCATTTTACACAACCGACAAACTGACATAGACTACATTAATCAACCATTAAATACAACAAACAATTAACACATAATTTTACACAATCGACAGACTAACAACATAGAATACATTAATCAACCATTAAATACAATAAACAGTTAACACATCATTTTACACAAGAGTAAACACTTTTTTTTAAATAAATGGAAGCAACAGTGGCAAAAGTGGTGACTGATAAAGAAGCCTTTACTTCATCAGGTAAAGGGTTCCACACTGTTGCAATAAGATAAGCAAAGGACCTTTTCACTGAGCTTGTATGGACCAATGGAAGAGTCAGTTGGGTCTTAGCAGATGACTGTCAACTGTGTGGAAAACTGTATGTATTCAAAAGGGCTCAAAGTGATGTTGGGATAGCTACATGTAGTATTTTAAATGTAAAACATGACATAGCCAATTTATAAGTATTTTAAATTGATAGCCATTCAAGGCTAGTCAAGATATTACAGTGATGTGTCAGAGAAGGTGCTATTAATACAAACTTTCCAATTTTATAGAACAATGTTTCCTTCCAGGAAGTAAAGGAAGAGGCTGAGGCATCGAAAATTAAAGAAGTGTAATTCAAGACCGGTAACAAGCAATATTCTGCAACAGTTTTACGAGAATCGTTGGTCAGAAATTTAGAAGGCTGATAAAGAGCACCAATTTAAGAATGCAACTTGGCAGTAACCTTATCTAAATATAGAAACATATATTTTGATGGCAGATAAGGATTGCTTGGCCCACCTAGTCTGCTTGTTTCCCTACCCATTGGATAAGTTGCAGATCCTAGTTAACCAGCAGCCTACTTCCTCCTTAGCCCCCTCTCCTACCCCCATTATAACTGCATTATGTCAGTCCCATGCATTCTTGAATTCTCCCACTGCTTTTAACGCGATGACCTTCACTGAAAGTCTGTTCCATCCTTCCATCACCCTTTCCATGAAAAAATACTTCCTCACGTTGCCCTTACCAATCCCCCCTCTATTTTGAAATTGTGCCCCTTTATTCTTGAACATCTCTTTTTCTGAAATATGCTACCCTCTAGGACTTTGTTGATTCCCTTGAGGTACTTTAAGGTTTTTATGATGTCTCCCTCTCCCCTCTTTCCTTAAGGGTATGCAAATTAACCTCTTTGAGTCTCTCTTCATGTAAACCCTTGGTGGCGCTATCCCAGAGCTACTACCCTGCCTGCTTGGCAGGCTGGCATTTAGACACACCCAAGGAAGGCTTTCCGGAAGGCTCAGTTCATGAAAGAAAGACAACAAAGCAAACATATGGCAACACTTTTAGATTTAGCTGTTGTTGCAGGGAGCTACCCTGATGGTTACTCAGGACACAGGCAGTATGAAAACTGAGACTGCAGGTTACTGATCTGGAGTGCCAGGAGAAGCAGGGCCCACATGAATCACCGAAGCATCATTCCTGTTCAATGCATTGAGCAGGAGGCTGATCCCCAGGCAGGTCTCTCATCGATGGCTTCTTCTGTGCAATGGGTAGTCTGGTTGGGCCATCGTGGCAAGGCCCAGACCAAGTGAAGATGAATGCGGATTTCCATCCATGGTGCTGGATGCCACCTCCAACAAGCAAAACACAGTTCAGGCACATAGTGGGGAAACAAATCATGACCCACTAATAATTCACAGAACATTTACATGTAAGGAAATCCTACTATACCAGGCACACCACTCTCCGGTTACAATTGCAAAGTCTGCACAAACTGGAGGTTCCAAGTCAGCTGGAAATCCTGACAGGCCGATCGCATTCAGCAAAATCTTCGCTCTTATTCAGGTTTGAGCCTGATCAAAATTCAGTAGCGCACTTGTTCTCACAAACTCGGAGTTAGTCCGAAACAGTTCTCTCCTCCCTCTCAGGAGTTACAGACAGGCATGCTGCCAGAACTCAAGCCTTTCCACAGTTCTCCCACGTGAAAAATACACAGACAGCTGCTTGACTGTCTTTAGCTTTTGCTTCTTCCACTCCTAACTGAGATCTGAGTCTTCTGCCAGTGGTACTCATAAATCGGGGCACCAAGGAATGGTTCGGAGACATGGTACAAAATAAAGCTCCTCTTATCTCCCCATGTGTGAAAGTTGAAGGCAGGCAGGCCAGACTCAGCCTTCCCGCCAAATCCCAACGCTGCCCCATGGGCAGCAGCTCCTCAAGCTGCTTACTCTTACAGCTCCGTCTCAGTTCTGCCTCTCTGCTGCAGGCAGCTGGGGAATTTCCCTTTGATCCAAAAGGTTCAATTGGCTGATTCTCCTGTCAGTCAAAGCAAGGGCACCCCCTTTAGTTGCAAAAAGGCACCAAAAGCCCAAAACTACAATTCCTACAAGTTCTGCCTCCACAGAACCCCTGTAGGTAGGCTCCATTTTATGCCCCACCAGTATTGATTGCTCCAACTTGGCAGTCCCAGGCCAAAATGGTGGTGACGAACAGACCAGTCTTTGCTGCAAAGGAAGCAGGTTAGACAAACCACAATATTATTGCCATTAAAGCAGATAAATAGTAAACAGTTACAGGTTCCACTTAAGCTCCCTCTGCACAATTAGCGATGGTAGAAACGGATTGATTACACTGAAGCTCGGTTGGGACTGAAGCCTAGACACACTCGGCCACTACCCAGAACAATTACACACTGCAAATTAGGCAGCTCTTAAAGAGACAGGCGCAGAGGTGATTAGGCATGCTTGTGCAATTTCTTTTTAAACAGCTGAAACACAGGACACCAGCCTGGCAGAGAGCATTTAGGTACACCTAAGGAAGGCTTTTCGGAGACCCCCCATTTGTAGGGGGGTTACACCCTTCCCTGCCTGGAGGAAACTTGGAGTCTGCGTCAAGTCTGTACCATCACGTTATTGAGAATGCCATATAAACAAGACATCTGTATCATTAGCTTGTTACATTACTATACATTTCAATATACTCTAAATAGATACACGGTCTGCAATAACAACAATTATGTATTTTCCATACATTTCAAACTTCACAGGATTCACACAAAATATCACTATACTTATTTACATCACTGCTTCCCATAGTCTAAATACAGATGGGGGCCCATCCTTATGATCCGTAACAATGGCGTGAAACCCAGTTGGCACCACATTTTTTTCATTAATGTCAGACATTTTTCCATGTGGCCACCAGAGGGCACAAAATCCCAGTGGTGAGCCTCCAAGATGTAACCACTAGGTGGCGCTATCCCACAGGCTACTACCCCTGCTTGCTTGGCTAGTAGCAGGTTAAGGTGTCTAGTTTCTGTAATGGGTGCCTCCACACGGAGGTCAGGGTTGTTAGTGGTCAAGCTAACCTGGGAACAGCCCTCTGGGACACTGCAACCCCCTCTTTCCCTTCTAATGGCCTGAGCAATATACAATGATCACTTTCACAATACCCCTTGTACAACACACAAGTACCCACACTGTTTGCACTCACCACCAGGGCTGGTTCCTCTGGCTTGACCCAGGGGATCCCCGGTAAAACAAGGTTATACACAACAAATAGCAGCAGTACAGTACTCTTAGCACAAACTGGAACCACAGTCAGGCTAAATGCAGAAAAAGTCAGATTTGATGTATTCAGGGGACATGAACAAGGAAGGGGCATAATCAGGTTGATTGGCTTAAAAGTTATATTAATCAAACAGTTATGCATGCAGTTTAGAGTTCCCCCCACACAGTCACACACTCTGGGTACCCAGGTAGGAGGCAGGTGGACTAGCCAGGATCGCTGCCCAGGGCAGGCCGGCATAACAGTTGGTTGGGGCCCTGTGATGGAAGAAACAACATGCACAACACACACTGGGCTGGATATTCAATTTGCGCCCCACTGTGGTGCAAGCCTGGGCACAGTGCACCTGGGCTGCACCAGGGCATGGACCCTGTGATATTCAACTGTGCTGCGCCATGGCTCAGCACCGCTGAATATGGCACCGAGGGCACAGCACTGCTCATGGTGCAGTGTCACTGCACCAGCGCAAGTGGCAGAACGGGAGCAGGGGGATGCGCCAGCGCAAGTACAGTTGCACTAGGTGCAGCAACTGCAATTTTCAGAACTGAGCATGCAGATGAAGCTATAATGTATGCAAGGCACAAATGGAGCCATTTTCATGTCATTATGGCCCCATTTGCATGTGGTGTGCTGCTCCCTGGCAACATGTGCCTGGCACCCTACCAGGCTGCAGCCATCAGGGACTGATACCCTGCAGTCCCATGGCGGTTCCCGCTCCCGTTCGGCCAATCACGGGCATAAGTAAATGTATTCTCCCTGGTGGTCCAGTGGTAATCCCACCCATCGCCCGATCACAGGAATAAGTAAATATATTCTCCCTGGTGGTCCAGTGGTAATCCCACCCATCGCCCGATCACAGGAATAAGTAAATATATTCTCCCTGGTGGTCCAGTGGTAATCCCACCCATCGCCCGATCACAGGAATAAGTAAATATATTCTCCCTGGTGGTCCAGTGGTATTCCCTCCCATTGCCCTATTGCAGGCACAAGTACATTCTTACCCTGGTGGTTCAATGGTACACTCCCTCCCCACCTACCCTCTGAGGTCCCCGCCACCCAGCACCCCCCATCATCGGTGGGTGGCAGTACCCTGCCCGCATTGCATTCTGCCTGGTCCCTGCAGAATGACAGCGTACAGTATGGTCTGTACACCTACTGGTCCACTGCATGGACCAATGGGCATGCCAACAATACTGTACTACAAAGGCCCAATATCTGAATGAATGCGAATACCAGTGGACCACCAGGGAATACACACTTACTGATGCCCATGATTGGGCAATGGATGGGGGGAATATCACTGGACCACCAGGAATATATAGTTACTGATGCCCATGATTGGGCAATGGATGGGGGGAATATCACTGGACCACCAGGAATATATAGTTACTGATGCCCATGATCGGGTGATGGGGGAGGACTACCACTGGACCACCAGGGTTTATCATTTTGCATATGCCCACAATCAAGCGGGGGAGTGGGGGGTCCACTGGACCACAGGGGGCTATGCCACGTTACAGTGTTTGGGGGGGCCACCCGCAGATGGCTGCTGTGTTGCACCCTGCAATGCAGCAGCCCACCTGTGGGTGTCCCCAACTTGTTCCCTGTTTTTTCAAGAACATCTTTGCGACCCCCTGTGTGGTGCAATGCAGGGATGCACCTGCATATGCGCCGCACATCCTGGGCTGAATATCGGGATTTGCCGCATATGCATGGGCACGCCCCTTGCCATTGTGCTGCATACATTACCAGTGTGCCCTGGCACATTGGAAGTTGTGCAGTGCAACATGCCCATTTCAATATCGCGTCGGTGCGCATTGATGGGTTGAGCATGGTACAATCATGTTGATCCATGGGCAACCCTTTTTACTATCCAGGCCACTATTTGTAATTTGGAGCCAAAGGGCTCAGTTCGTGAAAGAAAGACAACAAAGCAATCAGATGGCAACCCTTTTAGATTTAGCTGTTGTTGCAGGGAGCTACCCTGATGGTTACTCACGATACCCAAGACTGGACACAGGCAGGATGAAAACTGAGACTGTAGGTTGTTGATCTGGAGTGCCAGGAGAAGCAGGGCCCACACAAATTACTGAAGTGTCATTCCTGTTCAATGCATTGAGCAGGAGGCTGATCCCCAGGCAGGTCTCTCGTCGATGGCTTCTTCTGTGCGATGGGTAGTCTCGCTGGGCTAGCATGGCAAGGCCCAGACCAAGTGAAGATGAATGCGGATTTCAGACCGTGGTGCTGGATGCCACCTCCAGCAAGCAAAACACAGTTCAGACACACAGTGGGGAACCAAATCATGACCCACTAACAACTCACAGCACATTTACATGTAAAGGAATTCTACTGTACCAGGCATACCGCTCTCCAGTAACAATCACAAAGTCTCTGCACAAACTGGAAGTTCCAAGGCAGCTGGAAATCCTGACAGGCTGATTGCATTCAGCAAAATCTTCGCTCTTCTTCAGATTTGAGCCTGGCCAAAATTCAGTAGCATACTTTGTTCTCACAAACTCGGAGTTAGACCGAAACAGTTCTCTCCTTCCTCTCAGGGGCAACAGACAAGCATACAGGCCAGAACTCAAGCCTTTCCACAGATCACCCACATGAAAATACACAGATGGCTGCTCGACTGTCTCGAGCTATTGCTTCTTCCACTCCCAACTGAGATCTGATTCTTCTGCCCGTGGTACCCATAAATCGGGGCACCAAGGAAGGGTTCAGAGACATGGTCCGAAATAAAGCTCCTCTTATCTCCCCATGTGGGAGAGCTGAAGGCAGGCAGGCCAGACTCAGCCTTTCTGCCAAATCCCCACGCTGCCCCGTGGGCAGCAGCTCCACGAGCTGCTCACTCTTCCAGTTCCATCTCAGTTCTGCCTCTTTGCTGCAGGCAGCTGGGGAATTTCCCTTTGATCTAAAAGGTTCAATTGGCTGATTCTCCTATCAGTCAAAGCAAGGGCACCCCCTTTAGTTGCAAAAAGGTGCCAAAAGCCCAAAACTACAATTCTTTTAAGTTCTGCCTCCACAGAGCCCCTGTAGGCAGGCTTCATTTTAGGCCCCCCTAATACTGATTGGTCCAGCTCGGCAGTCCCAGGCCAAAATGGTGGTGATGAACAGAACAGTCCTTGCTGCAAAGGAAGCAGGTTAGACAAACCACAATATTATTGCCATTAAAGCAGATAAACAGTAAACAGTTACAGGTTCCACTAAAGCTCCCTCTGCGCAATTAGTGATGGCAGAAACGGAGTGATTACACTGAAGCCTGGGTGGGACTCAAGCCTAGACTCACTCGGCCACTACCCAGAACAACTGCACACTGCAAATTAGGCAGCTCTTAGAGAGACAGGCATAGAGGTGATTAGGCACTCTCATGCAATTTCTTTTTAAACAGCTGAAACACAGGACACCAGCCTGGCAGAGGGCATTTAGGTACACCAAAGGAAGGCTTTTCGGAGACCCCCTTTTTAAGGGAGGTTACATTTGTATGGCTTCTTGTGCATACCCTGCACCATTTTGGATGCCCTGCTCTGGACTGCCTACATCCTGTCTATGTCCTTGGAGATTCTGTGTCTCTATAACTGCATGCAATACTTCAGATTTGGTCTCACCAACTGTTTGTATAGAAGGATAACAACTTCCTGCTTTCTACTGGTGATGTCTCTCCCTATGCATTCAAGAATCCTCTCCTTACTGCCTTCTCATATTGCTTGCCTACCTTTAGGTCATCTGATATGAGTACCTCCAGTTCCCTTTCCATTTTTGTTATTGTTTGTAACCCCCCATTGTTTAATCTTCCCCTGGGTTTTTACTTCCTAAATGCATTACTTTGCACTTATTTGTATTGAAACTAACCTGCCATACTCTTAATCATTGCTCCAACCTTGCCAAGTCCCTTCTCATCCTTTCCACTCCTCCCTGTGCCTCAACACTGTTGCAGATCTTTGTGTCATCTACAAAGAGGCATATTTTTCTTTCCAGCTTCTCTGCAATGTCACCTGTAAACACATTAAAAAGTACTGCTGCCAGTACTGAACCCTGTGGTATCCCACTAGTAACTTCCCTTTTTCCAGAGTGTGCTCCATTTACTATTACCCTCTGCATCCTGTTGTCTAGCCAGTTTGTTACCCAGGCTACCACCCTGGGACCCACTTCCAGGCTGGCTAACTTGTTTGTTAATCTTGAGTGGTACTGTGTAAAATGTCTTGCTAAAGTCTCTGCAGCTCCCATCTCTCAGAGCAGCACATCATAGATCTATTTAAAAAATTAATAAATAACAGCAAGATAAACCCAACCTTCAAGGCTTGGAAAACTAATTTTGCAGATTGATGTCCTGCTCATATATAGAGTTGCAAAGGGGGATTTATTTGAATCTTTTTTAAAAAGAAGGCTGAGGTAGTATAATGTGGAAACATGACCGGAGGGCAGGTATGAACATTAGAAACCACAGGCAATGGCACTATGGAGCTGCAAAAAGGGATGGGAGGTCGGGAGTTAAAGAGCAGTGGGGGTCAAGTAAGCTGTAGGTAAAAAAAGAGCTCTGAAGAAACATGTTGTTTTATTATTTGTTAGTTTCTGCCTGCAATTTCAAGTGTGAGGAACTTAGCTGGCTACAGTTTTTTGTTCGCAGTAAAGAAACAGTCCCACAATTGGGGCACAGTGCTAGCCATGATGGTTGGGTTTATTTAGAGCTATGGAGCTGCTTTGAGAGATAGGAGATCATGAGCCTACGAGCGAGAGGGTCGTGCTGCAGAATTAAAAACACTTCGGGAGAAACAGAAGGATTTATTTTTTGTGGTTAAACTACTCTAGTAGGACAAAAGTCCCTAGCCAGCAAGAGAAAAATAAATGTATTAATATAGGCGAAGGAACTATTTTATTGCAAATAATATTTTAAACCAATTTCTTTTTGATTCACATTTTCATTGACCTTTTTTTATGATAGTGTCCAATTTCTATGCACAATAATACCCTCCAGAGTGGGCGGTACTGGGCTATACCAGACCTTCTGGATTTATAAGGCCCTCCGACCGCAGCAGTGTTCCTCATTATTCCCCCAGGTGGTTCAGTACCGCGCCCTGTCAGGTATTATTGCTAACTTAACCAATCTAGTGGCCCTGGTGTGGGTGTTATGGAGAATGCAGTACTGAAGTAGATCAATGTGGGATCTAGAGGACTTATGTACCTTCCACGCTATGCCTGACACCCTTGGGAAGTGGAAGCCTCTGACCCTGGATTTTCTAATGGGAGTGTGCTGGTCCCAGATCTTTAGAAAATCAGTCTAGTTAAAGTACTGTAGGGCAGAGCCAACTGAGGAGGCAGTGGATTTAGGATATCAGTCAGTATTGGGTAAATCTGAGTGAAGGGAGGTCATGTCCAAAGATCTGAAAGAACGGATTAGGAGGATACTAGGAGGGGCTTTAGTATGGTGGGTTTTTTGCACACAGTAAACTATGTGGTAGTCACTTACTGCATCTGGTAAAATCCCTGCAGCAATTACCCAGAAAAGGTGCGAGACAAGTGCCCAATCCAGGAGAGTATGCTTGTGGGACTTGTGGTTAAGGTGGATGGGTTCTGAGATCAATTGTTTGAGGCTGAGGGTCTGGATATTGTTACAAAATTTGGACTGAGGATGAGAGCCGATTTAAGTTAAAATCCCCTAGGATGAAGAGTTCACTAGAGGAGGAGAAGTGGGTAGTAAGATTTGAAATGAGCTTGAGACTCGAGGTGCCAGACAGCCTTGGACAACAATAGACATCATCCACAAAGATGGGGAGGAAATGTTTTAGGAGCAGTAGGCAGATGGGGAAAAGACAGAGAGAATGGTGATGAACTGGACTGTTGAGGAGATGTAAATAGCCACTACATCATCCTGATTCCATGGTCCTGCCAGGTGAGGGAGTAGCAAGAGACATGGATGGCAGTGTCTGGAATCTTAGAGGAGAGCCAGGATTCTATGAAGATAAGTATGTCAAGTTTGAGGCTGATTACTAGAGACTGTGCCAGGTCAATCTTGGGGACAAGGCTCCTGACGGTAAGATGAGCCACTTTTAAACAGTTAAGGAGGTCAGTGTGGGAGGAGTACACAGGGCCTAGGTTGGGTTCTATATCACCTGCTATTAGTAGCAGCAAATATAGAAACATAGAATTTGAATGCAGATAGGGACCACTTGGCCCACCCAGTTTGCCTGTTTCCCTACCTTATGGATAAGCTGCAGATCCTAGTTAACCAACAGCCTACTTCCTCCTACCCCCACCACCTAGAATTATCTTATGTCTGTCCAATGCATTCTTGAATTCCTCCACTGTTTTTGACTCCACAACCTCCTCAGGAAAGCCATTCCATGCATCCACAACCCTCTCCATGAAAAAATACTTCCTCACATTGCTTCTGAGCCATCCCCTCTCTAGCTTCAAATTGTGCCCCCTTGTTCTAGCACACCTCTTTTTCTGAAAGATGCTACCCTCTTGGACTTTGTTGATTCCCTTGAGGTAATTGAAAGTTTCTATCATGTCCCCCCTCTCCCTCCTTTCCCTGAGGGTGTACATATTAAGTTCCTTAAGTCTCTCTTCATAAGTCTTCTGGTGCAGATCCTGCTTCATTTTAGTTGCCATCCTCTGGACAGCCTCCATCCTGCTCATGTCCAAAAACAAACACACCACCACCTACTCCAGAGACAGGACAGGAAGCCCTCCAGTGAAGGTGGTTAAAGAATTGCCACTGAGTCCAGTTTGCTTTAGTAAATGCAAAATTGCTGGTTTTACTCCAAATTGTTAACCCAAGTGAGGAGGCACAGTAGTTACATGCAAGGTGTCCAGCACCATTTCGGTTGCCCTGCTCTAGACTGCCTCCATCCTGTCTATGTCCTTGTGGAGATGGGGTCTCCAGAACTGCACGCAGTACTCCAGATGGGGTCTCACCAGCTGTCTGTAAAGAGGGATAACAAGTTCCTGTTTTCTACTGGTGATGCTTCTCCCTATGCATCCCAGTATCCCCCAGTCCTCCTAACATCCTTTTCACATTGCTTGCCCACCTTTAGGTCATCTGATACAACTACCCCTAGGTCCCTTTCCATTTTTGTTGTTGTTAATATCTTACCCCCCATTGTGTACTCTTCCCTTGGGTTTTTCCCCCAGGTACATTACTTTCCACCTCTTTGCATTGAATCTAAGCTGCCATACATGTGACCATTCCTACAACCTTGCCAAGTCCCTTCTCATCCTTTCCACCCCACCTTGTGTATCAACCCTGTTGAAGAGCTTTGTGTTGTCTGCAAAGAGATGTAATTTTCCTTCCAGTCCCTCTGCAATGTCACTTATAAAGACATTGAAGAGGACCGGTTCCAATACTGAACCCTGCGTAGAAGAATGAGGAGCTCTGTAGGGAAAGGTAGGCATTTGTGACACAGGTGAGTAACAGGAAGGGGTGTGTATATGGGGAACTATGTGAGGGCTTTAAGCAACTGAAAAATGCTAGATGGAGACCATTGGATGGGATGAGTGAAGGATCAGTGGGCTATGGAATGTAATGGACAGAGCAGGCATGAGGATACAAAGGTTGGAGAAGAGGATGGAGGGACAGAGTGGGGAAGATGGTTATTGGAAGAGATGTCATGAAGAACAGAAGGGAGAGGGAGGAGATGTAAGAGAAGAGCATAGTGGAAAGGAAGGCAGGGGATACCTGGGGTACAGGGTTTAAATTGACAGAGAGTTTGGTGCCTTCACCCTTCCTCTGGAGTTAGGTTCCTCAAGATGCTGGCTGGGAGGGGACAGGAGGTGAGAAAAAGGGAGAAGGGTGGGAACATTTAGACTAGGGGGAGACTACTGAAGGGTATGGAGGATGAGAATGGAAGAAAATAAGTATGGGAGAGGCAGAGAATGAGGGGGTAAGAAATGAGAGAGGAGGAGGAAGGGGGCTAGTGTTAGAGGGATAAGATATGGGAAAGTGCAGTAGGAAACAGCTGGGAGTAGTGAGTAGCAACAGTATCAGAAATAGTGCTTACTGAGAAAGCAACTGTTGTGTAGCATTGGAAAAACAGCAGGGCCATATAGGACCACTAAGTCCACAGTATCCTGAAATGCCAATTTTGCAAAAATAGAGCAGACAGGAGTAGTGCAAAGGCTTTGTTTGGATGCATCTAGTGAGGCAACATTAGCCTGCAAGCAGCACCATAAATATAATTAGAAACAGGACTAGGTATGTATTACTTAGCCTTGTACAAGCACACTAATACAATACGTTCGGCAAAAAACAAGGATACTAACATGTGAGATTACGGGACACTGAAGGAGAAATAAATGAAGAACACCTGAAGAAATTACCCAGTTAGACATGTAGGGCTCCATTGCAAAACTGCATGACAATAAATAATTACCTTGCAGCATGGCTATGTAATTACTTGAACAGCACAGTTTGACTTGATAAGATAGTGAAACCTCCACTAATTTATCTTCTGATAGTGTCTGTACTAAGAAACTGGAGGGAGGAGTAGGGGCTGCAAAAGTGGTACTATCCTGGGGAGGGGGAGCGGACCAAGTGCTGGTTAGTGGGGTTGCATAAGTAGACTGAAGTTGGTCTTATCCATCACAGACACTGCAGAGAAGTGCTGGGGGAGCGGTTGCTGTCCTACTGGAGGCTGGGTTCAAGTCCCAAAGCAGAAAGTTGGACTCATATGGAGGCAGTATAGTGGAGTGGGTTAAGGCTCTGAGCAGCACAGGCATGGCCTCATAACACCAAGCTAACACTGAAAGGCTGTAATGGGGGAATGTTTTATTATTTTTGTTTTATTTTTTACAGTGTTTGGCTAGGAAAGACATATTCAGCTGATGACCAGAGGTCTGTTTCATTTTGTAGGTGCTTCCTGGAAGCCCAGTGAATTCATATGGTCACAGACTATGCAAATGGAGACTATGGGATACAAATCCAGATTTTCAGGTTTGCAGCTCTGTGCACTAAAGCGCTAAGCTACACAGATACATAGAAAGCGTTAGCAGATGGGGACATTCGATCTCTCTACTCTGCCCATGCTCTGGACTCCCCCCCCCCACACAGTCTCTCTCTCTTTGTTCTCATAATTCCTTTGTATCTATCTCAAGCATTCTTAAATTCTCTCACTGTCTTGGCTGCCACCACCTCTTCCAGCAACCCATTATGTGGCACAACCACTCTCTCCACGAAGAAGAACTTTCACTTATTGCTCCTAAAATTCCCCAACCCCTCAGCCTGAGAGCATGACCTAGTGTCCTAGTGGATGCATTTAGCTAGAAGGGTAGTACTGGAAGAGGGGTTGCTGCTATATTGCAGGATGGGGTTAAGTGCTACACCAACAAGGGGGTGACCAGCGGGGTACAGCAGGGTTCAGTGTACTCAAAGGGTTAAACAGACTCCAGGTAAAGGAGTTGTTCCAGCTAAATATGTCCACTAGGACATCAGGTCATGCTCTCATTTAACCATGAACTCTCTTGAGAAGAGGAGCGGTGGAGGATATGATAGAGACCTTTAAGTACCCAATTTAATAAAAATAATTCAATGAAATTAGGTACTTAAAGGTCTCTGTCACATTCCCCCTATCTCTCCTCTGCTCCAGAGAGTACATGTTGAGCTGTATGAGTCTGTCCTTGTAGCTCTTTTCATGGGGTCCATGTATCACTTTAGTTACATAGATACATAGATACATAGATACATAGACAGTGTCGGCAGATAAGGGCCTATGGCCCACCTAGTCTGCCCATTTGAGCTTGTAAGTTCAGTTTGTTTTCCTAGAAGTCTATTTCCCCTTACCCCTGACCTCTAGAATTCCTTTATGTCTATCCCATGCATTCTTAAATCCCGTGATTGTTTCAGCCCCCACCACTTCCTCTGGCAGGGTGTTCCACTTGTCCACCACCCGTTCTGTGAAGAAATTCTTTCTCATGTTTCCTCTGAATCGTCCTCCCTCCAACTTCATCCCATGCCCTCTAGTCCTGAAACATCTTTTCACTTAAAATAGTGTTTTCCTGCACCCTGTTCCTCCTGTAAGATACTTGTATGTCTCTATCATTCCCCTCTCCTCCTCTCCTCCAGGGAGTACATGTTCAGTTCCTTCAACCTGTCTTCATAGGACTTGTGATGCAATCCATGCACCATCTTTGTTGCCTCCTCTGAACCTTCTACCCTGTCTATGTCCTTACATAGGTATGGTCTCCAGAACTGAACACTGTACTCCAGGTGGGGCCTCACTAGTGTCTTGTATAGCGGAATTATGACCTCCTTTTCCTGCTGGTGATGCCCTGCCTATACATCCCAGCATCCTATTTGCTTTACCTGATGCCTTGTCACACTGTTTCCCTACCTTGAGGTCATCAGAGATGACAACCCCAAGATCTCTTTCCTGCTTGGTGCATGCTATATCCTCACTCCCCAACTGATATATTGTGCCAGGTTTTTGTCCCCATATGCATTATCTTGCACTTTTGGATTGAATTTCAACTGCCAAACCCTTGACCATTCTTCAAGTTTCTGCAGGTCCTTCTCATTCTGTCTACACCCTCTGGTGTGTCTACTCTGTTACAGAGCTTTGTGTCATCAGCGAACAGTGAAATTCTGCCTTCTAGATCCTGTGCAATGTCACTGATGAAGATGTTGAATAGGACCGGTCCCAGCACTGATCCCTGTGGTACCCCACTGGTCACTCTTCCCTCTGTGGAGTGGCAGCCATTTACCACCACCCTCTGTGTCCTGCCACCCAGCCAGTTACCTACCCACCATACTACTGTCCCGCCCACACCCATATTCCCCAGTTTGTGTAATAGTCTTCTATGTGGCACAGTGTCAAAGGCCTTGCTGAAGTCCAGATCGCCATGTCCACTGCCCTCCCTGATCCACCTCCCTAGTCACCCAGTCAAAAATTAAATGAGGTTGGTCTGACATGACCTCCCCTGGTGAAACCATGCTGCCTTGGGTCCTGTAGTCCATTGACAACCAGATGTTCCACCAATCTCTCCTTCAGTAGTGCTCCATGATCTTTCCCACTACCGAGGTGAGGCTGACTGGTCTGTAGTTCCCTGCTTCCTCTTTGTTCCCACTTTTGTATAGGGACTACATCTGCTGTCCTCCAGTCTTTGGGTGCCTCCCCTGTTTCCAGTGATTGGCTGAATAGGATAGCCAGAGGTTCAGCCACCACCTCTCTTAGTTCTTTAAGGACCCTGGGGTGCACCCCATCTGGCCAAATTGCTTTATCAGCTCTTATTACTTCCAGTTCCTTCAGGACCCTTTCTCGTGTAAAGGGACTTGTGTCCATTTCTGCACCATTCTCACCCCATGTACTCCCTTCAGACCCATTACCCCCCTCTTCCTTAGTAAAGACTGAGCAGAAATATCTGTTCAATATGTCAGCTTTACTGTTGTCATCCTCCACGCAGCTCCCATCCTCCACCTTCAGTCTCACTATCCCTCCCTTTGTCTTTCTTTTTCACTTATGTACCTGTAAAGGTTTTGTCCCTTTACCCACTGATTTTGCAATGTGTTCTTCTGTCTGAGCTTTGGCTTCCCTTACTGACTTCCTGCCTCCTTTGTTTCTCCTGGTACTTCTCCCTATCCCCTTCTGCCTGTGTCTTTTGTATTGCCTGAATGCAATCTTTTGGCTTTCACTTTCTTTGCTACCTCTTTGGAAAACCATAATGGTCTCCTCTTCCTTTTCCTCTTGCTAACCTGCTTAATGCATAATTCTGTTGTTCTTATAACCCCATTTTAAATACTGCCCACTGTTCCTCAACCCTGATTCCTGTCCCATTCCCCTTAATGCCTCTTTCAAGTATCTCCCCATTTTCCCAAAGTCTGCCCCCCTAAAATCCAGGATACGTGTTTTTGTGTGGTTTGGTTCTGCTCTTTCTGTGATTTCAAACCACAATGACTGGGGTCACTGTTACCCAGGTGCTCCCCCACTGTTACCCCCATCACACTGTCCCTGTTTGTGAGCACAAGGTCCAGTATTGCCTTCTGCTGAGTTGGTTCCATGACCAGTTGCTTGAGGAAGGCACCCTGAAGGGAGTCCAGGATAAATCTGCTCCTAGTTGATGCTGCTGCTGGGATGCTCCAGTCCACGTCTGGTATATTGAAGTCTCCAACCAGTACTACCTCACCTTGTCTGCCATCTTTGGATGGCTAGCATCAACTCCCTATCTGTTTCTTCCTCCTGGGCTGGTGGTCTATAGACCACACCTGTGCGGATGGCTGGCCCCATTTTCCTTTCCAGCTTAACCCACAGTATCTCTCCTCCATTTTGTTCCTCCTGGATCTGTGTGGCCCTTATGTCATTTTTCACATACAGTGCCACTCCTCCTCCCTTCCTGCCTGCTCTGTCTCTTCTGAATATGTTGTAGCCAGGTATGGCCATCTCCCAGTCATGGTTATCATTACACCAGGTTTCAGTGATGGCCACAATGTCCAGGTCTGACTGTACCATGACAGCCTCCAGATCTTCCATCTTGTTGCTAAGGCTCCTGGCATTTGCACACATGGCTTTCCATGATTTGACCTCCCTAGACTGCTTCACTGTTCTACTCCAGCCCCTTCCTTGGTTGTCATTTATCCCTGGTTCTCCTTGCTGTCTGCCCTTCTGCTGAATTTTGCCCTTTCTGCTTATCACCTTTTGGACACTAATTTCCATCTTTTGCACAGCTTTGCAGAGATACCCTCCTCTGGTTCACTGGTTCCACTGCTAGCTGTGGGGTTGAGCAAGTAAGTACCGTCCTTGCTGGCTGCCACCCCTTTGCTAGTTTAAATGCTTGTCAATGTAGCATTTAAACTTATCATTGAGTCTTGGATTCCATCCAGGATGGATGCAGGCCGTCAGGCTTGAACAAACCTCCATCCCTCCAGGTGGGTCCCCAGTCACCAATGAATCCAAACCCTTCCTCACAGCACCAGTTCTTCAACCATGAGTTAAAGTTGCGTGCATGCACCCTATGTCTCCCTTGCCTCTCACAGGTAGTACTTGAGAAAGTGACAGAAGTAGCTACTTGCTTGAGACCCTCCCCAGTTTCCTAAACTCTTCCTGAACTTCCTTTGGCTCCCCATTTGCCAAGTCATTGTACCTAGGTGGATAATGACATCCAGCTCACCCTCCTGCCTTGCCTTCCAGTGATCCCCAGTATCTTCCTTCCATCCTCCATGCCGTGGCACCTGGTAGACACCTCACCTCCCTGTCCGCCCCTCCTGTGTTCCTAGCTGGATCCCTCTTACGATGGAGTCCCCCACCAGGATTCGCTTCCTCCTCCTCTGGGGTCCACTGCTTTCCCCACTGAGGTCACCTCCTTGGCTAACATCCACATCCTTTCCTTCCACTTCTCTGGGTACCTCTATTTGGTTGTCCTCATTTGCCAGTGTGGCATATGAGTTCTTGAGAGGAATAGGATCTGGGATGTGCCTCTGTCTGACTGCTCTAACCCTCCCTGAGCCCACTGTCATCCAAGTGCTCCTCGTTCTCGGCATCCTTTGAGGCAGCTGCATTGGACTGGGTGGTCCCTGGATAGGGGTGATGGTACTCCTGACCCAGTTTACTTCCACTCTGAGTCTGGCTACCTCATCCCACAGTCCAGAGAGATGCCGCAGATAGGGCAGCACCTCAGTGTCCAGAAGGTCTGCCTGAATATTGCTGCCCCACAGCCACTGCATTGCACCACTCCCCACATTATACTGCAATTCCACTACTTCTCTGCTACTGAAGCTCTGTTAGTTCTTTTTTTATGTATTTACAGTACTAAAAATCCTGTAACTGATCCTCAGATATATTTTTTTTTTAAGGAAAAAGAAACCAATAAATAAATAAATGAGTCAAAACACTTGTCTGGGTGCTGAAGGTGGTCTTCTTCCCTTATGCCCTCCTACTTCACACCTCTTACTATACCCTGTGTTTAGCTCCTGTCAATCAGATTTATCAGGGCATATAATTAAGAGTTGGGGAGGGGTGAAGACAATATGCAGTAATTAAAGACAGCACAGAATTACACCACCACTATGTTTTAAATTTTCAACAGCCCAAAAACAATTATAAGTAAAGACAACACAGAAAGAAAGTATAGTGTCACTGCAAGCCTACAATCTAAGTTTAAAAAAAATACCAATTACCAGTTACTCTAAAGCATTGAATTGAATATGTTTTCTTCCTTCACCTTCTGGCTTCTTCTGAGAAGATGAACCTCTGTTTGCTGCTTTAACTGTGACTAAGCCCCACCTCCAGTTATCACGTAGCTGAGGTCAGAGGCCAGACAATTAACACCCTTCACCCAGCTACAGGACAGTCAGACAAGCCAAGATAAAATTTGCAGCAATTAAAGACAGCACAGAATTACACCACCACTATGTTTTAAATTTTCAACAGCCCTCCTCTGGACTGTCTCTACCCTGTCAATGTCCTTTCTCATGTATGGCTTCCAGAACTGAACCCCGTACTCAAGGTGGGGCCTCACCAATGATGTGTATAGTGGCAATGCCACTACAGAACTGAACCCCGTACTCAAGGTGGGGCCTCACCAATGATGTGTATAGTGGTAATGCCACTCCAGAACTGAACCCCGTACTCAAGGTGGGGCCTCACCAATGATGTGTATAGTGGCAATGCCACTACAGAACTGAGCCCCGTACTCAAGGTGGGGCCTCACCAATGATGTGTATAGTGGTAATGCCACTCCAGAACTGAACCCCGTACTCAAGGTGGGGCCTCACCAATGATGTGTATAGTGGCAATGCCACTCCAGAACTGAACCCCGTACTCAAGGTGGGGCCTCACCAATGATGTGTATAGTGCCAATGCCACTACAGAACTGAACCCCGTACTCAAGGTGGGGCCTCACCAATGATGTGTATAGTGGCAATGCCACTACAGAACTGAACCCCGTACTCAAGGTGGGGCCTCACCAATGATGTGTATAGTGGCAATGCAACTTCCCTCCATCTGCTAGTGATGTCCCTTCCCATGCATCCCAGCATATGGTCTGCATTTAACATTGCCTTCTCACATTGGCTACTGACCTTCAAATCTTCTAAAATAATGATCCCTAAGCTATACTATTGCTTCTAAAGTTGGTACCCTACTGAAGGCTGGGTACAAGTGCCACAGCAAAGATTTTGGCTCATTCATCTCAGACACTGCAGGACAGTACTGGGGGAAGAGTTACTGCTCTATTGCAGATTTGGGTTAAGTCCTACACCTGATACATTAGACCTTCAATTGCTGGTGCTGCAGGCCAGTATGAAGGAGGGGTTGCTAGCTGCTATATTGTAGGTTTGGGATTAGTCCTAAAACAAAGACATGAGATCATTCATTGCTGGCACTGCAGGGCAGTACTGGAGGAGGGATTGCTGCTGTATTGCAGGATGGGGTTAAGTGCTATACCAACAGTCATAGGATCTTCCAATGGTGGCACTGTAGTGCAGTAATGGAGGAGGGGTTGCTGCTATATTGTAGAATGGGGTTAAGTGCTAGACCAATGAGTGGGTGACCAGAGGGGTACAGCAGGGTTCAGTGTTAGGACCACTTAGTCCTCTTCAATATCTTCATAGGGGGCATTACAGGGGAACTGGAGGGGAAGGTCTGTCTTTTTTGCAGATGACACCAAGATCTGAAATAGGATGCATGCCCAAGAAGGAGTGGAAACAATGCATAAGGATTTAGGAAAACTAGAGTAGTGTTTGAAGTCATGACAGATGGAGTTCAATGCTGAATGCAGAATGGAGGGAGGTATTGGTGGCCACTAGACAGAAAAGGGACATCAGTGTTATTATTTCAGAAGACCTCAAGGTAGCAGCACAGTGTGATGACCACAAGCAGGACTAGTGCAGTGCTGTGGTACAGGGAGGGCCATAATCAGATGGCATTACTACTGTAATGCTCTTTGATATGCCCTCCACATGGAATATTGTGTCCAGTTCTGCAGACCACACATCAGGAAAGAGAGTTGAGGTGGTCCAGAGATGTGCAACCAAGATGATGCTGGGGTTGGAAGGGAAGACCTATGAGGAGAGACTAAGGGATCTCAATATGTACACTCTGAAGAACAGGAAGAAGGGTGACATTATTGAGAAATTCAAGTACTTCACAGGCATGAGCTGATTGCAGGGGAGAGAGGCTCTTCCATAACTGGACGAGATCTGAGACTAGGGAAAGGATGTGAAGAAATATTTCTTCACAGAAAGGATGGCAGTAGCATGCAACAGACTGCCACCCAAAGTTGTGGAGATTAGAACAGTGAAAAGCTTCAAGCATGTGCAGGACAGATACAGGGATATAGCTGTGCAGGAAAAGGAAATGCAAGATTCCCCAGATACCAGTTAAGAGTCTGCAGAGGTGCAACAGGCAGGGATCCCTTAGGCAGACTGGATGGGCCTAATGGTCCTCTTCTACCAACAAACTGCATGTTTCTATATAAGATTTGGAGCTGAACTTCAAGTCAACATTTGAGTTACAGATGTAGGTGTGATCTTCGTTACTTTCTTATCATTTTAGTGCCATATAGATGTACTTGTGAAGGAAACTTAGCATCTTAGATAACAAAGCATAAATTCATAAACATCTTACTTTGTATGCAGAGAAATGCTGATGCACTCTCCCCTATGTTCAACAGACTCAACTACTATACAGCAAAGGCATTTTGTCTGGTCTTATAAACAGCTCCTTCAATAAGTTACAGCTGGTTATGAATTTAGCTACTTACATTGTAAGTGTAACAAAAATGTTTGGATGGACATAGTCAGAACTGGCTGGTTGCAGACGCAAAGATGCGTCATGCAGAATAGATGTGCCAGCCGACTCTGACGGCATATTCAAACAGCATGTGTGATCGGGACTGATCACACATATATTTGAATATCGAACCCTGGATGCACTGCCCAGAGGGATCTGCCAGCATATCCGACACAGCGCATCCAGGAATGGGGCTGCATACTGCTACTAGGAACTGTGCGGCACATAACTCTATGCACCACAACACCAAGAGTGATATTCAACGGCTAAATGCTAATGACCTCATTGGGCCTGCATGGTGTAAATGGGCACCATGCATGCTCATTATGATTACATTAGCATGGATGTGCCAAGCAGCATGCACTGGCCCAGCCCAATTCCCTGATCGATGCAGAGTCCTGCACCAAACCATCCCAGTTGTCCAGTGGGAACCCTCCTCCCAACCCCATCCTCGTTCACCTTGTGCCACAATGGAAGGGTGATGCCCTAGTGGTCTAGCGTGCCCCTTCCCCATCCCCGATCTCCAATCTTATATTGAAATTACTCTAATTCAATTTGCATAGTGTAGTGGCCCCCTCCCATCCCCAGTCACACCTGAGCAGTGCCGTCCTATGCCATAATATAGAGGCCCCTGCCCACCTCAATGCAGATCACACTAGAATGCAAACCTGATACCACTTCTATAGTGTAGTGGCCCCCCATCCTCCGCCCACTCAGATACTCATATCTCACCCTGCTTCCCCTGTCCTAGCATGTCCTGTCTGCCAGCGAGCAGCACAGCCCTCCTCACACCTCCATGCTGCCTGTTGACTGCCCTGTCAGTGACGGTGTACAGTATATACTACACGTCCACTGGTTGACACCAGTAGGTGAGTAGGATATGCTATACACTATCAGTGACAGTGCAGTTGGTGGGCAGCTATGGAGGTGTGAGGAGGGCTGTGTTGTTCGCTGGCTGACAGGACATGCTGGAACGTGGGGAGTAGTGGGATGTGAATACCTGAATGGGTGGGGAACCACTATACTATGGAAACGGTATTGGAATTGCATTGTGGTGTGATCAGAGATGGTGAGGGTGGCTGTCTCTATATTATGGCATGGAATGGCACTGTTCAAGTGCGATCAGGGATGGGGAGGGGGAACACTACACTATGGAAATTGAATTGGGGTCATTTCAAAATAAGAACAGACATAGGTGATGGGGAGGAGGGACACTAGACTATCAGGCCATGACAGCTGATATCTTTACAGTACACTCACTTGGGGCTGGGGTGGGAGGTGTCACAGGACCACCAGGCAGAGCTGGCAAGCCAGCTGCAGTGCACCTGTGTGCACATCCATAGCCCACCTATGGGTGATATGCTGAGTTAGGCCAGCTTTTGGTGGCCTGTGTTTGGGCTGCAAATTTCTGGTCTTTGAAGGGTTGATTCCCTCTGAATATGCCAGTGTGTGGCTTATTCATGGGAATACCCCCTCCTCTTGTGTCGAATACATTATTGTTGAGCACTGGCCCATTCCCTTGTGGGTGGTGCATCTCATTCCTCTGAATATTGTGCTGCATCACATTCCTGAATTTGCTGGCTCACCTCCCTCTTCTAACAAGATATGATGCACATCTCTTTTAAATATAAAGGCCTTGAACACATCTGTCCTACTTTAGTACAATTTTACTGGCTCATTGTAGAACAAAGATTCATTATTAAATTCTCTCACTGACATATTTTTTTTTAGAAGGAACATATCCTGATGATTTAAAGGAGTCATTGCATGTTCATCTTTTCATTCAGGGTCCTCGTTTTAGAATGATAAAATGTTTTCAGTTTCAAGACTATGAAAGAAGACAGTAGGAGGTAATTCCTTTAGTGTCAGGGCAACTACATGATGAAACTCCTTACCAGAGTACATTGCATCAGTGGCTTTAATAAGCAAATGACATTCTCAACTGAAAACCTGTTTATTCAAAATCTCCTATGATGACTCAGTGTATCATATTTTGTATATTTCCAAGAATTCTACATTGATAGTACTATGTGCTGTGTGAATACGTATGTACATTGATAGTACTATATGCTGTGTGAATATGTATGTACTATGATGGTACAATGTGCTGTGTGAATATGTATGTACTGTGATGGTACTCTGTGATATATGAATATGTATGTACACTGATGGTACTCTGTGCTGTGTAAATATGTATGTACTGTGATGGTATTATGTGCTGTGTGAATATGTATGTACTATGATGGTACTATGTGCTGTGTGATATGTATGTACTATGATGGTACTCTGTGCTGTGTGAATATGTATGTACTGTGATGGTACTATGTGCTGTGTGAATATGTATACACTGTGATGGTACTCTGTGCTGTGTGACTATGATGTACTGTGATGGTATTATGTGATATATCAATATGAATGTACATTGATGGTACTCTGTGCTGTGTGAATATGTATGTACTATGATGGTACTCTGTGCTGTGTGAATATGTATGTACTGTGATGGTACTATGTGCTGTGTGAATATGTATGTACTATGATGGTATTATGTGCTGTGTGAATATGTATGTACTATGATGGTACTATGTGCTGTGTGAATATGTATGTGCTATGATGATACTATGTGCTGTGTGAATATGTATGTGCTATGATGATACTATGTGCTGTGTGAATATGTATGTACATTGATGGTACTATGTGCTGTGTGAATATGTATGTGCTATGATGGTACTCTGTGATATATGAATATGTATGTACTGTGATGGTACTCTGTGATATATGAATAAGTATATACTGTGATGGTACTATGGGCTGTGTAAATATGTATGTACTGTGATGGTACTCTGTGCTATATGAATATGTATGTTCATTGATGGTACTATGTGCTGTGTGAATATGTATGTACTATGATGGTAATATGTGCTGTGTGAATATGTATGTGCTAGGATGGTACTATGTGCTGTGTGAATATGTATGTGCTGTGATGGTACTCTGTGATATATGAATATGTATGTACTATGTGGTACTACATGCTGTGTGAATATGTATGTACTGTGATGGTACTATGTGCTGTGTGAATATGTATGTACTGTGATAGTACTCTGTGATATATTAATATGTATGTACATTGATGGTACTATATGCTGTGTGAATATGTATGTACTGTGATGGTACTATGTGCTGTGTGAATATGTATGTACTGCAATGGTACTCTGTGATATATGAATATGTATATACTGTGATGGTACTTTGTGCTGTGTGAATATGTATGTACTGTGATGGTACTATGTGTTGTGTGAATATGTATGTACTATGATGGTACTATGTGCTGTATGAATATGTATATACTGTGATGGTACTATGTGCTGTATGAATATGTATGTACTGCGATGGTACTCTGTGATATATGAATATGTATGTACATTGATGGTACTATGTGCTGTGTGAATATGTATGCACTATGATGGTGCTACATGCTGTGTGAATATGTATGTACTATGATAGTACTCTGTAATATATGAATATGTATGTACATTGATGGTACTCTGTGCTGTGTGAATATGTTTGTACTGTGATGGTACTCTGTGCTGTGTGAATAAGTATGTACTATCATGGTACTATGTGCTGTGTGAATATGTATGTACTGTGATGGTACTCTGTGATACATGAATATGTATGTACTGTGATGGTGCTCTGTGATATATGAATATGTATAAACTGTGATGGTACTATGTGCTATGTGAATATGTATGTACTGTGATGGTACTCTGTGATATATTAATATGTATGTACATTGATGGTACTATATGCTGTGTGAATATGTATGTACTGTGATGGTACTATGTGCTGTGTGAAGATGTATGTACTGTGATGGTATTATGTGCTGTGTGAATAAGTATATACTGTGATGGTACTCTGTGATATATGAATATGTATGTACTGTGATGGTATTCTGTGATATATGAATATGTATTTATTTTTTTAGTTGTTTAACCAGGTATAGCACACTAAGCTAAAAGCTTTTTCAGGAGGCGACCTGGGAGCACAAGGAGGTTAACTGACTTGCTCAGGGTCACACAGTATGCAAGTGGAAGCTGTGGGATTCAAACCCAGGTCTGGTCTGCTGGATGTCACCAGATTTGCAGCTCAGAGCCTTAGACCACTGCGCTATACTGCCTGCAATGTATGTACTGTGATGGTACTCTGTGATATATGAATATGTATGTACTGTGATGGTACTCTGTGCTGTGTGAATATGTATGTACTGTGATGGAACTCTGTGATATATTAATATGTATGTACATTGATTGTACGATATGCTGTGTGAATATGTATGTAGTGTAATGGTACTATGTGCTGTGTGAGTATGTATGTACTGTGATGGTACTCTGTGCTGTCTGAATAAGTATGTACTGCGATGGTACTCTGTGATATATGAATATGTATGTACTGTGATGGTACTCTGTTATATATGAATATGTATGTACTGTGATGGTGCTCTGTGATATATGAATATGTATATACTGTGATGGTACTATGTGCTATGTGAATATGTATGTACTGTGATGGTACTCTGTGATATATTAATATGTATGTACATTGATGGTACTATATGCTGTGTGAATATGTATGTACTGTGATGGTACTATGTGCTGTGTGAAGACGCATGTACTGTGATGGTACTATGTGCTGTGTGAATGTGTATGTACTGTGATGGTACTCTGTGATATATGAATATATATGTACATTGATGGTACTCTGTGCTATATGAATATGTATGTTCATTGATGGTACTATGTGCTGTGTGAATAAGTATGTACTGTGATGGTACTCTGTGATATATGAATATGTATGTACTGTGATGGTACTCTGTGATATATGAATATGTATTTATTTTTTTAGTTGTTTAACCAGGTATAGCACACTAAGCTGAAAGCTTTTTTACAGGAGCGACCTGGGAGCACAAGGAGGTTAAGTGACTTGCTCAGGGTCACACAGTATGGAAGTGGAAGCTGTGGGATTAAAACCCAGGTCTGGTCTGCTGGATGTCACCAGATTTGCAGCTCAGAGCCTTAGACCACTGCGCTATACTGCCTGCAATGTATGTACTGTGATGGTACTCTGTGATATATGAATATGTATGTACTGTGATGGTACTCTGTGCTGTGTGAATATGTATGTACTGTGATGGTACTCTGTGATATATGAATATGTATGTACATTGATGGTGCTCTGTGCTGTGTGAATATGTTTGTACAGTGATGGTACTCTGTGCTGTGTGAATAAGTATGTACTGTGATGGTACTATGTGCTGTGTGAATATGTATGTACTGCGATGGTACTCTGTGATATATGAATATGTATGTACTGTGATGGTACTCTGTGTTATATGAATATGTATATACTGTGATGGTACTGTGTGCTGTGTGAATATGTATGTACTATGATGGTACTATGTGCTGTGTGAATATGTATGTACTGTGATGGTACTATGTGCTGTATGAATATGTATATACTGTGATGGTACTATGTGCTGTATGAATATGTATGTACTGTGATGGTACTCTGTGCTGTGTGAATAAGTATGTACTATCATGGTACTATGTGCTGTGTGAGTATGTATGTACTGTGATGATACTCTGTGATATATGAATATGTATGTACTATGTTGGTACTATATGCTGTGTGAATATGTATGTACTGTGATGGTACTATGTGCTGTGTGAATATGTATGTACTGCGATGGTACTCTGTGATATATGAATATGTATGTACTGTGATGGTGCTATGTGATATATGAATATGTATATACTGTGATGGTACTATGTGCTATGTGAATATGTATGTACTGTGATGGTACTCTGTGATATATTAATATGTATGTGCATTGATGATACTATATGCTGTGTGAATATGTACGTACTGTGATGGTACTATGTGCTGTGTGAATATGTATGTACTGTGATGGTACTCTGTGATATATGAATATGTATGTACATTGATGGTACTATGTGCTGTGTGAATATGTATGCACTGTGATGTTACTACGTGCTGTGTGAATATGTATGTACTATGATAGTACTCTGTGATATATGAATATGTATGTACATTGATGGTACTCTGTGCTTTGTGAATATGTTTGTACTGTGATGGTACTCTGTGCTATGTGTAAATGTATGTACTGTGATGGTACTCTGTGCTATGTGTATATGTATGTACTGTGATGGTACTATGTGCTGTGTGAATATGTATGTACTGTGATGGTACTATGTGCTGTGTGAATATGTATGTACTATGATGGTACTATGTGCTGTGTGAATATGTATGTGCTATGGTGATACTATGTGCTGTGTGAATATGTATGTGGTATGATGATACTATGTGCTGTGTGAATATGTATGTGCTATGATGGTACCATGTGCTCTGTGAATATGTATGTACTATGATGGTACTCTGTGATATATGAATATGTATGTACTGTGTGGTACTATGTGCTGTGCGAATATGTATGCACTATGATGGTGCTACGTGCTGTGTGAATATGTATGTACTATGATAGTACTCTGTGATATATGAATATGTATGTACACTGATGGTACTCTGTGCTGTATGAATATGTTTGTGCTGTGCTGGTACTCTGTGCTGTGTGAATAAGTATGTACTATCATTGTACTATGTGCTGTGTGAATATGTATGTACTGTGATGGTACTCTGTGATATATGAATATGTATGTACTATGATGGTACTATATGCTGTGTGAATATGTACGTACTGTGATGGTACTATGCTGTGTGAATATGTATGTACTGTGATGGTACTATGTGCTGTGTGAATATGTATGTACTGTGATGGTACTCTGTGATATATGAATAAGTATATACTGTGATGGTACTATGGGCTGTGTAAATATGTATGTACTGTGATGGTACTCTGTGCTATATGAATATGTATGTTCATTGATGGTACTAAGTGCTGTGTGAATATGTATATACTATGATGGTAATGTGTGCTGTGTGAATATGTATGTGCTAGGATGGTACTATGTGCTGTGTGAATATGTATGTGCTGTTGATGGTACTCTGTGATAAATGAATATGTATGTACTATGTGGTACTACATGCTGTGTGAATATGTATGTACTGTGATGGTACTATGTGCTGTGTGAATATGTATGTACTGTGATGGTACTCTGTGATATATTAATATGTATGTACATTGATGGTACTATATGCTGTGTTAATATGTATGTACTGTGATGGTACTATGTGCTGTGTGAATATGTATGTACTGCGATCATACTCTGTGATATATGAATATGTATATACTGTGATGGTACTATGTGCTGTGTGAATATGTATGTACTATGATGGTACTATGTGCTGTGTGAATATGTATGTGCTGTGATGGTACTATGTGTTGTGTGAATATGTATGTACTATGATGGTACTATGTGCTGTATGAATATGTACATACTGTGATGGTACTATGTGCTGTATGAATATGTATGTACTGCGATGGTACTCTGTGATATATGAATATGTATGTACATTGATGGTACTATGTGCTGTGCGAATATGTATGCACTATGATGGTGCTATGTGATGTGTGAATATGTATGTACTATGATAGTACTCTGTGATATATGAATATGTATGTACACTTATGGTACTCTGTGCTGTATGAATATGTTTGTACTGTGCTGGTACTCTGTGCTGTGTGAATAAGTATGTACTATCATTGTACTATGTGCTGTGTGAATGTGTATGTACTGTGATGGTACTCTGTGATATATGAATATGTATGTACTATGATGGTACTATATGCTGTGTGAATATGTACGTACTGTGATGGTACTATATGCTGTGTGAATATGTATGTACTGCGATGGTACTCTGTGATATATGAATATGTATGTACTGTGATGGTGCTCTGTGATATATGAATATGTATATACTGTGATGGTACTATGTGCTATGTGAATATGTATGTACTGTGATGGTACTCTGTGATATATTAATATGTATGTACATTGATGGTACTATATGCTGTGTGAATATGTATGTACTGTGATGGTACTATGTGCTGTGTGAAGATGTATGTACTGTGATGGTACTATGTGCTGTGTGAATGTGTATGTACTGTGATGGTACTCTGTGATATATGAATATGTATGTACATTGATGGTACTCTGTGCTATATGAATATGTATGTTCATTGATGGTACTATGTGCTGTGTGAATAAGTATGTACTGTGATGGTACTCTGTGATATATGAATATGTATGTACTGTGATGGTATTCTGTGATATATGAATATGTATTTATTTTTTTAGTTGTTTAACCAGGTATAGCACTAAGCTGAAAGCTTTTACAGGAGCGACCTGGGAGCACAAGGAGGTTAAGTGACTTGCTCAGGGTCACACAGTATGGAAGTGGAAGCTGTGGGATCAAAACCCAGGTCTGGTCTGCTGGATGTCACCAGATTTGCAGCTCAGAGCCTTAGACCACTGCGCTATACTGCCTGCAATGTATGTACTGTGATGGTACTCTGTGATATATGAATATGTATGTACTGTGATGGTACTCTGTGCTGTGTGAATATGTATGTACTGTGATGGTACTCTGTGATATATGAATATGTATGTACTATGTTGGTACTATATGCTGTGTGAATATGTATGTACTGTGATGGTACTATGTGCTGTGTGAATATGTATGTACTGCGATGGTACTCTGTGATATATGAATATGTATGTACTGTGATGGTGCTATGTGATATATGAATATGTATATACTGTGATGGTACTATGTGCTATGTGAATATGTATGTACTGTGATGGTACTCTGTGATATATTAATATGTATGTGCATTGATGGTACTATATGCTGTGTGAATATGTATGTACTGTGATGGTACTATGTGCTGTGTGAATATGTATGTACTGTGATGGTACTCTGTGATATATGAATATGTATGTACATTGATGGTACTATGTGCTGTGTGAATATGTATGCACTGTGATGTTACTATGTGCTGTGTGAATATGTATGTACTATGATAGTACTCTGTGATATATGAATATGTATGTACATTGATGGTACTCTGTGCTGTGTGAATATGTTTGTACTGTGATGGTACTCTGTGCTTTGTGAATAAGTATGTACTATCATGGTACTATGTGCTGTGAGAATATGTATGTACTGTGATGGTACTCTGTGATGTATGAATATGTATGTACTATGATGGTACTACATGCTGTGTGAATATATATGTACTGCGATGGTACTCTGTGATATATGAATATGTATGTACTGTGATGGTACTCTGTGATATATGAATATGTATATACTGTGATGGTACTATGTGCTGTGTGAATATGTACTGTGATGGTACTTTGTGCTATATGAATACGTATGTACTGTGATGGTGCTATGTGCTGTGTGAATATGTATGTACTGTGATGGTACTATGTGCTGTGTGAATATGTATGTACTGTGATGGCACTATGTGCTATGTTAATATGTATGTACTATGATGGTACTATGTGCTGTCTGAATATGTGTGTACTATGATGGTACTATGTGCTGTGTGAATATGTATGTACTGTGATGGTACTACGTGCTGTGTGAATATGTATGTACTCTGATGGTACTATGTGCTGTGTGAATATGTATGTACTATGATGGTACTATGTGCTGTGCTGTATATGTATATACTGTGATGGTACTCTGTGCTATATGAATATGTATGTACATTGATGCTACTATGTTCTGTGTGAATATGTATACACTATTTATTTATTTATTTAGCTTTTGTTGACCGGGTAAGGGCACTAGACAAATCCTGTCTATTTTCAGGCACGACCCGGGGGAGGGGGATACAGATGAATGCCAACTGAGCTTGAACCAGATTAAGCTGTTGGTGGTATTTTTAGTGAATGAGGGAAATTTGGCCAGGACACCGGGGAAATTCCCCTACTCTTTTCGATAAGTGCTATGGGATCTTTAACATCCACCTGAACTACCACCAATCAGGCAGATGGGACCTCAGTTTAACGTCTCATCCGAAAGATGGCACCTCAGAAGTGCAGCACCCCTCTCATGCTGCACTACAGTGTCAGTACTGGGATATTAACCCAAGTGCCAGATGTGGGAACTGAACCCACAGCCCTCTGATCTCCCGGCCTCAGAGGCGAGTGTGCTACCTACTGAGCCACTGACACTGGCGATGGTACTACGTGGTGCCGTCTTTCGGATGAGACGTTAAACCGAGTTCCCATCTGCCTGGATTGGTGGTAGTTCAGGTGGATGTTAAAGATCCCATAGCACTTATCGAAAAGAGTAGGGGAATTTCCCCAGTGTCCTGGCCAAATGGCGATGGTACTATGATGGTACTACATGCTGTGTGAATATTTATGTACTATGATAGTACTCTGTGTTATATGAATATGTATGTACTGTGATGGTACTATGTGCTGTGTGAATATGTATTTTCTATTTATTTATTTATTTATTTATGAGATTCACCAGGAAGGCATACTGAGCAACAAAGCTCGATTCCGGATGCGACCTGGGGGCCAAGGCCTGGTACATAACAAAAACATTTGGGCAAAACAGGCCCAGTACATAGAAAAACATTTGTGCAATACAGTGCAGTACAATACAATAATTAGTTACAGGCAGAGTTATAATACCTGACAGCCATGGTCACGAGTTACAGATAGAGACAAGTAAACAATTGGACAGTAGATTGTACACCCAAAAGAGTGGTGATTGAGTTAACTAGCAGGAGCAGTTGGAGGAGAAATGAGCCTTGAGTAATTGAGTACAAAAGTAGTTGTTCTCGTGTCGTATGGGGGCAGGTAGGGTGTTCCATAGCTGTGGGATACAGTATTTAAAAGCTGCCTGTCCCTTGGTGGAGCGCATGAGTGGAACATGGAGTAGTCTGGGGTCTGTGCCTTTTAAGGAGTATGCTGGAGGAGGTTGTTGGGAACGGGTGAATTCCAGGTAGGGAGGGAGGGAGAGAGAGGGACCAGTAGTTGGCAGCGAACCTTGCGCAGTTAATTAATCTGCAATCTTGGAGGAATGGCAGGTTGAGTAAGCTATATAATGTGCAGTGGTGAGTGGTTTGCGGGCAGTCTAGGATGAAATGGCAGAAGGAGTGGAATAGAGTGTCTAGGCTTGCCAGAGTGGTAGCCGGTGCGGTAGTGTATACTATGTGCCCATAGTTGAGAATGGGCAGTATCATTTTTTGTACAATGGCTAGTCTCATTTATGTGGAGAGGCAGTTCTTGTTATAGTAAAGTGCACCCAGTTTAGGTAGCAGCTTCTTATGTAGGGAGTCAATGTGAGACACAAAGTCTAAGTATTGGTCGAGCCAGATGCCTAAGTACCTATAACTAGTGCATTGCTCCAGTGGGGACCCTTCCAGTGTTATGAACGGGGACAGGGGGTTTGTTGGGAGAGTCTTTGTCAAGAGCCAAATGAGACCAACGCGCTTTTTGGGGGGGATTTAGGAATAGCTGGTTAGTTCTGAACCATAGCTGGATGGCTGAGAAATCCTCCTGAAGGAGAGATGCCACGCTGCAAGCGGAGGGTCCAGCTGCGTATAGAACTGTATCGTCCGCATACATTTGAATGGATGAATGAGAGCATACTGATGGGAGGTCGTTTAGAAAGATGGAGAAGAGTATGGGTCCTAATATTGACCCTTGGGGGACACCAGATGTTACAGGAAGGGGGTTCGATGTGTAGGAGGCAATTCTGACTGCTTGTTTCCTCCTGGCTAGGTAATCTTGGAACCACTCTGTTGCTGATGGTGCAAGCCCCACATTGGTAAGTTTAGAGATGAGTAGGGGGTGGGAGACAGTATCGAATACCTTTGCAAGGTCTATAAAGATGGCCGTGGTGGTATGTCCCTTATCGATGCTGGCGAGAATGTCTCCGGTGACACGTAGTAGGGAGGTGACGGTTGAGTGGGTTTTGCAGAATCCAGATTGGTAAGATGTGAAGAATGAGGAGGCGTCCAAGTAATGAGTCAGTTGTGACAAGACTAGTCATTCCTGTAATTTGGCCAGTATAGAGAGTAGGGAGATAGGTCAGTAGTTGCCTGGTGAGGAGGGGTTTCCTCCTTTGGGGAGGGGAATGACGGTGGCCAATTTCCAGGCCGTGGGCACCTTGCCCAGAGAGAAAGAGAGGTTGAGAAGGGTGGCCAGCGGGAGGCTATAGCTGGGGCTCACAAGAATAGCATCTTGGTGTCCAAGGATAACAGGCATTTGTCTTTGTTGGGGTTCAGAGCACACAGAGAGCAAAGGACTTCTGCAGGGGAAACTGGTTGGAATGTGAACGGCCGGACTGGGGTGTATATATGGGGGGTCTGGGGTCGGTGGAAGTAGTCCAGGGTGTGCTTATCCTGGAGGGAGGATAGAAGATTGTCTGCACAGCTGGAGAAGTGGGTGTTAAAGGCTTCAGCTACACAGATGGGGTCTGAGATGAGGGTACCTTGTGTTAGTAGAGTTGGCGGAGGGGTTGGGAGGGGGAAGAGCAGGGATTTGAGGATTTCCAAAACTCTGTGGGGTGATTAGAGTTGTTACTGAATATCAATAGGAAGTAGCTTTTTTTGGCTTGGCGAATGATTTTTGTACAGGCATTACGACAGGAACGGTAGATATTATGGGAGGCCTGGGTGCCCTGCTTCTTATGTGCTTTCCAGGCGTGGTCTCTGGTCTGGCATAATCTGATTATGTCCACCGAGATCCAAGGTAGATGAGCTCCTCTGACTCTTAGTACGCAGGGGAGTATGCTTGTCCCAAACTTTTAGGAATTTGGTTTTAAATGCCTCAAAGGCTTTGTCAATGGAGGATGCTTCGGTGATGCAGGACCAATTAATCCTGCCTAGGTCTGCCAGGAGAGCATCAAGGTCTAAGGAGTTATAGGACCGTGTGCGCAGTGTCTTGGTATGATGGTACTATGTGCTGTGTGAATATGTATGTACTATGATGGTACTCTGTGATATATGAATATGTATGTACTGTGATGGTACTTTGTGCTATATGAATATTTATGCACTGTGACGGTACTCTGTGCTATATGAATATGTATGTACTGTGATGGTACTCTGTGCTATATGAATATGTATGTACTGTGATAGCATGCCTCTGTCAGGATTTTATTGCAGTGCCTTAATAAATTTATGGAAAGTCACTATATTGTGAATCCTTGATTGACTGATTTACTGTCATCTATGCAATCTGCTTCCATTGTCACTTCCTAGACCACTCTTCTGCTGAAAACCTTTTTCTTGGCTTCATGTTCTCTCATCATAATTATGGTAATTCACTTCTAGCTATACTGCCAGAGTCCTTCCTCTTTCAAGAACAAAATGTTTATAATGCAGATACATGGCTTCTCTCCCATTCCTAGAATGAAGTCCATGTGAATTTAATTCACGGTCATGTCCACCAACTCTCAGTTCAGTTCCATAGTAAGTATAAAATAGACCTGCTTCTTTTAAAAATCTTAACTGTACGCATTTGTCTTTCTGACATCATCACTACCTCCTCATAGTCCAATACTCTCTGCTCCTCCAACTTTACACTTTCTTATTCTATTCATCCTAACCCCCTTGTTAGCAACAGTCAGAAAAATACCATATGAACTTATTATCTGGCCGTCCACTTACTGCCAGGAGTGTTTGCAAGATGATTCTTCTGCTGTGTGGTCTCTTTCATTTCTACATCACCATATGGGCATTCTTCATCCATCTCAAACAACAGCAAGAGTTGCTCCTTTGGGATGTGGTATCCTGCACATTAAAAAGAGCAGAAACTGATTAATATACTGTAAATGTAATTTAGGATCAGAGCTAGATAAAGGTACAAAAGCCCTCCAGGGAACATCAGCATTGCACCTGAAGTTGCTCATACCTGAAAACTGATAGAGGATGATTCATAACCACATCAGTATGCCATCATAAATTAAGGATAAGGATTGGCCACCTCTAAAGTCAATATTTCCTATACCTACACAGATCTGGAATCTGTGTTCTCTCTTGCTTACATAGCCCTGCATGCCCTTTTGTCTCCATATATACATATTCCTACACACCCTGTTCTCTTCATACTTACATATTCCTATACTACACATTCACTCCATACCTACATATTCCCACACCCACTCTTCTTTCTATACTTACACATTCCCATACACTCTGCTCTCACCATATTTATATAATCTTGCCACCCTCTATTTCCCAGATTTAGATATTCTCCATACACCCTGTTCTCTCCATATTTACATACTCCGTCCTTGTGGTCCTCTGCTGTGGTCTGATCACTTCAGGGTCATAGCTTCATGGCATCATGGAGTCTGTTTGAAGTCAGGGCCATAGCGTAAGGGCATCATGGAGTCCAAATAGACAAACTCTACAACCTGTCCCTTGCCCACTGCCTGCAATACCATGTTATTCTTTTTTTTATTCTTTTCCCTCTGGTCACCAACATCTGGGAACTCTCTCAGTTATCACCCTGAGCTGTTTCCAATCTGCCTGCGACATTCCTGCCTGGGGATACCAGCCTCTGACCTACCCATGACACACATGCAGGATACCCCTCATCTTACTGCCCTGAGGTGGGGCCGCCTTCTGCTCCTTGACACCTCCTTACCTGAAATCCAATGGTCTGCAGGTGGAAGTGAAGATCCAGACATGGTCATGACCCAGAAGGGCAGGATCTGGTGGTGGGACTGGGGCTGTGGTGCAATGCCATCCTTCCAGACATCAGGGCTTTTCATTGCTCTTGGCATGGTAACATCCCACCCCCATCAGTGAGCATGGATGTGCAATGATGTACAGGGGAGGTGTGCATGATCCAGTGCACCACACAGATGTCTACCACATACCACCACCCCTTAATGCAGAAGACTGTTGGTGCAATACCTCCCAGGCACTGCTGGGAGGTATGCTGTTGCTGGAATTCTCTACCCCCCACCATTGGAGAAGGTGAGCTGTTAATGGACACTTGACCCCCCCCCATCAAACCCCAGTGCCTTTGGCTCCCTCCAAAACTGGTTTGCAAAAGTGGCACAAGGTGTATTGTCCAGCACCTCAACCCTCAGTACCATCTGGGCTGGCTAATACCATGTTAAAGTAATTGGTTAGGTTTGTGTGCACAATCTCTCTTTAACAAAACTCTGCTGCCTTTTGTTATGGAAGTCATTTCTTCAAGGAATTCCACTATCTATTCACTGGTAAGCACAAGCAACTTCACCATGATAGCGGTCAGACCAGCAGGCCTGTAGTTTCATGAGGTGCCACTGATCCCTTCCCTTTAATGTGGGATTATGTCTGCCACTCTCAGATCTTTAGGGAACACCCACCACCAAACCACAGTTAAACAAGCATTTGTCAATGCCGAATGTTTGCTTTCTGGCATTGGTAGTGTAGAAGTTACAGAGCTGCATAATAGGAATGGCGATGGCATTGAACTGAAGCCAACCCCACCACCACCCCATAGAGAGTGACAGGCATTGGGGTGTGCCTTCGGGTTGTGAGGCATATCGGCCATGCAATTTCACCACACCCTACCCTGCAGACACTGACAAGTGACACGGTGTGCCTTGGGGTCTTTGGCCCTATGCATACCCCATTCCATCAGGAAATACGGTGAGATAGGTGCGGTATAGGAGAATGGGATGAACTTTGGGGCCGAAGAGTCCAAGGCATACCTCGATGCCTCTCACTGGCTGCAGGGTGTGGAATGGTATGAGCATTACAGGCAAGAATCCCAAGTAACACCCCTGATGCCTGTCATTCTCTACAGGGTGGGGCGTTATGGTTAGAAACCCTAACACCTCAGGCATTCATTGGGATTTTCACTCCAAATTTTCAACATGTTTTTTTGTGACCCCCACCTCATGAACTGTTGGCAATATCAGTTTGTTAGGCAAAAGCTGCTTATGCACAGCGACTATGGCATTTAGCACCACAGGTGCAAAAACACATTCTGAACAGGATGTAAAAAATGACAGCTGTACTGTCATGGGGAGGTGGAAAAAATGGCAATGTTGCAAATCTGCAGTAAAAATATTAAAAATAACTGGTGAAGTCACGAGTGTCATAGAAACTGTGCAACGCACACCTGTAATGTAATTAGTTTGGGGATTTCTAACAGCAGATTGTCAACACAGGCATTTTGGGACCTCCGATCATGAACAGTGTCACCGTGATTTTCTTTATCTGTCCCGAACAATGATTTCCCACAGCGACCACGCATCTCTGAGCTGAAGGTGTGAAAACACATTTCAGCCATGTTGTGAAAAATGACGGCTGTACTGTTCATAAGGAAGTGTGGAAAAATGCCACTGGTGAAAATCTGGACTGAAAATATCACAAAGTCATGAACGTACGAGGGTGCGTGGAAACTGCGCAATGCTCACTCTTAACACAGTCATTTTATGGACTTTTGTCACCAAATTTTCAACACAGCCATTTTAAGACCTCTGCTCATGAACAGTGTAACTGTGATTTTCTTAATCTGTCCCAAACATTGCTTTCACACACCGACTGCACCACTGTGTGCTACATGTGCGGAAACACATTTTGGGCAACATGTGAAAAACGGCAGCTGTACTGATTATAAGGAAGTGTAATAAAATGGCAATGTTGAAAATCTGGAGTGAAAATATTGAAAATTCGCAAACTGATGAGCGTGCGTAGGAAATACAGGTAATATACACCTGTAACAGGAGTTCTAGGAATGGTATATGTTGTTCATCCACACTATCTGGCAGGTTCCTTGCTGCTTTAAATCTTGCAGGAAGGTCTTCAAGCTGGCTCCTCCCACCCACCCGGGTGGTAAAACTCTCGGCTCCGCCCCATGATGCCAGATCTAGCCCGCTGGAAGCCAGGTTGTGCGTCGAAGCCGGGAGGCGGGTGGGTCGTGTGGATGAACAACATATACCATTCCTAGAACTCCTGTTACAGGTGAGTAACCTGTATTTCTAGGGACATGGATATGTTGTTCATCCACACTATCTGGCAGACTCCTAGCAGTTCTCTGGGAGGAGGGAGGCAAGGCGAACACCCCCTACTTAGGGAATAAAGACTGGAGAACCGAGGCCCCAACCAGCATCCTGGCGTGACCCAAGGTCGATGTGGTAGGGGTTAAAATGGTATGTGCCAACTTCCAGGTAGGAGCCCTGCAGATATCCTGGATAAGGGCATCCTCGGAAGCAGCCACCGATGCAGCGGAAGGGCGGGTAAAATGAGCACTTTTCCCTCTGGGAGGCTCCATGCCCGCCCACCTATAGCGGAGATCTATGCAGGAGGTGACCCACCCGCTCATCGTCCGCTTGACTGCAGGTCTGCCAGGTGCGGCTTCAACATAGATGACAAACAGCTGGCGAACCTCTCCCAAATTTCAGCCCTATGCTCCCTGGGAAGACGAGAGCTCAATTAGGGTCCCAATGGATCCTATATGCGGCCTCCAAGGTGTGAATGGGATTGAACCCCGGCAGAGACAATACTGATTAGGGAAATGCTCCACCACCACCTACGGAAGGAACTTCGGGTGGGGTGCAGGACAACCTTGTCCCTGTGGAAGACCAGATAGGGAGACTCAAAGGAGCGCCTGGAGCTCTCCCAGCCTTCTGGTTGGTGTGGTAGCCCCCAAGAAGGTGTTCTTACACAACAGGTGGGAGAATTGCACCTGTGCATAGGTTTGAACGGCTTGCCCGTGAGCTAAGCCCATACCAGCATAAGATCCCACAGAGGTGGAGATGCTCTCCCTGGAGGGGAAGTGTTATCAAGGCCTTGGAAAGCGCCAGACCACCTTTCCTGTGCGACTGACTGCCTTCCGGCCTGCGCCCAGAGGACAGGGGTGGCTGCCAGGAGCACCTTAAGGGTCGTCGAACGAAGCCCTTGCTAAAGAGGAAGAATGGACCACAGGTAGTCTGGAATGCTCGCCGAGGAACAGGAGAGGGGACCAGGCCCTATCCTAACACCAAATGGAGAACTCTTCCATTTGAAGGTGTAGCATATCTGGTTGACTCCTGGCAGAACGCCTCAACAACGTTGAGGACCTCACCGGAAGGCCCAAGACCTGGCCACTAGCTGCACAGGGACCAGGCTGCCAGGTGCAGGGATTGAAGGTCCGGATGGAATACCTTCCCCTGACAACAGAGATCAGGACTGGGCAGGCTGGAAGCCGCCTCAGGAGCCTGGGGCTGAGACTGAGGAGAGCTGGATACCAGAGCTGGCAGAACCAGTCTGAGACTACCAGAATCACCTGTGCCTAGTCCCTCCTCACCTTGCCTGTGGGTCAAGGGAAATGGGGGAGAAGCGTAGAGGAGGCCGAGTCCAGAGCCTCAAAACACCCCCAACAGCGAACCTTGCTGAGGGGGCGGGCATGAGACAGTCTCAGCATCGCATTCTCCCTGGAGGGGAAAAAGGTCCGCCTGAGGCGTGACCTAGAGGGAGAAAGATCTTGTGCTACCTCCTGCAGGGAAGACCACTCATGAGGCACAGCTCTTATCTGGCTTAGGGCATCAGCCAGGGTGCTGGAGGCTCCTGCCATCAAAATGGCTAGGAAACCACCTCCCGGCTACGCACAAGACCAAATGTGGAGAACCGCCTTACGCAATGGCAAGGGGCTCGTCCAACCCCGGCGGGTTAGGTAGCACATGGTCATGGTATTGTCTGCCTGGACCTAAACCACTAGACCCCGCACTAACGGAGTGAAACGGTGTGAGCTAAGTGGACCACCTGGAGCTCCAGCAGGTTGAAATGGCATCGGGACTCCTGAGGGGACCAGAGGCAGTGCACTCTGTGTTCCCCTTGATGGGCACCCCCACCCATCAGAGATGCATCGGTCGGAGAAGACCGTTGACTCGGGGCGGACGAACGGGATGTCCTCCTGCAGATGAGCTGGAACGGTCCACCGTAGGAGAGCGTTCCCCAACCCCTGGGCTGCTGTCATGGGCTGGTCCAAAGGATCGCAGCGTTGTGACCGCTGGCTGGCCAGCCCCCATTAAGGGGACACATGGACTGGCGGGTCCAAACGGACCATGCTGGTGCACGCTGCCGCAAGGCCCTGTAGGTGCAGGAAGTCCCAGGCAGGGTGCAATTGTCCAGTCAGACATGACTAGGCAAAGGAGGAAGAACCTTGGCCCTGTCCGCCGGGAGCTGAGCTCTGGCTCAAGAGTCAAGCTCTGTCCTGATGAAAGGATCACCTGCTTAGACACGAGTTCCAACATGGCTCCATTAGAGAGGAGACCAGTCTGAGAGCAACCTAGAGGGTCAGAACTTTTGACCATCCCCCTCCACCCTGGAGGGGTTGCAGTCAGGCTGCCATCCGGGTAGGGGTACGCCCGGACCTTTTGGTGCCGCAGGAATGCTGCTGAGAAGAGACCGAAGGGTATGGCCTGGAACTCGTAAAGAGATCCCCTGCTCTAGAAGTGGAGGAGTCTCCCAAGAAATGGACGGATTGAAGTGTGAAGAATATCTGAGTCAGAGTGACCATCCCGAAGGTCTGAGACCTTAAGAAGCTGTTCAGGTCGTTCGGGTCAAGGATGGGGTGCAAGCCCCCCATCCGTTTGGGGACCAGGAGTATCTGGACACAAACCCTGGGTCTGAAGGAGGATCCGCCACCTTCCTGATCACCTTTAACTCGAGTGGCAGGGCAAATCAGCTCGGCGGGCTGACAGCGAGGCTGCAGACCCCGTGGCCCCCTGAGGGGCGATGGCTCGAAATGGTAGGGCCTGCTCGAAATCCAGAGGCAGGACCTTCCCCTAGCACCTCTGACACCCAGCGGTCTGTGGTGAAAGTGGACCAGGCAGAGGGGGGGCAGAGCCATCTCCCCACTGGGGGATCCGGGTAGGGGTGACGAGGCCGGGGACGGTGCCCCTCAGCCCGTCACTGAGCAGGCTTGGAGGAGGGACTGGCCGAGGGAGCTCCTGAGCCTTTAACTCCTTGCTTCCCTTTGGAGGAAGCCACTGGCTTGGGGTCAGGATGCCCAGCACAAGCCTGCTGGCCCTTATGCTGGTGTTGATGGGCCAGTCGTGCCGCAGGTGCCGAAGGACAAAGGGGCGTATGCAAAGGTTGCCAGTGGCCCTTGTCCCTCTGAGTGGGGATGACCGAGTCCAGAGTGGCATTGGACTTCTCGGTCCCCTGGAGGTGTCCCTCCACTCCAGGGCCAAAGAGGTCAGTCCCCAAGAAGGGGATGTCTGCCAACTTGTGCTGGGTATCTGTTGAGAAGGAGGATATCCTCAGCCATGCCCTGCGGTGCATGGCCACAGTGGCCGCTACTGACCTGGCACAGGAAACACCTATGTTCAGAGCAGTCTGAAGCTGCTGCTTTGCCACCGTCCTACCCTGGTCCCACACCCACCGGACCGTGGTTGGCACGTCAGCCGGGAGATGAGGGAGCACCTCATACAGGGAGCCCAAAAGGGCGTGGGAAATATGTGTCATCAGCACAGCCGAGCTGGCCTGTCGGAGCCTAGGGAGGACGTGGCGTAAACCTTGCGCCCGACATAGTCCATCCTTTTGGACTCTTTGTCAGGGGGCCTATCAACATCCCAAGCGTTCACAGAATGCTGGAAGACATTATCGGTAACTAACCCCTCAGCAGAGGGGTGCTCCGAAAAACCGGGCAAAAAACCAACAGGGACAGAGTACTTCCTGGCCATCCTGGCCGAGAGTGCAGGACAGGAAGTAGGCTGCTGCCAAAGCTCCAAGGCTGGGCCGACGATGGCCTCGGCCACCGGGAAGGCCTCCAAGGGTGAACCACCTCAGTCTAGTATCTCCATCAGGGGATAAGAGGCCCATTTAGATAAAGGTTCGAGCTGCATCCCGGTGAACTCTGAGATGAGCCTAAGTAGACCCAGAAAGGATGATGGGCTGTTGTCCACAGAGTGGTCCAGGGAGGACCCCAGGCCCTCCCGTCTGGGGAACATGGAGGAGTTGTTGTCGGACTCCGAAGGGTCTGCAAAGAGCTGCCTCAGGCCTGAGCCACTCTTCACCCGCTGAGGGCAGGTGGGAGTGAGGGTGACAGACAACCTGCGGGACAGGTCGTGACCCGACCGAGGTTCCACCATAATCGGTGGAGCAGCAAGATTTGGTCAAACAACTGGCCCCGAAGTGGGCACCTTGACTGCAGCGAGCGGTTGCATTGGCCGTTCGGGCAGCAGCTGCTTGATAGACGGGGAATGAATCGGAGTCGATTGATTCCCAGATAACAGCAACTGCTGCCACATGAACTCCTCATAACGTCGATGCCATCTGCATCGAAGTCTCTTCTCATCCAAGGAGGGAGATGAGGAGGAACGGAATTGCCACTTAACTCGGTGCCCCGACCAAGACCGCCGAAGTCGGTGGGAGCGGCTTGACCGAGAAGAAGACCGAGACCGAGACCCAGGTCCTCGGTGAAACCGAGGGTGGGTCCGGGAAGGAGCGGGGGACACACGCTCTTCCCTCGGCTCAGACAAAAAGACCGAGGACTGCTGCCCCGAAGGTGCAGGCAGAACCTTGGCCTCCACTAGGGAAACCGGCAAATGGTTGACGGATCCTGCAGTAGACCGCCCGGGTGATGGGTCGAGAGATGACTCGACAACGTCAATGGGAGTCTTGGCCAGCTGGCCTGACTGGGACACCATGAAGCCAGTGGCCTGAGCCGCAACCTTGACCGAAGTCGAAGGTCGGCAGACAGGGGAAGGAGACCTCTCCGCTCCTAGCGCCCGGCGATGGGACTTACCCTGCAACTCACTTGACCTGGGCCGAGAGGCAGGTCCCGATGGCCCCTCTCCCTTCGTGGAAAGGGACTGGCAAAGCTCCTTGAACAAAGCTGAATGAGAGGAACTCAAAGAGAGCGGGATAAGCGTCGCGACCGAGGAGGAGGGGGATGCAGCCTTGGCTGCCGCCTCCTCCATGGAGGAAGAGAGATTGAGCCGCTCAGCCAAGACAGCTGACGTGGACACCACCCGACGAGCCTCTAAAGATTTTTCCAGTGTGGAAAAAAACGAAGGTCACCCGAGCCCAAAATGGGCCACACGATCCTCCGGGACATTGGTCGAAAGGGTGCAGCACACTTCGCAAACTTGCGGATCATGGTCCAAGTCGAGGCAGTAAACGCACGTGGAGTGCGGGTCCATCCTGGAGGTATTCCCCAGGCACCTCCTAGAGCTGGGAAACGAAATGTCCATCGCAGCCGAGAGGGAAGAAGACCGAAGTTTTAGAAAACTTCCAAACTAAATTCGGACAAACCAAATAATCAGGAACCAGTCGAAAACGCAGAGTGCTAAGGAGGGAACCTGAGCTTCCAAGCGGTAAGGAAGATCTGGCATCATGGGGCGGAGCCGAGAGTTTTACCATCCGGGTGGGTGGGAGGAGCCAGCTTGAAGACCTTCCAGCAAGATTTAAAGCGGCAAGGAACCTGCCAGATAGTATGGATGAACAACATATCCATGTCCCTAGAACTGCGCAACGCACGCTCGTAAAACAGTCATTTTTAGGAATTTTTTCACCAAATTTTCAACATAGCCATTTTAAGACCTCTGCTCATGAACAGTGTCACTGTGATTTTCGTAATGTGTCCCATACATTGATTTTGCACACCGACTGCGCCATTGTGCGCTACATGGGCAGAAACACGTTTTGGGCAAGATGTGAAAAATGACAGCTGTACTGCTCATAAGGAAGTGTAATAAAATGGCAATTTTAAAAATCTGGAGTGAAAATACTGAAAATTCGCAAACTTACGGCGTGTGTAGACTATAACCTGCGCTCCACTAACACAGTCATTTTTAGGAATTTTTTCACCAAATTTTCAACATAGCCATTTTAAGACCTCTGCTCATGAACAGTGTCACTGTGATTTTCTTAATGTGTCCCATACATTGATTTTGCACACCGACTGTGCCATTGTGAGCTACATGGGTGGAAACACGTTTTGGGCAAGATGTGAAAAATGACAGCTGTACTGCTCATAAGGAGGTGTGATAAAATGGCAATGTTGAAAATCTGGAGTGAAAATATTGAAAATTCGCGAACTTACGAGCGTAGAAACATAAAAACATAGAAACACAGAATTTGTCGGCAGATAAGGACGCTTGGCCCACCCAGTCTGCCCATTTCCCTGCCTACTGGATAAGCTGCAGATCCTAGTTAACCAGCAGCCTACTTTTTCCTACCCCCACCCCCTAGAATTGCCTTATGACTGTCCCATGCATGCTTGAATTCCACCACTGTTTTTGACTCCACAACCTCCTCCGGAAGGCCCGTTCCATGCATCCACAACCCTCTCTGTGAAAAAATACTTCCTTAAATTACCTCTGAGCTGCCCCCCATCTTCAAATTGTGCCCCTTGTTCTTGCACACCTCTTTTTTTGAAAGATGCTACCCTCTTGGACTTTGTTGATTCCCTTGAGGTACTTGAAAGTTTCTATCATGTCCCCCCTCTCCCTCCTTTCCTCGAGGCTATACATATTAAGCTTCTTTAGTCTCTCTACATATGTCTTCGGTGTAGACCCTGCACCATTTTAGTTGCCCTCCTGGGACAGCTTCCATCCTGTCTATGTCTTTGAAGACTGGGTCTCCAGAACTGCCGCAGTACTCCAGATGGGGTCTGATCAGCTGTCTGTACAGAGGGATAATAACTTCCTGTTTTCTACTGGTGATGCCTCTCCCTATGCATCCCAATATCCCCAGCCCTCATTGCTGCCCTCTCACATTGCTTGCCCACCTTTAGGTCATCTGATATGACTACCCCAGGTCCCTTTCCATTTTGTTGTTGTTAGTATCTCACCCCATTGTGTACTCTTCCTGGGTTTTGTTTCCCAGGTGCATTACCTTGCACTTCTTAGCATTGAATCTAAGCTGCCATCGTTTGACCATTCTTCTAACCTTGCCAAGTCCCTTTTCATCCTTTCCACCCCACCTTGTGCATCAACTCTGTTGCAGATCTTTTTGTCATCTGCAAAGAGACATACTTTTCCTTCCAGTCCCTCTGCAATGTAAACATAAAGACATTGAAGGGACTAGTCTATCTGAACCCTGCGGTACCCACTAGTAACCCCCTTTCATCAGAGTGGACTCCATTTACTATTACTCTCTGTGTCCTATTTTCCAGCCAATTTTTACCCAGGCTGTCATCTTGGGACCCACTCCCAGGCTAGCTAACTTGTATATCAATCTTTTGTGTGGGACTGTGTCAAATGCCTTGCTAAAGTCTAGGTAGGCCATGTCAACAGCCCCTCCCTGATCTACTACTTTGGTCACCCAGTCAAATAAATCTATCAGATTTGTCTGGCATGACCTTCCTGCTGTGAATCCATGCTGCCTTGGGTCCTGTGCCCCTCTGGCCTCTAGATACTCAACAATTCTTTCCTTCAGAAGTGATTCCATAATTTTCCCTACCACTGAGATTAAACTAACAGGTCTGTAGTTTCCTGCTTCTGCCTTGCTCCCACTTTTGTGAAAGGGAATCACATCTGCCCTCCTCCAGTCCTCGGGTACCACCCCATCCTCCCATGATTTATTAAACAGGGTAGTCAGTGGTGTCACTAATTCTACCCTTAGTTCTTTTAGAATTCTGGGATGAATCCCATCAGGCCACATTGCTTTGTCCACCTTCAGTTTTAAGAGTTCTTTCAGAACCCTTTCTTCCGTAAATGGGCTGGTATCAACTTCTGTATCCAGTGTGTTTCTACTGTTTGTTCTAGGTACCCCCCCCCGTGTGTAGGAACTGTGCAATGCACTCTCGTAAAAGTCATTTTTAGGAATTTTTCCACCAAATTTTCAACATAGGCTTTTTGAGAGCCCACCTTATGAACAGTGGCAGTGTCGTTTTGTTACTTGGTCAAGAAAGGTGATTTCACGCAATGACTGCGAAATCACCCTTTGGGCTGGATTAACGCCATGACAGTGAGAGCATTCATGAGAAGGGATCCCAAAAACCCCATGTTGAAAATGTGGTTCAAAAATTCAAAAAAATGCCTGAGATATGCAGCAAAGTTGAAAAAACCCTATCTATCCCATTATACAGCTTACCGGCATTTCCTCAGTTTGCGGTCGGCTTTGAAGAGTGCAGATGTGTTCCGGTCCACGAAGATCATCGTGCGGTCTGGAGGTAAGTATGGGTGGGGGTGTGGGAAGGCAGGTGCGCTGTGGGTGGGTGTGGTGGGCTGGGTGAACGCAGAGGGAACTTTTTTTGTTTACAGGTTGTTTTGTTTTTTTTTAACAGGAAGATGACGTGGGACATTTGCTACGCTGGGGTGGGCTCCCAGCATGGCAGCTAGAAGGCTGTTTGGGAGGGCTGGAGCTGACAGGGGACTGGGCTCCCCCGTCGGCCATATGGACTTGTGCCATGCTGGGGTGGGCTCCCAGCATGGCAGCTGTAAGGCTGTTTGGGGGGCCTGGAGCTGACGGGGGATTGGGCACCCCGTCACCCATAGGATGTGTTGCCACGCTGGGGTGGGCACTCAGTATGGCATCTGGAACTCTGTTTAGGGGGGAAGCGCAGCACAGCCAATGGGGAGTTGGGCACCCTGTCACCTATACAGTGTGTGCTAGGGCAAGTACACAGTATGTACAGGTGTGTAAGTGATGCACGTAAGAGCAGGCGATATCTTATCACTGCTCACTGAAGCATAGCTCCCTCTTTCAACTGTATGCCACTGCATTTTCAACTGCTGTCATAGACAGCTCCAGCAGTGATTGGAGAACTAAGACCGCGCCTGCAAACGCACTGACTGAATTGGAAGAGGCTGACACACCTCCGAAAAACTCGGATGATGGCACTATGTTTCTTGCACATGCGTGCAAGCAAACATAAAAAGATCTACTAATGCTTCTGACAGTGCCTGCTCACACTTCTCTCCTTGGGGAAGGCAAGCTGCCCCCCAGTGCCTTGCTTACCTTTAACCTCCTCAGACTTTTAAGTATCATGTCACATATAATTTATTGCATTTCCAACTTCTGCCTGTTTTACACTCTAAATTTTGTGAAGCACTGTGGAAGAGAACCCACTTTCTCCAATATGAATTTTGAGCTGAAGTATTCATCAAGTAGTTTCACCTTCCCTTCATCCCCGCCAACCCATAACCGTCCCTTCTGTAGCCTTAGTTTATTCTTCCTCTTCTGCCTGTTATGACTAAAGAAAGTCTTATCAATTTCTTTTACCTGCTTCAGTATCTTGAACTCTGGGATTTTTTTACCACTGATCCCACTTTCCTTACCCTGTCCTGCTAAACAACCCTATTCCTGTCTGTCTGATCCAGTTTGTAATTTCAAAAGCTGCCCTTAGCCACCTGCAGCTTCCATCACCTCATTGGTGAAAATATAGGATTCTGATGCCTCTCGCCTTCCCAACTTTTTCATACAACATTTGAAAACACCCAATATTGCCTTTTTAATGCCCTTCAGTTTTGCTTCTGCACCATCCAACTGCCCTGCCCCCTTGAACATAACCTGCAGTATTACCTCCATCCTTTCAAAATCCACCCATCTAAGGTCTGGCACTGGTGTCTTGATTGTTGGATGCTGGACTCAGAGTTATGTTGTGCCACATGGTACTTGGATCACTTGATTCACAGGGGGGCCTTGACCTTTACTTCCTCAATACAATCACAATTTATGCAAACTAATGCTCATTGGTCCCAGGACAGCCGAGATACAGAGCTAGAGTAAATGCTCTTTATCCCACACATTATGTCTGAAGGTATCATACTTAAGGTAACTTTACCATCCCTGCTTGATTTCATGGATTCTGGGAACTGTAGTATGCATTTTTTTCTGCTGTGCAGTTTAGGATACCAATACCATTAATAAGACATGTTAATTATAGGCTATGATTTGTTAATTTTGTTTACATTGTTGCTGTGATTATGTGGATGCATGTTTCTTGTTGGAAAACAGTAATAAAATGTTCATTATAAAATCATGGGTGAGAGTATCGGGTCCAGACTGCCCCATCTTTCCTGGGTTCCCTGACACGTTGTACTATGAAGCAGAATGGAAAATTATCCATCAGTGCCTGGCTTCATGTACTTCTTGCCACAAGAGTGTCCCAATCAACGCCATGTCAGTTTAGGTCTCCCATTAGGATCAAGTTCCTCATCTTGACAGCCTTCCTAAGTGCCCCTTCCAAAACCTGTCTTTGGCCTCAGTCTGGCTTGGGGACCTAGAGGTAGCCCCAATCTCATGTTCTCCCCCTACCTCCAGCGATACCCACAGAGATTCCATACAACCATTCCCCAGATTAATGCCCTTCATCCCCACTATGCACAACATGAGACCACCTTAGATTATCGTTCTGGAAGAAAGACATTAAGGGGTCCCAGTTATAATTAGGTATATCCTATATTTCTGTTACAGCTATGGTTTCTACTTGGCCCACCCTAGCCAACACCTGCAGGTTCCCCACTTTATTCCCAAGATGCCTTGTATTAAAGTTCCTTACACTCCTTGATTCACTTTGTTCTTTTCTGCCCTGACCACTCTACTTCTCATCTCCAGCCTATTCATTAACGCCTCCCATCCCATTTTATTGGATAGCATGGGGGTAGGGGTCAAAATAAAGAGATGGGTGGAGAAATAGTTGGCAGATAGGAGTCAGAGGGTTATGGTGAATAGAGTACACTCAGGGATCAAGCAGGCGAGGAGTGGAGTTCCCCAGGGATCAGTGCTGGGACCTCTCCTGTTCAACATCTGTGTACCGGACATTGCAGAAGGCTTGAAGGGGAAGGTGTGTTATCTTTGCAGATAACACAAAAATCCGTAATGCAGTTGACTTCCTTGGGGAAGGAGAGGGACTGGAGAGTACTGGAAAAATGGGCAGGGACCTGAGAGTACTGGAAAAGTGGGCAGAGACCTGGCAGCTAAAATTTAACATCAAGAAGTGTGTTGTTATGCACCTGGGACACAGGAATCAAAGAGCTGAACACATGCTGGGAGGGGAGAGATTCAGGGAGACAGTGGTAGAGAGGAATCTGGGGGTAACAGTCTCCTGCAACATCAAGGTAGGGAAGCAATGCTCAAGGGAGGTGGGGAGGGTGTATGGGATGCCAGCAAGCATTGGCAGAGGGATCACCAGCAGGGGTAGGGAGGTCCTGGTGTCCCTGTATCAGGCCCTTATGAGGCCACACCTCAAGTACGGGGTTCAGTTTTGGAGGCCTAACCTGCACACAGGTATAGACTCGATTGAAAGGGTTCAATGAAGGGCAACCAAGATGGTGCAAGGGATGAAGGGTAAACTGTATGAACAGAGATGCCAAGAGTTGGGGTTGTATACACTGGAGACAAGGAGGGAGAGGGGCAACATGATCAAGACCTTTAAATACATCAAAGGGATGAACAAAGGAGGCACAGGGAAGTTATTCGACAGGAAGGAAGGAAACATAACAAGAGGTATGGACCAAGTCTCCAGTGGCGGCACGTCAGGAGCAATGTGAGATGTAGATTTTTCACAGAAAGAGTGGTGTATCGCTGGAATGGGCTTTAGGAAACCAGATCATTTGAGTTTACTGTGGTAGCAGGTGTGGGTTGCAGGATCATTCTCATCTACTGTCCACCCAGGGGTGAGAAATTGTTCCTGCAGGAAGTACCAGACTTCATCATCAGCATGGTGTTTGAGCCGCCCAGGTTGATGGTCCTGGGTGACTTCAACACCTGGGTCGATAATGAACTCTTGCTTTTTGGACAAGACTTCCTACACCTTATGAACTTGTAGTTATTCACACAGGTAGTTGCCACTGCTATCCATAGTCATGATCACTCCCTTGGCCTGGTTTTCCTCCGAGGGATGGAGACCTCTGACTTGGTGGTGGAACTGGTCACATGGTCCGATCACCACACCGTAAGGTTCAATCTCCATGCTCCCCCCAAGGCCTTCCCCTGTGGAGATGGTCAGTTACCACCCCCTGAAGGATATGAACCCGGATGGTCTACTGACGGTATTAGACCTATCAAGATTTTCAGGGGCAAGCAAGGGTCATGAGAGTCTAGTTCAGGCCTATAATAAGGCTGTTACGAAAGCTCTGGATTCCATCGTTCTCATTCGTGTTCATCCTCTTTCTCTCTGTCCTGATAGAAACATAAAAGCTGATGGCAGATAAGGACCACAAGGCCCATCCAGTCTGACCATTTCTTTTTCTATCTTAAGAATGTGCCATCTCCCTTTGCTCTATCAAACGCCTGTCTATTCATACTCATCTGTATTGCTCCTTTATGCCTATCCCACACCTGTTTGAAGCCATGCACTGTATTTATATCCACCACTTCCTGAGGTAGGCAGTTCCATGCATGCACCATCCTTTCTGTGAAAAAGAACTTCCTCACATTATCCCTTAATCGGCCTCCCTCTTATCTCATGCTGTGTCCTCTTGTCCTGCGATTTTTCTTATATTGAAACATGTTAGACTCTTTCACCTTGTTTATGCCCTTAAGTTGTTTAAATGTTTCGATCATATCACCTCTTTTCCTCCTTTGCTCTAGGATTTACATATTGAGCTCCGTTAATCTGTCCTCATGTTTTCTGATGCAGTACCTGCACCATTTTGGTTGCCCTTCTCTGGACTGCCTCAATTTGATTAATGTCTTTGTGAAGGTGCAGCCTCCACTACTGCATGCAGTACTCCAGATGGGGTCTAACCAGTGTGTTGTAAAGAGGATTACCTCCCTCTTATGAATTGTGATACCCCTACTAATACACCCCAACATCTCCCTAGCCTTACCTACTGCTTTAGTGGTCTGCTTGGATGACTTCAGCTCATCGGTGATGATGTTGCCCAAGTCTCTTTCTTCCCTTGTGACTGCCAGCAACACCCCTCACAGACTATCGGTGGCTTCAGGGTTTCTCTTCCCTTTGTGCATGATCTTGCACTTCTTTGCGTTAAACCCCAGTTGCCAATTTTCTGACCATTTTGCTAGTTTATCCAGATCTCTTCTCATGCTGCCCACCCCATCTGGATCATCTACTCTGTTGCAGATCTTGGTGTCATCTGCAAACAGACAAACCTTACTCTCCAGTCCATCTTCAATATCACTGATGAAGATATTGAAGAGGACTGGCCCCAGGACTGATCCATGAGGTACCCCACTTGTGACTTGCATCTCTTTTGACTGTATACCATTTACCACCTCTCTCTGTTTTCTGCCTGTCAACCAATTTGCCACCCAGTTGACCAACTTCTGACCCACCCCGAGCCTACCCAGCTTATTAATCAATCTTCTATGTGGAACAGTATTAAAAACTTTGCTGAAGTCAAGGTAGGTGACATCAACTGATCCCCCTTGGTCCACCACTCTGGTTGGCCAGTCAAAGAAATCTAAGAGATTAGTTTGACAGGACCTTCCTTTTGTAAACTCATGCTGTCTTGGATCCTATGTGCCTATGGATTCCAGGTGTTGCACTATCCTTTCCTTAAGGAGTGCCTCCCTCGGTCCCCTTGGTTTGACAGGAACCCTGAGGGAGTTGAGATGAGCTGGAACAAGGTTAGAGTGACTCTGGTGAAAATCGGCCCTTGAGGCTGACCTCCTTAGATTGATGGATCATTATCAAATTTATTAATCAGCACTCACTCGTAAGAAGGCAGAATTCCTGTCTGGGGAGATTGCTGCTGCTCAGAATTGACCGGCTCAGCTCTGTTCGAACTGGAGACAGGTTGTGCAACCCAACCTGTCTGCAGGTTCGAAGTGCATTTTCACAAGTTAAGTGCGAGGAGTTCACTCAATTCTTTGCCAATAAGGTAGCCACATCAGGGCTGAGATCTGCCCTGTACTCTCTACAGGAGCTGAAGGTGGTCAGTGCTCGGTCATTCCTCCTCGGTTTTCCTGGCTATCTTTTGACTGACCAGAGATTGTGGATATTGTGTGGATTGTCCAGAGTATGCAGCCAATGTGTTGCAGTTTGTATCTGGGTCCAACACACCTATTAATGGGGTGTTTTGAGTCCATCGGCTCTGTCTGTGCAAAGATTGTTTAGTGCTCCTTAGAGCTGGGTGAGTTTCCCAACTCTCTGAAGGAGGCGGTGATGACACCGCTCCTTAAGAAAGCTGCTCTGGACCCGAACTGCTTTGCTAACTACAGGCCTATCACTAACCTTCCCTTTGTTGGGAAGGTGACTAAGAAAGTAGTTACGCTGCAACTGGAGAACCATCTTGCCATCCACGATATCTACGATTCCCTCCAGTCTGGTTTCCAGAACAGGCACAATACTGAGACTGCTCTGGTTCAGGTGCTCAATGATCTTCTGATGGCAAGAGATCAGAAGCGTTGTTCCATCTTGGTCCTTCTTGATCTCTCCTCAGCATCTGACACTGTGGACCATGGGGTGCTGCTCGAGCTCCTGAGGTTCATCTGTAGCCTGGCTGGCCCAATCCTTAGATGGTTTCAATTTTTCCTCTCCAGCAGATCTCAGAAGGTGTTTTTTTTTCCCCTCTGATCCATTCTCTCTGCCATGTGGGGGTCCCACAGGGCTCAGTGTTTTCCCTTATGTTGTTTGTAGTGTACATGCTGCCCCTCGGAGACACTAAGATGATATGGGCTGAGGTTTCACTGCTATGATGATGATACCCAGCTTTATCTGTCTTTTGCGCCCAACCATTACAGTGCGGTCTCGGTCTTTAACAGCTGTCTGGCAGAAATCCATGACTGCCTGAAATCCAGCTGACTGAAGTTGAATTCCAAGAAGACTGAGGTGTTGGTGGTGGATCCGTATCACTAGATAGAGAGGTCAGTAGCAGGGCTACCTTCTGGTCTTTGGCTAGGAGTTGCCCAGCTGCCTTCCTTTGAACAGATATATGACCTGGGTGTAGTTCTTGACAGTGTGCTGACACTGCATTCACAGGTGTCGGTAAATGTCAAGACTTCCTTTTACCATCTTAGGAACATCACTAGGATTAAGCAACTTGTTCCATCCAGTGACATTGCAACATTGATCCACACCTTTGTGACTTTGCACCTAGACTACTGTAACTCCCTCTACCTGTGGCTTTCTGGGATTGACATCTGTTGCATCCAGCTGGTGCAGAATGCTACAGCATGTTGCTGACAGGGACTTCTCATTCAAGTCATGTCACCCCAGTGCTGTGCGAACTGCACTGGCTGCCTGTACAGTGGTGGATCACCTTCAAGGTGTGGCTTCTGACCTATAAAGCCCTGCAAGGACTGGGTCCAAGCTATCTGCAATAGCTCCTGACTCTCTACAGCCCTGACCCGCCTCTCTGTTCAACTGACAAGGGTTGTTAGGTTCCCAGGGTGCGGTTGAAAACATCTGGGGCCCATGCATTTATATTCAGTGCCCTGTCCCTATGGAACTCTGTACTTTGTCAGATTCAAGAGTGGAGGACCATGAAGAGTTTTTAGGCAGCTTTAAATACTCACTTGTTCGAACAAGCATTTAGTGAGTACTCTGTTTAATTTACTCATACTCTGTATTGTTAGCATTTTATGGATTGTTATTAATTTATTGTTCTAATATTGTTACTATTTTATTTTTGTACAGCGCTTTGGCTTCTAGAATTGTGCTTTATAAATAAAGTTTATTATTATTATTTAGGAGGAGGTGGTGAACTCAAGAGCCCATAGAGGGATTCAGTAAGACTTAGGATAGACACATGAGGCTAAGGGGAAGGGGGTTCCTTAAGTTATAGTAAGTTGGGCTAGTGGAGTAAGGGACAGAAAAGATGGGCCATGAGGTTCTTTTCTACTGTCACTTTCTATGATTTGGTTCCTTACCATGATTTCCGCTTTGTTTCACGCCCTTAGTTGGTGGAGTGCTAACTAGGTCTCCTACACTTGTTTCAATGCCTTGGGGTCCTTTTAACTTCAGCCTGACCTGCTGCTAGTTAAAATGTACAGTGAAGAAGGCATCTGACATTTGTCCCAGACCATTTGCTCCCCTTCTGTGAGATAATGACAACATTGCAATATATATATATATATATATATATATATATATTAATTATAATAATAATGCGTTATTTCTTAACTGCAATTCTGGAAATCAAAGTACTGTACACAAGTAAAAACATCATAAAACAAAATAACATAGCCAAGAATTAATACAATACAATTTAGATAAAACAGATTAAAATGAACAAAGATACCATAAATTACATACAGAATGCTTGCTTGAACTAGTACATTTTTAGGCCTGCTTTAAAGCTCTCCACAGTCCTGGACTCTCTAATCTGATGTGGCAGAGTGTTCCACAGTGATGGGGCCCTGAACATACAAGCCTGGGCCCCACATGTTTTCAACCGCACCCTGGGAACCTCTAACAACCCTCGTCAGTTGAACAGAGAGGCTAGCCAGGGCTGTAGGGAGTCAGGAGCTCTTGCAGATAGCTCAGACTCAGTCCGTGCAGGGCTTTATAAGTCAGAAACCTGACCCTGAAGGAGGACCACCACTTTACAGGGAGCCAGTACAGTTCATGGAGCACGGGAGTAATGTGACTTGAATGAGAAGTCCCAGTCAATAACCATGCTGCAGCGTTCTGCACCAGCTGCAAGTGGCGGATATCAACCCTTGGAAGCCCCAGTTGCAGTAGTCCAGGTGTGAGGTCACAAAGGCGTGGATCAGCGTAGGCAGATCACGGGACAGAACAAGGTGCCCGATTCTGGTGATGTTCCTAAAATGGTAAAAGGAAGACTTGACTACTGTCGACACCTGTGAACACAACGTCAGCCCATCATTAAGAACTACCATCAGGTCACGCACCTATTCAGAGGAAGACAGCTGTACACCCTCAAGCGATAGACCAGACGGTAAACTCACTGCTGACCTCTCTATCCGGTGACCCAGATCTACCACCAACACCTCAGTCTTTTCAGAATTCAATTTCAGCCAGCTGGATTCCATCCAGTCATGGATTTCTGCCAGACAGCTGTTTAACATTGAGACCGCAGTATCCTGGTCGGGTGCAAAAGACAGATAGAGCTGTGTATCATCCGCATAGCAGTGAAACCTCAGCCCATATCATCTTACAATGTCTCTAGGGGCAGAATGTACACTGCAAACAACATGGGGGACAACACCGAGCTCTGGGAAACCCTGCACGGCAGAGGGAATGGATCAGAGGAAAAAAGCCTGATACCACCCTCAGATCTGCCGGTGAGGAAAGATTGAAACCATCTGAGAACTGGACCAGCCAGGCAACAGATAACCCTCAGGCACTCAAGTAGCACCCTATGGTCCACAGCGTCAAATGCTGAAGAGAGATCTAGAAGCACCAAGATGGAAGAGCGCTTTTAATCGCTCGCCATCAGGAGATCACCGAGTACCTGAACCAGAGCGGTCTCGATACTATGTCTTTTCCAGAAACCAGACTGGAGAGGATTATAGACATTGTGGATGGTAAGATGGTTCTCCATTTGCAGCACAACTACTTTCTCAATCACCTTCCCAACAAAGGGAAGGTAAGAGATAGGTCTGTAGCTAGCAAAGTATGCCATGTGAACAAAGAACAGTGTACATCTAAATTGCATCCAAGACCCCCAACTGGGTTAAACTGTTTCTGAGAAGCAGAATCAGGCCACAGATCAAAGTAATGTCCATCTGGTGATATAAGAGAACCTAACTGTCTGCCAGGATCCCTGACTTCTCTCTTGTAATCCGTAATTTCACACTATTTTGCTAGGACTGTGGAAAGCAAGGTCATGGTGTCACCTTCTACATCTACTACTCCATCTCCTTTTATGAATCTCATCCTGGCTCCCATGAACTTCTCATTGCCCTCCTATCCCTGCCCTCCTGCCTCCTTAACTACATCAGTGTTTTCTATGCCACCCCAGACATGCCCCAGACTCCCTCATTATAAGTATATCCTCAACAGTCTCCATGTCAGATGGCGAGCGTATCATGATGGGTGATTTCAACTTAGATTGTCTCTTCCCTCCTCACTGCCTTCCATCCTCAAGATCGAGTCCATTAACCTCATCCAGCTGCTATTCGAACCCACCCACTACAACCCACACTCCCTTACTGACTGGATTCTCGCATTGCACCCAATTGCACCATTGATATTAACATCCTTCCAGATGCCCTTAGCAACCACTGCATAACCTACTGCATAAGACAGGTACAATTCCCATACTTAGTCCCCAAGTACATCTGTGTCCGATTGCTTCAAACCCTAGAATCCACCACTTTCCTTCATGACATAGCAGTGATTAACTGGTCGCTAGTCATCCACCACTGATGCCAATTCCTGTCTCGACCACTTCATCACCACCCTCACACAGATCTGGGATAGTCAGGCCACTCTGAAAAAGTCAGAGTCAAATGACATCACTATCTCTGGATAATAACAGACCTCCTTTCTATGTGCAAATTAAGGAATAGATAGCCTAGGCTCACTTAAATACTTGCAATCACCCTCCAACTTACAGGACTACAAACTCCTCAAGGATGCTTGCATTAAATCCATTCATCCCACCAACTCCAACTACTTTAAAAGACATTTACACACCATCTCCAACTCACCTGCCTCCTTCTGGTACATTATCCACTCCCTCACAGACCCTCAAGCATACTCATCCTCCCTGATCCTAAAGACTAGTGGTTCTCCAGACTCTGCTCCTTCCTTTGTGGTGGAAAGCTTCAACACATTTTTCATCACCTGTGCTCTCCCCAACCACCCTCACCCTCATCCCTGTGCTGCTTACCTTACCTCCGTACCCAATGACTAATCTTTCCACCAGTTACCCCTCAGGAAGTTCTCTGGACACTGAATTTACTTGACCTAACCAAGTTCTGCCCTGACAGTAGCCACGCTTAGCTACTTTACATATCTGCCCCGGCTATAGCCATTCCACTTGCACATCTCCTCGATCTCTTTTTTTTTCAGTTCAATTCATCTTTATTTATAAAAAAGGTGTCTTTTCCAAACCAAAGTACCTGTACAATAAAAACACAATTAAATAGTTATCCCAATTAAATAAAAAACAATAAAATACCGTAACAGTTTCAATAATCAGGGAAGGCCAAAGTAAAGAGATATGTTTTTAATGCTGTCTTCTTCTCCACTAGCACAGTACCTAAAAAATGGAAAACTAACAAAGTACTACCCCTCCACAAAGGGGATGATTCAATGTCGCCTGGAAATTTCGGACCCATTTTTTTTTTCTCCATTCACTTGCCAAGCAACAGGTAATCAGTCCCTTGTCTATTCGAGACTCTCAAGATCTCCAAACCTCATCTGGAGTTCTCTCCTCCTTCCAGTTGGTATTCAAGAAATATCACTCCACTATATTCTCCCTTCTGTGAGCCACCAGTCCCATCCTCTCATTCATGGACTGAGGTCATAGTGCTGCTGCAGTCTTCATTGACCTGGTAAAGGCCTTTGATTCTGTCGCACATCCAATCCTGCTAAAAAGCTACTCACAGTTGGCCAGGCAACTTCTGCCTCAGGTTGGTTTAGATCTTACCTCCTGGGTAGACAGCAGTCAGTTCTAAAGAGCTACTCCTCTTCCTCCTCCATCTCTCTCCCTAGCCTTGCTGGTGTTTCCCAAGGATCAGTCCTAGCCCCTATCCTATTCTCTCTTTTCATTAATGATCTCACCTCCACCTGCACAAACTCAAGTATATGTACATGGATGATACTGTCATCTTTGCCTCCATGCCTTCCCCAGCTGATATACAAGACCCTCTCTGACAAGACTTTAGTAATGTCTGAGCCTGCTTCCAAGCCAATGACTTAATAGTAAACATCAAGAAAATGGTTTCAATGCCTTTTGGCTCAGCAGAAAAATTTGCTAGATTCCCTATCACCAAGGAAACCACCCTCTTGAGTCACTTCCAACCTTCAAATACCTTGGGGTCTGGCTTGACAGCCACCTTAATTTCGCCATCCATATTGATGTCATAATATCTAAACTCCAACCAAACACGGCATCCTTTGTCAAAACAAAGAAGACTCTCACCTTCCCCACTCACCAAAATTATTCTCCCAAGATTTGAGTACACAGATATAGTCTATAGCACAGTCCCTGCTACTTACCTCTCCAAACTTAACAGCCTATTAAACTCCTTCCACCATTCTGTCACCAATGCCTGACCCGTACCCACCACTGCTCCTTCTACTCCACCAGTGCCCCAACCCATACCCACCACTGCTCCCTCTACTCCACCAGTGCCCCGAACCTGAACTCATCATTGCTCCCTTTACTCCATCAGTGCCCCAGCCTGTACCCACCACTACTCCCTATACTCCACCAGTGCCCTGACCCATACCCAGCACTGCTTCCTCTACTCCGCTCTTTCCATCTCATCTCATTCCACACGAGAGGCATCTCTACTCTTTGTCTTTCACTGCCAAATTCTGGTTTGGGTTACTTACCCCTCTACATCTCCTCAGTCCTTTCCCCTGCTACCTACCCCTCCTACCTGCTGCACTCCTGGGACTCACATTCTTTCTCCATTCCCCTTCTCCACTCTACTGCGGGTCAGTCTGCCTTCTCCCATCGCCTACCTCTCCTTTGGAATCACCTCCCCAATACCTAAGAAATGCAACCTATTTCCACACCATTAAGGCTTATTAAATTGTTCCTATCCCTCCCTCTCTGCCATGTTACCCCCTTTCTCTCCTTAGCCTCCCATTACATTATTAGCACAGCCACCAGTTCTCTGGAATGTCTGCCTTCTCCCATCACCTCCCAAATACCTTAGAAATCTGACCTTTTTTCCACACCATTAAAAGACTTATTAAACTGTGCCCCTGTTCCTATCCAATCCCCACTCTAATGTGTTACCCCTCTCCCCTTAGCCTCCCCTTACGTTACTGGCACAGCCACCAGCTCCCTGGAATGTCATTCACAACTCTCACTTTACATTCTCAACAACTGATTGTGACTATCCAAGATCTTATAAATTGTTTGTAACCTGTTTTAACTTCTGTTGTAAAATGTGTTATCTGCTGCTCATAAAATGGCATGAGAAAATCTAGAACACCCATTGGCCAAGAGACATCAGCTGACCATACAGTAAATCTATATATATGCAGTCATCCTGGTCCTAAACCACACCACACAATAAGTAAATTGGTCCTCCTGCAACCAGAACTAACTTCCATCAGTCAGCCTAGTACTAGAACTGATTTTCCATCACAAACATGGCTGCTACCTTTACACGCTAAAACCCTTCAACTGAGCCCTAAAAATAAAACTACCTTAAATAAAAAATAAAACAAATGAATTAAATGTTTTTTTCTTGACCATCACACTCTCCTTACACACATAAACAAATCAGAAACAATAAGTACTGTTTATAGTTTTCATTACAGTTGTTTCTTTGCTGACAGTGAAAAAAATCCCTCTCCTATCTTTACCGTGATCATCAGGGAAACATAGTCTGCTTTCCATGACAGTAAGATAATTGAGCCTGTGGTTTTAGAAAAGGCCTTTGCGTGTGTGGAACATTCTGCCAGTAGAACTGAGGAGAATTTTAAACCCCTGCATTCCATGGTAAACATTCCATTTCTTGAATATGGGGAAAAAACAGAATAAAACACAGTGTAACCACCCCCCACTGGCCCCCCCGTTTAACTAGCAGGACTGCTCTTCTCACCACATGGCACCCAAGAGAGGGATGGAGGTGTACTAAAACAGTTTACAGTACAGCTACTTCTAAGCCTGCCATACACAGGCAAACCAGGTGTGGCAACTACCTGGCACACCTGGTGGGACCATTTACCATGGCCATCAATCTAGATCCCTGGGAGAAAACATTTGTTCACAATTATGCTAGGTTTGCACTTCTGGACAGGGGCATCCAAGTAAATCCAGACACAGTGGAAGCAATAACAATACTGTTCAATCCAAGTTGGGATTCTAGAGTGTGGCTTTTATTCACATACACAGAGAATAATCACAAAGCAAAGATGGACCCCCGCAAGGCTACTCCTACTGGTAATGCAGATTACTGAGGTACAGAGAACACACACAGTTAACTTTCATGTTCTGTTTTTGAACAGCGAACACCCTGGTTCTGAATTACACAGCAAACTCTATGGTTCTGAAATGGAGATTGGCACCCATGGCCAGAACCAGTACATTTCCTCTTGACTAGGCTCACACAGCCAGTACTAGGAGACTTTCCCATATTTCATAAAGAGTTATTGGTGGCACTCTCGACCACCAAAAAGCACATACAGACTCACAGAAAATCCAACCCATGTCTGGGTAACTATTTCCATCAGGCACTGGCCAACTGCACTGAATGAAAATTGAACTAGTGTCTAAACTGAACCCACAGAGGTAAACTGGTTACTCGAGATGGGGGGGGTCTACCACCTTTTGCTTCCAAGTTTATTCTCGCCCATTCATCTGGTTAATACTACCCTCACAGAAAATTTGTAAATGCTATCTTGAAATGTTTTTCACACTTAACATACTACCTGACTAAAAGTTCTGTATTTGGACAGTCCCTTTCTCTAGACTCCAATGTAGGCAGACACAAAAGTGCTCACAGATTCTGAAGTTGTCACAGGCAGCTTCACTAGACAGACTGGGTGAGGGGATTGCCTCTAAACCCTGAAGATCACCCCCATCCCTCCTGGGATGGGGCAAAGGAAAATCCACGTGGAACGGTTTTCACCACTTCAATCTCTGTCTTCTGTTTTCTTCCTCTAGGGTGAGAACAAACTACCCACAACACAGTGGTAGCTCTCTGTCAGAGCTAAAACTGAGGAGCTGCTGCAGGCTGAAGCCTCCTCCAGGAATTCCACTCAACAGACTCATGAGCATTCCAAAGCTATCCCCCTTGCAGCTAGACAAGTGTGGCTTATGCAGCTGTGAGAGTTCTAAGATTACATCATCACTCCAGCTCAGCTGAGACTGAAAAACAGAGCATGACACTGTGAAATCCATTTAACCACCATTTCAAAAGCTGCCTATCCCTGACTGCAAAAAACAACCAAATAGCACGCTCAAAACCTTTGCATTGCTCAAAAGGCAATTCACATTTCTGGAGAAGGGTGCTGCGGGTTTGTGGCATCCAGTGCACCCCCCCAAAAAAAATATGGCATATATTCAACATTCAATCATTTTAACTGCCTAATGGCTTTTCTTACTTTAAACGCCATGAAAAAAATGGGTGTCCTCTTAGTTTTCAGATTGGAATTCCAAGGTGAGCAAGCTATACCACCCCTTCACGGTGGGACCCTTTCTGTATAGTCCCTACACTAGCTTCTCAGCTCTGAAATGCCTGCAGTGGCTACTCATAAATATAGAGTACTGTCTAAATTGGCTTAAATCACATGGCCTTATTGGCTCCTTAAATAAGGTACTTCCACTCAGGACCATTTACAGGTGGTGGAAGGAAGCATGCTGTGAAGGGTGCCACACCTTCCCCAAATAAGCATGTTACACTCTGCATTGCCAGAAATATAATTCACAAACTCAAGGGCTATTCTCCACCAATGATGCTCTAACCTTTGTCCTACACATCTCAACTCATTCAAGGTCCCATCAAACAAAGGGGACTGAGGGCAGAGAGAGACAGGATGAACACAGATTGGGGTATTATCCAGAGCTATACCAGTGGCCATGAAATTGTTTAAATATTAAAATGTACCATGTTTGGGGGGGGGTTGTGCGCTGGTATTTTGGCTTTAACTGCTATCTCTGACTGCCACTGGTTTTAACTGGGATTCTAGTAACCCCTGGGAATGAGGGGGTTACAACAGAATGAAGAAAGCAAGCAGTAATACTATATAAACAAAGAGAAAAGGTGGTAAATGACTCACCCTGCTGTTTAGCTTTTAGAACAGAGTGAGCAGTTTATGATGCTATCTGTGAGTGTGGCAGTTTTGAACCACGCTCATGCTTGCAGCATTGAGGAACTGAGAAGCCTCAGTTATGGCTTCCTTTTAGTTTTGTCTACTGAGTGAAGAGAATGAAATAAAGTAAGGGACTTGTCATACTTAGAATGAGGAAAACAGCATTTGTGAATTATTGTGGCTGGCAAGGGAATATGAAGCTTAAGTGGGCAGGGAGGCACACACTGTATAACACTACTTTAATGTAGCAAAAATAGGTGGAAGGACTATTTTATATTAAAAGCACAGATTCACTTACATTTTTACTTATTTCAAAATAAAAAACTGCTTCAAACAATAAAGGGCCAGTTTAAAAGCACAATAAGATGCTCCAGGGTTGTGCATTACGGTGTGATAACCGCACTCCTAGGGACAACCAGCACTCAGCCTTCAGTCTTGTGCCTACCTACGCCCCTAGGAGTGCGGTTATCACACCATAATGCACACCCTGTCATGTCTTATTTGTTGCATAGAGTTACACTAAACTTCTGCAGTAAAACTGTATTGGAACATGCATATTGCAATAGTCTGTCTATCTCACGGACTGTACTGCTTCTACTGTTATGCTAACCTATATTCCTTCTGCTATATAAATGTGTTTTTACTCCCTGAAATCCTAGTTTTGTACTTGTGCCCCTGTTCTCCAAGGTCACGCTTGGAAACTTGTCTAGGCTCAGTGTGCCTTTCCAGATTACCACAAGTTTAAATAAACTAAATAAAATACAAAGAAATATGTCAGGGGATGCGACCTGAGTGGCTTACTTGGTGGGGCTAGTTTTCTGCCTAACTTCCCTTATAAAAAGTATCTTGGTAATCAGTATAACAGCTTCTTTAGATTAATATCTGTTGTGACTCAAGAGATCCCAATTGGTGGTATGATTCTGCGAGTAACTTATAATCTAGTTCAGAATTTCTTAAACTTATTCTGTCTGCATTTTGTCTACGCAAAGTGTTATTTCTCGTGTCTGTAGTGTTACTGTATTCTCCAGAGACTTTGGTGTGTATAATCCTGTGCTGTATGTGAAATATTGTGAAATAATACATAAAGGATAATGTATGGTCGACTAGGTAACAAGCCTGTGTAGCCACTTAAAGGTTGCCATGACAACCGTTTCTACCTCGGGGTGAAGCTTGATAGGTTTTGGTCAACATGGCTACCTCAAGATGGCAATACACACTTTGCTGCCTTTAGTGGACCATACATTGTTTTGTATAGTGTATGGTCAACATAAACATAAATAAAAAGTGGCAGGATACTTACTTTTCCTTTTTTATAAGCAACACCCTCTTCCAGGTCCAGCTCTTACTGCCGTGGCTGGTTCAGGAAGACCGAAGGGCCACATAACATGCATACACAAACGTTCCATGTTGTTATGCCATCGATGTGACGTACTCATGATGGTACAACATCATGACATCACATTGATAGTACAACAATGTTGTGAATAAATGGAATTGAGTTAATAATTACATTCTCCCATACATTATAGATTAGTTTTATATACTTTGTGCTCTATGATTATACTTTTAAGGGTATAAATAACCTGGTGTAATTGGCAAATGCATGATTCATCTCAAAGAGGTAGGCTACTAATCTGTGCAAAGTACACCTTACCCTAGCACAAGGGAGGTGAAAGGGTGTTCGCCCTGGGAAAGGCCACTGTATTGTGAAAGCAGGGGCTAGTTGTGGGAAGCACACCTAAAGGTGAGAATCAATCTGGTAGGTGACAGAATACCGAGGTGACTACTTAGCAGGCTAAAAGTTAGTGAAAAGCTAATAGTGGAGAGGGGACTGATCTAGGAGGAGCAATCTGTGACACTGCTGCTGCCCTTTTTGTGTACTGTTGTGTCTCTTTTTATACTACAGTCACAGCTAAAGACACGGTCAGTTATTTAATGAAATTGCTGTGCTATTTCAAGAGAAATCTCCTGCTTTCTGCATTTCCCTAGTAAGGGCAGCACAAACAAACTTCAGAAATTTTGTGAAATTATTTGAAAATATCTGACCATGTCTGTGGCTACTTTGATGAACTGGGATCACTGCTGCTTTTCTTACTATAATATTACTGTCATGTTGATGTAAGGCTGACATTCTCCTAGATCATGCCTGGGGGAAAAAATGTATACACACACACACACACACACACACACACACACACATATATTACCATTTGCATTTCTGTTTGTGTTACTGTTTGCATTTTTTATTACCATTTGCATTTCTGATGGCGTTAGCATTTGCGTTACCATTTCTGTTTTCATAAATGTTTGCGCTTGCATTTCTTGTGCCATTTGCGTTATCGTTTATGTTTGCATCACCATGTGGGTTACTGTTTGCACTTGTGTTTGCATTACTGTTAGTGTTACTATTTTATTTTACCTCCCTGAATCCATCACTGTTTGCATTAACATTACCATTTGTGTTTTTGCGTTTGGGTAGTGCAGTGCAAAACATTATGTTTTCACTATTTTTCTGCACTGTCTGAATAGCACAGCCAGTGTGTGGTTGATTAGTCTTACAATTGGCCGGTCAAAAGACCTTTGTTCAAGGAACATGCCAGTTTTTGTTTGGTGAAAAATGTTGTTCCGTTCCAGAGTTATGGCCATTTGAAGTTTGCCGGCTTCACCAGGTCCGCCATTTTTGCACATTTTCAACTGCGATTTCCACCATTTTGTAGTGGAAGACTTCTTAAAGGTACAGAAACATAAAAATGGAATATCTCTGGAATGCTTTGGTCTTTTCATGTGAAATTTTGAGAGTATTGAGTGGATGTCCTGGATATGCGAATTATTCTGTTTACGTGTTTGAAAAGTAATTCACTGCAGAGTCACTGCAAAGATACTGCTTGACACATTTAACGTTTTGCGCAGAGCGTTCTGCATGGTGTTACTACCTTTAAATTTATAGCATAGGTAGCCCTAGTGGCACAGAGGTGACTTACAGTGGTTTCAAATATAAAACATTAACAGGTGCAGAATTATGCCATGCCGATGAATGAAAATCTGGTTCATTACACTTCAATAACTTCTGAACCATGTGTCTGATTTGCCTGGCATTTGGAATGTACAAAGATATATAATTCCTCTTTCACTGTGCCAATTTTTGGGTCACTGGCACTTACGGTTGCTGAATTATGCATTTACATTGTTTGCTCATAGTGCTGTGCAACCGTTGAATGGATGTATACCCAATTCTGGACATGCAGTGTGCCATGGTACATGTCTTCATTTAACAATTTTCATTTCAGTCAGTCATACAGGGCCTTCAACCACCACATTCCATTCAATATTTATACTGCTCATTCTCAAAAAGAAGGGAAATTCATGGCAAAAAGCTCAGTTTAATGCATCAGTTAGGGTTGTTCCGCAGTGACAAAAGTGAGGAAATTCTGTGTTAGGGTTGACCGCCCTTGCACCCCATGCCCACTCTGTCCCCACCAACAGGCAGCAGGGTATGTGTTGGGGTTGTTGGTCCTAACTCTCACCCCATTTTCCTACACTGCACTACCTCAGCTTATTTACACATGGAATGGGGTGAGAGTTAGGGCTGATAACCCCAATGCACACCCCAATGCCTGTTGGTGGGGACGGGGTGGGCATGGGGTAGAAACTTAAATGTAAATCATTCTGCAAGTTCATTTTCATTAGCTCATTTCTTTTAATGAAAAAGTAATATTAAGCTTTATTGTTATGCTAATGCAAACATTACTAATTACATTCGCATAGAAGCTAAAGCCCAGTGGCCCTATTTATAAACTTATTTTTCACGAATAATATAAATATCAATTATTTGAGACTCTCCAAGGTATTCATTGTGAACAATAAATCTAAAAGAAATGTGCAGCAAAAAACAGTTAACATGTTAAAGATTTACTGATGCCACTTTTAGCACATAAGGCTGCACAATACCTGTTTATTATATAAATGATATACAGTAGAAAGTATCACTTTTTATTGAAATCACTTCAATTTAGTGTAATGTGTACTATATATACCCTAATAATAGGCGTGTAGGGCTCGGGTGCAAACTACAACATGTTGGCTGCAAATTCTGAACAATCCACACGATGTCTCCTATCTCCTGTCAGTCAAAACATGCCAACAAGCTCAAGGGAAGGTGACCATACACCGACCACCACCAACTCCCATAGAGGATGCAGAACAGATTTTGACCCCGATGTCAGCCATCTTAGTTGCAAAGAATCTAGCAGACTCATCACACTTATCTTGTGAAAATGCTGCTTGAACCTGTAGACAGGTTGGGTTGCACAACCTGTCCATGGTTCGAAAGAGCTGAGCCAGTCAATTCTCAGCAGCTGCAACCTCACCGAAAAGGAACTCTGCCTTTTTATGTGTGATTGCTGATTTATAGCTTTTGATAATCATCTATCAAGCTAAGGTGGTCAGCCTCAAGGGCTGTTCTCCACCAGTGATGTTCTAACCTTTGTCCTACACATCTCAACTCACTCAAGGTCCCATCAAATAAAGGGGACCGAGGGCAGAGAGAGATAGGATGAACACAGATTGGGGTATTATCCAGAGCCTCTGTAATAGTCTTATTATAAGCCAAAACCAGATTCTCTGGATCCTTGCCTGCCATCGGAACATCTGATAGGTCTAACACTGCCAAAAGACCCTCCGGGGTTACACCCCCTCAATGGGCAGTATGACCAGCACCACAAAAGCAGGCTTATGGAGGAGGGACTGGAAATTGAATCCTACTGTGTAGTGATTGGAAACATGACTGTCTCCACCACCAAGTCGAACCACTTACGTATTCCTATGCCACTTGTCTCACTATACTTACTTATTCCTATACCACTTGTTCTCTCTATACTTACTTATTCCTGTACCACTTGTTCTCTCACTATACTTACTTATTACTATACCACTTGTTCTCTATATACTTACTTATTCCTGTACCAGTTGTTATATATCTATACTTACTTATTCCTATACCACTTGTCTCACTATACTTACTTATTCCAATACCACTTGTTCTCTATATACTTACTTATTCCTATACACTTGTTCTCTCTATACTTACTTATTCCTATACCACTTGTCTCACTATACTTACTTATTCCTATACCACTTGTTCTCTATATACTTACTTATTCCTGTACCACTTGTTCTCTCACTATACTTACTTATTCCTATACCACTTGTCTCACTATACTTACTTATTCCTATACCACTTGTTCTCACTATACTTACTTATTCCTATACCACTTGTTCTCACTATACTTACTTATTCCTATACCACTTGTTCTCTCACTATACTTACTTATTCCTGTACCACTTGTTTTCTATTTACTTGTTCCTATACCAATTGTTCTCTCTACTCACGTTTGCCTTTCCCTTTCCCTCCATACTTGCCTATCCCTGCATTCCCTGCTGTCTCCATACTTACTATTTATGTCCTTCCTTTCTCTTCATACTTACCTATTTCTTCACTTGCTTGACTCTCAGTATTTACTTACTCCAGTATCCACTGAATACATGTGACTGAGCTGGGGTGCCTAATTATAAATGCAGCAACACTGACATTCAATACGGCTTTGTTTTAGATACCACTGCTCAGACACCTGCATTCTTATGTTGCATGTTGTTCTTATCCAAAAAAATGATGCAAGTAGAACTACACACTCTTTGAAATGCAGGGTGCAAGGAACATGTCAGGGTCATCAAAACTTAGAAACCCTTGGAACACATTTCTCAACACACAATAGTAGTGACACAAAATTGCAGCTAAAGACAGAGGTGAGTCCAAACTGTTGCTTCACTTGGACAAAGCACTAAGATACACAGTGTGAAACATTGACGGACTGCTGTTGGGGATATTGGGCTGTTGCGTGTGCCTTGAATAATGCATTTTTTGCATTTTAATCTAGTGTACTTTGTGGTTCCTTAGTGTCATTCTTTCTGGTTTCTGCTTTGAACCGAACCTACACTGTGTGGAAGATGGAAAGAACAGCTACCACAACAGTAGATCTTCAAGAGAATCTCCTTCATTGGGCCACGCCAGTGGAGCTGTAAGCCTTTGGTATCAGGACCGCTCAGAAACATTTACTAGATGGGGACTGCCCACAATCATGGGACATGTCTGCTCACATATCTGCATCCATAAAATCAGGGGTAACCCCACTGCTCCTCAGTTCCCCACTGGAGATAATATCTGAAGGCTTCTTATCATGAGGAACCAGCCCAGGAGATGAGACCAGTGTCAAGAAGAGGCATGGGACTGGAAATATAGGCAGTCAGAGACACCTTAAAACAAAGCAGTGGGCAAACCTGCCAGCTGATACCTCAAAAAGGGTTAAGGGTATGGGTGTGTGTGTGTGTGTGTGTGTGTACACACAGTTGAGGAAACTAGAAGATCTATGGTGAGTAACTGTTCTGTCTTCATTGGGAACACTGTGTTTCCATTTTGATTGCACTACAGGATGCAAAAAGTCCTCTCAGCCTTTTGTTTCATTCATTCCTGGGAAATAGGGCACCTCTGAGTATATGGTGACTGTTCAAATGGCAGCCTATCTGTATCACTTTCTGTCATAGGAAGTATGGCAAGGCATTTCTCAGTGCTGTGACTAACCACTCTACACATGTTATGGGCACGTCTGTTGCCTGCTTTCAAAATGTTTCTGCAGTCGACGTATGTGTTGTTGTCACACAGAGCACTGTGCATACATCACTATGCACCACAGTCTAAACATCAACTCTTGTAGCTGTGTAGGCTTTGGTTTTGCAGTGTTTTAAGATCCCCATCCTGATTTTTTTCAAACAAAGGTTTTATTATTTTGTTTGTTTTTCAGAAAAATTTTTACAGTTCTAAATTGTATAATCCATAAAATTGTAGAAGAATATTGAAAAAGATATTTATAAATTTAATATTTATATACAACCAATCAATATAATTATAAGTAAATAATTAGTGTCCTGTTCCATTCAATATGTAGGACGTCTGTCTAAATTTTGTTCGGTCTTATTGATACTACTATTCTATCACTTAATATATATTCTCTATTTTCATTATCAGCTACTATTCCTATAATCTTCAGTCTCCAGATAACCAGGTAAAGCAAGGATTCCAAATATCTTCATACTTCTGTAACATTCCTGCATTTAAATAACTAGCTCATTTATGGCAAGGTTAATCAAATATGTAGCCCATTCTTCCAGCCCAGGTAAGTGGCTGTCCTTCCAGTATCTTAGAACCAGCCTCTTGTATCCCAGGGCTGCTAAGTTCAGTCATTTCTTTCTTGTGGAGCTCAGTGAGTAAGCCCTGTTTGTGTCTCCTAATACAAAAAATCTCAAGAGGATCTCCTCCATCGGGTCGCGCCTTTGGAACTATAAGCATTCAGTATCAGCAACATTTAGTAGCTGGGGGCTGCCCAAACTCATGTGCAATGTCAGCACCTATATAATCATGGGTGACCTCATTGCTCCTCAGTTCCCCACTGGAAATAATATTTGAAGCCCTCTTACCATGAGGAACCAGGAGATGAGACCAGTGTCAAGGAGAGGCATGGGACTGAAAATATAGAATATGCAGGGCAGTTATAGACACCTTAAAGCAGAGCAGTGGACAAAGTTTCTAGTTAATACCTCAGAAAGGAGGAAGGAGGGTGTGTCTGTGCGCGCGCGTGCGTGTGCATACGCGCCCACGATGGAGGAAACTTTCTCAGAGATTCATGGCAAGTAACTGTCCCGTCTTCATTGAGAACACTGCATTTCCATCCTGATTGCACTACAGAATGCAGAATGTCCTCTCAGCCATTTGTTTAATTGATTCTTGGGAAATACTGCACCATGTGACTATACAGTGCAGTTTAAATGGCAGCCTAACTGTATCACTTTGTAAGGCATTTCTCAGTGCTGTGAATGACCACTCTACACATGGAATGGCCACTTCTGTTGCCTGCTTTTAGAATGTTTCTGCAGTTGACACACATGTTGCTGTCACATGGAGCACTGTACATACTTCAGCACTACAGTCTAAACACCATCTCTCGGTGCAGTGGTTGGATTTCAACTTGTGATGCTAGCAACCATGGTTCAGGAATGAGCCTGGGTACCTAGAGCGCTGGGCGGGGAGAGAGGCACAAGCATCCCACAACTGCATGCCACCTCCCAGGAGGGAGGGTGTTCCAGGACCCAGTGTTGGGAAACCTCTGGCGGAGGCCAGGGATAGGGTAGCATGTCAGAAGAACTAAGCAGGGAGCGTGATGGACATCGGTGTCACAAATGAGCTCTGCAGATCAGGCCTTCTGCTCTCAAAGTGCCAACCTCAAAGTGTAACAGTGTGAATAGGAGACATATAGGGTAACTGTCCTGTTTGTTATGGGTCTGAATCACCTACTAGCCTTGAGTCCTAGGAGTCAAATGTGAACCTTATGCTAGCACATCCAGTTAACAGGCTCAGATATGTACCCTTTTGGGGAATTCAGTACAATCGTTCACCCAGTGGCACCCAGCCAGGTTTCCATATTGTACCCTTATGACTCAATATGAGGCCTAGGTACATTCTTACCTTTAGCAAGATTAGTAACACATTCAAGCCCTTAACAGCTGTCGGACTTAAACACTGGTTCAGCATTCACATGCAAATGAAAACTGAGAAGAGACAGGCAATATTTCAAGGAAAATATTGTTTACTAAACATTGTAAAATACATAAAATATCAAACACAGAACACATATATCAATAACTTACAGTCACATAAAATAAATGGGAAGTTATAGAACACAAGTACACCTACCAAAAATACTTAAAAGTTCTTGCCTAGCTAGATGTTACCATAAAGTGCTTCCTTAACTCAAGATAACTATCTCTCTTGAGTTCAGAATAAAAAGCAACGTTTTCCTCAGATGCTTGATCATGTTAAAATCCATCTCCTACCCCTTTATGAGGTCACAGTTAGATCCTTCTATAACTTTAACTTCTTAGCTTAAGTATCCAGAAGGACAAATGTTATTACTGTGAAAATCAGCAACTAGCAATTTCCCAAAATATGAGTTTTTGATCAAAACATCCCCTTTGATGTTTCACAACCCCACAGTCATGTCACTAGATCTCTGCTAGGTGAGAAAACCATAAAGGATCAGCCAGATGACTTCCCTTCCTGCTTGGGTCATAAAATTCATATTTAGTTTCCAACTTCAAAAGCAGGAGCAGGTTATAAGGGGTAATAAACTGTCCCTCTGGAAGGAAGGCTTTAATTAGTGGTTTTCTCTAGCCTGTTTATCACATCCTGCTGTTCCTTCACATGGACTCCTCTGTGGTCAAAGGTCAAGTCTCTCACACTAACTACCATCATTAAGCAGGCAGTCACATACCATACACATTTTATTTATAACACAAATATTATACAATATAACTATAATCAGATGGTGGAGTGTCACACTTCTCCCCACCTAGACTGAATCTGGGGGCTCTATCCCCTGCAAGTCAGTTCATTGCTTAAACTGATGTGACAATCCAACTGCATTTTCATTGGCTGCCCCGACCCTATGTGAAACAGTCATGTCATGCCCTTGCAAGGAAAGACTCCATCTTAATAGTCTACCATTCATTTTACCCATTTGTGGCAGCCAAACCAGGGGGTTGTGTTCAGTTTGTACCTTAAAATGCTGCCTGTATAGGTATGGCTCTAACTTCTTTAAATGCCCACACCATGGCAAGACACTCTTTCCGCAGTACAGTAAGCCTGCTCCCTGGGAAGTCATTTTTCACGGAGGTACACTATGGGGTGATCTTTCCCTTGGTTGCACTTTTGACCTAACACTGCCCCAATACCCACATCTGAGGTGTCAGTCTGGACTACAAAGAGTCTGCTATAGGCTGGACTTGTCAATACAGGAGCACTGCACAGTGCCTCCTTCAGTCTTGTAAAGGCTTGTTCACACGCTGGTTCCCAGGCAATTTTCTTAGGCATCCTTTTCTTTAACAGACCAGATACAGGAGTGGCCAGGGCACTGTAATTTGGTACAAATTTCCTATAGTATCCTGCTGTCCCTAGAAAACTGTTGCCCTGCTTCTGTGTTTCTGGTCTGGGCCATGCCTTGATTGCCTTTCTTTTCGCTTGGTTAAAACAGAGCTGTCCCTGGCCTACAATGTGCCCGAGGTATGCCACCTCAGCCATGGCCACCTGGCACTTTTCAGCTTTGACAGTGAGCCCAGCCCTTTATATCCTGCCCAGCGCTTCCCTAAGGTGAAGGAGGTGTTCCTCCTAGCTGGCACTAAAGATGGCAATGTCATACAGGTAACCCACAGCATACTCCTCAGCACCATTTAACACCTGGTTCACCAACCTTTAGAAAGTGGCCGGGGCATTCTTCATTTTGAAAGGCATTATGTTAAATTCAAATAACCCTATCAGAGTGAAGAAAGCTGGCCTCTCCCTAGCTCTGGCAGTTAACTCTACCTGCCAATACCCCTTTGTCAGGTCAATAGTTTTAAGGTATGTTGCCCCTCCCAACTTGTCCAGCAGTTCATTCGTCCATGGCACTGAGTGGGCGTCTGACTTCATGACTGCATGGAGTCCATGACAGTCAACATAAAAATGAGTAGAGCCATCTGGTTTGGGAACAAGGACTATGGGTGAGGCCCAGGGACTGTGGGATTTCTGGATTACCCATAAATCCAGCAATTCCTCCACCTCCCTCCTAATGTCCTTTTGGACAGCTTCTGACACCCGATATGCCATTCACCGTATGGGTGCCTGCATCTGTCTCCACATCCTGTGTCACTAAGGGGGTTAGTACAGGGTTGGCACTAAACAGTAGGACAAAGTATACTAAAACCTCCCTTACTTCCTGGCTCTGGTCTGGGGTCAACTGGGGTGACATTTTAATTGCCTCCATAGAGGACTCCCACATTCTTTCATCCAGCAAGTCCATAAGGGGGTCTCTTTCATCCATCCCTTCCCCAGGACTACACACTGCAAGCACCATGTCAGCCCTATTTGCATATGGCTTCATCATGTTGACATTTTACAATCTTTGTGTATGTCTCCGTACGGCCCTGCCACTCAGCCTGCAACTTGTCTTTCTGGACCGGGATTAGGACCATGACTTCCTGACCCACAGTGTACAAGTGAGCTCTGGCTATGCTGTCATACACCACACCTTTTGTATTTGTTGGGCAGCTGCCAGGCTGCTCTTGGCTGTGCCCACAAGCTCCTTCAGCCTTTCCCTAAGCCTAAGGATATAATCCACTAAGGGAGTTTCTTGGGTAATGTGCTTGCCTTCTTCATTCTCCTGGATCAAGTCTAGGGGCCACATACCCAGCATCTATATAAGAGCTAAAAGGGGAAAACCCTGGTGACTCTTGGGCACCTCCCAGTATGCAAATAACAGGTGGGGAAGGTATTTCCCCCAGTCCGTCCCATGCTATTTAGCAAATGCTTAGAGCACTGACGTAAGGGTACTATTAAATCTTTCCACAAGCCTATTGGCTTGCAGGTGATAAGGTGTTGTGTGCATCTGCACCACCCCACACTTCTCTCACAAACATTTCATGAGGTCTGACATGAAGGAATCCCCTCAATTGTTGATAACCTCCTGCAGAAACCCAACAAGAGAGAAAATCCCTAGCAAGGCACCTGACACTTTGTCTGTCCTCAGTGAGGATATGGTGACTGCGTCTGTGTACCAGGTGGCATAATCCACCACAGTCAGAATGAACCTCTCCCCGGAGGGGCTGGGGGTATTTAAAGGCCCCACAATATCCATCCCCACCCACTGGAATGGCTCCTCCACTATGGGTAAAGTATTAGGGTGGCTTGGGTTTTCTTACCTGCCTTCCCTATTTCTTGGCACTGGTGAGAAGACCTGCAATACTCCTTCACCTGCTTTGTGAAGTTGGGCCAATAGAAATTCTGGACCAACCACTACGTACTGCACATGATTCCCAGATGATCAGACATGGGAATATCATGTGCAATCTTGAGCAGCTGCTCAAACTACCCCGGGGGAATGACAAGCTGCCTGCCCATCACCCCTCCCTCTGTCTTAGCATCTTGCACACACATCAGTCCATTATCCCAATAAACTTTAGGTTTCCCATCACCTCTCTGTGCTCTGTCAGAGTCTGCTCAAGTCCTCAGTTCCTCTAGACTAGGGTCACTTTCCTGAGCAGCTGCAAACTTCTTACACATTCCCAAAGCATGGGACAGGTCCCCTTCAATGTCTAAACTTGGGTTCCTAGCTCTAGCATCAGGGCATTCAGGATCACTGCCATCCCTAACCCTCTATGGGTCACACCTTCCTCAAAGCAACCCTCCCTAACTGTTCTGTTAACAGCTACCAAGGGAGTTTCTACCCCCTTCTCATTAGTTTCCAAATCAGGAGACACAGGCTGGGGAACCAGCCTTTCAGTGGTTTCCACAGTGGCTTCTATTGGGGTCCAGGGAACCACAATTTTCCTTTGCCACTTGGCTGCAGGTAACTGTACACACCCATCCCCTCTTTGAGATTGTTGCCAATAATTAAAGCCAAAGTCTTGGCTACAGCAAACTTTTGTACAGTTCTTCCTGTCTCACCCCAGTCCAGGAGAACACTAGTGAATGGCAAGGTTGTCTCCTCCCCAGTGAATCCCCATACAGTCACAAATTGATTGGGTATAAGCTGACTTGGCTCTACCAAATCCCCTTTTACAAAATTCAGGGATGCCCCTGTGTCCCTCAACCCATGTGTCTGTACCCCATTCACAGTGACTGGGTGCATGTGTTCCCTCACGTTTACTGGTATGCTTTCAGTGACACACAAACAACTCACTTCCTTCCTAGCACCACTTTGTGCACTGCTTGTCCTTTTGGGACACCATCTGGCCATATGACCAGGTTCTTTACAAACCCAACATTCATTTCTTTTTTCAGGTAATGCCTTACTTTTTAACCTGGGGCTACCTGGTTTCAGTGGAGGCAGGGATGGTTTTAGCTACCCTGTAGGTGCACTTCTCCTTTTCTGTGCTGCACACCTGCCCCATTTCCTCTCAGAGCAGGTCTGCTCCTGGCATAGCGGTCCAAAAGTTTAGCAGCCTCTTACATTGTTTTTGGATCTCGGTCCTCCAGCCACATTTTCAGCTCTGCTGGACATGCCCCCAAAAAACTGCTCTAATAGTACAGCATTTTCAATTTCCTCTACAGAGTTAGCTTCAATTCTTGCCCACCAACATTTTAAAAACAGACGTTGTTTAGTGGTTAGCTCCTTGTAGCTCATGTCAGGGCTTGTCCTGAAGTTACAGAATTTAGCTCTGTTTGTCTCTGCTGTAATCATTACTGTCCTCATTGTCCATTTGACCCACTGCATCCTGAGCTTTTCCAGTAAGTGACGGGGATAGCTGGAAGCTCCAGGACCCTCTAGAAATATCTGCCTGAATACATAGTTTTTCAAAGGAATTTAAAAAGGCAGCCATATTTTCCCCCTCTTTAAATTCCGCTATCAATTTGGAATTTAATTTATAACCCAGTCCTGGAGAACCAGTTAACCCCAAGCCACTTACTTACCTGCTCTGGTGCTGGAGTTTGGTGTCGTAGCTTCACCAATTCAAGTTGTCCCTGATGCTTATGCTCTTCTTGCTCCACCTCTCACTGAAGCTTTCTTTGCTCTGTAGCTCACTGTTCTCACTTCCCTTGCCTCTGGAACTCTAGCTCCCTTTGCTGCTGGGCTTCAAACCATTTCTGTTCAAACTCTAGCTCCATCCTCTGCAACTCCATCTTCAGCCTGATCCCTTCTGGGTAGAGAATGCTGGTGACCTTCCCTTGCTGCTGTGGCCCTTGGTTTGCACTGGCTCTGCTGTCCTCCTCACTGGATCTGGACACTGCACTGGCCCTTCCACAACCAAGGTTCAGTCCTATTCAGTCACAGACTGTGACTTGAGACTTTGGACATCGGCTGCCACAACAGCCTCTATGAGGTGCTGCTTTTTGGCTCGGTCCTTGTGCTGGATTCCTCTCTCTTGGCACAACTGCCTTAGTTGGTCTGCAGTGTGCTCACTGTAGTTGGAAGCCATCTTCTTTCCTAACTATGACTACACCAACTTGCACTCGAAAATAAATAAAACAGGTAGGAACTTAGACTGTAAGCACAATGATATAGTTCTGTTTACTTTTTAAAAATCACTGCCTTATTTTGCATGTAAGCAGTACAGTATTAGTATGACACACTGAACTGTTAATGCTTGTGTTACCAATTACTTTTAAAATCGCACCACTGCCAACCAAATCTGTCACAAATGTGTTCCACAGTTCAGGCCCTATGCTCCCAAAGTGCCAACCTCAAAGTGCAACAGTGTGAATAGGAGACAGACAGGGTAACCCTCCTGTCTGTTTTGGGTCCGAATCACATACTAGCCTTGAGTCCTGGGTGTCAAATGTGGACCTTATGCTAGCACATCCAGTTAACAGGCTCACATATGTACCCTCTTCAGGAATGCAGTACAATATTTTTCCCAGTGACAACCAGCCAGGTTTCCAAATTGTACCCTTATGACTCAATATGACACCTAGGTATATTCTTACCTTTAGCAAGATTAGTAACACATTCAAGCCCTTAACAGCTGTCAGACTTAAACACTGGTTCAGCATTCTCATACAAAAGAAAACTGAAAAGACACAGGCAGTATTTCAAGGAAAATATTGTTTCTAAACATTGTAAAATACATAAAGTATCAAACACAGAATGAATATGTCAATAACTTAGTCACATAAAATCAATCAATCAAACAATTATTTAACCAGGCATAAACACCATTGAGCAAGCTCGTTTTCATGGTGGTCCTGGACATTAGTACAATACAATACATAGTCACAGATACGGTAAGCTCAATAATGTGAAAACATTGTACAGATAAAGCTCAATAGGCCAGGACCTACTGGCATGCCATGGTTTTGAACATATGCAATTCATAAGAAAGTTTACAGGAAAAGGAGAAGAGCCAAAAATCCTAGCCTGTCTCCAGTTTGTTGATGGTAAGCAGGGAGAGGGGAGGCAGAGGAAAAGGTCCGTTAGAGGGAGAGGATGGGATGAGGAGGGCCAGAGTAAGAGACAATATGCAAGAAGAGCTGGTTGTCCCTTGTAGGGAAGAGTCTTAATTGAGATTCTAGTCATGGAATTTGTGAGAGGGACCAGATGCTAGTGGCTCAGGGTCATCTAAAACAGTTGCAGGTTTCCTTCAAAAGTATGGCTAGCAAATCTTTAAATGTGAATAGGCCTGGAAGTGAGGAAAGTTGTAATGAGCTTTGCATGGTATTCCATAATGATGGGAGTTACAGAAGACAAATATACCTACCACAAATACTTAAAAGTTCTTGCCTAGCTAGATGTTACCATAAAGTGCTTTCTTAAGTCCAGAGAATTAAGTGTCTCCGAGTCCAGAATAAAAAGCAATGTTTTACTCAGATGCTTGACCATTTTAAAATCCATCTCCCCACTCCTTTGTGAGGTCACAGTTTGATCTTCCTATAACTTAAACTCCCAAAATATGAGTTTTTGCTCAAAACAGCACCTTTGATGTTTCACAACCCCTCAATCATGTCACTAGTTCTCTGCTAGGTAAGATAATCATAAAGGATCAGCTTGATGACTTCCCTTCCAGCTAGGGTCATAAAATGTATACTTCGTTTCCAACTTCAAAAGCAGGAGCATCTTATAATGGTAATAAACTGTCCCTCAGGAAGGATGGCTTTAATTAGTGGTTTTCCCTGGTCTGTTTATCACATCCTGCTGCTTCCTCACACTGACTCCTCTGAGGTCAAAGATCAAGTCTCTCACACTGACTACCATCCTAAAGCAGGCAGTCACATACCATACACATTTTATTTATAACGTAAATATTATACAATAAAACAATAAGCAGGTGGCAGACCATCATAGTGGATTCACACCTGGGCATCCTGGACGTCATACATTCAAGGGGAGAAAACTGGGAAATATGACTCCCATGCCAACTGGGCGATGTCCAGTCCCCCACTGGCTTTGGGTCCTGGGACAGTCTGGACCATCCCCAACAGCACCCAGGCTAAGTAGTATAATGTGCTGGCCTGGGAACCATCTGACAAAGGGATACGCTGGGTTACTTGGGGGGGCTACTATGTGGAGGTTGGTGGCTGCGGTGGGAACATAAGCCAGAGGGGTGCCCTAGAGAAACTGAAGGAGTGGCTGGCCAGGGGGCAGAGGAAGGAGCATAACAAAAAATAAAACAGTATCTCTCATAACTGAGTAGGCTTTGGTTTTGCAGTGTTGTAAGGCCTTCTGAACTGATTATGTATCACACTTTGCCATTCTCCCTGAGAACTTTGTTTACTGCTTGGGAATCATTCCAAAGGTGTGTCCCAATGGATGAAATATACTCAATGATGTTCTATAAGCTGGCATCCCTTACTGCCTGAATAATTTGATAGGTTTTGCCCCTTTTTAGAAAAAGCAAACGCAATGTTTGAAGGAGGAAATCTGAGGGGGAAAAACATTAACTCCTTTGACAATCATACGTATCTTTAGTAAAACAGAATATCATTAAAACAAAGTTTCCATACAAATAATACATTTTCTCCATCTTTCTGCATACAGTTTGTCTATAGGTTCCATGGTGGGTGTTGGTGAGAAAGGAGAATTCCTTTCTGGTCTGATACATTAGAAATGCTGAACAGCAGCTTCTTTGCTGTTTTGTTTTTAAGGCTGCTTAGTGAAGCTAAAAGCAGACTTGTTACAGGAGTGTGATGGCATGACCAAAACCATAAAAGGCAAATTACCTTTATTTGTGGACTCTGGGGGGAAAGCTCAGTGTTGTATGGACCACAGCACATCTGTAGTGTTCTGGTATATAACTCATATTGATCTGTACTATTCTAAAAGGGAAGATTCAAGTAAGGCATGTAATTTGGTAGTACATCCAGGTCCAAAGATTTCAGGAGTGGTCTCACCATGTTTTGTTAAAGAGTTACAGTGAAGCAACCATTTGAAAAGTATCAGTATATACTAACTGTGCAAAAATCAGACTCAGGGCCTCCCAGCAGTCCATCACAAGCCACATGGGCCAAGGCTGTAAGACACAAAAAGTAGGCTGCAACCCTGAGATCACCTTGAGCACCTCCTCCGTCAACGCTCACTACAAACCCTCAGACTGCCTTCATGCCTCTCATCTCCACCACTGCTGGGCCCCAACAAGCTTCCCATAGAGATTAAGGCTAGGATGGAGGAGACTGTCTAGGAAAAAAAAGACCCTAACTTATTACACCTATTGCACTTGGGTTATGCCCTCCATCATCCCATATCCACCCTACACTGTATTCTTGGTCTGTTATACTGTGATATTGCTATTTTGCACTAATATGTAGATTTAAACACCCACTAAAAAGTCTGAGTGCCAGGAATGTGCTTTGCTGCTACTACATGTTAATGTTTACATCTTTTATAGGATTATATAATGCATGATTCATTATACCTCATTATAATGCATTACATCTGTCTTTTACATATATTCTAAATATAATCTACCTAACCACTGACAAAAGGACTCTTACGGATCATCAGTGATTATTGTATACACTTATATATTCTCATATAATCATATATAGGGTGTGTTTTACACTTAGGCAAGTATGCCACATGTAGCAGTGGCCAGTCGGCACTTATCTTTGTCGAAGTTCAAGCTGATGGAGACAAAGCCTTTGTCTCACATTATACTCATTAGTAATTCTGTCTCCTAAGTAATTATCCAAGACAGAATGTCTTGTACACACCTTGTTTATAGTGAGGAACCAACACATTATGTTTCTCATATCTATAACTATGAGGTAATCTCTATTGCTATGATGTTATCTATGGTATATAACCTTGTGTAAGCCAGTTTCTTATGGTGATCCATTCTTCCAGCGACTGTCGAGAACCCATATCCCTTGTGATTATTCTCTGTTACATGCATGGCGTTAAGTATTGTAATAAACTGTCATTATTACTTCTGCGTGTGTGGTTCCTTCTTTGACTGACACTGTAGACATATAAGAATCTGATTTATTTATCCCAGAGCAGGTTTCTGGGAAACACATCTTTGTGACAAATCCCTTCCAGACTGCATGCAGAGTGGATAAATTAAGCTGCTATAGTGTGGAAGAATTTAGATGGTCTATTTCCTGCAGATGAAACAGCCCATGAGTGAAATTCTCTCTTTCCAGGGTTACTGTTCTCTGATAGTCCATACAGCAGGACTTGAGAGCCAGCCTGTCATTACCAAGCCTGACCTCTTCCAGGACCACTTCAACCTCCACCACTGTAGCTTCACCATCTCAGATTGTCATTGTACCACAGTGAGTTGCACTGGGAGTTCAGTGGACAGATACAGATTAGTGTGATGATGTCATAATCAGTCATAATTGCCATGTTATAACAACCTACAATGGTTGCCATGCCTCTATCACATGAAGCTTCCATACTTGAGATGCCCTGTGTAACCAGGAACTGTTCAGGCTCTAATTCCATTTTGGGCAGCACTGGACATCTCCAAAGGGGGGTATCATTTTCTGGGGTGGGGCCTGCAATATACATAACAATGTGGTTCTCTGACTACCCTTCTGGACTGATGAGACAGATATAAATATGGGTTTAGTTACGGGCACTAGGGGGTTGGGGATTGAAGTGCAAGGAGAAAAAATATACCACTGGGGGTTCAGTTACATAGGTTAAGCAGCAATGAGGGCAGACTGGATAAATCCATCAGCCTTATCCTGCTATCAGTTTTGATGTTTCTATGCCTTTATCTCCTGTGAAATCCTTCCTTTCTTAGATACCACAGAATGTCACAAAATGCTGGTGGGTAAGCTCAATGAACTGTACATACTGTTACAGTTTTCAAAATGACACAGAAATGTTAGAGTGGAGCCCCAATCCAGTTATTTCATCCTTCAGCCTACTATCAGGCTTGAAGTTGTAAAAAGTGAACCCACTTCCACATAATAAAGACCCCACCTCAGATACTGTGTTTATTCTTACCTACTGAAACCATGGTTTCATAATTCTGCAGCATCACTTTCCTGTGAAGCTCCTTCTCCTGGTTGGTTAAAATCTTCCACTCATCTTCAGAAAAAGCAACAGCAACATCTTCAAACTTTTCTGGTGCCTGACAGAATATAAGATGTGTTTAGTTGTACTTATTTTCCCAGCACAGTACACAGTGACAAATACTGTATGCAACCTTTCAACAGGAGAGGGATAGGCAAAGTTAAGATCTGCAGTCTAAAAGGCAAAGAGACTTTGCTGGCCACTCCCCTAACAAATAAAGAGTAGAAGCAGTAACAGAAACATAAAATCTGATAGTAGATAAGGGTTGTTGGGCCCACCTAATCTGCCCATTTTTAACCCTCATTTCTTGTTGCAGACCCTTCTTGATCTATGGCAATCCCCCTTTTACCCCATGATAAACGTGTGCATATCCCAGGCATTTCTGAACCCTAGTACTGTTTTCACTCCTGCTACTGCCATAGGAATGCTGTTCCAAGAATCCACTACCCTTCTATGAAGAAGTACTTCATCATATCCCTCCAGAATTTACCTCTTTTCAGCTTCAAAGCATGCCCCTTTGTTCTAAAGCACTTTTTGCTCTCAAAAATACCCCCTTCTGTACCTTCTTAAGCTCCATGAGGTATTTAAAGGTCTCTATAATGTCCCCGTCTCCTTCGTTCCATCCAGTGTGTGTGTGTGTGTGTGTGTGTGTATGTATGTGTGTATAGATATAGATCTATATCTATATATATATATATATATATATATATATATATATATATTTCTCTCTCTCTATGTATGTATGTATATATCTAAATATATCTCCTCAAGCGTTTCCTCATAGGGCTTCTTCATGCAGACCATGCACCATTTTGATAGCCCTTCTCTGGACTGCCTCCACTCTATGTCCTTCCTGAGATGTGGTCTCCAGAACTGGGCACAGTGCTCAAGGTGGAATCTTACCAGTGATCTATATAGGGGCAGCATCACCTCCCTCTTCCTGCTGGCAATACCCCTTTCTATGCACCCCAGCATACCTCTAGCCCTTCCCACTGCCTAATCACACTGCCAGACCACTTTAAGAAAATCTGATATAATTAACACTAGGTCTCTTTCCTTCATGGTCTTTGTCAGTATCCTACTGCCCATTTAGTACTCTGCTTCTAGATTTCTATAGTCCAAGTTCATTATTTTGCAACATTTTTGCATTAAAACCTAGCTCCAAAACCCTTGACCACTATTCCAGACTTTTCAGATCCCTTCCCATCCTTTCCACCTCCCTCAGAGTGTGCACTCTTTTGCAGACCTTAGTGTCATATACAGAGAGGCAGACCCTCCCAGAGAGGAAGACTGTCCCCTTCCAGTTCCTCCACTATGTCAATTATAAAGACACTGAAGAGGATTGGACTCAGCACTGATCCTTGAGGCACCCCACTCGTCATCTTCCCTTCCTCAGAATGAACTCTATTTACCGCTACCCTTTGTGTTCTGTCCCCTAACCAGTTTCTTACCAAGGTTACCATCTTATTACCCACCCCAAGGTTACCCAACGTGTTTACCAGTCTCCTCTGTGGACCTGTGCAAAACACTATGCTGAAATCCAGGTAGGCAATGTCCACTGCTCCTCCCTAATCCAACTCATTAGTCACCCAGTCAAAGAAACCCATTTGATTTGTTTATCATGAACTTCCCTCATGAACACATGCTGCCTTGGATCCTACACTCCTCTGGATACAAGACATGCAACAAAATCTGTTCCATTAGTAGTGTTTCAATTAACTTACCTTCCATCGATGTCAGGCTGACAGGCTTATAATTGCCTGCCTCTTCCTTGCTACCACTTTTGTGAAGTGGGACTATATCTGCCCTTTTCCAGTCCTCTAGGATCATACTGGTCTCCTGTAATCTGGTTAATAGGTCTGTCAGAGGTGTAGCTAGTATCTTCCGGAGCTCCCTCAGCACCCTTGGATGTATTCCATCTGGTTCCGTGGCTTTATCCACCTTCAGGTTAGCTGGAGCTTTCCAGACTTATTCCTCAGAAACTGGGCTGGAGTCCATTCCCCTCCCATCAAAGCTCCTGGTGCCTTTTTGCAGTCTCTCCCCTTCCCTTCCTACTCTGAACATGGAGCAGAAGTATTGGTTCAAGATGATCGCCTTTTCTTAGTCCCCCTCCATAGTCACACCCTCCTTCTTTAACTGGACAAACCCTCCCTCTGCCTTCCTTTTTTCACAAAAATACCCAACAAATGTCTTGTCCCCTTTTAATACTCCATGAACTATTTTTTCCTTACTTTACTTTGCACTTTTACGCTCCTTAAAACTTTGCCTGCCTCCCTCTGTTTTCCCTGATACAGTTCCTTATCCTTCTCTCTCCTGGATCTCCTTATACCTTTAGAATGCAACTCTTTCAGATTTTAACTTTTCTGATACCTCTTTTGATAACCGTAATGATGGTCTCCTCTTTCTTTTACTTTGGCTTACTTGCTTGACACAGAGGTTTGTTGCCTTAACTGTGCCCTCTTTTAGACTGGCCCACTTTTCCTCCACCCACCAGGTAATTTCTGAGGTATTCACCATTCACCAATTTTTGTAAAATCTACTCTTATGAAGTCCAGGACTCTTTCAATTGTGTGGCTGGCTTTCACAGCTGTACTAATGTTGAAGCACACTGTACAATGACCACTAATCACCAGATGTCTTCCCACCTTAAAGTCTGCAACACTGTCCTTGTTAGTAACCACTAAGTCTAGTATTTCCCCATCATAAGTGGGTTCACTGACTAGTTCCCAGAGGAACAACTACTGCAGTGAGTACAGGATGTCCCTGCTTCTAGCTGAAACCACAGAAGGGAGGCTCCAATCTACATCCAGCAGACTGAAGTCCACCACAAGCAAGACCTCCCCCTATTCAATCGTTTTGCAAGATACTTCAAACATTTCTTTATCAAACTCCTCCCCACTGGGAGAGGCCCATAGCTCACAACTGTGTGAACAGTGGTTCCATTTCCAGACTCAAAGGTGAACCACAGTCATTATCAGTCATGACCACCTACATTTCCTGTATTTCTGTTGCTTTGGGGGAATGTTACATTATCAGGAACTTCCTGCATTTGAGACAGTGGTTGATTGTCCACATGTTTGTACTGTATACTTATTAATTACAGCTTTCAAAGTGTATTTGGAGAATGTTACATGGCCAGGAACCTGCTACAGCTGGGACATTTTGTACTGTATACTAATTAATCACAGTTTTCACAGTGTATTGGGAAATGTTACAAGGTCAGGAACCTCCTGCAGTTGCGAGAGTGGCTGATCGCCCACATGTGTACTGTATACTTATTAATCATAGCTTTCAAAGTGTATTGGGGAATGTTACATGGTCAGGAAACTCCTGCAGTTGGGACAGTGGCTGATTATCCACAGGTTTACTGTATACTAATTAATCACAGCTTTCAAAGTGTATTGGGGAAGGTTTCATGGCCAGGAAGCTCTGGCAGCTGAGGCAGGGGCTGAACACCCGCCTGTTTGTGCTGTGTACTTATTAATCTCAAAGTGTATTGGGAGAATGTTACATGGCCAACCATACATTGTTTGTTGGTATGACATCTAAACTTGATATTATCATACTGTTTAATAAACATACCCAGCACACTGCGAGGTAACATGGCATTATCAGACTTAGTACACAACAATCATTAGTAGCTTTGAAACAGAAAATACCTTATACTGTTTGATAAGTATCTATTCAAAGCCAATACGGGACAAGGAAAAGAGAGTATAATACTCAAAGGACTTTAATATTGGACAGCAGAGAAGAGCAAACCTCAATGGTGCAGGGTTACAAGGGAAGTCCTATGAGGAGAGACTGAGAGATCTCAATAGGTAGACTGTGGAGGACAGAAGAGTGGGGAGCAATTACTGAGACCTTTTATGCTGTAAGCATTCTGTTTTGTTATACCACTGATATGACATACTCAGGAAGGGTTAACAACACAGTGATGTCATAACGATGGCATAACAAGGTTGTAATCTGCTTGATTTCAGTTAATAATAAGGGCTCCCCATACATTATAGAGTGATAAATATATGGAATGTACTGCCCTTAGAGTTGCTGAGTGTGGTCAGTCTGGCTGCTTTTAAATGCCAGTTTGACAGATGTACAGGGAAAAAAAAATGAGAACACATTCACCGATAAGTGGCAGCCCCGTACATGGGTTTTGCAGCTATTGGACCAGTACTATTACCTGTGAAACTATCCTGCCAATGTAGAGGTCACTGGTCAGAGAGAGAGAGTACTGCATGCAGCTCCAGTGTCCATATGGAAAGGATATCAACCTACTGAAAGGGATCCAGCACTGAGCAACCAGGGTGATCTTTGGGACAGAGGGTAAAACTCTGCAAGGACTGGCTGGGGGATCTCAACAGGTAATGCAAGGTATGCAGGAGACATGATTGAGAACTTCATATATACGATGTTAAAACTAAGGATTGTAGAGGTGTTTTTTTTTAGATCAAAGGTCATGACAGACACTAGGGGGCCCAGTCTGAAATTTACTGGGGAAAGTTCAGGAGGGAAATCTAAAGGCATTGCTTCATGCACAGGGTGATTGCCAGGTGCAGAATTTGCAGAGTAAGTGGTAGCAGTACAAAGGGTGGGTAGTTTTAAGATGGGATGGGTCAGAGAGATGGTCACTATGATACTGAGAGGGAAAAGAGCAGCTGCAGAGTACTATCTGATAGCTGCACACTGCAGCAGACTCAACAGACCATCTACACTATATCTGCTGGCACACTGTGCATGCTCACATGTTTGGTATTGGAATTTGGCATTTCCCCCACCCTGAGATGCCACTCTGTAGTATCTGGATGTTTATTCTTGGGTGCTTTCCTTTCAAGATAAAACCCAGAAATGGCACTGTGCAGTTGTTTAACATTTGCTTTGGCATCTAACGTAGGCATTGGGAATGGAGTGGAGTCCTTTGCTGCAGAGTTACAGTATTGGCAATGCCCTCCACCACTGTGGCTCAATTAAAACATTAAGAAACACTGGCCAGAAAATTAACAAGTAAAGGCTAGCCAAGTGTCAGACCACCATGCCCCCCCACTAAGTTCTGGGCTTCCAGCTGTTTGGTGACCATAACCAATCCCTGCTTCTACACCACTGTGCTCCCCTATACACATCTTCTTGTACACAAACGAGGCATCATATGGGCAGGTCACAATGAGTGTCTGTGAGCATACAAAGTTTGCATTGTTTAGTCCATATTGTGTTTTTGGGGAGTGCAGTACCAGCAGGAAATTGTGACTATGGAATGCCCATACTTGCAGCACCACAGTATTTCACCTCCAGCTGGGAAGGGGGGGTGACAGCCATGTTAGAATACTTAGTGACTATGCAGTGATACAAGCCAGCCACACATGGAAGAACAAAAAGGCTGTGGTCCAGGACTGCACAGTGGCACCTGCTAGACTGAATTCCAGATGCACTCACTACACCAACCCTTGTATGGCCTGCCGAGTCATGTGTCTGTATATAATTTTACATATAAGGCATGCAGCTTTACTGAGAACATTCAACAACTGAAAGGCATCCTGAATATGTACCTGGCACATGACAGAGTAGATAGCCATCCTGAGGGAAAGCATATATTACAGCTGATCCCTGCTAAAGTGAAATGGGAGATACCCAATAAATAATGGTACAGTGATACTGACAGCACACATCAGAACACATGGGCCGTACATCCTGAATATGTACCTGGCGCATGATAGAGTAGCTAGCCAACCTGAGGGAAAGCATATATTACAGCTGATCCCTGCTAAAGTGAAATGGGAGATACCCAATAAATAATGGTACAGGGATACTGACAGCTCACATCAGAACACACAGGCCGTACATCCTGAATATGTACCTGGCACATGACAGAGTAGCTAGCCATCCTGAGGGACAGCATATATTACAGCTGATCCCTGCTAAAGTGAAATGGGAGATGCCCAATAAATAATGGTACAGTAATGCTGACTGCTTACATCAAAACACACAGGCTGTGTATCCCGATTTAAGGGTACCTACTTGCTCACCCCCCACAGCTAGCAGTGGAACCAGTGAACCAGAGGAGTGGCTATCTCTACAAAGCAGTGTGCAAAAGATGGAGAATAGCGCTCAAGAGGTGGATATGCAGAAAAGGGGCAAAATTCAGCAGAAAGGCAAACAGAAGGGAGAATCAGGGATAATGGACAACCAAGGAAGGGGCTGGAGTAGAACAGCAAAACAGTCTAAGGAGTTCAAATCAGGCAAAGCCATGTGTGCAAATGCCAGGAGCCTTAGCAACAAGATGGAAGATCTGGAGGCTGTCATGGAGCAGTCAGACCTGGACATTGTGGCCATCACTGAAACATGGTGTAATGATAACCATGACTGGGAGATGGCCATACCTGGCTACAACATATTCAGAAGAGAAAGGGCAGGCAGGAATGGAGGAGGAGTGGCATTGTATGTGAAAAATGACATAATGGCCACAGAGATCCAGGAGCAACAAAATGGGGGAGAGATACTGTGGGTTAAGCTGGAAAGGAAAATGGGGCCAGCCATCTGCAGAGGTGTGGTTTACAGACCACCAGCCTAGGAGGAACAGACAGATAGAGAGCTGATGCTAGCCATCCAAAGGATGGCAGACAAGGGGTGAGGTAGTACTGGTTGGAGACTTCAATATTCCAGATGTGGACTGGAGCATCCCAGCAGCAGCATCAACTAGGAGCAGATTTAACCTGGACTCCCTTCAGGGTGCCTTCCTCAAGCAACTGGTCATGGAACCAACTTGGCAGAAGACAATACTGGACCTTGTGTTCACAAACAGGGACAGTATGATCGGGTAACAGTGGGGGAGCACCTGGGGAACAGTGACCACCAGTCATTGTGGTTTGAAATCACAGAAAGAGCAGAACCAAACCACACAAAAACACGTATCCTGGATTTTAGGGGGGCAGACTTTGGGAAAATGGGGAGATACTTGAAAGAGGCATTAAGGGGAATGGGGCAGGAATCAGGGGTTGAGGAACAGTGGGCAGTATTTAAAATGGGGATTACAAGATCAAAATAACTATGCATTAAGCAGGTTAGCAAGAGGAAAAGGAAAAGGAGACCATTATGGTTTTCCAAAGAGGTAGCAAAGAAAGTGAAAGCCAAAAAGATTGCATTCTGGCAATACAAAAAGACACAGGCAGAATGGGATAGGGAGAAGTACCAGGAGAAGCAAAGGGAGGCAGGGAGGTCAGTAAGGGAAGCCAAAGCTCAGACAGAAGAACACATTGCAAAATCAGTGGGTAGAGCAGACAAAACCTTTTACAGGTACATAAGTGAAAAAAGAAAGGCAAAGGGAGGGTTAGTGAGACTGAAGGGGGAGGATGGAGGCGGCATGGAGGATAACAACAGTAAAGATGACATATTGAACAGATATTTCTGCTCAGTCTTTACTGAGGGAGAAGAGGGTAGTGGGTCTGAAGGGAGTACAAGGGGTGAGAATGGTGCAGAAATGGACACAAGTCCCTTTACACGAGAAAGGGTCCTGAAGAACTGGAAGTAATAAGAGTTGATAAAACAATGGGGCCAGATGGGGTGCACACCAGGGTCCTTAAAGAACTAAGAGAGGTGGTGGCTGAACCTCTGGCTATCCTGTTTAGCTGATCACTAGAAACAGGGGAGGTACCCAAAGACTGGAAGATAGCAGATGTAGTCCCTTTATACAAAAGTGGGAACAAAGAGGAAGCGGGGAACTACAGACCAGTCAGCCTCACCTCGGTAGTGGGGAAGATCATGGAAGCACTACTGAAGGAGAGATTGGTGGAATATCTGGTTGTTAATGGACTACAGGACCCAAGGCAGCATGGTTTCACCAGCTGGAGGTCATGTCACACCAATCTTGTTGAATTTTTTGACTGGGTGACTAGGAAGGTGGATCACGGGAGGGCAGTGGATATGGCCTATCTGGACTTCAGCAAGGCCTTTGACACTGTGCCACATAGAATACTATTACACAAACTGTGGAATATGGGTGTGGGCAGGACAGTAGTGTGGTGGGTAGGTAACTGGCTGGGCAGCAGGACACAGAGGGTGGTGGTAAATGGCTGTCACTCCACAGAGGGAAGGGTGACCAGTGGGGTACCACAGAGATCAGTGCTGGGACCAGTCCTATTCAACATCTTCATCAGTGACATTGTGCAGGACCTAGAAGGCAGAATTTCACTGTTCACTGACTACACAAAGCTCTGTAACAGAGTAGACACACCAGAGGGTGTAGACAGAATGAGAAGGGACCTACAGAAACTTGAAGAATGGTCAGGGGTTTGGCAGTTGAAATTCAGTGCAAAGAAGTGCAGGATAATGCATATGGGGCACAAAAACCCTGGCACAATATATCGGTTGGGGGGTGAGGATATAGCATGCACCAAGCAGGAAAGGGATCTTGGGGTTATCATCTATGATGACCTCAAGATTAGGAAACAGTGTGACAAGGCAGCAGGTAAAGCAAATAGGATGCTGGGATGCATAAGCAGGGGCATCACCAACAGGAAAAGGGAGGTCATAATTCCACTATACAAGACACTAGTGAGGCCCCACCTGGAGTACAGTGTACAGTTCTGGAGACCTCACCTACATAAGGACATAGACAGGGTAGAGAAAGTTCAGAGGAGGGCAACAAAAATGGTACATGGATTGCATCACAAGTCCTATGAGGACAGGTTGAAGGAACTGAACATGTACTCCCTAGAGGAGAGGAGGGAGAGAAGGGATATGATAGAGACATACAAGTATCTTACAGGGAGGGACAGGGTGCAGGAACACACTATTTTTAAGCAAGAAAGATGTTCCAGGACTAGACGGCATGGGATGAAGTTGGAGGGAGGACGATTCAGAGGAAACATGAAGAAGAATTTCTTCACAGAACGGGTGGTGGAAAAGTGGAACACCCTGCCAGAGGAAGTGGTGGGGGCTGAAACAATCACGGGATTTAAGAATATATGGGACAGACATAAAGGAATTCTGGAGGTCAGGGATAAGGGGCAACAGACTTCTAGGAAAACATAAACTGAACTTACAAGCTCAAATGGACAGACTGGGTGGGCCATAGGCCCTTATCTGCCAACACTGTCTATGTATCTATAAATGCAACACTGCTTCTTCACTGTGGCCCAATACTGTGCATATGAGGGGGTGCCCTGGTGCATGATATTGGTAGAAGTGCCCATCCACGGTGGGTGCCAACAGCACAGAAACTGAAATCTATATGTAAATGGGTTCTTACTGATGTCTCAGCGAGGATCAGCTGATTGAAATGAAAGTCCTTCACTGCTGTGTTGGTCAGAGGCTGTGGGAGAGGGTTTGCTTGTTGCAGAAGGAAATCAGGAGGTCACAAGAATAAATTCTTATTCTGTAACTTCAGTGGTAAACAATCTGAAAAAGATGAGTGAAACACCACTGGACATACACTGATTGGGCAATACTGGAGGGTTTGGGGTACATTTCAAGCCTAAACGACTATGAACAAACGTGTGGCAAGCTCTAATTACTGCTGTTTCACAAAGTTTAAATTCAGCTCAGCTCCACCCTTCTCTCCCTCGGACTCTCTAACCCTGCCCATGCCTGGTTCCTCAATTACCTTACTGGTAGGAAGCAATACACAAACTTTAACCAGACCCACTCTCATCTGTCCACTGCGGGGCCCCCCAAGGGTCCATCCTCGGCCCGACGCTTTTCTTCCTCTTCATCAACGAACTGCTGTCCGTCCCCACCCATGGGCTAGTCACCTTATATGCCGACGACCTTGTCATCCTACAGAGTGCACGTGACATTGGCTCCATCAATTCCTTACTAAATGCTGACTTCAAGCGGATCCAATCCTGGCTGGCTGAACACAAGCACACCACCAACCTTAAAAAAAACCCAGGCCATGCTTTTCGGTTCCCAGAGCAGAACTAAATCCTGCCTTGCCCCCCTTATTATCCTTGGGGCCGATGGCTCACCCCTACACTTGGTTCCTGTAGTCAAGTATCTCGGCGTCACTCTGGACCCCCAGCTGGACATCTACCTACACATCCAAAAGATCTGCAAGGCCACAAATGCTAAACTTGGACTCGCCTACAGGGCCAAAACCTGCCTCACCCCTGCTGTCCGGGTGGCCCTAGCTAGGGGTGTTCTCCTCCCCTCCCCTCCCTCTGCTACGGACTGGTGACCTTTGCCTCTGCACCAAAATCAATCCTCTCGAAATGGGACACGGCCTACAACTGCATCTGCCGGTTCGCGCTTTCTGCCCCCCCCCACACAGATGTGACCTCTACGCCCACCTTGAGTGGCTCCCTCCAGAGAAGGACCGCACCTTCGCAGTAGGTAACTTCATCGACAACATCGTCAGATCTGCCACCCCCGCTGCCCTTGCCTTTCCCCTCAACCCTGACCCCCTCCTGCCATCTTAGATCCAGGGCAGCACTCAACCGCCCAGTCCCAAGGACACACACCCTTGCGGGGGACCGGGCTTTTACCCACTATGCCCCAAAACTGTAGAACTCATTCCCAGCCCCAGCACGGTCTACCCCCTCCCATACTGGATTTAAAACCTCCCTCTGGGGCTTCCTGAATGGTACCTCCACTTGTCCCTGTGCCTCGTAGCCTTGCCTCACTCTGTGCTGACTTAGGGGGGCGCTGTACCCTCCAGGCCCAATGCACTTACTCCCACGATAACCTGGTCAATGCTTCAACAAACTGGATCACTCTTCTGGTATTGGCTGCCCTCCCTTTGCACGCAAACTTGACTCACTCATTGCCTATGTATGCCCTAGCTCTTATCCCTCCCAGGTCATCCTTAACCACCCCTGGGCCCATGTGTTTTAACTGATTGTCACCATGCTGTGTCTCCTGATATATCTTACTGTATGCAAAAATTGTATTAGTCACCTCACTGTATGTAAAATTGTATTGTCATTGTACCTGGAAAACTCGAGTCTGTAACTCTCCCGGGTTGCACCCGAAAATAGAATGTCAGCACTCTAAGTATCCTGATATTTGGCTATATGCAAATGTTGTGTTAGCCGCTTCACTGTATGCAAAAATTATATTGTCACTGTGCCTGTAAAAACTCAAGTCTGTAACTCTCCCGGGTCGCACCTGAAAATAGGCACTTGGATGTCTAGTGTGACTTACCCGGTAAACAAAAGCAAATAAATAAATAAATAAATAAGTAAGTAAATAAATAAATAAATCACCCACTTCCTGTTTACACCTTGTCAGGATGTGACATACACAGACGCCCCTTCACTTTCTCCTCTCTGGCTTGCAATTAGAACAACAGTGACCATGCTGGAACTTGAATGAGGACCTTCAACATCAGTGTACAATCTGCACAGTGGTGCCATCTAAACTGTGGTCATTCAGCATTTATGAACCAGTGAATAGAATGACTTGTTGGGCTGCACTATAGCAAGTACCCATGTGAACCAGTTTAAAAACAACAAACTGTACAGCACCAGGAGGCAGTATAGTGCAGTAGTTTAAGGTGCTGAGCTGGAAATCTGGAGACCTGGGTTTGAATCCCATAGCCCCCACTTGCATTCTGTGTGACCTTGAGCAAGTCACTTAACTTCCCTGTGCTCCCAGGTTGCACCTGTAAACAAGCTTTCAGCTTAGTGTGTCTCACCTGGTTAAGTAATCAGAAAAAAATAACAATAAAATAAAAAAGGAGACAGATGGACAACCCTAACATTCCACACCACAACGCACTTCTAAAGGAGGCCTGGATTACAGCATTTACTGCAGCATTTAAGTAGCAAGATAATTTAAAGCCATGATAAACATTTTATCAGTGCAATTAGAAGTGGTGCACTACTGATGGCACTACTGATAAACCAACTGTTGTAGTACTATTGTGGGCAGCAGCTGTTTTTTACTGTTAGTAGTGGTTATAGCATGCATGGCTATCAGCCAAACAGCTTGCAGCATTTCCCCTACTTGTTTTATAAGGGGAGTTATATGCCTTGGCCTTTCAGTCTGAAGCCACCCTCATCACCTGGGTATTTTGATATACCCCAGCAAACAGCATTATTACTAAATATGTTCTGCTAAAGTTAAGATTAATATATTTCACGAACTAGTCAGAAATCACTTAATTGAAATGTTAATCACTTTCTTCCTCAACCTACCTTTAGGGTCTCCACCTTGGGAACAATGCAGTGGCATTCATGCTCACGAGATTTTTCAAAGGCTACACAGACAGGTTTACGTTTATCTGATTCCTCACAAAACTGTCCTAGTGGCTGTTGCTGCTGGACACAGGTGTTGCTGTTTTCGGGCTCCTCTTTATTTCCAGTCAGACATTTTACAATCTCCACTATCACTGCAAGTTTCCTGTTTGCTGTGAGCATCTTCTGCTCTAACACATCACAGCATTCACCACAGGAGACATTTCCATCGATGTACTCCCAGTACTTTGTGATACAGGCTCTGCAAAAGTTGTGCCCACAATCTATAATGACAGGATCATTAAAATAATCCACACAGATGGGACACATAACTTCATTTTTCAGTTGTTCTAGCTCTTTTGTTGCTGCCATTTTCATTGTCGTCTGTTAAAAGTGTCTACTTCTCTTCCGTTTCCTGGAACATAGAAATGCATAAACACAGAATGAGTGTATTCCTCTTTCAACACTGACCACATCATGCACAGTTAAAAACTCTTGCACTGTTACTGAACCTTATTATGATGTTCTACTACTGTTTCCATACTGACCACATCATACAAACTTGCAAACAGATAAAGGCCTTTCGGTCTGTCAAGTCTGCTCGATTGTGCAGCTAGCAGCCCTTATACTACGGCTGCTCCTTTTGGTCAGTTCCTCCCGTTTGTCTCTGTGCGGGCTGAAGGTTTGGTAGCTGTGCTTGTGGAGTTGCCTTTTGTCGGGTGTGAGCTTGATGACTGGGAGATTTGTTTCTGTCGTTGGACTGTGTACCTGGTGGCCTTGTAAGCATTGGCCCCAGTGTTGTCTGATTGGGTTCTATCTCTGATTTGAGCTCTGGACTGCAGAATTAGTACTGGTGAGAGATGAATTTTTTCTTCTATTTGGAACTATGTTTGGTCCTGAGTGGGGGACAGTTGTAACATGAAGAGTCTGTGTTGAAGCAGATTCTTGCACTTGTGAGAGGAGTGTGATTCTCAGCTTTATTCTTTGGTCCCAGAAGTAGAGAAGTTTCATCTGGGTTATGGTGATGTGAGGGCCATTTCTCCTCTCCTTCAGTGCTTTGGAACTGATATTTTATACCAGGACTGAAATGAATGAACTGCCTGCTGGTGCCCTTTGATTTAGCATCACTTTACTTTATAATTTGGTTTTTAAATCCCTTAGCAGTTTGGGATTACTGTCACAGCACAGTGCACATTATTTGATCTCTCCCTTTTAGTATTTTATTGCCGTGCACTGGTGTGGGGGGGTTGTTTTGGGGTGGGGAAACTTGTGGTCTGTGGGGGAGGGAATGTTTGGAGTTATGTTACAGAGAGTGTATGTATGGGTCAATGGTATATTTGGTTAGGTAGTTTTTTTTTTTTTGTATTATTTTGGTTGTATGTGCTTGTGATTGGTTTATAACTAAAAGTAAGTAAGAAAGTAGTGGTTGTGATGGTGGTTCCATGGGATGTGCTGGGGCTTTGGACCCTTGCAGACTGTCTGTAATGCTTCCCAGCTATGTGACCTCTGTCCTTTTGCAGACCTTCCTGAGTCAGCTACAACAGTGAGGTGCTGTCAGGAGCATCACCAAGGGGTGTGGAGGCTCTCACTGGTGGGAAGCTGTGGGCCCAGCAAAGGTGAAAGAAACTGGGGAGGTGAGGTGCAGGAAATGCCCTGGGTTTACACAGAGCCTAGGGAGAGGCCACATATGCTTGGTCTGCATTTCCAGGTTCTCCACCAGACCGAATGGGCAGATAGCCAAAAAGGCTGCAGTGCCTACCAGTCCCCTGCAGGCAGTGCTATGCAATGCTAGACTGATGAGGAACAAGACCCCAATTACGCCTGATTTGATTTCCTCTGTTAGTCTGGCTTGCATCAGAGACCTGGCTGGGTGATGATGCCAGGTCAATTTTGGAGACTTCGGTCCCCACTGCATACTCCGTGGTGCACTACCCATGGTGGGAATACAGGGGCGACTTAATGGCCATTTGTCTTAAATCTGACCTAGGACTCACTGTACACCTGGTGGGGGCAACCAGGTCTTTTAAGTGTATGGCAGTGCTTGAGGGTCTGATGCAGGATTCTTCTTATGTACTGCCCTCCTGGGGCAGGAGGAGAATGCCTACAGGAAGTAATGCACTTCAACGTTAATGGTGTTGGAATTACCAGATGTTTACTACTGGGTGGCTTCATTGCTTGGGTTGATGACAAGATTTTGCATTTTTCTTCCCACCTCTTGTAGTTGATGTCATCAGTGGGCCTGTCACAAGTAGTTACTTGTAGAACCCATCACTACAGCCACATACTTGACCTGGTGTGCACACTGGGGTTCAAGGTTGATCAGGTAGTATGGACTGATCACTGCATGGTGAAGTTACTGGTCGGGTCCCCACCCTGACAGTTCTCCCTCTGTGGAGATGGTCAGGTATCACCCATTAAGGTGATCATCCACTGAGGGACTATTGGTGGTAGCTCATGTATCTAGTGTAGATGTTGCATGTGTGAGGGGTATGAGCGATGTGGTGGATGCATATAACAGGGTGGTCTCCAGGACACTTGAGACCCTTGCACTGGTCTGTGTATAACCAAGATCCTCTCACTTGATATCTCCATGGTTTGATGGGGCTGTCAAAGTGATGAAGATCAGGGGTTGGAAGTTGGAGCATTACTCGCAGAAGACCAGGTTGAATGTGGACAAGCTGTCCCTGTGTACTCATTATTCTGATTGCCAGGGGTAATCAACCATAAGAAGGCAGAGTTCCTGTCTAGGGATATTGCTGCTGAGAAAACCTGATTTGTTCAGCTTTTTTAGGTCTGTCAACAGACTTCTTCATCCTGTCTAAAGCCAAAAAAAAAAAGCATTTTCAATCACTTTACGAGAAGAGTTTGTTCGGTTCTTTTTGGACAGAGTGTCCTCTGTCTGACAGGGGATCACATTAGCAAGCTGCATAGTGACTCACAGTGGTCATTTTGAAGGGAAATGGGGCACTGCACTTGCCTGGGACATGTTCAAACCGGTGGAGGGGGCTGAGGTCTCCAAGGTCATCTTATAACTGAAGTACACACCGTGAACTAACCCGGCTCCTGCTCATTTCTTGGTGAGATGCATTGGTTCCATTGGCCTGATGTCATCAGGATTGTCTGGTGTTCATTGCCAGAAGGGGTCTTTCTGGAAGCCTTGAAAGAGGTTCTGGTGAGGCCCCTTCTGAAGAAGCCATCTCTTGACTCTGACACTCTGGTGAACTACTGTCCTATTTCCAGCCTCCCCTTTTTGGGTAAGGTTGTTAAGAAAATAATGGCACAGCAACTTGAGGAGCACCTCGTGTCCTGTGATATCTATGTGCTGCTCTAATCAGGTTTCAGTGCTAGGCACAGCACCGAAATGGTGTTAGTGTGCATAATGACCTCTTCAGGTCAAGAGATAGAGGAGGTAAGTGAATTCTTGTGCTCCTCGATCTCTCCTCAGCCTTTGACACTGTAGAGCACATATTGCTTCTTGACCACCTCGGACAGTAATGCAGCCTCACCAGCACTGTCATCAGCTGGTTTGAATCCTTTCTCTCTCACAGGAAGCAACAGGTGGTGATAAGAAATGTCTCCTCCTCCCCAAAGTTCCTGCCATGTGGAGCACTTCAGGTGTCAATTTTGTTGCCACCGTTATTTGCAATGTATATGCTCCCCTATTTGAGCTCATTAGTGTGGGATGTTACTGTTATGTAGATTATAGCCAACTGTACCTGCCCTTTGCACCAGGATCAACAGACTGTGGAAGTGCTTAATATCTGAATATCTGAGGCCAATAATTGGATGTTCTTTAGGGGGCTGCGACTAACTTGGACAAGATGAAGGTACTAGTGATTGGGCCAGTATAACAGCATGATGACAGTACCTCCAATGAGGTTACTGGGTTATCCCTTGGACCCACACTGTTTATGGCTTCCCCTAGGGTGCAAAATCTTGGCATGGTCCTTGCTGACAGACTGACACCTGAAACTGAGAGGTTGGCTGTCCTCAAAAGTTTTTTTTACCATTTAAGGAACATTGCCAGGATCAAACCCCTAGTTCTGCCCAAGGACAAGCCCTTGCTGGTGCGTGCCAAATACCTTAGGGGTGATTGCCAGGGGGTGAGTGGAGACCCAATGAAAAATTACTGAAGAGGGACTAGCTAAGGCAACAGCATGATGTCTGAAGGAAGTAAGCAAGGGAAGGAGGAGAACAAGGCTGTTTTGGTTCTCAGAGAAGGTGGTGAAGGAGGGAAAAACAACTGCATTCAGGAAGTACTAGGATATCCAGATGGATGTGGACAAGGAGATATACCTGGAAAAACAAAGATTGGCAGGAGGGAGGGTGAGGGTAGCTAAGGCACAAACATAGGAGAGGATTGCCAAGGAGGTCACAAAAGGGGTAAAACATTCCTCAGATATATGCATGAAAAGAGGAAAGAAAGAGGTGGGATAGTGAGAATCAGGAGGGTGGAGGTGCTCTTCACACTAGGAGAGATGGACCAACATGTATCAGCCGGCACTGGAGGGAGTGGACACAGGTCCATTTTTGGAGGAAAGAGTTCAGAATAGACTGGAAGCCCTAATAGAGAACAAGAAGACAGGACTGGATGGGATTTACAAAGGATACTAAAAGAACTGAACATGGTGTTAGCCACCCCTTTGACAACACTGTTCAGCAACCCCATTGAAGATGGAGGTAGTTCTGGAGGACTGGAGGAGGGCTGATGTAGTCCCTCTGCACAAGAGTGGTAGGAGGGAGGAGGCTAGTAACTATAGGACAGTCAGTCTTGCATCAGTGACGGGGAAATTAATAATACAAACCCTGCTGAAGGAGAAACTGATGGAGTACCTGGGACATACAGACTGCAGAACCACCAACAGCATGGTTCCACAGGGGGAGGTCATGCCAAAAAAATATCACAGATTTTTTGACTAGGAGGTAGTTCTGTGGAGGGCAATGGATGTGGCCTACCAGAACTTCAGTAAGGCCTTCAACACAGTGCAGCACAGGAGGCTAGTAAACACACTAAGCAGCCTGGGGATTGGGGAGAAAGTGGTACGATGAGTATTAAATTGATTAAAGGGTAGAAGGCAGAGGATGGCAGTAAATGGCAGACACTCAGGGGATGAGAGACCAACTAGCGAGGTGCTACAGGGATCGATGCTGGGACAGATCCTCTTCAGTGTCTTCATAAGTGACATTGCCGAGGAACTGGGGGAAGGTGTGTCTTTTTATGATGGCACAAGAATCTGCAACAGGCTGGACACTTAGGAAGGGGTGGAGAGAATACAAAAGCATCTGGGGAACCTAGAGAATGATCTATGGAGTGGCAGTAAGGTTTCAGTGTCAGAACATGCAAAGTCAGGCACCAGGGGCAGGGAAACCCAGGAGCTGTGTATAAAATGGGGGGAGGCACTGACAGTCATCACACAAGAAAGAGACCTCATGGCACTCATATCTGATGATCCAAAGGTGGCAGGGCAGGGTGACAAAGGAGTAGGTAAGGCTAGCGAGATGCTAGGGTACACAGGGAAGGGGATTTCCAACAGGAGAAGGGAGGTGGTAGTGCCACTGTATCACTCACTAGAGAGACCCAGCCTAGAGTACTGTACTGTATCCTGGTCTGGAGGCTGCACCTCTTAAAGGACACGGACAGGGAGGAAGCAGTCCAGAGAAAGGCTACCAGAACTGAAGAGGGGTTGTATAAAAAGTCACATGAGGAGAGGTTGCAGGATCTCAACATATACTCCCTGGCAGAGGGAGAGTGTGAGGGGACATGACTGAGATACGTACTTCACAGAGGTGAAGAATGTGCAGATGGAGGCGTCTCTTTCAGAGGAGAAAAAGTACCAGAATGGGGGGGGCATGCAATGAAGCTGGGGTGGGAAGAGATTAAGAAGGATGTGAGGAAACATTTCTTCACAGAAGGGGCACTGGACACCTGGAACCGCCTGCAAGCAGACGTGGTGGGTAAAAAGCAATCTGTAGGTGCTAATGAACCTACCTTGGTAAGAGATAAATCTGTCACATTGATTTATTTGTAGTTTTCAGTCTGACATGTTTCTATAATTAATTTTCTGCACACATTTATGAATACTACCTGACCCCTTTTGTCTTTTAAAAGTTTTCCTTTGGTTGGTTTACACAGCAGCTCAGTGTTCCTTCATGAGCCTCTGTTTTAGTCTCCAACACCACAGACTGCACTGTTCAGAAACACAAGCAGCTGCTGCTCTTCAGAGTTTGGGACTGGAAGAACAAAGGATATCTATCCACAGAAAACCAGTTCCCTCTGCAGCTCCCCGTGTGCTCAGCATTCCTTACCTCCAACTTCATGATCCTCTGTTTCAGTCTCCAATCCCACAAACTGCACTGTTCAGAAACACAAGCAGCTGCTGCCCTTCAGAGTTTGGGACTAGAAGAACAAAGGATATCTATCCACAGAAAACCAGTTCCCTCTGCAGCTCCCCGTGTGCTCAGCATTCCTTACCTCCAACTTCATGAACCCCTGTTTCAGTCTCCAACCCCACAGACTGCGCTGTTCAGAAACACAAGCAGCTGCTGCTCTTCAGAGTTTGGGACTAGAAGAACAAAGGGTGTTGATCCACACAAAAAAATAGTTACTCATCCTCTGTGCTCCTTTCTTGTGCAGTTTTCCTAGCCTAATGTTTACTTCCTGTCTCCCCTGTTATATATCCCCCACCACACCATTCAAAACAACTCAGTATTCATAGTATGCAGCAGCAAGGAGAGCGAGAGGAAAGGGTTGCTAAATATTTACCGTTACATGCTAGCAGATCCTGTTTTGACTTGTCACTGTTAGGAGAAAGTACTTTTATTTTTATTTAGAATTTGGTGGCTGCAAAGTACATTGAGCCAAACAAAGCTTATTTCCAGGGGTGTCCTGGAGCTTTAAAGTAGGAGATTCAAGTCAGCAGTGACAGTCCTCTTAAAACAGCTGATGGCTTAAAAAAATCTTAGAAGATGCAATCTTTACATTCAATTCAGATTGTATCACATTTTTTTGTAGTTTACTGTTTATAGTGTCAGATCAACTCTCGGACTATCTCACTATAAACTAGGAGATGCAAGTCAGCAGTGACAGTCCATTTATAGCCAGCTGATGCCTCAAAAAATCTTAGCAGATACAATCTTTGCACTCAATTATATCACATGTTCCTATAGTTTACTGTTTCTCAGCATTTACCGGCCCATTAATGACTGGAGTTGTGTGGCGTAGGACACATTTCAGAGTCGGACAGGAAATGACATCAGACTGACAGCAGCTACAGACAGGAGCACACAGGGAACTGCAGCCAGAACTGTGGATGCTGCTCGTTCTTGTAGTCCAAAGGCTTCCAAGTGCTGCAGAGCTGAAGCTACTCACACGTCTGTGTGGTTTTGAAACATTAACAGGAACTGGTGTGTTGGAGACTGAAACCCGGGATCCTGAAGTTGGAGGTAATTACTGATTGCGAAGATTACTGTGTTAGAGTCTGTTTAAAAAGGCAAAGCAGAAACTGGGCAACATGGGATCAGTTTGTAATGCTTTTCAAATCTTAATTAAATTTGTACAGAAACAGACAGTGTTATTGCAAGGCTTGCGGACAAACTGCTTTATTTTGTTTTTACCTTCTCTGCTATGTGTATTTTGGCTGCATTTGTCATTACCCTCACTTACTTTACCTGCAGTGGTAACCTATAGACAGCAAACAGGGGAGAAGCAGAGGGACCTTGGTTTCTGAGGACACGCTACCCATTAACATACTGACATATAGACAGCAAACAGGGGAGCTGCAGAGGGAGCTTGTTTTCTGAGGACACGCTACCCATTAACATACTGACATATAGACAGCAAATGGGGGAGCTGCAGAGGGAGCTTGTTTTTCTGAGGACACGGTACCCATTAACATACTGACATACAGACAGCAAACGGGAGCTGCAGAGGGACCTTGTTTTCTGAGGACTCGGTACCCATTAATATACTGACATACAGACAGCAAACAGGGGAGCTGCAGAGGGACCTTGTTTTCTGAGGACGCGGTACCCATTAACATACTGACATACAGACAGCAAACAGGGGAGCTGCAGAGGGACCTTGTTTTCTGAGGACGCGGTACCCATTAACATACTGACATACAGCAAACGGAGCTGCAGAGGGACCTTGTTTTCTGAGGACTCGGTACCCATTAACATACTGACATACAGACAGCAAACGGGAGCTGCAGAGGGACCTTGTTTTCTGAGGACATGGTACCCATTAACATACTGACATACAGACAGCAAACGGGAGCTGCAGAGGGACCTGGTTTTCTGAGGACACGGTACCCATTAACATACTGACATGTAGACAGCAAACGGGGGAGCTTCAGAGAGACCTTGTTTTCTGAGGACATGGCACTCAGCGTTGCAGCACACGGCTTCTGGGAGGTTGGAGCAGTGGAAAAAGGGCTTAGCCACCCAAAGGAGTGTATGGCTGGGCAGCATGTTAGCGTTATAAATAGATTTAAAAAAAAAAAAAAAAAGTCAGTTTATTTAATCTCCCAAGCACTGTGGTGACCTCGGGGCATCCATAGACACATGGCAGGGCTGACTAGGCTGAAGATTAAGTGGGTTAGCATAAGTTGTAAACAAACAGATGAATTGTCCAAACAGGAATTATTTGTAAAAACACACCGGATCCTTTCTTTTCTTCAGCTCCAATGATGTTATCCTTGTTAAAGCTGGCACAGTTCATTTGTCAGTTACTGTAAGGTGATATTTTACTGACTTTTCTGGGTTGGAAACAACTCTGGTGGGGTACTTTATTCACATCTTTCTGGCCTTGAGAAAGCACATTTACTCCTGTGGTTCCCCACTCCTGAGCCTGAGTGACAACCTAAGCAGGCTTTTGGTAGCCTGTTTTCTTCGACACTAGCCACTGGGCTAATTCAGTCTCTCAGCTGGCAACATTTTGGTGCTAATTGATCCAGTGAAGGTTTCTCAGGGATCCACTCTGTCCTTCACAAAGCACATCATTTGCTGATCCTGTTTTACGCTTTTCTGTGTTACTCACAATCACAGACTCCAAGCCCATCTGGGCATAGCTGAGGTGCCTACTGGGCACAGCACATCTTCACTATGAGCAGAATGGCCTACACCGCACATTTTCTGAGGTACCACTCCACTGCTGACTGGAACTGGCATCCTGTCAGCGATGATCCCTCTTTTTGAGGAGTGCAGGCACTGCTGAGTGCCACCCAAACCTGTACATCAAGTAAAGATTAAATATCACCTCAGATATTTGGCCTGCAGTACTCTCTGGTACACTTCTCCTTACAGACAGACCTCTGAAACTATTTTTCAAAATGGATTTTTCTCCTTCTGGAGACAGACCCCGGTCCTTATTTGACGGTGGCTGCTACAAAGAACACTATTTCCATGATGCCAGTCTCTACAGAGAAAGTTACAGACAATGGGAGCTAGCACTGTATGTCAGGCACTAGCCTCCCACATTCTTGCTCAGCAGAATCTCTGCCCTCCAGCAGACAACACTGACTCCTCCCCTTTTGGAAAGCCAGAGCAGATTAGATGACCCTGTCCTTCAAGAGGATAGGAACTGGCATTGCACTAGAGGCTGACAGACACTCTTAAAGGGATATTCACATAACTCCTAAGGGAGATACCTTTACTTCGGACATACCTCCCTTCCCCCCATACACTTAGCCTCCTCCTGGTGGACACTGAATTTCTTGACCTGGATATAGACCTTCTTCCGTCACTAAGTACCATACTTTCCTTTGTTTTCCCTGCACTCTACCTTTTTTGAACTGAGTTAATCCTGTCCTGATTTTATAATTACTCTCCCCAAACTGTTTCATACTTGCTGTCATCTGCATTTCCTTGTCATTTCCATATCCTTCCATCCTGGTAGTAGTCAGCTTGGAGGAAACAGACCCCTCCTGTGGGTAACAGAGGCACACTCTATCTTGCTGAGCAGGTAAGGGGGTCTCTCCTATGACATGAAAGCCTGCTGCTCCCACCAAAACAACGGTTGCTACTATCTCTGTGGGAACAGCAAGGCACATCAGTTGAGATTTTTGCCAGTTCATCTTGGGTGAGTATCCCTTGAGGCATGTGAGGGCCATTTCTGTTGGTGTCAGTAGTTAGCAACATGTTTTTCTATTGGTTGTAAACTTTTCTTCAGATTGCTAGCAGAGGCTGTCACTCAGCTCATGAGGAACATGGCCAGGCACTCTCTGCACCTACAAGCAGAGACATTGTTTTCCCTGTAGGGCTGTTATGTAAGTTATCTCGTTTGTTTGTTTTTTCATTTTGGCCTGCTACAGGGTAGAGGTGTGGCCATGCATAGCCTGCTACAGGACAGAGGTTTGGCCATGCATGGCCTTGTTGGAAAGTAGCTTCTCCGGTGGCAGTTGTTTAGTCCCACTCTAATGATAGCAGTCAGTGATGTAGCAGGAGGCACCAAACCTCATGACCACAAAGGCCTTGGTTGTGGACACTGAGCATGTGGCTGGTGTGATGACATCATGTGGCTGGTGTGATGACATCATGTGCTGGCTCGTTTTGTCACTAATACTAAGAGGCATTTAGACAGTAGTAAAACGAGCCAGACAAGTTACCGTGGGGGAGAAGTCTTTTCCTGCCACTGAGTCATCAGTCAGGCTTTCTTGTTGTTCATGCAAGAGAAGCCACACATGATGGCACTTATGACACTTATGGGACGAAGGAGGGGGCAGACATAATGGGAAGAGGGTGAACTCTCCACTGTATAAAGCCCTTCTACTGTTTGAGAGACCAATGACCACAGAAAGGCATCAGGTTTCATAGAGAGCTGTGCAACTTTACAAAGGGGACACTTCAGACACCAAATATCACCTTTCGTTGTTGACTATGCCCAGGAGGCATAGCCAAACTCAAACAGTATCTAAATAACTGGGACTGGTCCCCTATTTCCCAAGCCCAGCACATAGATGATGCATTGCACTACTTCACCACCACCTTTAATAGTGCCTGTGATGCTTTTCCACTGACCATCAACATGACCACTGAGAAACGTAGTGCTCCCTGGATCACTCCAGAACTCCTACAACAGTTCAAAATGTGTGACAACCTCTGGCATTGTGCCACTGCCACCGGTTTGCTAAGCGATAGGCAGGACTGTAATGCTGCCCACAATAAGTGTATTGGGCAATCTGGAAGGCCAAGGTGGAGCACTACAGAACTGCCCATGCTACCTCCTGGGGTAGCACAAGAACGTTCTAGGATAACATCAAGGAGCTTAATAGTAAATCCCGTTCCCTCCTAACAACTTAGTGTTAACGGTACTACCATCACAGACACACTTCACATAGCTAACTGCCTCAGCTCCACCTTCTCAGACCTCAGCTAAGTCCTCCCTAGCAACTTTTTCGATCCAGTTCAGCCTACCCCTCCACCTGAGCTCCTCCACCCCCTTCAAACTCGGAGTCACTACCCCTACAGAAATGAAAGCCTACGTATCCAAGTCCCTCCAGAGCTCCAATTACTGCAAAGATGCCTTCGATATGCATATGCTATATCTTGCGCCAGACTTGGTTATTTCCCCACTCAAGGACCTTCTAACTCTGACCCTGCACCTGGGCCAGTTCCCAACCTCGTGGAAAACTGCAGTGATAACACCAGTATTGAAATATGGTGACAGCTCCCTCCCAAGCAACTACTGGCCCATCCCAATTCTTCCCCCACTCTCTAAAGCCCTTGAAAAGATCATGGTCAATCAGCTCACTGACTACCTCCTCGCACAACCTCTTATGTGGGGAGCAGCATGGTTTCAGAGCAGGTCATAGCACTACGACCACCCTCACAGAATTTGTTAACTCCTGCACTCCATGCTTGACAAGGGGCATCTTGCAGAGGTCGTGTTTATAGACCTCTGAAGGGTCTTCGACACAGTTTCTCTCCCCCTCCTTCTTAACACATTACAACAAATTGGGGCCTCTCACTGTCCACTCTCATGGTTTTCCAGCTATCTTTCATCTAGAAACCAATGTGTTAAAATTAATAATACCATAGCTACTGTGCTGCCTGTGCACTCAGGAGTTCCCCAGGGATCTATCCTGAGTCCCCTGCTATTCCGCATCTACCTCAACACCCTGCCTAAATTTTGCCCTGGCAAACTTCTCCTCTGTGTGGACGATGCTGTTCTTTATGCTGCACATCCTAATCCTCTATTTCTCTCTCTCCAGCGTACCTTACAAAACTTCTGTCAGATTAAACACTGGTTTGCTGAACACAGATTGATGGGTTACATTAAAAAAACAAAGACAATGCTCTATGCCCACTGCCAAAACAGATCAAAGGATTTCCTCCTGGAAATGCTCTCCACCTCTTTCATCCTGTTGGAACAGGTACAAAAGTATAAGTATCTAGGCAGGGTTTTAAATAATTGATTAGCAGTTTTTTTTTCTTGGGACTATACTAACTTTACAGAAAGCATTTATACATATTTTCTAGAAGTGCTGTGTTTGTTAAACACAGTGAGGCAAGAGCTATGCATTTTCACGAAGATTTAGCACTTTTATGAGCAAAACGCTAATCAATTTTTAGAGTTAAATAAATCCCTGCTAGGTATTACATTTGACTCTTATCTCTCATTCCACAAACACATAAAAATCCTCAACTCCATCAACAACGCCTGCATTGGTCTCCTTTACAGATATAAAGGCTGCCTGCCACCTGAATCACTTGGCCTAGCCATTACCTCCTCAGTCTTATTGCTGGTGGACTATGAACTCACAATCTATGCTGCTGCTGACCCTACGGCGCTTCATCAAATACAAGTAGTCATCAATAAGGCCTGCTGGCTCCTCTCTGGTGCTGACAGAAATACACATACCTGCACCCTGTATGCACTCACTAATATCCTCGCCCTTGAGGAAGACAATTATACCAGACCTGTCTCTTCACCAAAAAAAATCCACGTGGGTTAAACCCAGTAGGTGTCTTCAAGCAGCCACCATCTCAGCATCCACATGGGCCACCCCAAAAACTATCTGGAAGGTGCCTAGGGTCAGGACCACCCTGGCCCAGTGATCCTTCCCCCTTAGAGCTCTATCCTGGTTAATGCTCTCCCATCGGCCATCCCATCAATCTCCAATCTAGGTCCTTTTAAAGCTTCCTTAAGGGCCCATATCCTCTCCTCATGTCAATGCCAGTGTAACCAGTAATCAGTGGATCCTGCACCATGCTGCTAGGCCACGCACCCCGCCCTTGGCCTGGCAGTGGAGAGCTCTCGCTATTTTTAGCCTGCAGGCTCCTCACCTCCCTCGGTTACCATATAGTTGCACTGGAGAATGAATGCATTGTAATATGGATAAGACAAGGCCTCCCTGATGTGTGTTACTACCAACTCACATCATGCATTGCTTTAGCCACCAATTGTATAGATCTTAACTGCTCCTTAGGTAAATATGTCGATAGCTCTGCCCTGTTTTAGCTACCAAATGTATAGGCATTAACCCGTGCTCATTGTACCTATACTCTGTATGATTGCTCACCCACATTTATTCTACGTATGTACTGTATGAATGGCTATGTTTTATTCTGAGTCCAGAGCAGAATGACAGAAGGGGTGCAAATTGTCGATCGGTCAAACACAGAAACATAGACTTTGATGGCAGATAAGGACTGCTTGGCCCACCTAGTCTGCCCATTTTCCTACCTACAGGATAAGCCGCAGAACCTAGTTAAACAGCCTATTTCTTCCTACCCCCCACAAGAATTGCATTGTGTCTCCCCATGCATTCCTGAATTCTCCCACAGTTTTAGACCCCACAACCTCCTCAGGAAGGCTGTTCCATGCTTCCACCACCCTCTCTATGAAAAAATACTTCCTCACATTGCACCTGAGCCGTCCCCCCTGTATCTTCAAATTGTGTCCCCTTGTTCTTGCACATCTCTTTTTCTGAAAGATGCTACCCTCTTGGACTTTGTTGATTCCACTGAGGTACTTAAAATTTTCTACCATGTCCCCCCCTCCCTCCTTTCCTCAAGGGTATACATATTAAGCTCCTTTAGTCTCTCCTCATATGGCTTCTCTTGTAGACACTGCACAATTTTAGTTACCCTCCTCTGGACTGCCTCTGTCCTGTTTGTCCTTGCGGAGATGGGGGTCTTCAGAACTGGATGCAGTACTCCAGATGGGTTCTCACCGACTGTCTGTACAAAGGGATAACAACTTCCTGTTTTCTGCTGGTGATGCCTCTCCCTATACATCCCAGTATCCCCCCAGCCCTCCCTACTGACTTCTCACCTTGCTATGATCACATGATAAATATGATAAAATATCTAAGGATGGAACCTACAAGTGTGGTAATTGTTCTTTCTGTGTGCATCTTGTACAAGGTCCTAATTTCATGGATCTTTATTCAAAACAAGTGTATCAAACTAAAGGTTTTATCACATATTCAACACGGAACATTATTTACTTGGTCACTTGTAGAATTTGCTCTGTGATATATGTAGGTAAAACACAACAGAGGTTCAGAGAAAGGGTTGGACAACATGTACGAAGTATGCAAAAAATGGATGGAGTGAGGGCTTTGTTGGTACACTATCAACAAAAAGGGAAAGTTCATACTTTTGATTTTCAAGGAATGGAACTCGTGTATCAGACAATCAGAGGTGGAAACTTGGATATTGTGATTTTAAAGAGAGAAACTTTTTTGCAATATAAATTAAATAGTATTGAATATCCAGGACTGAACGAATATTTCCAATTAACACCTTGGTTATTGGATGATTAAAATTCATAATAACTATAGCTTTTGAAAAAGTAGGTGTGTGTGTGTGTGTGTATATTATTTATATATATATATATATAGATATAGATATAGATATATCTATATATATATCTATATATCTATCTATAGATAGAATATATATATCTATAGATATAGATAGATATAGATATATATATATATATATATATATATATATATACACACACACACACACACACACACACGCAATGGCCCAGGTATTCAAACTGCGCGCAGGCTGTGGCAAGCCTGGGCACAGCGCACTTGGCTGTGCAGGGCGTTGACAGGGTGATATTCAGCGTATCTGTGGCATGGCACAGCATTGCTGAATATTGCACGTGGCACTAGCGCCAGTGCGCGTGATCAGAGTGGAGTAGGGGATGCGCTAAGCGCAGTTCCTTAGCGCTTGGTGCAACAACCGCAATATTCAAAGGTGCACATGCAGATGGGGCCATAATGCATGCAAGGCACAAATGGAGCCATTTGTATGTCATTATGACCCTATTTTCATGCAGGTGCACCGATCCCCGGTGACTTGCACCTGGCACCCTGCCAGGCTGCAGCCGTTGGGGACCGACGCCCCCTGCACAGCGTGGAAAAGTGCCCCACTGCCTGATCATGGGCAAATATAGAATATAAACACGTCCAATATCCCTGGTGGTCCAGTGGACCACTTGCAGCCCGATCGCAGGCATCTGTTAAAATAAAAGCTGCTCTATATCCCTGGTGGTTCAGTGGACCGCTCACAGCCCGATCGCAAGCATCTGCTAAAATAAAAGCTATCCTATATCCCTAGTGGTCCAGTGGACTGCTCGCAGCCTGATCGCGGGCATATGTAGAAAATAAACACATCCGATATCCCTGGTGGTCCAGAGGACTGCTCGCAGCCCAATCATCGGCATATGTAATAAAATGGAGAGGCTAGTATCCCTGGTGGTCCAGTGGTACCCCTCCCACCACCCACTGAGCCCCACCGCCCGTTCCTCCGGTCAGTGGTGGGTGGCAGCCTACCCCTGCTGCCTCTCCACCCACCGACTGACACCATATAGTAGAGCTGTATGCCCATTGGTCCACAGCATGAGCCAAAGGGCATACAGTCCATACTGTACTACACAGTCCAGATATGTGAATGGATCCATTCACATATCTGGACTGTGTAGTACGGTATGGGCTTCATGCCCTTTGGCTCACGCTGTGGACCAGTGGGCATACAGCCCTACCATACGGTGTCAGGTGGTGGGCGGCAGGGGGGGAAGGCACTGCTGACCAAGAGGGGAGGGCCCAGTGGGCGGGTGAGGGGTACCGCTGGACCACCAGGATATTGACCTCTTCATTTTACTACATATGCTCAGATAGGAGCTGCAAGCAGTCCACTTGACCACCAGGATACTGGACGTGTTTATTTTCACATATGCCCGTGATCGGGCTGCAAGCGATCCACTGGACCTCCAGGAGTTGTTGGCGTTTGTTACTTCTATATGCCTGTGATCAGGCATGGAGGGCACCACCACCAAGGTGCAGTCGGAACTGGGTGGCCACCCAAGTTCACAGGCTACCTGGCTGTCCATGTTTGCCCTGCAATATGGCAGCTCACCTGTGGTGGCCAGCTGTTATCCCTTTTTTTTTTTTTTATTTTGGCTCACCTGTGTGTAGCGCAGGTAGGGGTTGTGCACGCGTGGGCTTAGCACATCCCGGGCTGGATATCAGGATGTGCGGAGTATGCATGGGCACACCTCCCTTACCTGTGCCGCATACATTACTGATGCCCTCCGGCACTTCGGTATTTGTGCCAGGCTCAATCCCTGTGTGAATATCACACCAGGGTGCAACCCTTCTGAATATCTGGGCCAATTAATTTAGTACCATATATAATCATATGTTTGTGCAGAATGAAATGGTGCTTTTCTGAACTTAGATTCATTGCCTTATTTTTCTATAATGTAACTAATGTATATATTTCTAGATTTGTTTACCTACAGTATATATGATACCCATACAAAAGTGAGGTTTTTTTTTTCTGCCTTAGTCTAAACATTTTTTGCTTAGCCGTATAATGCTAGGGAGATAAACATTTCATGTTTTTAATATCATTCTAGATATCACAGCTCCTGATTACGTACAAAACATAGTTACATAGTATTTTGATTATTGTATTCTAAATTAATTTAGTGTTTTAGTGTTGATAAAAGATTTAGTAATTATATCAGATTTATGTGGAAATTCAGTAATTTTTACTGTTTTCTGATAGGGATAACCATTTTATTAGGGGACTCTGGCACTCCAATTTTTCACTATGTTATGTTAGTATCTGTCACTTTAAATTGTACCCTTTAAAAGAAATGTAATTCCAGGTCTTACCAGTCTTGAGAAAGTGCGTGTTTGGTGAGAAAACATTTGACTTTGTGAAACTTGGTCATGTCAGGAGGGGGTAAACATCATCTATGGATTTTTTGCCTTTTGCTGCATGCTGTTGGTAGATTTTTATGGAATAAAAGCTGCTTTTTCCACGTTTATTTCATCAGCGTCTGAAACATTAATTTGCCTGTGCTACAGTTTGCTGACTGTGGTCATGTGAGTCTTTCTAATAATTTTTGTTGTCATTTATTATTTGACGTTGAGCCATCTTGTCTGTTTCATTCTCACATTGCTTGCCAAACTTAAGGTTATCTGATATGATTACCTCAAGGTCCCTTTCCATTTTTGTTATTGTTACTACCTCCATCATTGTGTAATCTTCCCCTGGGCTTTTGTTTCCCAGGTGTGTTATATTGCACTTCATTGCATTGAATCCAAGCTGCCATACTTCTGACCATTCCTCCAACCTTGTCAAGTTCCTTCTCATCCTTTCCACGCCTCCTTGTATCAACCCTGTTGCAGTTGCAGATCTTTGTGTCATCTGCAAAGAGGCATATTTTCCTTCCAGTCCCTCTGCAATGTCACTTATAAAGACATTAAAAAGGACTGGACCCAGTACTGAACCATGCGGTACCCCACTAGTAAACCCCTCTTTCTTCAGAATGAACTCTGTTTACAATTACCTTCTATGTCCTGTTGTCCAGCCAGTGTTTTACCTAGGATATCACCCTGGGACCCAGTCCCAGGCAGGCTAATTTGTTTATTAATCTTTTATGTGGGACTGTGTCAAATGTCTTGCTAAAGTCTAGGTAGGCCATGTCCACAGCCCCTCCCTAGTCTACTACTTTGGTCACCCAGTCAAAGAAATCAATTAGATTCATCTGACATGACCTTCCCGCTGTGAACCCATGCTGCCTTGGGTCCTGTTCCTCACTAGCCTCTAGGTACTCAACAATTCTTTCCTTCAGAAGTGATTCCATCACTTTCCCTACCACTGAGGTCAACTGAGAGGTCTGTAGTTTCCTGTCTCTGTCTTGCTCCTACTTTTGTGAAGGGGAATCATATCCACCTTCCTCCAGTCCTCAGGTACCACACCAAACTCCCATGATTTGTTAAAAAGAATAGTCAGGGGTGTCACTAGTTCTCCCTGTAATTCTTTATGAATTCTTCAGTGAATCATATCAAGGGTTTGGAAGGAAGGGGAGGCAGCAAGCTGGAAGAGCCTCTTCTCAAGGTGTTGAGGGACATATGATTTGAATGGTACCAGTGTTGGATGTTACCATAGTTTGTCTGGAACTTGGCCAAGAGGTCAGAGGGGGTGGAACCAGAGGTAAAAACAACTGTATATTCTGCGTACATGTATATGGATACAGAGGTACAGGCAACAGGGTGGTCATTCAGGAAAGTAGAGAAGAGTATAGGGCCAAGGAGGGAGCTTTGGTGGACACCATTACTGATGGGTAGAGGAAGGGATATTGAATCACCAGTCCTGCCCTCAAGGCAGCAGAGGAACTGGTTGGAATTGGAGATGAAAAGCCCCTCTGCTTTAAGTTTGTCGAATAGTAGAGGGTGGGCAACCATGTAGAAGGCTTAGGCAAGTCGACAAAGATGGCAGAGGTGATAAGGCCCTGACCCATTCTTGAGAGCCTGAGTAGGGAGGGAATGATAAAGTAGGATTTAGGGAATCCAGACTGGAAACAGATGAAAAAGGAGGTTGAGTCAAGGAAGGGGGAAGCTGAGACAGTGAGACAGTACAATATGCTCTTCCATTTTAGCAAGAGTGGGAGGTAGGGAGAGAGGGCGGTAATTGCAGGTGCAGGAGGGGTCACCACCTTTGGGAAGAGGAACAATACCATGTTTTCAAGTCTCCGGGACAGAGGCCTGGGAGAAGGAAAGTTTGGGGGAGAGTGGTGATTAGTAGAGCTGTGGCTGGGGAAGAATCTTAATTCCCAGCACTGGCCTTGGCCCTAGTGTTGGCTGGGAGAGAGGCAGGATGAGACTGCATTCATTGGGGAAAGGAGGGTTTCAGTTTCTGACACTCAACCAGTGCCTGGCATTAGCAGAGGGTGGTGCAGGCTGTGACAGCATGCATTGGGGAGGGAGAGTTTCAGTTTCTGACACTCACCTGGCACCTAGCTTTGGATACTGGTGAGATAGGCTGAGACTGTGCATTTGGGAGGGAGGGTTTCAGTTCTCAGCACTTACCTGGCCCCTAGCATTGGCTGGGGATGAAGCACGCTGAGACTGCATACATTAGTGGTGGGAGGCTTTCAGTTCCCAGCACTCGCCTGGCAAATAGTGTTGGCTGAGGGTGAGGGAGGCTGAGACTGCATGCATTGTTGGAGAGAGAGAGTTTTATTTCCTGGAATTTGAGAGACCCCTAGCATTGGCTGTTGATGAGGCAGGCTGGGACTACATTCATTGGTATAAGTTTTGGTTTTCAGAATTTTCCAGGCACCTAGCACTGGCTGTGGGTGAGGCAGGCTGAGACTGCATGCATTGTAGAAGGGAGGGTGGGTTTCATTTCCCAGCACTCGCCTAGCCCCTAGCACTGGCTAGGGTGAGGCAGGTTGAGACTGCTTGCATTGGGGAAGGGAGGGAGGGTTTTGGTTCCCAGTACTTGCCTGGCCCCTAGCGTTAGCTGGGGGTTAGGCAGGTTGGGACTGCATGCATTGGTGGAGGGAGGAGTTCAATTCTCTGCACTCACCTGCCTCCTAACATAGACTAAAGATGAGACAGGCTGTGACTGTATCGGGGAGGGAGGGTTTCAGTTCCCAGCACTCACCTGCCCCCTAGTGTTGGCTGGGGGTGAGGCAGGCTGAGACTGCATGCACAGGGGAGGGAAGGTTTCAGTTCTTGGCACTAACCTGGCCCCTAGCGTTGACTTGGGGAGAGGCAGGCTGCGACTGCATGAATTGAGAGAGGGAGGGTTTCTGTCTTGGGCACTCACCTGGCCCCTAGCATTGATTGGGGAGAGGCAGTCTGGGATTGCATGCATTGGGGGATGGAGGGTTTCAGTTCTTGGCACTCATCTGGCTCCTGACACTGGCTGAGGGTGAAGCATGCTGAGAGTGTATTCACTGGAGAGGGAGTGGTGGCTGCTGACATGCCACGCACAGAAGCATGCATTGGAGCTGCCAGGTGGCATTGCACTCTGCTCCTCACAAGAAAAATCCATAGCTCACTGAGCTGCTGCTGACCTTGACTACCCTCTGTACCCTATCGAGCACCCAGGTCAAATTATCTCAAGTGTGAACTGAAGTCCTGGTGGAAGGCAGGAAAGTGGAGCTGGGGCAGTCTGTATTTGCAGGGTGGCTTGGACACTGTGAGAAAAACTTGACCAAATTCAGAAAAAAAAAAATGCCGGATGTGGATAAATTCAGGGGAGATATGAGGAAGTACTTCTTCATGATAAGGGTGGTAGATGCCTGGAATAGTCTTCAAGCATAGATGGTGGATGCGAAAATAGTGGGCATCTCAGAGGAAAATGTTGCGGGGGAGCAGAGATAAAGTAGGGTCTGTAATGACACTATAGGCAGGAGGAAAAAATGGGTACATTACGTGGGCCAAGTCGTCCTTATCTGCCATTAAATTCTATATTTCTGTGTTTACTAAGGAGACGCTGGAAGGTTTAATACCTTTTATTAGATCAACAAGTGTCTGGTACAAAGATGGAATTGTGCACAAGCTTTCAGGGCCTCATAGGTCTCTTCTTCAGGCGAATGACACAACTGAGCCACATAAGCAGTATTTATATATGCTGTGAAGCAAAGTATAAAAATAATTGAAGGGAATTACAGGAAGGGTGGAATGGTAGGCAGTGTGAAGCTCAGAAGTGAAGAAAGAATCTATATAAGTTACAAAGTAATAAAAATAGGATGTGTGAGAAGGAGTAAAGGGGAGGGGTAGCAATTAATAGGAGCAGGTCATGTGAAAATAAAGGGATGCTAGGAAGAGGTAATAAGAATGTGACCCGACAGGAACACAAATAAGAAAGACTTGAGGGTGTTTACAGTAGGCAGGAAGGGTAGATAGCTAGGAGGTGATAAGGCATTAATGGAAGCGATGACGAAATGAAGGAACAGAAAACAAAGGCCTAGGGGCCCTGTATTCAGAGCCAGCCAGATGACGCACAAAACGGTGAACCACTCAAATAAATTGGGCTGGCTGGCTCTGATGCCATATTCAGACAGATGGTGCAATCTGAACAGATTGTGCTATCTGTTTTGAATATTGGACCCTGGATGCGCAGAGCATAGCAGGGGTGCTAAGTCCTACACAGTGCAACCAGGGTGCAGGGCTGAGAAATGCCCATAGCGGAGTGTGTGGCACTTTCCTGTATATGTCGCAGTCCCCATGAGTGATATTCAGCCCAAACTTGCAAATAAGCCTGTTGTTAGCAAGCATGATGCAACCGGGCCATTTGCATGCCCGCTATGGGCTATTTGCATGCTTGTGCCTGGCAGAATGCACCGAGCCAGCCCCCTCTCCATGCCTGATCACTGTACAAAAAGTAGAATCCTGTAGCCCAGTTTCCATAGTGTAGGGATCCCCTTCCCCAGCTTTTTTTTTTTTTTTTATAATATCTTTATTGTATTTTGAATGAACATACAAACAGACATAAACAGCGAACCCGGGTTTCCGGGTGCCCACCCCAAAAACTGGGTAGGCAAACTATATACAGAGACTATATACAGTCACAGCTGCCGAAAACCGCCACCCCCTATCCAGACACTAAAACCAGCTCACCACTACCCAAATTGAGGGAAAATGAACACAAAGCTACCCAGTTTGGAACTAGATTTTAGAAGGAAAAAAAAAGACCTCAAGGCATAAAGACTGGCATTAATCCACAAGTCCTATAGTTCCCAGAACCCTCTAATCAAGGGGGAGATGTTCCCGCAGCTGTGTCCTGAGAAAGAGAGAGAGCCCCAAAAAAGAAAAGGGGAAAAAAAAAAACCTTTGTTTGGCAGCCCAGGTCCTATCTACTTAATGTACACACACAAAAACAAAGGAAATTAATCCTGATACATACAGATCTCCAAACCTAAAAGTAAAAAACAAAGATAATCCAAATATAGATCTTCAAGCATAGATAATTTAATTACCCACCATGTCAAAAGACTACACTTAGACAGACAGACAGACAGACTGATGACAGGGAAGCTTAAGTTGGGTCGAATAGATTGCCTCTAAGATTCGCCACCTCTTATCATATGTTCCCTTTTTCCCGTTCCGAGACATTTGGCGCTTAATCCTGCCTAATGCCCTCAGTAGATCCGCTAACCAATGGTCATATGAATAAATACATTCACTTTTCCAATGCTTCAAAACATAAGCTTTGACTAGGGCAGACATCAGGGCAATATGATACTTGATCTGCGATCTCAGGATTTGAGGCATATCCCCCAAAATACAAACCTTGGGTGAAATATAGTCCACATAATTTAAAAGGGGGTCCATATTCTGCTTAATCTGAGCCCAAATTGGGTATATCCTAGGACAGTCCCAAAATATATGCAACGTATCCCCTGGACTCAGTCCACACCTAAAACATAGATCTGTCTGTCCAAGCTTCCTAGCACAAAG